>OW964570.2:11024499-12497669 GCA_943138885.2 Tholera decimalis
AAAATTACGATAAAATCAGGCATTATTGGCATCCTTATCACTATGCCTCCCTGGTTGAACGATCGCAAGGTACTGCGTGAAGGTATTTGTCTGATAATTCGATTGTTTATAATGATCTTTTTAGGGAGCCGAATGGCAAAAAACGGAAGTTTCACCATGTCTGTCTGTCTGTCCGTCCGTCTGTATGTCACAGCCATTTTATTCCGAAACTATTAGGACTACACATGTGAAACTTGTTAGGTAGATGTATTCTTTTAACCGCTTTCCGATATTTATAAAAAATTATTAAAATATATAAAATTAAAAATATTTTTTTCATCAAATAGGTCTTTGATAATGACATCGTGGTTTCTAAAATCACTTTTTTTTTTAAGTCAATCGATTAAAATATATACGCTTCCATAGTGGTAAAATGCCCCCCCCCCCACTCTAACTTCTAAAATAATGGAGTGAAAAATCCAGAAAAATATATTTTGCAGATCTTAATAAAAACTTTCAATGAAAATTAGTTGGAACGAGATCGGGTCAGCAGTTTTTGAGACATAGCACATTTTATAAAACCGCAAATATAACTTTGTATTTCATACAAATACTATGAAAAACAAATTTATTTTGCGTAGTTACTACGGAACAGTTCATGAGCGAGTCTGACTCGCACTTGGCCAATTTTTTATATATTCAAATTCATATTTTTTTCCATAAATGCTCATTATCTTTTGCAAGTTAATTAAATTCTATTGTTACTACGACTTTACATCTCATTTACTCACACGACCTTCGTTGATTTCATACATTATTTTGTTTCATTATCGTCAGTAACGTTAGACAAGTGGTCGTGCCCAAAATGTTTGAATACAAGTATTTGTCGAAGGAGCACTTAAAGGGGTTAAATAAATACAAGGTAAGCTTTAATTTTTTTTTAATAGTTATTTATGGGGAGGTCGTGGCTGAATAAAAACAGCCGCAAGGGTCAATCCGGCGGCGGCGGCATGTTCTGGGCTCGCTCGTTCCATCGTAGACCTCATCAATCGCTTACCATCAGGCGTGATCGAGGCGGGAAAAGCGAGCTGAGGTTGAGCCCGCTTTGATATTTTTTTTTTTAATTACTGATGAGCCCACTCTCGACCTCGATCTCGCCTGATGGTAAGCGATAGATGAGGTCTACGATGGAACGAGCGAGCCCAGAAGATGCCTATTTACTCGTGCTTTAAAGGCTGAAAGGTCATAAGTGGCAGGGAACACAGAAGCCGGCAGAGAATTGCACAGCTTGTCTGTGCGCACAATGAATGTGGAGGAGAAGCGCTGGGTACCACAAGACGGTATATCAACCAATATCTTCAAGCCAAATAACAAAATCCAAATATCTTCAAGGTTACGCTGAGGTGACTAACTTAACATACCTATCGACAGTTTTCAGTGTCTCGGAAATAGGGTTGCCATTACCAAATTTGCCGGCCCCAGACAAACACTTATAAACCCCGAACATTTGGCTAAAATCATAGTTTTTTCCGGATACCGTAGAAAAATATATTTTTGAACTTGAAACTAAAAACAACGATGTTTAATTATGGTTTTTATTTACTAATAAAGTGATAACATTGTAGAGCTTTAGAACTTTTTTAATAACAGTATCTTCCTTTTCATTTAATCAACGTAACATAAACAATGAGATGAAATACCATAGGAAAATAATAATAGAGATCGTGCTTTTTGGTACCTGAAAGATCGACTGTGTCCGGGTTTTACCTGGACGCTTATTGGGAAAATCCCTCTGGACGCCCCCGGACGCTCTCCAAACTAGGACAAATTCGGGAAAACCAGGACGGATGGCAACCCTACTCGGAAAGCACGGCAACCCTACTCGGAAAGCACGGCAACCCTACTCGGAAAGCACGTCAACCCGTTGGTCCCAGCTGTCATTTACACACCTTTGACAGGCGTTACGGAAAGTCAGAAGCCAGAAAATTTTACACCAGCGTTGCCAAAGGGAATCGTGTTACCCAGTTACTGGGTTGTGGAAGTCAGATAAGTAGTCGCTCTATGTAAAATACTGTTACTCAGCTGTATCTGGTTATACTGGAAGCCGTCCCCGTCATATGAGTAGTTAGAGAAAGACTAAACAGATCATCTTAGAATTTTTCTTCTTCGTATCGATGGTGAATCGCGTACTTTATATGTATTGAACCCAGTAGATAACCACGGTCGCGTTTTCAGTGGCGTTTATAAGGCCTTCTAATTTACACGTTTTTGGGTAATTTGGACACTCCAGCAGATAGGACAGTTTTTGATCAGGAACGCCGCAATCATACTGGGTTTCAGATTGTCAACAGATGATGATTATACTTAGTTATTTATTTAATCTTTCGTGAACAAAAAGAGTACAAAGGCGGGCTTAATGTCTTTGGCATGAACTAGGATTAGGGTTGCAACCTTTTTTTGAAGGCAAAATAGTATTTTTTTTTTCAAAACTGCTATGGTACATTTTGATACAAGTGGAGAAAGTTTGTTATTGCGTACGAGGCGGAGTTACGCCCGAGCCGCACGAGGGGTTATGGAGCCGAGTACTGCAGTAACAAATGTCCACGTGTATCAAACGACGTTTTTCAATACACTTTCGAAGAAAAATACTTGCTCCGAAAAGGACGACGCATTTTTATTTGATTTCCATTGAAGAAAATTTTGCAAAGTTGCCATATATTTTAGCTTCGATTTAGATGGCAACAGGCTATCTCAAGCATTTTGAGCCTCAATCACAATATCTGGCGGCGTAGCATCTAAATTGTTCTCATCAGAACTTAAATTCTACATACGCAAAAAAAACACAAATTAATAAGATTTAATTTACTTTCCCCGCGCTTTATCTTCGCGGGTTAAAGGAGAAGCAAAGGTATGAAGCCGCAAAACAGCCTGATATTAAAATAAAATATATTTTTTTAATTTAGAACACAAATAAATATTAATTTGTTGATAAAAGCAAAATTATTTTATAAATAATAATGTTTATTCTGATATTCTGTTCATAAACACAATTTTAATTTTCATTAAATAGGTATAAGGCCTTAAAAACATGCGCCTCTTTGCTGTGAAAAAAAAAACAATCACCGCCGAATATAGAGAATTGAATAGTTGTTTAATGTTATCTGTGGCAAAATCTGGAATGAAAAAAACCCTTGTGTGTGAAAAATTAAAAAAATCCACGAGTGTGAAATACAGTTGAACCCAATCGTAGTGCGATAAGAGCCAGTGTTCAAGGAAGTGTATTGAAAAAAATATAGTAACACAATTTTTTTCCCCACTTTTTTTTATTAGACTTAGCTTTGGTTAACAATCCTAATAATTTTTAAATAATCATAGGAATCTGAGCAATTTAGATCTATATTAAAATAAATATAAAATTCATTTTTAATTAAATTAATAGAGTCCCCATTCTTTTCTTCTCGCTATTCTATATTCATTACGGAAGAAATTCTTACTATAAAAGTGGAAGGTATATGTAGATATGGAAAGTAAAAAACGAATAATTTTAAATATATTTGTTGTATCCGTGTTTTTAAAAAGTTTTTACCATTTTTCAGCATTATTTTTAGACTTAATCACTTGTTGCTTCGTTTTTTAAATAATTACGCGTAACCGGTTTAATCTCAAAAAACGGTCATTCAGATAATAAATAATGTACAAGAACGGTCAATTTGAAGTTGACGTTTACTTGCCCCGACTGAATGAATGCGTTACGTTCTGAAACTCCCAATGCTACGTTGCGGGTGCGTTCCAATCAGAGTTAATTAAAAAAGCTTGACATTCGACAACTGAATTACCGATATTTATTTGTATTTTGATTATTCGTACTATATTATTTTTCTATAACATATAGTAGAATAGGCTGAAATATAGCACTATACTATATAATATAGTACAGGTAGCAACCCTACTTATGATAATGCTATCGGTGCAAAAACTGAACATAGTTATGTGCAGACAAACAGAAAAAGACAGTATGTACATACAGAGAACAGAGGGCGTTCCCGTTAACCCGCAATAGAAGATAGAGAGCGTCCATACATGCTAAAAAAATATTACCATTCGAAAACAAAAGGTTTTTTTATATATTAAAATATTCACCAAAAGTGTTAAATTTTTACATAAAAGAAACAGTCTGTACACGCGTACTTGAAGGACGGCAACGTCGCAATTTATTTATGAATGCGTACGCGTGTACAGAGTGTCTCTTTTACGTATCAATTTACATTTTAGTGAATATTTTAATATTAAAAAAAAAACATTTTGTTTTCGAATGGTACACTATTGCGGATTAACGGGAACGCTCTCTGTTAGTTAACATATTGTAAATTATGATGAGTGTTAAGTCCGATCCCAGTATCGAATATCATAGGACCAAGGCCGGATCGGTGGCACGTCATATTCCACGCGCGCCTCAAGAGACGCCAGCACTAGTGACGGGGCCCACAGGGCCACTGCTTGCCGGGGTTGCGGGAATGTTATAACGAGATACCGCTGCCCCGGAACTTAAGGGCAGCTAAGGAACAGATTGGGTTTTTAGTCAGTAGAAGTGTGACACTCCCTTCCGACCCACCCAGAGCGGGAGAAGTCATTCGATGATTTTACTACCCGGAAAAAAGAAAAATAAATAAATATCGAAAATTATGTTTCTATTTTTTCAATAGAAACCGTAAATCTGCCGTGTGATAGCTACTGTTTCATTCTTTACAGTAACCCCTTTTTTTTACGTGGTAAAATCACCAAATAAGTCCTCCCACCCCGGGCAGGGCCGGAGGGATTGTCAGACTTGTACTGACTAAAATCCACGGTGTTCCTTCAATAGCCCTTTACGTTCCGGGGTCACGGTAATGGGATAAGTCCCACGACCCCGGCAGGCTTCGGCCCTCTACAGGGGGGGCCTCGTCATATTGCTGACGCTCTTTGAGGCGCGCGTGGAACACAACGCGCCGTCGACCCGGGCATGGTCCATGGTCGGACAGCGAGTTGCCCTTTACTCGCTGTCCGCATGCCCGCGCCTACGTTGGCCGGAGATCGTCGGCCGACGTCCGACGCCGTGGGCGTCTACCACTGCGGCTGGGCTGGAGGGAGGACGCCATCCTCTCCCTCACGCGGCCCGCCTCCTCCTTCGATAGCATGACTGCTTCGCAGAAGAAGGCGACCGCTTCCCACTCCGTCTCGCCCCGCAGCATGGCCTCGACCAGTGCCGGGCGCGAGAGGTCTCCGCCTATCGCCGCCGTGAGGACACGTCGGTGCTCTACCCAAGCGGGGCAGTCTTGCACCGTATGCTCTACTGTGTCCTCAGGGCGATCCTCGCAGTGGTGACACCCAGGCGTTTCTTCCCATTAGACACAGGTACCTCCCGAAACTTCCGTGTCCGGTGAGGACCTGCGTCATGCGGTAGGTCAGGACGCCGTGACGCCGATCTAGCCACTCCTCAAAGAAGGGTCTTACCGCCGCAATTGCGGCGTGCCCGTCAGTAAACCCCTGGCCTTTTTCTGTGACAGTATTACTGTAATGTACAGACGCCAGCACATCAAACTACAACAATCTGTCAATATTCTTTAATCGATTTTCAACTTTATTGTTAAAGAAATTAGGTTCAAGGTTGACTGGGAAAATTTGACAGTTTCGGGTAGCTTCATGTGCTGACGTCTGTACTAGAAGTCGCCTGTTGGTCAATATTCGACCATAATTTAAATTACCTACTTTGAAAGCATTCATTATCATGATCTCCACAACCCCGTAGCTAGGAAAAACGATACTCCTCGGTAAGATGAGTGTCCGATTTTCTTGCTTCTGACTACCCGTAACGACAAGATCAAAGATATAAAAACGACGGCCGGGACTGACGGATTAACATGCTCACTCATCTAATGACGGACCTCAGCAAGCTTTGCTTAACCTTGAAGTTTGACCCATGTGGCTGTTATTATTTAGCCACGAGCTCATCTACTTTGAAAGCATTATTAAATAAAAATATTAATAGCTTTCTGTAGTCCTCTTCTTTATAAAAAATAACTAGTTATAACTAGTTATTTTTTATAAAGAAGAGGACTATAGAAAGCTACGGGAAAACGGGAACGCCCTCTGTTAGTTAACATACGGTATACCGTATGTTAACTAACAGAGGGCGTCCCCGTTAACCCGCAATAGTATAGCATCCATACATGCTAAAAAAAAATATTACCATTCAAAAACAAAATGTTTTTATTTTTTTAATATTAAAATTTTCACTAAAAATGTTAAATTGATACGTAAAAGAAACACTCTGTACACGCGTACTTGAAAGACGGCAACGTCGCAATTTATTTATGAATGTGAACGCTCCCTGTTAGTTAACATACTGTATTTTGATTGATTCCAAACTTATTTTTCAGTATAGTGCCATAGACACGAGCCCACTCAGTAACTATGTAATGCACCCCACATGGAACACTACTGTTCAAGTAAGTACGAGTTCTCTTATTCCTAAATCAGAAAGGTTTTAGTGAAGTTGAACTGTCTGTCTGTCGGCAGATATTTTTGGGGTTCCGTAGTACAACAAAGAACTTTTATCATTATGGTTGTTCCGTTTGTCAGCAGTTTTACTTAGACACTGTTGAGATCACGCCAGCAAGTTACCGCAAGTCAACACTCACCTATGCCTTCACTGTGTGTGTTCCGTAGGGCACGTTGGCTCTAAAATATCGTGAGACAAATGCATCATATTTTTATTTCTTTTTCAGATAATCCCGAAATCCATAGCCCCTAATTTGATAACCTTCGCCGGTTTCTTATGCATGGTAGCGGTCGTGGTGGTACTAACTGCGTATGATTACGACTTCTACGCCGCTGGGGGGCGGCCAGGACTCAAGGGCTATGAATGTGACATACCAGATTGGGTATTCACGTTTTGCGGTCTTATGATCTTTTTGGCATATAATTTGGGTGAGTGAGAACTTCCTTATACAATTAAAATAATAATACAACTGTTTATTTGGAACAAAAACAATACACAAGGAAAAAGTTATCACTGTGGCGCAGCTGCATATACAATTATTGATGTTGACTAACTGAACTTCGTACCACCATATTATTGTTTCCATACTTTCACACTTTTTAAGCTTTGCCTGGACTTTACACAAATATGTTAAAACCAATATTTGCCAAATCGGTCCTGCCGTTCGCGCGTTTTATAGGATAGTCTCTGTGGTTCTTTCATACTTCACGAAATTCTACGGGACTATACATTAAGCGTGGCTTATCGCACTTGGCAGTTTTTATCACGAAAAGCCTTTGTCTTAGTGTAAACAAAGATCATCATCATATTAAATCCACTCTTGGTTGACTGGTAGACAATGCCTAAGATATTAAGTCCGCCTTTAAGTATCCTTGAGCTATATAAAGTTTAAATAAATAAAGTATTTGTGATAGAAAGGAGATACCAACTTAATATACCAACATTTACCCTTATGGGATACAAAATAAATGTACCCGTGATCAAAACCTGGTTGGGTTAGTTAAAAAAAAAAAACTTAATTTCCCCTCAACTCCCCCCTCAACTCAACCCTCGACTCCCCCCTCAACTCCCCGCAATCCCCTCCTCAACTCACCCCTCAACTCCCACTCAACTCCCCCCTCAACTCCAATCAACTCCCACCTCAACTACCCCTCAACTCCCCCCACAACTCCCCCTCAACTCCCCCTAAACTCCCCTTAAGTCAACCCTCTACTCCCCCCTCAACGCACCCTCAACTCCACCCTCAATTGCAATCAACTCCCACTCAACTCCACTCAACTCCCCCCTCAACTCTCTCTCAACTCCTCCCTCAACTCCCCTCAACTCCCCCCTCTACTCCCCCTCAACTCCATATCAACTCCCCCTCAACTCCCTCTCAACTCCCTTTCAACTCCCCCCTCATCTCCCTCCTCAACTCCCCCTCAACTCCCTCTCAACTCCATCTCAACTCCCTCACAACTCGCCCCTCAACTCCCGCCTCAGCTCCCCCCTCAACTCCCACTCAACTCGCCCCTCAACTCACCCTCAACTCCTCCCTCAACTACCCCTCAAATCCCTCTCAACTCCCCCCTCAACTCCCCTCAACTGCCCCTCAACTCCCCCCTCTACTCCCCCTCAACCCCCCTCAACTCCGCTTCACTCCACCTCAATACCCCTCTACTCCCCACTCAACTCCCCCTCAACTTCCACTCAACACCCCCTCAACTCCCCCTCAACTCCCCCCTCAACTCCCCCTCAACTCCCCCCTAAACTCCAATCAACTCCCCCTCACTCCCCACTCAACTCCAATCAACTCCCCCTCACTGCCCCCTCAACTCCCCTCAACTCCCCCTACAACTCCCTCAACTCCCCCCCAACTCCCCCAACCCGCCCACACACGGGACCCCCCTCCCTCTCCCCGCCCCCCTCTCAGGGCAACCTCAACCCTATGAACCCTACATCAATTTAACATTTTTAGTGAATATTTTAATATAAAAACAAACATTTTGTTTTAGAATGGTAATATTTTTTTAGCATGTATGGATGCTATACTATTGCGGGTTAACGGGAACGCCCTCTGTTAATTAACATACTGTATACATCCAAAAATACAAATAAAAACTGAAAAGACAGTAGGTAGGTGCCCATTGGCGTATCTAGAGATATAGTCTAGGGGTAGAAGCGATGATCGCTTATCAAAGTTGCGTCAACTCTTAACGTACGAAATGAAAATTTTCACATAAATTAATTTAACATGTATCGCATAACGGACCCTTGCATGAGTGAGTCCGACTCGCACCTGGCCAGATTTTTTAATTTTTCAGCCAGAATTGTTTGTTAGTAAAAATTCTCGGGTGGGCACCAGACCATTCTGGGGTGGGCACGGCCCACCCGGCTCCCCCCCTTCCTACGCCTATGTAGGTGCCTAGTAGTAGCGCTAAAAATGAAGGTTAAACATTTGCCCGGTATTACCACAGAATAAATCCTTCTTATCATCATCTGCTCAGCACTTTTCTCAACTATGTTCAAGTCAGCTTCCTTTGTAACCAGATGTAGTTGAGTATTAGTGTTAAACATGAAACGACTGCCCATCTGACCTCCACAACCCAGTAACTGGGTAACACGATACCCCTGGCTAGACCAGTGTCTGATTTACTGGCTTCTGACTACCCGTAACCACTGTCAAAGATGTACAAATGAGACCTGGGACAAACGACTTAACCAATTTTCTGAGGCACGGGAATCTGACACCGCCAACTTCCAAACTCCGGACAACTTCGGAGAAATTCCTTAGAGAAAAACCCACTAACACGTTTTGCTCAACCCGGGAATAGAACTCGAGACTTCGTGCGTAGCAGTAACGCTTGCGACGACTCGACTACCAATCCTTCTGTATTGTTATAAATTGGATTGAAATGCACAAAGAGCCAGACTTAAACTTACTTTACTTTTTAAATCATAAATGTCTCCTTCCACTCAAGGTTGAGCGGAAGGGAGTGTCAGACTGCTACTGACTAACCCAGCCTGTTCTCTGGATAGAACATTCATCTTTG
The DNA here is from genome assembly GCA_943138885.2 of Tholera decimalis. Lineage (NCBI taxonomy): Eukaryota > Metazoa > Arthropoda > Insecta > Lepidoptera > Noctuidae > Tholera > Tholera decimalis. Next base: position 11,034,049 of record OW964570.2, read on the forward strand.
ACAATCATCTTTCAGGCCATAGGTACAGATATTTGTTACGTGCGGGAACCTGCGACAGTCACTCAACCACACTTAATTTCCGACCTTAACATGGCTTGGCAGTATAGTTTCTTTTTAACCGACTTCAAAAAAGGAGGTCCTCAATTCGTCTTGAACTTTTTTTTTTTATGTATGTTACCTCATAACTCGAAGACGGCTGGACCGATTTGGAAAATTAATTTTTCGTTTCAAAGAGTATACTTTCTAGTTGGTCCCATTCTTATGAAATCAGGATCTGATGATGGGATCCTGGAGTAATCGAGGGAACTTTTCAAATATTATAGGCACACTTATAGCGTTTTGAGTATTTCTAATAGAACCTTGTGCAGTTGCTCTCGAAAAGCACCATTTGAGGAAGTGGGACTGATGATGAAGACCACAGATGGCCACTGAAACTACTCAATAATAAGTATTTCGTGGATTGTGATTCGATTAATTGGATATGCATGTTAAGCACTTTATACTCGTCACAATGCATATGGTGATGTAGAGCTGATGGTGAAGTACCAGGAGAACTCCTCAAAAATTAACGGCTCTGCATCGGGAAAAGCACTGTTTTGTAAAAGGTGATAAGTAGTTCATATTTTGGCTTTTGTAAGTAGATAAATTACAAACCGACCCACTTAAAAACCTGAAAAAAAAACTTACTTACACTTCCATATCAAAACACTACAAAGCCAAAAATAACTTTAATTTCGGAAGGCGGTGTCAAAAAAAAATGAAAATACAAATCCAATAACACTATGTACAGATATTTGTTACGTACGGGAACCTGCGACAGTCACTCAACCACACTTAATTTCCGACCGTGACATGGCTTGGCAGTATAGTTTCTTTTTCAACCGACGACAAAAAGAGGAGGTTATCAATTCGATATATTTTTTGAATGTATTATCGTAGATTACTGGAAGACGGCTGAACCGATTTGGAAAATTCTTTTTTTGACTGAAAGGATATACTTTGAAATTGGTCCAATTTTCATAAACGTCAGGATCTGATAGTGGGATCCTGGAGAAATCGAGGGAACTTTTCAAATATTATAGGCACACCTATGACGTTTTGGGTATTTATTATAGTAACTTGTGCAGTTGCTCTCAAAAAGTACTATTTGAGGAAGTAGAACTAATGATGAAGACCACAGATGGCCGCCGAAACTACTCAATAATAAGTATTGAAAGGATTGCGATTCGATTACTTGAATATGGATGTTAAGCACTTTATGCTCGTCAGAATGCATATAGTGATGTAGAGCTGATGGTGAAGTACCAGGAGAACTCCTCAACAATTAACGGCCCAGCATTGGGAAAAGCAATATTTTGTAAAAGGTTATAAGTAGTTGAAATTTAGGCTCTTGTAACTAGGTAAATTAAAAATAGACCAACTAAAAAGAGTGAAATAAAAACTCAAAACCAAAAAATTAAACCGACTCCCAAAAAACACTGCAAAGTGAAAAATAACTTTAATTTCGGAAGTCGGTGCCAAAAACGAAAATACAAAACTAAAGACACCGACTACCGACATTAAAGTTATTTTTCACTTTGCAGTGTTTTTTGGGAGTCGGTTTAATTTTTTGGTAAAAAGTTTTTTATCAAATCACTAGCTGACCTGGTAAACGCTGTTTAGCTATATACATTATTTGCGAAATAAAACTAGCCTTCGACCGTTTTTCAGGACTACGTATATAAAAAAATATAATAATCTGACAAGCCGTTTGGGAATAAACTCTGTCACACAAGAAATTATCCACATTCGATTTTTCTAGATTGTTTTTTTTTTATTACACTGAGTTTGACTGGCTGAATAAACGGTTTTTCCTTGTTTCTAGATGGTCTGGATGGCAAGCAAGCTCGTCGAATAGGCGTATCTGGGCCTCTAGGGGAACTGTTTGACCACGGACTTGACTCATACATCGTGTTCCTGATCCCCTATTCCCTCATATCCATTTACGGCAGAGATCCTGTATTCTCCGTATCTTGTTTAAGGTAAATAATCCTGTTTATGAATTTATTTTTGTTTTAGTTATTTATTTTATGTAATTCTTAATAAAACAACTAATCTAAGCTGAACTACAAACTAAAATATGGAATCAAAATATTCGAACTCAATGCTATCGGCTCGTTGTCTTAGGCCCGTATTAATAGTTAGGTCTCAATCGTGATCCCAAGACCGGCATCAGTTGATAAGTTCTCAAGATCGGACCAGCATCTTAATGTCGACGCTAATTAATAAACACATATCAACAGCATCTCAGATGATACCGAGTATAAGACCACGATCTTTAGATTCGTAATTCGACACCCAATGAAATCCTGATCTTTAAGACTTGCTACGTCACAGTGAACAAACTATTTCATCTTTTGTTTATACGCTTAGTAATTGCTTTGTAGAAGTATAATGTGAATGAAATGAATACAATATATTGTTCAGTTTATATAGATTAAATTTTTAATTACATGTTTATAATTCATATGTTAAATGTTTATACACTATAGAAAAAATTGGCCAAGTGTAACTACGCCAAATAACTTTGTTTCTCATAGTATTTGTATGAATTACAAAGTTATATTTGCGGTTTTATAAAATATGCTGTATCTCAAAAACTGCGGACCCGATCTCGTTCAAACCAATTTTCGTTGAAGGTTTACATTAGGATCTATAGTAAATATTTTTTTTAGATTTTTCACTCGATTATTATAGAAGTTAGAGGGGGACGACGACGACGACGACATATTTTACCACTTTGGAAGCGGTTTTTTTTATGAAAAAGTGGTTTAAGAAACCTCAATGCCATTTTTAAAGATAAGACCACACACAAAGTCCTTAAATAATTGCCTATTTATGCTAGCTTGATCTCCAGTTGGTATTTTAATATACCTAGGTATTGTGTAGTAGTGCTAGCAGTCGCGATCCTTTTCAACCGACGACAAAAAAAGGAGGAGGTTATCAATTCGACGCGTATATATATTTTTTTCTTTTTTTTTTAATTTATTATCATCGAGTACTCGAAGACGGCTGAACCGATTTGGAAAATTCTTTTTTTGTTTGATAGGGTATACTTCGAAATTGGTACCATTTGTCACCAAGTCAGGATCTGATGATGGGATCCTAGAGAAATCGAGGGAACTCTTCAAATATTATAGGCACACCTATGGCGTTTTGGGTATTTCTTATAGTAACTTGTGCAGTTGCTTTCAAAAAGTACCATTTGGGGAAGTGGAACTGATGATGAAGACCACAGATGGCCGCCGAAACTACTCAATAATAAGTACTTCGTGGATTGCGATTCGATTACTTGAATATGGATATTAAGCACTTTATGCTCGTCATAATGCATAATATGGTGATGTATAGCTGATGGTGAAGTACCAGGAGAATTCCTCAAAAATTAACGGCCCAGCATTGGGAAAAGCAATATTTTATAAAATGTTATAACTAGTTGACATTTAGGCTCTTGTAACTAGGTAAATTAAAAATCAACCAACTAAAAAGAGTGAAATAAAAACTTTTTACCAAAAAATTAAACCGACTCCCAAAAAACACTGCAAAGTGAAAAATAATTTTAATTTCGGAAGTCGGTGCCAAAAACGAAAATACAAAACTAAAGACACCGACTACCGAAATTAAAATTATTTTTCACTTTGCAGTGTTTTTTGGGAGTCGGTTTAATTTTTTGGTAAAAAGTTTTTATGTAATTATGTTTGACACTGTAGGCTGAGATAAATTAATGAGATCCCCGCAGACAAGCTGAAAGAATTTTGTAATTATTAAAAAATCGTTTTACCAATATTTCAATCAGGTTTGTTGGTACACAACAAACTCATATTTTCATGTTTACAATTCAAGTGATGAAAATGGTTTAAGTATCTACCTGAAAGGATGCTGTAGCGTGATACCTCAAAGTTAACAAGACAGCTATTTCTGGCGCAACTGGCAGTCCTCTGTTATCACTTTTCACTAAATTATTTCTCATTAACGATACAATATATATAGCACTGATTCTTGGTTAAATCGAAATAATTTTTAGGGTTCCGTAGCCGAATGGCAAAAAACGGAACCCTTATAGTTTCGTCATGTTTATCTGTCTGTCTGACCGTCCGTCCGTATGTCACAGCCATTTTATTCCGAAACTATTAGGACTATACATGTGAAACTTGGTAGGTAGATGTATTCTATGAACTGCTTTCTGATTTTAATAAAAATAATATTTAAAATAAAGTGGGGCTCCCCAGACATGGAACTGTTTTTCATAAAGTTAATCGTTTAAAAGATATACGCTTCCAAAGTGGTAAAATATGTGTCCCCCCTCTAACTTTTATAATAATCGAGTGAAAAATCTAAAAAAAAACACATGCTGTAGATCTTAATGCAAACTTTCAAAGAAGACCGGGTCAGCAGTTTTTGAGATACAGCATATTTTCTAAAACCGCAAATATAACTTTGTAATTCATACAAATACTATGAAAAACAAAGTTATTTGGCGTAGTTACTACGGAACCCTTCATGGGCGAGTCTGACTCGCACTTGGCCGATTTTTTAAAGTTTTGCAGAGGTAATTCGAAGGGATTTGTCGCGTCCCTTATATAAACTTTAGGTAATCGAATTTGAAAAGGCCATAAAATATCATCATAATAGTCGTGTTCATCGTAATAATTGATTTCGGAAATAATATTTTCGACGTCCATAGTTCCCGCCACTACAATTTCACGATCTTAATTCCCGGATAGACTGAACTCAACTATTATGATCTTGAGAAGCATCTTAATACCGTAGTTGAAACTCGAGATTGTTTATTAAACAATACGATCTCAGGTGATGACAGAGTATTAAACCGCATCTTAACTTTTGTTTATTAATATGCCGGGATCTCAAACCAGCTCTTAAGATCTTACTCTTATGCTGATATCGGTTTATTAATACGGGCCTTAGAGTCTGGCGGCATTACCCCATTATATGGCAATAGGCTAGTTTCCTTAAATATTTTATTTAGTCCGTCACGTAGTTTAACAAAAAACATTGGACACGTATTTTTTTATTTTTTCACGTAATTGAAAAATTAAGACGATACAGTGAGTTGAAATTTCACGTGACGTCACACCTCGGTATAATTCTTAGCAAGGTAGGGAGAGGATGGCGTCCTCCCTCCAGCCCAGCCGCAGTGGTAGACGCCCACGGCGTCGGACGTCGGCCGACGATCTCCGGCCACCGTAGGCGCGGGCATGCGGACAGCGAGTAAAGGGCAACTCGCTGTCCGACCATGGACCATGCCCGGGTCGACGGCGCGTCGTGTTCCACGCGCGCCTCAAAGAGCGTCAGCAACATGACGAGGCCCCCTCTGCAGAGGGCCGAAGCCTGCCGAGGTCGTGGGACTCATCCCGTTACCGTGGCCCCGGTATGTAAAGGGTTATTGAAGGAACACCGTGGATTTTAGTCAGTAAAAGTCTGACAGTCCCTCCCACCCTGCCCGGAGTGGGAGGACTTATTTGATAATTTTACCACGTTAAAAAAAAAAAAAAAGCAAGGTGTGACGTCAGCAGCCCCCACTCCTGTACTTTGAAGCTTTCCATCTTTGTGATTTTTTCTTGGCTTGTAAAAGCAAAAAATACGTGACTAATATTTTTTGAAAAACTACCTAATGGACCAAATAAAATAATTATTTTATAACACAGGAAACTACCCTATTCTTAGCCTCTGGCCAAAGGAAAAGCCAGTCCTTTTGTCACTCACATCACTGCGAGGATCGCCCTGGGGACACGGTGGAACACACAGTGGAGGTTTACCCCGCTTGGGCAGAGCTCCGCCGTGTCCTCGTAGGGGCGATAGGCGGTGACCACTTGCTCCCGGCCCTGGTTCAATCCATGGTCCGGAGCGAGGAGGCATGGGAAGCAATCACCTCTTTCTGCGAAGCAGTTATGCAAACGAAGGAGGTGGCGGCGGGACGCGCGAGGGAGAGGCGGGTCTCAAGGCCCTCACAGCCCTCGCGACTGGTTCAAGCGGGAAGTGTCAACCATCCGTTTCATTCTTAATAAGGATGTGAGCACCAGGTCTCTCTTATGAACAGTAATACTGGCTGCTGCCCGTGATTTGTTTCACGTCCTAATTTCTCTCATTTTTCCAATATAATTGATAATTGTGTGGAACAGCACATAGACTACTTTTTATGGATTAAAGACATTTTTTTATATTTCTTTAGTCGATATCACGGAATATATCTGTTCTGTGGTCGATACACACATAATATTTACTAAATTAAAATTCTTCCATGTACATACACGACATATAAAACCTTTTTTCAGAGGACTTCTAGTAATACTAAGTGTGGTGATGAATTTCTACGTGAGTCACTGTGAGAAGTACAATACAGGGACTTTGTACCTGCCGTGGAGCTACGATCTGAGTATGTGGGTGAGTACATAACAAAGACTATAAGCGCTATCAAAGATGTTAATAATATCTCACGTCTTACGAACGGATTAAATTTGAAAAAATAGACAAAAATTTTGCTGAGAAAAAAACATTTTCATGCAAGGTAAGCGGCGGGCAGAAGCTTGTTTATAATAAAGTAGTTGTTCATAACCTCTAGACCATCGTCCAGTAACATAACAGCAGATTTTATTGTTTTCTAGGTAAGTTCATCCCTCTTCCTGACGGCCGGCGCGTACGGCGCAGGGTACTACAAGTACTATGTATTTGAAGGTGTCACCTTCGCACAGGCGCTAGAGATCGTCATCCATGCGATGGGCCTCATCACCACCTACCCTGTGGCTGTTTATAACGTTTATTTGTGAGTATATTTGACAATTCGTGTTTCTGACAATTATTTGGTAAACTTTAGGCTAACATTTAGGTTAACATTAGGCTGGTGTCGGGCTTGTGATCAAGGGTCGCGGATTCGAATACCATCCGTTACACTATTGGTGTGAAAAAGCATATATATTTAGCTCAGATGGAGGGGTTAACAAGATTGCTAGTAATTTTTTTAATCTGTATGCCCACTGTTGACCTCGATCTCGCCTGATGGTAAGCGATAGATGAGGCCTACGATGGAGCGAGCGAGGCTGGAACATGCCTGTTCACTCTTGCTTGCTAAATAGTCATAAGTGGCAGGGAACACTGAAGCCGGCAGAGAGTTCCACAACTTGGAATGTGAAGTCTACCAACATTGGTTGTCTCTTAAAAAAAAGACTTTCTTTTGCTTATTATGGATTTCGCCAATATCGTGGGTTCTTTTTTACAAACATTCAGGTCCGGAACACATATTTCGCTTACCATTGGGTAAGCGATGATATGGTCAATGAGGCAGACGGAGAGATGATAGCAACCGCTTGCCTCAAACTAACCTATTCACTTTCGACATAAAGATCCCATAGTCATCGCTATCAAGCAACGAGACTTCCATGAAATGATTATGTTCCAAAAGTATACAGTTATGGTGAAATGAAATTAAATGAAATATTTATTTTTGTAAATTGGTTATAAATAAGTCAAACTTTTACCCGTCATATTTTTTTGCATGTTAAGTTTAGTTTAGATAGATGAGGCCGGTATTTGCTAACTGACTACTCTGAGAAGAAAAACCGAAACAAACTCAGAGGTCATAGTCTCTTTTAAAGTCCAGACAATTTGTATTTGTATATGAGAAGCATGTAGGTTCATGTCTGTGGTGTTCTTTTGAGGAATGGTGGTGGAATATCTATTAGACCTATAGACTATTTTTTCGGGGGAAAATCATCAAATGACTCAGAATTCTTCGTACTTTTAAGCCCACATGTTCGTTTAGTTGCCCTTGCCCTTTGGGGCCAATGGTATCTCGTTAGAATGTTCCTATAATTCTAGCAGGCAGCGGCTCTTTTTTATTGAAAATGGGTTCGCGTTTGACCACTATCTCACCTGGTGGTAAGTGATGATCGGACCCCGTCGTTGCACGTGCGACGAACCGTCGACCCGGGCCTGGTTCGTAGAGCTACCCCTGCTTGCTTTTAGCTGGACCTACAGATATAAGCTTCATAGTTCTTTTTTCCAGATACTACAAAGGCCGTACTGGCAAGAAGTACTCAATCATAGAAGCTGCCAAGCCCATTTGGTCGATGTTAGTAATGACTGTAGCTGTCCTCTACTGGGCTGCGAAGTCTCCCAATCATATCCTTGAAAAGCATCCCAGAGCCTTCATCTTTATGTACGGAACTTTGTTTAGTAATATTTCGGTAAGTAAGATGAAACTAAACTGAATTAAAAACAAAGTCTTATTTTGTCTGTAAAAAAAAAAAACAGAAAATAAATAAAAATACAATCGACAAAAATACCTATAAATAAATAAATTCACTTTTTTCGGAATTAGACAAGTACGCGTTTAGTAGTTTAAAAGCCTTAGCAGGTTATTAATTGCTCCATTAGTTATATAAGATGCATCATTTGGATGCATTCTTCTATGGCTTCAGAAAAGTGAAATTATATTTGCGATATTCTGATTAAAGCTATTGTTTCGATGTCGTAAATGTATGGAATTGACAAACGCTGCCAAATTGTCACACGATCTATCTCGTATATTTGTTTTTTTTTTTTAATATCTTAATCTAAGATTACTTAAAACGTTATTTAATCATCTTCTAGTGTAGTAAGTAGTACCTAAACACTTATGACCTAACTGAAAAATTGCTATTCTTGAGGTTAAGCATAAAAGTCTTTAAAAAAGCTACGTTGAGTAAATGTAAGTACTTATATCGCCCGTGACGGACATATAGGCCTTTACCACTTGTAATACGTGGAGACTGAACTGCCTCTGTAGTCAAGTGTTTGCAAACGCGACTATTGAGCACGAGGTCTCGTGTTCAATTCCCGGGTCGGGCAAAGGTTCTATTGGGTTTTTTTGTAAGGAATTTCTCAGTCGTAGTCCCAGCTATCATTTGGATATATTTGACAGTGGTTACGGGTAGTTAGGAGCCAGTAAATCTGACACTGGTGTAGTCAAGCGGTAACGTGTTACCCAGTTACTGGGTTGTTTAGGTCAGGTAGGCAGTCGCTCCATGTAAAACACTAATACTCAGCTGTATCCAGTTAGACTAGAAGCTGACCCCAACATACATAGTTGAGAAAAGGCTACGCAGATGATGATGTCTTGATAATAGAGACCCATTATTATCACGGAGGTTTAGTTTTTATTAAAATCAGAATTTACGGAAATTTTGTGTTATGTAACTTTCTCAGATTGCGATAAGTGTTAGGCCAATAAATCAGAACAAAAAAAAAAAGTTATTTAAAAAATCTAAAAAACCCGACTGCTCAACTGAAATGCAAGGAACAAGCACATTTTTATTTTAAAAAGTGACGAGCAGGCGGGACCCAATCGAACGTATTTTTTTTTAATCTGATGGGTCCGCCTGCTTGTCACTTTTTAAAATAAAAATGTGCTTGTTCCTTGCATTTCAGTTGAGCAGTCGGGTTTTTTAGATTTTTTAAATAACTTTCTTTTTTCAACTTTTCAGTTAAATTATTAATTACCAATTTTTTTAATTTTCCCGGTCGTATCGCATAGGCAGCCCACCGGATTCAGAAAGTGAAAGAGCTCAAGTCCATATTTTTAAACTTTCTCTTTGTATTATTTTTGCTAGTATTACACTAATGATAAATATGATATACCTTTTTGAAATCCTTGTGATAAGCCCTTTAATTTGATACCCATATTGTGGTATTCTAAAAAAAAAATTGTTTTCATTTAATTTGTGTCCATGTTTAATTTTTTCAAATGTCACCTATCTAAGAACACTTGGGCTGCTAAGGCAAATCTAACGATACCTCAATTATGTGAATCCGTTCAGTGGTTCTGGAGATATGAGGTAATAAAGAATATTACAAACATACATACATACATACATACATACATACATACATACATACATACATACATACATACAAGATACGCGCGAAAAACATAACCCTTCCTTTGCAGTCGGGTAATAAATGTTCTGATAAAACGTTACGGCTTCTCGCCAAGCAAGCAAGCCAGCCAAGCAATCTTTAGTCTACAAAAAAATAATATAATAATGGAACATTATATTAATTTACTGCTCCTTAAACAGAACAATATTTGTTTTACTCTTTTACTGCTTGTTTGGTAAAAACTTGGTTAGGCCATCTAGTGACCGTTACGAGAAACTTTATTTTTTATACTGTCTAGTTTGTTTGAAACAATGGAATAAGATTACTGTTTATCACAGTAAAAGAGACTGAATTGTATCTTAGTAATGGCAGGTTCATCCAAAGATAGATGAGTCAGTTACAGAAATCAGAAACCACTAAAGATGCCAATGTCAAATACATTCAGTTAGCTGTTTTACAAAAATAAGACACATGACAACAATACTGCCCCCATTGTCATAATTACAGTAAGTAAAAAAAATGAAATGTTGGGAAATCGCACTTTTGTTTTGAAATGTTTATATTGGTGTATCTTGATAATTATAGCAGATAGCTTAATTATTTAAAAGGATAACAAAAGATACATGTTTGTAGATTAGTCCTCAATATAATTTATTTGTTTAATATTTATGGTTTTTTTAAATCTAATGAATTGTATCTATAATTACCACTTCTATCAGCCCAACTAACACTTTCTTAAGCGTATTTACAGTAAGTCGGTAAGATACTGTAATTACATTGTTTCAGTAAGTATATCTGCTCACTCACTTGATATACATCAAGTAAGTGGCTTACGGATTGATTTTATTTTTTGTGAATTACACAAGTTATAAATACTGTAACTATATACTTACTGAAAAAATGAATAGCTAAAACGCCATATTTAAATAATTTCAATCTACCGGAACATTAGTTACTGTAAATATGATAGTGAAAATACGAAATAAAACATATTTTTAATACAGTAAGTCTACTTACTGTTATTATTATAATGAACGATTGAGTCTTCTCAACATTTACTGTGATTGTGCTTATCGTAACTTTGTTAATAATTTAGAGATAAAAATAAATAACAAATTTCCTTATACGGCTTGATTTAAGGATCACAGTAATGTAAAAAAAGTCATAACACCAGTAACACGACTTATTTATTTATTTATTTATGCAAGGCACACCAACGATATATTTACAATCAAATGGATAAAGATATACAAAGGTTTGAGATACAGTGCAAATATATCACTTACAGGTATGCACAACATTCTTGTGGAAAGTAAAATGAATTAATCAATCTAAGCAAAACTAAATAATAATATCAAAATTAATCATGTCCAAAACAAAAATAAATATTAAAAAAGAAACAATATAAAATTAAATTGAATAAAATGTCGAAAAGAGAGAATTATTATATAATGAGAATATGATTTTAAGTTACACAATTGGAATTAAATTAAAGTAAAAACAAATTAAATTAACTAACAATAAGCTATATAAAATTAAATTAAAATTAAAAAAAAATAATAATACTAAGCATCATACACATAAGAAAGCAGCTGATCACAGGTCAACATTGTCTATTTTATTTTTAAATTGTAATAAACTGTCAAAAAAAAATATCTATACTGTTGTCGATGGAGCAGGCTCTGTTATAGGAAGTCAACATTCTGTTTAAGGGAGCATGTCGGCCTAAGTTTGTGCGACATGGTGTAGTGCCAAAAGTTATTGAGGTACGCTTGGATCGCAAGTGTGGGAGGCGAGGTACATCGATTTGGATTTTGTCAAGAAGATCTGGAGTTGATGTCATGCCATTAACAATTTTAAAAAGTGTTGAGAGATCGATAAGAGTCCTTCGTCGCTTCAATGAGTCTAACTCAAAATATTTTAACCGCTCTGCGTAATCCGCTCTATAAGGGCATTTATGGTCTTTAAACCGCAAGCATCTCGTAAATTTTTTTTGAACGCGCTCTATCCTTTCTATGTGGATTTGGTAAGATGGGCTCCAGACGGGGGATGCATATTCGACGACGCTACGTACAAATGTGTTATAGAGTACCTTCAATGCTGAAATTCCCTTAAACTCTTTACCGACTCTACTGATAAATCCAACCATTTCCATTCCCTTCTTGATGATGTTGTTAATATGTGTGGTAAATGAGAGGTCACTGCTAAGCATTACACCTAGATCCCTAATGTTGAAAACTTGTTGCAGAGATGTTCCCCTGAGAGTGTATGTTGACGGTATGGGGTGCTTTTTCCGGGTGAATGTTATATGAAAGCATTTGCTAGCATTCAAGGCCATCCCATTTACCACACACCAGTTATGCAATGAGTCCAAATCGGATTGTAGCAAAGCTATGTCATCCTGATTATTAATTTGACGAAATATTTTAAGATCGTCAGCAAACAAGGAGCACTGGCTGTGTTTTATGCAGTTTACTATGTCGTTTATGAACACAATAAAGAGGATAGGCCCAGTATGAGATCCCTGAGGTACACCCGAGGTTGCAATATACTCCAAAGATTGATACCCGTTCACCACCACTCTTTGTGTTCGCCCGCACAAGTATGATCCGAACCACTTCAGCAGGGGTCCATGTATACCGAAACCATGCAGTTTTCGCAGCAGGATTTCGTGGTCAACTTATCGAATGCGCTGCTGAAATCAGTATACAAGGAATCAATCTGTTGCCCAGAATCAATACTCATACAAATCTCGTCCACATACGTAACCAAGTTAGTGACAGTGGATTTATTACAGCAGAAGCCATGCTGTTGGAAGGAAAGTTGTGTTTTAACGTGTGATGCTAAGATGGGACAGATCATTGATTCAAAAAGCTTTGAAAAAACGGATAATATAGAAATTGGCCTGTAATTTTTCACATCTGAGCAGTCACCCTTTTTAAAAATTGGCACAACGTTAGCTTTTTTCCATTCCATTGGAAATGTGGATGTTTCAATGGATTTATTAAAAATTAAGGTGAGAGGATATGCCAAATTACGGGCACACTTTTTAATGAAGAGCGGGGGCAACCCATCCGGACCAGCACCCTTGGTAATATCAACCCGATTTAGTGCTTTAAGAACTTCCTTCTCGGTAAAAGCAACTTTACTGAGTATGAATTGAGGAAATATTTGAGTATTTCCTGGTGTATTTTTACTGCTAGCGATAGTAAACGAAGACGAAAATTGGCGGGCAAAAAGCTGGCATATTTCGTCCCCTGTTTGCGCAATTGTTTCATCTAGTGTCACCAAAGAAGGTATAGAGCAAGATTTTGAGTTTTTAGATTTCACAAACGACCAAAATGCCTTTGGATTCGATCGGATGTTATTTTCAACGGAGACTTACTGTAATTATGACATCGGGGGCAGAATAGTTCTTGAGTTGTCTTGTACAGTTAGGTCATCAACGTCTGATTAGCCTTTTTCCAATTATGTTGGAGTTAGCTTATAGTCTAACCTGATGCAGCTAGGTAATAGTCTTTTACATAGAGCGACTGCCTATAAGAACTCCACAATACAAGAACTGAGCAAAAAATACCCGTTGACAAGGCTGGTATGAAATTTTCTGGCTTCTGTCTATTCGTAACAACTGTCAAATATCGCACTCTTAGAATGAAAGTGACCTAACTCTAAATTCGTGTAATTTCAGATTTTATTTATTTTGAAAAGCACTGCCACATCACGCAAATTTTAAATTCGCAAAAATAAAATACAGATAATTGGTCTGATGTACATGACAATTACGGCGTACATAAAAATTACAACTATAATCGGTTATTCTACAGTAAATTATTCACAAAATATAATTAAAAATATGAAATAACTTATAATTTGTATTATACATTTAGATATTGACATACATTTATAATTACGATTATGATAACAGTGACTAAATACATTAAATTGAAATGGAAGAAATACATTATCATAGGTTTATGAACAAATTAGAAATCAATTGTAAATTAGATATAAATTACTTATTTTTTACATGAAACATTACTATTTTTTTTTTTTAAATATACTTAGTTTTTGATGTAAACTGGCCTGAAACACTACTCTGAATTGCCGTGGAAACAGGGATCTGAATTACGAGTTATAAAGAGACAGCTTATACATTTGCCACTATATATATGAATGTAATTTATTCAATGCTGCTTTATTACTGCTCAAATCCAAAAAATACTATTTTTGAGTTAAGTCCCTTCCATTCTGAGAGTGCGATATGTACAAATAACAGCCTAGACTACAGCTCAGCGTGCCTTCCGAAGCACGGAAGAATTTCGACATGTTAAGATAGTTGTTTGAGATGATGTTTGTTACATGTGATGACAATAATAAATGAGGACCTGAATTATTTGAACGAAGAACGGCGATTCGTTTACTAAGAGGGCTACCATCCTTTCGGGTTTCCCCGGATTTGTCCTAGTTTGGACAGCGTCCGGGGGCGTCCGGGAGATTTTCCCTATAAGCGTCCGGGTAAAACCCGGACACATTGGTCTTACGGGCACCAAAAAGCACGATCTCTGTATTTCATTTTATTGTTATTGTTACGTTGATTAATTAAAAAGAAAGCCTATTATTAATTAACTTCTAACAGTCTACAATGTTACCAGTAAATAAAAACCATAATTAAACATCATTGTTTTTAGTTTAAAGTACAAAAATGTATTGTTCTACGGCGTCCGGGGAAAAATTGCGATTTTACTCATATGTTCGGGGTTTATTAAGTCTTTGTCAGGCGCCAGCAATTTTGGTGACGGCAGCCCTAATTAAGAACAAATTATCCCATACGAAATAATATTCCCGAAAACTTGTCCTCAAAATCGTATAGTTTAATCTATATGCATCTTCTTGATAGGGCTCAATATAGTTCCCTGTTGTAATTCAACGGATATCTTCTAAAACACCTTACTATTACGAGAAACAAACCATGATATTGTTTCGCAGAATTCCTTAATATAAACAGAATATAACTTCCACAGTGTCGTCTGATAATAGCTGAGATGAGCCACAACAAGTGTGAGCTTCTCTCCTGGATGACTTGGCCACTTCTAACTGGAATAGTGATGTCCCTGATTCAGCCGCGCTGGGAATCCGTCATTCTGCATACGCTGTTGATTGTGTTCATGCTTTCGCACGTACATTATGGTATTTGTGTGGTAAGTTAATGAAGATTTCTAATTGACTTTATTGTTATCAAAGTTGCAAAACATATTCTAGTAAACAATGGTTTATTTTAAATGGAATAAAGAGTTTTGGGGTAAAAATTATCAATATACAGTAGTCAAATATTATCATAGATTAATAATATTAGTAAAAAGGAAGATAGAGATGGTGAAAGGGATTTGGGATTAAAGCACCTAATAATTATTTCAATGTTTCAGGTCCGACAGATCTGCAATCATCTTAAAATAAGCTGCTTCACAGTACCAAAAGAGAAGACAAAATAATTGTTTGTGAATTTTTAAACTAAATACTATTCTTAGAATAAGTGTTAAATTGAAAAATAAGTTAGAAGCGTTTTTTTTATTTTATTTTAGTACTTAAGAATAAAGTTTATATTGTTCTAAAAATTGTATTATGATTATTATAAGATAAGAAAGATTATACCAACCTGCTTCCCGATCCATCCTCTTAAAAGAGCACCAGGTACAGAGCAGAATATGACACCACGACACAATCTAATTCACAAAATAATACGTAATTCAATACTGAATAGCAAAAAAATGAGCAATCCGACGTCGTTATGCGAAAAGCTGTACAACCTTCTCCGTATGTAAGATAGAGACGACACTACACCGTCGATCGTTCGCGGAGCTCCGTCTTTAAATTATACGTTCTCATAGCCTTGTAGCGCGATGGGAGATTCGACAAATGTCGGATAGCGCGCTACGCGTTAAAGCGTTTTCACCTTTATGCAGTTGAACGAAAGTGAATTTTTAGAAGCACCAAGTTTGGAGTTGGAACGTTTTAAATTCGAGACGAAATTTAGTAATGGGGGGTGCGCGACATGGACACCGAAGTCAGGGTTTAGAATTTCAGTACAGCTTCGGATAGCCGCGAAGCGCTGCTTTGTTAGATCTCCAATTGTTTACAGATCCGATTTTTTTTTTAATAACCCACGCGACTATTATCGCTTATATGAAATAATAGAGGAACCAGATTTATTAAAGAAACCAGATTCTTAGCTAGAAACTTTCACAAAAGCGCACTAAACGACGCAACAGTATAGTATTACAAAGAGTAAAAAATAAAAAACTTGTGACTTGTGAACTTTCGAGTGTTTGAAGTGAGTGAAATAAATTAAAAAATAAATATAACTGTGAAATGAACGAAGATATATAAAATAAATATTAGGTAAGTGTTGTGTTTGGTAAAGAGAAATTAACAGAATATAATAAAATTTTGTGGTGGTGTGGCAAATTGGCATGAATTTTATTATAATAAAAATAAAACAAAACCGCATGCTGGATGATGTTTTGAGTAAAGAAGATAGATTTTGAACAAAACTGAATGATTTTTACGAAGGAGACATGTTGCAAATTGATGAGGTAAATATTTTCTGGAAACCTATAGCAGTCTTAATATTTATATGCGTAGTTACCCAATTTATTAATATTGTTCCTACCCAATACTAATGTGGAAAAATTATGTTTAATTGATAAACATTATTACTATTCGTCTTGTAGTTTATTTTTCTTGAACAACGATACGTTAAAATTTTCAAAACGTAAGTTTTAGAGAAAAAATTATGTATAACATACCTATATATTTTCTGAATCATAATATTAAATAATTTATCTTAATCTATAAAAATATAATTTAGAAATAACTTCTAATAGTATAAAAACATATTTGCATATATACATAAGTACGTATGTACCGATAAGTAGTGATATAAAGATTTTATTATTGAAGAAGTTTGTAAGAAACTATATCTAAACCAATTTAGATTTATTTTTTTGGTGAAAACATGGAACTAATCAAAGAAAATTGTCCCGTCGCGTCGCCTGAGGCTAGCTTAGCGGTTAGCAAAATTTATACGAAATAGAAATGTTGCTAAAGCTTCATAAGACAAAAACCAGTCTGATGAAATCTTAATAGATTAGATCTAATCAATAAAATAAAGAGTATTATAATATTTAACGATAGAGAAGAATTTGAATGAGCTCAAATTAATGTTTACCTCTATCAGAGATTGTTTTTACGTTAGAAAGCGAGAGAGTAAAATTAACTGTCTTATTAGAAATTAAGAACCAAGTTATGTCGTTAATTGGAAATTTTTATTTACTAACAACTGTGATTTAGCTATTTAATCAGACTAGGCGTCGCTCTTCCATCAGGTATGCACCAACATGGTCTTGCCAATGTCAATGCCAATAGTTTCCTTAGTCTTGTTGTAAGCTGTCATTTATTTCTAAGTCAGTGTTACCTGGACTCGAATTAATTCCTGTCTTACATTACCCGACTTTCATTCTTGTCAATTCTGCCTCTTTTGTGGCTTTAGTTTGAGGCCTATGTCAGGCCATATTTCATCATCGTTATTATTACTTATATCATCTACTGCTAGATATATGCCTCAAGTTCTTTCTGTTATACTTCTTGATTCTGTGATTTCTGGTTCGCCACTTATTTAGGAGCATTATTAGGTATATTTTAATACATAAAACCTCATTAGGGATCTCCTCTCTCTGTTATGACTTTCTCAGTAAGATACGCAGTTATTAAAACTTTAAATTCTCCCGCATCCTTATCCGTTCGGGTATCGTCATGTAATCAGATGCAATGATCTCTGAAACGATGACATTTTTAAGCAAAAAGATTGTTATTGGGATTAAAATCGTAAAAACAAATGCCTAAGGCTAGTTTTTTTACTTGTTTAACTGTAGCTGCATAATCAGTACAACATTCTTTCGGGATTTATGACTCTTCGATCAACGTTTAGCATCCTCATCTAAATAGTTTTATTATTTTTGGTATTTAATTTGCCTATACATGTAACTCCAACTAACAGCTTCTTAATAAGTTAGTGTAACAAGACTTGTCAAATTTAAAACAAATCTGTTGAAAAACGCATTGATCTTGACAGAAAACAAACATAAACCTACTTTATTTAATTAATAAAGATGACTCGGATAAATAATATCATCGGCTCACTCTACGACTGATGAATCGAGGGCTGTAATCATGAAAATTAGTATGTAAAGTGCCCTTTACAGTAAAAGTTGCGAAAGTTGTTAAAAACAGTAAATTAATATTGTGTCATATTTTACACCAAAAGGCTTCATTATCTTGCAAGTGTTTAATTATCTATTTTTAAAAAGGCAGGCAGGCATAAACTACTGACAATAGAGATTAAACAAATAGAATGTATTTTATACTGCAACTTAATGGAAAGAATAACGCAGTGGACATCTTTTGTTTTAAAGACCATGATGATGATAATAATTATGATGAACACGACAAAGCAAATAATTTTGGTTAACATAATCACCGAGATAATAAAGCGTGAAGGGACCGTCGGAACTTTATTACTCATTTCCTTTAAGCAGTTATGATTTATGTTCTGATTAATATTTAGGGTAGAAGCTTTAAGCTAACATGTTAATTTTAATGCTATTTGTCTTGTTAAGTTATCGTCAGTACAGGCGATGAAATATGGGAATGAAGGCTTGGAGCAAGACATTGTACCTACAGAAGAGTAAAGAGCTTTTCAAATTATTGTAATTGTAACTTTTGAACAATAATTATAAATCATAATCATTTATTTATTTGCGAATATGGGTATAACCGAAAAGGTATAATATAAACAATAGTGTCCATTAGCCATATCCTCCATAAGGCATGCAAATATACAAAATACTTATACATACATATCTTAAATTAACAATAAAATATAAAAAATAAGCTAGGATTATTAGTAAGGAATTGAAATGGCTTCTAGAATTGTTAATCACGGTAATGTTTTCGTAGTGATACCTTCATAGTTATGGATTTCGTGGAAGCAAAATGTTGCAGTGTACAATCATAACTTTTACGGTATAATCTCAATGAAAATTTTCTTCAAAGTTATGACAAACATTGTACCTAGTTGTTATTTTCAATACTATCCCTATTTTTTTTTTCTAATTTTTTTTTCTTTTTTTTATAATATTCCACACCTTTCACACAACGCCATCTAGTCCCAAACTAAGCAGAGCTTGTGGTATGAGTACTAGACAACTGATAAACATACATATATATTTTTAAATACATACATGTTATAGATAAATTACACCCAGACAAAGAACAAATTAATGATCGTGCTCATCACACAAACATTAGTCCTGGGTGGGAATCGAACCCACGACCTTGAGCATAGCAGTAGGGCCACTGACCACTATACCAACAGGCCCGTCCTAATGCGCAAAGTAGGACACAGACTCGGAGCCTGCCATATTGGCTACAGGGGTTTTTTTTTTAATTACGAATGAGCCCGCTCTTGACCTCGATCACACCTGATGGTAAGTGTAAGATGAGGTCTACGATCGAACGAGCGAGCCCAGAAAATGCCTATTCACTCTTGCTTTAAAGGCTGACGGGTCATATGTGGCAGGGAACACAGAAGCCGACAGAGAGTTCCACACCTTGGCTGTGCGTACAATGAATGTTGAAGAAAAGCGCTTAGTACGACAAGACGGTATATCGACCAAGTGTGGATGGTATCCTGCGGTACGTCTGGTAGACCGGTAGTAAAAGGGGGATGAAGGGATCAGGTCGTGGAGCTCCTGCGCACACTTTCTGAAGTACAATCTGTAGAAGATAGACAGGCAAGCAACGTTTCGCCGGTGAGCCAGGCTGTGAAGCTTGCCTGCCAGAACCTCGTCACCTATGAGCCTTTTAGCTCTGCGTTCGATCGAGTCAAGTGCAGCTAGCTGGTATTTGGCTAAGCCATCCCACAAGTGACGGCAATACTCCATACAGGAACGGACCTGTACTTTGTATAAATTCAAAAGCTGTCCAGGTGTGAAGCCTTACTTTCTGTAAGATGATCAGCTTTTTGGCTGCAGTCCGAGCTTTAGACTCAATGGTTGAGCCGAAGTTGAGGTCAGACATCAACTCCATGCCCAAGTGCTCCAGGCAGTCGGTAATAGGTACAAATGCACCTCTGAAAGTAGGAGACCATTCAAATTGGCTCCTTTTAGCGGAGAAAAGACAAGCCTGTGTTTTTAAAACGTTGAATTTGACCAGATTGTCAGCGCCCCATTGGGAAACAAGATTTAAGGTCAAATTCGTTCGCTCTACCATGGCCTTTCTAAGAGCGGCTATTTCGTACCTACCAGCTCTAGCACTGGAAAAGTATCTCTCTGAGACTGTGCTGTCATCCGCGTACCCAATAGCTCCCAACTGAAGCAGGTCGTTGATATGAAGCAAAAATAGAGTCGCAGAGAGAACAGACCCCTGAGGAACACCGGCATTAATAGCCATTAGATCCGATGCGCAGCCATCGATGAGCACTCGGATCGACCGTTCACTCAAAAAGACACAAATTCAGTTGCATAAGCTAGCAGGGACACCGTATCTAGGAAGCTTGCTCAGCAGACTAGCGTGTCAGACCCTGTCAAAGGCCTTTGAGATGTCGAGGGACACGGCAAGGGCTTCGCCGTGTTTCTCAATGGCCTCGCCCTAGCAGTGCGTAAATCACTGTATCAAATCCATACGATTAGAACCTCGATGATATTATATCTATATATATAAAAGCGAAATACCACTCACTGATTAATCAATCGAAATCTCTGGAACTACAAGTAACTCTCAAAATTTGCATGGTTTGATGGGGTTTTGCGAAATTCCTACGGGGTCGGGATTTAATCGGCAAAAAATTCGCACGCGAACGAAGTCGTGAGCAACTACTAGTTTCGTATATAAATAAAACAAGTACCTCTATACTTCTGAAAACCATTCATGTGAATTACAATGAACATTATAAGTAGCAAAAATATCTCTTAAAATTGTCACGGCTAATGTTTATGAATTACCAACGCATGTATTTTGGAAACCACTCGCAGTTAGTGTAAAAACTAAAGCAATCACTATTCGTAAACATAATATGCAGTCGTCCAGTTTACGTTCGGGTCATTGGGAATTAGTTTATGAAGTAAAACTCGAGTGAGAATTCATTATTGTGTATAAAACTGTTTGTTTGGAAGCCTTTCGTGCTGAGAGAGGCGACTGAGGGATTATTTCAGGTAGGTTGATAAGGAGATAACAATATGCTCATGATTGTTTTGAAGATAGCAAATATCTGCAGCTGTTTGCTGTCGTACGGAGATGGTCAATGACGCAGATTTTTTTTTTTTATAGTTGATAGGCTTGCGTTTGACCACAATCTCACCTGATCTTAAGCGATGATGTGGTCGAAGATGAAGCACGCTTGCCTAGAAGTAACCTATTCACTCTTGACTTAAAGACTCTACTACTTAAGATGCTACTAATGTGGACGAGATATAAAGAAATAGAATAGAAAACAGTTTATTCATCATCATTTGCTTAGCCTGCTCCTAACTTAATGATTGCAGTTGTGTTTTAAATGGAGTGACTGACCACTAGCTGGGTTACATGATACCCTGGTCACATACACTGGCCAGATTTTCGGACAATTAACGTTTTTTAAAGAAATGCAAATGACAGCGACGTAACTATCCAACCCATACGATGTGTAACGTGCTTACCGAGGCGTAGCTAAACAGGATTTTAGAGGGTCACCCATCCAAGAATCTACCTCGACAAGCGTTGCTTAACCTTGAAGGTCAATCAGTAATTATTTAGCTCCTCCAAAGTATACAACGTGTAACAGAATAAACGCAATTCCTGAAAGTAGTTGGCTCAGATACGGCTTCTGAATCGATTTCTGTCATTAAAAACCGGTCAAGTGCGTGACGGGCCACGCGCAGTGTAGGGTTCCGTAGTTTTTATAACAGCCAAGTGCGTGTCGTATTCGCTGACTGATCATTTCGTACCATGCTCTAACTAAAAGCCAAACATGACTACCTAACTAATTTGACTTCCTATACAAATCCTCACCTGATCCGACAATTTTGCACGGAAAGTTTCAATTTTTTTTAGAGATTTGTATAAAACTCGTCATAGCCGGTGTTTTGAATTTAAATACGGACACAGAGCTACACTACTCAATAGAGCTACACACACTACTCAATCGTCACAAGAAGCTAGCATGATACAACTGGCGCTTAGCGCCATCTATCGACATTTCTATAGAGTTGTTCGAAAATTTCGAGTCAAATATAATTGGTCGACTATTACTCGTAAACTTGTAAAGCCCACTTATGTGTGATAGTTTTCCTTTAAATTTCGTTATATATAGGTACTACTGCCGTGACATTTGAATTTCTAACTATAACCGTTTAGTTCATAGAGGGGGGGGACACTTGACTCTAACGAAAATTGGTATTTTAAAGCTTGATAAGTCACGAACGGTTTACTTAATCAAAAAACAATCTTAGCAAACCTCTAATATTTTTGAAAGACCTATCCAGCGATATCCCACACTATTGGACCAACGAAGAAAAAAAATTATCATCCCACTTTACATGTATGGGAGGTACCCTATATAATTGTTTTTTTCAAAATATTATTTTACCACTTTTTCGGCGTCATTAACGTGTATACTCATGCCAAAGTACAACTTTCTAGTACCAATAGTTTTTGAACTAAACCGCGGACAGACGGACAGACAGACGGACATGGCGAAATTATAAGGGTTCCTTGTTGACTACGGAACCCTAAAAATTGGTGTTAAATTTTGACGGAAAAATCTTTCATTTAACTTAAAATGGAAACACAGTATCGTGACAAATTAATACAATCCTTAATTCAAGGAAATGCACTCGTGTGCGTGTCGGCCACTAACATTGCATGAGTGTATGCGTCTGCGTAAGGATATTGTACGACGCAAATACGTTTTGCGTTTAGTAAGGATAACTATTTTATAGAAAATGTCTAGGTTTGGTTTAAATTATAATTTAATATTCTAATTTGGGTGTTTGAGGTATTGCGCTTAATCTGTTACACCTTGTATAATAGTTTATATTTTATTGAATACGAAATTGTATAAATATCTTATTTGGTTCAATCCATTTTAACTAGGTTAAGACAAGTGACTTTCCGATATAGACATAGGTCCACATAGGAACTGTTTAAAGCAGTTGAAGAACATAGAAGGAAGATGTACTTGTTTGATTACTGTCAACTAGTAGCGTTTAATCAGTAGTTATTCTGCGTATTATATGAAGTATATGAATGAGGTCAGGAGATGAGAGAGATCTCCCGCGTCGGCTGGGGCGTGAGGAAGAAAGTTGCCTCTCCCTGACGCGTTCGGCCTCTTCCTTAGCTAGCATCACTGCTTCGCAGAAGGAGGCGACTGCACCCCATTCCCTCTTGGACTTATCCGCTATTTCTCTAAATCAACACACACTTAATATCAACAAGAACTATTGATATCGTAATTCTTATTTTTTGCCCAAGTGTGTGGCATAATACCATTCGATTCAATGAATTTTTATACAATTAATATTAAAACAAAGGGTTGCTAAGTGGCCCGGCGATGCGTGCCGGTGGCTGGGGTTCTGCGAATCCTATGGCTCTGGTTCAACCAAGTCGGGATTATTTAGCTTAGTCAAGCGTGGTTTAGGGATGGGGAACGTTTTTATCGATAGTTGATTGATTTTGAGAGGAGAACACTGACACATTTATCACTGAGTTTTGCGCTTTACATTTTTATCCAAATGTATCATAGAAATTCAAAGCTGTCTGCAGAATGTCTATTATTTACTAACTACGATTATTGTCAACGTATGAGAAAACCAGATGACGAGATGATGATGATTCTAGAATATTTTGTAACGTTCATTTCGGCATATTCTTATAGTTTTATATATTAGAATGCCTACTGGTCTCCAAAATATAGCTATAATTTTATTTTAACACATATTTATCTAGTTAACTAGCGTAGAAATATCTTTATAGGCACAACAATAAATCAAATCTTAATGACGGACATTTTGTAAAATAAAAGAATAAACACGGTGTTGGTAACGCTTATAGTTAGAAATACGTATTAATTTCTTCACAATTTAATGAGTAACGGATGACATCAAAATGATAACTTAAAGATTTCAGAATCAAATGCTCATATTTCCCATGTTATAAAAAACTAACTATTTTATGATCATCACGTTAGTCAGGAATGTCCCACTGAATATAGTCTGCTTTATGTTCTCAGTTTACGATGACTAAAAAGTATTAATTTGGTTACACTTCTAGTATATTTTGTAGCACATTTATCGATATGACAGCGTTATCGATAGTTTGTCTTCGATTTTCCGCACATCACTAATGTCTCGTGCCGTAAAAAGAGGACATTGCACACTTCATTAATAAAAGGTTAAATAATGTGGAGGACGTCGTTTTGGCGTGCACATCGCCTCGCCTGCTCGCTGGTGTTCGGTTACCATCGGGAAGGATCGTCACTCCAGCTTAAGAGGACAGCAAAGGAGCTAATGCACTACAATTGTGGAGACACTCTCGCTTGATCGTTATGAAGTCAGAATGGGAGGCACTAAGAGTGGTTGAAATATTTCCGAGTTTTAAAAACACATTAACTGTGACTCGTAAACAGAACAAATAAAGACAGATTAAGTCCCTCATTTCCAAACCAAATGTGTTTCGTTAACTTTACCTAGTTACTATCCACCATCGGAATCATTATTTGAAAACCAACGTATCAAGAAATTGAAATAATGCCAAAAACTATATTATCACTTTTTGCTTTTTCTCCTGTTAATAGAATTTCGGTCCGATATGTAATCTCCCTAAACCAACGCTAATAGAATAATCAAAATTCTAACACAATAAGAAGTAACCAACCAGCCACTATCCAAACATTAGAAATTAAACCAAAAAGCGATTTAGCAAACGCTCGGCCGCGTTCGTTCCTTCACTTTTTTTAAATTCGGAATTCGTGCTCACAACACCCGCATTGTATGCGCGTACGGCCCTGGCACTTCCAAGAATGATTTCGTGTGGAGTGCGAGACGCGGATACAGAAACAACACCAGTAAGAAAGAGACAGCATATATTAATTTTATTTTTCTTTTGGTTAATCTCCAGGCCACATGTGGCGATTGTTCTTGGACCTTATGGTCATTCTTTCTGATGGCCCGTCTCTTTTATTTTGTGTTACGTTAAGGGATATGGTTACTGAACTTTCTGGGGTGTTATTTTAATTAATATGTTGTACCTCACTTGTTTATGTTCAGGTTAGATGATTTGTCTCCGAATATTGTGATGGAAGATATGAGATGGTTTATGGCTGACGTTTGTGATTTTTATTCCAACGCCAAGTATGGCATGTGAAGCAATTAGCGGTTGATTCGAGGTGTCGCATGCAATGGAAATATTGTAATGGTCTTAGCGCGTGAAGACTTGTTTTGATCGTAGGTTAATTTCTGCCGCGAACTGTGAACAATTCCATATTATTAAAGAGGTTCTGAATTAAAGTTTTATTTTTTCCTATAAACGCATACTGAGACGCTAATAATCTATACTTATAATAAATCTGTAGAGAGATCAATTCTGTACATGAAATATATTTACAAAATAACTATCAGGGGTTGATTAGGGATCGATACTGATGCCAAAAATGCAATCAGTAAAATTTTTGTCTGTCTGTCTGTCTGTCTGTCTGTATAACCGTTATAGAAACAAAAACTACTTGACGGATTTTAACGAAACTTGGTACAATTATTTTTCATACTCCTGAGCTGGTTATAGTATACTTTTCATCACGCTACAATCAATAGGAGCAGAGCAGTGAAGGGAAATGTTGGGAAAACGGGAGAAGTTACTCCATTTTTTAAGCTTCCGTCGCGTGTGCAACCTTAATGGTTAAAGCTACACAGAAATCATTTATGACGGAAATGTTCCCCTTAAAAATATATAAAAAATATCCCACGACAGCATTTGTCTATCTTTTATGGTTGACTCACAATAACACGTGTAACTCCCGATAGCTTAGCAGTTCGAAGCTTTCTGATTATTATTCTGCTCCGAATTTTAAAACCACCACAACTTTGCAATGAAACTCGGCTAAAAGTAACCCAGTTGCAACAAAATATAATCAAGGCTCAAATTTTAACAGGTTGCAGTGCAGGAGAAACTGTCTTTATTCCCAGAATTCCCATAATACCCAAATAATTTTCCATTCCAATTTAAAAGAACGCAATTCCCAGTATCGGTGTGTTATGCAATGACAATTAATAAGGCTCAAGGCCAGACTTTTCGTGTTGCTGGAGTAGATCTCGGTGTCAGTTGTTTCTCGCATGGTCAGTTGTACGTCGCTCTTTCCCGGGTTAGCAGTTCTAGAAATCTTTATGTTCACGTGCCGGACGGGTCAACTTTCAACATAGTTTACCTGGGTTTGTGGGTTTATAGGTACTTAAGCCTCATGTAAACGTGATCTAAACAATATTACCAATACATTAACTTAATAACACACAAGGAGTTACACGCTGACGGAGTCGCGGGCACAGATATTAACAATAATATGGTGCGGTTTGGTATTGCGATATTTTTTAACAGTATTATAGATTGACATATTAAATTTCTCTACTAAATTACGAAAGTCAATCTGTCTGTTACATCAAAATCACTGAACCATGAGGAAGGACATAGGCTACTTTTTTTTACGAAAAACGACGGAAACGTGGACGAAGTCGCGGGCAACAGCTATCTATACTAATAATATAAGGCTGAAGAGTTTGTTTGTTTGTTTGAACGCGATAATCTCAGGAACTACTGGTTCGAATTGAAAAATTATTTTTAATTAAATAGTTAATTTATAGAGAAAGGCTATATATAATTACGCTAAGGCTAACTACACTAAGGATAGGAGCGGAGCGCCATTGAAGAATGCTTCAAAATCGGGGTTAAATTTAACGTTAGCCCAAAGTACCTATTCCACGCGGACGGAGTCGCGGGCAAAAGCTAGTGTATAATAATAATATAAACTATGAATAATTAAAAATATTACGTGTTTTAAAAACGCAGACGAATACAATCATTTAGATTTTTTTTTTTGTGAGTGGCATCTCGCAGGTCAACCTCTGAGGTTGTCGGCTGCTTAACAGGGCTTGCCTGTGGTTGCCTTAATTAATTAATTAATTAAAGCCTCCAGCCAGGGCTTATTAGACAATAATTTAGAGCGATAAAGTAGCCCTTGACACTACACTAGGATACTTTTTGATACGGAATCTAGTTCTTTTACTGCAAGATATTATAACAGTATTTTCTAGAAATAATTCAACAGTACATAACAAATAGATATCAAAAAAGTACTTGAGCCTGCAATGAAAAGAATGGAAACGATAGTTGTAAAAACCGTCAGTATAGATTCTGTCTTCTTTTTCTCACCCATCACAGTAGATGATTCCACGCCAAAAGAATGTTATTTTTTTTTGTCACAGAAGAAGAAGAAGAAGTCATTTCTTTAGCCAATTTTCTTTTCATTCAATAGCTATATGCATAGGTGTCATACAAGTAGAATCACCAGCTACCTACTAAGATTTACTTGTTAAATAAATAAACCATTTTTCATTTTTAAATAGGTAGTATTAATATTTGAACTCTTCGTATTGCGCTGAACGTTGTCACTAACTGCTGTTACCGAATAACAATTTAACTATGAGTTATTACTCGTTCACTGAACGGATGTTGTTTCGGCCTTCGGCATTTAACTTAACAACACAACGGGCTATATTGTGATTAATCATTATTTAACGTTTTTATTCATTACTCTGCTCCGTTCTACATCGGGTTGGTTTGAATTATGAAATAGAAGGAAGGGGTCCTTTTTTTTTTTTTTTTAACGTGGTAAAATTATCAAATAAGTCCTCCCACTCCAGGCAGGGTGGGAGGGACTGTCAGACTTTTACTGACTAAAATCCTTGTTCCTTCAATAGCCCTTTACGTACCGGGGCCACGGTAATGGGATGAGTCCCACGACCCCGGCAGGCTTTGGCCCTCTGCAGAGGGGGCCTCGTCATGTTGCTGACGCTCTTTGAGGCGCGCGTGGAACACGACGCGCCGTCGACCCGGGCATGGTCCATGGTCGGACAGCGAGTTGCCCTTTACTCGCTGTCCGCATGCCTGCGCCTACGGTGGCCGGAGATCGTCGGCCGACGTCCGACGCCGTGGGCGTCTACCACTGCGGCTGGGCTGGAGGGAGGACGCCATCCTCTCCCTCACGCGGCCCGCCTCCTCCTTCGGAAGCATGACTGCTTCGCAGAAGGAGGCGACCGCTTCCCACTCCCTCTCGCCCCGCAGCATGGCCTCGACCAAGGCCGGGCGCGAGAGGTCTCCGCCTATTGTCACCGTGAGGACACGTCGGTGCTCTGCCCAAGCTGGGCAGTCCTGCACCGTGTGCTCGACTGTGTCCTCAGGGCGACCCTCGCAGTGGTAACACCCAGGCGTCTCTTCCTTACAGGAAGGGGTCCTAGGATATGTCATTATTATTCAGATATAACATTATCTAATTTTATGACAATGCTAGCTATATGAGTAAATACTCATTATCAATTATAAGCAATTGAATATTCAAATGCCAAAAGACATATAACAAATTTATATGACTGCAAAATTTAATTTAAATATTTTTAGTACGTTTTGCGTGATATGATTATAAATACCCATCCATTAATCCTAACAAACTTTCACATGTATCATATTAAGAGGCTTAGAAGGATTGAAGCAATAAAGACTCATAAATTAATGGATGGGCTGCGTGAGGAATAACATAAAAGTCAATCATTCACTCCCTAGGGGAAGTGAATGCCAGAGTGATGATTGACAGAGAGAGAATGGAAGAAGAATATATGGCGCTGACCCAAACAACATGAGTCAGAACAAATCACTAAGATTCAAGATTTGAGAAGAGTTAGGAAGAAATCTAGCTATAAGGTAAAATAATTGCCTCTCAATATAATCTAACACGCGAATCGGAAGACAATAGAGAACTAACTGTATTCATGTATCCACAGATCCAATCCGATAACTCAAAACTTCATACAGTGTATTAAACCATTCAAGATTTCTTCTCTACCTTTAACTAGATACCAAAGCCTTTAAATTTAATCAAATATCAATCATCGGTATAACAACATAACATAAACTTTCCTTAGCAGTGCAACCAACAATATTTATGATCCTCTCAAATCGCTATACAAAAACCACTTTTCTTTTTTTTCTACCATCCATTTGTCCCATACATCCAACTATACAAATTATAAATTCATACAATGTACTAGGCTCCCAAAAATGTGTAAGAGGTCGACTCTTCAACGGTGATAAAGATCTGGGTCCCTTTCAACATGGCTAGTTATCGTCGCATCTGATTCATAGTATGGAAACTTTTTTGTAGACATGCCTTTTATATCTTGATCTATTTTATAAGCAAGTTTTGATAAGATTTGGATTAGTGTTAAATTAGCTAGTTGTATTCAAACTATTTTATTAATAACATTTTGTTGTTTGATGACAGTTTTATTGTCAGTCTCAAGACACCCTTTGTAGTGGACCTCGAAATGCTCAAACGTTAAGACTATACAACAATGATTTAAATTGACGTGATTTAACGCAATCACAAATATCACAATACGGCTTTACGTAGGTGGTAGGAAAATCATGCAATAGCTATGATTCAGATTAATTCAGGAATGTGATTGTTCTAAACTTGTACGGATATTAGGCAGAATTAATATTGCTTCAATATGCGTGGGGTACTCCATTTATGAATTTAGGGGGTCATAAACCAATTACATTTTCACTACTATTAATCAGGCCTTCAATTTTTTGACTGTACAAACATTTTACTTCTTTGTAATATAAAACAATAATAAGTCACGTAAATGTAGACTCATATATTATTGTAGGTATGTAACACTACCCAAAACATGTACCGTTGGATCTTATATCATAGAAAGCCGTCATAACTATGCGAGTCAAGAACACAAATCTTAGGTACTCTAGGTATTTACTTCGTTGCAAAGTAGTGACATCATCACGATCGGTGCTCTGCGACCACCAAGGAAGCATAAACTGTAAGCGTTTTGTATCTTGCTTGATATGGACTCGGCAATGTAAACATATCGTGCAATGCCTAGCAGGTTGTGCATGCCTAGTAGTCTGAAATTTGTGGTGCAACGAGTCGGCAAAAAAATAAAAAGTACCTACACACTTTCTACACGTGCATAATCGATTTGCGGGGTAAGCAAGGAGTCCACTAAAAACGGAGAAGCTATGTAAACCAAAACTGTAATCTCCCGTAGAGGCTGATCTTTTAAAAACCCTAAGATGTTGATGTGACGCAAACAAAGGTTATATACATTACATATTATACATTACATTAATTAATTAGGTGTACATTTTTTTTGCATAAAGTTTTAATAAATAAATAAATGATACCTAGCATACTTAGTGCAAGCGATCTGAGAAAATTCCTATAAAACGGCCTCAAATTCATTCATCTTTTTATGCTTGATTGTTTCATGATTACTAAATACATCTAAGATCAGTATTTGCGGATTCTGATCATACCAGTTTTAACCTCAGCAGATGAAGTAGTTCCTATTGCCTATAAAGAAAAGCGCGCAATGCCCTCCGCAAAAGCTTGAGTACCTAATAAGTAAACACATAAATACAAAACCAGTTGTCGACATAAACAAATAGAATCCAGCCTTATACCAACATGGAGCAATAATTTTAGCAGTTTAGCACTAAGAAGGCTGCTCACTCCACTCGCTGAGACAAGTCTAGAGAGTATTGTAGCTATTTTGTAATACAAAGAAGTAAAATTCGTGTTTAATTGTAAACTTGCAATAGTCACAATGTCGATATTCTGATCAAAGACAATTAATCGTGGTAATCACTTAACGTAGAGCATCATAGTCTTTTATATATTGAAAAACTATTTATTTAAGTGGTTATAGGCACGACTTCAAGTTGTACGTCGTACGTTCAAACCCAGGCAGGTACATTACTTTGTGAAACTTATATCATGACCACTGCTCTCAAAACGGAGAAAGAAAACATCGTCAGGAAACTAGCATGTCCTGGGACCGAAAACCATGACTTGTGTGATCCACCAACTCGCACTGGACCAGAACGCATGAACACAGAACGCATGGCCCGTAATCAACCAAGCGGTTGATTACGGGCCATGCGTTCTCGTAGTAAGGAGGCTTATGTCCCAGCAGTGGGCATGTACTTGTGATAACATATTCAGGCTACAACTTATTGTAGCCTGAATATGTTATCATAAGTACATGCATACCTAGGTACATGAGTACCAAATACTCACTACACACATCCTTCAACATTGCACTGCTGGTCCGTGCGTTACGTACCTCTTATAAAAAACTGTGTTCCCGTAACTTTGTGTCCGTGACTGAGTTCGCGTTGGAATCGGAAAAAACTCACGTAAAGATCGCCACGGATCGTCCTCGGCAAGCGTTGCTTAACCTTAAAAATTGACTCGTGCGAATATTAAGATACGAACTCTTACTCTATGGAGAAATGCGTGCAATAATATTCCAAAATCTGTCCCATGTAATGCAGATCTCAAAGTATGGATGCAGTTCTTACGACTCGTGAATTCTTTTTTTTCTCATGAGCCTACTCTTGACCTCGAGCCCGATGGTAAGCGATAGATGAGGTCTACGATGGAACAAGCGAGCCCAGAAGACGCTTGTTCACTCTTGCTTTATAGGCTGATGGGTCATATGTGATAGGGAGCGTAGAAGTTGGCAGAGAGTTTCACACATTGGCTGTACGCACAATAAAAGTGGAAGATTCTGCCAAAGAGTATTCTCCTTAATACAAATGTATGGTAAACTAAGTTGTTTGAGTTTCAAAACTGAATTTAAATTGAAAACAAAACTTAGATTGAGACGCAGATAGCAACATTGTAGCGAAGAATAAACACAAATAACTGTAGTAGAATTTTGAATTCAAATATACCTCTATATTATGGCGTTAATTCCTCATGCAATTAATTACGAGTTTTTAAGTGAACTATACACATAACAGTGTTGTTTAGATAAGCAAGACTGCAAGAGCAGCTAACGTCTTTAATATACATACATATGTAGGTACATATCCAGCCTATAATGTTCCCACTGTTGGGACACAGGCCTTCCCTCCATGAGGGCCTGCTTGGTTGATTACGGTACAATCCCTTTGTGCCGTAATCAACCAAGCAGGCCCAATTAGGGTTGGCAGATGTTCGGGTTTTTTCGGTCCGAAGCATAATATACCGGTTTCCTTATGATGTTTTCCTTGAGTTATGAAGGTTTTTATAATTTTAAATTTAAATAATTCAGTCTATTAATGAAAATTTAAAATATTTCCAAATGCATAATACTAATATAACATACTAGCTGCCCACAACTTCGTACGCGTGGGAAGGTTTTCCCGCGCAAATCCCGATCCCGGGGGAATTTCGGGATAAAAAGTACATATACTATCTACTTGCCAAATTTCATTCAGATCCGTTCAGTAGTTTTTGCATGAAAGAGTAACAAACATCTATCCATCCTCACAAACTTTCGCATTTATAATATTAGTAAGATCTTCCCTGCAATATTTATCAAGGATACCATAATCATTGATGCTCATAGCTCTGAAGTGATTTTAGATCACATTGTTTTTTTTTTTGTCTGGTGGGGAAGTCGTCTATCCGATGAAAGATTTGATTATTATACGTTGCTACTTGATTATTGTACGGCTAAAAACACCATTGCTTAAGACATTCTCTAGCCATTCTTCACACGAATAAATCACATCGATCGATAAAAGAAGGACAAACATACATACACACTTACCTACCTGTTAATATATATATATATGAACAAGCAAGACTATTGTCTTAATGTAAGACAAACCTTCATTTCGGAGACGACGCACGGCGCATTATGTTCCACACGCGCCCTGTAGCCCAGACAGGATTGCGGGAATGTTTTAATGAGATACCGGGACGCAAAGGCAACTTAAGTAACAGGGTGGGTTTTTAGTCAGTAGAAGTCTGACAGTCCTTTCCGCTCCACCCCGACTGGGAGAAATCATTCGATGATTTTCCCACCCGAAAAAAAGAAGTACTGCTGTTTGACACTATTTTTCATTGTTCATTGTTTTACGCTTGACCTGATGGTGAGCAATTATGTGGTCGAAAATGGAGCATGCTTACCTAGAAGGCTAGCCTAGAAGTAACCTATCCTACCTACCTTTTTACTTTGAAAGTCAAAGTCTTCAAAAGGCCTTCTTTTGGCATATACAAACACCTTAGAACAACAACGCATAGAAGAGGCGTCTAGAACAAAACACGAGCGATTTCGTGTGTCCACTTTATTTTCTTTGTGTGCGTGAGCCGAATGTGTCTACGTTCTTCAAACGCACACAAATATAGCTTTCAGTGATACCATTACCATTACCACAAAAATGGGAAAACGCACTATTATGTTGCTGGATCAAATCAAGTATTTTATGTTATGAAACTAAATAAGATGATGTTTTTTTCATGTAATATGACTTATATGACATATATTTACGGAAGGTAAACGAAATGAGATATCGTTTATTGCGTTTAGAATGTTTGATGTGTAATGTGTTATAATGATATTATAGACATGTATTAATTGCTTGAAAAATCTCGTTTGATATCAATTAAAAGTATGTGTTGTATTTATGAAATAGAAAAATATTATTGAGAACATTACTTAAATGAAAAAAATCTTAATCAATAAAATTGTCATCTTTATGATGCCACTCTTCGAACTAACAGTAACTTTTAGTTATAAAACACTGTAGGTAGTAGCTGTAAATAAATATAGTTTAGTTTGACGCATACATAATTGCCGCCAAAACCATATTTTTTTTTAACAAAAATAAGCACAAAAGAAATCAATATGGGTATTTTTTTCCTCACGGATAGCAACATTGAATTGTGATAAGTTAGGTTATTAGAATTTTTGTTTGATGGTCGATTTACTTAAATATAATGTATAAAATGTAAGTATTTACTTGTGAAATGTAATTTGATTACAGGTTTTTTGTTTTCCTGAAGGACTATGACATCCCTTTACGCTACAAACGGTCGTTTTAAATTATTTACTCGCGAGCTCTGTTCGGCAGAATGTGACCTTGAGTACTGACGGCTCGTCGAGCAAAGTTAGCCAAAAATGGCAAAGTTTTAGTTGCCTCACTTTTTGCACTCGTACTATCCTTCTATGCGTTGTTGTTCTAAGACAAACACATATCTCCTCAACTTATGAAATCCTATGATTAATGCTATCCTAGTCCTCCTGCCCACAAACTAATGTAGGCATTCCTCTATTTTGGGAGAGGCGTTAGTATTCGATCGGCTGAATTGAATGGCATTTCTCTACATTATTATAAATCAATACAGAAAGAATATCAATATCGATAAATCAATCGCCTCCTTATTAGATTTAGTTCTATTGTTACGGTTTCAAGTGACATAAATTATTATGGACTAGTGCTGGCGCCGATCATGCCTGTTTTGTACTAAGCTGGGTTGCAAATACCTCTTCGAGTTCATGTTTGTTTAGTGATCTGTATTGATGTATTTATCTGTAGTATATTAAATGTGTATTTTGTAAATTGCTATGTTGCCCGCATCTTTTTTAGAGTTTTTCGCGTGAGACGAAGTTCTTTGAAAAAGTTTAATTTATTGGCAATGCTCACAATCTACCTGGTAAAATACCTACTTGCAATTTGAAGCATACAACTATGTCAAAAGGACGATTATTCTTTAGTAGGTTTACAAACTATATCTATGATTGGCTCTAGTTTAAGGGATTGGAAGTCCTACCAACAGTAGGTACTTTACTCTAACTACCAAAAAATAACCCTTCGACATCAAAACTAATTCCAGAGAGGATGATTTTTCCCGAAATTACAAGTCGATTGTTTGTCAGTACCTATTCGTTCAAATTGACGTGCGCTTAAAAATATAACACATTGATTTCGCGATATGTTTCGGTCCAGAAACTGGGCATAGTATTTAATAGTCAGTAAAACTTTAACAAGTTTTTTTTATTCACATACATACTAACATACCAGAACTAAAAATACGCATATGAGATAAAAAATCCGGATACCATCACAAACATTTACATCCCAACAATACAAAGGAAACAGCATATCCATACACTACAATTAAATCGAGCGACCCACCGTCTACCCAAAATTCGTCCTATTGTCCTAGTACCGGCACGGAAGGGGCGTGTCTAGGGGGCGGAGCGAAGAACGAGACAGAAAGATGAGCCAGCTGTCAAAAGTTACGGGATATATCAGTGGATCCATAAACGATAGAATAAGAGAGAGAGATGTTCGTTTGTTTATCTTGTAAAAGAGAATTTTTGGCGTTCGTTGCCAATGTATATTTTTGGTTTATTTTATCTTTAGTTATTCATTTGTTAGGTATGTTATGTGCCTATAAAGTTTTGCAATTACTTTGTGAAATTCGGGTAGTTTTTATGACCGATGGGATAGATTTAGTTTGGAATGTATAATAATATAATTATAATGTCTATACTGACTGCCATTTTGTAGATAGGTCCCTACAACCCATAAATGTCGTAGTTTCGTAGCAAGCGTAGCACTTTAGCGTAGACAGTTTTAAATGGCGTAGCAACATCGTAGTAAAATAGACAATTATTAATTTATGATATCCGTGTGATCTGTGGGGGTTAGATTTTATTAGTCGAGTGAGATATTTGACTAGGTACTTATTTAAAACATTTATTATTGATAATTAATTATATGATCTACACAAAAAAACTAAAAAGTAATAGAATTGACGGACTTCCTTGTTATTTTTTACTCTTTTTTAATTATTGAGAACTCGCGTGTGACCACCGCCTCACCAAATGGTAAGCGATATGTGGTCGAAGATGAAGCACGCTTACCAAGAAGTAATCTATGCACTCTTGGCTTTAAAACCCCCAGGTCATTGCTATTAGGAAACACAGACTCCAGCAGGGAATACCACTCTTTGACTGTAGATACGCACAATGAAATGAATCCCAAGAATTCTTTCACAAATCCAATTTAACTATTTAGGACAGTTTTGCCTAATTTACCTTCAAGACCTGATCTCTGCTCGGAGAACAATGCGTCAGGGAGACAACCGGCTCAACGCTGACTTGCCGAAACCATAATGCATAAGACATCATTAAATAAAAACTAAAGTTCTTTTATTTCTATTTGGCTGGTAAATAAACAACTTAGTTAACTAGTGTGTTAGTAGGTACTTACAACTACTAATTAAAGGAGAAAAAACAACTAATTAGCTATACGCCACGGTGGCATGTAGCCAGTGTCCAATGCCCGAGCATGGGGCTGCCCCACCCGTCTATATATAGTGTTCAGGATGCTGTTGGGGCTGACGCGAACCCTGTGGATCATGGAGGCGCAACGCTTGCGTATGAAACAATTAAATGAATAAACGGAATAGAAAAAATTAAATTCCATCTCCCTTTCGCTACCGTAAAAGCGTAACAGACGGACTATCTTTTGTATGTATAATATTAGTATGGATTTGGCGTGATAGTTAGTAAGCTCCTTTGGATAACCTTTAAGGATCTTGGAGGTTATTTCTAATAGCATAATATGTACTTATTACCTCAAAGAGAATCGTCGTAAAAACGTCACTACTTCTAGTTCTCAAGCATATAAAACTACCTGTTAGTATATGTTCCGCCTATTTCCCGTATAAACGAGGAACTATAAAATAGTAATAAAATATTACTAAACTCCATTTTTTATAAGACCTACTATTATGCACAGCGAACGGTTGGTATGATCAACCTGTTTATGGAACTTTGAATTTAATTATTTTCAAATACATATGTAATGACAAATAATATTTTTTTATAGAGTCGTAAATACCAATTACAGCGTAATTTTCCAAATGAACGATTTTTATTAATTTTGTTGCCTATTAATATTTTTCCTTTCATTACGCGAGTTTCACAACTATTACTGCTGCGCATCGTAAGTCTCATATGGCCTGGGTAGTTTCCTAAAATATTTTATTTAGTCCCTCACGTAGTTTAACAAAAAATATTGGACACATATTTTTTATTTTTTCACGTAATTGAAAAAATAAGACGATAAAGTGAGTTGAAAATTCGCTTGACGTCACACCTCGGTATAATTCTTAGCAATGTGTGACGTCAGCAGCCCCCACTCCTTTACTTTGAAGCTTTCCATCTTTGTGATTTTTTCTTGACTAGAAAAAGCAAAAAATACGTGACTAATATTTATTGAAAATCTACCTAATGGACTAAATAAAATAATTATTTTGTAACACAGGAAACTACCTCTTAATTTAACCGTGTATCATACAAGCTTGAAACGAATTTTAACTTAGGTAACAACATTCTAGTTACACTGGCGGACAAAATAGATGGGCCATTTGTCAGGCACTGGGCTGGTAGGCATGTGCGCACAGGCGTGCATGTCGCCAATTAAATTGATGTTATGTTTTAATTTATTGTACTAACAATAGGTTAAGTTTTTTCCTAACACTCTATGGATCAATAGTCTGAGACAAATAAATAAATAAATAAATAAAACGTCAATGGCCTAATGGCTTTTTCTAAGGATGGGAAATCTTAATCATCCAATGACTGCCTCCCGATCAAGGTGAAGCTGGAGTGTGTGTCAGAGTTTTGCTGACTAAAACCCATCCGTGTTCTGTCATTTTCCCTTCGTATTCCGAGGCCGCGGTAACTCTTTCGAACAATTCCGCAACCCCAAGCCTAAAGGCTAAGGTGTCAGACTTGTGATCGAGAGGTCCAGGGATCGAACCCATTACTCTATTGCCGTGAACCCACTCCAGACACAAACATATTTAGCTTAGCTGAAGGGGTTACCAAGATTGCTAGTAATTTAAATTCTACCCACAAAATAAAAGTAATATTATAATCGCATTGGTAGTGTGTATATCTTCGGGGTGTTTTGGGGCCGTTCAAGTATTACGTAAGCACATTTTTTGCAATTATTAACCCACCCCTCCCCCCCCATGCTTATGTAAACATTGGTACAATTGATTGATTCATGAGCAGCAGTTATAAATCTAGAAATAAGGAATAGGTTTGGAATAGAAGTAACGCACATGATATTCATTTAAATAAACTACTGACACGGAATTCAACAATTCATTATTTGTAGGAATCCCCGAAAATGCATTTCGTTTTGAAGCATAGACAATGTGTGTTGCTATATGTGTAAAAAATTAAATAATTACTGCTGACGTAATCACCATCTAGATCCCCCACCCCCCATGTCATCAAAAATAAGCAAAGCAAAGACCCCCACGCCCCCCTATAGTTCTTACTTACGTAAGAACCGTTCAAGTATTACTACTTGAACGGTCCCTATGGGGTTGTACCTAACTGTCGGATCTAGGGACAACTTATTTAAAAAATTCAGACATCTAGTTAAGCAGAAGTTAACAGGCGGCATTGCTATACAAGGTTTCAATAATGGCTAATAATGGGACATTATTGTTTTTAGATTTAGTTAGTTAAGGGTTTTTATTTAACTAAAAATCGATATTCATTGCTGTTTGTTAGTCTCGCTAAAACTTGAGAACGGCTAGACCGATTTGGCTAATTTTGGTTTTAAAATATTTGTGGATTTCTAGGAATATTTAATAGGTGAGAAAATATGGAAAGTAATCGAAAAATTTGGCGATACGACGTTTGCCGGGTCTGATAGTATTCCTATAAATGCTTATTAAACTCGGTAGGTAAGCTTATCCATGCAAGATACATTACTAAGTAGGTCGTTATTATTGGTTAAGAATATATTAATGAATGGTCATAAATTGCGTAGTAAGTATTAATTAAGGCCACCTGCACTGTTATACGTACCTAATACCTGAACTTTAGGTAGATCTCATATAAAAACAACATTGTACAAAGTATGTCACTACACTTCATTCAACAAAATTATCAAACGTTTTCAAAGTCAGTGACGATTCGCTGTCTAAGCAAATAAAAACCTCTTTGCTGTCATGTGACCTTGTTACTTGACTTTGACATTCGTGTATCAGTAGCCGATCATTGGTCAATTTGATCGGAAAATTGACCACAACTGACCACGATTGACCATTATCTGTCTTCCCATGCGTGTTTATTTTGACCAAATTCTGACCGCAATATAAATATTTGAGTATTGATTCACATGAGGTATCGATGTCCGCCATCTTTGTAAAAAAAATCTTAGACGATTTCGCACACTGATTACATAAACTATACAGTGTTATTTGATTAATTATTCATTATTAAATCTGTTTGAATAAATATCCGTGAGATTGACCGCATAGATAATCTTGTTAAGCTAGATTTTAGGCTCAGGCAAAACTGACTTTGAATTGTTAATTATTTGGTCATAAGCAATGAACCGTGAGAAAATTCAGCTCCACTGACATTTGAACTTGTTCGAGCCAAATATGATTCATTCGCACAAACAAAGTAGTTTCCGTAAAAAAAATTAAGTATACACGTGTCAAACTAAAAACTATGAGAACTTTTAAATACCAAACTACCTGTTAGTTTAATCAAAAGCATTTCGATTATTTATCTGTACTAATAGTTTGTTAGTTTGTATGTCTGGGGTAATTTTTTCACTGGTAGTAAGGTGCACTATGATTGAGTGCTATAGAGTATAAATAATTTCGAAATCCACACGGACGAAGTGCTAGTTGGATATACAACGTGTAATTTAAAGGGTATATACATACCAAGTGCATGGCTTCTTTGGATGACAAACGATATGGCAAGGGTTTTGTAATCCTAAGTCTACGTGTGTAGAACTTATTACAAATTCCAATACACTGATACCAGAGACCAAATTTTTCAAATTAAGAAGAACAAAAAGAATTATCGTGTTATTGGCAAGTGACGTGGAAAGTTATTGACCCCCGTAGTGCTGTGACACGTTTGTTATGATTGGTATTCAAGAAATATATGAAACCGATAATTTGGTATCAATTCTTTGAGTCAGTTATTTTGAGCTGAAACTGTGCATAGAGACTCCATACTAGATGTTGTCTTCAGCCCTTTTGGATAGATATGGGGTTTCCGTTACACATTGTATAGCGAGCTTTATATACGAGTACATAATATAGTTTCATCTAAGTATTTATTATTAGCAAATTGTCCCTATAACCAGTAACCTATTCACTCTTGCTTTAACGACCCCCAGATTATAGCTATCAGAAAATACAGACTCCAGCAGGGAATTCCACTCTTTAGCTGTACGCACTATGAAATTACATATTTCCAAAACGATTTAACCTATACCGCTAGATACATTTATTTATTTATATTCCTATAAGCTTTGAGCAAAGTCTTGAATTCTCGTCACCCCCTTCAGAATACCGTGTTCGGCCCCGCAAACATTAGTCTCAATTTGCAACTAAGAAAGGCCTAAACAGACAGGTTTTGCTGGGGTCTTTATCGCGTTGCTCAATTATCAGAGTTATATTGAATTCTACAGTAGCATATTATGTGTTTGCCAGATCAGCGGCTACTAACGAGGAGTGTATCAAAGCAGCCGGATAGAGATTGTATTTCTAGTGGCGCTAGGCTGAGAAATGCCTACTTAGAGGTCTCTACACGGTCAAACAAAGATAAGGTTTCGCGAAAGAATATCTATTGAATTCTAAATTTTTTTAAAGAGTAATCTTTTTAATTTTTTTATTTTCATTTATATTTAAAGAGAACTAGTAATATGGGTATAATTTACATTACTAGAAATCTTGTTAACCCCTCCAACTAAGTTTGGAGTGGGTTCACGGTAAGGCTGCGTTTCCACCAGAGATGTGCGAGGATGCGTAGCGAGGGATGTGTTTGTAAAGAACCAATAGAATCGCTTCATTTACCTCGCCTCGGTCAGCACAGCTCTGGTGGAAACGGCTCAGCGGAGCTAGATTTTTGCGCATACAAAA
Source organism: Tholera decimalis (assembly GCA_943138885.2). Classification (NCBI taxonomy): domain Eukaryota; kingdom Metazoa; phylum Arthropoda; class Insecta; order Lepidoptera; family Noctuidae; genus Tholera; species Tholera decimalis. The sequence continues at coordinate 11,075,093 of OW964570.2, forward strand.
CAAGCGAGGGATGTGTGCGAGGGATGTGTGCGAGAGATGTGTTGCGAGGGATGTGTTGCGAGGAATGAGTGTTGAGGAGGATGTGTTGCGAGGTTTGCGCATCCTCGCACCACACATTAATGCGCATTTTCACAGCTCTGGTACACATCCTCGTAGGCACATTTTCATCGCACAGCTTTGGTGGAAACACCCACACATTTTCACAGCACAGCTAGACATCCTCGCACGACACATTTCCATAGCACATCTCTGGTGGAAACGCACCCTAAGAGTGTAAAAAGCAAGATTGTGTAAACGATTTCTCCAGTCTATACAATTTATCATTTGGCAAAACGTGAGCTCATTTTGACCCGCTTCCAAAAACCCTTCCGTTTACTCCATGCAACACATAATACCCACAAATAATGGTAATCAGTAGCCAAAACATTATTAAAATAACGAACCGTATTTTTACTCCGTTCAATTTCACTGCCAAAATTACAATATGTAAATTAACTTTGTCAACTTCCCTTTTTTTGACAGCAGTGTTGCCAATAATCATATTGTTTCTTTATAATGATTATTGGCAACACTGGTTTAATGAAAGTAGAGACCAGAAGGTAATTATACATTCTCGCTTGTTAATTTTGAAATACGATTATAATATTATTGTTTTTAATTAAGGAAAAACAGTACATCTCATTTGGTAAAGATTGTTACTCGTATGTATGGAGTAACAATCACATGGACACTGGACAGGTCCTTTCAAATCATGTCGTACTTTTTCTGAAAAGATCACCTCAATCATTAACCTACATAGTGCTTTATACTTTTTTTTCTGTGGGTGGGAAAATTACCGAATGACTTTTCCCGCTCTAGGTGGATCGGAAGGAAGTGTCAGACTTCTACTGACTAAAAACCCACCCTGTTCCTTCAGCTGCCCTTAAGTTCCGGGGGCACGGTATCTCGTTAGAACATTCCCGCAACCCCGGCAGGCAATGGCCCTATAGGACCCCGTCACTATTGCTGACAGCTCTTTGAGGCGCGCGTGGAACACAACGCGTCGCCGACCCGGGCCTGGTCCTTACCGGACGGTGAGCTACCCCTGCTCGCCGTCCGCAAGCCCGCGCCTACGGTGGCCGAAAATCTGCACGCGATCCCCGATGCCCGGCCGGTCTCCCGCGGTGGCTGCGCCGTGAGGAAGAAAGATGCCTCTCCCTCGCGCGTTCGGCCTCCTCCTTTGCTAGCGTAGCAGAAGGAGGCGACTGCATCCCATTCCCTCTCGCTCCGCACCATGGTCTGAACCAGGGCCGGGCGCGAGAGGTCATCGCCGCCGATCGCCTCTACGAGAATACGGCGGTGCTCCTCCCAAGCATGGTTCTTTATACTGCCGTCCGGAATTGACGCTTAAAATCAAATCGTTTGAGATCCTTAAACTTCTAAATTGACAATTATCGCGTAGATAACTGACAAATGCTTGCACTTTTTGAACGAGCCTTCTCAAATCTATGCGTTTCTTTCCTGAAAAGAGCACCGTAGACATAAACTTACATCGCCGGGGTTGCGGGAATGTTCTAACGAGATACCGCGACCCCGGAACTTAAGGGCAGCTGAAGGAACAGGGTGCGCTTTTAGTCAGTAGAAGTTTGACATTCCCTTCCGCTCTACCCAGAGCGGGAGAAGTCATTCGATGATTTTCTCACCCGAAAAAAGAAAGACATAAACTTGGTTCTCATATGTTTTGATCAGTACGGATTGTATGGACTTAAAAAAAATGTTAAAATTTGTTAAACACAGGACTTATACAACGTGTAACGGAAACCCCATATCTATCCAAAAGGACTGAAGACAACATATGGTATGGAGTCTCTATGCAAAGTTTCAACTCAAAATAAGTGACGCACAGAATTGACTCCAAATTATTGGTTTCATATGTTTCTTGAATACCAGTAATAACAAACGTGTCACAGCACTATGAGGGTCATCACTTTCCACGTCACTAGCCACACGATAATAATTTCTCTTCGTTCTTCTTAATTTGAAAAATTCGGTCTCTGGTATCAATGTATAGAACTAATAAGCTCCACACATGTAGACACAGGATTACAAAACACTTGCTATATCGTTTGTTATCATCCAAAGAAGCCGTGCACTCGGTATATACATATATATATAATATTCCACAACTTTCCACACAACGTATATACCCTTTAAATTACACGTTGTATAGTTTAAATTAACGAAAAAATTTACGTGTAAAAGTGTTGTTTTTTTTATAACCAATTCGAAGCGTTTATAGACTAATAGCTAAGGTGTCGGACTTGTGATCGAGAGGTCGCGGGTTCAAACCCCACCCATTACACTATTGCCCTGATACCACTCCAGACACAAGCATATTTAGCTTAGTTGGAGGGGTTAACAAGATTGCTAGTAATGTGAATTCTACCCACATGCTCATTCTCTTAAAATAAGATTATTCCTTTTTTTGAGGTCTTAACGATAACCACATTTTACATTATGATGAGACTTACCTAGATTTCCGATTTCTAGAAATATCTTTTCATATTCCAAAAGCCTTTAGAGAATTTAATCAACTAAGATCTTCAGTCCCCAATCAATTAATTTCAACTACCTTCTCAACTATAGAAAGCATCAAAATACCCAATTTGCATGTCTACTCATATTAGTTCTACTTTCCTTGAAATAATTCGCATAATCGTTATTCCAAATCCCTTTGTCGATGATAATCGATTAATTTATGCCTAATATTCGATGCTGTCGATGGTATCGAGTGAGACCGGTTAGCGACCCGATGTGTAGAGCGCCCGGAGATGAAATGTCATATAGTACGTATGTATGTTTGTAGTATTTATGTTTACATGCTACAAACAACAATAACGACTGTTTTCGTATAAAAATGTCGTTTTAAAAGATAGCAAACTATGTTTTGCACATTATTGGTTAAATTATGTGTGTTGGTTTAAACGTTTTAATATTTCTTTTTGTAAAAAATGTTATGTGAGTTTAAATTGATTGGACTATTCTTGTGTTTCATTAGTCATAGAAGCACGAATTTAATGGCGACCGGTTTTAAACACCGCAATAAATGTTTAAATAAATTATACATGATTAATAAATTGAAAGCTGGAACGTAATCATTTCTCACATGTATGTTCCAACTATTTCTATCTCTATTTGACGTCTACCACCAACAAACGATCAATCAAAACTTCTTAGTTCCATTGTTTAATAAAAGATTTAATCAGCCGATTCCCGATTAGTTCAAATCGATTCTAATCTCACTAAATCTGCCTAAACGGGCCTTCATTCCATGGTTGCGATACAAGCAATTGATTTTAATTCGATCGTAAACACCATCACGTAATCGTTTCGAGTGCTTCGTCTGACAAGTCTGACCGTCAGTGTGTTCTTGTCCGTTTTATTCGATAAAATGAATATTCATAAAGTTTTTTATGGTTGTATCGATTTGAATATCGAATAGATAATATGTTGTTGACGACTCTACGATTGATGATTAATTACACGTGTTTCTAAGTTAAGTTTAATTTTAACTTTAAGTTGTGTTCTATTTTTATCATAGTGCATTGTTTATTTAAATTATGTTTTTTATTATTTAAATTAACTTGAAAATCATATCTACGTTGTCGTAAACTACGTTTTCAAAGAAGCTTGCTATAGTGGCGCTAACTGGCAGCATACATTTTGTCCAAATTGCTGTTATGTCACCTATTTGAATTTAATCTTATCTATTTTAGTGGTATAACCTGAATAATTTGAAAATAACGTAGCAAAAAGTTGCCTACGGGGGGTATACACTATACAGGTACATTATACTTAATTTAACGGATCCTTAATTAAACGCAATTTATGGAGTGATGGAGCTTGTTCCTTATAGAAATAGACTGATATTAATTATTATTTACCTTTTTTTTAAATTATTTATTGTTCCAGCTACTGGTTCCAAAGTTCCAGCCCCCACTGTGTTGATAGCGCGAAGGAATTGTCTCTGCTTCCAATTAACCTCCTCTTGAATCATAAAGTCAACAATAAAAACTATTTTAATCGTCAATAAAAATTATACTCTTCCATATTTAAATCCTTATAATTGGTTAAAACCAAATCCAGTTTATCGTTTCGAAAATTATTTTCATTCCAATTTCAACTTTAGTATCTTCAAATAAGGAACGTCAAATATTTTCTTATGTACCGGAACCCTAAATGTCAGAAATGGTAATAAAGCAGTCAGTTTAGTAGATTTTGAGCTCTATGTTATTCATGTTAAGGGTAAATAGAACGCAGTGTCTTAGATGGTAGGTATTGGAAAAGCAGTTTGACGTTTCCGTAGAAGCATTTACCCCCTGTTGCGAAGAGGCAAAGGCCACAAGACTGGGCTGACCATTGCGCCCATAAAACTTAGGACGTTACGATCATTTTGGCTGTTAGAGCGTATTTAATAATCGATTAAATCAATAACATTAATACTTGAATGTATATTTATTGTAAAATCTGCTGTCAATTATGGGTTTGTCGTGGATAGATCTTTTTTAAGTGATGTAACGAATCAATGTCTAATGAACCGATGAGAAGATTATCAATTGAAATATTGAATATAGTTTTAATTATATTCGACAATTTAAGCTTTGTCATGTAATAAATTTGTACGCTTTCACCATTTAAGAAACACGAAATTTAATATCATGCGAACCCTTCGATCAATACGAACCCATTATCGTATGACAATGGATTCTTCGATATAAGTAGTTCCGAAGCCAATTTGTCAAAAAGTGCGGGCTGGCCTTAGGTATACCGTATATAGGAGGTTGAATTGAATCTCAGTAAATTGCTTTATCGACAATCTCTCTTCTTGTATACTGAGTATTTCCATTTACTGACCAGCAATCATCTTTGTCCTCATTTGCTTCAACAGTCTCTCTCTCATCGTCTTTAGATTTATGTTACCTGAAAATATTTAGCAAATAAAAGTATCCAATCAACTTGTTACCAACGAAAGAATTTTCAGACCTTTCCAAAAACGAACAGAATAAGAATTAACCCCTCGAGTGTCGCATGTTGAATTTCCTTATGATTATTGGGTAGGACTTCAGAAAAAATGATAAGTCGGCAATTTATGGCCATTATCATGGTATATATTATACCTTCCTGGATTCGTTATGAGTTTATCTAACTATTTATATAATTCAATAAGCAAATCAAACTGACCTTATCTCGCAGTGATGTGATATATTTACACTTTTATAATTTTAACTCACATTCGAAAAAAAAAAAACATGTGCCTACACATTTATTTTAATTTTAATTTTATTTTAACACAAATTATTCCAAAAAAAATAATAAAAAGCTATTATAAAAAGTAATAAAAACTATTTGATAACACAACGAAAAAGTCTGCGGCGTCACAACAAAAACCACAGATACATTTTGTAAATTTTTTTTCGTTCATTTTAGCGGTGTATGCAGAACGTATTGCTACTTGCAACACAACCACAGATATTTATCGACCAATCCTGACCAAGCCCTTAAGTGTAACTGTCCGACTTAAGACATTTGGAGCATTTTTTTCTTATGTCGCACTGTGTAACATAAGACACGCGAGAGGTTAAGTATCAAATCTTTTTTCAACGCAAATCCACAAGCACTGGCCACAAATAATTACTGAAAAAGAAAACAGAAGCATTTTAAATTCGAATTTCAAATCTCCCATGCATTCTGGTCTGTATTTTATGATGACGTTGGCCACCCTGTCGTTTCGTTTCACGCAGTGAGGTTACGCTACTGTTCAGCCCCCTGGTGATAGGAACACACTTGGCTCATAATATTTTATTTTTACGCTAATGACCGCCCGTGACTCCGCCTGAGTTTAAACTGTATAATGTATGTATTTATGTGTTTTTTGATGAAAATGAGAGCTATACTCACAAATTGGTTGTGGTAATTATATTAAAGAGAGGTTCTTGGAGAAATGGTAATTTTACTTTTAATAACCAAAGTAGTCTTTATACCTACCTACTTAGCGAGTCTGTACATGTCAATTTAAATAGCTGATTGTTGAAAGCTTTACCAAATGTTGCTTAAAATAAGTTCAAAGTTCAGCAGTTTATCAACACTAAACTAAACTTTAGAATAACAAGAATTGCTCTCTGAACGAGTCAACAAGGTGTAACCACTTATTTTCTACTTGACTGGAAAAGGACGGACAGACCTCGTATATTTTAAAATATTACAAAAAAAAGGTTCCATACTAAATCTAGTAGCGTGGAATAGAACGTAAATTCGAAATAAAGGCTCTCTTTTTTTGGGAATTATTTATGGTTAGATGAGGCTACAATCTTTAACGTTTGTTTTATGAAAATATATTTAAATGTAGGTAGGTTATACGAATTAAATATTAAAGAATCTTAAGGACCATCTTTTACAACCAAGTTTTAGCTCAAATTATAATGCACTATTTCTAGACTTTTCAGTATGTCTTGCTGTGTTCTTTTTAACCACTATAGCCAGAGGTAAATTAAGACGCAGGACTTCGAAAAGGGACGTCCATTCTAAATAAATAATAGAATATTCAGAAGTAATATAGGTTCCTACATACAGAAGCGTTCATTTACAAATTTGAAGTGATTGAAGTTGGCACGGCTGGGAATTCTAATACCTACTACTTAATTAAACAAAAACTATCGCAAGTAATTCCTCAAGTATCTATTCACATGAACAGAAGCCACAGATTATCGACGAATACAGATGAGGTTCTACAAAAAAGGCTCGTTCACAATTATGTCAAACTCAATTTGACAACTTGATGAACATGGCCGTTCAACGTTTGACGGAACTCCGTGGGTGGTCCGTCCGGCATGCGTGTAATTTTTTTTATTTTTGTTTCTAAATATATTTTTATTTCGACCACCGTAGGGTGATGACTAAGTGGCTCTCGATAACTAGCTCCCGGCCAAGCGTTATAATTGGTTATGACTTTTTGGCATGTGACCTTCAGTTAAAATGATGAGGACGTAACGTTTTTTTAATTCTGTCCCATCAATATGTTGACTAGATCACACATTTTATTAACTTATCACGCAAAAATACTTGTATCTCGAGATAAATTTTGTATTTTACTTTGACTAGTGGGTTTCATGTAGGCTTTTGTTATTATTGTCTCAAAATGATTTCCTATTAAATCTCTAGGTTATCCACGCTATGGATTGTGAAGTAAACAAAATCACACAGCCTACCAAAGACGAAGTGTACCGTTCAAAAACAAAACGATAAGCGCAAAATGACAGCACAAAAACTATTTCCCGCCAAAAGAACTGTCAAAGTGACATTGTGTGTGAGATTACCACGAGGGTAAATAATGGTGACCCTGATGCCGTGTAGCTACCTCGGAGGGGGTGCCTCCCCACGCTGCAGCTTGGACCACGCCGAGCCAAAGGTCAGATGCATTCTGATAAGCAAACGTACGAGCTGTGAGGATTTCCATTTTCGCATTGTAAATGGCGCCACTTTGACCTTAGGTTTTCATTATCGCCAGTGTCTACGGTTACACACTTATTGAATAGAAAAAACGCAAATTCTAATTTGGAAATCCTCACTGTAAATAAATGATCAGTAGAAAATTGAGTGCTTTAAATGTTTTATTTAGATAAAACTCATTTTTTGTTCGTACGATTTGATAGAAACAGTTATTTGAATCACAAAATGCACTTTGTACAAATTCGCACAACAATGCACCACACACAATTTAAGTTTTATACTTTAGTTTTAGCTTCTTACTACACTTGCACGGCATGGCCTAATTTGATGCTTGCATGAACTTTTTGAACCTTACCTATGCACATGTAACTCAATTGTACCTTTAGGAAGGAACATTTTGTTATTCAATGTTACTAAAATTAACTATGTAAGTACTTTTTTAAACAAATTTTACTGGAAAATGAAAGCCGCTTTAAAATTTAGTACTTATTAAACATTTATTATCATTACGATTACATTAAATAGTAGAAATAACGAGGAAAAATGGAAGTGTTGGATAGTTACTACGTATCGAAGATAAATATGTACCTACCAAGGTTTTTTTAGAGACGAGATTTAAACATTCCCAAAACTATGTCACAACACGAACTTAAAACAATCGAAGTGACAAGACGAGCTTTATGGTATACAATACAAGCCGCCATGATTAATATACTCCAAGCGTTATCTGTCCGGCGTAACCAAAACCAAATTTTATTGGCCTCATTGTACAAAACTGTTTATGTTTCCAAGTGGAATAGCATGGTGAGGCGTCAGATCTCATGTTACCCATTCATGGTGACCATTAAAAAGTCGTAACGTACCTACGGGACAGAGCATCGTTAGCCACCTGATACCACGCTCTCATAACTTCGAAGAGGTATTGGCTTACATGATGGTTGATCGTTTAATTTTGGTATGCGATGAAGATTAGCGCGTAACAATGCCTTATTGCAATGATGATTAGGCTACGAGTAAGTGGAATGCTTTCGCGGTAAGATATTGTCTCCGTGGAGGGTTCAGCTAAATAGTTTACAGCTAACCACTAGCGTTCAGAAAGAATGTCGTTTCATACGTAACTAACGCTTTGATCAGCGGATATTAACAACTAGTTTAAAAAAAAATCGATGTTTAAGACGGTATCACTAACTAGTTTTAAGTCATTACTATCAAAGTAATGACTCATCAAATGTGACGTATCAAAGATTAAAAACTACGTACTTTGAACTTACAATAAAACGCTCCAACAAACCACACGAAAAATAATAGAGATATTAATTTAATTCAATGGTCATTTTTTTAAGCTATCGCACGCACCACACATAAAATAATACAACAAAAAAGAAAATAGAAGGCAAAGGCAACGAAAACTAAAGCCACCCAGAGATAACACCAATAAAAACAAATTTGTCTGGCTTGATAGTCGAACACGGCGCGATTTATCGACCAAGATGTCTTGCTCGATACAACTTGTAAGTTCCCGCGCATTATATCGATTGGGCTTAACTCCATTTTGTTTATGTAATCGAAAACAGACTTACTTTGTGTACGCGCGAGAAATTCGTGGAATGAGGAAGATGGCGGTTTTAATTTCGTCTGTCTTTGGGATAGTGAATTAAATTTAAAAAAAAATGTTTTAGTACTTATATTTTTTAACGTGCTAAACACTTTAACAGCCAAATTCTAGAGCATAAACTTATTTTTTCTGAATGCTAAGGACAAAAACATAATATAAAAAAAAATTTTTAGCACAAAATAGAACCGACTTCCATATCAAAACACTACAAAGCCAAAAATAACTTTAATTTCGGAAGGCGGTGTCAAAAACGAAAATATATACAAAACTAAAGACACCGCCTTCCGAAATTAAAGTTATTTTTGCCTTTGTAGTGTTTTGATATGGAAGTCGGTTCTATTTTTTGCTAAATTTTTTTTTTACGCTTTTTAGTGGGTCGTTTTGTAATTTATCTAGTTACAAAAGCCATAATGTCAACAACTTACCACCTTTTACAAAATATTGCTTTTCCCGATGCATAGCCGTTAATTTTTTAGGAGTTCTCCTGGTACTTGACCATCAACTCTACATCACCATATGTATTGTAATGAGCATAAAGTGTTTAACATCCGTACTCAAGTAATCGAATCGCAGTCCACGAAATACTTATTATTGAGGAGTTTCAGTGGCTATCTGTGGTCTTCATCATCAGTTCCACTTCCCCAAATGGTACTTTTCGGAAGCAACTGCTCAAGGTACTATAAGAAATACCCAAAACGCTATAGGTGTGCCTATAATATTTGAAGAGTTCCCTCGATTTCTCCAGGATCCCATCATCAGATCCTGACTTCGTAACAATGGGACCAACTAGAAACTATACCCATTCAAACTCAAAAAGAATTTTTCAAATCGGTCCAGCTGTCTCCGAGATATGAGGTAACATACATAAAAAAAAAAAAAAATAAAGTTCAAGACGAATTGTAAACCTCCTCTTTTGAAGTCGGTTAATAATCATATGATGAGCATAAAGTACTATCATCTACCTAATACATATTAATATCTATTAATTTCATGATTTAAGTCAATGTTATTTTCTATTCAATTAATGATGTCTGTCGAAACATTCCCCATTCTCAGTCCTAACCATAAACAAATGATATCTAATCCTGAACAATAAGCAGGTATAAGTACTAAAGACAACGAAAAATAAATCACTATTAAAATTGACAGTTCACGCGACAAGTCGAAAAACTAACAGCTCTTATAATAATCGCCAATATCGCATGTTATTATCAAAGATAAAACATAAAATTGGTCGGTCGATAAATTTTATAATTTATATGTTACGACGCGGGTGCGGGACGATGCGTCCTCGATCGTAAATATGCAGTGAGATAAAACAATAAACGAATTACGTTTAAATAAAGAAGCGTTTTGTTCAGACGCTTGTTTAGAATAGAGCGTGTTCTCATTTTGTGTTTGGTTTCTTATTATGCCATGAGTCATCTTCTATCAATATTAGTACCTACTAGATAATATTGATCGAAGGGATTCTTTTTTCAGGACAGTAAATATCTATATTGACCGTTTATGTCAGACTTAAATAATTACCAATTAACCATAAAAAAGTCACACAAACATTAGAATGAAAAGTAAAATCACAGGAAAATATTAATAAAATCACAAAAATATATATTAAATAAAAATTTCAAAAACAATATTAAATCGATCCGAAGGTTGTGTGTAAAAGATTGCTTTTAATTTGTTAAGTCCTTGTTTTATTCTGTTATGGTGTAGGTACCTACAATAAAAAGTATATCTGCTAAAGGCAAGTATATCTACGTATCTTTTTTTTTCTGTATGCATATAACATAGTCTTTTCTCATTCTGTATGGAAAAAACTGTCATAATCGGCAGATTTAGGTACTGTAAGGCATCCGTATTTTGTTGTTCAATACTCAAAACGTTGATTGCATTGTTTCTAGAACTATCAAGCATATAGTTTAATAGTTATTATTATAATAAAATAATGATAGCCACTACAAGGTATCTTATTTCTGAGATTTACGCATAAATAAGAATTAACATAAATATAGTAAATGCTATCTAAATACGATCTTATAATACTTGCCGATTTGATTGATGACAATAATTGTTACCTGCGCTTTAATTAGTAATTAAAGCGCAGGTGCAGCATGCACAATAAATTATTAGAATAATCAATTCTTTAAGTATTTATGGAAAATCAAAGTGATAATAAAATCTTTACAACAACATCTGAAGTTTCAGTAAAATAAACAACCTATGCTCTTTTAACCACAACCATTTAATTAAACATGAAAAATCTGAAACGTTCATTCAGAAAGTTAAAAAAGCATAAATGATATGACTGGTATGACAGCTTTTTCCTGACTAAAACCGTTAAATCATTCAAACACTTAAAATAAAATAATTCAATATGCCACAGCCTGTATTCAGCCGTCCGTTCAGGCACGTTGTCGCCGCGTAAAACGTATAAATTAGCCGGAGTTATCGGGAGATCAGGCGGCCTCACACCTCGAGAGGAATGCGCCCGCTGATTTACGTCCTTTCTCACACGATACCTCCTTGCCAGCGCTGTGGTCCTGGTAGCGATCTTGAGGGATCGCCCGGTCATTAACAAACTTTGTTGGTTTATTAGTCAAAGTAGAAACAAATTATTAAAATAATATTACAGAGCTTTCATAAAAACAATGATTAGGTACATGCTTTGCACCTTTATTGTCCTACCTCGATTCTGTTGTCCTATTGAAAACAATTTTTAAATCAATATAAACGCTACCAGACTCATGAGATTAGCCATAAAAATAGTAAGGTCGTTTCTTACTACTACTGATTTTGTAAAGATAAACAACACTTTCTGTGCTAAGAAGAAGCAATAGAAAACTGCGAAACGAGTGCTAAGAGAAGTTAATTGCTAATTACTAATTAGAGACCGGTATAAATAATAATAAAAATACATCTATAATGTACCTAAAATATTAATAACTAAGGAAAGTATCTTGATTTGTTTTGTTCTAGTTAGCGATTTTTTTTTTCCGATTACATCCTTAATTATATTATCATGATAGAAAAGCAGTTGCCGGTCAGAAAATAAATTCAAACATCAAAAAAATACATAATTTAAAAATAGCACTAGATTAGACGAAAGTACCAGAAAATAATCGGTTAATTTACCCAATCCTATGGTAGGAATTTTAATAAAACTACTAGGCACTGTTATAAGAGTAACGTGAGGGCATTTCAAGTGTCACCAAACAAAAAGGTCGTAATATATCATTTATACAATATGGCGCCTCGAGACTCGGGTGGGTGACACCACCGATTATCATCCATGATTATTAAATCCCATGAAAGTAAGCAGTTTACTTACTTACCAAGTTTCGAAGAATGTTTTACAAGATGTTATTTCAATTCACAATTCCTCCGGTTCTGTGATTCAGATTTTTTTTATTACTGATGGGCCCACTCTTGACCTCGATCTCGCCTGATGGTAAGCGATAGATGAGGTCTAAGATGGGACGAGCGAGCCCAGAAGATGCCTATTTGCTCGTGCTTTAAAGGCTGAAAGGTCATAAGTGGCAGGGAACACCGGCAGAGAATTCCAAAGCTTGGCTGTGCGCACAACAAATGTGGAGGAGAAGCGCTTGGTATGACAAGACGGTATATCAACCAAATGTGGGTGGTACCCAGCTGTGCGTCTGGTAGACCGATAGTGAAAGGGAGATGGAGGAATCAGATCATGAAGCTCCTGCGCACACTCCCCGAAGTACAATCTGTAGAAAACCGACAGGCAAGCAACGGTTTGCCGTTGAGCCAGGATATGAAGCTTGTCCACCAGCACCTCGTCGCCTATAAGCCTTTTAGCTCTGCGCTCGATCGAGTCCAATGCAGCAAGTTGGTACTTGAAGTTGGACCTGTGCTTTATACAGATTTAAAAGCTGTCCAGGCGTGAAGTAACGCCTCACCTTGTGTAGGATTCCCAGCTTTTTTGCTGCAGTCTGAGCTCTGGACTCGATAGTCTAGAGCTCAGACTTCAACAGACGTCAACTCCATGCCCAAAAGCTCCAGGCTATTGGTAACTGGCACAGATGTACTTCGGAAAGTAGGGGTCAATTCAAAAGGGCTCCTTTTAGTGCCGAAAAGACAAGCCTGTGTTTTCAGAGCGTTGAATTTGACCAGATTGTCGTCACCCCATTGGGAAACGAGATTTAAGGTAAAATTCATGCGCTCTACGATGGCCTTTCTGAGAGTGGCAATTTCGTCCCTATCAACTCTAGAACTGAATAAGTATCTTTCTGAGACTGTGCTGTCATCCGCGTACCCAACTGCTCCCAGCTGAAGTAGGTCATTGATATGCAGCAGAAAAAGAGTCGCAGAAAGAACAGACCCTTGAGGAACACCGGCATTAATTGCCACAAGATCCGTTGAGCAGCCATCGATGACCATTCGGATCAACCGCTCACTCAAGAAGTCGGAAATCCAGTTGCATAAGCCAGCAGGGATACCAAATACGGGAAGCTTGCTCAACAGACTAGCGAGCCAGACCCTGTCAAAGGCCTTTGAGATGTCAAGGGATACCGCAAGGGCTTCACCGTGTTTCTCAATAGCCTCGCCCCAACAGTGCGTGACATATACAAGAAGATCTCCGGTGGACCGACCACGGCGAAAGCCATACTGGTGGTCACTGAGGAGCTCATTATCTTCAAGGTATGCCAGCAACTTGTTGTTGAGTACCCTTTTCATTACTTTACACAGTATAGAGGTTAAGGCGATTGGTCTATAATTGGCAGGATCGGCATGGCTCCGGTTTTGAGGGAATGGCGATAACTCTGGAGCACAACTTTTTAGGACTAATTTTGTTAAATTTATTGACAGGCAAAGAACAGTTATGATTCATCGTGTATTGAAACCCAGACAGGCACATAACTTAGTGTTATTTTCAAAACAGTGAAGAAAAATACCGTGAGGAAACTGCTTGTCCTGAGACCGAAAATATGTAACATCTACTAAACCGCCTTGGGTCCACGTGGTGGAGTACATTACGACCCATTCCCTCTCAAAGAGGCCTGTGTCCTACCAATGGGTCCGTGTTGTAGGCTGGTTAGGTTAAGTAATTGGCAGTCTGATAACTGAAATTTGAGGTCAAAGCGATAGCCAGTTATGGGACGTACCTATAGTCGCTAAACGAGTGACCAGTCTGGATCTCTATTGCATTGTCGGATTGGCGTAGACTATTCCCTTCGTCTTGCGAGATTAAGGTTGATCCACACATTTTTTTTTTCTAAATCAGTTCAATTATTTTTACATAATGTATTTTACTTTTTTTATGTGCCAATAAACGCAATTCTCTTTCAATGCTTGATTTAAATCATTCTGGTCACAACACACACGAATTAAAAAAAAATTACATAGGTGGGTATTCCAAAACAAGGTAACGACTAAACCGATAATTGTTACCGTCTCCCTAAATTCGGTTCAGTTTTTATGAATGTTGTTAAGTTAATCTTGATTCTACGAGGCGACATTTAGGAGTTTTATTATTTATAACTCGAAGTTTATCTCAAATCTCGGTTATTTAAACTAACCGTTACGTTAACTGTTTGATTGGTAGTTAGAACAGAGTTATTGTTACTATCTTTCAGTTTTTAGTTGTCGGGTTTAGGAGTAACAGTTAAAAATAGTAAGTAATTGGAATATAAATCAAGATTGTGGAAAATTGATCTAGATTAAAATAGTCTGTACGAAAAGCTTTATGCTGAGAACAATAATATCATAGATCTTTAAACTAAGAGTGAACAGGCATCTTCTGGGCTCACTCGTTCCATCGTAGACCTCATCTATCGCTTACCATCAGGCGAGATTGAGGTAGTCCTCAATTTTTTAATGCTCATCAGAATTAAATAAATCATACTCAATTAAACAAAAGTAGTAGTCGTCCATTGGTCGAAATCCGACCATAATTCAAAATTCAAAGGCATTAAGATACAAAAATATTAGCTTTCTACTCTCTTTCTTCGTAAAAACTAACTATGCCAAAATTCATAGTCCTCCGTCTGCATAGTTTTTGTAAAAAGCTGTACAAAGTTTTTGTTTCACGTACTAAAATATAAATAATTAGACTATTTTTATTAGATAAAAAGCATTGTAAAAACAGATACTAACATAATTGTTATTAGATAGTACAGATTAAATTACATTTTAAAATAATAACCATAAATAATTAAAATCGACAAATACTGGTCAGAGGCCAAAGAGGTTTTCATAAAATAATAATTAATCGTCTCATAAAAGCTACTTTTAATTGTATCGTAAAAGCTTATCAAAGCGTTTGATAATAAAGTGCTGATCAAGATAGCAGTTATAAAATCGATAAAAAAATTAAACTGGTTAACATTTTTTGTGTCATACACGTGTTTCTCAAAGGAGTGAGTTTGTTTTTTTTTTATTACTGATGGGCCCACCTATGACCTCGATCTCGCCTGATGGTAAGCGATAGATGAGGTCTGAGATGGGACGAGCGAGCCTAGAAGATGCCTATTTACTCGTGCCTTAAAGGTTGAAAGGGAACACAGAAGCCGGCAGAGAATTCCACAGCTTGGCTGTGCGTACAATAAATGTGGAGGAGAAGCGCTTGGTATGACAAGACGGTATATCACCCAAGTGTGGGTGATACCCAGCCGTGCGTCTGGTAGACCGGTAGTGAAAGGGAGATGGAGGAATCAGGTCATGGAGTCTCATAGTGAGAGTGGAACTCGATGTTCAAGGTTAGGCAACGCTTTTCAAGGTTGGATTGTGGATTCCTCCGTGCCTTCAAAGCCATTGGTCCCAGCTTTCATTTGTTTTTGTATTTGTGTTTTTATATTTGTTTTTCTCAAGACAAGAGTGAATAGGTTACTTCTAGGCAACCGTGCTCCATTTTCGACCACATCGTCACTTACCATCAGGTGAGATGGTGCTCAAACGCGAGCCTATTATCAATAAAAAAATTGTACATATTTGACAGTCGTTAGGGTTATTCAGAAAATTTTTAGTAGTCAATCTAACACTAGTCTTGGCGATGGGTAGCATGTTACTCAGCTACTGGGTTGTGGAAGTTAGATTGGCAGTAGAACTCCTTATAAAATCTTGGTAGTCAGCTCTATCCGGTTAGACTGGAAGCGGATCCTGACATAATTGGGAAAAGGCTAAGGAGAAGATGATGATTTGTTTGTTAAACTAAACATACATAAATATCTGTAATTCTAATGTATGGTCTAGTTGATCGGGTTCCAAATGTCGAGATCCGAAGACGTACGAAGGTATTCGATAACGGAAATCGCGTTATGGAACTTAAGTGGAATTGGGCAGGACACCTAAGAATTTAAGGCGAGGTTGATGGCAGGTGGAGTAAAGCTCTGACCGAGTGGCGTCCAAGGTCTGGTAAGAACTGCGTTGGTCGTCCGCCAGACGGCAGACGACATTGTTGCCATCGCGGGTATATAGCTGAATGAGACGGGCACATGAACAGCTTGTCACAAGTGAAGAGAAGCCTATAAGAACCCAGAAGGAAAGCAAAAATCACGAAAACAATAAACTACTTAATGCAACTCTATAACATTGTTGCCAAGTCAAGGTCTTCGTTACATCAATTAATATTTATGAATTATTTTTATAAGAGACAAATACTTAAAAATATTCAATTATACTTTTAAATAATAGCATCGGCTGAGGTTATCACAAAAATGTCAAGATCTCATTGATATTGGAGATAACGATAGAATGCGTAAGTTTAACAGCTCAAAATCGTGCTAGATCAGGTTTTGTTTACATATTTATAGAGTGCACATCAGGATGATCAAATTGATTAATTCTTCTTAGATTAGGGTAGGTTGGGTTTTAGACTTTGAACTTGCCTGTTGGAAAGCGTCGCTATATTGTGTGGAAATTGAATTAAATTAGTCTTATCTTACTTATTACCTTACCAATACATTTATAAATGCCAAAGTTTGTGAGGATGGATGTACTTATGTTATTCTTTTACGCAAGAACGAGTCTGAATTAAGGAATGCATACAGTAAGTTAACAAACAGAGGGCGTTCCCGTTAACTCGCAATAGTATAGCGTCCATACATGCTAAAAAAATATTACCATTCGAAAACAAAACCTTTATATTTTTTTTTATATTAAAATATTCACTAAAAATGTTAAATTGATACGTAAAAGAAACACTCTGTACACGCGTACTTGAAGGACGGCAACGTCGCAATTTATTTATGAATGCGTACGCGCGTGTACAAATTGTTTCTTTTACGTATCAATTTAACATTTTCAGTGAATATTTTAATATTAAAAATGAATAAAAACTGGTAATAGTTTTTTTAGCATGTATGGATGCTATACTATTGCGGGTTAACGGGAACGCCCTCTGTTAGTTAACATACCTACTGTAATGTAGTTGTTCAGTCCCTAGCCAGCGCAACGGGGCTGGTATGCTGAACGGTCCACGGTACGTGGAGCCTAACGTTGCTCTTCAAACAAAGTTACACTATAGCCCTTTGGGCTTCCCCTTAATGGTTAATAATTATAATAACTTACCCAAGGAGCTGATGACGACAAGCTACGACCTTTCCTGAGGCCGCGTCCGTGTGTGTGTGTGTATAGGTAATGAGTAATTGAACGTATAGTGAAAGTCAAGTGTGGATGGACGAAGGTTCTCAAAAATGCAGTCCTCCCAATGCGGTCCGTCAGCAATCACAGCACAATTACTTCGCACCGGATTGAAGCTGTTTATCACTACCTTTTTCCAACAAATGCGCGTGCCTTGGTATGGCGTCAATATGACGTAATTGTTCCAAAATATCCCAGGCTTTCCATCAAATGGGGATTCTAAAGTTCAATCAATCACTGAACACAATTAATCTGTTAATATCACGTGAGATCCAATTTGATTTCCAATTGTAATCAATAAAATCTATCTCCCAAGCGGTGGTTAGTTTTTGCAAGAACGGGAAACGTCAAAGTGAAAAAAGGCTATAGACAATAGAATAATGTTGCCAACCAAAGGTGCGTTCGGTTTCACGTTGGACTTAACATCTACCCCCCCCCCCGGACGGGCCTACCCGTCCGCTAATCAATTGGAAGCCTTGACAAAGTTGCGACCGCTCTCTTTATGATGGATCCGTCCACCAAAACCTCAGCAAAACGAGGGACCCCGTCGGTGCCAGCCACCAAATTGAGAATGCGCCCCCTGCGCCAATACAAAGGCTTAAGGTTGGCATCCTTAATCAGGACGAGGTCTCCGATCTTGGGCGGATGAGTTTTATCCGTCCACTTGACGCGTTGCTGGAGGATGTGCAAATACTCTAAGCTCCAACGCTTCCAAAAGTTCTGAGCGAGCTGTTGCACCAACTGAAACCGCGAGAGCCGATTTAGGCTCACATCAACAAAGGGGTACTCCGGCAAGGCGACAAGTGGCTGTCCAATCAAGAAATGGCCCGGGGTTAGAGCCTCCAAGTCATTCGGGTCCGAAGAGAGCGGGCACAATGGGCGCGAATTCAACACAGATTCAATGCGGCAAAACACCGTAGCTAGTTCCTCAAAGGTGAGAACGGTGTCTCCCAATAATCTCCGCCAGTGTCCCTTTGCCGCTTTCACCGTGGCCTCAAAAATACCCCCCCAATGGGGGCAGGCTGGCGGGTCAAACAACCAAGTGACCCCTCGGCGGGCCAAACTATTACCAATGTCAACCTGGCTCTCATTAAGGAAGGCGTATACCTCCTTCAAGTAGTTACTTGTACCCTTGTAATTCGTACCGCAATCAGACCTAATCAACGAAGGCAACCCACGGCGTGACACAAATCTGTCCAAAGTCGCCACAAAGGCCTCTGTCGAGAGGGAGGTTACCAGCTCCAAGTGTACTGCCTTGGTTGACAGGCAGACAAAAACACACAAATAAGCCTTGACAATTTTACTATTTCGAAGTGTGGACGTCTTCACCGAAAAGGGACCAGCAAAGTCCGTTACGACGCCAGCAAAGGGCCTCGCCTCATTGACGCGATCAGCCGACAAAATCCAAAATTCTCGCTGCAGAATGGCCAATAGCGCATTGCAACCGGCATGCGAGTTCTTAACGTGATGATCAGTCACCAACAATTAAACCAAGTGGCCCTCCTTGGGCAACAAAGGGGGGTGACGGGCCCCATAAGGAAGGCTAGAGTGCCTCAACCGTCCTCCAACAGGGTTTCCCGAAGTGGCTCGTCCCAACCAAGTTCAGTTATAACAAGGGCAGGAGCACCAATTTTAGGGTACGGACAACTCACAAGGGTGATTTCAAACCAGGTCCTTCCCTCAACAGTGGTGTCAGCCGGTTCGCCAATTCCCCAAATCTTGCCTGAAAGGTCATTTACCTTCAGGCCAACCTGTTCCGCTAACCAAGACGACAAAAGGCAACCCTGGACTCCCGTGTCCAAAATGGCACAGACCACAATCGAGTCACCCAAGGGTCCCCAGACCTTGACCGAGGCCGTTGGCAACAAAACCGTCTTGATCGGGGGGGTCCTTTAGCGGGCAGGCGTCAATCTCTTAGTGATGCCTGGGCGGCGACCGATCACCGCATCCAGGCTGCCCTCGTTCACGACGAGGCCAACAATCAAAATATTCGTCCGCGCGGTGTCCCGAGCCGCTCGCCATCACTGGAGGGGCATACCCCACCGGATGCCCGAATGGCGGAGGGCGCGACTCCAACCGGGGACGTTCCGCCAAAGGAGGGGAAAGGCAGCGGCGCCGACCCGGCCACTGCTGCCTAGCAGCCAATGCGCGTTCTCCCTGACGAGGGGAGACCAAATGGCGCTCGCGGGGCTCCCGTTCAACTTGCGCGGGGGGTGGAGTGCGGCGTACAGAATTGCGGGTCTCAGCCCGGTGCTCGTCTCCGGGGTACCCCCCCCTGCGCGAACCCCCCTCAGAAGCTGGTCTGCTGGAGCGGTTCGCGTTGGCGCACAAAATCTCCAAGTGGGACGCTTCACAAATTCTACACGGGCGGGGGTCGGGGCAGTCCCGATGGAAGTGGGCCCCCAAGCACGAAAAGCACAAACGACGTGCGTTGACAATACGGCGGCGGGCACTTACGTGCAAATTCAAAAAGTCCGGGCAACGCGCCATGACATGCCCCGTTGCCTTACAAATGTCACAATGATGAGGACTCCGGGCACAGGCCCCCTAGCCCGAGGACTCCGGGCGTCAGCAAAACGGGGGGCGGGGCGATCATCAACAGGCCCCCTAGCCCGAGGACTCCGGGCGCCAGCAAAACGGGGGGCGGGGCGATCATCAACAGGCCCCCAGCCCGAGGACTCCGGGCGTCAGTAAAACGGGGGGCGGGGCAATCATCAACAGGCCCCCTAGCCCGAGGACTCCGGGCGCCAACAAAACGGGGGGCGGGGGGAACATCAACAAGCCCCCGAGCCCTAGTCCGTCCCTGGTCTCTGGGCTGAGAAGGTAGTGGGGGTGACCCCGTGGCGCCACGAGTGTTATCCGAAAACCGACACTCGTCTTCCAAAAATTTGAGGAGGTCGTCAAAGGGGGGAAGATGGGTGGCACTATCCCCACCATACTTCTGCTCAAAACGTGACCTCAACTCCGCGGGGAGCAACTGCAGCACTATGTGCACCAACAAGTAGGACCAATGTTCCACCGGTAACTCCGAGCGTCTCAAGGCGTTGGTCGCTGAGACCAACGGGTTCAGCAAGTCAGTGCGCAACGTCGACGTGCTGACAATGGCCGGTAGCTCCAAAATCTGGTCGATGTGCACATCAGCCAGGCAGCGCTTGTTCTGATACCGTGGGGAGAGAAGCTCCAGAGCGGTCGGGTAAGAGGAATCCGTCACCGGCAAGTGCTGCACCAAGGCTCTGGCTTCGCCCTCCAGGACAGACAATAAATAGGCCAGCTTCTGGGCAGGTCCGAGGTCCGAGCGTGCATCGACAAGACTCTCAAAGAGATTTAGGAAGCCCAGCCAGTGGTCCAAGCGACCGTCAAAATGTGGCAGCTCCAGGGTGGGCAGCCTACTCAATAGTCCAGGGCCTGCAACAACGGGGGTCTGCGGCTTGGCCGCATCAGGCACCCGACTCTTCAAAATTTCTCGCGCTCGTAGACATATGACATCCCCAGGTGGACAATCTGGTCATAGTCACCCAAAATCCTATCGCGGGCCGTCTGATCCATCACCCCCAAATCCACGTCCATGATGTACTCGTTGAAGCGTGTGAGCGCAGCATCAGCTGACTTGATCCTCTCAATCACTTGCCCATACCGAGCAAGGGTGAGCTCTTCCAATTCTACACGCTCAACCGTTGCAGCTGCCGATGTGAATCATCTCAACTGTGAGGTCAATCCGGCAGCAGCCTCCCTGACTGCCCTTAATGAGGCCATTGCAACAATCAAATATTAATACAACAGGCTAAAATTAACTAAACAAACAACAATAACTTGTTAGCCGACCAAATAATTTCACCAAAACAACAACTTAAATTCAATTATTTCAAGTCCAAATCCGACCCTGTACTTATTCCAAGTATGAATCTAGCTTGGTACAGATGGCTAGTTACAAAATAAATAACAATTCAATGTATATATTGTGCAGGATCAACACCCATAAACATCAATAAACACAACAATTGACTGTATAATATTGAGCCGAACAATCTCTATCAACACAGTCCAATAAGTACCACAAATGCAATAACCAATACACACAATTCAAGTCCTATTATGTTAGACTATGTGTAATTATTATTTAGATAACTTTTTAAATTCTGATCAGTGACATTCAATTATTAATTGCAACAAATACCAAACTATGCACCAAATACAACCAATAATTCCTAATTTCACAAATAAATCCTACTTGTCAATTCAATACCAAGGGGCTAGCACTACAAATTACAGTACAAACTACAAGTACTATTTGAGCCCGGCTGACAACGCAATATATTCAAACTTATTAAGTTATATAAGTTATGTTAAGTAATTAAACTAAAGTTATTTTCAAAACTTCCAATTAAACCAGTGGATCTTATATTATAAGAGCCACGCCTGCTACCAAATGTTCAGTCCCAAGCCAGCGCAACGGGGCTGGTATGCTGAACGGTCCACGGTACGTGGAGCCTAACGTTGCTCTTCAAACAAAGTTACACTATAGCCCTTTGGGCTTCCCCTTAATGGTTAATAATTATAATAACTTACCCAAGGAGCTGATGACGACAAGCTACGACCTTTCCTGAGGCCGCGTCCGTGTGTGTGTGTGTATAGGTAATGAGTAATTGAACGTATAGTGAAAGTCAAGTGTGGATGGACGAAGGTTCTCAAAGATGCAGTCCTCCTAATGCGGTCCGTCAGCAATCACAGCACAATTACTTCGCACCGGATTGAAGCTGTTTATCACTACCTTTTTCCAACAAATGCGCGTGCCTTGGTATGGCGTCAATATGACGTAATTGTTCCAAAATATCCCAGGCTTTCCATGAAATGGGGATTCTAAAGTTCAATCAATCACTGAACACAATTAATCTGTTAATATCACGTGAGATCCAATTTGATTTCCAATTGTAATCAATAAAATCAATCTCCCAAGCGGTGGTTAGTTTTTGCAAGAACGGAAAACGTCAAAGTGAAAAAAAGGCTATAGACAATAGAATAATGTTGCCAACCAAAGGTGCGTTCGGTTTCACGTTGGACTTAACAGTAGTTGATATTCTGGAATAACATATTACCACTTTTTATCCCAGAATTCCCACGGGATTGGAAATCGCGGGAAGATGGTAGTAAATTATATCATTGAGATATGCAGGACGATTCTGTGGTATCTTCTGTTTGGGTCCTCGAAATGCGTGGAACCTTAGAGATGGAATTATTCTTCCAAGGAAAAAATAATGAATTAGCATCTTCTGGACTCGCTCATTTCATCGTTGTCCTTCTCGTCAATAGCCTCACCATCAAGCATGATCGAAGGTCAAGAGCTAACTCATCCAAAATAAAATAAAAATATACTTAGAATAAATGGATGGATAACAAAAGATGCATGGATTGTGTGAGGAATGATATGAAAGAAAACGGAGTACATGATGCCGTGACATCTGACAAGGGAGAATGGAAGAATTTCTAGCTTCTGACTTCTCATGACGGTTGACAAAGTTGTAAAAATGAAAGCCGGGACCAAACGCTTAAAGTATTTTTCGACGCACGATGGACATCCACGGAATGACGCAGAAAAGCCTTCAAGATCAAACCGTATGACTGTTAGTATTTAGCCACGAAGTCCCCACACACAGAACATATCTAGCGCATTTGCAAAACATTTTAATTTTTACTCAAAATGAATGTCTATTTTAATCTATATATATATATAGAGATTAAAATAGACCTATATATATAGGTACATATAAAAGTAAATTAAATAAATATAATAAAACAGTAAAAAAAGCGTTTCTGTACTATTTAAATTTTATACAAAAACTAGCAGTTGCTCGCGACTTCGTTCGCGTGGGAAGTTTTTCCCGTGTAAACCCCGATTCTGTGGGAATTTCACAAAGTCCCGACTTAGCGAGCATCTACGTACTAATAGGAACCCCCATGCAAAATTTGAAAGTCCTACTACTTGTAGTTTCTGAGATTTCGTGATTAATCAGTGAGTGGTAATTCGCTTTAATAAGTTCTACACACGTAGACTTAGGATTACAAAACCCTTGCCATATCGTTTGTAATCATCCAAAGAAGCCGTGCACTTGGTATGTATATACTTACCCTTTAAATTACACGTTGTATAGATAGATAATGATTGAGGAGGGGTAAGAAATGGTGACACTTCAAAAAAAAATATAAAAAGTCTGTCTGTTTGTACACGCTAATCTGCGGACCTACTGGATGTATTTTAATGAATTCAATAATTTAATGAATTTGGTAAGTAGATAGTTGACATCCTGGAATAACACATAGGCTACTTTTTAACCCGGAATTCTCACGAGATCGAGATTCACGCGGGAAATCCTCCCACGCGAACGAAGAAAGAAAAAATAGACTACTCAACGAGAATAAAATTTTAATAAAATGGAATCTTGAGATTACTGCCTAGCAACCATACAGTGAGCCAATAGTAATTAGTCTTACCTACCAGCTGTATTTATAATTATGGCATCTGTAGATAATCTGCATTGTACTATTCCGTTGTGCGTCATACGAATAAATCATTAGTTTCTTAATGATCCAATGACCTAGTCTAAGACAAATATTCAAGATCTCTCCATAATTAAGAGAAATATTGTTTAGATACTATGACCAATTTTTTTAGAATCTCATTAAAGTAAGCTATCTGATTACAAGATCTTATCTCTCGTTCGAATCTATGTTCTTCCTTATTGGTTATAATAAAAAAATGAAGTAGTCTATAGATGATAGCGATATAACGTTAAATTATTCCACAAACGAATTTTATTTTCTTAGTATATTGACTAATTTTTTTTATAGTTGATAGGCTTGCGTTTGACCATAATCTTTAAATGAATAATTTTTATACGAAGTTATCTACTTTATTTTATCTAGCCTATACTATCCCATTTTTCGGGATAGGCCTTTACCAATTCCTTCGATGATTTTTTTCACGCTCCACTTCAAAACAGCCTTTTACTTAATATTAAATCAACAATTTATAATGTTGTTTTACAGAATAAATTCCCGCCAATTTTAGTGTCATCTGTCAAACTGACTGACTTATTCTTTTAAGCAACACGAAGACATTTTATTACTTAACAGAGTTGAAGTTGGCATTTCATTAAAAGCCGGTGGTATTTTTCTGTTTTTCCCCAAAATACCTACATTTTTTTAAATAGTTAACTTTCTTAAAGGTTTAACTAAATTACCTATGAAAAATTAAAAATATGGAAGTTTAAACTGGTTCAACATCCCCGTGACACACATTCGACAACAGTAGCCATTCTTCTTTTGGTTTACACACAAACCACAATGAATAGTTCTGAGAAGGGCGAAAGATGTTTGTAAAAAAAGTCGCTAAGTACAAATACGGAGTGAATGCTCTATGGTAAGGAGGTAAGGAGCTAGTATTCAATACTCACAACCGCATGGGTGGAGGTAAAGTGTCTATGGGTGTGTGATCTAACAAAATCATTTAAAAAACATGTGTATTATACTCTATCGTAATATTTTGTTACTGTACATACTATACAACTGCATATGTATATAACAGAACAAATAAATTATTAAACGAGACTCCTACTACGCGCCACGTGCCATCATCTGAAAATCTTACAAAGATTTACAGATGCATTGTTTCACCCAGATACTGGGTTGTGAAAGACAAATAGGCAGTTGCTCCATGTAAACTAATAGAAATCAGCAGCATCAGATAACACTGAAGCCCGATTTTAATATACAAAATATATGGAAAAGCCCTAGGCAACACAGTAACACGAAAATGTAAAAAAACGACTCAAAGATTAATTAGGACCGATAGCATAGTGAAACAAGTATTCCGATTTGATTCAAGATAAGATAAGATAAGAATTTATGGAAATTAAATTGACAGCCGAACTGTAACTTAAAATAGAAAATCAATTAAGAATTCTCTAATTTTAATATGTTTTAAAATGTTGCTAAGTCTAATAAAAAGAAAAGTAAAAATCTCATGTTACAAGAAAAATTCTGACAAAAATGAATCGATGAAATGTATGCACGCGCATAACTTCGGGACAACTGCAACAAATTGGCTAAATAATTTCAAATATATTCACGAACAATAAAATATGACGATACGAAGTTCGTTGGGTTAACTATGCCCCAATACGAGGCAGTGAAACGTTTCACAAACGTGTGAATAGTCTTTCCAGCGTCTCTGTCCCTAGTACCTTCAAAGAAAGAAGATTTTCAGTGCTCGCT
This sequence comes from Tholera decimalis, assembly GCA_943138885.2. Lineage (NCBI taxonomy): Eukaryota > Metazoa > Arthropoda > Insecta > Lepidoptera > Noctuidae > Tholera > Tholera decimalis. The sequence goes on from OW964570.2 coordinate 11,101,068, forward strand.
ACGCCCGTTTAAGATGAAATGACCTCATGCTTAATTTATTTATATAAATAACTAGCTATTTCCCGTGAGGTCGTTTTCGCGAATTTTCATACAAACTTTCATCCCCTATTTCATCAAAATCGGGTCAGAGGTTGAGATAGCATAACAGCCAGAGAGACACACACTATCGCATTTAAAATATTAGTATACCTACTTATATTTTTTTTAATTGATAATATACTTGTGTTTGACCTCTCACCTGATGGTAAGCGATGATGTAGTCAAAGATGAAGATAGATTCTTCTGTATTTCTGTATAACACAGAACTCCTCCTAAACTGTCAGTTCTGCAACTGCAGTTTCGATTCACAGTTATATATATATAGCCTTTTTATTCAGATCAAAAATTAAATAAAAAGAGAAATACATGTAAAGCTTAATACTACTGTTATCCTTAATCTAGTCTTTTATTTGAGGTTTTCTTATTTTTTGAAGATCTGTTTGCCAGTCGGCAAAGGCCTCCTCCAACCTTTTCCACACACGTCTTTCTTGAGCCACCCTGTTCCATGTGACGCCTGCCACTTGCCTGATGTCATCATCCCACTTTTTTTGTGGTCTCCTTCTTTTCCTTTTTCCTTCTCTTGGATACCATTGCGTCACATTTTTGCTCCATTTATCTCTTCCTCTTATAATGTGCCCCGCCCATCCCCACTTCAGTCTTCTAATTTTGTACGTTATGTCTGTAACCTTTGTTTCGCTTCTTGTTACACAGTTTTTCAGTCGGTCCGATTTTTTCACATTCATCATGCTTCTTTCCATCGATTCACAGTTATATATGTAAAATTTTATATAGTCCTCCTCATCATGGCCAACGACGATGACCCTTGCTGGTTTCTTTCATGCATCTGAATATGCCTCGCAAAATCAAACTTGGATTTAAAAGTCCGGTCGCATAGAGCGCTGTGAACCTGGCCGGTAGTGTCATAAGTGAACAGCTGTCCTATTTAAAGGGGCCCCTATTAGCTAAAATCGTTTTATTGCATAATCTTGCTAACGCAGTAAGTACCAACCAATACAAAAACACCAGTGCTTTACTCACTTAAAAAAAGATATATTTAAGTATCGATACACCGTAAGTGCACCATTCACTCCCACGTCCTTAGCACGTCACTTTAACCCATTCAAATTTTTCCTATAATATATCTAACACCTATTTTATGTTTATGTGCGCTTTCCTCTACTTATGGCCTTACTGGGTTTGGAAAAGGAACAGTGGTGTAGGTAGGTTTAAGATGAGTTAGATATACCCTTATATTATGTAAAAGCTTGAACGTCTGTTAAAGCCCCATAGGTACAAAATGTTACAATTAGAAATTGATACTGTCCTGTAGGCTTTATGAGTTTGATTTGAGTTAAAGCAGCAATAGCCTAATGCCAAAGGTGTCGGACTTGTGATCTAGAGGTCCCGGGATCGTACCCCACCTACTGCACTATTGCCATGAACCCACTCCAGACACAAGCATATTTAGCTTAGTTAGAGGGGTTGCTAGTATTGTGAATTCTACCCACGTTCCTAGTTCTGTTTAAAAAACCACTTTTGTTGTTTTCTAAAACTATCACTTATGAATGAGTGTGAAGGAATCCCTATCAAGCCCAGGTTCGGTCGTGTATGGAGTACTGCTCTCATCTTTGGGACGGATCTGCTAAATACCAACTGGACGCATTTGAGCCTATCGAGAAGCGGGCCAAGAGACTCATTGGCAACGATGCACTGGTCGAGTCAAAGCTCCAGAGCCTTGAACATCGACGACGAGTTGCAAGTCTATCGGTTTTCTATCGGTTACATTTCGGTGAGTGTGCGATGGAATTACACAGTCTGATTCCGCCAAGTCCGTTCCATCATCGGACTACGAGACAAACGGCGAAGCGCCGTCGTTACATGGTGGACATCCCACCCATACGCACAAAACGTTTTGGGAATACCTTCATTGTGCGTACGGCTAAGGAGTGGAATTTCCTGCCGGAGTCTGTGTTTCCCGATAGCTATAACCTAGGAGTCTTTAAGTCAAGAGTGAATATGTTTCTTTTAGGTAAGCGTGCTCCATCTTCGACCGCATCATCACTTACCATCAGGTGAGATGGTGGTCAAACGCGAACCTATTTTTAATAATAAAAAAGGAATCAAAGCGATAGTTTTTGAAAACGATAATAGTATTGCAAAATCATACTAAGCTTCCTGTACTCGTAGTTTTCAGTAGAGCTTCTATTGCATTGCCTATTGCACCTCGCATGACACAACTGCTTACTGGGTTTTCCACAACAATCTGGATCCTCATTTAATTCTGTATTGTTACAGGCAAAAAGACCAAGACCTGACACAGGCACCGATGTATCAGATCGGTAAGTAACTTTAGTATCTTACTTACTAGTTTTATTTACAAGTACTTACTTCTTAGTATCTTTGTCGGTTCTTCTCCATAGGAAACGACCGATTCGAACCATGCACTAGCTTTTGACGTTTTATAAGTGTCCATATAAGCCAAAGACTATACAACGTGTAACGGAAACCCCATATCTATCCAAAAGGGCTGAAGACAACATCTGGTATGGAGTCTCTATGCACAGTTTCAGCTAAAAATAAGCGACTCAAAGAATTGATACCAAATTATCGCCCCGCCTTTTTATACCTTCGGCCGCGAGACGCGTCGAGCGCGGCGACTGATTCTCAAAAATAATCCTTATAGCATGATTCAGTATTCACGCGCGATGGCTAATAATAAGCCATCGCGCGTGAATACTATTTCATGTATAACTTTGGTGTTTCTATACCGATTTATATGATTATTTTTATGGAATAGTTAATAATGTTAACATTTTCAATTAGAGGTGACTGAGAGTGTTATAAACGTAAGAGTAGACAAATATTATAATCAGAAAGGTTCGAACTGCTAAGCTATCGGGAGTTATACGTGTTATTGTGAGTCAACCATAAAAGATAGACATATGCTGTCGTGGGATATTTTTTATATAATTTTAAGGAGAACATTTCCGACATGAAATGATTTCTGTGTAACTTTAACCATTAAAGTTGCACACGCGACGGAAGCTTAAAAAATGGAGTAACTTCTCCCGTTTTCCCAACATTTCCCTTCACTGCTCTGCTCCTATTGATTGTAGCGTGATGAAAAGTATACTATAACCAGCTCAGGAGTATGAAAAATAATTATACCAAGTTTCGTTAAAATCAGTCGAGTAGTTTTTGTTTCTATAACGGTTATACAGACAGACAGACAGACAGACAAAAATTTAACTGATTGCATTTTTGGCATCAGTATCGATCCCTAATCATCCCCTGATAGTTATTTTGGAAATATATTTCATGTACAGAATTGACCTCGCTACAGATTTATTATAAGTACTAGCTTTTGCCCGCGACTTCGTCCGCGTGGAATATTTACTTTGGGCTAACGTTTTTAACCCCGATTTTGAAGCATTCTTCATTGGCGCTCCGCTCCTATTGGCCTTAGCGTAATGATACAATATAGCTGTGCCCGCGACTCCGTCAGCGTAAGTTAATGTATTGGTAATATTGTTTAGATCACATGAGGTTCACATGAGGCTTAAGTACCTAGAGAACGCTTCGACCGCGAGACGCGTCGAGCGCGGCGACCGATTCTCAAAAATAATCCTTATAGCATGATTCAGTATTCACGCGCGATGGCTTATTATTATAAGCGAATTTCATATATAACTTTGGTGTTTCTATACCGATTTATATGATTCTTTTTACGGTTTCGTAGCCGAATGGCAAAAAACGGAATCTTTATAGTTTCGATATGTCTGTCCGTCTGTCTGTCTGTCTGTCCGTCCGTCCGTCTGTCACAGCAATTTTATTCCGAAACTATTAAGACTATACATGTGAAACTTGATAGGTAGATGTATTCTGTGAACCGCTTTCCGATTTTGAGAAAAAAATTAAAAAATATTTAAAATAAAGGGGGGCTCCCCATACATGGAACCAAACCTGAAAATATTTTTTTTCATGAAATCGATGCATGTGTGGTATCTATAGACAGTTCTTTAAAAACGACATCGGGGTTTCTAAAACCACTTTTCCATAAAGTCAATCGTTTAAAAGATATAAGCTTCCAAAGTGGTAAAATGTGTGTGTGGCGGACACAACCTCTAACTTCTATAATAATGGAGTGAAAAATCTAAAAAAAATATATGTCTGTAGATCTTAATATAAACTTTCAACCAAAGTTAGTTTGAACAAAATCAGTTCAGCAGTTTTTGAGATACAGCATATTTTCTAAAACCGCAAATATAACTTTGTAATTCATACAAACACTATGAAAAACAAATTTATTCGGCGCAGTTGCAAAAAATGTAAAAAAGCCAGTTTTAAGAAATTTGTAAGGTTTTTTTTCAAAACAAATTTATTTGGCGCAGTTGTAAAAAATGTAAATAAGCTAGTTTTAAGAAATTTGTAAGGTTTTTTTTTTCGTCAAATAAATTTGCATATTATATTATAGTTACTACGGAACCCTTCATGGGCGAGTCTGACTCGCACTTGGCCAATTTTTTTATGGAATAGTTAATAATGTTAACTTTTTCAATTAGGGGTGACTGAGAGTGTTATAAACGTAAGAGTAGACAAATATTATAATCAGAAAGCTTCGAACTGCTAAGCTATCGGGAGTTACACGTGTTATTGTGAGTCAACCATAAAAGTTAGACATATGCTGTCGTGGGATATTTTTTATATAATTTTAAGGAGAACATTTCCGTCATGAAATGATTTGTGTAGCTTTAACCATTAAGGTTGCACACGTGACGGAAGCTTAAAAAATGGAGTAACTTCTCCCGTTTTTCCAACATTTCCCTTCACTGCTCTGCTCCTATTGATTGTAGCGTGATGAAAAGTATACTATAACCTGCTCAGGAGTATGAATATTAATTGTACCAAGTTTCGTTAAAATCCGTCAAGTAGTTTTTGTTTCTATAACGGTTATACAGACAGACAGACAGACAGACAGACAGACAAAAATTTTACTGATTGCATTTTTGGTATCAGTATCGATCCCTAATCACCCCCTGATAGTTATTTTGTAAATATATTTAATGTACAGAATTGATCTCTCTACAGATTTATTATAAGTATAGATAGATTATTTCATATATTAATTTCATAGATTTTACAAATATGTGGTACATGGTTTTTCAAAATGCAGTGGACTAACGACTACTCATTTATTAGCAACTAGCTTTTGCCCGCGACTTCGTCCGCGTGGAATAGTTACTTTGGGCTAACGTTAAATTTAACCCCGATTTTGAAGCATTCTTCATTGGCGCTCCGCTCCTATTGGCCTTAGCGTAATGATACAATATAGCTGTGCCCGCGACTCCGTCAGCGTAAGTTAATGTATTGGTAATATTGTTTAGATCACGTTCACATGAGGCTTAAGTACCTAGAGAACGCTTCGACCGCGAGACGCGTCGAGCGCGGCGACCGATTCTCAAAAATAATCCTTATAGCATGATTCAGTATTCACGCGCGATGGCTTATTATTAAAAGCGTATTACATGTATAACTTTGGTGTTTCTATACCAATTTATATGATTCTTTTTACGGTTTCGTAGCCGAATGGCAAAAAACGGAATCTTTATAGTTTCGACATGTCTGTCCGTCTGTCTGTCTGTCTGTCTGTCCGTCCGTCCGTCAGTCACAGCAATTTTATTCCGAAACTATTAGGACTATACATGTGAAACTTGATAGGTAGATGTATTCTGTGAACCGCTTTCCGATTTTGAGAAAAAAAATAAAATAAAGGGGGGCTTCCCCATACATGGAACTAAACCTGAAAATATTTTTTTTTCATGAAATCGATGCATGTGTGGTATCTATAGACAGTTCTTTAAAAACGACATCGGGGTTTCTAAAACCACTTTTCCATAAAGTCAATCGTTTAAAAGATATAAGCTTCCAAAGTGGTAAAATGTGTGTGTGGCGGACACAACCTCTAACTTCTATAATAATGGAGTGAAAAATCTAAAAAAATATATGTCTGTAGATCTTAATATAAACTTTCAACCAAAATTAGTTTGAACGAAATCAGTTCAGCAGTTTTTGAGATACAGCATATTTTCTAAAACCGCAAATATAACTTTGTAATTCATACAAACACTATGAAAAACAAATTTATTCGGCGCAGTTGTAAAAAATGTAAAAAAGCCAGTTTTAAGAAATTTGTAAGGTTTTTTTTTTCAAAACAAATTTATTTGGCGGAGTTGTAAAAAATGTAAATAAGCTAGTTTTAAGAAATTTGTAAGGTTTTTTTTTCGTCAAATAAATTTGCATATTATATTATAGTTACTACGGAACCCTTCATGGGCGAGTCTGACTCGCACTTGGCCAATTTTTTTATGGAATAGTTAATAATGTTAACTTTTTCAATTAGGGATGACTGAGAGTGTTATAAACGTAAGAGTAGACAAATATTATAATCAGAAAGCTTCGAACTGCTAAGCTATCGGGAGTTACACGTGCTATTGTGAGTCAACCATAAAAGTTAGACATATGCTGTCGTGGGATATTTTTTATATAATTTTAAGGAGAACATTTCCGACATGAAATGATTTGTGTAGCTTTAACCATTAAGGTTGCACACGCGACGGAAGCTTAAAAAATGGAGTAACTTCTCCCGTTTTCCCAACATTTCCCTTCACTGCTCTGCTCCTGTTGATTGTAGCGTGATTAAAAGTATACTATAACCCGCTCAGGAGTATGAAAAATAATTGTACCAAGTTTCGTTAAAATCCGTCGAGTAGTTTTTGTTTCTATAACGGTTATACAGACAGACAGACAGACAGACAGACAGACAGACAGACAGACAAAAATTTAACTGATTGCATTTTTGGCATGAGTATCGATCCTTAATCACCCCCTGATAGTTATTTTGGAAATATATTTCATGTACAGAATTGACCTCTCTACAGATCTATTATAAGTATAGATTGGGGCTGAACTAGGCATAAACCTATATTTCAGCCTGGATACGCCGATCTCTTTGGTTTATAACGTTTATCATTTCAAAATGTAACATGATTAACGTAAATGATAAGAATAGCCCCCCTCCCGCTGTTTCTCTTTTATCAAAAGTCTTTTAAATGAATACAGAAATTATAATGAATACAGATTTAGCGTTCGTATCAACAAAGTTAAATTTGAAAGAAACTAATTATGGAGACAGATTAAATGACGACGAGTTTGCTGTCATAAAATAAAATTACCTACTACCATTAGTTAGGTAGTAGGTAATTTTTATTAATAGTAATAATTAGAAAACTCAGAGGGAAAGCAATAATGAGCCTCAAACTATCAACAATACTGTGGGTGGGATGGGTGTTATCGAAACTTTGTTAGTAACATATTAACAGCGCGGCGTCCCCTAAATTCAACACACCATTACTGATTGGTGGGTAATAATCTTCACCTCCAACTGACATAACGTTTGGTATAGGGGTGATATGGAATAGTGATATGAAACTGGCTAATTCTATTTTTAGGAAAGTTTGCCCCATGACCTTCTTCAAAGTTTAATACTTTAATTTTGATCAGGTCCCAAGACACATTGATTCCTAGTGTGGGATTTACGGTATTTTTGGCACTAGATGATAATTATTCATCATTGTTTTCCTGTTTTGCTGTATATGGCCGGTTATATAATGGTTTTATAGGTGTGGGAAGGTTCTAGGATGCCTAAATTATGTAGCTTAGCCGCAGGTACGGTAGCAGCCTGGAATTTGGGGGGGGGGTCACTAACAATAAAATATGTCGAGTAAATAAGTACCTATTCTTCATTGCACAATACAAATTTTATCGCACACATTATAAAACAAACGGAAGTCTTCTATTTTTATTGACAAATCGGGTGATAATATTTGGAACGTCTTATTTTGCAAAATTTTAGAAGATTTTCTATTTGGGGTGTACGATTTTGGGGGGGTCATGTCCCCTGTGAGCCCCACCCCCTTCGGACCACGCCTGAACTTAGGCATCCTAGAACCTTCCCATTGCTAAGACACAACCCCCCTTTCTATGAGAGCATGGACCGTAATCCATCCAACACGTGGGCCCAGTTTGAATTGGTGGATCTTTATTTATTAATGTTTGGTACACACATGACAAAAGAACAAATATATACAGAAGAGCACAAAAGTGCTGTTTATTTTAAAACATATTTCTTCCAGCAAACTTGAGGCTGGTGATTTGGATGAGACATATACTTAGGCATCGTGTGTATAAATTTAATACTAGCTAACTGCGTAAAATATAGTAGACTTTACTTATCATGATTTTACAATAATCAAATTTCCACTTATACAATTAGACAAAGTACATCTGTGCCAGTTACCAATCGCCTGGAGCTTTTGGGCATGGAGTTGACGTCAGACCTCAACTTCGGCTTAACCATCGAGTCCAGAGCTCGGACTGCAGCAAAAAAGCTAGGAATCCTACACAAGGTGAGGCGGTACTTCACTCCTGGACAGCTTCTAAATCTGTATAAAGCACAGGTCCGTTCCTGCGTGGAGTATTGCAGCCACTTGTGGGATGGCTCTGCAAAGTACCAACTTGCTGCATTGGACTCGATCGAGCGCAGAGCTAAAAGGCTTATAGGCGACGAGGTGCTGGTGGACAAGCTTCATAGCCTGGTTTATCGGCGAACCGTTGCTTGCCTGTCGGTTTTCTACAGATTGTACTTCGGGGAGTATGCGCAGGAGCTCCATGACCTGATTCCTCCATCAGTAATAAAAAAAACATGGTTAGATAGTAATGCATAATTGTTTATCATTACACTCAAGGAAGGTTTAATATTATTTAGAAACTGTTTGGCTTACATCTAGCCCCGAGACGGTCTCCCTGGATCCGCCCTTGACCAGTAGTCAAATCCATTAAATATAACCTTCCTACAGTTCCTAACCAAAACATTAACATCACCTCCTTTTAATCAAACGAATACGACCTATACAGACACTCAACGTTTCCACTCATCCACTTCCAAATTAAAGTTTACACCAAACTACGGCTCACACCCGTCTATGCTCTTCAAAACACAATGGCAAGGGTCCTTAATCCCTCTCTAATCCCCATATTGTAAGTACACAATTGCCGTGAAAAGAGCTACTTAATAAAACTACCGACACGCCCTCATTCCACATTATCACGCAGTGATCAAAGGAGATGGGGCACACAATAAGGTTTTATGTTACGTGACGATTTGGGTGCTTCAATACATTTCGAGAGCTGTTTTTGCAATCTCTGCTTGATCTGGTGATCTGATTTTTAGGGAGGTGCAGGTTTTTTGGGTAGTTTGGAAAAAACGAATATATGCTTCTATACCTAATAGATTTTGTTTAATGTTGTTGTTTTCTTTTAAAATATGTTCCATTTAAAGATTTTTCGTTTTGCTTTTTGGCTTGTTTCGTTCGTCGTATAACAAAAGCGTGATAAAGGTGTTACCTTCTCGTTTTGGATGAGAGGGATTTTCGATCATATACCTTTTTATTCGTTAGGAAAGTTATCAAATGACTCCTCCCGCTCTCGTTCGATCGGAAGGGAATGTCTGTCTAAGAATCCCTGTTCCTTCAGTTTCCCTTACGTTCCGGGGCCTCGGTATGTCGTTATAACTTTCCCGCAATCCCAGCAGATAATGCCTCTTTCAGGACCCGTCACTAGTGCTGACGGCTCTTTGAGGCCGCAGTCGACCTTACCGGACAGTGAGTTACCCCTGCTCGCCGTGCGCAATCTTTCATATCTGACTTACAAGTAAGGTATCCACCTTTTGCCAGAATACTCCAAAAATAGAGTCTACGTGATAAAACGTAGCTATCAATAAATTAACAGTTTATAAAATTTAAAAATATTTGTTGTCAAGGCAAGGCAAAAGAACTTCTCTAACTTTTAAATAGGTATTAACGTGTCATCGACAATATATCTTTGGTCTCCACAGTTGTCGACATGTTGGACATGGCAAGCTTTTAGCTTTCACTAAAAACAACATGGCCATCGTTTACGCAAATTAATTCAAATAATAGCAGTTATTAATCTTTTATAACAAGCGCCTACTGTTTATTTACATTTCTAAACATTTTTTCCATTCACACTACAATATTTCATCATTCCAAAAACACGAAATACTGCGTTTCATAAATTCCTTTGCGTCGCGAACAAAAATAAAAAAATAACCGTTTGGCATTCGACGGCCGCATTCCATTTTATGCAGCATATTAGTTAGGTTAATTAGTAGTTAACATGACATTCCTAAACTTTTTAAACGCTGTCGAAATTTTTTGAAGCTGAAATAATGAATGGGCGAAACTGAAAGTATGTTTTGAGCGATATAAATCAATTTTTTGACGCGATGCCGTTCCGTTATACGGTATATTTTTTACTTATGACAAGCAGGATCTGAAGTATCGTATGTCTTGACTGCGGAGTCTGTTGATGTTTTGCTGTTATTTTTTTATTTATATCCTCTCCTCTACTTAGGTTAAAATATGAATGGAACTCATTCTATTTCTTCAAATGCTTAAAAAGCAAGTGGCTTTTGACGCATACATTTTTTCTTGGGTAAAATTTATTTACACGAGTTTAGGGTTCGTTTAAAAATCTATACTCGTCTTCACTAAAGACACCTAAATGTAGATAATAAGTACACAAGAGGCACTAATATAATAAATAGCTCAAAAATATCCAGACATTAGGTAACCTAGTCTTTATGAAAACGGGCATTTAGTTACCAACTCTAATAAAAATAATGTAGTTATTGGAAAGTTGGAGTCATAAATAATCAGTTATGCAATCAGAGTGCTTATTGGATTAAATTGCCTACTAGCATCTTACAAGAGTAACTTCATTCGACGTAATTCGAATTTAAAATATTCTTAACGAAATATTATAATTTTTGGTAATGATTTATTTTCGTCGCATAAAAGCAAAAAGATTAATTTCAATACTTTTCAAAGAAAAAAAGCAATTTGTCTATTTGTAACAACATACTACAAGTCGGTACTCTTCACTAAACCTGATTTCTAGTGGTATAATAAATTAAACGTTTATTTTTAACCCTTACATTACTCATAACAGACATCTGTTAGTTTTTTATGAACGAAAAAAATTTGGCAGATGACAAAAAATGCAATTAATAGATTTTAACGCTAAGCTTGACACGTGGGGGCCAAATGGCGGGAAGGGCCACCGATTTCGGGTTCCTTGTTCTTTTAAAACCGCTTTTGTTTTCATTGATGGCACTTTCAGCCACCATAACAAGGATGACCATCGTAACACTATCGAGATCGCTCCGTGCCTCGGAAAGTACGAGAGTCGTTAAAGGTCGCCAGAAATCAGAAGAATCCAAAGATAAGAAGCCATAAAATCTCCTTATTCCTCATAATTCGACAAGCCTGTTGGTCTAGTGGTCAGTGGCCCTGACTGCTATACCTACGCAAGGTCGTGGGACCGATTCCCACCTAGGACAATGTTTGTGTGATGAGCACGATCATTTGTTCTTTGTCTGGGTGTAATCTAAATATATATAACTCAAAGGTGACTGACTTACTGACTGACATAGTGACCTATCAACGCAGTGGGCTAAAATTTGGCATGCAGGTAGATGTTATGACGTAGGCATCCGCTAAGAAAGGATTTTGCGAAATTCCCACGGGATCGGGATTTACACGGGAAAACTTCCCACGCGGGCGAAGCCGCTGGCACAAGCTAGTTTATCTATAATATGTATGTATTTAGAAATATATGTATGTTTATCAGTTGTCTAGTACTCATAGCACAAGGTCTGCTTAGTTTGGGACTAGATTGCGTTGTGTGAAAGTTGTGGAATATTATTATTAATTATTATCCTTGCGAAGGGTATTAAGAAGAGAGAGGGAAGGTATCGTGTAACCGAGCTACTCAGTTGTAGAGATCAGGGGGAGGGGGAGGTCACTCAATATCAAACACTGGTAGTTACCGGCTAGACTGGAAGCCGATCCCAACATAGCTGGGAGAAGAGTCTAAGCGAGAAGAGTCGAGGCTATATAGGTATGTACAGACGCCAAACAGACGCATATGAAGCTACCCGAAACTGTCAAATTTTCCCAATCAACCTTGAACCTAATTTCTTTAACAATAAAGTTGAAAATCTATTATATAAATTATTATTATTATATAAATTTGACAGATCGTTGTAGCTTGATGTGCTGGCGTCTGCACAACGTACGAAAAAGATTGTGGGAATACCTCCCATATATTTCATTACATCCCATATATTTTTGAAGTTTTGACAGCCCTTTCCGATATTAGCATATCGGAAAGGGCTGTCAAAACCGCTGTCAGTATGATGTCTAGAGCCTCAGTAGGTATTGTATACACGGTATGATCAAATTCTTTGCTGAAATAACCCATGAAGAATTGGCTAGACTGTTTTCCAAGTAAGTAGGGATTCCAAAGGAGCATCAAGAAAACCGACACAACCTGAAAAAATTGCACATTTTTGAGTAGGTCTCATCAGTCAAAGAACGGATGTTTGATTAGGCGATCTGCTGGTCTGGATGGTATACTACAAGGTGAACCGTTACCTTGGTGAAAACAACGGGAGTTCTGTGTTTCTGGACGTATTTTGGTAGAAATGATGACGATGATACAGCAATTAGATCTAGAACAAATTAGAGCAAGAATAGTTGTAAGCAATATCGGCCGAAATTGTTATACTTTTTGTTACTAGACTTGTTTTAATGGGGGTTTTTGAAATAATATGCATTTGGTGACAGGCCACTGAGGCGAGGTCTATTCACTAGCGAACCACAATACCGTCATGATGATGAAGTACAGGACCTCTCGTTTGAACACCTGCTAATAGTGTGAATTTACCTTAAAAACCCTCATTACCATATCAGATCAGTAAAATCAATTCTCTCTTAATCTCCAAAAGTGCGCATTTAACGCCACTCTATAACACAGTAGAGCACAGTACTCTTTTATAATTATAAACGAAGTTGTCACAATCGACTCGCGCTACGGAACCCTCTCACGAAACAAAGAGGTTCCTTACGAAGTGTGCCGTATATTGTCCCTGTCAGAGGGCACTGAGACTTTATTGTTTAACTCCTAAAGCCCAAGTTTATGCTCTTTATACTCTTTGGCATAAGTTCTTGCAGTAAATAAACACGTGCCTCGTCGAGTGATTTGGATGTTAATTTAAATTTGGTCAGTAAAAGACGATTAATTGTAGTGAATGATCACGGGTATAATACCTGAGGATCGATGCCTACAATATATGCGTTGAAAATCTGAAGATGGAAATAACAGTTGAATTAAGTTTCGAACATAGTCTTTGAGTGGCCTAAGAGCAAAGAAAAGCCCTATCCTTAAAATACGCTAGACTAGCACACAAAATGACAAAATTATGACATGAAATAAGTGTGATAACGGCTCAAACCAAAAAAAAAACGTTTAAAACTCTAACACTATACTAAGTAACTGCCTATGACTATGTTTAAACCTTTAAGGAAAAAGTCCTCTGTTCCATGATATCAATTTAGGTATTGACTCTTTCAGTTTCCCTCCAAAATCAGCGTGGAAACACTGGAAACCATCAACATTATCAACAAAAAGAACATCTTAATCGCCTGGGCCGCATATTTCAAACGCCAATTCACCCGGAACATAAAACTAAAAATGTGACATCTAACTTCGCGCCATATGGAATTTCAGGCATGGCCGCCTATTAAACTGTTTGAAGTCTTTTGTTAGACGAAATTAACGACATTTTACGATGACTACCGCGAGTAAAAAGTCAAAAGAATCCATTGAAAAAGAACCGAAAACATTAAAAAAAGCTTTCAATTAAAAAGATAGTGACAATGCCGGCATTAACTGTAAAATTCCGGCGTTTGATATATGATAGTGTTGTTCCAATGGCCGAAGTGAAGCAAAGTGACACTTGAAAAAGGCGCGAACTATTATAAACAACGGCCATTTTTTTCTCGACAAAGGCGCTGTTGTTGGGTCTCGTGATTTTTTAATTGTATTATTTATGTTTGCCGTTCATTAGGTTTAGCTTTATTTATATTATTGAAATAAATCAAATGGGTAAAGACTTTGTTGTAATCGAATCTCGAATATTGAGCTCTTTCGCTGCATGTTTGAATTAATTAGTATTATTAATAATAAATACTTAATTGCTTTTTTTATGAAAACATGAACACAAAATACTTAATGAAAGCGAATTGTAGTTGGTACAATAAAAGTTGCTACACCACGTATAAATTATAACCATACGCTCATTAAAAATATAATTGTCCCCGCACTTACATAAATGTGTAATAACAGCTCAGTATCAATTAAAACGATAATTAATTGTATGCATATTAGTATAAACACCGCTAAAAGTCTAGCGCACGGCTTGGGTAGAAATCGCACCAATTAAAAAGCTGTGTTTTTTATATAGCAAGGAAAGAGCACGGGTCATGCCAGACCATAGTGCCAGACAGATTCCATTCTTTTTTTAAATGTTGGCCCCCCGTCGATACACTCGAAGTTTATTTTTTAACATGACTGCCAAATGACTGTCACAAATTAGTGAATCATAGACATAATTAGAACCTAATATTCAAATATTCATATAGAAATTAAACAGGTGTTATGCTAAAATATGCTATTAACATAGATTTGACTATATTATGGGTGCTTATAAGTAGTTTATTGCGCAAAATATTGTTAATATGCCCTGGGTGTGGCAGTACTTTTGTTCAGTATTGTTTTATTTTGTAATTTGTTATTTCATTACACCGATGGGAATCAGGTCTTGAGCTTCATTCACTACCGTCGTCGAACATAGGCACCTTGTTCGATGACACTAGTTTTCGCCTCGCTGCTTCCTTTCATTTAGGTGCTCCCTGCTGTTCTGCTCATCGCTGCCACTGTGGCGAAGTTGTCAATAGCCTCGGTCACCACGGCCTTTCATGCGGCCGCAGCGTGGGTCGCATAGCACGGCACGCAAATATTAACATCATCCGAGGAACTCTTGTCACCGTCGGCGTTCCGGCTATATTAGAACCAAATGGCCTGGCACGCGACGACGATGGCAAAAGACCGGACGGCATGTCTTTATTTCCATGGAAGATGGGTAGGCCCTTAGTGTGGGACGCAACCTGCGTCGATACTCTTGCACCATCCCATCTTCCTAGCTCGTCTCGCTGAGCTGGCGCTGCCGCTGCGGCTGCAGAGAACCTCAAGCGGTGAAGCCATAATAACCTCGTTGGTAGGTAAGTATATTTTCGAGCCGTTCGGGGTTGAAACCCTGGGATCGACGCGAAGTCGACGCTTCGCGTGACCTAAGAGCTAGGGCTTTTACCTTGGACAGAGGATATAAGCATTGCCTTACAACGTGGCAATGCAGCCAGCTTTTTGGGCACATTACCAGTAGACAGCGATGATCACGAATTTCTGAACGCTATATTTTAGATTATTTTTAGATATTTATAGTTTAGGGTTTTTATTTATATTCACCGATAATTATTAATTAAAATTTTGTATGTAGGGTGCGTTGAGCTGTCGATATTTTCCCGCCTACGTGTCAGTCGCATTTTCCGAAAGTTACGTTAGCCATAAACAATTTAATTATTCTCTAACATAAAGTTGATGACAAGTTTGCCGCAGCGGTTGAGCTGCTGCACTGCGTGGCGCGGGTCCCATTCTCGCACCGGAACAAATGTGACCTACAGTAAATATTCCGGGTCTGAGTATTTGTACAAGTAAATTAAAATGTTCGCAAATGCACCCTCGAAATAGGAGAAATTCATAGTGAGTGGCAACGTTTTAAAAAATCAGTAAAATGTGTTAACAATATTGCAATACAAACATATTTTACTATAGGTAGGTAACAGTAAAATATAAGTTTCTACCGTTCCGATGATGTCTTTTATTTTAATAGAGATTTATGATTCATAAATACAATTCAAATCTGCCTATAAAAATACGAATTAATAATTCATTTTTATTATAAGTTGGGCTTGTATCTAATAAACAAGCTTCTACAACGGTCAGATACATTATAACTTAATTAATTATAATACATTTTAGGTTGGAATAAATTAAGACTCTATTGTCTGGTTTGACGAGAAAAAAAAAAGAAATAGAAAATAAAGTGACGTCCACGGTGACGTCACGGGTATCATGATGACAGCGCGGGAATTGATTAAAAAATGGCGGACGGAAGGGCTGCGTTCACGAGCGTTGATAAGGGACTTAATTAATCGGAACACGTGTAAACATTTTGTTTGATAAATTCGCCGTCCCGAGAGATAGGGGCCCGAGTCTGTGGCATCTGTTATACGATTCTGGTGATTTGTTTTAATGATACTAATTTAGTATAAACAGCGTGTGATTTCGTTTGTTTTACACGCACTTAATTGGGGCAATATGTTCTGTTTTATAAATGTGTCATGTTATTATTAGTACCTACGTAGGTTGTCAGGCGTTCGTTGAGGAGTAATTTAATGGAAAATATCATCATTATTATCATTGCTTGATTTGGCCAGAATTTGATTTTCAATCATTATTGTTAGAGAACCACACTTACATGATTAACAGGCCACATGACCTAGGTAATGTAGCACATACCTACTATAGTCTATTAAAAAAAGTGGTCCACATTAGGTTAGAGTTTCAGGAATTGTTGTAAACTGAAGCTTTAACCCACATGTTACTAGCGTCCTTTTAAAAGGTCCGCTCATAAACAAAAATCGTGTGATTTACGTGGTAAGTATAAACAATTTTTATTGATGACATTTCAAAGCAGAGATATGTGGTAGTATATATAATACAAGTATTGTAAGTGAAATATCATTATATTATAAAAAAGTTTTATAGCAGTTATTTTACGTAAAAATTATCATGAGTAACATGAGGTGAACTATTTTATTATTATTACATTTTCAAACTATTAGACAGTGAATAATCACAGCTCAAACCGTTTATTAAGTGATAACAAAAACAATATTAACTATTTTATAATGTTTCTTACTTTATTTGGCGATTTTATTTGGTGTTCTTTATAAAGCCCAGTAGTAATATCGACTGCTACTTCATATAAATTTTATTAGAAAAATATTTCAAAAATAATGGGAATCTCAACTCCATGAAATCATCGAAGAGTTGGGACTTGATGATGAAGCACTTATCCCTATCAGTATCACATTTTTACCACCCGAAAACTATAATACTGATATCACTGACAAGGATTCCGGGGACGAAAATCAAGTACAAATTCAAAATTTGCCTAGCAGTCAACTATGGACAATAGCACACGTTAGTTATAACTTTTTGTCATTAAATGATAGCTCCAGTGATGATGGAATAACGGTAGCTGAAGTTGCCAAACGTAGACGTGATATACGCCCTACATTGGTCTGTGGAAGAATATACATCAAGGGGCAAGATAACAAAGTACATTATATTATTTTAAACAATTTTTTGATAATAGCATAATAGATTTGCTTACAGAACATACAAACATATATATATATAAACCAAAGAAATAAAATAGGAACATAACATCTGATGAAATAAAGTGTTTCATAGGAATTGTTTTATTCTGTGGTTATATTGTAGTAACCAGAAGATGCAGCAGATTGTGGAATTATTGGTTTACTGATGTCCACTACCAACAAACAAAGAATTCAAAAAAGCCCTGGTTCCCTGAAATACAAATCCACAAGAGCTGAAGAAATTATTGTGTGTAAATGGAACGATCATAGTGTACCCGTTATGTAAAATCAGACACTTTTCACAGCAACAAAAGAAGTATGTAGTACATACTTATGAGGCAACAAATTAGGCATTATAATTTTTTTTAATGAATATATGGGAGGTGTAGACAGGTCAGATCAAAATATTGGTCTCCATCGCATATCGATAAGGGTGAGAATTGGTATTTCTTACTGATTTGTCACTGTTTAGATATGGCAGTCAAAATTGCTTGGCAACTATATCATAGCGATGAAGGAGAACTTGATCATTTACAATTCCGGAAGAGTATTACAACTTCACTTCTAGAAACGTATTGGAAAAAAGAAAACTGGAAACCAGGTCGCACTTCACAAAGTCTTTGCGTTATGATGATAACAAACATTTAGTAAAATACCTGCCTCATAAACAGCTGAGATGCGTAATTTGCCATAAAAAAACAAATTTGTCCCTTGCATCCAAAGGATTATTTTTAATTATACCACACCATTTAGTGTTTTTACTATTTACTTTATTACATATATTATATAATTTACTTTATTTCATGCATAAATAAACGCCAATTGAGGTACTTCGTATTTTTTTATGTACGCTACATGTAGTAGCATATATTACTAGCGTCCTTTAAAAAGAACACCATTTTCTTGATTTTCCAATAGCCGAATATTTTTTTTCTATTTTTCTTTAATATCTTATCATGTAAGGATATACATATCTGAATTTCATTACAATCTGACACAAAAAGTGTATTCAGTAACAAGTGGGTTAACGTCTTTTGAAAGATGTCTAATCACTTCACAAGCCTTACCAAGAAGTTTGTCAGCAATAAAGATCATAAAAAAGTCTTTTGATAGGTACCTATGTACTAAACTTCTTACAGCAAGACTAAAAATGTAGGAAGGAATCCAGACGCAATATAGTTCACTACAAATTAATCTGTTCTTGGTAGTTAGCCCACCAAGAAGTTTCCGTACCTAGTTCAAAGAGTTCCAACCCTATGAAAAAACTTCTTGAACTCTTCTTATAGAGGTGCTCCTATCGTACCTACCCTCGATCTTGTTACTTAGTTAACAAAATATAACCAGAAAACAGATTTACTATTTCATGATAACTTCTGATTCTCTATATTATTATGTACTTAGTTCCTTATAAACTCTAAGATTATTATGTAATTCACTTTGTATTAATTAAAACCACTGTAATAACCATATAACAATATATTACTTTTTAACAAGACAAAGGAACAGAAATCTAGATCGACCTCCTCTTACGATGGTCTCCCGAAATGATGAGTTCAAAAAGATTCACGAACCAAAACTTATCTCATCAAATATGGATTGCTTGAAGTAGTTTTCAACAGAAAAACGCATTACGTAACTTGCTTAAATGATTTCGGTCACGGCTACTAGTCTCATAATTGATTAGCCATCTGCGCAGGAGATATTATAGTGCACAAGTTAATTAAAGCGCAGATACAGGTGGGTGTAGTCTCTGTTCCTTTTATTCTCATTGTCCGATGGGACGGCAAACCGACACAAACGGAAAGAGATCAGGCGCACGTGCTTTCCGAGGCACGGGGGTTATCACAACACCGACTTCCAAACTCCGGGTTACTACTGAGAAATTTGTAACAGAAAACCCAATAGCACTTTTGCCCGACCCGGGAATCGAACCCGGGACCTCTTGCTCAGCAGTCGCGCTTGCGACATCTAGGCCACCAAGACAGTTAAATAATTAATAAATAGTCAAATAAGTAATCTATACTAATATTATAAAGCGGAAAAATTTGTTTGTTTGTTTGTTTGTTTGCTTGAACGCGCTAATCTTCGAAAGTACTGGGTGGATTTAGATGAAATTTGGTATGGATACTTCCATACCAAATTTCATCTAAATCCACCCAGTACTTGAAGCTTGAGGAAGGTTATAGGCTACTTTTTACGCGACTGCAATAAAGGAGAGTTATGTTTTTACGTGATAGAATCCACGGGAGCGAAGCCCCGCGTGAGTAGGGGAGACTGGGTACGGTTGCAGCAGGGTACGGTTAAACCAATGCTAATAACTCGTAAACTATTAGCGGTGTGGTGAGGGGTACAAGGGGAGAGAGACGCGGCGGGCGAGTCCGGACATGAATCATAGTGACGCGTTGCACTTTGCGCGCTCTGTACGTTTCCAGGGGACCCTATTATATTTTTTCGACAAAAAGTAAGTATTTTCTATTGTTTTCTTTTTCAAATTACTTTGTTGATATTAGCATTTGCATTTTGAGTGATTTTCTGTTTTATTGTTAGATTTTGAAGGTTCGAAAACCGTGATTCGTTTTTGTTTACGTTGTTTTGTTTCGACGCTATGTTTGTTTTATTAGCGGTTGAGGGGTATGGGGACGGATGAAGCAATTATTGTGGGTACGATTGAAACAATGATAACCGTTGCTTTTTTCGTTCTAGATGCCCAGACAACGTATCAAAAAACTTCAAGAGGCGAGTGTGATATAATTCAGTACGAAAATGCGTATGAAGAAGTCAAAAAAGGGACTTCTTTACGAAAAGCTGCAGAGATGTACGGAGTTCACCATTCTTCTCTTCTGCGATACAAAAAAAAGAGATGCAGCGATCGAAGAAGGTAACCAGGCTGATGTTAGTATGGGGTATGTAGCCCACAACCGAGTATTTACCCCTGACCAGGAATGTATACTGTCAAAATATTTGATATTTCAATATTTGATTGGATATTTACTTTGGTCTATCTGTCAAGGAAGTAAGAAAATCAGCATTCCAGCTCGCTGTCAAATATAATTTAAACACACCTCCTACGTGGAACGAAAATCACGTTGCCGGAGAAGAGTGGTTTTGCTCTTTTATGAGAAGAAATGTGGAATTGTCGGTGCGCACAGTTCAGGCAACCAGTCTCTCCAGGGCAACAAGTTTTAACAAGACCAACGTGGATGCTTTTTACGATAACTTGCAAGTTGTCCTTGACCGTGACCACTTTGAACCACAAGACATCTACAATGTTGACGAGACGGGTGTAACAACTGTACAAAAGCCCGACAGAGTTGTGGCAAAGCGTGGAACGTGACAGGTAGGAGCTGTCACCTCTGCCGAACGTGGGACGTTAGTCACACTGGCCTTTGCGGCAAACGCGTTGGGCAATGCGATTCCCCCAATGTTCGTGTTTCCAAGGGTTCGATACCAAGATCATTTTATTAGAGATGGTCCAGTGGGTTCTATTGGAACTGCCAACCCATCAGGCTGGATGCAAGACGAACTGTTTGTTGAGTTTCTGAAACATTTCAAGAAACATTCATAGTACTGCTTGTTCTAGACAATCATTCTTCCCACGTCCACATAAATTCTCGAGATTTCTGCAAAGAAAACGGTATCGTTTTACTTTCATTTCCGCCCCACTGCTCGCACAAGTTGCAGCTTTTAGATCGATCTGTTTACGGCCCGTTAAAAAAAAGCTATAAATTCTACCTCTGATGCCTGGATGCGCAATAATCCTGGAAAAACTATGTCCATTTATGACATCCCTGGAATGATAAAAACTGCAATGCCACTTGCCCTGACACAGTCGAATATTCAGGCTGGGTTCTGTAAGACTGGAATATACCCTTTCAACCGGAATTTATTTCAAGATCTGGATTTTGCTCCGTCATTCGTAACGGACAGGCCAAGCCCGAATGATACGGTAGAAGACGTGGTTACACTTGCACCAGTGGAGGTAATCGCACCTGCACCGGAAGAAATAGTTGTTCTAGCACCTGACGAGGAGACGCCACCGCTGTCACCTTCCTTGTTGAACGAAGCTTCTATGTCTGAAAACGTGCCACAACAACTAGCCCCGATACAGAATACAGAGACTAATATCCCACAAAACTTTGTAGGTTTAACGACGCCGCCCACACAAAGTTGTGCAGGTGTGCGTCATCAGTTACAAGACACAGCAACCGGAATCAAATATTTCTCCTAGAGATGCTACTGCTGCTCTGAGGTTGCCTTCTAGCCAAAGTTACGCCAGTCTTCAACAATCATCTCCGCAGCCGTCTACAAGCAAACAACCTGTATTTACACCTGAAATAATACGGCCATATCCAAAAGCTGCCCCCCGGAAAACAACAAATAAAGCTCGCAACACAAAAAGTCTACTATTTACACAGACACTCCGGAAAAAGAAGCTATAAGAAAAGAACTTGAAGATCGACATAAACGACAAAAATCTAAGCAGGTAAAGAAGACAATACTTGAAGATACTACAGCGAAGAAGCCTAAAAGTAAAGCAAAGAAGAAGAAGGCCGATTCACCAGCTTCATCGGAAGAAGATGAATATTTTTGCCTCATATGTATGGGAGCGTTCACGGACAGTAGATCCGGAGAAAAATGGGTACAATGTCAAGGAGGCTGTAAAATGTGGTCTCACTTAGAATGTACAGATGGTGGGCGATATTATGTTTGCCACAATTGCGACGAATCTGATTAGGATATATTTTTACTTTTAAAAAAATTGTGAAGTTTAACAAATGTTTTTTTTTTGTATTTTTTTTATTATAGATAGCAGCTGCTGTTCAGCTTGTTTTTGTTCCTATAGATAATTTGAGATATGGAAATCTTATATTTTCATTTAATTATTGAGACTGATTGTTGATTTTTTAGTTATTCTTGTTTATTCGTGTTAGTTTGTTAGTTTAAACCAGAGCAGAAGAGCTCTTTTTATGTTCGAAACAATTATTAAGACTGATAGAAATGGTGCCATACTAGAATTTAACTATTTTTTGTTGATTATGAATAAAGAAACTGATTTTTATTACTTATTCGTTTATGTTCCAACTGACCCCCATCGCTGTTTCAACCGCCCCTGGTATGGGTACGGTTGAAACAGTGGCACATTATTTTATTAAACTCTTCCTGTCTAGTAAATATGGCAGTTAAGCCTCTAATTCTGAGATGTATTTGAAAACAAAAGTCTATTCTCTCATTTTATGTGTTTTGTTGTTTGTTATGTTTCAAAATGGCTTTACTACGTGCGTTCAAAGCAAAATTGTTTCAACTGTACCCAGTCTCCCCTACTAGTAATTTATAAATCTATACTAATATTATAAAGCGGAAAAATTTGTTTGTTTGTTTGTTTGTTTGCTTGAACGCGCTAATCTTCGAAAGTACTGGGTGGATTTAGATGAAATTTGGTATGGAAGTAGCTTGAAGCTTGAGGAAGGTTATAGGCTACTTTTTACGCGACTGCAATAAAGGAGAGTTATGTTTTTACGTGATAGAATCCACGGGAGCGAAGCCCCGCGTGAGTACTAGTAATTTATAAATCTATACTAATATTATAAAGCCGAAGAGTTTGTTTGTTTGTTTGCTTGAACGCGCTAATCTCAGGAACTACGGTTCTGATATGAAAAATTATTTCAGTGTTAGATAGCCCATTTATCGAGGAAGGCTATAGGCTATATATCATCACGCTAAGACCAATAGGAGCGGAGCACTAATGAAGAATGTTTCAAAATCGGGAGATTTTTATTTCACGCGGACGATGTCGCGGGCGGAAGCTAGTAGTCAAATAAGTAATTAATAAGACAAACTGGGGTAAAAGTATGCACGATACATCTACTTAATAATTTATCGGAAAAAGACAGGAGTCTTACTTACCTATAGTAATATTATAAAGCTGAAGAGTTTGTTTGTTTGCTTGAACGCGCTAATCTCAGGAACTACGGTTCTGATTTGAAAAATTCTTTCAGTGTTAGATAGCCCATTTATCGAGGAAGGCTATAGGCTATATATCATCACGCTAAGACCAATAGGAGCGGAGCACTAATGAAGAATGTTTCTAAATCGGGAGATTTTTTTTTCACGCGGACGAAGTCGCGGGCGGAATCTAGTAGTCAAATAAGTCCTACTAATATTATAAATGCGAAAGTTTGTGAGGATGGATGGATGTTTGTTACACTTTCACGCAAAAACTACTGAACGGATCTGAATGAAATTTGGTGAGTGGATAGTTGACTGCCTGGAATGACACATAGGTTACTTTTTATCCCGGGATTCCCACGGGATCGGGATATACGCGGGAAAAACCTCCCACGCGAACGAAGTCGCGGGCAAAAGCTAGTAATTAATAAGACAAACTGGGGTAAAAGTATGCACGATACATCTACTTAATAATTTATCGGAAAAAGACAGGAGTCTTACTTACCTACACACATCAAAAGTGTCTAAGGATCAAGCATTTTTATGCGGATTTCTTGAGATTGAGATGTGGCTTTGTAATAAATTTATGATTTTATAAATTTATATGGATCCTTTTTGGTGCATTTCATAATTTGAAACAGGAACTGTTAATCAAATTCGAGTAAAAGATGAAAATCAGCTGTCAATATTTTCCCTATAAAAACATACAACGCATTGAAGACATTATTAGTGCTACTGTTTCCCTACTACTGATTAAAACCAACGTTATTATGGAGCGGCGACGTCATTTAAGCTGGGAAGAAATGCTCAGAGCCGTGGGAATGATAGAAGCTGGTTCCCGGCAACGTACTGTGGCTTTAGCTCTGAATACAAGTCAGAGTGTTATCAGTCGACTTTGGACACGTTACCGAAGCACTGGTACCGTGGCTGAGCGCCATGGAGGACGGTATCGCTGCACCACACGGAGACAAGACCGATACATTCAAATCTTAACTCGAAGAGCTCCAACAATAACCGCCATGATGTTAGCCGTGAGGCTTCATCACTCTTCAGGGAACTTAATTAGCGACCAAACAGTCAGAAATCGCTTGCATGAAGTGAACCTTCATTCCCGAAGACCGCTACGGGTACCACCTATAGCAATGCACAATCGTAGGATTCGATATCAATGGGCTCTTGAACACAGAAATTGGGCAGAAGAACAATGGCGTTTCGTGTGCTTTTCTGATGAGTCTCGTTTTGGTATGAGACCGGATACAAGACGTATACGACACTGGAGAACCCCTGGACGCCAACAGCGATTAAAATCCTGCCAGGAAGTCCATCCTTATAGTGATGGAACCATCATGGTATGGGCGGGTATTTGGATCGGCGGAAGAACTGAGTTGATTTGGATCAGAGGCAACCTCAACGCTCAAATTTATGCTGAGACGATTGTATCTGACGTCATCGTTCCTCTACAAGTACAAATCGGTCCCTTATTTCAGTTAATGCATGATAATGCACGACCGCACACCGCAAGAGTTGTAAGACAGACTCTCGCCGCAGCTAACATCAATGTCCTGCTCTGGCCTGCTCAGTCGCCAGACTTGAACCCGATTGAGCATGCATGGGATATGCTACAGAGAAGAGCTCTGCCGAATATGGAGGGTATCCAGTCGCAAGAAGACCTTTTTTTGTTGTTGCAACGAACATGGGCGGCCATTCCACAGCGTGATTTGGATGAACTCATTTTGAGTATGCCAAACCGATGTTCTTGTGTTGTTAGTGTTCGCGGTAGAAACACGGATTATTAATTGTTTAAGTTACCCAATAAAATTTTAAAGAAAACTGTTATTTCAGTCTTTTTTTCGAACTTTAATGTTAGTGGTTCAAATGTCAAAAATCCCTTTATTAGGAAAATGGCAAATTTCTTTATTAATGCAAAGGTGACTTGGTTTATCGTTACTGTGACAAACGAAAACACTTTATTTGATGAATCCTTAAAGAAAATTTTAATTAATATCAATCAGGAGAAAAGTTATTGCAAAAATATATGTTGATCCCTAGACACTTTTGATGTGTGTATATACGTATGTATCTATCACTTTCGCTATAATACTGATTACTTGCTCAAAATAGGCACAAGCAAATAACTACTTATAAAACAAAATGGAAGCTATAAGCGGTTAACTTGCGGAAACAGTTTCAATAAGGACCAATTAAGTATTAATGGAACAATCACAGCGAACCCATCAAATTAAATGCGTCTTTATCGTCCTTAAATTAAGACATCACAAGTGTTTACAAGAGGGCAAGAGGAAGGAGTTTTTATTACTTTTACGGTTTTTTACAGCACTGTTTTGATAAGCAGCGGCTGTTTTGTTAGACCCGTTTAAAAAGCTGTTATCTTGTAAACAACTAAGCTTTAATTGCCAGCGTTACTGCTGAATTGATAAACAAACTTAAGGAAAGAAGGGTTGGTGACATTTTGCTTTTAAGATAAGTTTAATTTTAGCCGGCCATCATGAATCAAAAGGAGATAACAAAACGCGTTTTGTTTAAGGAAGAGTGTTTCACTAAGGTGAGGTAGGCAGAATAGAAGTTAGCCTGGTTTGTAGATTGTAGGACCCAGTTTAAAGAGAGTCCATGGTGCTGATAGGCAACATATATATCATGATAATCTAATTTAAGTCCAACAATATTTTTCTAAACGTCCTTTTCTTTCTTTCAGACTATCAGGCGAAGTCAACACCTCCCCGTGCGAATCTGAATCAACATCAAACTCCCCGCCGTCGCTCCTCCAGGATGCGTCGTTGCCAGCTCTCCTAGTCTCTGGCGCGTCCACGCTGTTCCAGAACACAACCACGACCACCAACACAGCGCTGAGTTTGTCAGCTGTTGACAGCTTATGCCTGCCTGGTACCTCGGAGGTGGAGAGCTGTAGTCTGGCGAACGGATGCTCGACGAGCTCGTCGCTTGGGTTGGCATTGCCGTTGACGTCGACCGGGGGACTTTGTTCGACCTCCTCGTCGGCTGCGGTCGCCTGGTTGATGAATGAGGATAGTGCGGGTAGGTACCATATCGGGACGAAGCTTTAGTTGCTTTATTTTTAAGATTAATCATAAAAAATCTAAAGAAATCCCTAAAAGTTGCTATGATTACGATCGAATACCTGCGTTACATATTAAGAATATGTTGAACAAGTCTAACAAAGATCATTATGCCAAACTCCGATAGTCCACTGGAGTCAATGTGGTTAATGCATAGTTCCATCATCGGACTATAAGACGAACGGCGATGCGCCGCGCGTCGTCGCTACATGGTGGACAATATACCCACCCATACATACGCACAAAACGTTTTTTCAACTTTGATAATACTTTCATTGCACAGCTAAGGAGTGGAATTCTCTGCCGAAGTCTGTGTTTCCTGATAGCTAAACTCTGGGTGTTCTTAAGTCAAGAGTGAATAGGTTACCTACTTCTAGGTAAGCGTGCTTCATTTTCGACCACATCAGCTCTTACCATCAAGTGAGGTGAAAAGGCGGTAAATCAAGCCTATCGTTAAAATACTACGCCGAGTAACTCTCTTTATGAGCTCATATGTACCAGGCTAGCATAATTTCAAGCTAATGTAACTTATTTATATTTTGTCAGGTGGTGTAAAGAGCGAGGTCCGTAGCCCGGGCCTGTGCGAAGCAGACGTGGCGCTGTACGGCGAGACGTTGCCGTACGACCAGACTGCACTGCCCTACCAGTATTATAACAGGTAAGATTCTACAACAATATATATTAAAAGTGCGAAAGCGTATTTATCCGTTTGTCCTTATTTTACGTCAAGATAGAGCCGCGACTGGATGTGATTTTTGGTATGGAGATAATTGAATGGTTGAGGCTATTTTAATCCCAGACAAAAAGTATGAAATACTCACGTGAACAAGGACACGGGCAAGAGCTAGTGAATAGTAGATATAATATTGGTCTATAGGTAAAATTATGCTTCCGCAGGGTACCATAGTTTACCTTGATGTTTTGATCATAGACGTGCGTAAGAAACAACATTATACCAACCTTGTTAACAAAATAGCTAAAGATCGTCACTGGGAGTTTAATACCTCCGAGTTATTTTAGACAGAACACACCTAACGTACCCCAATCGGTCGAAGTGACGTCACAATCTACGTCAAAGAAAACCCCAAGCCTACAATAATAGGTCCTCGAACTCTGGAGGATTTTATGAAGCCGCAAAAGTGTCTGAAATTCATAAAGTTCTCAGTACCTAGGCGTACGTTGAAGCTACTCTCTGCGTAAATATTTAATCTTGTTTCATTAATCAACTCGATAGGTGCTTGGTAGTAAAATATGCCTATTTTACGAACCCCTAGGGGGCCTTAAATATGCATAATCACATTCATTGTCTGAGCCCTAAATATCGTCGTTGCGCGTGCAAAATTCGCTATGTGGTAAATAGTCATTTTCGTTCTTTTAGACAGTTTCAATCGTTATTTTAATACACACATGCTGTAAAACAGCTATCTGATAAACGAAATATTTAAAGAGTTACCTTTCAATATTGCGTTTATCAGATAGCTGTTTTTACAGCATGTGTGTATTAAAATAACGATTGACACTGCATAAAAGAATGAAAATGACTATTTACCACATAGCGACTTTTGGACGCGCAACGACGATATACCTAACGAAATTCATTGTCCGATTTTCACATCTGGCAATTCGGACCTACTAAAGGCACTGGTCACATATGAACTGTCCTCTTTATAGTAAACAAAGGCTTAAGCCGACTCAAAATGTATTTGAAAGACTTAGCTGTGCCCGCGATTTCGTTCGCGTGGGAATTTTTTTTCCCAATCCCGTAAAAATTCCGTAATAAAAATAGCCTATATGTTATGCCTCCTCTTACTTCCCAATAAAATCTGCTCAACATTTTAGAGATTACCCTGGACACAGAAAAAGCCACAAAACTTTTAGTATCGTGTAAATAACTAGGTATGCATATAAGCATTATAGAAAACATAATTATGTAATCACAGATGGACACTTATATTTTATTTTATTTCTTATATATATATATTCTTTTAATTTAATGAAAAAAAACTTTTTACCAAAAAATTAAACCGCCTCCCAAAAAACACTGCAAAGTGAAAAATAACTTTAATTTCGGTAGTCGGTGTCTTTAGTTTTGTATTTTCGTTTTTGGCACCGACTTCCGAATTAAAGTTATTTTTCACTTTGCAGTGTTTTTTGGGAGTCGGTTTAATTTTTTGGTAAAAAGTTTTTATTTCACTCTTTTTAGTTGGTCTTTTTTTAATTTACCTAGTTACAAGAGCCTAAATGTCAACTACTTATAAACTTTTACAAAAAAATGCTTTTCCCAATGCTGGGCCGTTAATTGTTGAGGAGTTCTCCTGGTACTTCACCATCAGCTCTACATCACCATATGCATTGTGACGAGCATAAAGTGCTTAACATCCATATTCAAGTAATCGAATCGCAATCCACTCAATACTTATTATTGAGTAGTTTCGGCGGCCATCTGTGGTCTTCATCATCAGTTCCACTTCCTCAAATGATACTTTTTGAGAGCAACTGCACAAGTTACTATAATAAATACCCAAAACGTCATAGGTGTGCCTATAATATTTGAAGAGTTCCCTCGATTTCTCCAGGATCCCATCATCAGATCCTGACGTTTATGAAAATGGGACCAATTTCGAAGTATACCCTTTCAAACAAAAAAAGAATTTTCTAAATCGGTTCAGCCGTCTTCGAGTAATCGGTGATCATACACAAAAAAAAATATATATATATACGCGTCTAATTGATCACCTCCTCTTTTTGTCGTCGGTTGAAAAAATAACATTTTATTTCTTCACCCAAAAAAGCCTAATCACTCACCGTTCTGCCATCTGTTAAAGAGTAGTGAAACTAATAACGTCAGCTATTCATTAGTTCCTCTCCAAACCAACCGAGGCGCTGTTTTAGTAGATGCTTCTAAATCCGTAGTAGTTTCGCATTCGACTACTAGATGGCCCTCCTATTGCTGCCGGAAAAGGGACCTGAAATTTGCATTACTGTATTTATCTTGTGTTCTATCATGATCTTTTCTATGAATTATTTCACAGCATGCAGCAATATGGTAGCGGCAGCGCAGCTTCATCGTACGTCAGCTCTTCGCTATACAACCAGCCGTACGGCGCATACCCGCCACAACATAACACTACCAATAGGTAAGTAAACGAAACAAATAAGTAGATATTAGAGAAATATTCGTCTTGTAGAACGAAAGATTCCGTAAATCGAGCTTAGAAGTCAATTTATGGATCTCTTTCTGTTTATTCATGTCAACATCACTTAAAATACGTCAAAATAACGAACTACTGAACAGGTATAACGTAGGCCTGTCAAGACAAGAATGAATAGGTTAAGTACTTGTGGTAAGCGTACTTAATCTTCGACCACATCATCACTTACTATCAGGTGAGATCGTGTCGAACGCGAGCCCATCATGAATAAAAAAAAATGATTGAAATAAACGTAGTCGATCGTTAGTACAACGTTGCGGCGTAGTTGTGGCAGTACTGTGCTTCCATATATAAAGTGTCCAAACAACAAAGTATACTGGTCCCTTCTAAGTATTTTCTCTATATCTTTTAACCAGGTCATCATGCAAAGCGACGCCGACGTACCTGAGCGCTTACGGTGTCAGCGGTGTGAGCGGTGTCCCCAGCACCGGCTTCGGAACGCAGCCCTCGCCTTACGCCTACTCTTCGTACAACGGAGGGCTGGCACAGTCCTTTCCTACAGCACAACAGGTACATATATCTAACACTGTTATTTCAGTACTACACTTCTGGACACATCTATTGGCCCACCTTAGAGTTTAGGTTTCGATGGCCCCTACCGAAATATGATTGCTAGATTGAACAAAAACTGTTGATGCAGTTTTAAACCTGATACATTTTACCATCTTTTTCGATCGTATAGTTTTAAATTTGAATTCAGAATACCATACGACATGGACCTACGCCTAACAAGTCGGATATGCGCCTTGTTAAAGGCAATTAATTTTTGAATAGAAAACATGTTTTATCAAATAAAGGTTTAATTTAATAACGCGTGTTGCCTCCATGGGCATCTACCACAGCTCTCATACGATTAGGCATAGAGTTTATCAACCGCTCTATGAAATTTTGAGGGATCATCTCCCATTCCTCTTCTATGGCAGTTTTCAACTCCTGCATCGTCTGGGCAACTGGCTGACGAGCCCTAACACGCCTTTTTAGCTCGTCCCACATGTGCTCAATGGGGTTCATGTCTGGGCTTCTGGCTGGCCAGTCCATAACTGTGATGTTCACATCCCGAAGATATTCCCTGACGATGCCGGCCGCATGGGCTCTTGCATTATCATGCATAAAAAGGAAATTTGGGCCCACATAGTCCGCGTATGGTATCACGTGAGGTTCTAAGCACTCACGAATGTATCTTTCAGCATTTAATGTTGGCAGCCGTGGTCCTGTAACAACCTCAAGTTGAGTTTTGCCGCTCGCGGATATACCGCCCCAGACAGTCCATGAGCCACCGCCATAAGCAACCCTCTCTTCAAAGCAGCATTGTGCGAAACGCTCTCCCTTACGCCGGTAGACCTTCTTCCTTCCATCATTGCCATGTAACACAATTTTAGACTCATCAGAAAAGAGTACACGGCTCCAATCTTGCTGTGTCCAATTTAAATGACTGCGTGCGAAATGAAGGCGCGCTGTTCGGTGGGCTCGCTTTAGTTTGGGCCCATTAGCTGGCTTGTGTGGTACCATATCGCGTTCTTTTAACCTTCTCCGAACAGTTCGAGCGCTCACAGATACTCCGTGGAAGTCGCGAAGTTGGTTTTGTATCTCAATGGAGGTAAGGTGACGATTTCTCAAGCTGGTCGTCACGATGAATCGATCCTGCCTTTCAGTTGTGACCCGAGATCGTGGCCTTCCTTGGCGACGAACAAAGCCGCCAGTCTCTAGGTACCTCCGATAAACATTTCGGACCGCAGATCGACTTAAATTAAGTTGAGCACTCACGTTTCTTTGGCTGTGTCCGGCCTGAATAAGTGCCACAGCTTGGGCGGCGACTTCAGGTGAAGTATCCATAGATTATTGATAGAACCTCACCTTAATGTTAAGAATAAGTAATGTTTGTTGCAAAAGCAAAGATATCAATCACTTTTTCAAGAATTAAATCCAAGTAAACCAATAAAACCAAGTTTTCTTAGTATTCGATTGTTTGATATCAACAAACAGGCTCCAAATTGTCTTTTGTTTCTTTAAATTCTGTGTTCGAAATTCAAAAAAAGACTATTGAATGAAATTGTGAATGTGCCAGGTTCAAAACTGCATAAAAACTTTTTGCTCGACCTAATATAAAATTTTAGCTAGGACCAAACGAAACTGAAAATACAAGGTGGGCCAATAGATGTGTCCAGAAGTGTATAATTGAACGGCAATAAAGAGGTAGCGAGACGATGTGGACATGTTCCACGTAGTCTGAAGTGGAGCAGGACAAGAGCGTATAGAAGGAATTGAAGGAAGGCTTTTTCCCAGTAGGGGCAGTGGGACAGTGTAGTCTAATAAAATAAAAAAGTATTTATGAAGAGCATAGCATAATCTTCCTAGAGTTATAAACCAGCAGGATTTTTGGAAGTCTTGAAGCTAATTGACGCTGCTATTCTATTGTACGTTTTCATTTAGGACTACAGCAGCTATGCAGCAGGCTACGCGGACCACAACGTAGCAGCTCAGTACAGCGGATACTACGCTACTCCTAGTTATTCTCCTTACGTCAGCTCACCGAGCAGCAGCGGCAGTGCTGGCCACACATCATATCATTTAGGAGGTGCTTTATCAGGTATGTCATGGAAACGGTTCTATCAAGAACGCACCCATATAATATTATAATAACGTACAATGAGAACATAGCTATTTTTAAAAAACAGACAATGAAAACGTACTTAAAGTAAATATTGCCAAGGTGAAATTATTCCTTGTGCTATGAGAATTTAAAAGTTTTCTTGATACTAAAAATGTAAAGAGTTCCCCGCCTATTGAGTTTTACATTTTTGTATAGTAACGTATTTTTAATATGTGATTCTGGTATAATAATTATAGGTAACCATTTGTAACACAAAAATATAGACATCAATACAATCCCTTCATCACTAAGTAATAAATATTTTCATATCCTTGATTTATAGCAAATGCCAGAACTTGATTCATTATTTATATTGACCTCTTGTTTTTTACCACACCTGGGCGAAATGACTGGCTATTATGGGACTTTTGAAAATGAAAGGTGGCAACCCAGTTTAACAATGTCAAAGCCAGTTTGACGTTAATTATTAACGATAGGTACTGATCGGCAAGAAGTCTATAACCTCTTAGATCAATACCCAAACTATCACCACATTTATACAGATGGCTCTAAAAGTAATGAAAGGGTTTCTATGGCTTATGTCATTCCTCATAAGGAATTTGGACTGGGAGTAAAACTGAAGAAAGAATCAAGCATATTTTCCGCCGAAGCTTATGCCATTCTTGCTGCACTTAAATACATTCAAGACCAATCTGAAAATCGTTGGCTCATTATCACTGATAGCATGAGCGTATTGCATGCTTTGAAAAACTATCAAATCAGTGCTCACACAAACTGCATTATAATAGAAATCAGGCACATACTTCATAATCTTTCAACAAGAAACTATAGTATTACATTTTTATGGACTCCATCACATATCGGAGTTTCGGGTAACGAGCAAGCTGATTTTCTAGCACGTGCGATTGCTGACATTGTTGACAGTGACAGCGGCAGCCCCGTCGACGATGTCGCTATTCCTTATAGCGATTTAATACCTATAATCAAGTCCAAACTTTTAAAAGATTGGCAGGACACATGGACAGAATCTCTTACTAGAAAAGGTACTTGGTATGCTCAAATCAATCAGAATATTGGTAAAAGCCCTTGGTTCACCAATTGCCGTTACTTCAGAAGCAGACAATATTATACTATTCTTTGCCGTTTGAGATTTGGACATTGCCGTTTCAACGCTCATTTACATCGCATGCGCATAATTCAATCGCCTTCTTGCACCTATTGCTCAACAAATGATGAACAGACCCTTGACCATATTTTCTTTCAATGCTCAAGTTTTAATATTCAAAGACTGTCTTTAGTAGCCAATTTATTGAATTTATATGAAAAACCAGAGAATATACCGCGCTGCATTGAAGACATTTTGAAAAATAAAGACACCTATGTATTTATTTACGATTTTATTAAAAACACGATCAAGGACATATGAAACAAGGATTTTAACAAATATCGGACTCGACTTAGAAATAAATTCTATGAGATAATATCTGGATAAATAACTAACAATTGAATATGGAATATGCATCGGATGTAACATTGAAGACTTGGCTCCGGCCTTATTACACACTTGGAACAGAAATAAATATTACAGACCTGGCTGTATGGGCTTGACTCTTTGCCTGTCCTAACGGACGAAGGGAAAAAAAAAAAAAAAAAACGATAGGTACTTGTTGCCCCTGTTGTAATGTTTACAAAGTAGTGTTTTTAAAACAAATGCCTTAATTTACAACAAAACAGAATAACAATCTCATGTGTTCATATCAATCCGTCGATAAAGAAGACTGAAGTTCCATTCCGTAAACAACTAACAGATTTTTGTGCTCAAATAATGAATAAAGAAAATGAAAGTTTTCACCACAATAAGCGAAGAAAACTAGATGAGGACGCTCCTGAATCTCATTATGATGATTCAGATTATTGGCCGGACACAGAAAGTGAAGATGGTAGGAATGTTATACTTTTAAATTCAGAATTCGTTCTCATGCAAAAAGTTTTGTGTCCTGTTGTACAAATAGGTAGGCTTTTTACCGCCGTGAACTGTTTAACATATTAAGGCCAAAACGTGATAAATCGTATATAAACTGTTTCTATGTGCTATAGTGGTGTTGGATACATATTTGGTGTTTGTAGGTGTAAAATATCTTATCACAAACTTTAATTAGACTATAAGCAGATGTCTGATAAGAATACAGTAAATAATGTGTAGGATACTTCCATTAAACAGTCCAACAATAGTGATACTTGTTTTTAATTTTAAATACATTACTTCAATAGGTTGATGTACAGTTATTGATGTCTTTTTCATTTGTTTTTTGCTGTGTATGATCCATCTCTCACTGTTATTACACACATTTGCCACTGGGTAGTGTATTATATAAGTATTTATAGCCAACATTAGGTTTCATTATAGCTTTATTAAGTACCTTTGAAAGCTCCCATAGAACATAACACAATTTAGGAAGAAATCCTGTAGAAAAATAGTGTGATAATATAAAAAAATTATTATCAAATAAAGTTTCTTGATTCTTTTAATATATACTAGCTCCTGGTCTTGGTTTGGAAAAGTTTATTTTCAGTAAAAACAGTAGACCCTGTCCTTCTCCGAGGTCTAATCTCTGTACCAAATTTGCATAATATAGGTTGTGTAGATGTTGCATACACATTACTGTATTAATAACCTCAAGAAGTGTGCAAATCTAGGAATATTCATATTAATGCTATATTATCATGAATCCATATCCAATATTGTCATTAATATTGGTTTAGTGGTTTAGATATGAAAGTAACTCAGCCTGAGTTAATTTCGAATTGTTATTATTAGTAGGGATTAATATTAAATCCTAAACCTGCTTTTTGGGCACAAGTTATTCTTTTACCATATTTCAGTACCTCAGTATATTTTTCACCATGATTTCTACTTGGGGCATACATATGTGTAACAAAAATCCTTGAGAGTGTTTATTTTGCTACAGAATCTCCATCATCAATGCTGCCATCAATAAATGACACAAGTCCACTGTCTCCCATCAAAACTGAAGTACATGCAGCCAGTCGAAGATGTAGAGAGAACTCAGGGTAAGAAGCCTTTAATATTATACTAAGGAGTCTGAAACTCACGAGTCAACACATATTGGAATACCCATAGGAATCCTAGTGTGAATTCTAGTAATCTACACATTTAAATGTAATTTTTTTAATTTTAATTTCTTGTTATATTTTCGTGCTTATTAATCCAAAATTCAAAAATATGTGTTATGAAACTTCTCTAAATATTACTTTAGTGTCATAATATTTTTATTTAAAAAAAAATTAAGTTGAGTAGTAGTACCTACTTAGTAGTTAGTATTAAGTGTGATAGTCCCATAATTTCTGAATTAAACATTAAATTACCACAAAACCTAGAAAAACAAGCTTTATGATCTTTTCATCATCTTCCTGCCCTTATTCATTCTCCTCTGTAACATCACAGCATCATATTTTTTTTTTTCTTATCATTCGTCACACTTTCATTTACCCCTCCATCCATCAACCTTCAAACCCATCACAAGCTGGTCATCTCGGTTTTCTACAGCTCCAAAACATTTACAAATAATCTTTTTATAACAACTACTAATCTTCTTCTTCTTCTTCTCGGTTTGGTTTCCGCACTTAGTCTCTGCACGAGACCATTGTGCGTGAGCCGTGTCGGCCGTCACTCCATCCAGCCAACCTCCTTCCAGAAGCAGATCAGGTCTCTCGGTCTGTTCAGGATGTCTGTAAGGGAATTCAAAGACCCGAGGGTTTGCTTTCGTATGTCAGTGATTTCCGTGCACTCTAGGAGCACGTGTGCCACCGTTTCCTCCGTCCCCATGCAGGCCCTGCATAAGGGACTGTCCGTTACACCTATTGTGTGGTAGTGTTTGTTCAGTGAGCAATGCCCGGTTATGGTCCCCGCCACCATTCGCAGGCTTTTCCTGTCCATGTGTAGGAGGCGCCTGCTTAGTTTTTTGTTTAGGTTTGGCATCGCCTCCTTGGACTGCCTGCAGCCTGGTGCCGAGGACCAACATTTCTGGGCTTGAACGTGTGTGTGTTCTTTTAACCATGTGCGCAGCTGGGTGGGGGGGAGCGGCACGATGGGCTCTGGTCCGAAAACCGTCGTGTTGGACCCCCTCCTGGCCAGTTCATCCGCCGCATCATTGCCGAGTGATCCGCTGTGCCCCTTTATCCATTGTAGTGTCACAGTGTTGCGGTTCTCGACCGCCGAGCGTTGCAGCTCGTTGTGACATTCTAGTATGAGTTTAGATGTGATATAGTTTTTCCCTAGGGATTGTAGTACTGAGGCACTGTCGGAAAGTATACGGATGTGGCTGTCCGTAACTCTCCTGGCTTCCAAGGCATGGATCGCTTGGATAATACCCACACATTCCGCCTGGTATACGGTGTTGAGCTTGCCTAGCGGTCTGGATATCTTTATGTTGAGATCGTTGGAGAAGACTCCAACTCCAGTTCCAGTGTCTGTCTTTGAGCCGTCAGTGTAGATTCTAAGCTCCTTGGGTCCTGAGTTGTCCTCTGGCTCCGGCATGAGCTGTATTTGGTAATTTTTTTGGAAGTGGTGTGTCTTTGTAATCTTATCATAGGGTGCAGTCATCAGAGGTTGTCGTTTGACAGAGTCCTCCATGATGCGTGTCTGCTTGATCCTGGAGTCCCTCAAGAGTGCTCCGGATATGGCGAGTCTGAAGGCTGCCAGGGCAGCCTCTTCTCGTACTATGAGATGCAATGGTGGTAGTCCCAGCATGGCCTGTAGAGCGGCAGTGGGTGCAGTTCTCATGCTGCTGGTGATCGCCACGCATGCGAGTCGTTGCAGCTTCTCGAGGTCTTTTTGTGCTGTACCTAAGTCTGTTCTGGGCCACCAGACAAGGGAGCCGTACGTGATGATTGGTCTTATAACTGTTGTGTATAGCCAGTGGGTTGTTCTGGGGCTGATGCCCCAGTTCCTGTTCAGCATACGTTTGCACTGCCACATGCAGATGCTAGCTTTCTTGGTGGTGTGTTCAATGTGTTTTGCCCAATTCAGTTGCTTATCCAAGAAGATGCCCAAATATTTGGTGTCAGCTGAGAGGCTTAAGGTGGTGCCAAAGAAACTTGGCAGCTCCAGCTCCGCTAGCTTCCTCTTTTTGGTAAAGAGTATTAGTTCGGTTTTTGTGGGGTTCACTGAGAGTTGATGCTCTCGGCACCAGTCCTCTACTATCCTTAGGGCCTGGCGCATGAGGTTGCATATGGTGTTCTCATGGCTTCCATTTATTATTATGGTTATGTCATCAGCATAGCCAACGGTAAAGTATCCTTTATTATTTAGTCTCCTGATGAGGCTGTCTGCGACCAGGTTCCATAGCAGTGGCGAGAGGACACCCCCTTGGGGGCAGCCTTTCGCCACAATGGCCCTCGTTGTGCTATTTATTGTGACTTGTACTGCTCTTTGCTTGAGCATGTTGGTGATCCAGCCACTCAGGGTTTGGTCTACACCGTGCCTGCTGAGTGCTGTATTCATACTCTGGAACGTAGTCTTGTCAAAAGCACCTTCGATATCTATGAAGACAGCTATCGAAGAGCATTTGTGGTGTATTGCGCATTCAATTTTTGATATTACGCTGTGTAGGGCAGATTCTGTTGACTTCCCCGTTGAGTAGGCGTGCTGTTGTCCGTGGAGTGGATTCTTCCAGAGAGGTCCGTCCCGAATGTGTCTGTCGCAAAGCCTCTCTAGGGTTTTCAGTAAGAAGGATGTGAGACTTATCGGCCTGTATGCTTTGGGCTGTGTGTAGTCAGTTTTGCCTGGTTTAGGTATGAAGATGACCTTCACCTCACGCCATGCTAGTGGAACGTATCTGAGTGCTATGCAGGCTTGGTATATTTCCGCCAGCCAGGGTGTCAGAATATACTCACCCCATTGCAGAAGGGCTGGAAAAATGCCATCTAGTCCTGCAGATTTGTATGGCTGGAACGTTTTAATGGCCCATGCTATGCGGTCCTCAGTGATTATATCGCGGGCTCTAGACCAGTCTGTTATACTTGGGGTCTGTCTGGGTTCGCTTTCCCACGTGATGTCCTCGGAGATGCGGCAGTCCGGGAAGTGCGTCTCCAGAAGGACCTTACTGGTTTCTTGGTCTGTCTGTGTGTAGGAGTTGTCAGATTTCTTGAGTGCGCCGAGAGTACGGTCCTGATCAGTTGATAGGATTTTCTTTACTCGTGCGGCTTCACTGTTTGATTCTATGGATGCGCAGAAGTTCTGCCAAGCAGTTCTCTTGGCTATTCTGACTTGTTTTTTGAATTGGTATTGGGTTTCTTTGTATTGCTCCCAGTCTACCAGGAGTCTAGTGTTCTTTGCTCTGTTGAATTGTTTCCGTAGTGTGTTCCTGAGCCTACCAAGTTCAGCATTCCACCAAGAGTTTCCCTTACTCCTGGTGTTAGGTGTTCTTGGTTTGCAGCTCACGTGGTATGCCTCCGTTATGCTGTTTGTTACTTTTGTCACAATTTCCTCAAGTTGTGTGGGATCAGTCAAAGGTGTCGGGTGTGATTGTCGTCTAGCCAACAAGGAGGCTAGGTGGTGTTTGTATTCTGTAACATTTGTGCGGCGCGGGTTGCGCCTTGGTATGGGTTTTACTATGTTGGTTGATAAGGTAAAGCAGATTCTCCTATGATCAGAACAGGAGGGTTCGTCAGATACGTGCCAATTAGAAATAAGGTTAGTCGCGTTTTCGGTAGCTAAAGTTAGGTCTATGATTGTTTGACCTCTGGCTGTGACCCAAGTGGGCTCTGAGCCTCGGTTAACAATGTTTAGGTTAGTGGAGAATAGATATGTGGATAGAGTCTCACCTCTGGCGTTGGATACTTCA
Source organism: Tholera decimalis (assembly GCA_943138885.2). Taxonomy (NCBI): domain Eukaryota; kingdom Metazoa; phylum Arthropoda; class Insecta; order Lepidoptera; family Noctuidae; genus Tholera; species Tholera decimalis. The sequence goes on from OW964570.2 coordinate 11,140,320, forward strand.
CTTCCCCAAAGCGGGTGATGAGCATTTGAGTCGGTGCAGATGATCAGGTCCAGATTCGCGTCCTCGCAGTGACGCACCAGATCAATCATCTCTATTGGTGGGCAGTTTTCGTTGTCGCCTGGCATGTATACCGAGGCTAGTACTAGATCTGGAACATTGATGTCGATCCGGAGCCTGATCGCAGTCAGGTCTCTGGAACAGAATTGATTTAGTGGGGTGATAGGTATGTCTTTTGGTGTGTATATGCAGGTGCGTGGCTTCTCTGAGTTAAATGTGTTTAGAGTGACTTTACCTCCGGTGTTTCCAAGGCCACATATTTTGTTATTTCTAATCCACGGCTCTTGTATGAGTGCGATTGTCCGTGGATTCATCTCCAGCGCTCTGCGAAGGCTAGCCGTGGCGGTCTGGCTATGCTGGAGGTTGGCCTGGATGATCTGGGTGTTTGGTGTGGGTGGTGCTGACGTTGAAGCGGAGTTAGGAGGCGTCGGATCCATCGGATACTATATCTCCCTCCTCCGTTTCTCGCCAGGTGTCGCTAGGTGAGGATGCGAGCAGCTGCGTTGTCCATCCCGGTGACGGGGGTGGCGCTGAGTCTGACTCAGCGTCGGCCATCGCAGCTTTCGCCATTTCCTCCTCCAGTATGGTCACTTCAATGTCTGTCTGTGTCGGTTCAGTGGTCTCACCGGTTCACAGTCTTGTCGGAGGGTAGTTTCTTGGGGTAGAAGCGAACGTATATGGACCCAAGTAGGTACGATACACGTCGTTCCCGCCCCAAGACCTTTTCGGCTTCATCGGTCGGGATCCCCAGGGTCAGGTACGTCCCATGGTTATCCCCACCGACAGAAGTCGCCCTGTACAATGACCACCTACCAATGTCGTACCAAGTGTTCTGACGGATCAGAACGCTCTGGAGCCGCGCTATGTCCCCATTATATCGGGGTACAAATAGCGCCGCTCGGACACGGGTAGGTATGTCAGTCTGTCGCATAACTGTTAGTGTCTGGTCAGTATTTGAAAGTCTTATCAGTGGAACATTCTGAGTCAGCCATGTCAGGGAGTGGTCGTCTTCACACCACATCTGCACAGTGCCGTCCGCTACCCGAGGGTATCCGCGGAAGGCCGGGAGTGGTTTGGACGGATCGCTGTCCATGACGAGCTCTTCGAGTTTCTTCTTTATGTCATATGCCTCCTCCGGAGTCAGGTCCCTGGAGGGGGGAGGGAAGCAGATTGCTACGGCGAGTCGCGCAGGAATATCCTTTGTGGCCCGCGCGTAGGTCCTCTGCTCCCCTTGAGCAGGCTGGACTCTCACGCGCTTCGGGTTACCCTGAAGTGCGCTCGGCGAAGCCGTGTCGTCCGGGCGGTCCCTCTTTGCCGCTCCCGAGCCGCTTGGCCCAGGTTGTGGTTCAGAGGCCCGGACGACCGACCTCACGTTGATGAGGGTTCCAGACCGTTTCCCCCTGCCTTTCGCCTTCTTCCTTCGGGGTAAGTCAGTGTCAATGTCAGGGTCTCGGGTTCGGCTTTCGGTCCCGGCGGATTCTGACGCTTCCGGACACCTTACGCGCTGAGTTTCCCCTTCGCGGATTCGGTTTTGGTCACGTGTTTCCGCGTCCGGCCGCTTTACGCGCTGGGAGGGCCCTTCGCGGATTCGCAGCTGGTCGCGTACTTGCTCTTCAGCGGCCGTCGGCGCAATGCGCTGGCTAGTGCCTTCGCAGATTGAGCGCCTCCGGTCACTGAACCCACCGGAGCTGGCCGCCTTACCTTTGACAGTGTCGTCGTCTGGGTTGTTTTTGTAACTGTTCCTAACGATGCTCTGTTGCCAGGCGCTCGCGGACAGCACAGTCTGTGTCGGTTTACCTGGCGCTTGGATAGCAGCCGTGGTGTGGAAAAAAGGCGCGTGGGTCGCAGCCGGTGTTGTGTTTATAGGCGCTGTAGTAGCAGCCGTGGTTGTGGGTATGGCTACGATAGCAGCAGGGTTGTCGTGGGGCGCTGTAGTAGCAGCCAAAATAGTTGATGTTGCTGCAGGAGCAGCACCAGTAGGCAGTGAATTGCCCCCTCCCAGAATACGATGGGGGCTGACCGACATGTCGGTGTGGGAGTCCCCGGCTTGGCCGGGACCCACCTGGGTAGTTTTCTTTGTTCTCTGCTTCATGGTTGATGGATTGGGCTTTTTTTTGGGAAAGCGAGGTTGCCCCTCCTCTGGATGGATGGAGGAAAGAAGGGAAAGGAAGGAAAGGGATGGGAGGGGGAAGGAAAGGTGTGAGGGGATGTTTTCGACTGCACAGGGTCACATGCATCCGCCACCGTCCTGCAGGCGCGAGCTCACCGCATTACCGGCTAGTCCACTTGAACCAGCCAATATATGCAGCAAACCCGCACCAGCGAGAGACAGTAGCAGAACCATGCAGACCCGCGCAGCCGAGGAACAGGGAACATAGGAACAGGGTATTAGGTTATCCCTAGGCCTGGGATCTGGCGTAAGGGAAACTTCTCTTGTCCGGAGTCTCGTCTACAGAGACACTCCGGCAGGGGGACTACCCCCCAGGTAACCAGGTGGCGGTCCCCCAGCCGAAGCTGGGCTATCCGCAACCCGCCCACCCGCTCGGTTGCATGAGAAGAACTGCACAGCAGTCCATGCCGTCCCACCGCAAGGGTACGCATACCTTCGCGTTGGGACAGCTCAGACGCCCCGAGAACAACTACTAATTAACAGTTTGGTCATCTTCAGGGAAAGCACAGCATCCCGCTCCAGGGGCCGCGGCCGGCGCAACACGTCGTCATCTCCGGCACAACATGTTCCTGAGCCGGCCACAGACAGAGTGTTCATATGGGACCTCGATGAGACCATCATTATCTTCCACTCGCTGCTCACTGGCACCTACGCTACCAAGTACAATAAGGTACAAATATTAAGTGAAATGGGATTATTTATTTTATTTATTTATCTCAGACCATTGATCCATAGAGTGTTAGTAAGAGGCTTTACCATTTAAATTGTTAGTACAATTAAAACATAAAACATCAATTTAATTGGCGACATGTAAGCCTGTGCGCACATACCTATCAGCTCAGTGCCTGACAAATGGCCCATCTATTTTGTCCGCCAGTGTAACCAGAATGTTGTTAGGGCTACCCCTTCATCGCCGCAGTGATCACTGGTTTTCTAAACGAAACCTACGCTATTGGAGCCCTAGAAGCTATTTTAATTTAACATTTTTGAATGCCAATGTCATACATATGAGACAAATTAAATCTTACCCTGAGCATCAGTCACATATCTATACTAATATTATAAAGCGGAAAAGTTCGTTTGTACGTTTAAATGTGCTAATCTTCGAAAGTACTGGCTGGATGTGGATGAAATTTGGTATAGAAGTAGCTTGAAGCTTAAGGATGGTGATCGGATTCAAGGGCGGATCCAGGGGGGGGGGGGTCATGGGGCAGGGTCCAGGACCTAGGTGGACCACTAATTAAAATTTTTAAACATTGTTACTAGATAATACTCCAGTTTCTGTCGTTGTAAACGAATATCGGCAGTGGATGGCCAAGTAGCAGCAGAGTCAGGAATGACCACGATTATGTGACCCTCCTGGCACCAAAGCTGGATCCGCCCTTGATCGGATTAGGATTATCTGAGTACAAAAAATGACGGTTATGTTTTCTATCGCGATAAAACGTGGGTTTTATCGCGATAGAAAACATAACCGTCTTTTTATACCGAGTTATTATATATGACAAGAAATATAAAGAAAATGTGGCTTGCGGTCATGCTGGCTTGACTTTCTTTCTAATACATATTTTTAAAACAACAACTATGCACAATGTGATGGCGTAGTACTCGTTCTATTTTGTAATTATAAAAATATGTATTAGAAGGGATATAGTTTCATGCTCCGATGTCATAATAAATGAGCCAATACTGACTTTACTTTTATTCTATTGCAGGATACACAGCAAATAGTTCAATTGGGATTTAGGATGGAAGAGATGATCTTCAGCCTAGCTGACACACATTTCTTCTTTAACGATGTTGAGGTGAGAACACTATTACAATTACATTAATATTTACACTTTTTCAATGTTTAACTGATACATATTGAATAACACTGCCTTGTTGGTCTAGTGATCGCAAGCGCGACTGCTCGGGTTCGTTTCCCGGGTAGGGCAAAAAGTGCTATCGAGTTTTTATACAACATGTAATTTAAAGGGTATATACATACCATGTGCACGGCTTCTTTGGATGATAACAAACGATATGGCAAGGGTTTTCTAATCCTATGTCTACATGTGTGGAGCATATTTTCAATACATTGATACCAGAGACCAAATTTTTCAAATTAAGAAGAACGAAGAGAATTATCGTTTTATTGGCAAGTGACGTGGAAAGTGATGTCCCTCATAGTGCTGTGACACGTTTGTTATTATTGGTATTCAAGAAACATATGAAACCTTTAATTTGGGGTCAATTCTGTGAGTCACTTATTTTGAGCTGAAACTTTACATAGTCTCCATACCAGATGTTGTCTTCAGTCCTTTTGGATAGATATGGGGTTTCCGTTACACGTTGTATAAGAAATTTCTCATTAGTAGTCCGGAGTTTAGAAATTGGCGGTGTGATACTCCCGTGCCTCAGAAAGCACGGTGGCCGTCGGTCCCAGCTGTCATCTGTGGACATCTTTGACAGTCATCATGGATAGTCAGAATCCAGAAAATCTGACACTGGTCTGACCAAGGGGTATCGTAGTAGTCAGTTAATGGGTTGTGGAGGTCAGTTTGCTCCATGTAACACACTAATACTCAGCTGCATCCAGTTAAATTGGAAGCCAACCCAACATAGTTGGAAAAAATTTTTTGCAAAAAAATAGAACCGACTTCCATATCAAAACACTACAAAGCCAAAAATAACTTTAATTTCGGAAGTCGGTGTTATTGGTTTTGGATTTTCTTTATTTTTTCACACCGCCTTCCGAAATTAAAGTTATTTTTGGCTTTGTAGTGTTTTGATATGGAAGTCGGTTCTATTTTTTAGCAAAATTTTTTTTTCACGCTTTTTAGTGGGTCGGTTTGTAATTTATCTAGTTACAAAAGCCATAATGTCAACAACTTATTACCTTTTACAAAATATGCTTTTCCCGATGCATAACCGTTAATTTTTGAGGAGTTCTCCTGGTACTTGACCATCAGCTCTACATCACCATATGTATTGTGACGAGCATAAAGTGTTTATCATCCGTACTCAAGTAATCGAATCGCGATCCACGAAATACTTATTATTGAGGAGTTTCAGTGGCCATCTGTGGTCTTTATCATCAGTTCAACTTCCCCAAATGGTACTTTTCGGAAGCAACTGCTTAAGGTACTATAAGAAATACCCAAAACGCTATAGGTGTGCCTACAATATTTGAAGAGTTCCCTCGATTTCTCCAAGATCCCATCATCAGATCCTGATTTCGTAACAATGGGACCAACTAGAAAGTATACCCATTCAAACGCAAAAAGAATTTTTCAAATCGGTCCAGCCGTCTCCGAGTTATGAGGTAACACAGTTCAAGACGAATTGAGAACCTCCTTTTTTTTGAAGTCGGTTAAAAAGGCTAAGCCAATGACATATTATTGAAAAACAAATAGTTTGACCTAAGTTATAATTATGTAATACATACACATACACTATTAACTGGCCTTGAAATGGAAATCCGTACCAAATATATTATTATTTCGTATATTCCGAGTCTGGATGGAAATAGGCTAGGTTTTTGACTGAAATAAGAATCAGACTGTAATAAGTTTAGTCTAGCCTATTTAGCTCCATAATCACAAATCCTAGCATATCAGTAAGTTCAAAAAACCTAAACCACCTCCTCACTCGTCAGGATTGTGACCAGGAGCACATAGATGCGGTGGCGGCAGACGACAACGGACAAGACCTCTCGGCGTACAACTTCGCAGCGGACGGCTTCCACGCGGGCGCCGCACCTAATACCGGCTTATGTGCGCCTGGTGTCCGAGGCGGCGTCGACTGGATGCGGAAGCTGGCGTTTAGATACCGGAAGATCAAGGATACATACAATAATTATAGGAATAGGTGAGTTAATATAAATAAGTACTTGTGTGTGAATATTATTTATGCTTTTTTAGGAGGGAGAATCTTCAAATAACTCTTTCCGCTCTAGGTGGAGTGGAAGGGAGTGTCAGACTTTTACTGACTACCACCCTGTTACTTTAGTTGCCCTTGCTTTCCAGGGCTGTGGTGCTATCTCGTTAAAACATTCTCGCAACCCAGATGTTGTTAATGTTGACGGTTGATTTTTAATAGTGGGCTAACTTCTATCTGAAAAATAAATAAAGTGAGAACTATATAAAACCCGACAGACACCTATGTTTATACTTAAATGGCAAAATATAACTACATCATTTCCTTTATTTTACTACCTGTCTACCACCAGAGGTACTTCAAGTTACCATCCATATACCGTCTTGTCTTTATTCAGCGCACAGCCAATGTGTGAAACTTTGCCGTTTTCTGTATTCCCCCTACCACGTATGACCCGTCAGCCTTTAAAGAGAGTGAACAGGCATCTTCTGGGCTCGCTTGTTCCATCATCGACCTCATCTATAGTTTATTATCAGGCGTTATAGAGGTCAAGAGTTTTATCCGTAAAGAAAAGTTACATGTAGAGAAAGTTATAAAATGTCATATAAAATTCGACAGAACACTAAAAATTTCAAGTAATAATTATTTTCTTTAAGACGTCTTTTAGTTATAGCAAATTGCACCTTAAGTTTATCATCTGAAGAACAATAATACATTTTTCCTTTTCCTTTCACTAATGTAATATTTTTTTCTCCAGTGTCGGTGGCCTACTGGGTCCAGCCAAAAGAGAACAATGGTTACAGTTGCGAGCAGAACTAGAGCAGGCGACGGACAACTGGCTCACGTTGGCTTGCAAGTGTCTCAACATGATCAATTCGAGGTATGTTTATTAAAAACTAGCGACTGCCCGCGAATTTGGTCGTTTGTTACGCAATCACGCCTAAACTACTGAACCGATTTTAATGAAATTTGGTACGAACATAGTCTAGAGCCTGAAAAAGGACATAGGCTACTTTTTAATGCGAAAAAAGGGCTGTAAGGGGTTGAAATAAGGGATGAAAGTTTGTATGGAAATTGCGTCATTTTCAAAGCTAGAAGCTTGAAACTTATTTTTTAGACTTTTGATTAGATATTAATAAATACGACATTCAAATGATGTATGAGTTTTGTTTTCAAAATAATTAGCCTAAAAAAATTAAAAATGCTGCCGAAAGTCACTATTCCGCGCGGACGAAGTCGCGGGCACAGCTAATAAACAAATATATACAAACATAGAGTTAAAAAACATATTTATGTTGAAGCTATAAAAATATATACCTATAATAAATATATAAAATTACGGGATGTTAGATAGGTAATGTAATCTTTGACTAGCTTTTTGAAATTACTAATAGATTTAGCTTCGCGGATTTTAGCGGGAAGTGAGTTCCACATTCGTACTGCATGTAAGAAATAAAAAATAGAAAGAAAAAATAGTCTCATAATTGAGTTGTTAACTTTACAGAGAGAACTGCGTAAATGTGCTGGTAACGACGACGCAGCTGGTGCCTGCGCTGGCGAAGGTGCTGCTATTCGGACTGGGCGGCGTATTCCCCATCGAGAATATATACTCCGCCACCAAGACCGGTAAGCTGCATACCTCTCAACTATTCATGAACTCCGTGTACAAACTCGTGTAGAATCGGTGAAGGGAAACATTAAAAACAATTTCTTTTTTCCTTTAAAAAGAGACTAGCAATGTGGGTAAAATATACTTGTGTCTGGAATAGGTTCTCGGCAATGGTGTGTAATGAGTGGGGTTCGAACCCGTGACCTCTCGATCATCGATCGAAAAAATCCCTGCCGTGGTTGCGGGAATGTTCTAATGAGATACCGCGGCCCCGGAACGCGAGGCGCAGCTGAAGCAACACGATGAGTTTTTAGTCAGTAGAAGTCTGACACTTCCTTCTGCTCAAAAAAGGGACGAAAATTCGAAGATATGTGATATAAACCAACCTAGATAGGCCGGCGTGATAGACGGTTCAATCCTTCTCATAAATAGCAGATAGCGCCCCAACAGTGGGAAGGAATATTATAGGCTGAATATGTCAAGTCATTAAAATACCCAACTTTTTACAGGCAAAGAAACCTGTTTCGAGAAAATTAAACAGCGTTTCGGCGAGCGATGCACTTATGTGGTCATCGGCGACGGACAAGACGAGGAAGCGGCCGCCAAAGCGAAGAACTATCCCTTCTGGAGAATATCCAGCCATTCAGATATTGCTGCCCTGTACAACGCACTAGACATGGGCTTCTTATGATCTACTGGTATCCTAGTACTTGATATATACCAAGCAAACTTTCCATGTTGGAGGAAGAAGTACCATTTCTGCAGGATATACAGCCATCCAGACATCGCTGCCCTGTACAACGCACCAGACATGGGCTACTTATGATCTACTGGTATCCCAGTACTTGATCTATACAAAGCAAATGTTCTACATCGAAGGACGAAGTACCATCTCTGCAGCATATACAGCCATCCAGACATCGCTGCCCCATACAATGCACTACACATGGGCTTGTTATGATCTACTGGTATCCTAGTACTTGATCTATACAAAGCAAACGTTTTATGTAGGAGGAAGAAGTACCTTCTTTGGAGGATATATCCATTAGTAATTTCAGTTCTCTACAATGCATTAGACATAGACTTTTTATGTTCTACTGGTAATTTTACAAAACAAATGTTGTATGTAGAAAGAACTACCTCTTTTGGAGGATACAGATATTTTTCTGACACTGAAGACCTGTACAATGAGGTATTTATGGACCAGAGATTTTTTATGTAAAGTAATTATTTATCATTTCATAAAAGAAAGACATTTATTATGGTCATGCCATTGTTAGGCTCTAATAATCTGCTGGTATCCTGGTACCTGACATGTTGTATAGCATTTTACTAAAAGGAAAAACAATGCGGACTCTATATAAAGATTATTAAAAGGCGTACATATTGAGGTAAAGTCAGAATCAGAAATGAAATAACGTTAATTTCATGGTGAATATATAACTAGACATTTCATGAGCTTCCATTTCGAAAGCCAAACTTTTTATTCGTCGTCAAAAGATGTCTTGTGGTCTGAGAGAAAGATAGATTTTATTATCTGATTTCCTGGTTCAAGCAATGAATATGACTTTAAAAGAGTTATACGTAAAATACATTACCTAGAAGAATTAACATAGCTTATATCAAACGAACTATTTTTATTTATTATACAGGTTGATAATTTTATTTTTTAGTTCAGTACATAGCTATATCTATGGACTAGATATCAATATTTGAAATAGGCATGTTCGTTGACAATCAATTGAAATTATAAGATCAGCCTTCGAACTTGGGTTGCATCAGAATCCTAACCATTCAAGTAGCTTGAATCTAAGCTTGCCTATATTATATATAGATCTCTAGTCCGAATTATAAAGGCCAAAACATTGTCGCGATACTTCCTAAGGGTTATCGTTATTTTCTATGTTAAATAATAGGTACCATTTTCTGAAATTACATAGGTACGTACTAGATAGCAGCACAAAAGGCGTCGGTTCCTGTCCCTGTTAAAACTGTTATATTTTCCAACATAATATGTCAAATTGACGACAATGGCAAGTTGCAAGTCAAAGTTCGCGGTAGCGCCAAATGGTGTGAATGAAGGATTTTAAGAAAATTTACAACACCACTTGGCAAACAGACTTGTGAATGTTATTTCAGAAAACCATCACTACATACCTTGAATCATTGAAAAATCTCTTCAAGACCGGTACAAAGAACGTTGAGCAATATTTTCTAGTGATCTATTCTTATTATTTTAAAGATGCTAGACAGAAAGCTGTAAAACAGAAGGATGAAAAATAGGAATAATTTAAGGCCGTGCGCGCACTGCCTTGCGGTGGCCGCAATTCCGGTAGTTCTACCGCACCGGTAGACTGACCGCAGTGCGCGCACTTCTATGACACTCCATACTTCACAGATTTTGCGGTGCGGTAGAACTACCGCAATTGCGGCCACCGCAAGGCAGTGCGCGCATGGCCTAAGACCTATTCAGACCTAGGTACACGTTCGATGCTACCCAGAGCGTTAGCGAATATATCCCACCGAAATAATCACTTACTAAAAAATCCTGTAGCTGAAAACATGTGAGTCGTATGTTTTGCGAAACAGTTTCCGTCGCGACGAAAGCGAAGGATTAGTAGTAATTCCAACCCCTCAGACAAGTAAAGAAAAGACAGTCAAACATGAATACACCTATTTTGAAGTTTTTTTTAACCGACTTCTAAAAAAGGAGGAGGTTCTCAATTCGGATGTTTGTTTTTTTTTTTTAAATTTTTGTCCGCGCATAACTCCGTCGCTTGCCAACCGATTTGATCTTTGAATTCTTATCTTGTTAGAAAGGGTATACTTCCCAAATGGTCCCATGAAAATTTTATCGAAATCGGACAAGCCGTTTCCGAAAAATCAACAAAAGTCTAAAAAAATATTTATGTTGATGATCTTTTCGTTTACTCTGCATTGCGTTTTTGTTCGCGCATAACTCCGTCATTTACGAACCGATTTGGAAAATTCACTAACCCACTAAAAAGCACGAAAATAAAAACTTTTTTGCAAAAAATAAAACCGACTTCCATATCAAAACACTACAAAGCCAAAAATAATTTTAATTTCGGAAGGCGGTGTGAAAAAAAAGAAAATAAAAAAACCAATAACACCGACTACCGAAATTAAAATTATTTTTGGCTTTGTAGTGTTTTGATATGGAAGTCGGTTTTATTTTTTGCAAAAAAGTTTTTTTTCTTTTATATAAAGAGAATTAGCAATGTGGGTAGAATTCACATTACTTCAAACTCAAACTATTTTATTTCACACAGGCCTTCATGGACATTTACAAAACGTCAGAAGTTAGTGCATAGTTCGTAATTGGTCGTTTTCTATGGAGAAGAACCGGCAAGAAATTCAACTCAACTTGCAATCGCGTTAACCCCTCCAACTAAGCCAAAATATACTTTTTGTCTGGAGTGGGTTCACGGCAATAGCAATGGGTAGGGTTCGAACCTCTCGATCACAAGTCCGACCTTAGCCATTAGGTTACACCTTAATTAATTTGAACAGACGGATTACCGTATATAAAAAATAAGGTGTTTTCGCTACCTCTACCAGGTTGTCATAACTGTGTAGGTCTGAACAGGGCCGTACGGAACGTATCGCGTCAATAAACTCGGCCACTATTCTTTTGGCTCCATTTTAAAGTACATTTTTCATACAAACATTAGTTTCGGAGCCTCTGCTATATAAATGTATTAAATATTTTAGTTTTTAAAAGCTCAAAGTCAGCTCAAAATCTAATGAAACTAAAAGAAATAATATGTTTTTTGTAAATATTTATTGAAAATAGTAGCGACATAGCATTTTGTAAGTCCATTCCTACTGTAAGTTTTATATAATCTTTACTATGTACAGAATTGAAATTAATTTTTAGGACAATGTATAGAAAATATTTGTTCTTACTCATTTCTGTTTCGATGAATGACAAAGGAGGCTTTCAACAAATTAGCAAAAAAAAAACAATTAAAATTCATAGATAAACAATTTTGTTTTTGTGAAGATTGCCTTTATGATTCTACAAAAAAGGTATTAGGTACCTAAAACGCTAAAAGCAATGCAATAAAAACCGTTTCCAAAATGAGGTCGTATTTCCTTTTATTTCAAGAAAATCTTTCCTTCATCTTTTTATCAAACAAAAATTGTTGATTTGTTCCTGTAAATCTAAGCACAACTATTTTTATATCTTCCAAGACGACCACATCTGTATTCCTACAACTATCCGAAAACTATGCACTTCACGAAAACTATTCATTTTACGAATCGTAGCAATATTTTAAATGTTATTATAAAAAATAGATGAAATTGTAAATAAAAATCTAAATTCTAGATTAGACATAGCTTATTCGAGTTCGAAAGTTATTATTATTCGATTTGTAAATAAAATTATATTATTTGACAATTTACTATGTTGTTTTACTCTTGAGAACTACTATCCGTTGGATCCATAACTATTGAGTGCTTCTCTAGTGCCAATGAATAGAGCTTGACTGGGTCCGTTGGTCCAATATTTTTTACGTATGGAAATCTTCGTATAATATGTCCTCCGCTTTGGGGTAGACGGAGGGGTCTGTCCAAAGACTAAAACAACTTGACCGCGCATACAGTGACCCGACGCACGAAAATTATTATTAGGCTTTTTGCACCTATATTGGCTACAGTACACGAACCATTTTAGTTGTGACCAAGTGTTAGACCTGTGAGTGTGCATGCTAAACCATTCAATTTTTTTAAATTTTTGTATCCAATTTATAACGCATAATAATGCCTTCATACACGTTTAAGTGGTGTGGAAAACATTCCCAGTCATCTAGATACTAAATGGATGACATAACTATTCATCAGTAATGAAATAATACGAAAATTATTTTTTATTTAATCATATTATTATAAGCCACCGCAGGGGTCTATTTAAAATGGTGGTTTAGGTGAGCAAGCCTACGGTTGAATCGCGCGTTGATGTGTTTTGGAAAAGTCTCTTTCTTTCATTAAGAAATTCTAAATCTTTTATTTCTTTCTTTCCCTTTCTATATATTTTTATCGTAAAAATCTGTGCTGTTAACTTTAACTTCTGAATACGCTATCGACAATTACAAAATTAAACTTATTTTTTTAAATTCAGTTCAGTTACTATCTACTTTTAACCGACTATAAAAAAGGAGGAAGTTCTAAAGGTTTTTCTTCTGTGTGACATGCCTGTTTTCATTTAAGATTTCCGAAGATTTCAGAATTAAAATTAAGATAGATAAAGGCTACTAGGGTATATTGGTTTCTAGTTTTGTTTTTATTGATACTTATACTTAATGTTGAGAAGAGTCAAATCGTGAAAATAAGATACCTATATTCAATCTTTATAGGCTTCAGGTAGTATGGCGGACTCTTAATACTAATTAACTTGGGCATTAATTAAAATATTTTAATTATGGGATTTTTACTCGGTATTTTTACAATGTTAACATCAATTTTATCGATATCGATTACTTTCCCTTAATCAAGTAGACCAATCCCTAATCTGGCATATCTACACAACTTGACCTTGAACTGACCAATTACAGCTCTGCATTTCTCTCTCCCGCCCGACCCGTAACAGTGAGTCGAGTTCTTCTAAGAAATCTGCCTATATGCTCTCTAGTGGTTTATACTCTCTGGGCCTGTCAGACTCCTACTGACTAAAACCACGCGGTGTTTCTCATCGTCACTTCTTGATAGGTGCGGGGACGTTTGTATTCTACATAATCAATAATCATCCTAGGAGTATTGGCCCAACACTAGGCCAAACTGCATGAGCATGGCTGGAATATAAAGTCAATGTATTTACTAAAAGTTATACTGAATTATTTTTTTAATAAGAGTATGTAGTCTGAATAATTAATCTAAGGAGTGGAATTTCCTGCCTGAGTATGTTTCCTGATAGTTTCCTGGGGATGTTTCCTGGGGATCTTTAAAACATCAATCTTACTTCAACATCTATCGTTCTCTTTCTAACGCATTAATATGTTTTCAATGGTCCGAGCCCCGTGACACCACTTGACTGATACCTATTCCTTGTGTGGAACAGTTACTGTATTCCGTTAGCCCTGCTTGAGATCACATGTCATGCGTAATATTGATGAAACACACTTTCCAATATCTGTATGTATAAAGTAAAGGATAATAAACTCTTATTGGAATCCACGAATCAGTCTTTCCTTCGATAACTCCAACATAGCCAAGAGCAAATATGTTACTTCTAGGTAAGCGTGCTTTATCGTCGACCACATCATCGCTGAAGGGTGCAAAAACTCATTGCGCTTCTAAAAATTCATCCACATCACTGTCAACGAGAAGTGTAGGTACCCATAGCATTGCCTTGTTTATTGCTGGGCCCACTGGTTACGTCGAATCAACTCGACGCTTGCACTAGACGAGCACTCGAACTGCATGGCCTTAAGAGCCTATATATACTACCTCAAAAAGGCTTAGCATGATCCGTTATGTCGAAAATACTGCAGCAATAATTTTGAAATAAATATATGGTACAGCTGAGGATTAATGTTAGGTACTATGTTTGACGAAAACACGATTCCATAAAATTTTCTTGATAGAAAAAGAATCCAAAGTTACCTCCAAACCGAATAATAAACCGCTGGTATTCAAACATAACTTCAAATTAGATAATGAGCATATAATTATATTGAACTAACTATAAAGCAAGTCTTATGTTATTTACTTTTTTTAAATTACCATTATTTTCACAGTAAAAAGAAATAAATTAAATTATCGGTGTCTTGGAGTCTTTTCCTTGCCACCCTGTCTCGCTTGCTCGCGTGACCGCGGCCAGTAGTGTGCGAGCGAGATAAAGAGTGAGAAGCGCTGAGGTAGTATAGGCCCTTAAGCAAATAATACATCATAATTTAGGTACTAGCTCATGGCTAAATGATGAAAGCCGCACGGGACGATCTTCAAAGTTAAGCAACGTTTGCAGGTCGGAGGTCGGTATGTGGTAGTCGGTAAGACCGCAAGTTTAAATAAATAAATATCTAGATTGCTCCATGCCTTGGAACACACGCTAAGCCTTAGGTCCCGGCTGTCATTTTGTACATCTTTGACAGTCGTTACAAGTAGTCAGAAGCCAGATAATCTGACGACACTGGTCTTGCCAAGGGGTGATTACCCCTGTTACCCTGATGCTGAATTGTGGAGGTCAGATAGGCAGTTACTCCATGTAAATCACTAGCTTCAGCTGTCAGAGGCCCTAAGGCAATGGCATTCTCGGGGCCCCTCTTCTTACTTTGACTGACCAAATCGTGTGTGAACTGAGGAAACGCACATTAAGGGCTATGGTTTTTAATATATTTGTTTACTTATTCCCAGATTTTTTCTAAAATGGTTTTAATTCTACTACTAAATATAACAATTTGTATTTTGTGAGATAACAGCGAGGTCCCTAGTTCACACGCACATCAAATTCTCGTTCTAAGAAACATCTTTTCTTGGTGCGTGTACTAGGCCTGGGCCCCTAGTTGATGCGGGGCCCCTAGGCAGTTGCCTACTCCGCCTAATGGTTAATCCGGCCCTGGGCTAAGCTGATGAGCTATAGGTACTATCGGCCAAAGATACGCATGCTCAGTTAAGAAAATATTTCTGTGGAAGCGCAGCTAGTGACAAACCACATCCCTTCCTGGTTTCGCCCAATTAGAGACAATATACATTTTGTGAGTACAGGGCGTGTAGCATTACATTAATACAGTAATACTTACTATTACGAACATTACTAAAATACGCTTCGTGCATCCTATTGGTCAAAATACATGCATTATGCGATCGAGTTGTGAGCCGTCCTATGCGATTATAGCCTTAAAGGTGAGCATGCGGAAGATTGGTCGATAGTACCTACTAGTAGGTACTACCTAATATTTGCATGCCAATCCTAAATGGCAGAATGTGAATTTATTGTTATAAATCTGCCAAACACATTTTATGTAAATAAATTATTTATGATTTATTTATTTATGTATCGGTTCTCAATCTCAACTGATCACAAAAAAAACAACAAGAAAATTGAATTTATAGCAACCCAAACTAAAACTCATCAAATGTCATGTCACTCTGTTGCTAAGCAACAGTCAACACGAGTTTTGTAAACAAAACGGAGAAAACAAATTGTAAGCAAAAGTAAAGTTTTCCATAACAAAATGAAAGCTGTCGATACGATATTATTTGATGTGTCCAAGAATGAGCTGTTCAAGATCAACGAGAACTATAAGATGCTGCACAGGAAACTGAAGACTACGTGGAAAGTTATGATGTGGGTTTGTTGTTATTGCACTTTTCGTCCGCACGATTTTCAACCGACGACAAAAAGAGGAGGTTATCAATTCGACGCGTATATATATATATATATATATATATATTGTTTTTTAATGTATGATCATCGATTACTCGAAGACGGCTGAACCGATTTGGAAAATTCTTTTTTTTTCATTCAAAATTTCAATTTTTTTTTAAAAGAGAACTAATAATGTGGGTAGTTTTGTGTCTGGAGTGGGCTCACGCCAATAGAGTAATGGGTTGGATTCGAACCGGGCAGCCTCACGATCACAAGTCTATTTGCCATATATTGTTAGCCATTTGGCTATTGATACTAGGATATTTCCTATCAGTCATACACAGCAATCGGTTGATTTTTTATTTTAATCATGGCTTGTACTGAACTATAGTGTTCTAAGTCACTAAAAGGATTAGGCTTCCAGAAACCGCGAGGAGCTATCAACGAACGTTTTAGAAGACGTGAAGATCCTGGTAGTAGCCGGTCCTCAGAACGCGTTCACTGATGACGAATTGTCATCTCTCAAGCACATGGTGGAGCGAGGGGACTCCGTGCTGGTAGCTATGTCAGACGGTGGTGAAGAACGGACTAACACTAATATTAATTTCTTTCTGGAGGAGTTTGGGATCGTTGTTAACAACGGTGAGTAGTATGTGCTTTGCAAATTAGGAGGAAGGAAGGATATAATCTATCTCTCTAACTAAACTGATCTATCTTTACAGACTGCGTGGTTCGAGCCAAATACCACAAGTTCTACCATCCAAAGGAATGTCATGTATCCAATGGCATTCTGAACCGAGCCGTCACCAAGTACCTGATGAAGATGCCCAATTATAGCTGCGAGTCTGATGACTTTCTGTGAGGTTCTTTTATTTATCTTACTATATTCGACAGCTGTAACTGTCCGTAAGAAACGCGATTATTCGATGTAAAAAGGCGAGGATCAAGCTTACCTAGATGAAAGCTGATGTGTCGATGTTAGGTTGATCTAGCCTAGCCGCCTGGTAAATCAAACACCTCACTCCTCTCGCTTAACTAGAAGGGGCACGCAGAGGTGGCCTGGCGGAACGAGTCCCCTTTGTTCTAATGTTCGCAATGTTACTAGATTTTCTTATAAGAAATGTTACAGTCAGTACTATACCCGGACTTTTAATTCGATGCAGTAGACTGACAGTTTCTGAGTTGTCAGATAATGATGACTACGAAATTGTGATGTAACTAAATTAATCGATTCTGGAATAAAATCGAATAATAATGTAAACAATTTTTTTGATAATGTTGTGTGAAATTAACAATAAGTAAAATATGATTATGACAGGACGTGAAAAATAAAATGAAAAGTCGCAGTGGTGTCGGGGAAGTCTTTTTAATAGTAATCCCGCGCCATTTATTAAAATATTCATCACATGAAACAATTTCCAAAAGAGTGGCTTTTATCATGTCTGGTTAGATATGATTATTTTTAATAAAAATATATATAATAAAGAACAATGGCGAATCCTCTAACAAATTTTTGTTGGCATAATTTTGTAGCGTCTATTAATGGAAAATATACAAGAGTATAGAGTTTCAATTCATGATCATTTTTGCCTTAAGATCCACTATTAAAGGTACTCTTGAAGAAAAGATATTCGTTGAAGAAGTTTCAGAGGTTATGTCTGGCCATTATTACGTAAACCGATTTTTTGGAAGCAGACTGGTACCGCAGACTTGATTATAGCCATAGTCAACGCTAGTGTGGAAAACATAGACCTAGTAGTGAGCCATTGTCAGTTGGCCAGGGGTCTCCCGCCCACGATCTCACGGCAGCATGTTAAGTCCCGTCTTTGAGAAGTGGCTGGAGAGACACCATGGCGTCCTCACCTTCCACCTGACGCAGGTGCTTACTGGACACGGGTGTTTTGAGAGGTACCTATTTCGGATTCAGCGGGAGGACACGCCCGGGTGTCGACATTGCGTGGACCACCCGGAGAACACGGTGGAGCATACGGTGGAGGCGTGCCCCGCTTGGGCAGAGCTTCGCCGTTTCCTCGTTGAGGCTATCGGCAGCGGTGATCACTCGCGCCCGGCGCTGGAGCGGAGCGAGTGGGAATAGAATGCAGTCGCCTCCTTCTGCGAAGCAGTAATGCTAGCGAAAGAGAAGGCCGAACGCGCGAAGGAGAGGCAACTCTTCCTCACGCCCCAACCACCGCGGACGACGCCCCGTGCGTCGGGGATTGCGAGCCAATCTCTGGCCACCGTAGGCGCGGGCTTGCGGACGGCGAGCAGGGGTAGCTCACCGTCCGGTAAGGACCAGGCCTGGGTCAACGGCGCATAGTGTTTCACGCGCGCCTCAGAGCTGTCAGCACCAGTGACGGGGCCCCATAAGGCCATTGCCTGCCGGGTCACAGCCCCGGTAATGTTCTAACGAGATACCACGGCCCTGGAACTTAAGGGCAGCTGAAGGAACAGGGTGGGTTTTTAGTCAGTAGTAGTCTGATACCGCTCTGGGTAAAGCGGAAGGGATTCCGTTTTACCCAGAGCGGGAGAAGTCATTCGATGATTTACCCCCCACCCAGGAAAAGATGGGTCCCCCGCCGCTTGCAAGGTATTAGAAGTTGATTATATCGAAAATCTGTTTTAAACAAGTAACTATGCGTTATGAAAGCTATAATTACAGGCATTAAGTATTACAAGTTAATTGCGGCTCTGTCTCTAGGATGGCAACGCATGTACAATACCTTTTGTAATACAGATCCATATAGGCCGCGGCGATCACTTTCCATCAGTCGGAACATCTGTTTTCCATCCTCAAATATGGATCTTAGTCGAATTAAATAAATAAATACAATAAAAGTAGGTAATAGGTACTTATAAAAATGAAACAATTTGTTTTATATATGTATGTATTTATTCTTCATCTTCTCTTATGATAATATCGTCCAAAAAACCTGCTGGTGTAGTAATAGTTGTCTGATGTCTGGCCCATCCGAGATACCAAACTACCGTCATGGTATGCGCGCAACATCCGACAGTTCGTCTTCCCACTAAGCAACTGCAACAGTACTCTATTATTCCTGCACGGCCGGGCACATTATTTTCTATTAATATAATTATACCTACGTATTGCCTTTTAGAGATATTGGCGTGATTTAATTTTGCCTCTAATAAGGGTTGTATCACTGCTGCCTCTAAGATTGTATTCAGATGAATTCACTCACTCACTGCATACCTCAGTCCTGTATCCGCCGTGGAAACGTACATGTTCACCATAATATGAACGTGCTTGTCGTGTTTGGTACGTTCTCAGGGCGAATAGAATGAGGTCTCTATATTCTAAGACAGGAAAGTAAACGTAAAGTAAGTGTTTGTTTCTGTTTGCTGATATGTTTTGGAAATTAGAAGTTCTTCTATTCATATTGACAGCCTCAACCATACTAGCCAGATTATTTTCTAAATTCATATTTTGCCTAATTATGTTTAATATTTCTTTGGCATATTCACTATCTTGCAGGCGAGCACCAAACTTATTTAGTAAAGCTGCTGCTATCTGAAAGTTTTGCATCATGTGGGGAAGTGATCTATGGAAATATTCTTGCCTTAGTAATTTAAAATCTCTTTTAAAGTAACCATTGACCACTTCCACTTATACAGCAGTTAACACACATTATGCGAGTAGGCATTACACGACTTCCAATTGTGATATACAAATGGATGCACAAACAACAAAGTCCAAAGTATCAGATAGAATCGTAGTCCAAAAAAGTCAAAGCAAAATGTCGACGGCGTAAATAGCAGCTGATCGGAATCCTTAGGCAAGCACTAGTCGCAAGGAAAAACTGGGTTTTACACAGAAGCAGTTAATAATTTCAAAAGTACGGAAACACAACCGACATTACACGAGATAGCAGCAGTTGTCAATACACGTTACGCAGATATCAATGTCATGTCGTATTGTTGCCATACTTTGCTAGCAGTATGACTTTATTTTAGTATTTATTTATTCAGCAGAATTCTTAACAAAAATCTGCAATTATATTTATTATGGTTTATCAATACGCTTGTAAAGTATACTTATGCAATAAGGGCAAAGCACTTTAAATAAATTGGAGTAGATTTACTAATATATGGCAGAGAAACCAGCAGAGAACTTTCAACTGAGACAATATTGGCTAAAAGACATGAAGTCAAATTGTAAAGGAAAAAATAATCTAACCCCTTGCGATCATATTAGTCAATTGTATTTCCAAAAAAAATATATTTTTTATCAGAGTGGGTCTGTTCATAAGCATATCTTGAAAAAAACTAAGAAATTATTTTATTAACATTTGCAAACATGACATTTATAGACGCTCAAATATTCTATCAACAATTTTTTCGCCTTTGTTCTTTGGTTATTACTTCAAAATAAAAGAGAATAGTATAAATTTTATCATTTATTTATATTTCTGACGATTAAAAATCGCTCATTTATTATTCGATTGATTAGATCCATCACGATTAGATTAAATAGGTTATCATTATTTTAGTAAGTGACACTAGCTTATGTCAGGTTACTGCATCGAATTAAAAGTCCGGGTATAGCTCGAAGTTTAGCTGTCTAACATCCATTTGCCTCAGAAAACATGTAAAGCCTTTGATCTGGCGACTGATCTCCACCGAAACGTGTCGGATCGTCGTCCGATGAAACAGTGAGAAAAAAAGAACAATGAGCGCTCACTTGTGCTACATTATCTTCTGCATACTTATACTGTTGGGAATAGTTACGGTGATCAGTTGGTCGTCGGGATTATGTATCGTTGCTGAGGGTTTCCTATAGAAGACAACGTTCAACGTACCAATTATTTTTCAGTGAAGATCCAGCAACTCCGAACTTCGTGTACCCATACGGAGCCACAATGACTGTCAAGAAGCCTGCGACAGCGATACTATCCAGCAGTGACGTATGCTATCCTGTCAAGAGACCCGTCGCGGCATTGTACACGTCGGAGAAGAGTGGAGGTAATATAAGTTTATTTTTGTTTATAGCTATAGTTATAGCTGCCTCGTTGGTCGAGTGGTCGCAAGCAAGACTGATAAGCACGAGGTCTGGAGTTCTATTCCCGGGTCAGGCAAAAAGTGTTATTGGGTTTTTGTCTAACCCGGAGTTTGGAAGTCGAGAAACCCTTGACTTGTTTTTCAATTTTAAATGACAATAGCCTAATATCGGTATCGGATTTATGATTGAGAGGCCGCAGGTTCGAACGCCAACCCATTTCAATATTGCCACGGCCCCACTCTAGACACAAGCATATTTAGCTTAGTTGGAGGGGTTAACAAGATTGCTAGATAAGTGAATTCTGGTTTAAAAACATATCGACGCTGGAATAGAAAAATTATCCAAGCGACATTTTTGGCCATTTGGAGTTATATACATTGTTGGAATCGCCTGATTTTTCTGCGTCGTTTGGTCTTACTCACGTCCTTCTACGACGACTATTGATGTCGCTTCGAAATTTTGAAGTTCGCGAGAGTTCACTTTTTTTTCCTTACTAAACGACAAAATTTTCGAGCATTTTTGAAAATTTGCCTTTGGTCAAGTTTGACATTTCTGTTCGTACGGTAATTACTCCATTTAGTTAACTTTTCCAGTATCGGGCGATATAGTGTTAGGCGCTTAGGTAATTTTGAGTTATTTGTTTTTTTTTCTACATGCATTGAGGTAATATAAAAAATTTATATTAAATTAATATTTAGGTTATTTTGCCTCAACTTCCACATGTTTTTTATTTTGGTAAGGCAAATTTGGTGTAATTTGGTAAGGATAAATTCTAAAAAAGATATATATTACATTTTTACCGTACCTTCCTTAATCAAAGCTTGTCGGTTAGTCAATTTTTCCCGTTTCTACTTTTAGGGAAAATTTTACTAAGCGACACTAACTTTAAAACTGAGCATTATTTTTATTAGTTACGTATACTATAAAGTAGATAAAAGAATATCCAAATAAATTTCTAAGAATTAGGCTTTTTGGACCATAACAAGAATTTACACGATTTTTTTTTTCTGAAAATTCAAAGTTTAAACTGCTCTACTGTAAAGTTAGTCTGATATCGCTTGGATAATTTTTCCTTTCCAGCGTCGATATTATCTTAGTAACTAGTGTTAGTAACAGAGGTAGAGGTAGATAGATAGATAGATAGATAGAATACTCTTTATTGTACACCAATAATTTAAACAAGCACTTGATTTACAATAATGCAAAAAAAAAATTGGTTACAATGGCGGTCTTATCGCTGATAGCGAAATCTTCCAGACAACCTTTGGATGGACTTTAAGAACATAAAACAAAGAGGGGAAGAGAAAGTCAGTGTACTTACTTCAAATATATAACATACACAAAAAGTAACTAAAGTAGTTAATATAACTATATATATAGGTATATATAATACAATACAATACATAAATAAGTATAAATAAATATATGTGTTTCATATATATAAATATGTCATAAGGAAAGAAATACTAGGTAAAATCATAGGAGTGTATAAAAATGATTGACAACAGAGCTTTTAAAAGCAGCAAGTGACTGCGCTTGTCTAACTGACAACGGCAATGCGTTCCACAGACGAGTAGCCTGCACCGTATACGATGAATCATAAAATTTTGTGGAATGCGCAGGCATTGAAAGTGTCAAATTAACCGATGATCTCAAATCTCTAGTATGTGTGTCATGAAGGAACTTAAAACGTTCTTTGAGGTAAAAGGGAATTCTTGGATTGAACAGAATATTGTAAAGTAATGATAAAATATGCGCATTCCGGCGAAGACGGATAGGCAGCCACTTGAGCTTAATACGAAACTCAGAAACATGATCGTATTTGCGCAAACCAAATATGAATCTGATACAAAAATTTTGGAGTCGCTCAAGCTTATCTAGCTGCACTTCAGTGAGGTCTGGAAAACTTGCATCAGCATAGTCAAGAATAGGAAGAAGGAGAGATTGGGCGAGCGCAGTTTTAGTGGCAGTTGGCAGGAAATTGCGCAGTCTACGCAAAGACCCCGCAGATGCAAACAGTTTGCGACTCACTTCTTGTAACTGGGGACCCCAAGACAAGTTCTTATCTATGAAAATACCCAAGTCTTTCACTACATCACTATAAGGTATTACTGCACCATCAAAAACAATTTGGGGAAGGTTCATCCAGTCAATTTTGGATCGCATTCTAGAGCTGCCAACCATAATGACTTGGGTCTTCGCAGGTAGGCGTTACGCAAATGTCTTACAGATACAATGTTTCATTGATATTCTGTCTAATGAAACCCTAATGGGCATACAGGAAGCTTGAACAAGTGTTGAAAATATTAGTAATCAATATCGATGTCCGATGTTTGTAAGATACATTGCACTTTAATACTGTGTCTTTTAACGCCAGCGGGCTTATCTAGTTTTTTAGGTACGAAAAAAAATTACGTGTGAAAATATTATTTATGTATGACATATTTGCGAAATAAACAACATTATTTTAATGTAATTTCCCATACCAGGTAAACTGTTTGCCATCGGCTCGGGTCACTTCTTCGCGGACCAGTATCTGGAGAGCGAGTGCAACGACCTCATCAGAGAGATGATATTCAACTACCTCGGCGGCACGACCGAGTTGCATCTGAACCCAGTCGATATGGAGGACCCAGATGTAAGGATTGCCATTATTAAGTTGTTTATTATCAACTGGTTGTTCCGGTGACTTTGTTCGCGCGGGTGGCGAGATTACCTACGATTTTTGCCACGTAATTTCCAATCTCTACATGAAAATTAGATAGCTGGTAGCTATAACCTGGTCACGGAGTCTTTAAGTCAAGAGTGAATAGGTTACTTATATGGAAACGTGCTTCATCTTCGACCACATCGTCGCTTACCATCAGATGAGAACTATCTCTCGATTACCTCATGTTATCTCATGATAAATATACTTAAACCTATCAATTTATGCCATAATTAATTTGAAACATAAACTGGATCAAGTACATATTTCGTATGTACGGTCGGCCAAGAAAGTGGTGTACCAGTTTTGATTTAGTTTCCCGGTCATCGAAAATTACAACAAGGTTCGTTATAAAAAGATATTACTGAAAGAGACAACATTATCATGACCAAGGATCTTCTACCTACTAACTGGATTGCTTACGAATGATTCAAAGAATACAGAAAGTCTTTCTTAGCGGTTAAACAATAGAGTATAAACTTGCACGCATAAAACTGAAGGAACTATTCGTTCCGAGCGAGACAGTGCCGTGTGTGGATTGTGTCCCTTTCTTCTGTGTGTCAGATTAAAAATATTTATTTCAATGGTAATTTTTTCGACTTGTCTGTTGTAGTAATAACACCTAGTTCTAAACTTCTTTGGAATTCTATCTTTAAAATGAATTGCCATTATTACTGTATGCATATTAATGAAAATTAAAGTTATGTTACCATGCAATCACAAGATGTTTAAAACAAAAAAAAAATGGAATTTGTAACAATTAGTAGTGATATATTATACTATACATGGCAATTACTACGTTGCTGTCTGACGTTTACTTGACATCTGTATGTTTGTAAATTTGCATTATATTTAATTTTGTGAGTTTTCGTAATATTAAAGTGCAAGATACTGTAACCATGGTAAGAACGTGTTTTGTGGTTAATCGCAAGAGTGAAGGGTACCCCGGGTCTGGAATTTCCTTTTTTAAGTAAGTTTTGTGACTTTGTTTACAAATTGCATTTAGGGTGACTATGTTTTCATTGTAAAAGTGGATGTTCTTCTCTTTATTCTTCTTATTTATTATTGAAGTGAAAACTTCTTTAGCGGCGTTGTGCACTTTTTTTGTATTGGGTAAAAAATGTTAAACTCGCGTCAGGACACGTGACCTGATCGAAAATTCGTAAGGTGGACGGAGAGTCTAAGAGATAAACTTTTTAATGTAATATAAATTGTCATGTTTGTGTAAGACAGCGCAATAAATAAATATTGTATTCTACCACATAAATGAGAGTACTTTTATACTGATAATTAAAGCAATTCGTGCAAAATTATTCCCTAAACATTCCAAAATATCAAAAATTCACAACGTTAATATTCAAGTTTTCAATTCTGCCGGCACTCCCGGAGTGCAAACCGTCGTTTTTTTTCTTTCTTCTCATTATTTATTATTTTTTGTTATTTTAAGCTTTCCTATAAATGATGATCGAGACCGGTGGCTCAGTGTTCTACACAGAAAAAGGTCAGAAACGGTTCCAAAATTTGTAGCCGCTATTTCAAGCCCGAAGAAATATTGCTTTTCGAAACAAGATCAAATGATGCAATTCCATCCATTTTCCCTAAAGTAGGTTTTAAATCTTTACAAATGACATGAAGATCACCGTTTCGAAATAGAATATGAGCGTAGCAAGATGAATTTTCATTTTGAATCTATCTTAACCATAAATACTAAAATATTGTTCTCATCAATCTATTATTATTTTAGATTCCTGTTAAAGCGAAACAAATAAATGTTTTAAGTACTATAATATTGAAACCCACTAAAGAAAAGAATATACAACCTGTACTGGGCACATTCAAAGATCTGGTAAGTGAAAGTTATGAAAGGAGTCAAATTAATAAGCATAAAAGTCGACATTTTAGTTGATTTATTTACTTTTGCTTAGCAAATTGATGGCAAAAATATTTTAATCATTTTGGCCAAAAACTCAGCAACACAAACTTGCTTACAGGTGTAGTTTATTATATTAAGAATTACTTATAACTTTATTACTTGACTCTTATCCACTGCAGTTAGTTAATGTCGACAAATAATAATAATAATTCATAATTTAAAGATTATTTCCATACTTTTAACTAATAATAGTGTAATACATTTTTTAGGGTTGTGTGTCAAGCCAATCTTGTAACAAACCTGCAACATATGAGGAACTAGAAAATATAGAACCAACCTAATAATAATAACCTTATAATTGTCATTCGATCTGCCTCCTTTATATTTAGAATTATGTTTGTTCATAATATTGATTTCTAACCTTAAATAGCACATGTGGTGTTAGCCTGTAATTAATTGTTACACTTATAAATGTAATATGACTGTTTCACACAAATGTATAGTGTAAACAATTGTAGGTTAACCTAAATAAATATATACATAAATAAATTATATCTCTTCTGTTATTCTTTCTATTTATAATCATCGTTTTTCATGAAGGGTTTTAGTAGTTTTAATTATATATAAACACTAGTACTCACGCGGGGCTTCGCTCCCGTGGATTCTATCACGGTAAAAACATAACTCTCCTTTTTTGCAGTCGCGTAAAAAGTAGTCTATAACCTTCCTCAAGCTTCAAGCTACTTCCATACCAAATTACATCCCAATCCACCCAGTACTTTCGAAGATTAACGCGTTCAAGCAAACAAACAAACAAACAAACTTTTCCGCTGTATAATATTAGTATAGATTGCATCATTTTCAATTACAATTCATTTTATTTTTAGTCTACTGGTTCTGACCGTACAAGTGTCGAATAAACGTAGATTACCAATTAATGCACGTTTATTTGGACGTCTATACCATTGCCTATCAAGGCCAAGCCTTCGAAGAATTGCCAGCTAGTGATTCTGTTATTAATTCTGTATCTGCAATAATTGTATTTGTATCACGGGTCTTAACCACTTTGAAAGTTTATAATTCAACGCAATAAAGTCTGCTTAACAAAACCAATTTTGCATTTAGCCCGCATAAGGAAGGGTTTATTATAGAAATTAGCGCGCTCAATATAAGTTCCTCAGATATATATTGAGAACTAGCTTTTCGCCCACGCGGAATTCTGGTATATCGCGCTACCGAGCAACTATTCAAAAATCTGAGATAGAAAGAACCCTATATAGATCCCAGGGTTTTAAACTATCTCCATGCCAAATTTTTTCGAAAGCGGCTCTGTGGTTTAACCGTGAAAGCGTAACAGACCGACACAGACCTTTGTATTTATAATAGAATTTATTTCTTTCTTTCTATTAAATAGGTTGTTAAGAAAAAAAACCAGCCAAGTACGAGTCGGACTCACGCATGAAGGGTATTTTTATAGGTAGGTAATGAATGGTACAGAACCTTTACCTATAAAAAGCGCCAAAAATATCACAACTGTTGTATGGGAGTCTCCCTTGAATATTTATTTTAATTAATTTTTAGTATTTTTTGTTATAGCGGTAACAGAAATACATCATTTGTAAGGTTAATAATAAGTGTCTTAAAAAAACCTGCAAATATTGCATCAAATAAAATTGTCCTTACGTTTATCACGAATTGATATACACACTACTAGAAAGAGATAGCTAGGTCCTTCGAGGGTATACTCTTCGGAACGGATTTGAGCTTCGCGTCCGCATTCCAGTTTAGGTACAAGTTCCTTGATCATGACGTAAACCTATGTATTTAGTATTCATACGTCATATGTCACATATAAGTACATGACATTTTAACCTTTAGTATAAATGAAAAGGACATTAGTTTCTACAAAGCAATTGAAATGTTTCCAAACAAAAGTAATAAAAACTATTTAGACAACCGAATTCCATTTGAAAAAGAAAACTGACAATTGACATTTTGTCAAATATATGCAAAAAATCGATATATTTTCCGTGTTATTTTTCAATCAACTGCATATAAAATCATCTCAATGCCTGCCAACTTGACCATTGCCGAAAGAGCACAAATAATTGCCCAATTTAATGAGGGAAGCAGTATCAGTGCGATATCCCGGAATTTGAATATATCGAGGCGTTCTGTCCGCTTTTGGATTCGTCGTGAAGGAGAGGAGGGAAGTTTGTTGGATCACAGAAGAAGTGGTCGCCGGCCTGCACTCTCCAATAACGATAGAGAATTCATGAGACGGGAATATGAAATCAATGGTTTTAAGCCCACAAAACATTTTGCGGAGATGTTCGATGTGAGTGCCCAAACAATAAGGAATCATCTACATTACATGGGGTTGCACCACAGGCATTACGCCAAGAAAATATATTTGACGGATGCTCACAGACTTGCTCGTCTGAACTTCGCCAGAGAGCACTTAGAGTTTGATTGGTCTAATACAGTGTTTTGTGATGAAAAAACGTTTAAATCCAGTCAGCATGGACGTCTTCACCTTTGGCGATATAATACAACATGGTATAAAGATGATCATGTAATCCCAAATAGAGAATCAGGTCGAATTTCCGTAAATATTTGGGGCTGGATGAGTACGGATGGTGTAGGAGAATTGTGTTCTCTACCTCCTCGAGCGACGGCTGTAAATTATATCGACGTGCTTCAGAATGCAATGCTACCGACAGTCCGTAATGTTTACCCGGAGAACGAAGTGCCACAATTTGATTTTGTTCAAGATAATTGTTCAATTCATAATGCGAGGATCGTAAGAGCCTGGTTTCGTTCACACACTGACGTAAGGGTAATTCAGTGGCCCTCAAGATCGCCGGACCTCAACCCGATAGAAAATCTTTGGGGCCTTATGGTCCAACGATGGTCGCATCAAAATGAAAGAACCAAACAAGCTCTTATTAGTCACTGTAATTATATCTGGGAGGAAATGCGGGGAACCGATATTTGCTCACGGCTTGTTGGTTCAATGAGGTCTCGTCTTTTAGAGGTTATAGAGGCCAACGGCGGTTACACCCGTTTCTAATTTTTAAAAATTTTCAATATCTTCTAAATATTACTATATATGCTATGTTTTTGTTTGTTATAAGTATTTTAAAATTGATTGTAGAAATTTAATAAAAGGATAAATCTATTTTTAGCTTGTTTTTTATTGATGTTGTAATTACAAGTTTACAGAAATTGTAGGTTTGTGGACTCGCCTTGTGCCTTTACAATTTTATGTAACTTGTTGATTACAATTCTGAATTTGTAGATACAATTTTGTCATCAAAATCTACAGCCCCCCGCCGTTGATTTTACGACGTCATTGGTTCCATCAAGTTCAAACTAAGAACAGCTGTCACGTTACAAACAGTAATAGTCGTTATCAATAATCAGATAAAGACAGCAATAGAAGTTGTCAGATCGATCTGCAAGCGAAACTAATCTTTATCACCTATGAATCTGCAAGCGATATTCAACCTTAGGGTGGTACACCACTTTCTTGGCCGACTGTACCTACCGTAAAGCTTAGCGTGGTGCCTACCTCCCACATAGCTAAAGTAGACTAAAAACCATCGAAAACCATTTTAAAGATGCGGAAAACCGCTGAATCTAGGAAACGCACGATTGAGTCTTGTGGTCATCCTATGCCTCTAACTTATAGACTTAATTTGATTGCGAGAACACGGTAGACTCTTCGATTCGTTGTTTATTACATGGTAGGTACTATGTGAATTGGTCTATAGTGTAGATTATTTTTTTATTCATGACTAGCTTTTGCCCGCGACTTCGTCCGCGTGGAATAGTTACTTTGGGCTAACGTTAAATTTAACCCCGATTTTGAAGCATTCTTCATTGGCGCTCCGTTCCCATTGGCTTTAGCGTAATGATATATAGCCTATAGCCTTTCTTTATAAATTTACTATTTAATTAAAAAATATTTTTTCAATTCGAACCAGTAGTTCCTGAGATTATCGCGTACGAACAAACAAACAAACTCTTCAGCCTTATATTATTAGTATACGCGCGGCGACCGATTCTCAAAAATAATCCTTATAGCATGATTCAGTATTCACGCGCGATGGCTTATTATTAGCGTATTTCATGTATAACTTTGGTGTTTCTATACCGATTTATATGATTGTTTTTTATGGAATAGTTAATAATGTTAACTTTTTCAATTAGGGGTGACTGAGAGTGTGAGTAGACAAGTATTATAATCAGAAAGCTTCGAACTGCTAAGTTATCGGGAGTTACACATGTTATTGTGAGTCAACCATAAAAGATAGACATATGCTGTCGTGGGACATTTTTTATATTCCGCCATGAAATTATTTCTGTGTAGCTTTAACCATTAAGGTTCCACACGCGACGGAAGCTTAAAAAATGGAGTAACTTTTCCCATTTTCCCAACATTCCTTCCCTTTTCCCTTCACTGCCCTGCTCCTATTGATTGTAGCGTGATGAAAAGTATACTATAACCAGCTCAGGTGTATGAAAAATAATTGTACCAAGTTTCGTTAAAATCCGTCGAGCAGTTTTTGCTTCTATAACGGTTATACAGACAGACGGACAGATAGACAAAAATTTTACTGATTGCGTTTTTGGCATCAGTATCGATCCCTAATCACCCCCTGATAGTTATTTTGGAAATATATTTCATGTACAGAATTGACCTCTCTACAGATTTATTATAAGTATAGATAGCCTTGTGTTTGACCACTATCTCACTCAACTGATGGTAAATGATGATGTGGTCGAAGATGAAGCACCCTCTTGACTAAAAGACCCCAGGCTATAGCTATCAGGAAATACAGACTCTGACAAGGAATTCACTTTCATCCACATCCACTCCAGGGCCTATACTACCTCAAATGGCTTAGCATGATCCTCCGTTATGTCGAAAATACTGCAGCGATCATTTTGAAATAAATATATAGTAAAGTTGAGGATTAATGATAGGTATTATGTTAGACGAAAACACGATTCCATAAAATTTTCTTGATAGAAAAAAATTCTAAAGTGACCTCCAAACCGAACAATAAACCACTGGTATTCAAAAATAACTTCAAATTAGATAATGCAACTTTGCATAATAATTAAACTAAGTATAAAGCAGTTCTTATGGTATTTACTTTTTTTAAATTACCATTATTTTCACTGTAAAAAGAAGTAAACTAAATTATCGGTGTCTTGATATGTGTGGGATAATAATAAAACTTTTGAAAAGAGTAACCGTGGAGTTTCTTGCCGGTTCTTCTCCACAGGAGACTGCCAATTCGAACCGCAAACCAAAACAAAATACATAATTCGATGCTCCCAAGCAATAACTCGGAAATCGAAAAATCAAAATTTTACAGGACAAAAGATTTACTGTTTTTATCAAGTAATATGTTTTCAACGAGTGGGACTATTGAAGTCATTGATGTATTAAATGAAAGTTTTTTTTTTGCGAAATGTAACTGTGTCACTGATATGACATTCCTATGATTCAAAACTTAGTTATTTAAGAAAAAAAACCTAAATTCTATACATATAAAATATCATGCATTTCATTATTATCTTTATAAATATCATTAGGAAAAATCAGCAAAAAATTGTTAAGGTGTATTCCAGTCCAAAGATGCCGAATTCGACATAATACTCATAATAGCAAATTACCGAGTTCTTGGTTGGGGGATCGATATGTTTGATTTGATTTGAGACGTCGATGAAATTGAGTCGATTACTTATGACGTGTGTGTGTATGTGTTTGCAAAGAAATCTATGTGGCTTGTTATAATTACAGATCAACGAATACAGAACGCTGGGCGACATGATGTGGCTGAGTAGCATCCCTCTACCGGAGCCAGCCACCGCGCCCCCTCCCCGTCTCACCCCCCTGCACCCGCACGCGCTGTTCACCTGGCGCTTGTTCTCTCTCAACCTGGCCCAGTGTAACTATTTATTTATTTATTTTATACTTTATTGTACACCTTACAATACACTTAAGTATACATATAATAAAACCAGTGTACAATGGGTGGTCTTAAGCGCGCTACACACGGCTAAGATAATATAATATTTTATCTTAATATACCATATCGCTCGCCATATAATTCAATGGACCATCACACACGACGAAGATAATTTATATTTCATATTTTCGTATCGTAAGATAGAGAGCGATATGAGAATTTATTATCGTAACATAACATCTTAAGTTATTAAAAATATCTTACCTTAATATGTTAAGATACAAAATGCGAATACAGTATGTCGAGATTTAAATTTCATTGGTACGAAATCGTGAGGCAAATTCTATCTCTTTCACACACAGCGTAGGACCGGCTCACGCGCATCTGGAATCTTCTTTCTTACTCAGTTCAGTGGAGCGAGCAGAGAGAAGAGGTGTTGCACGTGTTTCTCGTATCTTCTTACTTTGGTTTTGGATCTATTCGTTGTTGTTGTTTTTATAATTTACCAATTTTCGTATAACTAATCGAAATGGAACGACTAATTGAAACCGTACGCAGATATCCTTGTCTATGGAAATTGAACTCGGAAGAATAAAAACTGAATGATTTTAAAATACTCATGGAATTTCTTTTCTGAGAGATCTTCAAAAATATTAAATTCTCCACAGTCTTTCCTATTTTTAATATGTTTTTCTACCCAAATGAATTCTTCTTCTAGAGCGTGCAAGAATCAAATTCAAAATAGGAATCGTCATCAGATGAGCTATCCAATAAATCTAGCAGGCAAGCATGAGCCATAGTTAAATCACTCTGTATATTGGTTCAACACAGGACACGTGCGGTCGCGACGAAAGCTTACATAGTATCGTATCTTCATCGTCTGTGATGGCCTAATATATAATATTAATTTAAAATCTTAAGATAAAATATTATAGTATCTTAGCCGTGTGTAGCGCGCTTTATCGCACAGGGCAATCTCTTACAGACAACCTTTGGATGGACAGAAATTAATGGAGATAGATTTAGGGCTGTCAGTGTACAACATCATACATAATACTAATTAAATATAATATTATTATAATTTAATTAAATAAAAATATTAATTACTTACATACCTACTACAATATAGTAAACTAGATTCTGCCCGTGACTTCATTTGCGTAAGAGGGTTTTCCAGCATGAATCCCGATCCCATGAGAATTCCATTCCCATAAAAAGTAGTTGTTTCAGGATGTCAACTATCTACTTCCAAATTTCATTAAAATCCATCCAGTAGGTCCAGAAATTATCGTGTACAAACAGACAGACTTCTTTTTTTAATCTTCTCCCGTTACTGTTTTCTGTTGTCCCTCTATTATTATTTTTGCAAAAATATGAAATGTACAGACACACTTTTTACTGTTTCATTGTATGTATAGATATAGATATGCTACCCACTACATTTTCCATAGCTTACTATTAAGGGATAACTCGAGACACATAACATTATATACTTAATAAACTAAAATAACAGTTAATAATGTGTGATGCACAATGTATAAACTACAAAAAGATTTCATAAACCAAGCACACAAATATATACAACGTGTAATTTAAAGGGTTTTAAGGGTCTGGATGATAACAAACGATATAGCAAGGGTTTTATAATCCTAAGTCTACATGTCTGGAACTTATTACAAATTTCAGTACATTGATACCAAAGACCGAATTTTTCAAATTAAGAAGAACGATGAGAATTTTCGTGTTATTGGCAAGTGACGTGGAAAGTTATTGACCCTCGTAGTGCTGTAACACGTTTGTTGTGATTGGTATTCAAGAAATATAATATGAAACGGATACTTTGGTATCAATTCTTTGAGTCACTTATTTTGTGCTGAAACTGTGCATAGAGAGAGAGATGTTGTCTTCAGCCCTTTCGGATAGATATGGGGTTTCCGTTACACGTTGTATACATTATAATTATCATGCAATCGACTGCCGATCCTTAATAACTGCATGGATTTGCTGCCTGAACATACTTTTACTGAGAAACAGGACTATCAAACTATCACCAGCATGTATTTAGCCTTTTGGTCTCTAACTGCGTCGTTGTTCGAGTGGTCGCAAGCGTGACTGCCAACCACGAAGTCTCGGATTCGATTCCCGGGTCTGGTAAAAAGTACTCTTGGATTTTTCTGTAAAGAATTTCTCAGTAGTAGCCTGGAGTTTGGAAGTAGGCGTTGTGATATCCCCGTGCCTCGCAAAGCCATTGGTCCCAGCTGTCAGACATCTTTGTCAAGTTCCTCCATGACACACATGCCAAATTTCTGATATCATCGGAAAGCTTGAGGCTAGAGGTACCGAATCACTCCACCAATTCCTTTGGTAAGTCGTTCCCAGCTCAAACAGTACGACTGTGGAATACTCTTCCCGTGTCAGTAAGACAAGCACAAACCATTCCTTCTTTCAAAAACATGGTAAAAGATCTCTCTCTTTAATTTGTTACTATTTCTTATATAACTCAGCTTTGTTCTTTTCATTATAAGTATATAAGTGAATAGTACACCATGGACTACCCGCGTATTTATTTTCTCCTGCTGTGTCAAATCCATCCAAAGGTTGTCTGTAAAAGACCGCTTTTAGTGATAAGACCGCCCATTGTAACACCCTTTGTAGTTTTTTAAGTCCTTATTTAATTCTGTTATGGTGTACCTACAATAAAGAGTATATCTATCTATCTTTGACAGTCGTTACGGGAGTCAGAAGCCAGTAAATCTGACACTGGTCTCGTCAAGGGGTTACCCAGTTACTGGGTTGTGGAGCTCAGATAGGCAGTCGTTGCATATAAAACATTAGTACTCAGCTGCACCCGGTTAGGCTAAAAGTCGACCACAGCATAGTTGCGAAAAAGCCTAGGCAGATGATGGTGTACCAAGCCTCTTCTAATCAAACGTATCTAACCCACTACATACTCAAGAAGCTACCGGGAAATGTTCAGGCATATTTTTGATAAAGTCGATTCACCGTAAGACTTCTGTAACATTTACAGGGACTCCGAACAAGAAATTCTATTGGAGATGCAAAATTTAAGACAAATTGTTCGATGTTTTTGTCCATTATGAAATTCGCGATACGTACTACACATAATTTGACTAAAAACAGCTCTGTATTTAATCTAAATAACAACTCAAACTCCGCGCCAAAGTGGAAAAGAGTTGTGCCAATGCAACAACGAAAAAAAATTGGAACCATAAACAAAACATACATTCTCGAAAACTTTTTGTCTGAATGTATGTCGGAGTCAGCCTTCAACTTAACCAGATGCACCTGCCAGATGCCTGCCAGGTACACTGCCTAACTGACCTCCACAATCCAAGAGATAACATATTACTACTAAGTATCTATTCTATTTTAGCACGTAGCACGATATTAAACCTAACAATTTTTTTTTATGTATTTAATACACTACACATTCATTAACATTAGTTTATTTACCCTCGTCCGTGTGTCACTGCTAGGTGCCAACTGAAAACCAGCGCTGGGTGTCTTTTGCCCAGCAAATGCTGAGTTGGTAACCCTTTCGGTGTAGACATGCTCAGTTAAATTCTTAATGTTATTTTTTATGTTTGTATTTTTCTGTTGTTGTGTGTATCACCGAATAAATGGTTATCAATTTCAATTTCAATATTCCGTAATGTTGTTTTTAAATCGGCTAATATATTAATTTTCCAATTATAGTGCCTGAAGTACTAGGGCTGTATGACGCACTAGGAGTTAAGCATGAACCCCTTCGGCTGATCGCACCACAGTTCGAGACACCTTTCCCACCACTTCAACTAGCCGTAAGTACAACATTTTGTTTGTTTGTATTTTGGTTTCTTACAACGATCTATAGGTCACTAAATTATAGAATATTTACATTGAGGTTGAAGGTGCCTCATAAGTTAACTACCTGAATATAGGCTGCTAATTTTTATCCTAACATACTCTATGCAAACAAGAAGTTCTATTACTAGGACTCCTTTGCTGCATGATATAATATAAAATATATACTTAGATCCTTTTCGTGTACCTATTCATAAAGTGGTAATATAATAAGAAGGATAATTCTTACATCATTTGATTAAAACTTTTATCTATATTTCTTAAAGCCATTGCTTTTTAATGTGTTAGATTTTAATTTCTATTGGCAATGCTTATTTAAACATTTTTAAACTCTATTTTGTAATTTAATTCTATTTTTTTGTGTTCAGTCATCAATTATATCATCAGTCATATATATATATTTTTTTTTTTTTTTTTTTTTTTTTTTTTTTTTTTCCTCGTACTTTGTATTTTCCAAATAATTCTACTGGAGCATGTTTAAATATAGTATTTAAATTAATGTTTTATTGTATACTTTGTTTTTTCCGTTGGGTGGGGACCTGGTGATCTGTAATTCAGGCATTTCTATGCCTAACACAGACACCAGCTCCTCACAAGTTGTAATATAAGATGTACATTTATGATGTCACTGTTGTTAGCTTGTAATTTGTGAGGAGAAATAAATAAATATATTATTATTATTCCATTTATTAAATCTATGTACATATAAATTACATTTTTAAATATTAATATAAAAAATAAAAACATTTAAAAATATAAAAAATAGTAGCCCACCGGTACCGGGAACAGGGTCCAAGCTACCGGTGGTCAGGGCTCCATAGAGAGGAACCTCCTCACAATACGCGCCGTTTCCAGGAGTACTGCTTTCTGTATCAAGCCCTTGATCCAGCTGCACAACGAGAGCCTCCTTAGATGTTGGTCGAGGCTCTTGGCTATTATACCATTGGCTGAGACGACTATCGGCACAATGATTGCTGTCTCCACATCCCACATGTCGACAACCTCGCGCGCCAGGTCAAGATACTTATTTTTTTTATCTATCTCAGCTTTCACGAGGTTCTCGTCATGGGGGACTGCTATATCAACAATCATTGTGCGACGCTCTAATCGGTCTATCACCACTATGTCAGGCTTATTGGCAACAATAGTCCTGTCAGTGATGATAGACCAATCCCAGTACAGTGTAATATTGCCATTTTCGAGAACTGGGTCGGGCACATACCTATAGTATGGTACTTCTGATTCCACAAGATTGTATTTAAGTGCAAGTTGCTGGTGAATAATCCTGGCTACGAGGTTGTGTCTATGCAAATATTCTCCGTTAGCCAGGCGAGAACAACCGGAAATAATGTGACGAATGGATTCTCCCGGTTTGTGACATGCCCGACATGTGTCTACCGTACCATCCTTCACAATATATTTCCGATAGTTATTCGTCATCATAACTTCGTCCATAATCGCACAGACAAAACCTTCGGTTTCCCCGAAGAGGTCACCAAAACGTAGCCAGGCTACGGACGCTAATAAATCTACTTCAGACCCATGAAGGGCTCGGTAATAGCGTCCGTGAAGCTCCTTGCTCTTCCATACTTCTCTGCGGTCATTAGTATCTAATACTACAGGTTTGCGCCAATTCTCGTTACCTAAGGAGAGCGGCGTGAGGCCTTTATCCACCGCTACCACATCCCGATGCATACCCACGTCGGTTTCTAGGAAATATTCCCTAAGGCTGCATACCTCGCGGTTGTGCAGGGTCTTTGCATTTAAAAAGCCACGACCCCCGCACTTCCGCGGGATATACAGCCTCATCACCGATGAACGTGGGTGATGCATCCGATTTGCAGTCAGCGTTGTGCGGACCCGCCTGTCCAAGGCGTCAAGTTCAGTCTGAGTCCATTTGAGTATGCCAAAAGAATACATCAATACTGGCATAACCCAACCATTGAAGGCACGCACCTTGTTTCCGCCTGATAGAAGACTATTCAGTACTTTATTCAGGCGGCCAAAGAAGCGTTCCTTCAATGACTGTTTAACATAAGCAGCATTGATGCCTAGCGCTTCTGAAATACCCAAATACTTGTAAGTTTCAGTTGATCCGAGGGATCTTAGGTGTATGGAATCCGAGAGTTGAGTTCCCACGGATTCCATAATCTCCCCTCGCTTTACATGCATAACTGCACACTTGTCCACCCCAAATTCCATCCCGATGGCGTTACTGAAAGTTTCTGTTACCTTCAGTAGCTCCATCAGTTGCAGTTTGTTGGTGGCAAAGATTTTCAAATCATCCATGTAGAGCAAGTGTGATATGACCTGGCCACCTCTTCTCAACTGGTAGCCTAGCCCCAAACCCTCCAGCAATGTACTGAGAGGGTTGAGAGCCAGACAAAACCACAGTGGGCTCAGACTGTCGCCTTGAAATATGCCACGCTCAATCCTAATCGGTTCGCTGTTTTCCTTGATCTGTCGACATCCTGGATAGCAAAGGACCGTCTTCCATTGCCCCATACATGACTCAAGAAAATTACGTAGTATTGGGTCTATTTTATACAACTCCAACACCTTCTTGAGCCATGTATGTGGAACAGAATCATAGGCCTTCTTATAATCTATCCAACATGTCGACAGATTCTTTCGGAAACGACGAACCTGTTGGTTAATGGCAATATCAATGAGGAGAAGCTCCTTAGTACCGCGGGACCCGTTCCTACATCCATTCTGAGAAGCAGACATGATTGAATTTATATCAATATGATTATTAATTTTGGCTCTCAAAATGGAAGTAAGAACTTTATAGACCGTCGGTAAGCACGTGATCGGTCTATAATTTTTAGGTTCCGCTGTACTACCTGATTTATGGAGCAGGTGGGTTATTCCTGTAGTCAGGAATTGAGGTAGCGATCCTGACTCTAAGGCAGACTGGAACTGAGATGCCAAGCGGGCGTGCGATCTTTGAAACCATTTTATCCAAAAATTGTGCAGTCCGTCTGGTCCTGGAGATTTCCAGTTGGATAACGGACGGACTGCACGGGTTACATCTTGGGGGCTGATCGTAATTGCCCCCATTTCTGGTATAAGATCGCACGTGCGCTTGATCTCACTCATCCAGTCACCCTCGGTGTGACCGACAGGAGCCGACCAGATGCTGCGCCAGAACGAACACATGGCGTCATCATCCGGTAAGCACGTATCAGTCACACCTTGGTCAGGTCGCTCCCAGGCCCTATAAACCCACCTTTCATTGCTTTGGAATGCGCGATTCTGAGTGTATCGCTCCACCCGCCGCTTATATCTACGAATTCTATTTGCCCACGCATAGACTTTCTGCTTCAGGAAGTCGATGCGCTCTGTGACGCAGGTCAGATAATCCCGAGGACTAATATAAGTCCCCGCGAACGCCCGCCTCACAAAGCGCATCACTCTAGGGCGAGTGTTGCCCTGTCTGAAGCAGATAAGTTTGCCAATGAGTGCTCTAGCCTCAGCAATACGACGCTCGATCCTGCCCTGCCAAGCTGGTACAGCTGGTCGTATAACTCTGTCAGTCTTTGGGAACTTGACATGAGCTACCCGACAAGCCGCTACAGCTGCACAGTATAGGATCGAATGAGTATCGGTGAGGTCTTCACTATTGTCAAAATAATTTGACAGCAGTGAATCTAGAGCACACACTAGCGCCCTATTTTTCTTATGCATGGGCAAACGAGGCAGACGAGGTCTAAGCTCAGGCTGTGTGGAGCGATACTCCCGTAATGCGCACTCCAAAGCACTCCTCAATCGTTCACTGCACTGGGTACTCACGGTTATAGCCTCGTCATCATCATCTTCATCGACGTGGTCGGGTTGCGGTGAGACACTGGGTTGTAGATGCACCGCGGCCAGTGGTGAAGCAGATGAGACACGGCTGCACCGTGATTCAAGGCGTAGTCTATCAAGTACGGCGTCATCCAACATACGGTTACGCTGGATTACCCGCACCTGATCCGATAGTCGTTGCGCCGAAACGTTGACATCTGGTTCAAGTACCTGGAACAGAGAGAGCATCCGACCGCGGTACGCAGTCAGGTTAGTTCCCCCCTCTGTGGCCCCAAAGTATGAGCGCATGACATTTTCATTGATGGAATGTGTCCATCGCATGCGCTGCACACTTCCACCGGCAGCGGGGACCCCATCGGAGGCCGGAGGGCCTCGAAGTCCTAAGCCGGCCGGAGGGCGGCCTCTTCCTCGCCGACGCGCAGGTGGTGGTGTCGTCGGCGGCGAGAAGTACTCATCGCTCGAGCTCGACGCAACTGCAGCGGCCGGAATTTCTTGACTCACGGCTGGAGAAGGTCCCGGTGGCTGCGAGGCGGAGCTCAGCGATGATTCCGCTGGTCTTGGGCGTGTGGTTTGCTGTAACCGGGCCCGGTATCTTGTCAACATTTTTTAATTTGAGTCGTCTTGTAGAGATTTTCTTTCCAGAAGGTATATTCGGCATTTCTGCAGTGGCCTTTGCTTTTTTTTTTACGGTTTTGGTTTTATTAAACATGATGCATTTGTTATATACTATTTATTTATCAAATTTTTATTCAAAAATAAAACTGAAGAAGAAAATTTTTGACAGGCGGGTTGACATCCGAGCCACAGATTATTTATTATTATTATTATTCCATTTATTTAATATATATATACATATAGATTACATTTTTAAATATTAATATAAAAAATAAAAACATTTAAAAATATAAAAAATAGCAGCCCACCGGTATCGGGAACAGGGTCCAAGCTACCGGTGGTCAGGGCTCCATAGAGAGGAACCTCCTCACAATACGCGCCGTTTCCAGGAGCACTGCTTTCTGGATCAAGCCCTTGATCCAGCTGCCCAACGAGAGCCTCCTTAGATGTTGGTCGAGGCTCTTGGCTATTATACCATTGGCTGTGACGACTATCGGCACAATGATTGCTGTCTCCACATCCCACATGTCGACAACCTCGCGCGCCAGGTCAAGATACTTATTTTTTTTATCTATCTCAGCTTTCACGAGGTTCTCGTCATGGGGGACTGCTATATCAACAATCATTGTGCGACGCTCTAATCGGTCTATCACCACTATGTCAGGCTTATTGGCAACAATAGTCCTGTCAGTGATGATAGACCGATCCCAATACAGTGTAATATTGCCATTTTCGAGAACTGGGTCGGGCACATACCTGTAGTATGGTACTTCTGATTCCACAAGATTGTATTTCAAAGCAAGTTGCTGGTGAATAATCCTGGCTACGAGGTTATGTCTATGCAAATAGTCTCCGTTAGCCAGACGAGAACAGCCGGAGATAATGTGACGAATGGATTCTCCCGGTTTGTGACATGCCCGACATATGTCTACCGTACCATCCTTCACAATATACTTCCGATAGTTATTCGTCATCATAACTTCGTCCATAATCGCACAGACAAAACCTTCGGTTTCCCCGAAGAGGTCACCAAAACGTAACCAGGCTACGGACGCTAATGTGTCTACGTCAGACCCATGAAGGGCCCGGTAATAGCGCCCGTGAAGCTCCTTGCTCTGCCATACTTCTCTGCGGTCATTAGTATCTAATACTACAGGTTTGCGCCAATTCTCGCTACCTAAGGAGAGCGGAGTGAGGCCTTTGTCCACCGCTACCACATCCCGATGCATACCCACGTCGGCTTCTAGGAAATATTCCCTAAGGCTGCATACCTCGCGGTTGTGTAGGGTCTTTGCATTTAAAATGCCACGACCCCCGTACTTCCGCGGGATATACAGCCTCATCACCGATGAACGTGGGTGATGCATTCGATTTGCAGTTAGCGTAGTGCGGACCCGCCTGTCCAAGGCGTCAAGTTCAGTCTGAGTCCATTTGAGTATGCCAAAAGAGTACATCAATACTGGCATGACCCAACCATTGAAGGCACGCATCTTGTTTCCGCCTGATAGAAGACTATTCAGTACTTTATTCAGGCGGCCAAAGAAGCGTTCCTTCAATGACTGTTTAACATAAGCAACATTGATGCCTAGTGCCTCTGACATACCCAAATACTTGTAGGTTTCAGTTGAGCCGAGGGATCTTAGGTGTATGGAATCCGAGAGTTGAGTTCCCACGGATTCCATAATCTCCCCTCGCTTTACATGCATAACTGCACACTTGTCCACCCCAAATTCCATCCCGATGGCGCTACTGAAAGTTTCTGTTACCTGCAGTAGCTCCATCAGTTGCAGTTTGCTGGTGGCAAAGATTTTCAAATCATCCATGTAAAGCAAGTGTGATATGACCTGACCACCTCTTCTCAACTGGTAGCCTAGCCCCGAACCCTCCAGCAATGTACTGAGAGGGTTGAGAGCCAGACAAAACCACAGTGGGCTCAGACTGTCGCCTTGAAATATGCCACGCTCAATCCTAATCGGTTCGCTGTTTTCCTGGATCTGTCGACATCCTGGATAGCAAAGGACCGTCTTCCATTGCCCCATACATGACTCAAGAAAATTACGTAGTATTGGGTCTATTTTATACAACTCCAACACCTTCTTGAGCCATGTATGTGGAACAGAATCATAGGCCTTCTTATAATCTATCCAACATGTCGACAGATTCTTTCGGAAACGACGAACCTGTTGGTTAATGGCAATATCAATGAGGAGAAGCTCCTTAGTACCGCGGGACCCGTTCCCACATCCATTCTGAGAAGCAGACATGATTGAATTTGTATCAATATGATTATTAATTTTGGCTCTCAAAATGGAAGTAAGAACTTTATAGACCGTCGGTAAGCACGTGATCGGTCTATAATTTTTAGGTTCCGCTGTACTACCTGATTTATGGAGCAGGTGGGTTATTCCTGTAGTCAGGAATTGAGGTAGCGATCCTGACTCTAAGGCAGACTGGAACTGAGATGCCAAGCGGGCATGCGATCTTTGAAACCATTTTATCCAAAAATTGTGCAGTCCGTCTGGTCCTGGAGATTTCCAGTTGGATAACGGACGGACTGCACGGGTTACATCTTGGGGGCTGATCGTAATTGCCCCCATTTCTGGTATAAGATCGCACGTGCGCTTGATCTCACTCATCCAGTCACCCTCGGTGTGACTGACAGGAGCCGACCAGATGCTGCGCCAGAACGAACACATGGCGTCATCATCCGGTAAGCACGTATCAGTCACACCTTGGTCAGGTCGCTCCCAGGCCCTATAAACCCACCTTTCATTGCTTTGGAATGTGCGATTCTGAGTGTATCGGTCCACCCGCCGCTTATATCTACGAATTCTATTTGCCCACGCATAGACTTTCTGCTTCAGGAAGTCGATGCGCTCTGTGACGCAGGTCAGATAATCCCGAGGACTAATATCAGTCCCCGCGAACGCCCGCCTCACAAAGCGCATCACTCTAGGGCGAGTGTTGCCCTGTCTGAAGCAGATAAGTTTGCCAATGAGTGCTCTAGCCCCAGCGATACGACGTTCGATCCTGCACTGCCAAGCTGGTACAGCTGGCCGAATAGCTCTGTCAGTCTTTGGAAACTTGACATGAGCTACCCGACACGCTGCAACAGCGGCACAGTACAGGATCGAATGGGTATCGGTGAGGTCTTCGCTATTGTCAAAATAATTTGACAACAGTGAATCTAGAGCACACACTAGCGCCCTATTTTTCTTATGCATGGGCAAACGAGGCAAACGAGGTCTCAGCTCAGGTGGTGTGGAGCGATACTCCCGTAATGCACACTCCAAAGCACTCCTCAATCGTTCACTGCACTGGGTACTCACGGATGTAGCCCGGTCCTCATCATCTTCACCGACTTGGTCGGGTCGCGGTGAGATACTAGGTTGTAGTTGCACCGCAGCCTGTGGTGAAGCAGATGAGACACGACTGCACCGTGATTCGAGGCGTAGTCTATCAAGTACGGCGTCATCCAACATACGGTTACGCTGGATGACCCGCACCTGATCCGACAGTCGTTGGGCCGAAACGTTGACAGCTGGTTCAAGTACCTGAAACAGAGAGAGCATCCGACCACGGTACGCAGTCAGGTTAGTTCCCCCCTCTGTAGCCCCAAAGTATGAGCGCATGACATTTTCATTGATGGAATTTGTCCATCGCATGCGCTGCACACTTCCACCGGCAGCGGGGACCCTATCAGAGGCCGGCGGGCCTCGAAGTCCTAAGCTAGCCGGCGGGCGGCCTCTTCCTCGCCGACGCGCAGGTGGTGGTGTCGTCGGTGGCGAGAAGTATTCGTCGCTCGAGCTCGACGCAGCTGCAGCGGCCGGAGTCTCTTCACTCACGGCTAGAGCTGGTCCCGGCGGCTGCGAGGCGGAGCTGAGCGACGATTCCGCAGGTCTTGGTCGTGTGTTCTGAATCAGTCGTGCCCGGTTTCTTGTCAACATTTTGGTTTTTCCATTTATTGTTTGCTCTATTTATTCTTCTATTTATTCATGCATAGATTTTTTTTTTACTATTTTGGTTTTGTTGAACATGACTATGTTGTTTATATGGCTATTTAATTTGTAAATTATTCTGAAAAATTCGGAGGAAAAAATTTTCTGACATGTTCTTTGACAACCGGGCCACAGATTATTATTATTATTATTATTATTATGTCGAATGCTGGTTTTC
This sequence comes from Tholera decimalis, assembly GCA_943138885.2. Lineage (NCBI taxonomy): Eukaryota > Metazoa > Arthropoda > Insecta > Lepidoptera > Noctuidae > Tholera > Tholera decimalis. The sequence goes on from OW964570.2 coordinate 11,184,398, forward strand.
CTATAATTTGCGACTGTATAAAACATGGCTGTTTGTAACTTATACCCACGAAATGCTGCATATAGAAGTTGTTGGATGATCTTAATAAATAAGCCATGTATTTAAAATAAGTTCTAAGCAACTTCTGCTCGCTTACATCCACCGAAATGTTGTGTATTCCAGATATTTGCACCTACATTCAGAGAACCACCTCCACCACCTTTGGAGTTATTCGACCTGGACGAGGCTTTCAGTTCGGAGAGGTCACAGCTCGCCAGGCTTGCCAATAAATGTCTACAGCCACCGTCTTCTAGACTGGCTCAAGGTAAGTTATGTTTGATATACAGATGAAGCAATAAACTAAAATACTACGACAGTTAAAAAACTGACTAGGAGCAATGGTAGCCCAGTAGATTCGGGTACCTGGGTTCGATCCCACAACCTCTATAACTCATAAGTCGTTTTTACAGACACGATAGACAGGCACATGATTTGTGTACCACCACTGACTGCCTAAAAAACGGTGGAGGAAAACATTACACACACTAACCTGCACTAGAGTCGTGTGGTGGATTACTCATTCACTCTCACAGACAGGAGACCTGTGTCCCAACGTGGGAACATTATAACCTTTTGTCTTATAATCTGAGAGTATAAACTGATTATTATTATAACAATTGCATACAAGTTAGATGGAAGCCCAGGCCGCTGGGGTAGACGGCTCGAGTACGGGCGGCTAGCGTCGGCGCTGATGCTGCTTCACCGCCGCACCTCTATGAGCAATCCAGTACAATTTATTCATACGACCAGTCAGTGAACAAAGACAATATTCCAAGACAGAGAAAAACAATATTAAAGCGGGCGCGTACATTATACGTACGTAATGTAGCGGGGGACTAATTAGACGATTCGTAAGTTTAAAAATTGTTCATAAATTGTAAAAAAAATAAAAATACCAGAGTTTGAACTTTTTTCAGTCTTATATAAATTTTCCCAAATACAAAGGATACGAAAAAAGGAAAAGGTAAAGGATACGAATATAAAATAAAAACAATAGTTTTGATGTGTAGATAAAAACAAAAGTTTTGCTGTATGGATTTTTTTTTTTTGTTAAGTACGTTGTCACGCCAAAATTGCTGAACGTATGTGAATGAAATTAAGCACAGAGACAGACATAGCACATATGCTTTTTATGCCGAGAATATGTACGATTATAAAGGCGGTTGCGGGCAACAATTTGCATCAAATATTAATATTTTAATATGAGCCTGAGCCTGACTAAAATTCATCGGTTTTTTATTGAACCCACTTTTTTTCTTCCAGGAGACGGTCGTCAACTAGAAAACGAACTGGAATACTTTGTCCGGGAGTGCGGCAGAGTAGTCAGACTGTCTAAAGCCATGCCCAGCGATGAGGGACCCGCCGGGAAGATGATACTGCACCAGCTGGCGGTCCAGCTCGCTACTTATAAGAAAATAGCGCCGAGAGACTAAGTTATGGTCATCTTGTCGATCCCTGTCGAAATGTGTATATCTCTAGATAAGGCTATGTGCGCACTACGAAGTGAATCGTTGCGATTTCAGAACCCCATTTTTCTTTAAAGATGATTAGAGTCAAATCAAATAAATACATTACGAAACGACATTGAGGACGACTTTTTATGCGTTCATTATAGTTTGTAGTTTAGTTTAAATATGTAATTTATCAAATATGTATGAGAAGCGAAAAAAAAGTTTAAAACATAAATCAGCCAACTGCCACTAAAACTGCGCTCACCCAATCTCTCCTTCTCCCTATTTTTCACTATACTGATGCAAGTTTTTTCGATAGTAAAATCACAGAAGTTTTTTATGTTTGTGTGCCTCTTAAAAAACAGAAATCTATAAATAATAGGTATATGTATTCGGTTTGGTATACATCAAATATCATAAAAGATATTAGGCTTGTAATCATGCCAATAACCTTGACCATTTGGGCGGAGCTAACGACCCCTCTCCGCGCGCCACTCCGCGCAGCTCCGCTACCCGCATGCCGCATGCAACAGAAAAGAGAGGCGCGCACGGCCCGCGCCCGCGCCGCGCGCCGCTGGTAGTGTTGCCCAAACGAGAGTCTCGCAAGAGTCTTGCAATTAGCGATTATCCTATTGCTATTTATTAAACGGTAGTTGAGATCTCAGAACAATGTAACAGACTCTGTTATAATTGCAAGACTCTTGCGAGACTCTCGTTTGGGCAACACTAGCCGCCGGCATGCGTCGCACGGTGGGCTGAAAATCGGCTTTCATAGACTTAGGCATTTTATTTTGCAAGTGCGAGTTTTTTTGCCGGATATCACTTCTATTAGTTATAACAATATACAAAAATGACACCAGAATTGATTCTGCACAGAAACGAAGGAATTATAATTTTTTTACGAAAATTTTGTATGGAGCTAGTATGAAAAATCGAAATATCTCTAAAACGGCAGCGATAACCGTAATATCCTTATAGGGGGTTATAGTACTAATTATTTATGATTTTTTGACATACGTTACATAATGGTTGTAGATGCCTTTTTTTTTAAAAAATCGTCAAAATATTTTTATTTATTTTTACATATTTAAACGTTCCTTTTAGTGTTTAAGTTGAAGAATTCAGAGCTTTAACAACTCTTATCATAAAATAGCATCACCCCTATAGACCTGAAGGACTAGACAGAGGTGTGTAGTGTCTTGTTGATCTTGTAAGATTTCCAACAATACCAAATAGTTGAATATCAGTGTCAAAGTGCCCATGCTGTCGCTTCTTTTTGAAAGATAGGGGAATGAAATTGTTAATTGATCATACCCTAAAAGTATGATTACAACATAACCGGACACATAATAATAATAATATCCTTATAGGGGATTATAGTACTAACATTATTTATTTTAACATATGAAACTGTTCAAAACGATCCATGAACTGTGTCAAAGTTAAGAACATCGTTAGGAAGCATGCTTTTTCCCCAAATATTAAGAATATGTGAAAAAAAAAAGACTGTATATAAACTTTTTATTGATAGGTAATTTAAATAAAACAGAAGTAACAAAAATAATATCTAATAAATTCAATTATACAAAATACATATTTGAAACTATAATTTATGAAATTATTAACTAAACATATTGGTACAATAAACTAACATAAATAACAAAAGAACATAAAGAAAAATAATTAAATTTTACAAATTTTCTTTACAACTTTCGTTGTCGGACTCCAATTCCGAGTCAGAATCCAGATCGGATATACCTACAAACTCGAACTCAGTTTCCGGAAACTGTATTAGGTCGAGAGTTTCAGCAAAAAAGGTTGTCTTCCTTTTGGCATCTAACTTCGGCCTTTGTGCACTTAGAAAAGGATCCGAAGAAACAACAAGCATATTTAGGATATCTTGATTAGAATCTTGCCTGCTTCTTTTCCGCGAATGATGTTCCCGGAACCTCCTAAAATCTTTGTTTCGAGACTCTGAGGCTTCTTCCGAGAGAGTCCCAATCGGGACAATATCATTTTTTTCGATTATGTCAGCTCCATGTATTAATAGTTTATGTACGGTTGATGACATGTAGTACCAGTCGTATAATTCCACGTACTTTTCTGCTGTTTTGCGAGCAAAATCTTTAAATTTGATGACATCGATCTTCTCACCAGATGTTATTGCTTGCAAAATAACAGCAAATCTTTTTATCAGGTTTTGATCCAGATCCCAGTAATAGCTGCAGTTTTATTGGGAAACTCGAAAAACTTCCTTGCGGTATTCCCGTCATTGGTAGTTCCCGAGCCTTGTTTTACTATATCAATTAACAGATTGAGCTCCTCTTTAAATTTATTTTGAATGTTTTTTTTTCTGTTTTGTAACATATCTTTATGCTCATTACTTCTTGCTGCCCACTGTTTGAAGTCAAGTCTGTACGCAATGTGTAACAGACATTCCATGCAATTTATACGGGCATGTAGGGATGATAGGCCAAATTCATATATGTCAGAACACACAGTTTTTGATGTTACAGCATCTAAGTGGTTCATTTCTGTTGGTTTTGCTAAGCACAGGTAGCATGATGCATTTGATCTAGCTTCAGAAAGGTACGTGCAGACTTTTGCGTTGATCATTGTCATCATTAGTTTATGAGTCACCCTGTTACTATTAATGCACTCTGTGGGGTTAAGGGCCTCAATTTCCTCATCCATTTTTCTTTTGTTATCAATGACAACTGCATGGCTTTCTTTTACAAAAGTGAACTGAACCGGACGACAATAAAAAGTTGAGCATGGTTTCGGGTTTGTCCATATAGTATTATCTCCATCTGTCAGTTTCAGTGGCACCAAGGAGGTCATGAAAATGCTTGAATCATCATGCTCGCCGTCCATTTTCTGCTTGTATCGGCTTTGATTGGAAGCACCATCAAATCCCCACTTCGATATCAGCTTTAACTGCTTATTTTCCACATTATCAGAAAGACTTTGAAGAATCCGCTTCACCGTGATGTCAAGTAAAGCTTGAAGTGTAATTCTAGCTGATGAATCCGTAACTGATACTGATTGATTAGGAGGGTAGCATGCAAGCTTAGTTTGTTGCAGTTTATAGTAGGATGGGTAAATATCCTTAGCACCTTCCCGAATGGCAGTCTCTCGCAACGTAATATATTGCCACTTTGAAAGCTTAAGTGAAAGAAGCAATCCAAGTGCTTTTTCTGGTGTAAATATTACTGTTTTCTTAATGCTTTCCTTGATTTTAACGGCAGCTTCTGGATTTTTGATCATATAATTGATTACAGATGCGATATTTTCATAACCTTCTTCTTTTAAACGTGCTGCAGCTGCATATGCCAATTCACAGGAATCCTCGCCTATGTGCTCACTAGATCTTCTCTTTTTCTGTTTGCTTCCCAGATCTTTGAATGGTTTTCGGGACCTTTTTGTCATTGTTCCAACAGTCGATGATGTCGAAGGTTCTGGAGAGACTGAGCGTGCTCTTGGTATCTCATCAACAGTTGGTTCTTGATTTATTAAAGTTTGCACGCAACTCGGCCAATCAATATTTGCTTGCAACCACTCTCCGTACGTATTTCTAAACTTATGAAAGAATCGTTTAGATTTCTGCCACCTGTTTAAAGCAGCTCGCGTGAATCTCCGGCAAAATTCTTTGAGAGTTACTTGATCTTCGGCAGAAAGGCAATCGCCTATGCGGGACACAATTGCACTAAACAATACTTCATGATTAAATGAAGGACACTCACTTTTTAGAAGAACAAACAAATCTAAGTTGGTGATTAAACTTTCCATTCTAAGATTTTGTAGTCGCAAAGCAAATAGTTTTAGTGTTAGCAGTTACACGGTTGTGAACAATCTAAATTATGGAACAAAATTATAGCCCTTTTATTGTATAAAGTCAATAATTAGTTAACTACCCTCATTAAAGTTATAAAAGATATGATAATAAAAATTTATAATCGTCAAAAACATTTCGTAGAACTCATAGTAGAACTAATCAACATTAGCAAATCACATTAGCTCACTAATTATAAAAAGGTGAATGCAGTTCTTAGTTGGTATTGTTGCGAGATATTTCAAATCATTTAATCACTTAATAGGCTCATTAGAATCAGAAGACTACAACCATCATTCTAATTACTTAATTACTTGTCATCAGACTCATTAGATGACTACACAATATGTTATTTTGTATTTTGAACGTATGCAAGGTTTTAAAATTCCTTTTGTGTCGATATTATTATGTGTCCGGTTATGTTGTAATCATACTTTTAGGGTATGATCAATTAACAATTTCATTCCCCTATCTTTCTAAAAGAAGCGACAGCATGGGCACTTTGACACTGATATTCAACTATTTGGTATTGTTGGAAATCTTACAAGATCAACAAGATACTACACACCTCTGTCTAGTCCTTCAGGTCTATAGGGGTGATGCTATTTTATGTTAAGAGTTGTTAAAGCTCTGAATTCTTCAACTTAAACACTAAAAGGAACGTTTAATATGTAAAAATAAATAAAAATATTTTGACGATTTAAAAAAAAAAAAGGCATCTACAACCATTATGTAACGTATGTCAAAAAATCATAAATAATTAGTACTAAAACCTCCTATAAGGATATTACGGTTATCGCTGCCGTTTCAGAGATATTTCGATTTTTCATACTAGCTCCATACAAAATTTTCGTAAAAAAATTATAATTCCTTCGTTTTTGTGCAGAATCAATTCTGGTTTCATTTTTGTATATTGTTATAACAAATAGAAGTGATATCCGGCACAAAAACTGGCACTTGCAAAATAAAATGCCTAAGTCTATGAAAGCCGTTTTTCAGCCCACCGTGCGTCGTCGCTTCGCCTAGCCTCGGCACAGAGTATCGAAATCACAGAAGGTCAAGTCATCGTGAAAGTTAAATTCATTTTTATTTGTACCGCATCAAAAGCAGTCAAATTTTGTTATTATTTATTATCTATTGATATGGATGCACTTTTAGTATGTACTGTAGAAACTATACCTCTATTATAGATCAGCCTGGCTTGAAACATGAGGTAAACAACTTGATATATCTTTTTAACTAAATTATATATAAAAAAACTTTTTACCAAAAAAAAAACTTTTTACCAAATAATTTTTTGGTAAAAAGTTTTTATTTCACTCTTTTTAGTTGGTCTATTTTTAATTTACCTAGTTACAAGAGCCTAATTATCAACTACTTATAACCTTTTACAAAATATTGCTTTTCCCAATGCTGGGCCGTTAATTTTTGAGGAGTTCTCCTGGTACTTCACCATCAGCTCTACATCACCATATGCATTGTGACGAACATAAAGTGCGTAACATCCATATTCAAGTAATCGAATCGCAATCACAATCAATAAGAAATACCCAAAACGCTATAGGTATGCCTATAATATTTGAAGAGTTCCCTCGATTTCTCCATGATTCCATCATCAGATCCAAACGTGACGACAATGGAACCAACTAGAAGCTATACTCTTTAAAAAAAAAACGAATTTTTCAAATCGGTCCAGCCATCTGCGAGTAATGAAGTAACATACATAAAAAAAGTTCAAGACGAATATAGAGCACCTCCTCCTTTTTTTTAAAGTCGGTTAAAAAGCTATTCCACTATTTACAATATTACATTTTTGCAGTAATATTTTACGATTTTATTTCGTAGTGCTTGAGCTCTCGCAACGCGACATACGGCCACCTAGCAACACGATGCGCCCCGCACTGAATTTGTTGACGAGTGCGGGGGTGATGTAAACACAGTCTTTAATCGGACGCATTTTCAACCGACGACAAAAAGAGGAGATTATCAATTCGACGCGTATATATATATATATATTTTTTTTTAATGTATGATCATCGATTACTCGAAGACGGCTGGACCGATTTGGAAAATTCTTTTTTCAACCGACGACCAAAAGAGGAGGTTATCAATTCGACGCGTATATATGTTTTTTTTTTTTTTTTTATGTATGATCACCGATTACTCGAAGACGGCTGAACCGATTTGGAAAATTCTTTTTTTGTTTGAAAAGGTATACTTCGAAATTGGTCCCATTGTCACCAGGTCAGGATCTGATGATGGAATCCTGGAGAAATCGAGGGAACTCTTCAAATATTATAGGCACACCTATGGCGTTTTGGGTATTTCTTATAGTAACTTGTGCAGTTGCTCTCAAAAAATACCATTTGGGGAAGTGGAACTGATGATGAAGACCACAGACGGTCGCCGAACCTACTCAATAATAAGTATTTCGTGGATTGCGATTCGATTACTTGAATATGGATGTTACGCACTTTATTCGTCACAATGCATATGGTGATGTAGAGCTGATGGTGAAGTACCAGGAGAACTCCTCAACAATTAACGGCCCAGCATTGGGAAAAGCAACATTTTGTAAAAGGTTATAAGTAGTTGACATTTAGGCTCTTTTAACTAGGTAATTTAAAAATCGACCAACTAAAAAGAGTGAAATAAAAACTTTTTACCAAAAAATTAAACCGAATCCCAAAAACACTGCAAAGTGAAAAATAACTTTAATTTCGGAAGTCAGTGCCAAAAACGAAAATACAAAACTAAAGACACCGACTACCGAAATTAAAGTTATTTTTCACTTTGCAGTGTTTTTGGGAGTTGGTTTAATTTTTTGGTAAAAAGTTTTTGATTGAAAGGGTATACTTTGAAATTGGTCCCATTTTCATAAACGTCAGGATCTGATGATGGGATCCTGGAGAAATCGAGGGAACTCTTCAAATATTATAGGCACACCTATGACGTTTTGGGTATTTATTATAGTAACTTTTGCAGTTGCTCTCAAAAAGTACCATTTGAGGAAGTGGAACTGATGATGAAGACCACAGATGGCCGCTGAAACTACTCAATAATAAGTATTGAGTGGATTGCGATTCGATTACTTGAATATGGATGTTAAGCACTTTATGCTCGTCACAATGCATATGGTGATATAGAGCTGATGGTGAAGTACCAGGAGAACTCCTCAACAATTAACGGCCCAGCATTGGGAAAAGCAATATTTTGTAAAAGGTTATAAGTAGTTGACATTTAGGCTCTTGTAACTAGGTAAATTAAAAATAGACCAACTAAAAAGAGTGAAATAAAAACTTTTTACCAAAAAATTAAACCGACTCCCAAAAAACACTGCAAAGTGAAAAATAACTTTAATTTCGGAAGTCGGTGCCAAAAACGAAAATACAAAACTAAAGACACCGACTACCGAAATTAAAGTTATTTTTCACTTTGCAGTGTTTTTTGGGAGTCGGTTTAATTTTTTGGTAAAAAGTTTTTTAATTTATTGTAATAAAAATAATACATATTTGTAAAAAGTAACAAAACCAAATCATTTTAATTTGTATTGCAAAGCAGTAGTATATTTTTTTATACTCTTTTGATAAGAAATTAAGCAGTAAAATGGTTTCATCTCAATGATTTGGAGGTGATTTGGCATTTTTTTCTTATTATATGATACGGATAGAAAAATTGTGGCTAAACCAAATTACGGTTTATATCATGTAGATTACTAACAATATTTTTCAGATGTAATTTATCTGTAATTGCCGACGAAAAGTTGCTTCATCTGAATGCTTTTTTTCAAGCTTTTTTCGAGAGAGCAGCCTTAAATTAAAATATTATCTTCATAAGAAGTATAAGGTTAGTGGATTACGCAGTGATTATGAGGCGTTTGCTCAGTGAGTCGAAACTAGCTCATGACCGTCATCGTGATCGAGTGCAAAACCATCTGGCATCTGAGCCTAAAGCTTTCTGGAACTACGTTAATTCCAAAAGAAGTGATTCATATAGTTTTAAGTTAAACAAAAATGGAGAACTTCTAACTGATCAAGATTGTGCTAACGAGTTCGCTCGATTCTTTCATTCTGTATATAATCCGAAGCCCGCCGAGTTAAATGTAGGGGCTGCAAGCGCTACTGCGACGACCACCGGAACCTGGGCCCATCTATGTCGTCTTGAACCATCGGCGGTGGAAAGAGCGCTTGTCCGCTTGTCTCCTAAACGGTCAACGGGTCCGGATGAAATACCACCTTTTTTACTTAGGGACAGTCGCATGACCTTAATCGGACCTTTGTTGCATCTATTTAATGTGTGTATAGCAGCAGCAAAGTTTCCTGAACTTTGGAAGCTGACCCGGGTGGTACCGGTGCCGAAAGGCCTGTGGCGATACTTTGCGCTCCAGCTACGGTGTTTGAGATGACTATTCATAGTTGCTTATATGAACAGGTGAGCGCCCATTTATCTGATGAACAGCATGGCTTCCGACCCGGACGAGGCACAACGGGAAACTTGCTCCACCTCATGTCTATTGTACTTGTACTTGTTCCAGCAGTGGATGCAGGGTTACAGGTGGATGTCGCATATTTAGATTTTAGAAAGGCATTTGACACAGTTGACAATGATGTCCTTCTCCTAAAATTAGCTGCAAAAGGTTTTACACCTCACACTGAAATTTTTTGCAAGCTATTTGAGAGACCGACGTCAGTTTGTGGACTGTGGCGGATATCATTCTGCACCATATTTCACTAGATCTGGAGTCAGTCAAGGAAGTAATTTAGGACCTTTTCTCTTCATTTTGATGGTAGATGACTTGCCAAAAGTAGTTTCTGACTCAACTTGTCTCCTTTTTGCTGACGACGTTAAGCTTTGTGTTGTAGTGAGAGACATTACGGATCACAACGTTCTGCAGAGGGACATTGATAGGGTTGCACAGTGGAGCAAAGACAAAAAGCTGTATTTTAACGTAGAAAAATGTTCAGTAATATCTTTCACTGGAGCTCGAATACCTAACCACAACTTTTATAAAATTGAAGGTCAGTCTTTGCAACGCGTTACGGAAGTAAAAGATCTTGGCATTCAATTTTCAAATGATATGACTTTCCGAAAACACGTAATGATGGTATGCAAAAAGGCTTATCGTAATTTAGGATTTACTTTACGACAAGCCAATGAATTCACCAATATAAGTGCATTAAAGGCTTTATATGAAGCTTTAGTTAAAAGTCACTTAGAGTGTAATGCGGTAGTTTGGAGCCCCCACGAAGCTAAGTATAAAACAATGTTGGAACGTATTCAGAATAAATTTATTCGATTTTTATATTTTAAATTATATAAGGTTTATCCTGGCTATCCACTGTTATATCCAACATTGTTTATACTTGGTATGGTAGGGTATTATAAACTAGAAATAAGGCGGGAAGTGGCTTTAGTCACATATATGTTTAAAATATTACGTGGCAAGATTCATAACCCTAGTATCTTGTGCGAAATATATATTAGTGTTCCGGATGGCTATGTGGAGGGCCCGCGGCGGCCGCATCTGCTGGTGGTGCCTAGCGCGCGTACCAACTTGCTACAGCATGCGCCGATGACGCGAGCCTTGCGGGCACTCAACACTGTAGCCTCACGTATCGACTTATTTTCCTGTGCAATGAGCGAGTTCACAAAAGCCATATATTTTGTGTTATGTTACCATGATTTGTAAATATAGTAAGGAAATGTAGAGAGATCTTAATTGTGTTTATATAATTATAACTTATCTATCGCATTGGGTGCAACCTGTAATGATAGATTTAAGTTTGTAATAAAATAAAAAATAAATAAAATAAATAAAAGTTTTCCAGACCTCACTGAAGTGCAGTTAGATAAGCTTGAGCAACTCCAAAATTTCAGTATCAGATTCATATTTGGTTTGCGCAAATATGATCACGTTTCTGAGTTTCGTATTAAGCTCAAGTGGCTGTCTATCCGTCTTCGCCGGAATGCGCATATTTTATCATTACTTTACAATATTCGGTTCAATCCGAGATTTCCCATTTACCTCAAATAACGTTTTAAGTTCCTTAATGACACACATACTAGATATTTGAGATCATCGGTAAATTTGACACTTTCCATGCCTGCACATTCCACAAAATTTTATGATTCATCGTATACGGTGCAGGGTACTCGTCTGTGAAATGCATAATACTTATTTATGTATTGTATTATATATATATATACTTATATTAATTACTTTAGTTACTTTTTGTGTATGTTATATACTTCAAGTAGGTACACTGACTTTCCCGTCCCCTCTTTGTTTTATGTTCTTAAAGTCCATCCAAAGGGTGTCTGGAAGATATCGCTATCATCGATAAGACCGCCATTGTAACCATATTTTGCAGTATTGTAAATCAAGTATGTGTTTAAATTATTGGTGTACAATAAAGAGTATTCTATCTATCTATCACAAACAATTTTTTTTTTGTCTTGCAGTGCGCAGTTTCTACTGAATTTTTCACTTAATCGAGATTATTATACGCAACGATTGACATACTTGTTTGCAGTGTGTGCATTTATAAATCAATCGTCGTCATTCTTAAAATAAAATCAGTCAATATAAGATTGATTGAAGAGATAAGTCAATACACCTCTTCTTCTTAAGCGCGTCTTCGCCTAATAATGTCCTAACATACGCCTCACTACATGTACTCTCGAGTACGATAAACGAGAGACGTATTTGACGACGATTTTTTTACAGTAGTTTGTACCAAATAAACTATATTTTTTTCTTTCCGTCTTTCTGAGACGAAAGTCGGGCGGGTCGTTAGTGTTATCTAGTTATTTATGGATTGGTTAAAAATACACTTATTCACACCAAAGTTTTTGATTAACATAACAAATTAAATAAGTTTAGGCTGGTGTTTTCTGGCTACTGATAGAAGACAGATTGTGGTATATATTATGTTAATAAGTTTTTTCAAATACATGACATTAAAAATCGTGACTGTGTTTCGCTTCTCAATAATCCAAAATCCTTGCCTTAGCGATTGAGTACCTATAGAAAAACGATAATCTAACAAAAATATTATTTTTCAATATGACGATAAGAATCAAAATTTAATGCGATTTCACAACAACATCCGAAAGTAATAACAATATCATAAAAAATCTTTAACTGTGATTTCTTTTGTATAGGAAGCAGGCCTCTACCATGAAGGTCTTGCTAGTAAATATATTCGCTATTTATATAACCTATATTCTGTGCCTGGACAACAAACATATGGTCTATCCCAAGAAATACAAGACCTACGGCGATGGTAAGATCTTAATAAACTACGCCAAGTATGAAAAAACAGATCCACCAGTAAATAAGTACACCGCGTTTCAAGTTGTGGATTCTAATCACAAATTAATGATGATCCAATCTGGGGTTCCTGATAGCCCCTACTTCCCCGTAGATCAAGGGTATGATCAAAAGGCCAGAGTCAAGAAAGTATTACCCGATTACCCTTGGACATTTGTAAGAAATAAACGATCTGCCGTGTTAGATGTATCAACAACAACAAAAGATATCACGAAGATAGAATCAAAAGCAACGGAAGAAGTAAAAAAAACCACAGCGGTGACAACTATGGTTGCTAAAGCTAAAGAGGAGAAAACAACTGTAGCAAAATCAAGTCCACCTAAAGAACAATCTAAAAGCAATATAAACACCATGCAAGCGAAAGCTACCACTAAAAATAAAGAAGCTGATCGGTTAGGCGCACACGTGGTCAAAAAGAATGAATCAGTACGGAAAAGAGTTCAGCCTGAACAGGCAAAAGCGAAAGTAAGCAGCGGACGTTCAAATCGCAAACCTAAATCGAAAGCAAAAGCTGCAGCGCTTATTAGATCGAATCAAAAGGGCAGACAAGGAAAATCAAATGGCAGACAGGCAACACCAAAGGGCAGACAGGCAAAATCAAAGGGCAGACAAGCAAAATCAAAGGTCAGACAAGGAAAATCAAAAGAAAGACAAGCAAAAATGGGTAACAAGCCCAGAGGAAGTAAAGCTGCGGGGAATAAGTATATGAAACGCAAAGGAAATCTGCAAAGAAGCAAGAATCAAAAAGCAAAACCCAAAACTGGTCGCACAGGGATTAAACCAAAAGGTAAACTTATTCAGCCAGCCAATAAGAAACTTCCCAAATAAGCAATATTAATAAAGAGTTGGATGAAATTACTGTTTTTATTTTGACTTATTCCCTTCCTTCCTTCATAGAGACGCGTCGATTGACTGCCGCGAGAGAGGCACTCATTGAAGATTACCCTTACGTGGTCTCCATACAGAAGGATGAACAGCACTGGTGCTCCGGGGCGCTGTTGAATCAACGCATGGTGATAACCACGGCCAATTGTCTTTGGAAGTGAGTAACTAAATAAATCTAAAAGATCAACTTTTGTTTGCTTAGTTCTAGATTCTGCCACATAGGTAAGTAACTAAAGCAACGGTGGACATTATGACGTGTTAAAGAAATTACACACATTATTTCAGTGTGTGAGAGAGACGTAGCTATACAACTTAAGCGTCAATAACGTAATGGCTAACGTGTGGAACTTGTGATAGAGAGCGATTGCGGGTTCGATCCCCACCCTTTACAGTATTGCCGTGAACCCACTCCAGATACAAGCATATTTAGCTAAGTTGAAGGGGTTAACAAGGTTACTAGTAATGTGAATTTTACCAACACTGATAGTTTTCTTCAAAAAAAATACTCGAATGTCACCGTCACTTTTCCACAAGGGATTCATGACACGGGTAGTGATACGTTAATGAGTTCTGTAATAATAACGTTTGTAACTCTGCACCAATCTATTGCCAGCAAGTAGTCCTTAGGATTAGTCACAGCGATATGTTGCAACACTCATGTCTGTTGTTAATACATTTTCTAAACTCAAAATTCGAGTCAAAACATCTTACCTAATAATATTTTTTTATTCAGTTACTTTACAACTTCTACGATTTATCTTACACTAGGGTTCCCTTTTAAGTACGTAGAATACCTGCGCTAGGAGGGCTTGCTATTCTAACACCAGTAACTACAACAATATGTAGGAGTTCATAACTTGATAACTAAAGAAGTTGGCAAAAAGATATTAGGGGAAAGGCACCGTACATCGGATAGTTGCGCAAATTCGGACAGTCGACTATCTCGATATTTTCATAAAGCGACATCTATTTTTAATTTCATATACTTATTGGTAATCGTAAAACAGCACCACTGCAGAAAGTGTGACAGTCTAGAAACTAAAATGGCGGAACAGTGAGCCGTCGCAACTTTTCTCGTACGTGAAAAAAATATTATTGTATATAAAAGTGTTGGTTTCATTGAAGTAAGTACAATTTATTTTTGTCATTGCTATGTTTTATCAAGGATAGCAATTATTTTGTTGTTTGAATGCATTTTATTGCATAAAATAGCAATGTTTTAAAAGTTGACGTTGTTCTTATTCAGCCATGTTAAATCTCAATATCGGATACCTACGCGTGCCGAAAATCGGATATCCGATATAACGAGACTCATTTTTCCATGTTGTAAAATTGTGGTTGTCCATGTCATTACAATGTTTTATGTTTTTCTTTCAGTTTCACCATGTCTTCAAGATTAAATAGAAAAACATGGGATAGCAAATCCATGAAAATTGCCTACCTTGCTGTGAAAAACAAAGAAATGGGGTATCTTAAGGCTTCGAAATTATATGGTGTTCCCAAAAGCACTTTAGAAGACTATGTTAAGAGTCCCAAGGACATAGATGAGCTCCTAGCAACGAAATTAGGCAGAAAACCTAAATTTGACAATAAAATAGAAGAAGAATTAGTTGAATACTGCCTTGAGATGGAAAAAAAATACTATGGGCTTCGAGCAAATGATATAAAATACATTGCATTTGAACTTGCTGTAAAAAATAACATTCCGAATCAGTTCTCCCACAAGGGTCAGGCTTTTGAATGTTTAGTTTTTATTTTTTTATTTGAAAGGTTTATTAAGCCGTTAGTAGTATGATTGACCTGAAAGGTCACCTACCTCAAGACTAATTATATTTAAGTGAGATTTTTGAAGATAGGAGGCAATATGCGCCTACCTAATCGAAATTAACATAATAAAGACTGATTTTAATAATTAATAAGGCTGATGATTGTTAATAAATGAATATATTGTAAAAATTAAGCACCTAGTTTTATTTAAAAATGTAGGTAATTGGGCCCTATTATCGGATATCCGATTAAGGGAAACCTTTTTAAAGACCACAATTTCTACCAATTTTTGTAAAACAAATATAATTTAAATAAATTAAATGTAATGCGTTAAATAGTTACTGGTTTCGTATAGTATAAAATACAGATACTGAAAATGTCAACTTTTAAGGTCTGAGCCAATATTTACTATTTTTTTTTATTTTTTAATCAAAAGTGTCCGATAATCGGTTCCTCTCCCCTATGTAATTGTCTTGACGTAGGTATGTGTATCTTTATATGTAAGTGTGTGTGTGTGTGTGTGTACGAGTGTGTCTGAGTTTATTTATTTATTTATTTAGGGACAAATAACAGTTACATAATAAAAACATATTAACTAAAATTCGTATAACTAATTAAACAATTATGCAACCCACACCATTGTCCACAGGTTAACAAAAGAAATGAAAGTTACAATGACACATTATAGCTAAAAACGAAATAGTTAAAATAACATTATCTAATAAATCCGATAGAGAAAAAATGAGTTTGTGTGCGTATGTGTTGGGTATTCGTTGTTGTATGCATCTTTTCGTCAGATTTAATTCTGATCCAGTTTGTAAAACGGTTTCAATGTCATCATAACATTTGCAGTTCAGCCAGTCTATTCAAACTTTTTTACATTCTTCATAAGTCAAAGGATAAATGTTGAAAACTTCATTTAATTTGTTGTAGCTGTCTATAGCTCTCTTTACAAAGCTTTTCCCTCATTGATTGGGAGCGATATTGAAGCTATTTTTCCTGCATATCCCCATTTCAGTATCATATAGAGTTGAGCATTAAATTACACTACGTAATACTATACGAGCTTAGTATTAATTCGATACGGTATAAAAATAAAAAGAGCCTAGAATTTTTTTTTTCCACTTATGTGAAAAAAAAAAAATTTAGGCGTACGTTATTATTACAGAACTCAATCAAATAGCTTAAAACGCAACCTCCTTTGTAAAATGTGACTGACCTAGGTAAAAAAGTGGCAATGTCGCGCGTGGCAGGCGGGGGCGGCGGGGCCTCCGTTTGCGCTGGTTTTTATGTTAGGTAGAGTCAGAGCGGCAAAAACGTATTGTAGATTATACTCAGATTTATTGTTTTAAGATAAATCTCATCAAAATCATTTGCGACTAAACTACTACTCCTATTTAATTGTTTTTAGTACATAGCTTGACCTAGTTACCAGTGCCAGTTTAAAGGAAAGCCCCTCGGTCGTATCAACTCTGTATACCATAGTGCCCTAAACACGTTATTGTATGTCACTGTAGATTTTTTTACTAATGTACAGTAATACCCCGGACTTACGCGATGGGTGGGACCAAGAGATAGCCGTGTAAGTCGAATTCGCGTAAGTCGGGGTTCAACCTTGTCTTATAAATACGTACAAGTTATGTGTAGTTTACACTCCAAAGACATTGTTTCTCGTGTCTTGTTGGGTTCAAATTAATCTTTTTTAGTCTTCTGAATGACATTATTAAATATAACTCAATAATGTGCACTGCGTACGTAAAATAATGCCACACGCCGATGAGCGCGGTTTAAAAAAGAAAAACTGCGTATCTCCGAATTCGCGTAAAACAGGTTAGCGTAAGTCGGGGTATTACTGTATTGTTAATAGGCTCGCGATTGACCACCATCTCACCTGATGGTAATAAGCGATGATATGGTTGAAGATGAACGCTTACCTAGAAGCAACTTTTAACTAAGTAAGAGTTTTTTTCCTAGATAGGCAGGAGCAGACCAGCAGCTAGTTACATTGGAAGCTGCTCCTAAAAAAGGAAAAGATTAGCCAGATTACTTGAGTATGGCTTCTTAACCGACTTTGTGGCATGAAACACCTAAATCTTTTCAAACTGCTATGATTAGGTACTACAGTATCATAAGAAGAAAAGAAACCGAGATATTTACCGTTTTTATTATTTCAAGTTTCCGCTATATCGACACTCTTATTTGTTTGGTTTACCTACAATTCTGAGTTATAAATATAAATTAGATTCTTGGCGGTAGGTAAACGCCGGGGTTACGGGAATGTTCTAACGAGATACCGCGGCTCTGGAATGAAAGGGCAGCTGAAGGGACAGGGTGGGTTTTTAGTCATTAGAAGTCTGACACTCTCCACGTAGCGGGAGTCATCAAGTAAAAAATTACGACCTCCTCTGGGGTGCAGAACTCTGCTTAACGGCCTATACTACCTCAAATGATCCTCCGTTATGTCGAAAATACTGCAGCAATGATTTTGAACTAAATATATCGTAAAGTTGAGGATTCATGTTAGGTACTATGTTTGACGAAAACACGATTCCATAAAATTTTCTTGATAGAAAAAAAGCCAAAGTTACCTCCAATCCGAACAATAAAGCGCTGGTATTCAAAACTAACTTCAAATTAGATAATGAATCTTTGCATATTAATTGAACTAACTATAAAGCAGGTGCAGGTTATTTAATTTTTTTAAATTACTATTAATTTCACCGTAAAAACAAATAAACTAAATTATCGGTGTCTTGGAGTCTTTTCCCTGCCACCCTGTCTCGCTTGCTCGCGTGACCGCGGCCGGTAGTGTGCGAGCGAGATAAAGAATGAGAAGCGCTGAGGTAGTATAAGCCCTTAAGGCTTGGTTGGGAGAGCTATAGGATAGGCTAGATGAAACCAGGGCTCTGAACCGGTTTAAAAAGAACGGTTAATTTCGATTAAATACCGGTAAATATATCGTTCCTTCATTAACCGGTTAAACAAGCGAACTGTTCTTATGTAACCCAAATGATAAAGGTTACCGGTTACATAAGCACAAACGGTTTTGACACCCAAATTAACCGGTTAATTGCGTAATTCGTGAATATTTTCAACAAGTTATAGTGACATTAGTACCCCAGAAAACATTTGGAAAAAAAGATGTTAGGTGCGCGTAGATTCATGTTTCGACTTACTTAGTTCGAGCTTAGTTCTTTGCGCGCCCGCAAACAAAGCGTCGAGCATACCTACGCCAGTCGCTACTTACTTTTTTTTTATTTGTTTTTAACCGGTTAATTTTCACATAAAACCGGTTTCCCGCAAAAACCGGTTTTGCAACCTTAACCTAAATCGATTTCGGTTTGGGGTCAATGACTGTAACCGGTTAAGAATTTTAACCGGTTTCCGAGCCCTGGATGAAACAAGTAATGCAATCCATAACGGTGATCATCTTTTAGAGCAACCCACATCTCGCGGATGAAGGTGAGGGCGGGTTCCCGACACTCCAACCGCGGAGGTCAGGTAGCAGGCATCCAGGAGATCATAAAGCACCCCGGCTGGGGGCTACGGAAGGCCCCTGATAATGACGTGGCGCTTATGCTGCTTGACAAAAATTTGAAGTAAGTTAGCGGGCTACGCTTCTTTTTAGCATATCGAAGACAAATGGTGTCGACATAGAAATGGGCAACCAGTGTGGTACTGTACAAATAGGACTGTAAATTAAGTGAGTCATGGTATGTAGAGCAGCACTACTCCGGACTCAAGTAAGTTGTAGCAGCCTGCCGGGATTACTGGAATAATCTAACGAGAAACCGAGGCCCCGTATCTTAAGGGCAAATGAAGGAACAGGGTGGGTTTTTAGTCAGTAGAAGACTGATACTCTCTTCCGTTCCACCCAGCGTGGGCGGACATTTGATGATTTTCCCACAGAAAAAAAAAACATAAAAGATTGGTCGTAACAAAGAAATTCTGTTCAGGTGAAGATTGATTGATGACTCTGCCCTGGTGTGTAAATGTTGTGTTACTTCATGGAATATGCTAAATTCGCAGCATTGTAGAAGCCCTTACCGCTCGGTGTGGTGACTCGTACTTGGAAATGTTCAGCAGTGGACATCTGCCACCTGAAATGTTGCAGATAAAGGAGGAACAAGCAGTAGCGGCCTTATTTATTATATAATAAGCCATTAATTCAGTCAACCTTTATTATATTTTCATCAATGGTGCTAACTTCTTTAGTACACATATGTATGTATTTACAGTAAATGTCTTGTATATGCAGGTTTTCAGATGCAGTCCATGGTGTTGATCTCCCAAACAGAGCCATGTTACCAGCGTTCGATGACGCCTGGATCACCAGTTGGGGAGCCGAGAGGGTATGTATAGCAACTATATGCTTCTTTTGGCACGAAGATACAAGTTTGCCAATAATTCAAAGTAATTGGGCTTCCGCCATGGTATGTTAAAGGAAAAATAAACAACGGGCTTGCATGGCATGGCATCGCAATTTAGCCATAAACCAATTAAACCATAATCAATAAATACATATAAAAGAGTTAAAAATGTGTGTTTGCAATATATTTACAAAAAATAATTTAGGGGGTTAAGAAACAGTAATAAAGCGTGAATAGAAAAAAAATCTATCTGTTTGTACACGCTAATTTCCGGAACTACTAGACGGATTGGAATTAGACTTTTTTTTGTTAAATATAGTAATTATAATTAAGTCTAAGCAACAGGGGTATAAGCTATTATTTATGTAGGAAACTGGATCACCTGATGCAGAACTATACACGCGAGCGAAGCCGCAGGCAAAATCTAGCCTCTTACAACAATAATAAACCAATAAAATAGTGTTTCATCCGATTTCATGCCTAAGTATTAAAAAATTCGTTTATAACGATGATGGTACAAGAGTTGTTACACATAGTTACTTCATAGGATAAGTGTAAAATATGGCCTGATAACAATTAACTTTTTGCAGCGTGATGGTGTTTATGACCCTAAGGATTCAACGTCGCTACAAGTATACCATGCACAGTTAATCGACCGAGAGAAATGCAACAACGTCACGATGAGGTTCAGCGTCATTGTCTCTGAGAACTTCATCTGTCTCGCGCAAAGTGGCCGGCAAGCTCCTTGCACCGTTAGTATCCTGGTACTATGTTCTTAAAAGATGGAAAACGTTTTAATAATGATATTAATAAAGAAAGAATGAGTTTGTGGCTAAATAATAACAGCCCCATCTTCAAGGTCAAGCAATACGTGCCAAGGCCAGACCGTGGATGGGAGAAAGCTGTTGGTTGATATTGATGGAAAAGTCAAATACTCATAGATCTTGATTGACATTATTTGGTTCTGAAAATGTCACCTTAGAGATTTTTTTATTAGTCTCGCTCGAATATACTTACCTACATACATGCTCCTTGCACTCTTAGGCAAACAATATCACTAAAGTAAAACATCTTTAAAAGTTTATATTGCAATGATGGAGGGGTCATGCCAAATAGAAGTAGGTAAGTACGCTCTGATAAATGCAGATCAGCGATTAGTTATTAGTCTTGAAGATTGGCTGAACAGATCTTTGCACTGCAGTTCTAGAAGATAGGTTTCTTCCTTTCCTAGAAAACCAATAACAACAACAGGTCAATATAAGTATTCGGGGTTCCATGATGGTCTTATAGACTTTTAGTAATAACGGGAGAAGTAAAAGGATACTCCCTTGTACTTCTAATAGACTTGGTACTTTTTCTTTTAAAAACTATCTAGATGTGGAAGGCAGGTAAACTAGAAAATTATGGCTGCCAAGCGAGTTTCGGACTTCACGATTATTAAAAAAACACTAGGTTACACTAGATTATTTTCCTGAAGTATTAGTTTGAAAATAAAACTGTTAGAAAAAAATTAACCACTGCTTCCCGTGTAATCAAATAACGACCCTCAGCGAACGTCCTACCACAACCACCATGAAAGAAGCAGAAAGCCGAACGAAATTGAACGCACTATCGCAGAGAGCTACAAAGGACAATGTATAGTACATGATGACCTTAATTAATAAAATAAACCAAGAAGAAGATCAAAATTTTTAATTCATTATTGCAGAGAGATACCGGGGCACCAGCAGTGAGTGATGGTATACTATGGGGCCTCGCATCATGGGGGATAAGGAAACTGTAAGTAATGCAGCTACACATTATTGTAGTCCATAGACTAGAGCTGATTTTGCTTTGCTTAGTAACTATATAATGGTTTTCTTAACAAAAGGATAAAAAATACATTGTTATACGAATAGTATATTGTAGCTAATTAGCGTATTAATATAAATTTTTTATTTGTTCCACGTAACGCTGCCTAGCGATTAGATACCTACACTTTTTCTTTCTGAACTCCTATGTGTATCTGTGGGCAGCATCTCTTATAATCAAAACTATCTTTTTGTTAAACTAGTTGTAAGTTCTTATAATGTAACTGCTTGATATTCCTTCTAATAAAAAATAAATTAAATTAAGCTTAGAGACTTAGGTCCTGGCTCAGGCTCAGGCTGCTAAACTGCTAGAAAGTATTACTTAGTTTCTTGAGTAGGTCTACCCACTATAGGTAGTATATACCTACTCTTCCTGCCAATTAACCGCTGGTCTGGTAAAGAAAGTCTAACCTACCCGTGACGGAAAGTTTAAATTTCTCTAGCTCGCCTTTCCTTTCCTCAAAATTAGCCTAAATATACAATTCTTATAATATAACAATGGTCAAATATAATTTTGTTTAATAACAGCTAAAAACATGTTAATATATTATCGTGTATAATCCACTACGAAACTATGTGTCTATCAGCTCTAGATTTTGAGTAATCTCTTGTCAAAATCTAGGAATGTCATAGCTTTTGCATATTTCATGACTTTGTACTAAGTGTACTATTTTATAAAAAAAGAACTTTGTTTTGAGTATAATTCCTGCTCTCTTCATTGTACTTTTAATCAAGTCCTTTCTTATCTTGCCAACAAACCTTCATGTATAGATAAATTATATCAGTGTTTTGTAGTCAACTACCCAGAGAAGAAATACCGTAAAAATATCAGATCTGAACCCAATTCTAGGCTAATCTCGCCTTTGAGTTTAATTTCTTCTGTTGTAGGGGTTTGTATGGTTTTGTGATTGTAAGAAGAGTATAATGTATAGTATAACATTAATAAAATTATTTCCACTATTCCAGATGCGGTACAGAACGGTTTCCTGCAGTATTCTCGTACATAGCTTCGCATTCTAACATGGACTTCATAATGAACGCGACCCGTTTCCTCATGTCAGACAAGAGGCAGTACCCATTCCCGGACAGATACCCTGAAAGCTTGATGCACAGAAAATAATAAAATTTCATTTATATTGATATATTTACGCTGGTTTTCATATTTCCAATGTTATTGCTACTGGACAAGGTTGACTTTTGTTTTTCGTCTTATCGCTTAGTGACAACCTGATGGACTTTACGAATTTAAAATAAAGAGGTAAGGTGAAAGTAAGTAGGTATCCCATGAAAAACATAAATGTGAAATGAGAGCCAAGTTCAATATTATCATAAATGCCTTGGTTGTTGACTTCAACGACAAAAGAAGTGAAATCTAATAAATGGGTGCCAAGTTCAATGGTAAGTCCTGAAATTTATTTATAACAACATAAAATATCATTTATTCTTATAACTTAGGAGAATATATTGTAGCCTAAGGTTTGACCTGGCTAGTTCTTATATACGAATTATTATGTTCGATGGTTAGTTTCTACCAGCAAGCCAAATTTTCGGAATAATAAAATAAGAACCGTAGTAACAGATTTAGAACTTGCAAAGGCTATAATATAATTCGTATATGAAAACTAGCCAAGTCAGACCTTAGGCTACAATATATTCTCCTAAGTTATAAGAATAAATGATATTTTATGTTGTTATAAATAAATTTCAGGACTTACCATTAAACTTGGCACCCATTTATTAGATTTCACTTCTTTTGTCGTTGAAGTCAACAACCAAGACATTTATGATAATATTGAACTTGGCTCTCATTTCACATTTATGTTTTTCATGGGATATCATTACTTTTTGTAAATAAATTAGTAATAGGTACTTACTTATAACAAAATTAATACTAAATGGTTTTTTGTTAAACTACTGTATTTTCCTACGTTTACGGGGTATAATTGTCCTTTTTGTGTTATTTTCTATATTTTCTTGTACCATTGAAATGTTCGAATGAATTGTCCATTCAGTATGCGGAATTCTTTTTACGTGTTTTGCCTCCATGGTGTAGTGACCCTCTAAGATAATAGGTGGCGCTAGTGGTTGTAGAATACGGTTAGTTACGCGTAATAAATACGAAAATTTACTATATTCTTATTTATAAGTAAAAAAACGGAAATATTTGGATTAAAAAAAATTAAGGTTGGTATTTAACTCGTTATATATTCACGTAAAGATCTTAAAATCCACATATAGAGATTTACAAGCACTAATTATAAGTTAAGTGAAAATTATAATAAAATGATAAAAAATTACCAGTTTCTGATTTTTTGCTTTGTATTCACATAATTACCTATCTTCATGCCAAATTTGAACTTTCTAGGTCATCTAGAACTGGGTTATAGTTTTGATCTATAGGTCAGTCATAAAAATGACGATTTTGGGACGTTAATATCTAAATAACCGTTTGAGATATGTTTATAAAATTTGGAACACATATGTATCTCGCCAGTCTCAATATATGAGCCAAATTTGACAAGTTTAGGTGGAATAGTTTTTGAGTTATGAGGGGCTCAAAAGTGGCTCCAAATGGTTCGTGTAATATTACACACGGTGAGCTGCGCGCCAGTTCTTGGCTTGACACGCTCCCGCGTGTCTAGATACAAATCAAATGAAAAGAATACAATTTAAAGTTGACGTCAGACCTCAACTTCGGCTCAACCATCGAGTCCAGAGCTCAGACTGCAGCAAAAAAGCTGGGAATCCCGCACAAGGTGAGGCGGTACTTCACGCCTGGACAGCTTCTAAATCTGTATAAAGCACAGGTCCGTTCCTGTGTGGAGTAACTTGTGGGATGGCTCTGCAAAATACCAACTTGCTGTACTCGACTCGATCGAGCACAGAGCCAAAAAGCTTCTAGGTGACGAGGCGCTAGTGGACAAGCTTCATAGCCTGGCTCATCGGCGAAACATTGCTTGCCTGTCGGTCTTCAACAGATTGTACTTCGGAGAATGTGCGCAGGAGCTCGATGACCTGATCCCTCAATCTCCCTTTCACTACCGGTCTACCAGACGCACTGCTGGGTACCATCTACACTTGGTTGACATACCGTCTTGTCGCACCAAGCGCTTTTATTCCACATTTATTGTACGCACAGCCAAGCTGTGGAACTCTCTGTCGGCTTCTGTGTTCCCTGCCACTTACGACATTTCAGACTTTAAAGCAAGAGTGAATAGGCATCTTCTGGGCTCGCTCGCTCCATCGTAGACCTCATCTATCGCTTACCATCAGGCGAGATTGAGATCAAGAGTGGGCTCATCACGAATAAAAACAAACAATGAAATATTTAAAAAATGTAAATACAATGAATGAATTGTATGTACATATTTTTTTAAATTTCATTGTTTTTATTAAATAATACTTAAATAAGTATAAATATTAGATATGTTTTAATAAAGTAAAACAAATTGTTCAGTATATGAGCATATTTAATATTTTCTTTTTCAAAATTGTAAAACTCACATTTTGAAATTGCAAAATTATAACTAAATTCTCATATCGTTAATAGTAACAATCGCCATTTTGTAGTTTTTTTTTTTTCACCATTTTGTATTTCTCTCGAACTAATAGATAATAATAATTGTAAACCATTTATACATCTCTAATAATAATATATTTTAATGTCTAACAAATTCATTTTCTCAACGTATTACCACCATTTTCGTTTTTTATCGTTACCCAACATCAACTTTCACGTATTCTTATCAACTTTTTATAATTCTAAACATACTTTTTACATTTTTTTCCCATATACAATGACTACAGCTTGCCTTCCTCGCACCGAGTGTCCATTTTAGAAAAATATTGGAATGACTTTAAAAATAAAAAAAAAAAACTAACTCTAAAATTAACCTTAACTTCACAAATATTTTAATTATAATAAGTAAACATAATCTGCAATTCCACGTACCATACATAATTCAATTACGAAAAATCAATTCGTTTCTTTGGCAATTTTTGTATTCAAAAGTGAATTTACAATTTTATTTTAAACTGGCGTTAAGCTTTTAACACTATTGAGAAAAACTGGCAAAGTTGAGAAAATATTATACATTATTTGAAGAATCCAAACAGCTTCCACCATTGTAGAGGAACTTTGTCTTTTCTAATAGGACGTTCAGCGGTGACGAAAGGTAATGCTCGCTTACTATTCGTCAGTAAACCGTCAAAGACGTTCTACAATGGTCGAAACGATTGAAGTTATGAAATCAGTAGCAACATAATAAGCGTTTATGTGACTTTAATTATTCTATTGTATTTATTTTGTTTAATCTTATTAACGAAATTACATTATAGATTACAAAAATCGAATTAAACTGGCCAAAATGCTAAACTAACTAAAGTTAACAACAGAAATAACATTACGAGGTATTACCCAAATCCAATTTTTGCCCAACGAAAATATCTTAGGCCAAAATAGAAACTTTAATCATTGAAAAATAGGTTTCTAATTTGTTAAATTATTTATTTTCTTGTAGAAGTGGAATATTTTGTACACCGTAAGCAAGTAACTTATTTTACACCTTACCTACAGTACTTGGCCGTACGTCTATGGTAACAAACAGATACAGTAAATCGTTCCATTGTACTGAGCAAAGCGAATAATGAATAAAATTAAAAACTATTTAAAAAAAAACTTAGAAAAAAGATTTTGGATGGAGCCGATCACGATATATAAAGAGCTATAGAATCTTTTTTAAAATAAAGAATAGTTTAAAATTATAAATATATTAATCAATATAAAGCTAGAGCGCTATTTTACAAAACAACAAATAAATTCGTGCCTCTTATTCTAAAATGCTGCATCAACCTAAATTATAACTTTTAGGTAGACTTCGAAGCTTCGACAAACTATAACACACGATGAAGTTCATCATAAGTTAAGTACTGAAGTTTCGTATCAATAAACTGCTCTCAGTACTCGTAACCAGAAATTAAAACGTACCTTAAGATACGTCAAATCAATAGACAATCTCGAATATAAATGACAGCAGTTTATTCATGAATTTCTCATCAATCAAAACTACATCTATAATCCTTCAGCTACCAGGAACACAGCCTGAGCTAGGAGGTTACACAATTAGAAATGTCGACTACGTTTCGAAGTCAGCCCTTATCAAGAAAAGTTGTATTTCGTACTCCAAATATGTTAATAGCCGCCTTTTTTCAAGCAATTTCGATGAGATAATCGATATACTATACTATAAATCGCACCAGGCAAGAAATCGTTTTTTTTTGTTAACCTAACTCTAGAGACTCCCTGATTTTTTTCTCTTATAATCTAAATATACACAAAAATAATTTTGTACTCTCCCAACGAGTTTCAAATGGCAACATTTAGATTTTTTTTACAATAATTATGGCAGCTTTGTACGATCGCCGAAATAGACTTCTAAATTGGCAACTCGGCCGACATAAACAAAATTATTATCAATTTTTAATTACTAATTTTGTAAATGTCAACAGAGTCGTCTAAGAGTGCGCATACGCTTGCTGTCATACTAAGCAGGGTTAGTTGGCGCACCGATAAACATAATTATATATTATGTAAACAACCAGGTTGGTGTCCACTATCAGCAAGTGTGCCCACATTCTTAGATACACATATCATCAGTGGATAGACTCGTAATTCTACTTAATAATTTGGACAAATGTGGTATAATGGCAACACCAAAAATGGTTATAACAAGCACCGTATTATGCGATTAATAATGTTGCCAGCATACAAATGTTTTGTAACGTAAACTATGTTTGTAATTATTGGGTATTCTATTTATTTTGGGTATATGTAAGCGATGTGTGAAATATCTATTGAAAAACTTGAATTAATCTATGGTGAGATGAAACGTCCAATTACTGGCAATATCGATTTCCAACATTGGCGATTCTAGATCAGTGATTGGACACCTCCACACAGTTACTGTAACTATCGACAAAAAATCCGGATACCTATTTAAATGTAACATGTAGAAACAATTAAAAATCATCGTTAGTAAAATTGGCATAATTCAGTCACAAATTTTAATTTTGAGATTCGCAATTCGCAAACCATATCACCGAGTTCATTTTTAAAATTCCGAATTTCATATCTGTGCATTACTAATAATTTTAATCCATACAATAATTTGACATCAATTCAATCCCGAAACACTCAGAAAGCCACTCAACTTAGTCCAAAATCATGGGCTATCTTTGATTTTCACGAGCACAGATTAAAAATATCCAAATTTAAACCCGAATACATCAGTTAAGGGTTTGGCCGTATCCTAGGGTTGGTTCAGGAGCAAGGCTTCGAGTTCATCGGCAGAGCGTAGCAGAAAGGCAGCGGACTCACGATAGCCTGTGATGAGCTGCCGAACTGCGCCAACTTCGGCCCCTGACAGCTTGTGTGAGAGAAGCTGCGGCTTGGCCTGGCTGGACGCCGTAGAAGCTGCAAGAGATGACGCTGTGGATGTCCCGTGGAGAGATGTTGGTGTTGAGCTCTTCAGTGATAGGTCTGTTGGTGCTGGAATATAATATGATTGATGATTAATAAGTCAATCGATAAATAGAGAAGAGAAACAATCTATATATATAAAAATGAATTGCTGTTCGTTAGTCTCGCTAAAACTCGAGAACGGCTGAACGAATTTATCTTATCTTGGTTTTGAAATGTTCGTGGAGGTCTAGGAAAGGTTTAAAAGTTGAGAAAAATAAAAAAAAAATTGCCGGGAAAGCCGTCAAAACAGCCCTTTTCTATTTCCTATACAAACGTTTTCTAAATAAAATGGAGAGTAGGGTAGGGGTAGGATAGGTGTAGGGTAGGGGTAGGGTAGGGGTAGGGTAGGGGTTGTGTAGGGGAAGGGTAGGGGTAGGGTAAGGGTAGGGTAGGGTTAAGGTAGGGTATTGGTAGGGTAGGGTAGGGGTAGAGTAAGGTATGGGTAGAGTATCGGTAGGATAGGGGTAGTGGTATCAGTTGGGTAGGGGTAGGATACCATGCGAACGAAGTCGTGGCCGATCAGTTAGTTTGTCAGCTAGTTTGGAATATAAACTACCTTCACATTTTCTGATCCCAAGACACTGCACTCCTCCTTATAAAATAATACGGACCTAATGTTAGTTCAATACTACACCATATTTTGCTTAGCCTTTTCCCATATTGGGGTCGACTTCTAGTCTAACCGGATGCAACTGATTCCTAGTGTTTTATATAGAGTGGCTGCCTATCTGACCTCCACAACCCAGTAACTGGGTAACACGATACCCCTTGGCTGGATTGATGTCAGATTTTCTGGCTTCTAAATACCAGTAACGACTATCAAAGATGTTCAAATGACAGCCGGGCCAAAGGGTTAACATCTTTTCCGAGGCCCGAAGGAGTCTCGATATATTATTGTTACGCCAGTCGCTTAGTGAAGTACGTCGAGAAACTTCGACATAAATCTAGAATGTTCGAGACACTAACGCCATCTAGCGGCGAATAGCGGTACTGTGTATATCTAGTCGAGACACTAACGCCATCTAGCGGCGAATAGCGGTACTATGTATCTCGAGTAGCTTCCTGGAATATTCTGGGCAGTATAAACAGTGAGTCGATTTTATAGGAATGTTCTTGAACTCATAGACCAGGGTATAAATAGATCGCAAAGGGGCGCAGAGAGTCACTCTTATTAGAAGATTGAAGAAGATACAATCGAAGCTATACGAGTGAATTTCAGTGTTAAGTGACAAGTGTTGTGGTACGAATAATTGTGTTAAATTTTTATTTTGTGTTTAATTAATTAAAGTGTTAATTTTGGTTTAAATGGCGTTAATTATTTCTATCCCGAAACCCAGCTCGTAACATTATGTTCAGATGGTCACACTACAACGGATGGACCTCGGGAAGCGTTGCTAAACATTGAAGGTCAACCCGGTAGGGTAGAGTTGCTCATGCCTAAATAATAACAGCCACACAGATTCCTCTACCATTGATATTCTTAAATATTGTTTTTTTCTAACATTATAGCACCTCTTTAGCCCCAGCTTTATGTCCTACAATAAAATAAATAAATATATATATTACTCACCGGAGAGGCTTGTAGGGAATGTATGCGTGTGAGCAGCCATAGCCGACAGCAGTGCGCTTTGATAAGCTGCCATCGCTGCGTTTACGCCTGCACCTAGAAAAATACCTTAGTGTAGATATTTTCTCCCAGTACTTTTACAACTATCAATAAATCATTTGTACTGAGAATTTATTAAGAAATTTTTAAAGTTGTTTTACTCACCGGTGGGGGGCAGCGCAGTCAATGTAGATAGTAGGGCGCTACTAGTCAGCGCTGATGATGCAGGGTTCGGGTTGGAACTGGAACATAACAATGTTCTATGTTAGTTATGTAATCCTGGTAGCATGAAATGGTCATCTTGTTGATTTTACCCTAGTTTTTTTTTAATTCTGTACAAAATAAGCGGCCGTTGTGGTTTTAGCTATAAAAAAGGTCAAGAGTGAGTCGGTTACTTCTAGGAAAGCGTGCTTCATCTTCGACATCGTTTACCATCAGGTGAGATGTTGGTCAATAATTATATTGGTTAACAGTCTATAATATAATTTCTATAATATAATAGCTTAATTAATTCGGTGAAATCTGTAGCTTGTGCAAGGAGATCAATTTACAGGATCCCTATGCTTCCATAAAGTAATCAAATACATATAGTCAAACAGAAAAAAGTGTGTCTGTACATCTATATTAATGTTTTAAAGTGGAAAAGTTTGTTTGTTTAAACGCGCTATCTTCTAAAGTACAAATTGGGAAGGTTATTAGGCTTTTTACACTTTATACGTTACGCGCGAATTCTAGTTGATCATATTTACAAAAAAAGTAATGAAGGGGGAACGGAAAGGTTTAGAAACAGAAATATAACACGAATTTAAAATGAAATTTCATCTGTTTGTACACATACTCCGGAACTGTTACACGTATTTGAATGAAACATTTTTGTAACTCTGAGCAATTAGGCTAACATTGATTTCGGAAAATAGATAGCTACAAAAAAATAATTGATTCTGCTGCAATTATATTTTAAAAAATTGTGCGTGTGTATGTGCACGTAATTAATGTGAACTTACTTTTGTCGCCCGAAAGTCTGTGGAGTTCCAAAAGTATTTGGGAATGACGGTCTGAACAGAGGAGCCGGCGATGACGCTGGACTGAAAGAAATAAACACAAATAAGTATACCTCTCATTAATAGGAGGCCTGTTTCCCAGCATTGGGAATGTTATAGGCTGAACGTTAGATTCCGTTAATTTTTTTTTCTGGCTTCGCACGGTTTGTGCATTTAGCCAATGTCATGTTTGTTATTTTATTTATATTCCGTTAATTACTACTAAGGTTTTGATCAAGCTTGGACATCTACAATAAAAAAATAATAAAAAAAAAACATTGTTTTTGACAAGCAAATCAATATCACTTCTACTAGGGCACCATAACTCACCTAGCAGTCTTACTGCCAGCATTTCCGTTAGCGTTATCCAGCTTCAAGTTATTGTTGTTCAACAGCGGATTGTCCATTGTGGGGCTTGCTGAAGGCCTGGTAGTATCTGCAGCAGCCTTGCTATGACCAGCAGTGGCCAATGACGTGGTGGATGTGGTAGTAGCTGGTGTAGACACTGGGCTACTGATGGCACCACTGTATAGGCTTAGGAATGAAGAGGCTACTGCTGAAGTAGCTGTGGTGTCAATGGCCTGTGTAACAATAGAATAAAAAACTTATAATTATGAGAAAAAACCTGAGCTTTTGACAGTTAAATCACCCTAGATGGATAAGGAAGGATATTTCCAGAGCAACCCATACACGGTAAGGTTACTTACGCAAACGTTGTAAAGAAAGTAGAAAATATGGAAAAGTAAGTTTGTTAACAATGCAAGAAGGAAACTTTCCAGACATTTATTAATGCTTCAATTCGGGGTCCAATCTTAATCGATTACGTTAAAATTCATAAATCGCTAGCTACTCTTCGATTAATTTAAAAGTAGTAACTGCGTAAAACGTATTAATAGAAATGCAGGGGTGAAAAGAAATAAAACTTTAGCGGAAAAAATTGTAAGCAATTTTCCCGTTGTTTAATTTTATTCCACTTTCAAGGGTGCTTTTGTTAGAAATCAATTTATAACTGTGCTCAAACGGTAATAATAAGTTTAACCTCTCGCGTGTCTTAAGTTTAGTGAATTAAGTGTATTAAGTGTAACTTAAGTGTAGTGAATTAAATATTAAACTTTTCTCCATAACTAGCGATACACTGATCATAATCGTGATTAGTAACATTCAGGAAACCTTTTGTCTATTAGGCTTATTCCCTCCATCATCGTGACATCTAATTTGCGCGTTTTTTTTTTCAGGTCTTCATCTTTGCTCCAATTTTTTTTTCGGCTTTAGCAATATGTAACATAAGGTTCGTTCGTATCTCTGGATACAAACAGCCAAGGTAGAAAATAGGTTACTTTGAGGGAGGCCTCACTTACGAAGGGGCCTTGCAAACAAAAAAAAAAAAAACAAGGCAATAGAACATTAAGAATATGTAACTTATTTTTTATATACTTTAGTGACTTGCTTGCAAGAAGTAAGACGCTTCTTTCTTTTATTACACAACTTAAGTTTCTTCACAAAAAAATAAGAACTTGCTGAAAGGCTAAAGATTTGTTTTCCTAGGATAGCGGTGCCGTCATATAGCGGCCGTAATACAGCGGTGAATGACGTCACTAGAACGTCGTCTATGTAAACAATATGGCGCGGTTTCCTAGAGAGCGGTAACTGACACCGTAACGTCAAAAAGCGGTGCCACCATTTGCATGACGGCCGTCTTGTCGGTGACAGATGGTTTCGTGAACGTTTCATTGATAGCGATGAAGCAGACTGTGTTAAAATGGCCATGGAACTTTCCACATGTCGTCAACGTAAAGACGGCCGCCTTTTTGCGTCCGTAATATTACGGCCGCTATATGACGGCACCGCTTTCCTAGGAAACCAAAGCTTTACGGCACAGCCGATGGAGGTCCTTCCAAAAATTGTTGATATAAATACCTCTAATGATGACTACTTTCGAATTTGTTGCATAGCTAATCATGGAGAGTGCTTTATGTATGATGAATAGTTTGGAATAGGCTTACTAAATTTATCGTTATAAAATTATACACCTAATTTTATTACTGCCTGTATGCAGGATGACTTTTTCAAATGGGCGTAGATGGCTACATCCGAAACTGTGAATACTTTAGGATTATTGGTGAAAATACTTTATAATATAGTATTTACTTTGGGAACTTTCATTGTGCGTACGGCTAAGGAGTGGATTCCATGTCAGTGTCTGCGTTTCCTGATAGCTAGAACCCGGAGTTCTTTAAGTCGACAGTTTTACTTCTAGGTAAGCGTGCTTTATCTTCGATCACATCATCGCTTATCATCAGGTGAGATCACTGATTTGAAAACCACTTGATCGCACATACGTTGCCCCGACGCACGAAAACTATGCGAGTTTTTGCTCCTATATATTGGCTCTTATATACGATACACGAACCATTTTAGTTGTGACCAAGTATTAGGCCTGTGTGCATGCTAAACAATTACAATTTTTAAATTTTTGTATCCAATTTATAACGCATAATAATGCTTTCATGCACGTTGAAATGGTGTGGAAAACATTCCCAGACATCTAGATACCAAATGGATGACATAACTATTCATCAGTAATGAAATAATATGAAAATTATTTATCATTTAATCAGATTATAAGCTACCGCAGAGGTCCATTTAAAGTGGTGGTTTGGGTGGTCAAGGACAAAATTGTGTCGCGCGTTGATGTCTTTTGGAAATGTCTCTTTCTTACATGAAGAAATTCTAATTCTTTTATCCCTGTCTTTTCTTTCGTATTTTTATCGTAACGGCTGAATACGATATCGATAATTATAAAATTAAACTTATTTCTTTTTTAATTCAATTCATATAGTTGTCATAAAATACCTATCTACATTAACCGACTTTAAAAAAAGGAGAAAGTTCTGATATTTTTTCTTCTGTGTGACATGCATGTTTTCATTTTAGATTTCCCAAGATTCCAGATTAAAACGAAAAGTAGATGGATAAGGTTACTAGGGAATATTGGTTTCTAGTTTGGTTTTTATTGATATAATGTTGAGAAAAGTCAAAATAATATAAGACACCTATATCCAATCTTTCTAGGCTTCAAATAGTATGACGGAGTCTAATATTAATTAACTTGGACCTTTGCATTAAAATATCGCCCTCGTAAGTTACTTTGGTTCCGAGGTTGCGGTAATGTTCTAATGAGATACCGCGGCCCCGGAACTTAAGGGCAGCTGAAGGAACATGGTGGGTTTTTAGTCAGTAGAAGTCTGACACTCCCTTCCACTTTACCCAGAGCGGGAGAAGTCATTCGATGATTTTCCCACCCAGGAAAAAGAAACAGGTTACTCTGTTTCGATGTCGAGTCCACGGGTTAAGTGTATGTAGGAGGGAGGAGTCATTAGATAAATCATCTAATGACTCACCACCAAAAAAATTATTATTACCGAGTGCCTGCTGAAGCTTCAGTTGTTGACACAACTGATTTTAATGAAAATATATTTATTATGGAATATAAAATAAATATAAAAAAATAAAATATAAAAATAAGATATGGCCGGCTACATTGTCCATGCTCTGATAAAGCAAATAAAATGCCTAACTTGTATTGGAGCGTTGATCTACCAATCATTTGATTGAATTAGCAAGATGCATAATTCAGAAATATATAGACGCTCGGTTATCATTTTTTAGCAAACATAATCAGGACCCTAAAACTTTAATTCGAAAAACATTTACCAAATTAATTCATTTTAAAAATCAATAATAACAGCATACTTGTTTTTCTTTTTGTAATTGAGACTGATAATGATTAAATATTATTTATTATGTGATTTTATTGAGTATTTTTATAATGTTAAACTTCATTTTATCGATATCGATAACTTTCCCTCAATCAAGTAGGCAATCCCTAACTCGGCATATCTATGAAGCTTGACCTTGAACTGACCAATTGCAGTTGCGCATTTTTTCCTCGCGTCCCAACCCGTATTGGTGAGTTGTGTTCTTCAAAGAAATCGGCCTATAAGCTCTCTAGGTTAAATACTCTCTGGGTGAGATGGTGATCAAACGCAAGACTGACTATCAACATCAATAAAAAAGGAGAAAAAACGAAAAATACTCTATCTCTATCTCGGGTCCAGTTGTGATGAATATTTTTGATGATTTAATAATAGAAGATTTAGATACAATTGAATGGTTTTGTATTAGCGTTGAAGGCCTATTATTTAATATTACCTCGCCCCCATCTCAGTACTATCTATTTTATACTAAGTCTGCAATATGACTCCTACCTACTCTTTCGATTTGAACTCACCATGGGAGTGGGCACGGTTGGCATAGGCTGACTCACGGGGTCAAGTCCGAGACGCATGCGCTTAGCGTTGAGGCTCTCGTTCTCGCACGCCTGAGCCAGGATGTGCTCTGCCTGCACTGATGTCAAATGTGCTGGAGTGGGCCGCACCTGAACAAGAAAGTTAAAATCAGTGGTGCAGTAAACTAGAGATGATGGGGAACCTCTGATAGTGGACATTGCCTGAATACCTTTCTAAACTGTGCAGAGCAAGCACCAACTAAAACCAACTCAGCCATTTCTAGTTTAATGGTATCGGGAAGGCGTATGTAAGAATAAGTAATCTGTATAATCATTAAGAAAGCCTTTGGAGCTTGTTCCTATGTGTATTTAATATGTCTGTGATAATTATATGGTGTGCCAAAGAAAATAAGGTTTAATAATTTGGAACCGATTGGTGTTGAAACAATACATTAGCTTTGTTTCTAGTAAACTTACACTCGTTAAAAGTACCAAGATAACATGAACAAAAAGGAGATCGGACCCTCACCGCAGTGTCCCAGGCGTTGCCAGAGCCCGGTGTACTCCCTCCATTGCCAGTCGTCGGAATCTCTCCTCGGACTTTCTTGTTTCGCCTGCAGCTCTTCAAATAAGTTCGGATCCTCTTTCGGGCGCGCTCGGCGAACTCCGGAAACTGTCGGGTGCAGGAGTCAATGATGGCCTGTATCTTTTCTTTAGGCTGCTTGGATATAGGGACTATCCTATCCAAGTTCTCGTCCACGAAGAGACGGACGAACATCTGTGAAGGAATTTATAGTTTCAATATTAAATAAGCCTGTTTTTTTTCTCTTCGGTGCCTCACAGGATGGATGTCGAGCAAAGCGGATGAAAAATAAATCATTTCACGACATCACCGTCGGCCTAGCTTTTGACTTTCGGGGTCAGTTTCCAGTCTAACTAGATAAGAGCGAAGTATTTCGCACTGGAGAGCGCCGCAATCCAATTACTGGCCGATACCGATACTGATAGTTAGTCCATTGCTAATTCGCTTTGGTTTGGAATTATAAAATACAGAAACAAAATGTTATTTTTCTTAACGAGTGTTATAAAGGACTGATA
Organism: Tholera decimalis; assembly: GCA_943138885.2. Lineage (NCBI taxonomy): Eukaryota > Metazoa > Arthropoda > Insecta > Lepidoptera > Noctuidae > Tholera > Tholera decimalis. The sequence continues at coordinate 11,220,477 of OW964570.2, forward strand.
TTGAAATACTTTTTAAAAATAACAAAGAGAGGGATTCTTTTGTTTACAACCATGAAAACAAAAGAATTGTTTTGATTTGATTGATTGGGTTGACTCCATAACAACAATGAATGTGAGCCTAAAGTTTCATTGATATGTCATAGTATCGCTGAAAAGGGATACCTACACAGTTAGATATATTTATCTAGTTTTACGGGTGTCGAGCTTTTTTACGTATAATTGGTACTAAAGTTACTGTACTTATCATATCTGTACATTTAAGCCAACTCTGCCATCTGCATTCAAAACCATCATAACTAGTGGTAGAACTCACGTTAAAAGCCTTCAGCCGCTCCGGGTCATGGTGTTGCGGGTCCACCCTATCGTCAGAGTCATCGTCCGAAGCCCCGCCGTCGTCATCATCCTTGGTGCGGTCTGACGATGAGGTTTCATCGTGTGTTGATGCTGGCTCCACGCCTGGTGTCACTGAGCCCACGTGGATTGGACTCTGTGAGGTACGATTAAGGTAAGTTTCTGTTGTTAATATGTACGTGTATTTTGGAAATTGATATTATGTTATTTTGCAAATATTTTGAAGGTAAAAGTGGCGATAAGTTAATAGTTATAGGTAGGTAGATGAAACGCTGCTCAACCTTAAAACTCACCGAGTGGCCAGTGGCCAATGGCGTTGGTGGTTTCGGAGGTTTGCTGCCAAGACCCAAAGCGCTATGGTATGAGGCCCATAGATCTGCCATACTGTCGCCACCGCTCTCCGTAATGTCGCCGTTGCGGCCTGAAAGTACCAGGATATTAGATTGTAACAGGAGGTTAAGGAAAGTGGGAACAAGAAATTGAAAAATTTTCATTCGTTCCATTTGTTTTGATGGAACAACGTGTTGTGTTCCTGTTAGAAGTTGACATCGGGATTTGTTTATAAAGATAGTTAACTTTTTTAATTTTAGCATAGAAATAGCGCTAATTATGTTTCCCTAATATCTATACCATGACACATCTTAAACGCAAATAAAAAATTAGTTATGTGTCATTTAGGGTAAAGTAATAAGTAAATTGACGATTACGACAGATGACATTTGTCGATTGAGATAGTATCAAAGGCTTAATTTGCGTTTCCCAAATTAAGAACGTTAACAAATATGTGTAGGTTGATAACCACACTTGTAGTAAATAAAAAGATTAATGTAATAGATCATATATTATACAAATGTTTAACAACTTTATTTAATCAATAATGGAATATACACTTAAATAAAAACCCTAAACTACATAATAATATACATCTAAAAATAAACTAAAATATGGCGTCCAGAAATTCGTGCGCATCGCTGTCGACTGGTAATGTGCCCAAAAGACTGGCGGCATTGCCACGCTGTATGGCAATGCTTAACCGCTGTCCAAGGTAAAAGCCAGCCTTTGGGTCACGCGAAGTGTCAACTAGGCGCCTGGATAGTTCTTTAAATAATTTGTGAGCACTCGGACCCCACGATCCCAAGGTCTCCACCCCAAACGGCTGAAAAATATAACCTCCAACAAGGTTACTATATTTCCGCCGCTTGAGGTGCTCAGCGGCTGCAGCGACAGCGCCAGCACAGCAAGACGAGCTAGGAAGATGGGATGGTGCAAGAGTATCGACACAAGTTGCGTCCCACACTAAAGCCCCTACCCATCTTCCAAGGAAATAAAGACATGCCGTCCGGTCTTTTGCCATCGTCGCGTGCCAGGCCATTGGGTTCTAATACAGCCGGTCCGCCGACGGTTTATACAAATTGTCAAGTATGTACTGAAAATGGGAATTATGAGCCCCAGATAACTGCCTAACACTAAAGGTAGCTTTAGTAGCTAACTAATTTTAAGCTAAACTATACCTCTTTACGTATGGAGCCCTAGTGACTTGTGCATCTAATGCTAAGGTTATAATCACACGGATTCGCCCCGTTGTCATTTGTAGTACTGATTCAGTGCAACATGTACCGGTAACTAAATAACTCTATTTATTAGTTTACGAGTATTAAGATGATGACATTTTAACTCGATTTAACTACATTGTTCCCCATATTTTAACACCATTTCATAATTGATAAAATAAAATGTTCGTAAACACAGCAAAAATAGGTTCCATTCCGACAATAGTCCAGTTCAGATTACCTTACGCTTGGTAGTGGTCGGATCACCGGACGTTTGAAGTGTTTTGGCCTAAATTATAAACGACACATGGCAGGACACCTTGGTTAAACCCGTGGAGGATTAAGGTCGACACAGACACATCGGTGTATTTTGTGTTTTACTTAATATGACAGGGTGTGTATTATTCAACTGTACCTATCATCATGAGTGAATAGGTCTTTTAGGTAAGCGTGCTTCATCTTCGACCACATCATCACATACCATCAGATGAGATGGCGGTCAAACGCGAACCTATTATGAATATCTTTATTATCAATATCTTTATTTTCAGTACAAAAGGAAAACAATAACAATATTTGGTGATTCAATAAAAAAATAAACATATTTCTTTAAACATACTTAGTTATTTAATACCCACATAAAGAAATAATTTTATCAATAGAATAATTATATCTTTGAAATATACATTAGTGTAAGATTTGCATAGAGAAAGACTTTCTTTCAGCAAATAATATCTTTCGGCCAACATAAATTGGTAAAGAAATATTTCTGCTTGATTACTAAAATGATCTTACTATTCCAATCTATACTAATATTATAAAGAGGAAACCTTTGTATTTTTGTATGTTTGTATTGAATAGGCTCAAAAACTACTGGACCGATTTCAAAATTTCTTTTACCATTACTTAGAGGGATTCTTCCGAATCCGTATAGGCTATATTTTATCCCGGAAAATAGATAGGATTTTTCGTAGTAGTGAAAATTGTGGAGTAAGGCGTCGAAAAAACTGCCGTACGTTAACGATTCTCGCGAACGCTGCCTATATTGCACCCGTGCGAAGCCGGGGCGGGTCGCTAGTATGATATAAAACAGTCATACGCTCTACATTCAAATAGTGAGTGCATTTAACACGTTTTAAAATGGCTACCAGAATGATACGACTCATGTTTTATTTATTTAATAAAAAAGGTAAATAAACTCCCGACATAATCCTGTGCAACACGGATCGGCTACCAGGCACTCAGAACACAGAAGCAGCTAATTAATATTCCGTACAAGTATTTTTTGTACCACACAACAAAACCTTTGTAGAAATGATACCTACTTTAATTCTTGTGTGAATCATTTTATTAGGAAAAAGTCTCTCATGTTACACGGGAACAATAATCTCCATAGTTACTAAATGCCGTAAAAACGGGTTGAATTAAAAATAAGATGGTTGCAATATAAGTTTTTAAGTTAACATGGCCACTAACAGTGCAGTGTTATTAGAATTTAAAACGGGATATTTCGGCACTGTTGCAAGCGCCATGATCAGGAATGAACTAAAGTCATTGCAGGTGGACAGTTATGCGCAGACGAATCGGTCTACCCTCATTCTCGTTCGTACTTTGTGTCAAAAAAAAAAAAAAACGTACTCAACGCTTGAAATAAATAAACATGGTAAATATCCCTTTTTGAGAAAGAGGGTTTTTTATTTGTACGAGTACCACACTAGCGTGGCACGGATATACATAGGTTTTAAGACACTCATAATTCAACGACTGCAGAGACTGCCCATCCCTACAACTGCAACTGAACCACTTGTTTTATGAACATTTTCAGTAACGACCTCTGTATAGGGTTGTCAATATTCTTGCTTCAATCACACAGACTTAAATGTTATAGGCTAATATCGAATAATTAAAACAAAAAATTGTATATGTACTTTACAGGATTTATTTATTTAAAACTTCCAGAAGCTACAAAGTTACTGTTTGAACAATGATAAGATTACTATTAAGGGTTCGATTACTGAGGTTTTTTATATGTAAGTTAAGTAAGTTTTTTGAGCAAAATTAAAGTTACTAATACTAAACTAAAGGTAAATGTTACGTGCTGACAGTGCAGATTGAATATTGGTGGAAGAGTTTTTGAAATCAGTCCAGTAGTTTTTGAGCTTATCCATACTTTACTCGTTATATTATTAGTGTAAGATATAATTGAAGTATGTATAGGGCTGCCATCCGTCCGGGTTTCCCCGGATTTGTCCTAGTTTGGACAGCGTCCGGGGGCGTCCGTGGGATTTTCCCTATAAGCGTCCAGGTAAAAAACCCGGACACATATTAGTCTTAGGGGCACCAAAAAGCACGATCTCTGTATTTCATCTTATTATTTTGTTACGTTGATTACTTAAAAAGAAAGCCCATTATTAATTAACTTCTAACTGTCTAAAATGTTACCACTCAATAAAAACCACAATTAAACATCATTGTTTTTAGTTTCAAGTACAAAAATGTATTTTTCTACGGCGTCCAGGGAAAAATTGCGATTTTACCCAATTGTCCCGTGTTTCTGAAGTCTTTCTCTGGGGCCGGCAATTTTCGTGATGGCAGCCCTAAGTATGTATAACCACAAATAAATTTAATTAAAGGCCAGACAATGGTTATGGACTACATGGAGCCACTGCCTATCTGACGTCAATAACCCAGTAGCTGGGTAACATGATATAAATTGGCCAGACCAATATCAGATTTTGTGGCTTCGGACTATACGTAGCAACTGACAAAGATAGCCAAAGATAGCCAAAGATAGCCGGCACCAACGGCTTAACGTGCTTTCCGAGGCACGAAGAACTCTCCATAGGGTAGGATGGTAAGCCATCCAAAGACCAGCCGATCCGTGCAGCTGTTATTATTCAATCACGAACGCCTACTTAGTATGGTTTCACTATGTAATAATATTATGGGCCTGCCAACCCTAATAGCTCATTTCGCAGCTCATTAAAACTATGTGAGTACACATTAATGTTTGGGATTTATTGTGTCCTAAATTTCATGACTGCTTTCTTTTCAGGCTAGTAGTATGTTTTAATAGTTAATTTTCACGTCTAGACACTACTTATTCTGTCTAAATTTTAGTAAGGCTTTGCAATAACCACTGCCGGAGACGGCTTCATCAAAACTCATCATCCAAACCAAGTAAGTTTTTCCATAGATATTTGCCCTAAGACGAAGACAGCAAGACGAGTTTGACAGGGTTGCTTAAACCAGGGCTCAGATTATAATGAAATTTTGTTTGGGGTATTCTGAAGAGATGCGAGACTGTAAAATCCACAGGTGCAATCCAGGTGCAAAAAAGAGGGGATTGCCTCATGCACATAATTATTATGATTTTGTTGGTTGAATATACTAAAGAAAACTTTTCATGGCTATGGGTACATGTTTAGTTTAAGGTTTTCATCTAAATTCCTATAGTGTGGCGCCAAATAGTGTGGAGTGTGGTGTCCCAAAATACAAGTCATAAAATTTTATTTGTGGAAGAGAATAATTTTACTCTATAACCAATTAATTATAATTCTGACTAACGGCTGTGAATTGGAATAATCTCTGACTATAGTTTAAAGGGTAGACAGCCAACGATAATTATTTTGAATCCCTATAATACGCAACGTTTACTAACGCTCCATGGAGCGTTGGAACAGCAGCTGCAGGAGAGAGAGAGGAACCTCCTATGTGTCCTGTCCAAAAGCGAAAAGCGTTGTCTGCCTGACATAGGCCATCTTCAAGTAGGCACATTGGTCGGCCCTGTGTACCTAGTATCCAACAGATTCCTGCAAGCTCTATCCAGCTTGTGAGAGGTCTTCTAATCCTGCGTCTTGCGGTACGTGATTGCCACTCTAGAACTTCAAGGTCCTATCAACTAACTTTTGAAATAAAGTTTATGATGATTATGATTATGATTATGAACTATTTATCCTGTCACGGTTACACGAAGCGAAGGGAGTGTCAGACTTCTTCTGACTGCAAAACCTCTTCCTTCAGTTGCGTTTTGGGACCGGGTTCTCTCGTAAGAATATTGCTGTAACCTTGGTAGGTCGGTAGTTTCCTAGGCTCCTTCTGTGTTGATGGTGATAGAAATCCCACACTCCCTGTTCTTCTTCCCCAAAAGTTCTTTTGAAGTGTTTTGAAGGTTCCCGCGATAACAAAAAAAGAAAAGGTCGGTAGTCTCCTGCCGATATGTTTGATTCTTATTCGATCGAGTATGGAAACTCAGAGCATAGCGTCTTTATATTGCATTTTGGGTAACTTTAAAGACTTCTGAATCATAAATAAATTACATCGATTTGGCCTATTGTGAGTGACCCCGTTTCAGATCTATATATGTTATCGCCGGGGGGTAACACTCACTGGTCGTGATAGCTTCTTTTTTTGTGTTCTCCAAGAATGAGTGTTGTGTAGGGACCACCCTTAGGAACCCTTTTTTAATTAGGAGTTAATAACTTACAATAGATAGATAGATAGATATACTCTTTATTGTACACCATAACAGAATTAAATAAAGACTTAAAAACTATAAAGGGTGTTACAATGGGCGGTCTTATCGCTAAAAGCGATCTTTTACAGACAACCTTTAGATGGATTTGACACAGCAGGAGAAAATAAATTCGCGGGTAGTCCATGGTGTACTATTTACTTATATACAATAAATAAGTAATAACCTACATACTCAATACACATATACATATATATACATAAAAATAACAAAGCTGAGATATATAAAAAATAGTAACATATTAAAGAGAGAGATAGAGATCTTTTACCATGTTTTTGAAAGAAGGAAGGGTTTGTGCTTGTCTTACTGACACGGGAAGAGTATTCCACAGTCGTACTGCTTGAGCTGCGAACGACTTACCAAAGAAATTGATGGAGTGACTCGGTACCTCTAGCCTCAAGTTTTCCGATGACCTCAGAAATTTGGCATGTGTGTCATGGAGGAACTTATAACGTTCTTTAAGATAAAAGGGGGTCTTGGGATTGAACAGAATACTGTAAAGCAGAGACAATATGTGTAAGTTCCGGCGAAGACATATAGGAAGCCACTTGAGTTTCGTACGAAATTCAGATACGTGATCATATTTGCGCAAACCAAATATAAATCTGATACAAAAATTTTGAAGTCGCTCAAAATTATCAAGTTGTGCCTCTGTGAGATCAAGATAACTGACATCAGCGTAGTCTAGGATGGGATGTAAAAGAGACTGTGCTAGCGCAATTTTAGTGGCAGTTGGCAGAAAGTTACGCAACCGTCTTAAGCCCGATTTACACTTCAATAAGTACAGTAGCGAGTTAAGTTCTTATTGTAGTTTGAACGGCAAAAGCGAGTTAAATAGTAAGTTGTTGATTAAGTTGAGTTAAATAGATCGCGATCCTATTTTTCGGCGAGTCCAGTGCGAAGTAGCCCCCTCTCTCGAGTCTCCCGCACCCCTCCAACTTAACTGGCTGGCATGTAGACGGGCGAGTTTAGTACAATCCATAAATTTGTAGGGTGCGGCCGCGAACACGTGTTATTGTCTTTTCTTCTTCTCGGGCAAGTTATGACTACTCACTCGCCTACGTTTGGACGCTACTTACAACTTACTACTTATTACTTAACTGTCTGAGTTCTTAACTGGCTACTGTACTTATTGAAGTGTAAATCGGGCTTTAGGGAACTGGCAGAAGCAAATAATTTGCGACTCACCTCTTGTAATTGGGGACCCCACGAAAGATATTTGTCCAACCAGACCCCAAGGTTCTTAACTTTCTCGCTTAGTGGAATAGAGATTAATTTATAGTCATTATTTTGTAATAGCTATTTAAAACAATGTTTATTTTATGGCTTTTGAAAGTGCTCATTACATTTTTTAGTTTCAATCAATTTCAGTAAACTGGTCTGTTAACCCTTTAAACAGCTCAAAATATGTCTATAATTATTTCGTTATAAAAGCTCATTTATCAGGTCAGATGCTCGTCATGTATGGTATGTATACTAATTTCGTTTTTTATTTTAATAAAGAGATAAACTCTCCATTTTAGGCTCATGGTATTGAATAGAGAATAGAAGCTCAAATAATTTCAAACCGCTAAATATAAAAACGTGCATCTCCTTTACATCAAGTTAGTTCACCAAGTATTAAACCTAAACTTTATAATGTGCGATGTGGTTGTATAACCACTTATAAAACATTAATTATGTATAAAAGGAGTTGCCTACTCGCCTAGACACGTTTGATTATCTATCGTCGTGATGAATGCACGGCATTCGACAGGTCACACCTAACGTGACAGCGTGACAGGTGCTCACACCCACCTCATTCTCAAGGGAAATATGATATAGAAAAAATATAGAGACAAGTACTAATCCAGAACACGTTGTTATTAATGAACTGAACTCGAACTATTGAAATCTTTGATTCGAATAAAACTTAAATTAGCACTTTCATTCATACTATACCATAAAAATAACTCGTTTATTTCTCACATATACAAATAAATATATACCATACAATAAAACGATAATTTCGCTATATTATTTAGTATTCGCACAGTTAGTTAACAAGTCGGCAGAAATTAATGAGGGCCTACAGAACGCAAGGGACCAGTGCATCTGCCTCTAAATGTCAACCCGAACAAGCCCCCTTGCCTATAAATAATTTGAGAAGGTGCCTGCATCGCTTGCGCCCCCAGTACTCTCGATATGGCTTCGTGTGATAAAAATAGCCGATGCGTTCCAGTCGACGTGAAAATTATGCAGTCAATAAAGTATTCGGATGACAAGAAAAGTGCCTTTGAAGAGTTGCAGCAGGTTAAGGTTTTAATGTCAAATATTTATGAGTGACACTTTATACTTAGTGGACATATTGGACATTGGGGAAGGCAACAGGCCAATGGCTCTTACTTACCGTCCATGTCATAAAATGCTTGTAGAACAAGCACAAAAAAGACAGAATACAATATTGGAAAGGATACAACACAGACAAGCTTATAAAAAGCAACACTTCGTAAATCTTTAAGCGAGGTAGTTACAATATGCGTATGACCATAAGAAGGAGGTAATTTAAAGCCCTATATTTAGCAGACTACCTAACATACTGACATTCATCACGTAATCAATAATAATCTGCATAGCCCCAAGTTATCTCTAGTCCGAGTTACACTTAATACAACTAATATCACGCAATTGATCTGTCACTATCACAATTAATCAGTTGTAGTATGTAAATCTAGGGATATATTACTAAATGCTGATAGTGAAACGTATCTGGTTAGCGGTTACACTAGAAGCTAAGGCTGAGCTTAATTATTATATCCTAATCCGTATTAATGTATTGTTCGCTGGATATTATTATATTAAGGTCCGGACCTCATTAAAGTAATAAATAAAGTAAACCTTTCTTGACACATACATAACATTGTGTGTAACTACGACAAACCAAAAATGATATCTCAAAAGCTTCAGCCATATATATTATATACTCAATAACATGGAACAGAAAGAAAAGAAATTGTACTAATATCATACTAATATTATAAACACACAGCTTTTGATGTTTAGTGATACTAATGTTTGCAGATTAGTTATAATATTATTTTTAAAGAAGATGTGGCTGAAGTTTCTTAGATGACACTTTGTATGTTTGTGGTTCATTCGCGGAAAAATAGCTTAAGATGTTTGGACGAAACTTAGCATACTTATAGTTTGACATGGAAACTTAAACATAAACTTACAGAGTGGCTACTGCAACAAGATTATGATCACACAGAATCCTTATTAACCTACATAATTTAAAACATCCACAAACACACTTACACGATTCTACACACTCGCTAGCCAAGTCCAATACGCACACACCCATACACACTCGCTAGAATTAAGTTTCTTTAATAATTCACGCGGACGAAGTCACGGGCAGCGGCTAGAAATAATGATATTTACTATAGAATTTGCGATCTAAATAAATAATCAACCTATCAGTCATTTATTTATTCTCTTTATTTTTAAATAATAGAGATAAAAACTCGAAAATGTATTTGGCAGCAAGATATCCACTAAGGAAAATTCCAGTTCTTAAAAATATAAGTAATCCGATTTTAGAGTTATTTTTCTGTAATTTTCCATGAGCGATTTGCAATTGAAAAGAAACACTTCTAGAGGATCGGGTGTAATTAGTTATGTTTATCTCCAGCTATGAAAGGACTCATGTGCTTACATTTTTTTCTAGCCATTACCCTATAAAACTGAAGTAAAAAAAATTGTATGTTGAATCATTGTTATTTAACCGACTTCAAATATTCTGTTCTGTATTCGTTTTACTATTAAAACACTACAAAGGCAAAAATAACTTAAATTTCGGTGGTCGGTGTCATTTGTTTCGTATTTTCTTTTTAACCGACTTCTGAAAAAGGAGGAGGTTCTCAATTCGGATGTTTGTTTGTTTTTTTTTTTTTATGTGTGTTCGGGCATAGCTCCGTCGCTCGCCAACCGATTTGAAAAATTCTTTTTTTGTTGGAAAGGGTATACTTCCCAAATGGTCCCATGAAAATTTAATCGACATCGAACAAGCCGTTTCTGAAAAATCAACAAAAGTCTAAAAAAATATTTACATTGATGATCTTTTCGTTTACTCTATATTGTGTTTTTTGTTCGCGCGTTTTTAGTTTTTTGTAGTTGACATTTTAGCTTTTATAACTAGATTAATTACAAATTGATCCACTAAAAAGCGCGAAAATAAAAACTTTTTTGCAAAAAAATAAAACCGACTTCCATATCAAAACACTACAAAGCCAAAAATAATTTTAATTTCGGAAGGCGGTGTGAAAAAAAAGAAAATACAAAACCAATAACACCGACTACCGAAATTAAAATTATTTTTGTCTTTGTAGTGTTTTGATATGGAAGTCGGTTTTATTTTTTTGCAAAAAAGTTTTTTTCTTTTTCGACACCGCCTTCCGAAATTTAAGTTATTTTTGCTTTTGTAGTGTTTTTATATGGAAGTCGGTTTTATTTTTTGCTAAAAAGTTTTTTTTTCACGCTTTTTAGTGGGTCGGTTTGTAATTTATCTAGTTACAAAAGCCAATATGTCAACTACTTATCACCTTTTACAAAATATTGCTTTTCCCAGTGAAGAGCCGTTAATTTTTGAGGAGTTCTCCTGGTACATCACCATCAGCTCTACATCACCATATGCATTGTGACAAGCATAAAGGCTTAACATCTACATTCAAGTAATCTAATCGCAATCCACGAAATACTTATTATTGAGTAGTTTCGGTGGCCATCTGTGGTCTTCATCATCAATTCAACTTCCCCAAATGGTACTTTTCGAAAGCAACTGCTCAAGGTACTATAAGAAATACTCAAAATGCTATAGGTGTGCCTAGAATATTTGAAGAGTTCCCTTGATTTCTCCAGGATCCCATCATCAGATCATAATTTCGTAACAATGGGACCAACTAGAACGTATACCCTTTCAAACGCAAAAATAATTTTTCAAATCGGTCCAGCCGTCTCCGAGTTATGAGGTAACATACATAAAAAAAAAAAAAAAGTTCAAGACGAATTGTAAACCTCCTTTTTTTGAAGTCGGTTAAAAATCGGGAAAATTATGTGAAAAATGGGTGGATAAACTTTTCGGATTCTAAAGTAACTTCAGAAATTTTATAGTAATCTAGCATAATATAGGCCTATGTTACTCTATATAACAGTGGGAAGTATTTTACGCAGTCGGAGCTGCGGTCAGAAGTTAAGTTAGGCACCTACCTACTAAAACTAACTACCTGTCTTTTACACTATCACGTCTAAACCACTTAAACGATTTTGATGAAATTTGGTACTAAACATAGATCAAACTTTAGAGAAGGACAAAGGCATTAATTCCGCCTTTGTTGTTTTAATAAATGGACAGGCTACTTTTCTTTCGCTGGTATAAAAAACTATTCACGCGATCAAATCCGCGGGCAGAAACTAGCTGTCCAAAGTTGGAGGGCCTGATGATAAATATGAACCTAATGAGTATAATTATGAATATTGGCTGTAATACCTATACTAGGAGACCATTATTATGAAAAATCGTTTATAATAGTGGGCTGGTCCTGCAGGATGACATCCATCTAACCCCATATCTATTTAATCAAAAAGCCTTCAACTTAAAGCTGCTTTTTATAGGAAACGTCTGATTCGTTTTGATTTTTTTTATGGTTCGAGCGCGCTTTTCCCCAATTTCGCCCGATGGTAAGCTTTAGTTGAGGTCTACCATGGAACGAGCGAGACCAGAAGACCGGGTAACATGTGTTATGTGATACTGTTCGTGATATGGTTGTCCGTTTAAAGATCAGGACGAATTATCAAATATTAAAGACCCCCTGATACGTGCAGCGTGAAAATTTGACAACGATACAAAAGCCATTTTATAAATGTGTTATTCACTTCACGGTATGTGAGACATGCACAAAAGTTCCTATTGTTGCTATGAATAATTTTATATCTAAATAAAAATAAATACCTATACGCAATATTCTTTTTGTTTTGTTTTATACGTGCCTACGGCTAAGGATTGGAATTTCCTGCCGGAGCCCGTGTTTCCTGATAGCTATAACCGGAAGTCTTTAAGTCAAGAGTGCATAGGTTACTTCTAGGTAAAATTGCTTCATTTTCTTACCATCAGGTTAGATGGTGGTCAAACGCGAAACAAACTCCTGTGAAACGAGTTTCCCGAAAAAGAGTGAGTGAAAAAAAAAACTAACTTTAGTAATGAAAAAAATAAATGCCATGGTGTTTGGACACAGATGGATTGATCGATTTATCAATCTCAAACGACAATATTTCAATATTGATTATTATTATTCCCAGTAAAAATAATAAAGACCGTCATCAACAATATCATATTGTAGTTATTTATCGACTTGGAAGATATCTTTTATCATAATTAGTTAATTTCCTGCTATAATGTCTTTTTCTTTTTTGAATGCAATACTGGATTACTGGTGCAGTATAAGACATCCCTTTGCGATTTAATTAAAGATTCATTTGTAGCTAGAACTCTTGTTTTATCACACGTTAGGATTATGGTACTGACAAATACCATATAAATTATATATTTATTTATTTACACTTTATGCACATAGATACAAAGGCGGACTTAATGCCGTGGGCATTCTCTACCAGTCAACCATGAGTGGTGAAGAGATAGAGTGGAAGGTGCAATATGTACGTGAAAATTATATTGGAAAAAATAATGATAATAATAGTGATAACACAAAAAAACCTAATATCAAAAAATCTAGTTATCATAAAATAGAAATCTACATAAATAATATATATGAATAAATACTTATATAAATACATATACATACATATATACTTAAGAAGCAAATGAAAATTAAATGTGGAAATTCTGCTTATTGGTGAAGAAAGTGGATATATCCATATACCTACTACCTGAAGGGGTCATCAGATGTGTGTGATGTGTGTGTTTTGCAAGTTATGTTGGAAACCCCATGTGTGAAACATTTATGTATGAAAATAAACATGATGATGGTATGCTATATGAATCGATGCATTGTGGTTAATTCTCTTCATAGGTCCAATTATTTTGAGATTTAGACCGGGAGCTGGTAACAGGTGACGTTCCACGATTTTGTCGTGCATGCCTTTTTTAGGCTTGATAACTAACCCTAAAATATCAATGATAGTCGGGGTTTTAGCCCCCCCGCGCGTCCTCTTCATAAGGAAAAGCGCTTTTCTTTGTGTAGCGGATTTTCGTGTTTTTCCGTGATAGTATACTGCATGCCATTGTAATATACGGAAGTTTAAACAAATTAAAGCTGTAATAATTGATGGCATGCACTCCGCAGCGGCCCAAGATGATCATAGGATTTTGAAAACCTGAACAAAATTAAAGGGCAATTCCGTGTTTTGAAATTGCATGCCGATATGAAGAATGGAAGTTTTTGTAATAAACAAACTCCGGAAAAATTAGCATGCACCCCTCGTATGACCAACGGTGGTAAATTTCCGGATAACTCTGTAAAATTTGAACACAGATTTTCCGTGATTCTAAATTACTCCTAATAAAAATGAATATTAATTTTATAACAAAATAACTATCTAATTCAAATCGCATGCGTGTTGAATAAGCCCATCGTATTATAAATAATAATAAAAGTTGCAAAAAACACTGTGCAAATTTAGATGACTTATTTTTGCATGCCGTTTTGTATTTCATTAATTTACATTATTTCAAGTCATGAATAGTAAATCAAAAAGTAAATGGCATGCATGCATGCAATTTCACAATTTTTGTATGTTGGGCTATAGCTAATATAGCCCAACATACAAAAATTGTGAAAAACATTAAAAAACATCAATTTCTCAATTGAAAAAAAAAAATCTGAAAAATGCCGTGACTTCTTCCCGCATGCCGCTTTGTATTTTCTTAGTAGATACTATTTTAAGCTGAAATGCGAAATGGCATGCATGCTTCATGAAAACTACATAAAGAAAATCTTAAATTTGCTGCATTTAACTGAATTTAAGATCATGTTTCGTCTGAAATTTACATTTAAGATCATTTTTCATCTGATATAGTTCCATAATGCAATAAATTTCAGATTTCCTTTTTGTAGTCTTTAAAACTATATTTTTAAAAGGTGGTTACGATTAAAAGTTATTTAGATAATAAGATTCCAATTCCCTACCACAAAACTTGTCTTAACGACAGCCGCACTGTGCTTGCTTAAAAAGCATGTAAACCTAGTAATGAATGGCACAAGACAAGAGGCTGTTACAAAGAAGCTTACGAAGTGGTTAAAAATTCGTTACCAAATTCGTTATAAAAGAGAAAAATGTCTGCACTCTTGATTTTCTTAATAGACTGTTTAAAGAGGTTCAATAAATTGAAGAAAAGCGGCCTCGGTGAAGATGTGACACAGTTTGTTTATACGAAACACTTAGGTTCAAAAATACAGAACACATTTAGGAGGAAAATAAAAATTGATAGTTTCAATAAAACTAAATTGATCCTGCCTTATGGTGGCATTAAAATAAATATGGATACGCTAACAGATAATGATATTCTTCAAAAATCTGCATTACTTTTGAGACGTGCTATAATTGATAATAAAACTAAAAAATTTGGAAGTAAAATCACTGCTGAAGATTTGATGAATGGGGAATGTGATATTCCAGAAGAGCTTAATTTTTTGCCACTGTAATGCTGCAAAAAAAAAAACAAATTATAAAATTTGACCTTCTTTTTTTGTTTATTTAAACAATTTTCATGAAGCTACATGCATGCCATTTCGCATTTCAGTTAAAATAGTATCTACTAACAAAATACAAAGCGGCATGCAGGAAGAAGTCATGGCATTTTTCAGATTTTTTTTTCAGTTGAGAAATTGATGTTTATTCCATTTTTTCACAATTTTTGTATGTTGGGCTGCAGCTACATGCATGCCATTTACATTCATGACTTAAAATAATGTAAATTCACGAAATACAAAACGGCATGCAAAAACAAGTCATCTAAATTTGCACAGTGTTTTTTGCAACTTTCATCATGCATGCCTCTATTTTGCAACATCCTGGTGTGCATGCCAATTTTCCTACTATTATATGTACTATTGTATGTATTATATGTACTAGTACATAGGCCAATGGTCAAGATACGCGTAATATGACACCATTATAGAATAAAAAGTTGAAGGTCGTTTTTGTACCTAGACATTTTTTACAATAAGTTAGTTGATCGTCCCGTAATTTAAGTGTCTTATAAAAGATCCCTGTAAATAATCAAAACGAATGCATTACCTTGTGCCTGGCTGTGGTAATTCCATGCTAGCAACATCATTTTCAACTTCTCAGCATCTTTCGCGAGGGCCTGACCTGCACCAGATCACATTGCCAATTGAATTCTCAAAATTTTGTTCAATTTGCACACATTTCGTTTCAAAAAAAGCCAATTTGGGTGCATTTTATGCAGATTTTCGATAACTTTAGTGATTATTGCATAAAATGCAGAGTTTTAAAGTTGATGTGATGCAAGTGGCTGGTGCAATATTTTGGAATGGTTTGATTTTGTTTTTTGTATATACTTACTAGAAAAGTTATCGTCATCGTTCATGTCGACCGGTTCTGGTGTTAAGTTATCCTGGAACAAAAATGGTTTTTGTTGTAATCAACTTATTTTTAAGAGTGGTCTTGAGGGTTGTGAATGCATTATAGAATTAGTTTTACTGACATGTGTGTATGTTTGTCTTGTACTATTTTAGCTCATAAAACAGATGATGATGTTAGATTAACACAAAAATGTTGCTGAAAATGTATTTCTCAAAGTAATAAGGTCAAAATATTTATCTTCATAGAAGCAGTTTCCGAAAGGATATATGACAGACAGTATTTATACACATATATATATATATATATATATATATATATATATACAATACAACGTTAATGATGTGTAACCAACACACATCATAAAAAAATTGCTTCATGAAAGGGTACGTCCAACTGAAATTATTCACGCATTTCTTTGTCGCTTTGTAAAATTTTAAATCATAGTTTGCCTGTTGATGGGTAGGTATGAAAATATTTTTATGTCCGACTCAAAACCGGGGATGATTTCCCCCCATTTTTCGCGAACCAGGGAGCAAGTTCATGCATGGCCCGCTACCAGGACATCATACGCGTTCGTAAGTTTAAATAATTAATAAATTAGCGAAACGGCCGGCGGCTGTGCAGTGCTGGGCGGGTCAACGCTCTGAACCGCGGACGCAAATCGATAGTGCTTCAAATGGACAAGCCACTAAATATAGCTGAATGTACCATCATTATGTGCTGTGGGTTCCTAATACCTTGAGTCAATGCGGGCAAAGTTTTGAAACCGCTGTCCCGGTTCGGAGACGGCGACGGACGAGACTAATATCAACTAGAATCCAAGATCTAAAAACATTTTATGATGTGTTTATGTAAATTTATAGAACTTCTTTTCAAGAGCTGTTATTGCAATTACTAAAACGTAATATATAAAAGTAATTTTCAAAGTTAAATATAACTACAGTTTGTCTCCTATATGCAGATGCTCTTCACATTACCATGTATACACAGGTGCTACACTTAATTATAGGTTTCCTTCTTTATTTTATACACCATAGAAACAAAACATCACCATAAAAACAGTTTGACAGAGTATTTTTATTAACATGGTTTTCCTAATAACATTATCCAGAATAATTATTAAGTGTATTAAGTACAGGAATCGAACCAACGATCTAACTAGCGTAAGAACCGTGTAGAGCCTACGTGGCAAAATGAATTAATAATACATAGGTATAATGATTGTCCCTTCAAGGAAACCACAATTAAGCAAAGAATTAAATGTCACATAGAAATTAAAATACCAGGGCGGTAAACAGTTTGAAGAATTATTCGATTATAAAATAGCTAGAGCAATTTATTTCTACAGTTTGCTGTAAATTATGACAAAATGCGCGAGTATCGAAACATTTGCGAGTGGATCCCGTCGTTCAAATGCACACATAGCCGCGTAACTGGCTCCTAAAACGTTGCTGAATGTTTAAAACGGGCAAAAAAATATTTTTCTTGTAAATACATTTTACGTTATTCCTACGTAAGTAAAAGCTTTAGAAATGGACGATGATGATGTACCTTCATTATAACCAAACATGAAATTGTCTACATGCATTTCATACATCTAAACAAAGATAAGTTACAACACAATGTTACTTCAAAATAATTTCAGTAACAAATTTTCAATGACAACAGTATCCATAAAACCAATCAGATTCTATAGTATACAACGTAAAAACAAATAACTCCAACAAATCGAGCCCACTTTACGAACTCGAATAAAACTTCACAAAAATCCCTTTGAATGGCGTAGCAGCATTTTTCCGCTTTTGTAACAGCTGACGTCGGCGTAAACTTACGAAAACACACGAAGATTTTCATTCAACAAGTGGTACTATCCCATGCAAAGCGTCATCAATTCACAGCCACACTTACACTAAGTTCCGGCGCGGAAAAGTTAACTTGAAAATATTGAATATGTTATGAAGTTTGCTTGGGAATTGTACGTTGTCGGAATGTTTGCTACCCATTTTTATAGATGTGCTGCAGTTTAGAGGGATTAAGGATTTAACGATGTTTTAATTGACATTATAGATCCTTTGATTTGCATGAATAATTATTTGATTTGCGCATTAAACTCGAATGCTGTTTGCTTTATGTTTATTATTCTGTCTGCGGAATTTGCACAATTGAACTGTTTATATAATAATTTATTCAAATCATAAATTGCTAACCCATATTTAAGCATTTTGACTGTACAACTGAGTGACACCTGAATATAATTATGTTTAATTGTGTAGCTAGAGCCGCACTTAAGGAGTTTTAAAGTTTGAAATTATTTATTCAATGACAACTATAGCGCGGTAGGCACAACTACAACTACTACTTAAGTCGTCTAAGTACCAGGTGTACATAGGCAGTTTGGAGTTAGGTGGGGTGACAAGCTAGATATCGACCGTCTTCAGGGCGGTGGCCAAGGACCGCATCTGCTATGCGGACACTAAATATCCGTTGACCCTTCGCGTTATGTGTGTCTAGTATAGTTAGGTTGATACCATTGCAATTTAGTCTGTAATTAATTACACCTCAATGACAGATAAGGTGCAGCGGTGCGTACATACATATCTAACTACACTTACGTGGTTAGTGCAAACATGTCATTAAGCTAAAGGTTAACCCGTGTAGTTAGATCATTTAAAGAGCATCCTATCTGATTCTTAATGGCGTCTTTGTAAGGCATCCCAGGAATATGTTAAGGTATTCACCTTTTGAGGTGGTGCATGTAGGAGGCACTTGGGCCTTAATTTATTTACATGAGCATAAATTTTGACAGCGGTTAACTTGTAAACTTTTCTGGCGCATTAATTATCAAATCAAAAGTCGGTCAGAGAGTTTTTAAGCAAGTGAACATTATTTTTGAACACTTTTAAGTAGTGATGCAACGAATAGGAATACGAATATTCGTATTCGCCGAATAGTAGACATTTACCGAATATTCGTATTCGGCGAATACTAATACGAATATTTAAAAACTAATATTTTTGTACGCAACTCTATTTACTGCAGAATTAAAAAATTTCCAAGTCTGAAAAAACTCGCCCAAAAATATTTTTCACTAAAGCCATGTACAGTCGCCTCGGAAAGACTTTTTTCAACGGCCGGGAACACCCAGACTGAAAAAGAAATCGCCTAAAACCAGAAAATCTACAAAATTTATGTTTTTTAAATAAAAAATTGCCTGTTGTAAATTTTAATTATTAGAAGAGTAAACATTCATCAAATAAATAAGTCTTTTATTACCATGGCAAGATATTCGTATTCGTATTCGTAAAAGTAGTATTCGTTGCATCACTACTTTTAAGGTATGATTTTTTGTTTGAAATATTTATTTAAACAACAAAGTTGGTCATAATGCAGGATGAAATAAACTGCGGAGGTGCGGCCGGTCACCTGCCGATAGATGAATAAATCGCGGAATAACCTAGTTTTCCATACAAAATAACTGCAAAATTTCGGGAATCCAGCAGCGGTTATATGCTGAGGGCCTGGTATGTACTGATACATGGGCTATGTACTGCGGTATGGCCCCCTGGTCCCCTGCCCCCTCTCGCACTCCGCGTGTTACCGTGTAGTGCTTGCCACCCCGCGAGTGATCGCGCTGCGACACTGCTGCGACACCGTCGCGGCTATCGATAGTCGATAAAAACTATTCTAGAACATTAAATTTTACGTGGGAAAAGTTTTGACAATGTTGAAGCACGTGGAGTGCGGGGAGATTTTAGAAATGTTCTAAATAGTGTATTGGAAGACATCTCAACGTTTAAACGTTAAAAGTATTTTACAAGATACCAAATCTACTAGATCTGTTTTTAATGAATTTTCAAATAAACAGAATGCCTTAATAAAACGTTGTACCTAACTAATCTATAATTAGTTCGTATTGCCAATTGTTCATTGTGCGTATCAGGAAAGAATTATTTGTTTAATGTTAACTTTTCTTTTACCTGAACTACCTACATTCCCCAAAATGTAATACACTTCTTCGCCCAGTCATTATCTATGACCAAACATCGGGAACACGTCAACTTCAATAGCAATCAATTCATCGACAACAAGTAATCATCGATAGCGCGTCAGAGTGCCAGCAATCAGGTGGCAGTCAGCGTATAATCATTAAATACCCACGCGAAGGGGGCCGATGACGCCCGCGGCGCCACCACGCTCCCCTCCCCCACCCGCCCAATTATGAAAATACGAACAAAATACAAATTTCGAGCTTTTCGAACGTCAAAGGCCGTTAAACACGATGCCGTGATTATCGATAATGAGCCGACCACATCCTTACCGTGATTCCACTAACATATTTTTGTTGGACGTGTATTGATTGTGATTTAGGTAAGTTATGGATGATTTGACTTGTGGCTCCTAATACTTTGTGAAAAAGTTTTTAGATACGGCTGGGCTTGGGTTTGCTTTAAGTAATATTTAGCGACAAAAGTTTGTGCAAACAAAATTGTTAGCCAGTTATCCTCAGAGACGAGCAAGTTTATCAATTCAAGAAATTACTTGAACTTAGGATTAACTTTTCATGCGCAAACACTCCTAAAAAACAGCCGGTTTCATGAGCCAAAAACATTTCTGCAAGCGCAGCTAATGGCTACAACGGGGTCCGCTCTTTTTATTCGCCATCCTTACAACTTTTTACCCGTCTCTGCCAGGAGCGCAGAGGCGAGTTGAAAGTCTTCGGTCTTTCAAAATAAACGGCTTCCTTTAGCATTTTGCTTGCTCGGTAGTTTCGCCCGCCGCTTGCGCCCTAGTATTTTTAAAGCGGACAGCGCCCCCTGCGGCACTCGCGGGCTCGCTCACCACCTCTCACCCCCTGGACCCCCCTTCGCCCACACACAGTAATACCATAACGGGTGCGAGCTATGACGAGATTATCTACGTACACGCGTATCCACTATACCAATACATGCGTGGACTATATACCAGGAATACATAAGCACATAAGCGATGACTGTTGTACATAACGGGCATTGATTTACCGGGCCGGACGCTACCTGTCATCGGACACAATGACGATTACATGGGGCGGTGGCAAAAATTCAAGCGAACAACGAACTGGATTACCCAATACCCAAAACAATGGAGAAACACATTATGGGTAGACATAGACGTAGATACCTCTTAGACCTCATCTATCGCTCACCATCAGGCGAAATCGAGATCAAGAATGGGCTCTACAGTAATAATAAAAAAAAATTGTACAAGGTCTGCCACAGTCATTGGAGTTTCCATCACTTCATCATTGACACATAGTACAAAGTATTCGTCAGCCACCGCTGTTGACGGGATTCCGTCAAGACTCATTACAACAATGGTAATGCATTGGGTCGTTTAGCAAACATCTAATCTTCTTTTCCGCCTTCTCAAACTTAGCCTTCTTTGTTCGTAGCACTATACTCTTCATCGACGCTTTGAGGTTCACTACAAAACATGATAATCCAAGTGAAGAAATACATTTTAACTCGACTGCAAGGGAAGAGTTATGTTTTTCACTTCTTCTATATATCGGTGCACTAAACAGCTGAACAATCTGTCGATATGGTTTGGCCCATATCTACAACAGAAAGAGCTGGCTGATTGATTGATGTGATCAAGATCTGTTTTCTTCATTTTAATTGACTCCACATTTAATTAGGATTTTATTAACTCCAAATAAGAAAATCGTTAGTACTGCTTAAAACAGAAATGTAAAAAACGCAATAAAGAATGTCAATTCTCACTTCAATATACAATCAGCGCTCGCTCACTACCGCCCTGCATTTACCTGCAATATACATTGTATTTTAACACAATTTTTAACTATTATTTATTCTACATTCAAATTGACCTTGACTATTATCAAGAGTAACGATGGAGTTTCTTACCGGTTCTTCTTCATAAGAAACGATAAATTCAAACCGTGCACTATCAGACGTTTTAATATGTATAAAAATATTATTGATTTTGGTTTAATATAAAATGTAAATAAGTCAATTCAATGACGCCATGACAGCCTAGAACTTAGAAGGAAAGTGGCTATTTAAAGGTGCCTAGTTCCACCAGAGATATTGTCATGCAGCTATGCTACGACGATGTAAAAGCTAAGCTACGGAACTATGTGACCATTTCTACTGATGCAGAGGTATGTAGATGCGCCGCCGCAAGGTACAGCAGTAAGAAACAGCAGTTCGTTTTCCCATGAGTGCTTTTTCGCACACTGTAACTTTTTGCTTCCACAGTGTTTGCTTTCGGTGAAAAACGCCTACTCTAGGTTCATTGCTCTGCACACTACTCGCGACCATCCATAAAACGCATCAATAGCTTACAACCTACAGCATGCCATATAAAAAACCGCAGCTAAGTTGAATCCGCTTCCACCAATGCTTTGCTATGTGGATCAATATATATTTTTGATAGATGGTGGAAAAGCAGGCTATCTATAGCTAGCAGCCCTATAGATACACAATGGCTTACAGCTTGTCCAGATGAAGGGATTTGCGTCTGAATCTAGCACGAGATTTATAGGTCTTATTCTCTTCATAGCTTGCTTGATAATCATGATTGCCTGGTAAAAACAATTGATGACATAAATTTTATAATAGGTGGTTTACATTAAGTATTTGGATTTTACACATAACACGAACATAACCAGCCCACTCCCCACTGCTGGGACTTAGGCCTCCTCTCTATGAGAGGAAATTGACTATGTAATCCACCACGCTGGCTCAGAGCGGATTGGTGGACGTTACATGTCTTAGATTTGTCGGTCCAAGACATACCAGTTTCCTGACGATATTTTCCTGCACCGTTCTCAAAACGGCACTGTTAATTAAGAAAATTACACAAAGTACCTAGAACTTAGGTTCGTACTCACGACTTCCTTTCAGAAAGACCAAGAAAAACAAGTTGTAATAGAATATAGAAACCGAGCAAAACGCTCCAGTCATCAATTTATAAGCTCAATACGCGAACATGTAACATAAGGGTGCTTACGAACTGTATACGAAAGATTGCGAAAGAATATAGGACAAAGACACGCAAGTAAAGCAATATTATATCCACGGTGAATATTGATTAAACGGTTGAATAGTTTTGCTGCTGTTTTCAGCAATGTTGAAGATACACACACACAAAGTTGTCACTTTTGTCAACAATCCAACTCGAAGAGGTTAATCTAAGGCCTTTCACGCCTATGTCTAGTGTCCCATGTTTTGATTGACTGTTGAAGTTGTCAGTCCAACGTTCTGTCTTTTGATTTATTGATGGACAAAGTCGAAAAGATTGACGTACAGGAAACAGTGTTGAAATTTTGAAGATTGACACTACCCAGAATCAGAGACAAAACTGCCAAACTTGCAGTTTTTAAAAGAAGATAGAAATCTTTCCGTTATGTTATTGTTGCATATAAGGTTAGGTAATATTATGATATTAGGTATATTTTATAGTTTTTATTTTTTATTTTTATGTTTTTTTTTATCCATTAAAAGTGTATGTGTGTAAATACACATGTTGAAGCAATTTTGATGGAAACTTGGCGTAATTTTTCATCCTACAGAACATATTAGTATGATTCGTCAGTAAAAGTCTTTTGATAATAATTATAATGGGGTGTAGTATAACTGTGGGTCAAGATCATTCTAGATGCAACCCCTCAATGCAGTTCGATAAACGAACACCATTAGAAGTTTACAAAATTTAAGTAGGATATATTACGAACTAAATACATATATTTATATACCTACTACCAAAGTAAAACTACTTACGAATCAAAATCGTAAAACGAAATTATGTTTCATTACAACAACACGTAATAATAAATCATTTATCATCACATTCCTTGCTGACTCATACCAGGCGACCCAAGTTAGTAGGCAGTTACTGAGTACACATCAAAATACAATTGCCACACGCTAATGCGATTAAAACGAAAATAGGGGAAACTGGAACGTGAAAAATCCTCTAACAGATTGAATAAATAATTAAACACCCACATTCACTCAGAGTTTAGTGAGAAACTAGGTGCAGAAACCGCGTAGTTACCGCGTGATAAGTACCACAGTAGCAAAGGCGCTGTGGAGGTAGACGCAGATACTCGCATTATGTGAGGGGGAAGCGGGCCGACCTCGAAAAACCGAATGGGGGTCGCGTCTCCGTCGAAAAGCATCGCGAATTTCACAAAGCGGCTTCCTAGTTACAGGGGTATCGCTGGGGAGACGCGGTTACAAGTCGACGCTTACCCGTGCTCTTTGAAGTGTGATAAACTGAGCGAGCGAAGGCACTAAATATGGATACCTACGTCGGAGTGCGTGCCACCACCGCGTGCTGCTCCCAGAGATTTATAAACGCGGTTAAATTTACTGTTATATGTTGCTATAATGTAAATAGCCGTTTTGGGTACAACTCAATATGTTCGGCAGATCATAAGTCGTGTTATACTATAAACAATTGAAATAGATAATGCATCTAAGTAGCGTCATTTGTCGAACCTTTCGCAAACAAAAGGACCAGCAAATGACATACTCCGCTGTACCGAAACGTGCAAGTGTGAGTGTTCTTTTTTTTAACAAAAACATAATTCTATTCCATTGCTAGTCTTACCTCTTAAGAAATAGAACTCAATTTCCAACAAAATCGTGACATCAGCACACCTCATAAGTCACAAGCATAGCGGTTTTATCATATTTCCTCATAAAGTAAAATCATAAAATATCCCCTTGTCAATAAATTTATAAACGGATTATAACTGAAAATGGCGGTGCCAGATAGACCGGCGCCAACATTCAGTGCAACTATTTTTACACTATCGATTGAGGTCCGAACCGGGCTGGCTACACTGCAGTAGACAATATTCATCTCATTTTGGCCAACTTAATTAAATTAAAGCAGACAGGCGTGACAACGATTTTGAATATGATCGTGATGACTGTAAAAAACAAGGTGACTGTAAAAGAAATTACTACCGAGTTGACAACTAATAGACATTATATTTATGTTGCACCCATTCTAAGTGAGATTCAGATGAGAGCAGAGAAGGTCATGTCAGTAGAGGGAGAAAGCCAAAACACCATGAAGATTATGTGCAAGATCAACCCTAAATTAATCTTTTTTTATAGTCGGTAGGCTTGCGTTTGACCATAATCTCACCTGATGTTAAGCGATGATGTGGTCGAAGATGAAGCACGCTTGCCTAGAAGTAACCTATTCACTCTTGACTTAAATACTCCCAGGTTATTATAGCTATCAGGAAATATAGACTCCGGCAGGGAATTCCACTACTTAGCCGTACGCACAATGAAAGTATTCCCAAAACGTTTTGTGCGTATGGCTGGGATGTCCACCATGTAACGATGGCGCATCGCCGTTAGTCTTGTAGTCCGATGATGGAACGGGCTTGGTGGAATTAGACTGTGCAATTCCATCGCACACTCCACGAAATGTAACCGATAGAAAACTCTTGCACTTGCAACACGTCGCAACAATCTAGACTAAAACATCTATACTAATATTATAAAGCGGAAAAGTTTGTTTGTTTGTTTGTTTGCTTGAACGCGCTAATCATCGAAAGTACTGGGTGGATTTGGATGAAATTTGATATGGAAGTAGGTTGAAGCTTGAGGAAGGTTATAGGCTACTTTTTACGCGACTGAAAAAAAGGAGAGTTATGTTCTTACCGTGATAGAATCCACGGGAGCGAAGCCCCGTGTGAGTACTAGTATATTATAAAGCGGAAAAGTTTGTTTGTTAGTTTAAACGCGCTTATCTTCGAAAGTACTGGGTGGATTTGAATAAAATTTTGTTTTAAAGTAGCTTGTTACCTGAAAGAAGAAGGGTTATGTTTTTATTGTGATATAATCCACGAGAGCGACTGCTAGTTAGTGATCATATAAAGTTCTTTCTTTAGAGATGGTTCTCACTGTCTAATTAATTGAATGAAAATGAATGTTTAATTAAAAATGTACCAAGCAAACAGACAAAAAGAATCCTTTTAGTCTATTTGCTTGGTCCCCCAGCCATTAAATATTTCTATGCACACAGATTTATAAAAGTCTTCATGAGGATAGGATACGTTCAAAGGTAAAAAAAATATAGCTTTTATTGATCTTGAAAACCAGGTCCCGCCCACTAAACCACCTTTTGACAAACCGTTGAAATCAAAATGTATATTCGGTTATTTTATCACACTTCAAAACTGGTCAGTTGAGTAAAAACTTTCAATATGTTTTGTAGATATTGCTCAAAGTTAACTGTTGTGCTAGTCAATATCGTGTCATCGCAATAACAGATATGTATCTAGCATGCATGGTCCAGGTGTTTGCGCAAGTGAGATTTGTGTCTATTCTTTATAGGCGCGAATGATAAAGTGACCTTCTTAATATTGTACATCACCCTGGTACAATTATGTAATATAGGAGTAGTTCAATATATTATTATTTATATACCTGCATCCATACTTATATACTTATTACTTTACTTATATACTTACATATACTTATAATATTATAAATGTGAAAGTAACTCTGTCTGTCTGTTCCCTTTCACGACTAAACCGCTGAACCGATTAAGATGAAATTTGGCACGGGAATAGTTTAGGCCCTGAGAAGGACATAGGATAGTTTTATCCCGGAATACCCACGGGTTCGGGAATTACGTGGGAAAAACCTACGCGGATGAAGTCGCGGGCAAAAGCTAGTATTACTTAATTATAATAAAATAGTCTAAAAGTGTGTATGTCATTAAAGAATTGAAGGAGGTTTAAAAACAGCAATAGAGCAAAAATTTTAAAAATGCCTGCCTGTTTATACGCGGTAATATCCGGAAATACTTGAAGGGTTTGAAAGAAACTTTTTATAATATAGCTATTAATTAGTAATTGATTTCCGAAACTGGAACACGTTGCAAGACTTTACACGCGAGACAGAAGCAAGTAAATAATAAAGTCTGTAATGGTTTGGAGCCATTTTCAGATAATTTTGAATTTTACCATAATGTTTTAAACAGCCTTCATAATAATGTTTTAATATTGGGTGTGTACACTACGTGATAAAAAGTTAAGTATTACTCCAGGATTTCAGTTACCTATCTATCAAATTCCATTCAGATCCGGTCAATAGTTTTTGCGTGGGAGAATAACAAACGTCCACCCATACTTCCTTACAAATTTTCGCAATTTTTTTTTTTTTTTATAACGTTAATTAAGTTAGTAGGATAGAAAGTAAGATAAAATCTGCGCGGTTTATGGAAAAATGGAAACTACATATAATATGAACCTCTTCATATAACTTCTATTTTTATTCAGGTTTTACGTCTACAAGTGGGATTATGCAGTGATTCCATTATGCAACTAATTTCTAAAATAACCATACCCAAGTGTCCACTCAGTGATAAAGTTACAACAGTTGCAAGTATTTTAAAAGCTAGCATAGAGCATGTCAAGGAAATGTTCGATACGCCCCAAGAATACAAACGGTATATTAGCTTAAGATATTCTCATCTTAGACTAGGCTTTAGATTCAAGTTAACCACAAAGTAACCTTGCAGGTTACCTCTACTTAAGTGGTTAAGGTTTAACTTAATATGCTAAGGATATGTTTTAGTACTGATACTTAATAGAAAAGAAACATATACACCTTCATGGTATGCTAATATTATCCAATTATCGTAATAGTAATATGAACTATAGAGGTGTATGTATCATCAAAACCTTACGGACTTTCATATACGGATTCATCTCACGATCTCGCTAACAATAGATTGAGAGATGTATCGTCGGCCTTATGGACCTGCAAGCAATCACCGTTAGACGCAGTTTAACAGCCAGTGACAAATTACCACCTATGGACCTTTCTATGCACCATCATAGCCGTGAGACATTGTCACTAGAAATGATAACAAACTTCTTCAATTCATATCATCCTGGTATAACGTACTGAGTCCGCATATTCAGCGCATAGTTTTACTCGCTTTATGCTAAATCAATAAAGCTGTATGTATGTAAAAGCAAAAGCAGAAAAAACACACAAAGATCCCCTAGTCAGCCATATATAGCGGATTAAGAAAAATTCTCGGCGTCACCTACAAAAAGAGGCGGCTTGCGGGCAAACCTCCGCAACTCCGTAGTAATTCCAACCCCCACGGACCGTCTCGTAGCGTCTGGCTGCTCAAGTAATTACGCCCCCTTACACCCCATCCCTCCCTTCGGGGATAAGTAAAAACAATATTTTTACGCGCACAGTCCACGGTACCAAAAGTGACAGATATAAATTGAGGGTGAAAATGAAATTAGTGGCGGCTTCCATGATGTCTGAGGTGATTTTTTATTGTTAGTGTGGTGTGTTGGACTAAGCTGCTTGTTTTGGCACTTTTTGGGTAATATTTATTGTATTGATGTCTCCATGATGCGGGTTAAATGAAGTGTTTGGATATTGGTCTCTCGGATTAAAAAATAAGGTTGAATATTACAACTATGGACATGACTTAGTAAACTAAATAACTTAATTGACTTTTACTAAGTTTTTTTTTTAGGCTACACGGTCCCACTACTGGGCAATGGCCTCTCACAATTCCTTCCATGCCTCATCTCCTGCGGCGATTCAATACAGCCCTTTAATAATTTTTTTGATGGGAAAATCATCTAATGACTCCTCCATCTGTGGGTGGAGCGGAAAAGAGTGTCAGACTTCTACTGACTAAAAACCCAACCTGTTCTTTCAGTGCCCTTATGTTCCGGGTAGCGGTGTCTCGTTAGAATATTCCCGCAACCCCGACTGTTCAATACGGCCCTAGCGTTACTCTCAATAAATATCCATTTTGTTTTTCCATACAGGTCTACCACAGTACGCAAATACTCAAATAAATAAAAAATAGTTCGGAATGTTGGTGCATTAGTCCGAAGGTAACTAGGCTCATTTCAAGTTATACACATCGTAAAGAAACAAGATCATGACAATAATTTACTTACATGTAATACAAATCATGACTACTCAATTTCACATCGGCTTAGTCGAATAACAAATAAAAATGCGAACAAAACAATTACCTAAATACCAAACAAAATATTTTGATTACTTTACATTTGTACGCAGAAAACACACAATGAGTGAACTCAACAAAGAATATACCTACATTACAAAATAAGTTACCAATCATAATATAATGACGCATAGGTTTCAAAACAAAACTAGGGTACCTACACTCTGTATCAAGAACACTAACATTATTTTGAAGAGTTGAACAAATTTTACTCTGCAAAGAAAGTCGACCAAAAATAGCCACTGTTTATGAACTGATTTTTCGTCTGTACTTTTCCAAAATATATCTATTCACTAGTTAGTCACTGTTGCATGTTAAGATCACGGTCTCTTCTAGATTCTGCCCTTTCTAGCTTATAACATCTCATCATCATGTATTTTTTTTATTGGCTTGCGTTTGACCACCATCTCACCTGATCTTAAGTGATGATGTGGTCGAAGATGAAGCACGATTGCCTAGAAGCAAGCTATTCACTCCTATCTACCTATCACCTATTTACTTGACTTAACCCGGCGTCAGCATGGTAGAAAATAGGTACAACAACTGCATGGTGGGTCATAATTACCCGGATTTTAAACCATTCCTGATTTTTACCATTTCTATGATATTTTGAGTAAATTTGTGTTTAACTTGAAGAATAGTTCTTAAATTATAATATTTTGGATACAAAATAAAAAATTAAGTTATATAAAGATCTTTTTATGTATTTAAGAAGTTAGTATAAAATTTACAACAAAAAATTCAACTTCTAGAAACTTATTAATAGAAAAACAAAAAAATGACTAATTAACACTTATTTTTAACTTTTTGGAATGACAAATGTGAGATCTTTAAGAAAGTATATGTAAAAATTATAAAGAATCTTTGGGTTAATCACTATTAGCACCGTCATCTACGCAACCGTCACAGAAAGAAATTATATGTTCAGGGCAGATAAATTTGTTGCATCTTTGACCGGTATGGGTAGTTTTTCTGTCTTCGTACGGAGGAATACATTTGACATTGGTTGACACTCAAAGGTACATCAACATCATCATCATTATTGTCTGATGCCCCTTGCTCGGTATCACTCTGTTGAGAACGCTCGCAAACGTGATCATCTTCCTCGTTTTCCGAAGAATTTTCTTTCGAGTCGCTTTCTTCTAATATTGACAGAATTTTTTCGCCTGTCGCGTTCCTCTTTATCTTATTCAAATATAACCTAAAAATAACAAAATATAATGTAATATACGTAATGTCGGTACAAATAAATACACAGAATAATCAAATAATGAACTCAACGTAATTGGCACAAAATGGTACCATCGAATGTATAGTTGGGTCATATTTACCTTTTTGTTGTTTGACCGCGTCTATCTTCCTGTGCAGGAGCACACCGTCTTAGTTGACATAAGAAACGAGGGAGGCGGGGCACTAACTACAGCTACTGAGAAGCGTGGTAACGTTACACTATTATTTTCTTAAATATCCGGATTTAAAAACATCACGGGTCATTATGACCCAACCTAGCAGATGCCGGGTTAAAGACTCCCAGGTTATAGCTATCAGAAAACACGGACTCAGGCAGAGAATTCCACTCCTTAGCCGTTCGCACAATGAAACTAAAACGTATTGTGCGTATGGGTGGGATGTCCACCATGTAACGATGGCGCCACGCCGTTTGTCTTGTAGTCCAGTGATGGAAAGGGCTTGGTGGAATTAGACTGTGCAATTCCATCGCACAGTCCCTGAAATGTAACCGATTGAAAACTGATAGGCTTGCAACACGTCGCCGATGTTCAAGGCTCTGAAGCTTTGTCTCGACCAGTTTTTCGTTGCCAATGAGCCTTTTGGCCCGTTTACCGATGCTGCTGGTAGGTGGCTGGCTAGCTGGTATTTGGCAGATCCATCCCAAAGATGAGAGCAGTACTCCATACACGACTGAACTTGTGCTTGATAAAGGTTGAGCAGCTGTTCCAGTGTGAAGTACCGTCTCACCTTTGCTAGGATTGCCAAATTTTTGGCAGTCAATTGAGCCTTAGCCTCGATAAACGGACCAAAATTAAGGTTGGATGTCAACGTAACCCCAAGAAGCTCGATGCGATCAGTTATCGGCACGGTTACACCACGGAAAGAAGGAGTCTGTTGAAATTGGCTCTTTTTTGCGGAGAATAGACACATCTGGGTCTTAGCAGCATTAAAACTGACTAAGTTGGCGTCGCCCCATTTAGAGACAGCCTTTAAAGTCAAGTTCAAGCGCCCAACCATGGCCTCTCGTAGCGTTCGGATCTGTGACCTACTAGCACGCGCGCTGGTTATATATCTTTTAGCAACAGTGCTGTCGTCTGCATACCCAAAGGTATTGGGCATTAGCAGATCGTTAATATGCAGCAAGAATAAAGTTTCTGAAAGAACTGAGCCCTGAGGGACCCCGGCATTAATAGCTAATTGGCCAGACGAGCAGCCATCAATAACCACTCGAATGGACCGATCTCTCAGGAAGTCTGCTATCCAAACGAAAAGTTCAGTAGGTAAACCGAAAGAAGGAAGCATAGCAATAAGGCTATCGTGCCACACACTATCGAAAGCCTTGGAGACATCGAGGGAAACAGCAAGTGCTTTCCCGTGCTTCTTAATGACCTCACTCCAGATATAAATGGCATACGCTAGAAGATCCCCAGTTGACCGGTTCCTGCGGAAGCCGTATTGTCTGTCACTGAGGATGTCGTTGGCTTCTAGGTATGGCAGGAGCTTACTATAATAATAAGCCTATAGTTGGCCGGATCTGCACAACTGCCCTTCTTGGGCACTGGCTGCACGTTAGCTAGCTTCCAAGCTTTCGGCACTTTTCCAGTCTCAAGCGAAAGGCGAAACAAGCGTGTCAAAATTGGAGACAGTTCAGGCGCACAAGTTCTGAGTACAATTGCCGGTATCCCGTCGGGGCCACTAGCTTTTTCACGTCGAGGTTCCGCAACACTCTAGGGACGTCCTTTTGATGGATGCGAATGTCCGACATACTAATCTCGCATCCACTAGGAGAGGCAGGAGGGCGAACGTCACCACTATCAAGACGTGAAGATTCCGCAAAAAGAGCGGCAAACAAGTTTGCTTTCTTCTCAGCAGAGTGGGCTAGTGACCCATCAGGTTTAAGCAGTGGTGGTAGTGAGGGGCGACAGAAGTTCGATTCAACCATCTTAGCCAGGAACCAAAACGCTTTGCTACCAGCAGGATATGAAGCAAGCTTGTTCCACGTGTTGACCCACGTCATTTGCTTTGCGACTTCGAGCATCGACCTATGCCAGGAACGCCGCGTGTTTAAGTGCTTCAGCACGGTTAAACTCAGCGCCAAACCTTGGTCAAGCTTCGCCAAACAGTGTTAAATCAGAAAATGGAATGTAGTACTCCATCCTCTGATGCATAACTTCCATCATGGCGTCCGCGCACGTCAAAGGATCAGCTGAAGAGAAGCAAGCAAGCTGCCAAGGATAACATGCAAATAAAGATCGCATGCCATCCCAATCTGCTAACTTGTATCGCCAAACCCACCGAGTGCCTTTATGGCTGGGATCGGGCGGGGAGTATACGGATACAGATTTCACCAGACAATTGTCGGAGCTACCTAATGGTGATGATATCACTACCGAGTAGCGGTCTGGATCCATAGTCAGCAGGTCCGAGCAATTGGCTGTATGCGACTCAACATCCGGCACTCTCATTGCTCCCGCTTAATAAGACTTAATGCTAGCTTATGTGTCTCTCGCCCAGCATGATCCGTGCACTGGTATGGGAAGAGCCACTCCTGGTGATGTGCATTAAAGTCCCCCAGTAACACGAACTGAACTGAAGGTTATCGCTGCTGAGCCGCATCTGCCGCCTCACTGATGTATTGTGTGAGCCTGGTTGTCTCCTGATCTCCGCTATTCGAACGGTCGACACAGGCATAAATAATTTTATCTATTCCAGTGTCCACCAGAGCCCAAAGTGTGGAGAACCTGGAGTCCTCAAGGTTGCGGAGACGCCAATAACAGATGTCGTCTCGGGCGTACATGCATACACCCGCGCGTGGTTTAAAATTGTGCTCCAGGGTAAACCCTGGGCATAACAAGTACGACACGTATTTTATAGTTGCTACAAATAATTTACTAGCCGACATCTTACCATACTACGAGTATTCGCCCTGTTTTCCATACAAGTTCTGTACAAACAACATTATTATTGGTAACCCGATACCCCACTACTGTTAGATGCACTAACAATACGATAAAGTGACACATACGACGTCTAACACCATGTTTACCTTAGTTATCAATTAAATTATGCGTCATATACTTGCGAAGTATTACTATGTCCGGTTATTCTTGAATTCATGTGCAAAGTTTAGGCAGCAAGTCTTGCATGGATATCAGGTGGACATGCAAACAATGCGGCTAGCTATACGGAATGCAGGCGAACGCGGGAGCGCGCGTTGAATAATGTAGGTACGCGCCGTCTCAACGGACAGCGCCTCGGTCTTATGACGCCTTGGTACCGACGAGGTCTTAAAAGAGTTTAAATATTTAAGAAAGGCCATCTTTTAATTGGT
Source organism: Tholera decimalis (assembly GCA_943138885.2). Classification (NCBI taxonomy): domain Eukaryota; kingdom Metazoa; phylum Arthropoda; class Insecta; order Lepidoptera; family Noctuidae; genus Tholera; species Tholera decimalis. Next base: position 11,254,123 of record OW964570.2, read on the forward strand.
TTTGTGGGATCCTCGGGTCCGTAAAATAAAGGATCCGTGAAATTTGTAAGGGTAAGTCCTGCTACTATAAAATAAAGTACGATTCACCTTCCATCTTTTTAATATGAAAGGTTGCAGGTGTTTTCTTCAAAGCAATATTTAAAGCAGTGGGTTTAAAACGGAATTATGTAAAAAAATCTAATATTATTAGAATTTTCCACTCATTTTGAGGCCACAAGCGAAGCATGTAGTAACAGATATAATAACAGAAGATTCCGGATTCACTCTCAAACGTCAAGCAGTACATAGTTTGTTCACTGTAAGGGTAATAAATGATAATATGCAATTTCAAACATTCAAAATGTTTAAAATATAATTTCCTTAATTGGATATAACAATACAATAGTGCGTTGTCAATTTCTAACTGGACATAACAATAACCAGTTTCTGTAAATTGTCTAAAACTGCATAGTTTACGTGTCTAAGCTACTGTTTGTGCTGCGGTATCCTACATCTTGACAGGTAATAGTCTAATCCCGGTCGAATCTTGGCTGATGGAGTAACAGGCTCGGAAGTCTTGCCAAGTCACATTGATTCCCTCCCGTTTCAGAAAATGGACCATAAGTATTCAATTATACACGTTAGAGCGGACAGGCGTACAGCGTTCATTGACTAGAAAACTTTACTCAAAAGAATCATAACATTTTATATTATTAGGTGTCCCATCAGTCATTCAAAAATCAGCTAAATAGTTTTGTTTCTAGCAATATGAACAGAATCTCATAATCATCATGAACAAGCAGAGCAAAAGTCGTGATGATGTTCCGGAAGTTTAGTTTAGTTTTTATATCAGTTTTGTTTGATTATTTTATATTAGTTATTTCTAAATCACATCATCAGATTGTTTTGTTAGTAAACATACACAACTACACGCACATACACAAAATAAGAAACTATTGTTAGTACAATGGCTTAAATTTTATGTATTAGGCTAAGGTTTGTTTATTGTAATAATTAATAGCGTGGTTGAACAATTCTGCAAATATCTGCTCACAGTTTCATTTAAATGTTTACATCTGAGGAAAATGTTGTGGGTTGTGTATTAGATAAGTTTATAGTTTAAGACATTTTTGTTGTTTTTTTAATACGCAACTGTTAATTTCCCTACACTAATAAATAAATAAATAAATGATAATGCGAATGAAAATGTGTCCAAAATGGACGTATATAGACAATCCTAATTTATGGATTGGACGTAGCTGTACCGAGGTATGCACCAGCAGTTTTTGACGCCAAGGCCAGCAAAATGTAGCCTATTACGTGACTTTAGCAGCCTAATGATTACTTGTCAGCTTTGAGCGGGTATTCGTCATGACTTGAACTCGAAATGTTTTCCTTCTGTTGACAAAAATAAGGGACTTATGAACAACACTTTAAAAAACACTCAGAAAACAGTATTCTAATCAAACCTATTTTTGAATGTTATAGCATAGATTAAACATTTTTTTTCTGATTATGAAAGACAGGTTCATGAGGAAGACTATCTAGCACTACGCTACTACTCTAAATTAACCTAAAATAAGGATATTAGTAACGTCCTTACCACTTATGACCTTTCAGTCTCTAAAGCAAGAATGTACAGTCATCTTTTGCGCTCGCTCGTTCCATCGTAGACCTCATCTATCGCTTACCATCAGGCGAGATCGAGCTCAAGAGTGAGCTCATCCGGAATTTAAAAAAAACCTGAATAAAATAGCCAGCCAAACTCGGATTTGTGCACATTGGGAAGCCAAGGCCGAGCATTCCAAGATGACGTGGGCGGCTGATTCCTGTGCAAAGTACTCTGTCCGTGGCGCGTATGGTAAATAGATGTTTATTTAGGGGGTATTGGCTCGTAATTATCCCCATTATTATTCTGAGGATTCCTACTCTGGCTGAGAAGTCGTTTAGTTAGTTGCGGGTGTGTAATTGGCATTGCATTTGCTCTTAGCAAATTTTTGTCTGGCTACAATCTATTTCCCGGCACCACTTGTATAAAATTCAGTTGAACTCTGGAGAATCTATGAGCGAAACTGTGAGATGGGAGAACAATTGCGATGACTTCCAATGAAGAAGAGAGAAGTATGAAAGAAAATAACAATCGTATAACATACAGAGTCAGACACTTTGCAGTTGTCCGGTACTTTGCTGAAATGGGCCTCTTTTTGACACAGCAGACACAATGCTGTTCTAATTAATTAAGTTTTAGTTTTTCGCATTTATTGTGTGCCCTAATCTGGGTTTAAAGAAATTTATTTGTCTTCTTTACTCATACGTAATAATGGATGCCAGACTATGCTATACATAGACAATTATGATGATTTAAGTAACATCATCAGTTCTCCTGTTACAAAAGTAGATGTGTCGCTTGGTAGTCCCAATAATAACCTTAAAACAGCTGTATCCACTTCAATGACTGCTGTCATAAAGATTTAGAACGATAAATTCAGTTCAGCAACTCATTAGCTAAGTATCGTCATCAATTGCGATGGCTTCCAGTGAAGAATAGAGAAGTATGACTATTCTAAGTTGCATAACTGATTTTTTGAATTAAAGTCTTTGTGTACAAAAATATTCTACAACGTATATTACATTTAAGTTAAATAACAGTAGAGAGAGAAAGCAAGGAGTTTATTAGTTATGAATAGAAAAAAAACCACTCTTTCTCTATTTATAAAACTTGTTAACTATCTTTTCAGACCTAAACGAACGAAAAATAAAAAATAATAATAAATAAATTACGAATTAAGCTACATATAAGTAAGAGTACATTAAAATCGGTTCATTCAGTTCTAAGATTTGAGTCTTTGTTGTATGAAATTGGCAACCACTAAAAGACAGCGTAGAAATCAATACTATAATACGACTGTAAAATGAAGTGCAAGAGTCATAACACAATATAATACAGAAAATCACACAGGTGTAGACGAATCAATGTTACCTAAAAAAATAGCAGCGATGATAATAACCAACTTGCATCTTTACGAGTACTTACATGACTTAGGTCCGATCTAGCTAGCTCTATAGTTGGTATAGTGGGGTGGGCAGATACGGGCAGCATGCAAGGTCGTCCGGCGCCTCGATGATCAAGGAGACATCTTAGCGAGGATGCATTTGATACGGTCGCGCTTGATATGTTACAAGACAATATCGACCGTAGAATTTATTTGATTGGTTTAGTTTGAATGGTATAATACAATGTGTAAAACTGTGTCCATAACAATTGATTGCAAAGATATAAAAAATTACCAATATTAGTATAATAAAATATATTTTTTAACCGACTTCTAAAAAAGGAGAAGGTTCTCAATTCGGATGTTTGTATTTTTTTTTTTTTTTTTTTTTTTATGTTTGTCCACGCATAACTCCGTCGCTTGCCAACCGATTTGAAAAATTCTTTTTTTGTTGGAAAGGGTATACTTCCCAAATGGTCCCATGAAAATTTTATCGAAATCGGACGAGCCGTTTCTGAAAAATCAAAAAAAGTCGAAAAATATAATTTACCTTGATGATCTTTTCGTTTACTCTGCATTGCGTTTTTTGTTCGCGCATAACTCCGTCATTTACGAATCGATTTGGAAAATTCACTGACCCACTAAAAAGCGCGAAAATAAAAACTTTTTTGCAAAAAATAAAACCGACTTCCATATCAAAACACTACAAAGCCAAAAATAATTTTAATTTCGGAAGGCGGTGTGAAAAAAAAAAGAAAATACAAAACCAATAACACCGACTACCGAAATTAAAATTATTTTTGGCTTTGTAGTGTTTTGATATGGAAGTCGGTTTTATTTTTTGCAAAAAAGTTTTTATTAGGTCTTAACAATGGGAAAGGTTTTAGTTAATACAATATACCATTTTTTTTAAATGGTTATTTGTATTTCTATTTAAAAAATGAAAATAAAATGTTATATAACGCATTAATATACCCAGAAATCTTTTACGTTTTTATTACATAAAAGCATTTCAATATCCATCGAATGACTTGATAAGTAATATTGCAAGATAAAATCTCGATTATTCGAATTCTGGGTAGTGTAGCGTAAAACCGCTACGGTTAAAACTTCCTCCAATTCTAATACAAACTTTTCAATAAAATTTTTTCTTCATAGCTGTTATTCACATTTGAACAAGGAATCGTGAAAAATATCCTCGGATGTTTTGCCTTTTGACGGCGTCATTACATTTTTGGGACCCGATATGTGATGGTCGACCTTATTTTTTGATTAATATCGAAATTATGAAGTGAAAGTTTTTTTTCTGTTGGTGTTAAGCCAATAAAAAATATAAAGTGTCCTAGCAAAAGGATAGTCTGTGGGTGATTTTCTGGTTAATTTGGTATGTATTGTCGCCTTTTTTCTTTTCGATCCATTTCGCACTAGTTTCATAATTAATCAAAGATTCAGCTTGCATCGGTGGTCTGAAGTTACTTTTTTGTTTAGATCCCGTTACAAGCCAATTTTTGGCTCCACCCTACGGGCAAACGACGTCGGTTATCGACGACGGAGGTCGGGGCGCTCTCGCCCGGTATCCGAGCACATCCTGTGCCTGAGACGTCCATCTCAAAGGCCTGAAGAGGGTACGAGGTAGATGCGGACCCCGCAGCGCAGTGGCTCCGTGATTTCTACGTTACTTCCCACAGTCGTGTCCAGCCGTCCAGGAATTACCGAGTTTTCGCAGCAGGAGTTTTATTCTAAATAGTGCACCTAATTTGTATATTTCTAATCTAAAAATTATCACGTCAAAAACTCTTTCTAACCTAAGGCCTATCAAGACGCGTTGGATGCTCTTAGTGTTTTTGTAGTTAAAATTACTAATAATGCGTATTCGCCTAGCTATAACCGATTGCAATCGATTTTTGTTAGGTAAGTTAAAAATATTTGCATAATACTTTCGATAACATTCTTTTTCTTTCCGCTAAGTTAACCCACGCCATCACTGAAAGGTTCCCAATAATAACTAATATTTAACCTTTTTATGTTTTTTTAATTAAGTACTTGTTTTTCTATCTTTCTCCTTTTAATCAAAATTAAACGTGTTAAGTAGCGGTTGTGTTTTACTGCGCACTTAATTTTATTTACGCTACAATATGGCGCCCGAATTAAAGTAAGTTTGCATATTAATTATTACTAAAATACCTATTTTTTTTTGTTATCTCGTGTGTGGTTGCTCTTGAGAGCAATCTTTAATTTTCATCTTTCTTATTGTGAATTTCAGGTTTTAGAATTGGTCAGATACCCGTATGGAAGTTAAAAGGATTACCTGTCTTGAATGTTTTCCCGATTCATACGACTGGACTACAGAATTGCTAACTGAATTTATGTTCTTTGCTAAATTGTGTGATGTTTGTGAAATTCAATTTTAAAGATTAACTTTGTAACTATACCCAATTTCCAATTCTTTTATTTTCTCCCAAAATATACTTATCTATCCCGAGTTTTATTTTATCCCAGTAGGTAGCGGTAGTTAGTTTCCCGTAGAGTGTGTTTGATGTGTGGATGGTTAGGCATCGTGACCAAAGGTAAGCTTTTTGAATGGTCGTGTGCTAGTGTCTACCTTTCTTATATTTTTTAGCCCGTCTGTTTGCTTGTCTGCTATTTGCTAGTATCTGTTTTGTTGGATTCTTAGCCCAGCCGATTCCTTTGACGTTCATGTTGTTGTCTTCTTCCCGCATCGATATTACGGCACGATATCTAACGATTTCCTGCTAAGTCCCGCTCTTTCATTTAACCTATTTCTATTTTGTGTTTAAAAATGTCCGAAGAAGGTTCTATCGTTGAGACTCCTTTACACGGAAGTATTATTATTTCTAGACCTCCTCCCATTCCACCTAGGCCCACTCCGGGTACTAGTCGTTCTAACTTACCTTCTCCTATGAAATCCGAGGACTGTCCCGGTTACCTTCTAAAACGATTTTCGCTAAGAAAATGGAACATAAATTATACTGGAGATACCACGGTCTATTCTCTGTGATAATGCTACCGTTTTTCGTAGTAATCAGTTTTTAAACTTTCTTAGATCGTTTCGCATTGAATCCCCTACATATACCCCTTATTACACTTCACAAGCAAACACGGTAGAACGTTATAACCAAAGTGTCGTTACTTGTTTGAGCATATTGGTTGGCGAGAACCAAAGGAATTGGGCTAAATTGTTACCCAAGGTCAAACTTTACCTCAATTCATGTATTAATTTAGCCACAGGGTTTACGCCAAACTTTCTCATATTCGGTAGAGAAGTCTGTATGGATTCATCGCGTGCGAATATCCAGACTCTAAGCACTAATTTAGCTGAAAGTCGGGAACAACACGCGAGTAATCTGACTTCGCTCGCCGAGATTTACGCAAAAGTAGCGGACAATCTTTCTTCTGCTTTTCTCCGTAATTCGCGAAATTACAATACGAACCGGACGGCTATTACACTTAATGCCGGCGACATTGTATGGAGGCGTAATTTTTCAAAATCGTCAGCTGCTGAATACTTTACAGGGAAGCTTGCTCCTCGTTTCATTAAATGTCGTGTGATCAGAGTCATCTCCATGACTACATATGTCCTACAAGACTGTGATTCTCATCATATTGGACAATATCATATAAAAGACATACTTAAATGAATTAATTTGTTCCATATTCTTAACTTAATCAGCATTACTTATGTTAGGCCATTAGTTTTCAATTAACGACACCTCTTTTATTATTTCGACCCTCATTCCTCCCTGGAGTTAATATTTATTCATAACCATTTCCTCTCATTAAGCGTCGTATTTTTGATTTTGATTTAAGGTCCACCCTCTTCAACTTAACCCTCTCTCTTTAACTTAACCTTCTAACTTATCCCTCTATAACTTAAGCTCTTGACTTTGAGTCGTGTTAGACTTTGAGTCGTGTTTCACTTTGAGTCGTGTTTGACTTTGAGTCATGTTTGACTTTGAGTCGTGTTGGACTTTGTGTCGTGTCTCACTTCGAGTTATTATCTGACTTCGAGCTTTTGTGTTCGACTTCGAGTTTTTGTTTGACTTCCTTTGAAGTTATTTTTAGGTTATTTCTTAATCTCAACTCTTATTTGTTTCGTCTTGAATATTGTTCTTTGTTCCTATATATTTAAGAATATTATTCTAGTTCTATCGTTTGTTTTTCTATTCTAATGTAGGTTTAGGAGACGCATCTGAAGCTCGCACTGTTAACGTCTAAACTGGAGGCCGGCTTTCAATTTTATTCAGTATCAGCTGCACTTCGATGTCGTTGATTTGATGTATTTAGTTTAAAGTTAGTTAGGCTAGTTTATTTAATTTGTATATATATTGGTTTTCACTCTTGGTTGATGCTATCCCTTTTGTGTTGTCAATCTGTTATTGTGTTTTCAATCTGTTATTGTGTTTTCAATCTGTTGTTGTGATGTCAATCTGTTATAGCGTTGTCACCCTCTCACTGGGTTGATACTTTCACTTGGGTTGATCTCTCACCTTTCTTTTAGGGTTGTCAACCACCTTTCTTTTAGGGTTGTCAACCACCTTTCTTTTAGGGTTGTCAACCACCTTTCTTTTAGGGTTGTCAACCACCTTTTTTTTTAGGGTTGTCAACCACCTTTCTTTTAGGGTTGTCACTCACCTTTCCTTTAGGGTTGCCACTCACCTTTAGGGTTGCTACTCTCATTTTTTTTTTTTTACTGGAAATGGGGTACTGTAGCGTAAAACCGCTACGGTTAAAACTTCCTCCAATTCTAATACAAACTTTTCAATAAAATTTTTTCTTCATAGCTGTTATTCACATTTGAACAAGGAATCGTGAAAAATATCCTCGGATGTTTTGCCTTTTGACGGCGTCATTACATTTTTGGGACCCGATATGTGATGGTCGACCTTATTTTTTGATTAATATCGAAATTATGAAGTGAAAGTTTTTTTTCTGTTGGTGTTAAGCCAATAAAAAATATAAAGTGTCCTAGCAAAAGGATAGTCTGTGGGTGATTTTCTGGTTAATTTGGTATGTATTGTCGCCTTTTTTCTTTTCGATCCATTTCGCACTAGTTTCATAATTAATCAAAGATTCAGCTTGCATCGGTGGTCTGAAGTTACTTTTTTGTTTAGATCCCGTTACAAGCCAATTTTTGGCTCCACCCTACGGGCAAACGACGTCGGTTATCGACGACGGAGGTCGGGGCGCTCTCGCCCGGTATCCGAGCACATCCTGTGCCTGAGACGTCCATCTCAAAGGCCTGAAGAGGGTACGAGGTAGATGCGGACCCCGCAGCGCAGTGGCTCCGTGATTTCTACGTTACTTCCCACAGTCGTGTCCAGCCGTCCAGGAATTACCGAGTTTTCGCAGCAGGAGTTTTATTCTAAATAGTGCACCTAATTTGTATATTTCTAATCTAAAAATTATCACGTCAAAAACTCTTTCTAACCTAAGGCCTATCAAGACGCGTTGGATGCTCTTAGTGTTTTTGTAGTTAAAATTACTAATAATGCGTATTCGCCTAGCTATAACCGATTGCAATCGATTTTTGTTAGGTAAGTTAAAAATATTTGCATAATACTTTCGATAACATTCTTTTTCTTTCCGCTAAGTTAACCCACGCCATCACTGAAAGGTTCCCAATAATAACTAATATTTAACCTTTTTATGTTTTTTTAATTAAGTACTTGTTTTTCTATCTTTCTCCTTTTAATCAAAATTAAACGTGTTAAGTAGCGGTTGTGTTTTACTGCGCACTTAATTTTATTTACGCTACAATAGCCTGTTTTACAAGAAAAATATATGTAAGAGTAGTTTTTTATTACTATTCAGTGTTAATATAATCTATTAGTTATAGGGCATGTCCATTCTAATGCCATCAATGCCTGCCGCGTGTCATTTGATACTCCGCCATTTTGCAAGGCGAACCGCCCGCGGCGGGAAAACTGACTTTGGCGCCAATTTCGATGCGGCCACGTCTGCTATCCGACCGCATCCGGATGATCAGACACTGAACAGAAGCACTCAAAAGCCGCGCACACCGCAAATCGGTCGGTTAACATCGCCACGGGTGTCATTATAAATTCCTTTAATTATACCATTTTTACTGCGCTTTATAGTAGTAGCCTGCAAACTCATGGCGGGAACTTGGCGTTTTATAAGTGCCATCGCTGTTCTCAGCCTTGGCATGTTTATCTTGACCGTTTCAAATAGACCTCGTGCCCTTTGCATACATTACGAGAGGAAGGGTCTTTTCGTAATGGCTATTGTAAGGGATCCTATTAAAATAATTAAAAAGTTACCTTTGGCAGGACATGTTGAAGGAGTGCACCAGCTTTCCTTTTGGCAGCCATCTTGTTTTTGGCGGGTCACGCACAGCACTTTTGTCTTTGGTTTCGTTTTTATATTCTTCTTTTGATCAGTTCATGGACTCCATCTCAATCTAACTAGAAACAAATATTCGGGTTGCTTCGGATACGTTCAGCAAGTTTCCACATATTCGTTAAAAGTTGCAATTTAGACGTCAGCTGCACATTTTGATAGAGAAAAATATGCCATTAAAGCATGTTTTAGTAGGTTTGTAAACTTCGCCTGTCTACTTAGCAGTCTAAAAGTTTTAAAGGACTAATATTTCTAAGCCATAATAACGGTCAGCTGACGAACGAACAAGGACAATTGTTACTTCACATTGCAATCGATATAATTGCTACAACTGTTGTAACAAATACGACGGTTTTAAAATGAATTAATTAATAATTATCGTTGAGGAACAGCGCGATGATTATTTTGTATAAATAAAAGGTAGTTAGAATAGCGTAAAGAATATTATAGTAATAACAAGTAAACTAGTATCTCAACTGATGTCCACTATTCGTGCTGAGAAAGAGTGGATTTCCCACAGTATTTGACTTTTAAAGAAAACCCTAAATAAAAACAGTGAAAATGTTACTTATGCGCAAGCGTGATCCGTCATTCAGGTGAAAACACTAATTATAAAAAACAAAAAATATTTACTTCTCATTGATATCGCAAACCCCTCGAGTGTCGCATGTTGAATTTCCTTATGATTTTTGGGTAGGACTTCAGAAAAAATGATAAATCGGCAATTTATGGCCATTATCATGGTACCTATATATTATACCTTCCTGGCTTCGTTATGAGTTTATCTAACTATTTATATCATTCAATAAGCAAATTAAACCGACCTTATCTCGCAGTGATGTGATATGTTTTCACTTTTATAATTTTCAATTACATTCGAAAAAAGAATGTGTAGTCAATTTTAACACAAATTATTCAAAAAAAAATTAATAAAAACTATTATAAAAAGTAATAAAAACTATTTGATAACACAACGAAAAAGTCTGCGGCGTCACAACAAAAACCACAGATGCATTTTGTAAATTTTTTTTCGTTCATTTTAGCGGTGTATGCAGAACGTATTGCTACTTGCAACACAACCACAGATATTTATCGACCAATCCTGACCAAGACCTTAAGTGTAACTGTCCGACTTAAGACATTTGGAGCATTTTTTTCTCATGTCGCACTGTGTAGCTAGACACGCGAGAAGTTATAAAAACTTTAGATTGTTTCTGCATCTGCTTAGCTTTTTCTCTACAATTTTGGGTCGGCTCCGAGTCTAGCCAGATGCTACTGAATACTAGTATTTTACATGGAGCGGATGCTTATGTGACGTCCACAACCCAGTAACTGTTTGGCAAGACTGGATTTTAGCATTTAGTTCAAATTTTCTGACATCTGACTACCTGCGACAACTGTCAGAGATGTATAAATTACCCCCAGGACTTAGTGTGCGAGGCTTCGAGGCTCGAAGGAATCTCGATACTATGTTAAGGCAAGCTGTGCCCGCAGTTTCATCAGTGGGTCGTATTTTTTGCATAAATCTCAATTTGGTGGTAATTTTGGGATGGCTGGAACAGTAGCACCTCTATCTTCCAGTCAAAGTCCCATTAAAATAGGTTTAGCTATTCTATAGATTTTCTATAGCTATAACCTAGAAGTCTTTAAGTCAAGAGTGAATAGGTTATTTTTAGGTAAGCGTGCTCCATCTTCGACCACATCATCACTTACCATCAGGTGAGATGGTGGTCAAACGAGAAACTATTTAAAAAAAAAATCCGACAGATCAGAGAAATAAGTTTGTGTTTTAGTATCGTTTGAGTGCCTAATAAGCAATTCAAAAGACGCAGTTATTTTAAAATCATAGCCAGACAACTTTATTTATTTATAGATACAACCCCGATGTTGATGTTATATTATTTATTATTGAGCCACGACGTTCCATAAAAAGCAATACCGAGTGTTTACGGTTCAACAACTGCTAGTAGTAGTTCCCTCTAAAAAATCGTCATCGATTTGCATCATGTTAACCAAAATAACAATAGCAACATTCACAAAGAAGATATCACAATACGCGCTAATCAAAACTGACCCAACAATACAAAATTAAAACCCGTTTACAGAGTAGGAACTAAAGGTAATTGCACACGAGTTGCGTAAGGTCAGTACAGCATTTGAATCAGACATTTTGGAGGAGAGCCTACTTTGTACGGAGGGTGCATCCATCCCCTATTTTCTCAATACTTTAACAATGAACTCATATTGTTTGATACTCCAAGCTGACAGGATTTTGTTCGATCCAAATAGGGTGAACAAAATGCTTTGTAATGAAATGACCATTTGGAAAAGAAAACCAGTTTCATTTTAACCCTTATTGGACCTAGTCAAAATAGGAGAACAAGGACTATTCTGCAAACTCTAAAACTGGTAATGACCAACTATGACTTAAACTATTTACACAGATATTCGGAATTTCAATCGAAAGACGTCCACTTCTGGGCATAATTACTTGTGTGTTTTAACTTTATGCATCACGTTTAATGATTATTTTTGCTGATTTTTCAACCTAAATTATAATTAAACGCAATAAGTAATAGGATGTTAATGCGGCTGCTGAGGCATTGCAGTGCGTCGGGCATCTTCGCAAACGCTCATGTTGATGGATTGCATGCCATTGTTAGAAAGAGAGCAGCATCTTTGCTCGGGCGTGCCCAAGACAGTCGTAACAGCATTCTCAGTGTTGTGGCAGGCCGATACGACTGTCCAATACTACATTGTATACGTGTACATAGTTTTAAAGAATTGCTTATTTGGAAAACATATGGCGCCCCACTTTTTATCTGGCTCCTAAAATTTATTATTTCGTTTAGATTATTTTCGAAAGTGACATTATTGTATTTTATTTTATCTTATTGTTGTTATTATTTATTTTAAAAAAAAACCACTTGACATCAACTTGACATTGTATTTGAAATTATTTATTTTTAATTAATTCAACCTGATTATTATTATGATTAATTCGTGTAAAATAATTTTGTGTTGCGTTGTGTGTGTGTTAATTAAATTTAAGATACTAAAATTAATTCTAAGTACACCTACTAACAAATTCATGGATATTTTTTTTTCTGATAAATAAATAATACTTATATAATTATATATGTAATAAATAACATTTCAAACCAAATAAGTTAGCAAAAATACTATTTTATAACATGGCAATTATCAAATGATAGATTTTTATATGGTATCCATTAATTTCCGATATAGTTTTATGAGATTTACTTTTCTGTCTTGTTAATGACTTACAGACTTAACAGTTAAACACATATTTTTAAATCACATTTGCATGACTTGAAATGTTATTTATTGGTTATCTAAGTTCAGTTACGTTTAAAATTTTTCCACAAGAATATATTTCTGTATCTGACAAATTATGAATGAGAAAATTTATGAGGATGGATGTCTGTCTGTCTGATGATGTCAAAGAAACTCTTTCCCGCAAAAACTACAGAACCAATCGTTAGTCGTCGTCGAACGTCGTAAACCATTGAAATCCTGAAATAATACATTAGCTACTTTTAATCCCGGAATTCACTCGGGATCACGCGAACGAAGTCACAGGCACAAGCATGATTGCGAATTAAAAGAATATTTCACACATATCCATAAACTAACGCCCTACTCTTATTTAACCATGGAGTGCAAATCATTGCATTAAAAACGGCTATTACGCATTATATTGCGCTTGAGTTTGAAATCGTATAAAACGATATTTCGGAACAATACCAGGGTATCAGGTAACTGAGGTAAGTGCACCATGGCACTGCTCTAGCCGACGGCGACATACCATACGCAAATTGGATAGGGCAACGTGCTTAGCCTGGCTTTTCTATTCAAATCTACGCCAATGTTTACTTGTAAAGGGACTTTATTTTGCGTTTCTGCAGGCCTAATATTTAGGAAGAGTGAATGACAGTCATGAAACTAAAATGTTTGAATATTTATCAAATAAAAATCCAAATTTTCAGTAAAACTAAAAGAAGGAAATAGCATTGCTTAACTTTATCTATGCAAGATTTGGTCATGTATAAAATATGATTCTTTGTTCAAAATAATGGTTTTTAGGTATGTACATAGGTATTTAAAAGCACTTAGACCTCTATTTTCATTTTGTTCTGAAATTATAATTAGGTTTTAAGCACAGAAAAATGTCAGTTCAATACACAAGTTTAACGTTTTGTGTGTATTATTAGTATTGGAAAATTCCCTGCCAATGTATGAGTTTTCAGGTAGCTACAATCTGGCGGTTTATGAAATTAAGTTTTAAGGGTGAAAACGGCTGAACAGATCTTTATGAAAGCATAGAAATAGATTATAGTGTGAACTAATCTTTACCTCTAAGGGATGTGCGATATTACCACGTGACAAAAGTCCGAACAAGCCCTAAAAAAATGGCATCTATGGGCCATCCTCAAATTAATGAGTATTATCGATTTCAAGATTAAATGGAACTATTATATAACACGCTGGCGAATTACAGTACCAGTGATGACTGAGAAATTAAATTCCAATTCTCAGAATTTAAATTGTTCCAATTGTTTTAAAATGAGAACTAAGTATATATTAGTATTAAGTATCAGTATACGTTACGGTGGTCGTATCAGCTGCAGCCAAAAAATTTACCGCATGATTGTAAACAAAGATGAAATGGTAAAGCCTTACGAATAGTTGTATGAAAATTGATGATGACATGAGCGATCAACTACAGAGCGAGAAGTTCAGCTAATTCAAGTAAGCTAGTCAAATTACAGCCAGAATAGCAAACAAAGATGAATTCTTCCGATTGGAACTAAACTCTAAACTCCTGTTCGCAAATTCTAGTTACACAAAACAAAGTATCGATATTAATTAATTAACAAAAACAAGAATCTCGAAAAAATCCCGGAAAAATTTATTATGAGTACAGAAATACCGGGGAGCTTTGTGGATATTAAATCGCAAAGGGGCTCATTGCTCGCTGCTCGCGATAACAACATAGGCCATTTTCCATCTGCAGACACCGATTCTACGTGCTTTATGCATCGATTCATATCTCAGAATGAAAAACTTTAGACTGACGCATAATCCGAATCGATTTAGACAACTGATTAGGTAATCATTTAGTCGTGATAATTACTATGTTCACGACTGGGTTCCCATATTCTATTGACCTCAGAAGGTTTGGATAGTTTCAATCAAATAAAACATATTTCAAAGACGTAATATTTAGGATACCTAATATTCTACAATTATATAAATTAAGCTTAATATTTCAATAGTCCGTATAAAGCTTCGCTGTTTCATTAAGTGAGCAATTTTGATTGAAGCTTACACCCACGTCTTGCACCGTAATTATAATATTATTTCTAACTTAAATCGTTTCAACAAATAAGGTATAGCCAGGCCAAGTCAGGTCTAATATTGAGTGCCTCTGAGTGCCTCCGATCAAATTTTAGAGAAAATGTCAATCTAATTTTAGAGAGCCTTCATGATGAGTATTGTCCCTTTTCATAAATCAAGCGTAAGATAAGTTGATAATAATAATTGTATTTTAATATGCTGTCAACTGAACTATTGAATAATTTAAGGGTGATGATAATTTGTTTTATGCTTTTATTATTCTCATTTTTATAATTTAATCGGATCAAAAAGGTCTATACACAATATCACTACCAAATTCTCATATAGCGTAGGAGTTAAGGCATAAAAATCGAAAAAAGCGAAACTCGGTACAAAATTCACACCATTCCGCAACATACACCGTGTGACACACAACAGTAGGTGGAAAGCGCACGCTATACGCGTTTAACGCGCGGTCAGTGCACTGCCAGCTATTTTCTTTTAAGCGATAACGACAAGGCCACTTTAATAGCTTTGGGTACGGTAGTCCGTGACGTTTTTTTATTAACTGCCTAGTTTGCGAATTAGGTTCCGCATTCACAAAGGGTTGTAATGTAGATTGGAAAGAAAATACGTTATGTTATGGTCCTTGAAAGCTTAGGAAAAATAAGGTACAGAACGTGTATTTACTCAAAGGTTGATTACAACCAACCCACCATACCAAAATACTAATTATAATATTATTTCTTTCATTCAAAAATAACTGCGTAGTATGAAATCTTTTCTCACTTAAAGTTCTGCGCATAATATCGCTGTTCACAAGCGTGTCAATAAATTATCGTATGCACGTACTTTAAAAACTTGAAAGTAAACACTATACAGGTGCGAGGGTATCTTAAATGTCAAGTAGTTACAGCGATCGTTGACTTGATCATATCTGCTTACCATAAGGGAACAGAGGTGTGAAGGTATGATATAATTTGCAAAATTTATTAAGTATCAAAATATGTTTTTTTTTTTTTTTTATAGAAAATTAAGAAGTCCAGCAAAGTATTTAAGCCCGAAGTTTATGAATGGATGTATGTGTCTTCTGATTTATCTGCAGACTTAGATACAAACAAAGGTTTTATACATTGTTTTTTTTTACGTAAACCCTATTACGAATACCAATATCTTAATGTTCGTGAGGTTACGCATCGGTGTAAGAGGCGGCCAGCCGGCCCTTCACGTTATCCCGGCTAGTCGAATGTGAGGGGCTCATTACCCGAGTAACGGTCCCCACGCTCATTGTCCTACCCATCGGTTCGTTCCTTTTTTCATAAATATACTAATTACATGCTTGTGGAGGCTTGCGGTATAAAGGGTAAACGGAAAGAGATGATGACGGTGTTTACGCTAGTTTAGCCGGCGATGTAGGTCTTAATAGGCATTGTGCTTAGCAATGCGGTGCGTTGCCATGGAATGCGAACCCTGGTCCTTTGATGCGACTGTTATGAATATTGCGATTGTAGTTACCTCATTCATTCTTTGATGGAAAATGTAAAAATATTTCCATCAAAGAAATTCGCGGAGAGGCTGTTTAGAGAGAGAACTTTAATTTTGTATTGTTAAGAATCGGAATACTCAATAGATGGCATAGTCACCTTAGCATTATTAGTGCATCGGTGAGCACCAAACTATTGCAATGTGAAGTAACTATAAATTGGCAGTTTAAAATCCATAATATAAATATGCAAGTGATTCTACCTCTATTGTAAAATAAGTAGTAAAGACGCAAAACCTGAAAAATAGGCGTGAAAAACTCCATTGTTTTTCTTAAGTGAAGTAAGAAAATATACGAAAAGGCAATAAAAAAAAGTTGCATAGTTACTAGAGCAACATAACACGGTGGGTAGTGTTATCAGTGAAGTAAGGACCGTGAACGATTTGATTAGTTCGACGCGCGCTTGCACTCCAAAATTACTTTCAAACTTGCTGCGTTCTACACATTGAGAACTTCTCTATACAAGTCTGCAAGCCTGGTATCGTTAGGTAAAATTATTTGAGATAGGATAACCCTAGTACGTAATAGAATATATAAAGAAAGTTCGATGCGAAACTAAGTTTTCAAAATATATTGGAGATAAGCTGAAAACGTTTAACACAGGGTCCTTTGAATTGCAAGAAGGTTATAAGAAGCAATCCTGTTTCATAATTAACAACAGCATAGAACAGCAAAACTAAGTATTAAATAAATAAAGATGATAAAAACAAATTGCGTCGGATAGAAAAAACCTCTAGTAGGAAATTACTAAGAACAATCTAAGAATCGGTACATAAGTGTCAGTTAGGCTAATAAATTCACTAAAACAATGCCTTGTCTTTTCAAACTGGCGTGACAAAGGAAACTTAGCGACACGAACCAACGATGGACTAATTGCATTTTTTGCAGTCACCATGTACTAATGCCAAGGCTTACTTACTCATCAAGTTCCTATGTCCATTCCTGACGGTCTATGCAAACCTGCATTCGTGCAAAAACTAGTATGTCAAGATGATAAAACTTCGCGCGCTGAATGTCTGATTGCAACTTTTTTTATGGAAAAATTGTAACGTAAAAGAAGCACAATGGGTTACCAACCTATTTGTTGCACGATAGTATTTTTTTATCATTCGAATCTGTGATATTTGAGAGTTCAAGTACGTGTTTCGCGAGTAAGTTGTGTGCGGGCGCGACGCGCGTATTCGCCCCTCGGAGTTACAACGCACACTGGTCCGCCAGCTCGTGAACGAGGTGCGTTCGCTCGGTGTCCGGCCGGCCCCCATCGCCCCCTGTCCCCCATACCGAAATGCATCAATGACACTCGAAACACACGCACAATCTGAACGCAGTGGGGACAATCGATTCGTAAAAAATGTTTGTCAAAGTTAGGTGCTCATAGTACGGAGACTCTGTGATGATCATATCAAGCTTCACATCACTATTCTGAATTTACGGACTGAATGGGCCATTTTCATTTTTAACCGACTTCTAGAAAAGGAGGAGGTTCTCAATTCAGATGTTTGTTTGTTTTTTTTTTTATGTTTCTTCGGGCATAGCTCCGTCGCTTGCCAACCGAATTGAAAAATTCTTTTTTTGCTAAAAAGGGTATACTTTCCAAATGGTTCCATGAAAATTTTATCGAAATCGGACAAGCCGTTTCTGAAAAATCGATAAAAGTCTAAACAAATATTTACGTTGATGATTTTTTCGTTTACTCTGCATTGCGTTTTTTGTTCGCGCATAACTCCGTCATCAACCGACGACCAAAAGAGGAGGTTATCAATTCGACGCGTATATTTTTTTTTTTTTTTTTTTTTTATGTATGATCACCGAGTACTCGAAGACGGCTGAACCGATTTGGAAAATTCTTTTTTTGTTTGATAGGGTATACTACGAAATTGGTACCATTTGTCACCAAGTCAGGATCTGATGATGGGATCCTGGAGAAATCGAGGGAACTCTTCAAATATTATAGGCACACCTATGGCGTTTTGGGTATTTCTTATAGTAACTTGTGCAAATGCTCTCAAAAAGTACCATTTCGGGAAGTGGAACTGATGATGAAGACCACAGAGGGCCGCCGAACCTACTCAATAATAAGTATTTCGTGGATTGCGATTCGAATACTTGAATATGGATGTTAAGCACTTCATGTTCGTCACAATGCTTATGGTGATGTATAGCTGATGGTGAAGTACCAGGAGAACTCCTCAAAAATTAACGGCCCAGCATTGGGAAAAGCAAAATTTTGTAAAAGGTTATAAGTAGTTGACATTTAGGCTCTTGTAACTAGGTAAATTAAAAATCAACCAACTAAAAAGAGTGAAATAAAAACTTTTTACCAAAAAATTAAACCGACTCCCAAAAAACACTGCAAAGTGAAAAATAACTTTAATTTCGGAAGTCGGTGCCAAAAACGAAAATACAAAACTAAAGACACCGACTACCGAAATTAAAGTTATTTTTCACTTTGCAGTGTTTTTTGGGAGTCGGTTTAATTTTTTGGTAAAAAGTTTTTTTTACGAACCGATTTGGAAAATTCACTGACCCACTAAAAAGCGCGAAAATAAAAACTTTTTTGCAAAACAATAAAACCGACTTCCATATCAAAACACTACAAAGCCAAAAATAATTTTAATTTCGGAAGGCGGTGTGAAAAAAAAAGAAAATACAAAACCAATAACACCGACTACCGAAATTAAAATTATTTTTGGCTTTGTAGTGTTTTGATATGGAAGTCGGTTTTATTTTTTTGCAAAAAAGTTTTTCTTTATCGTTTACAAACTATGATTCTAGCAAGTGACCGAAACCGTTACCGAAGTTACCGTTAAGTTACAGAAACCAATCTTGTCAAAAGTTTCCCAAAATTTTCACCTCTGCCCGAACTTATTGTGAAACGTTTCTTAGACTCGCAAATACATGAAAAGTGGGCATTCAAACAAATTTATGCAGGAATATCATTAGAACTTATAAACACGAGACATAAAGTACTAATAACCACAAAGTAGGTACATTCACCTACTAAGAACTTATAACACATCCTCGATTGTAGCTACACGATCTTGTTAGATCCTAACCTCAAGCTTCATCTTAATTAGGGAAATCAATTTAACCAATGTTGCATGACTATAAACTGATAATGATGATGTAATTATACAATCAATTCGCACACATGCACAATGACACTCGCGTATATAGTACGGAATCGATTATACATATACATACATATACAAATAAAGGCTGTATGTGTGTATATTACTTATGTATACTATATAGGAATGAGGCACCAGGCACTCATGAAACACGAAGCGATAGGTGTATATGTTATAATATGCGGGCGTTTAAATGGTGGAAAAGGATTGCAGAATTTGCTGAGTACTGACCCAGTGTTCTGCTAATAAGTACCTTGCATTTATTAAAGAATCGGATGGACTGAATTCTTTGTTGTTAATACCACTTTGTTATTACTGTTACCTTAGTTCATTTATTGAATTTTGTCTCGTCTATCAATACATCAAACACACAATTCTTGAGAACGTTGATTTCAATGTCGTTCTTCAAAGTCTTCTCGACTAATGAAGGACGAACGTTGTAATCTAGAAAGAACTCACAATATTCTATTTTAAAGGAGATTGCAGACTGATTACTTTTTCTCAATGTCATATTTAAAGAGACCATATAAATATTTTGAGGCTATATATAATATCATCCATGGAGCAATAACTAGTATGGACCCGGTTAAGTCGGTGTGTAGGGCAAGACGCATCCACTATAGAGACGTATGATAGATATTCAGTCGCAGATACCTGGGGGGAATTCCGACAATTTGCGTAACAGCTAAAATACAGACTTCAAATTGATCATTTTGAAATTAGTGACAATGTATCTTAAGAAATGAACATAGTGGACCTATTACTGATAATCTTATTTTTTTAGGTAGTAATAAACTTTACGCATAAAATGTGTAGGTACTATTGTTTACACCAAAAGTTATACTAAGCCGAAGCTACAAATAAAGTAGAGTTTAATTAAAGCGCTGTTTTTATTATTTAGGCTTAAAGAGAGCTGGCAATTCTTGGAGCTTGAGGAGAACAGTCCAGCTGAGTATGTGTATACACCAAAATTATAATGAAAGATCGAACAGTCCAAAGAAATTATTGAACACACATCAAAAATCTGCATTACAGGCCTTCAAAATCCAAGTAAAATCAACACAAAGGAATCAAAGGGTCAGTTAAAATCCGTAATTCATGCACGGGTCTGGAAACTCATAAAACTTCGACCCACGCACCCTCCGTATCTAGCACTCTTGGAGACATGCCTGCACCTTTCAGAGCTGCGTCTATATTATAGGTACCTACTATTATTGCAGTAATACTATGAAGAGTTATGTTAACTGCCTCGATGGTCGAGTAGTGAGCACGAGGTCTTGGGTTAGCTTCCCAGGTCGGGCAAAAAGTGCTATAGGATTTTCTGTAAGGAATTTCTCAGAAGTAGCCCGTATCTTGGAAAGCACGTTGAGCCGTGGTCCTGATTGTCATTTGAACATCTTTGAGAGACGTTACGGACAGTCAGAAGCCAGTAAATGTGACACTGGTCTAGCCGAGGGGTATTGTGTTACCCAGTTACTGGGTTGTGGAGGTCAGATTCAGCTGCATCCGGTCAGACTGGAAGCCGAACCATACATTGAATACAAGTCAGACATTGTCAGTTAACGTTACGTCACTCAAGCAGCAAGCCGTCCCGGGAACAAGAATAAGGCTGCGTTTCCACCAGAGATGTGCGATGGAAATGTGTCGTGCGAGGATGTCTAGCTGTGCTGTGAAAATGTGTGGGGTTTCCACCAAAGCTGTGCGATGAAAATGTGCCTACGAGGATGTGTGGCAGAGCTGGGAAAATGCGCATTAATGTGTGGTGCGAGGATGCGCAAACCTTGCAACACATCCTTCTCAACACACATTCCTCGCAACACATCCCTCGCAACACATCTCTCGCACACATCCCTCGCACACATCCCTCGCTTGTTTTGTATGCGCAAAAATCTAGCTCCGCTGAGCCGTTTCCACCAGAGCTGTGCTGACCGAGGCGAGCTAAATGAAGCGATTCTATTGGTTCTTTACAAACACATCCCTCGCTACGCATCCTCGCACATCTCTGGTGGAAACGCAGCCTAAATCGTGAAATCTCCGAAGCTCTGAATTAAGTTTTAATCATCAACATACATACAGTCCACCTTACACATAGTCATCATCTGCTAAGATGATGACTACGTTTTGCTTGTTTCTTCAAGCAATCATACATAGTTGATACTTTTACCCGACAGCTCCAGGAGTTGTTATAGCGGCAACAGAAATACATCATCTGTGAAAATTTCAACTGTCTAACTATCACGGTTCATGAGAGCCTGGTGATAGACGGATAGACAGACAGACGGACGGAGAGCGGAGTCTTAGGTAATAGGGTCCCGTTTTACCATTTGGGTACGGAACCCTAAAAACTATCAAAATGACATGGACAAAAAAGTACATTCCATGTACACATACATAGTAAATAATATTGTATATTAAAAATAGAAAAATGATTTAATACGCAGTTCTTAACCTCTCTGATCTCATCAGTGTTTATTTCAAAATAATTAGTAATCAAGATGAATTCAAAGTACCATTTGTCAACGTTCGCCATAATGGACCATAGAGTAAGATAAATATAATAATGGGTGTTCCACATCAAGCATACTACTTGCATATATCACATAGACGTGTGATATGGACGACAAAACGCTATTATTAAAAACACATTTTATTTATACGAAACTCTCTTCGTTGGTATTTTTGGCATTTAATAAAATTATCTTTTCATAATGTTGATGCGTAAGATAGTTTTTAAATATTTCACACAAAAAAAAAATCGGAAAACGGAACGCGTTACTTGTTTGACAATGTGTCATTGTCTATGTCAAATGTCAATATTATGTTATTGCAGAATCAGATCATAGATGATACATATTAATTGCAGATTATACATTGCGTCCTGTGTTTGTTTTTGCGATTATTTTCTAATATTTTTGACCCCTGCTTATTTCAACGTACTGATACCTTCTACCACCCGATTACCTTGCTATTAATACTGGACTCTGATTTACATTGCGTTGTGGATTTGTTTTGTGGATCAATATGAGGTGCATCAACTGCGGAATAGCCATGCAAAGGTTGCAGAGGCATCTCATATCCTCGCTTTCTGCACACAATCAAACAAGACTTTCGCGTTTGATAACCAATGCCCAACCCAGGTAAGAAGTTGGACTAGAAAAAACTAAACCTGATTTATTTTTATATAGTTCTGGTATGCGAAATCTTACAGTGCATCTTATTTTCAGCTGCCTCTTGATACATTTATTTGTCATCCATGCTTATTATTATTAAACACCGAAACTGGTGAACAAGAGAGACTACTGGGGCATAACATGGTTTTCCGTTGCGGGCTGTTCTATTATCACAAAATACTAATTATATGGTAAGCATTTTGTTTTTCATTATTATTAGTTGTATTAATCTATAAAAAAATGAGCTTTCATACTATGTATGTATGATTGTTATATATGTGTTTTATGTATTTTTCATCTTTAACATAATATACTTGCCTAAAGTAGGCATGTGTAACATAGTACTGCTCATTTTACTATAACATAGTACTTGAAAACATAAAGAGATATTTAAAAAGATACCCTTGTTACTAAAAATTATATAAAAATAAGAATTATCTAATGATTGAATTAATTTATTATTGTGTTTATTCTAACTGTGGTTTATTTTCAGCCTTCAAGAAACAACTATGTTTGCCATGTGGGTTGGAAGCGAGCAAATAGACAGGCAGTGCATGACTCATCACGAGACATGCATGAATTGGCTTTGGATAATGATGCAGCAGCCCCTAATGTTAGCCAAGTTGTTAGCCCACCAGAGCCACCACCGTTGCCGCCTGTTCAAAGAGGGCCATGGGAAAGTAATACCATATCATTACCTAATTACAAGCGAGCTTCGATTACATGTGTTCACAGTATATTTCAACAATGCAGAAACAGAATGGTACATTTGGTCCCGCAATCCCTCAAAAGAATGCTTTTGCAGGAACATAGTTTCTATGTTCCTCGCAGCTGTAGAGTGTGTGAAACACATTTGTACAGCGATCAATGGCATTTATTACCTCAAATGAATGAGACACATTCTACATTTAGTGCTATCCATATAAAGTAAATAAATAATAATTTTTACTCCTTTGTTTTATTCGGTGTTTCCCTCGTTGGTCTAATGGTCGCAAGCGCTACTGCTGAGCATGAGGTCCTGAGTTCGATTCCCAGGTCGAGCAAAGTGATATTGGGTTTATTCATCAGCAATTTCTCAGTAGCAGCCCGGAGTCTAGATTTGTGCCTGGTTAATAGAAACAGACTCGCCCCCTATTAAATGGTACTCAAAATAACTGGTGAAATCTGGGTGTACTATAAGTACACCTCTGCCCAACCCTTCGGGGAATACAGGCGCGATGTTATGTTAATGTTTGTTATTATTGTCACATTTTTTGAGACTATTACCCAGTTTAATAAAATGTTAGTCAATATTCAGTTTAAAATCCTTACTTTGTTTATTGGTTAAATACTAAAACTATATCAGTTATACGCAATAATTCACAACTGTTCACTATTTTAAAGCGCCTTTAAGTGTTTAATAGCGAAATTATAATCTAAACACCTTATTGCTAGCGATCTGATTAAAAGGTTTACTGTAACTGTTTTTTGTCTAGTCTGGTGTAATGCCAAAATTTCTGAGTTTTTTATTTATAGCAATTTAGTGAGTCAATATTCACGAATATAAAACACCAAAAATCATTGGTGTACACTAAATTCGATAACTATGCCGACGTCCATAGTAAAATTGGCCATGTCCTTTGCACGTTTTGTATAATTATTTCATGACGAGAAATCGTAGATGTTATACGCTTATGAAATTAAGATTGTTTAAGCATCTCACTCATTCCATCGTAGACCTCATCTAACGCTTACTATTAGGTGTGATCGGGATCAAAAGCGGCCTTATCTCAAAATCAAAACAATAAATAAATTTTGTTCTCCAGTGTAATATGTAGGGGAAAGTGGGGTTTTCACGGACACCGGGTAATCCCGGACACCGTTGTCTTACAAAATCTAACCCCAGCTACGCCTCTTAGGTACGGTGAGTAGACAACGTCCGCCATCTTTAGTGTGCAGAAAGTTGTAAAGATGGAATGTCTCGCATTTGATTCAAGGTATGTTCTATTATACATTTAAGTCCTTTTCTTATAAGTTTTAGCTCTTAACATTGTCGTGTTTACGAAGTAAAATATGAGTGTCAGTTTTGATGTTTTCTATAAAAAATCGTTCAAAATTAATTCAGCAAACGAAACGAAATTTCTGAGGGTCACATAATCTGAAAACTCGAGTTTTTTTTTTAAAGAGAATGTGTTTTTTGGTTAATTGCAGACGGAACGCTGGGGGTAAACTCGGACGCATTGACCCCAATAAAATATTAAGACAGATTAATATTTTCTGTTTCTGATGCCTTGTACATATAAAAGAAAAACCGGTCAAGTGCGTGTCGGGCCACGCGCAGTGTAGGGTTCCGTAGTTTTTATAACAGCCAAGTGCGTGTCGTATTCGCTGACTGATCGTTTCGTACCATGCTCTAACTAAAAGCCAAACATGACTACCTAACTAATTTGACTTACTATACAAATCCTCACCTGATCCGACAATTTTGCACGGAAAGTTTTAATTTTTTTTAGAGATTTGTATAAAACTTGTCATAGCCGGTGTTTTGAATTTAGTCAATCAACTCAATAGTCACAAAAAAATTAAATTGAGGAAGTAGTTTGCTGGGGGAGCTTTGTGTTTGATATTATATAGCAAAATAATAAATAAATAAAAACATATTAATTTGAATTCACTCTAAAAACGGGCCCAGATAGGGCGATAGTAACTGAAGAAGGAATTATAAAATCCAACTTCACAGGGGAAATTTGAAAAAATATGATCTATTTGAGTACCACCACGTGTATAGCGAAGTGGTTGTAATAAAGACTGGTAACCAGCGTCACGTATTAATTTGAAAACTGCAGTTGTCGTTACGGAGATAGTCTTCATTAAAATCTCCAAATATTATGCAAGGACCGTTATGCGATAGTATATTACTTACAAAACCTACTGTGCGACTGTTGGGACATTTGCGTGATCTATAAAAAGCTATAATGTTCACTGCATTTATTTCGAAAATTACTGCTTCACAGTGGTCACCTCCAGCAATGTCAATGTAATACCGTGGGTTGCTATACACACCGAAACCTGGGTTTGAACTAGACTCTTTAGGGCCATTTGTTCTAATTATTTCCTTAAAACTAGCGCGATACAACTCACGCTTAGAGCCATCTATCGACATTTCTATGGAGTTGTTCGAAATTTTCGAGTCAAATACAATTGGTCGACTATTACTCGTAAACTTGTAAAGCCCACTTATGTGTGATAGTTTTCCTTTAAACTTCGTTATATATAGGTACTACTGTCGTGACATTTGAATTTCTAACTACAACCGTTTAGTTGATAGAAGGGGGGGACACTTGACTCTAACGAAAATTGGTACTTTAAAGCTTGATAAGTCACGAACGGTTTACTTAATCAAAAAACGGTCTTCGTAAACCCCTAATATTTTTGAAAACCTATCCAACGATATCCTACACTATGGGAAGGACATAAAAAAAAAATTATCATCTCATTTTACATGTAGGGGAGGTACCCTAAATAATTGTTTTTTTCAAAATTTTATTTTACCACTTTTTTGGCGTCATTGACGTGTATACTCATGCCAAATTACAACTTTCTAGTACTAATAGTTTTTGAGCTAAACTGCGGACAGACGGACAGACAGACGGACATGGCGAAACTATAAGGGTTCCTTGTTGACTACGGAACCCTAAAAACAGAAAAGAAATGTACCCTTTAGACACATTAAAATAGCTGTTCGAGAGATACAAGATAATAAAACAGTTTTCGAGAGAGAAATATAATATTCCGAGAGCTACTCTGTTTGACCAAGTCAAAAAATATGGAGCTGATAATATTACTGATCTAAAACGTGGGACCAGTTTTTAATGAATCGCAAGGGCAAGAATTTGTGCTACATATTTTGAAAGCATGCAGACACTATTACGAAAACTATACCTACGCTTAGAAAAATTGCATATGATTTCGCTACCGCAAAGAATTTGAAGCACAGGTTTGATAAGGAAAGTTTTCTGCTTCAGCTGTTATTCCAATCCAAAATGCACCACCTTTAAATAATTCCACAGTAGCTGATCTATTGCCAGATGCACCAACTAAAATTAATTCATCATCAACAATGCCATCACCTTCGGTTGCATTATCTGATGTGGTGAATGTATCTATTCTACAATCTCTAACAAAAATCAAGAAAAGATCAATTCAAAAGAAGCATTCCATTATTTTAACTAGTACACTAGAAAAGCAAGAACCACGAAAAGAAGGACGAAAAAAATTATAAAACAGAAAAAGAAGACTGATTCAAATACATAATAAGAGAAAGAAGACTGATAATGATAGTAAAAAAGGCGTAAAAAAAAAAGGATTAGTACAAAGTCCAAGGAAGGAGAAAAAAAAGGAAGAATATTGGCATTGTTTTTGTAATGAGAAGTACCTATTTTGGCCCACCTTCGGAAGGCTGGATCCTTTATGTAGGATGTCAACGATAGGCTCATCAAAGTTGTACAAGTGGGCCTTCATCGGGTGGATATATTTGTGATCTATGTAAGAACTAATATAGCATCCGTTATTACCCATAGTATTCGTAATTACCCCAATGCCCTTCCATTTTTACCCGTATTGTACCGGATAAATACAGCCAGGAATAGTTATGTTTTTGTTTAAAAAATATTGTTGTTGATTAGTAATGAGACAATTGTTATGCTATATTTGTAGGGTAGAAACCAAAGACTATAAAACCACTTGACCGGCGCATAGTGTCCCGACGTACGAAAACTATTTGTGCACCTATATATTGGCTACGGTACGCGAACCATTTTAGTTGTGACCGAGTGTAAGACCTGTGTGCATGCTAAACAATTACAAATTTTAAAAATTTGTATGCAATTTATAACGCATAACAATGCCTTTATGGTTGAAGTGGTGTGGAAAACATTCCCAGTCATCTAGATACTAAATGGATGACATAACTATTCATCAGTAATGAAATATTACGAAAATTATTTATTATTTAATCAGATTTATAAGCCACCGCAGCGGTCTATTTAAAATGGGAGAGATGTAATGGATGATCAAGGACACGGATGTGTCCCGCAATGATGTCTTTTGGAAAAGTCTCTTTCTTTCATGAAGAAATTCTAATTCCTTTATCCCTTTCTTTCCCTTTGTATTTGTATCGTAAAAATCTGTGCTGTTACCTTTAACGGCTGAATACGATATCGATAATTATAAAATTAAACTTATTTTTTTTTTATTCAATTCAGATAGTTGTCATAAAATACCTGTCTACATTAACCGACTTTAAAAAAGGAGGAAGTTCTATATTTTTTCTTATGTGTGACATGCATGTTTTCATTTTAGATTTCCGAAGATTCCAGAATAAAAAGAAAAGTGGATAGATAAGGTTACTAGGGGATATTGGTTTCTAGTTTTGTTTTTGTTAATATAATGTTGAGAAAAGCCAAGTCGTGAATATAAGATACCTATATTCAATCTTTCTAGGTTTCAAATAGTATGACGGACTTTAATACTAATTAACTTGGGCCTTCGCATTACAATATCGCTCTTGTAAGTTACTTTGTTTCCGGGGTTGCTGTAATGTTCTAACGAGTTTCTGCGGCCCCGGAACTTAAGGGCAGCTGAAGTAACAGGTTGGGTTTTTAGTCAGCAGAAGTCTGACACTCCCTTTCGTTTTACCAGAGCGTGAGAAGTCATTCGATGATTTTCCAATCAAGGAAAAAAAGGTTACTTGTTTCGATATCGAGTCCATGGGTTAAGTGTGTATGTTGGAGGGAGAAGTTATTAGATAAATCATCTAGTAACTCACCACCGAAAAAATAATAATTACCGAGTGCCTGCTGAAGCTACAGTTGTTGATACACAACTGATTTTAATGAAAATATTTTTATTATAAGTAGTAGTAGTTTTTATTATAAGTAGTAGTCGATATCGATAAAATTCCCTAAACTTTCCCTTAATCAAGTAGACCAATCCCTAACCAGGCATATCTACGCAACTTAACCTTGAACTGACCAATTGCAGCTCTGTATTTCTCTGTCATCCCCCGGCCCGTAGTAGTGAGTCATGCTCTTCAAAGAATTCGACCTATGCGCTCTCTAGTGGTTATATACTCACTGATAGAAACCAAAGTTTAATGATAATAATAATTAGTCTGATTAACAAGTAAACTTTGGATTTTATTTAAAGTTTTCCTTAGGGGACCGCAATTACCCCACTCTCCCCTAACCAATAAACTGGTCCATTTTCATACTATTATTCTGCATTAGAGTTACTTATATTATAAAAAGTTCCATGTCAGTCTACACAGCCATGTAAATTGTTACTTTAGTATTACTAGGACAGCATAGCTTAGTATGTCTTGCCTAAATTTGGGAGATGCCTACTGCCTGCGACGCTCGACTCACGCTGAAATTCAGGTATAGCCCGACATCTTGGTAACACATCTAGACTATAGGACAGCCCGTAGGAGATATAAGTATACATAGTTGAACTAGGTTTAATTATTTCGGTAAGTAAAGATACGCGTATCAATCTCGTAATTGATTTCTTAGAAGCAATGAATAAGGGCAGATGGAGTCAAAAGTCACTATATAAACAAAATCATTGCTCATTACATCATAATTCATAGTACACGAGGTTTAAGAATTTTTCATTCCTAATCGTAGCTAATTCAATTTAGGGCTCAGCAATATCATACTGTTTGCAAGTGACCTAATTTGCAGTTTACCCACAACGTACACATAACTAACCGATCATAATAATTAACTACTAAACAGGTACATATAAGGACTGCTAAGGTTCGCGCTCTACAACCTATTATACACTCTTAGTGAGAACATTAAGGTCTAGTATGGAGTGGTCGTTTATTATAATGTGCCACAGTAGCGATTAGGAATAGCGGGACGAAGACATGCGAATGTATGAAGGTCTCTCTCTCTGGTCATTTGCCAGGGCCGGTGTCCACGGCTTTATAACTGCCCATAGAATGCTATCATCATCATCAGCTAGTCTCTAAATAAAGCTTAGACCCCCTTTTACTTGTGCGAGCCTAGTGACCGTTATTTTGCGAGTGTGACAAGAAAAATAAGATCATATTTCATTTGTTTGTTAATAGTACATTATGGTACAAGTGTGTAATGTTGGTGATTACCGCTGAGGCGCCATTGAGACCCGAGCCGTTAGGTGAGGGTCTTAAGAGAGCCGAGGACGGTAATCATCAATACACACGTGTATTATACGACGTTTTTCAACACACTTGTGAAGAAAATAATACTAAAGAGCTATTTTATTTAGTGAGTAAAAAGTTTATTTAGAGAAACAATTAGTAAATGTGGAGTTGGTAAAATTATAATTAACTGTTTTTGATGGCATAGCGGTCTCATCAGACAGATTATTTACTGAAATACTTCATGTTGTATTGTTATTTGAGATGGTTCATTATTCGTGTAGGTAGGTGAAATCCAATCATTGGATGTACTTGGTGTTTCGCCAGTAGGACGCGCCTCAGAATCAAGTCTAATTCTTTTTGTGATTTTTGCACAAATTTCTTTCTTCATAGCTAGTACTTGTAGACATTTTAATTAATAAATAACTATAATTTCAACAGTGAAAAAGTGGTGGTGAAAATTGTTTTTGCAATGGCGGGAAAATTAATCAGTATTCCTATGCGCGCGCATCTAACAGATCGGCCATAGACTAAAAGAATGAGGTTTCTTTTTTTTTGGGTTTTCTCGGATTGCGTTTTAGCCACGTACAAAATGGGTAATTCAAAGTTTTCTTTATCACAGAAAAAACAAAAGTTATATTTGAGTGAAAGTTGTATTTATTAAAAACGTACAAGTTAAAATTTATCTATTTAAATACGAAGTTGCATGAAACTAGCAAGCAATAGGTAGTTACATTAATTTATTTGTACTATTGAACACGATCTTTTTGTTTCGTAACTTTTTAAAAACAAAGCAACTCAACCAATTTAAAAAAAAAGAAACCTATAACTCACTTGTGAATAATAGTAAAGAAAAAGTCACAGTTTGATTACAGGTGTCATTATGTGCCTAATTGCGGTGAAATTAGAGCCATTTTATGAGCAAGTGTGTTGAAAAAATTTAAATACAAATCTCCACGATTATTTATTATTAACTATATTATGACTATATAGCGTGAGACCATTGGCACATTGTAAGGTATGTAGTTGGCAACCCCGGGGTGATTTTCCCCTGCGCCGATGCGCGCGCAGTTTACAGTAGTGCTTTTCGAGACGCGCTGCGCGGTGCCACGACCCACGTATCATACTGTTTTTCCCGCGCTTGCGCCAGAGATTGTTTAAGAAGTGTGGTTTCATGTTCGATGTCTAGTTTTTTTACAATAAACGGTTTATAAACAAGACTCGCAGTGTTTCAGACCACCCCAATAGCCTACCAACGCTATAAGTGGCGCCCAACGTGTGTGTTACAACTAACACTACAAGTGACTATCTGGGACTTATATCGAACCCTGTGTTGTGTTTCGTCGGTGTTATACGAGTAGCGTGTGCATATCGTATCGAAAATGCCGCGAACACGGTCTGAAGATCGCGTGAAATCGAACAATGATGGCGGCTCGGCCGCCGTTGCCAACATTACAATGTCTCAAGAAACGCTCACAAGTTTGCTTAATACCATGCAGCAAACCCAACAAGAGTTCTGCCAGCAATTATTACGCGAGGTGCGATCGTCAACGCCACATAGTAACGTTTCGGAGGTCCAAGCATCGGGCTTTGGATTTGGCGCGAATGGAAACTTCGCGAAGTGCACGACACGCTATGGCGGCCGCGCGGACGAATCTTTGGAAAATTTTGTAGACGCGGTAGTTACCTATAAAGATTGCGTCGCTGTTTCTGACGAAAATGCTCTACGCGGTTTGTCGATGTTGTTGGAGGGGCCTGCTGCAGTATGGTGGCAAGGGGTAAAGCGGTCTACCAAGTCGTGGTCGGAAGCCCTAGAACGAATAAAGAGTGCCTTCGGCGACCGTGACCCGCCACACCGACTTTACGTTAAACTGTTTTCGTTGACTCAAGGAGAGGAGCATACCGACTTGTTCATCGCCAAGGTACGTGCACTGTTGGCCAAGTTCCCGAAGGACGACTTATCGGAAAAGGTACAACTGGATATGGCGTATGGGCTGCTCAGTCAACGCATTAGAAAGCGTGTATGCAGAGAAAATGTCAACAGTTTCGAAGAGTTACTGCACAAGTGCCGTAACGTGGAGGATTCCCTGAAGGAGGCTAGTCCCAGTCAGGCTAGTAGCTCGTCTCCCGCGAGATCACGTACGCAGACGAGTACACGCGTAGTGTCGTCGCCAACGTCATCGTCGCCGCGGAATGTACCGGCCGCCGGCGCTGCTGCCGCCGCCGAGTCCGCCGGGACAGCCACCGCCGCCGTTGTCAAGGAGAAGAAGCAGTTCTGTACGTACTGCAAACGTTCAGGCCACGTAAAGGATATGTGTGAGAAACTTTTAAAGCGCAATAGTGATAATAGTGATAACAGTATTGAGAGTAACTTAAAGCTAAAAAGTGAAATAAAGTGTTACGGCTGTGGTGCCGCGAACGTTATTAAATCTAAGTGTAAAAACTGTTCGGTTCAGCAAGCGTTTTATTCAGTTGACAGTACGTCGCATAGCGAAGCCCTAGCTCGCCGCAACGTTTGTTATAAAGCGCGTGTACCCGTCGCCGGCGCCGCCGTGCCGGTCCCCGCTCGTTCGGCCACCACCGCCCGCGCCGCCGCCGCTTCCCCCGGCGACGTCCGCGCTGACGCGCATCGGAGGCCCGCGGCTCGATCGACCGCCGAAGCAGTCCCCGCGTCGTCGCAGCGAGTTAACCCGCCAACGCGTATGTTTATACAAGGTAACCCTGCGCGTGCCGCACTGTATTGATCATGTTGTATATGATTGTGATGTTTACGATAAGTCTTGTTTATCATTGAAATTTAACCCTTCGCGTGCCGTGGGTGATGTATTTAATTGTAATAATGTTGATGAAAATGTTTCGCATTTCAATAACACTAGTTTGTCCGTTCAAGTTAACCCTACATGTGCTGTAGGAGATTTATGTAACTTTAATGTTGATAAAAGTGTTTCGTATATTAATAATACTTGTGTATCTAGTTTAGATGATGGTTATAGTTGTAATTTACCTTTTCGGTGCCCCGTGTTAAATATAAACATTCTGGGAAATTGTGGTACTGCGCTCGTGGATTCTGCAGCTACTAGCTGTATTGCCGGTCACACGCTCTACGCTCTCCTACTCAGGTTAGGACACCCGTTAGTGCCGTCAACGCAAAATGTTAGGTTGGCGGATGGTGTTAGTAGGGAGATGAATGTACTTACCACGGAGGTAAAGGTGACACTACACCATAAAACTAGAGTCATAAAGTTTTTGATCTTTCCTGAAACTAATAATAATGAAAGCTTGTTAGGTATAAATTTCCTTACCTTATTTAACCTTGTGTTCAATTTCGGTGAAAGTAAATGGTACTTTGCGGAAGATAGTAAACAAAAGTTCGAAATACAGTTTGAAAAGGTTTCGTCACCTGTATCTTCATGTGCTGCTTTAGAGGTGCTCCGGGACGATGAGGCGACTTCGCTTACTTCCGAACAACGTCAGGTTCTTGCCAACCTCCTCGTGGAATATGAGAATATCTTTGAGCCAGGGGGAGACGCGACTCCGTATGCCGAGCATGTTATTGATACCGGGGATAACCCCCCCATTGCAGTCCCGCCGTATAGGTTGACGCCTGCTAAGAAAGAACTTATGCGGGCAGAGCTCGACAAGATGTTGGCTGACGATATAGTCGAGGAGTGTGAGTCCGCTTGGGGATCTCCCGCGCTCCTAGTGCCGAAAGCTAATGGTAAGGTACGTTTTTGTGTTGACTATAGGAAGCTCAATGCGGCTACGAAAACCGACGTCTATCCGATGCCATTGATAGACGAGCTTGTTCAGTCTACAAAAAAAAATTGTATCATGAGTACTCTTGATATGCGCAGTGGTTTTTGGCAAGTTGCTGTCCGTGAACAGGATAGGGACAAAACAGCTTTCCTGACGCCGTTTGGTTCGTTCCGTTTTAAGCGTATGCCGTTTGGTTTGAAAAACGCTCCCTCAACGTTCCAGCGGCTCATAGACAGACTTCGTGCAGGTGCCTCACTGAAAGACGTGACCCTGCTAGCGTACCAAGATGATCTTTTATTAATTTCAGATGGTAGCTTCGAGAAGCATATCTCAGATTTGCGCGCTGTATTCGAGAGATTACGGTTGTTCAAGTTACGCGCGAACAGAGAAAAGTGTGTCTTTGCACGAGACAAGGTAAAATATCTCGGTCATGTTATAACACAGGATGGTGTGTCAGCTGACGAAGATAAAGTCCGTGCTGTCCTGGACATGAAGGCACCCTCATCGCTGCGTCAACTTAGGACCTTTTTACAGACGTGCTCGTGGTTTAGAAAATGTATTCCCAGTTTCTCTGCTGTCGCTGAGCCGCTGACACGCTTACTGAAGAAGAATCAGCCATGGTCTTGGGGATCAGACCAAGCTCGTGCCTTTCAAGAGTTGAAGATGCGGTTGTCTTCGGCACCGATTCTTGTTCAAGCAGACTATAGTAAGCCATTTGTGTTAAGGACGGATGCTAGCAACTATGCCATAGGTGCGGTGTTGTTGCAGGGCGAAGGTAAAGACGAGCGCCCAATAGAGTATGCTAGCCGTCTGCTCATCCCAGCCGAGAGGAATTACAGTACTACAGAGCGAGAGGCGCTAGCTGTTGTGTGGGCTGTCGAACGTTTCAGAGGTTATATCGAAGGTCATGAGGTCATTATAGGTAGCGACCATCAGCCGTTAAAGTGGCTCCTTACTCTGAAGTCCCCGTCCGGTAGGCTCGTTCGATGGGCTCTTAAACTACAATGTTTTAACATTCAGTTTCAGTATACGCCTGGAAAAGCTAATGTGATCGCAGATACACTCAGCCGTCCGCCCTGTAAAGAAGAAAATAGAAGTCAGTGTGGAATTTGTTCTGTCGTTGTCGACTTACCTGCTAGAAGTCCAGCTGATCTCCGGCGTGCGCAGCTCGATGACCTGGAACTAAAGAAAATTATTAGTGATCTGGAAGATACGTCTGATGCTGAATCTATAGGAGTTAAGCGTTGGTCAGAAAGAGGCTATTTCTTGCAGCAAGGCGTCTTATATAGGTATAATGCTGATGTGGATAGTGAAGAACCGCAGCTGGTGGTTCCGTTTTCCCTCCGCTCAGAAATTTTAAAGCAGTGTCACGACTCCGACATAGGGGGTCATCACGGAGTCGATAGAACGTACAGTAAAGTCGCTCAAGGGTTTTATTTCCCAGGTATGCGTAGGGTCATCACAGACTACATCAAGACCTGCACCACCTGTCAACGGTATAAGTCCTCAAACACGAAGCCGTCGGGACTCTTACAGACTCCTGTTTTGAACCAAAGGGGAGAAGTGCTGGCTATAGATCTGTTTGGCCCGCTTCCTAAAGGAAACAATAATGAGAAGTGGATATTGTTGGTAGAGGACACAGCGACCCGTTGGACCGAGTTGTACGCCTTGAAGGAGGCAACCTCGGAGGTATGCGCCCGTACATTAATTGAAGAATATTTTCTCCGTTACGGTTTTCCTCGACGCATTGTATCGGACAATGGCGTCCAGTTTGTTTCAGCTGTTATGCAGCAGTGTATGTTCATTTTAGGTATAGGTCAAGAGTTGTTACCTTTATACCATCCGTCAGCCAATCCAGCTGAACGTAAAAATAGGGATTTGAAGTTTCAGTTGTCACGTCTAGTTGATACCAACCACTCGTCATGGCCACAGCACCTTTCCGCAATAAGGTTTACCATGAACTCGTCGGTGTGTCAAACTACTGGTTCGTC
This sequence comes from Tholera decimalis, assembly GCA_943138885.2. Lineage (NCBI taxonomy): Eukaryota > Metazoa > Arthropoda > Insecta > Lepidoptera > Noctuidae > Tholera > Tholera decimalis. Next base: position 11,289,593 of record OW964570.2, read on the forward strand.
TCCTGCTTACCTCATGTTTGCTAGAGAGCTTCGTTCGCCAATCGACGTGCAGCACGACATTAGGTCGATTCTTAACAAGGATAATTTTGTTCCTCAAATGACTCCCTATTTGGAAAGTTTTATTAACCGTCTGGTTTCGGTTAGAGAAAGAGTTGAAACTCAGCAGGATCGACGCAAGGAATGTGCGGACAAGTCCAAGAAGCCTGCCGAAGTTTTCGAGATTGGAGATCAGGTGCTCTTAAAGTCTCATGTGCTTAGTAATGCAGCTAGGAATATATCTGCCAAGTTCATTCCTAAAAGAGATGGTCCTTATGTTATTGAAAAAAGGGTTAGTCCTACAGCCTACTGCATTGCAGAATTAGATAATCCGGATAGTGTTGTAGGTAAGTTTCACGTATCCGAGCTCACGCGTTTTCATTCCCGCGGTGACGCGCCTCCTCGTCCCGTGATCCCGAAAAGACACAGAGGACGCCCACAGAAGCACGTTTGTCCCGTTTGTTAAATTGTGTGTTGTGCGAGTTCGTGAGCGAGGGCGTTCTCATGACTCGAGGGGGAGTCTATAGCGTGAGACCATTGGCACATTGTAAGGTATGTAGTTGGCAACCCCGGGGTGATTTTCCCCTGCGCCGATGCGCGCGCAGTTTACAGTAGTGCTTTTCGAGACGCGCTGCGCGGTGCCACGACCCACGTATCATACTGTTTTTCCCGCGCTTGCGCCAGAGATTGTTTAAGAAGTGTGGTTTCATGTTCGATGTCTAGTTTTTTTACAATAAATGGTTTATAAACAAGACTCGCAGTGTTTCAGACCACCCCAATAGCCTACCAACGCTATAACTAGCATTTCACCCGCGACTTCGTCCGAGTAGATTTCGAATTAATTTATAGCCTAAAAAAACTCCCAAAAAAATTGGAAGAAATTGTTCCGGACATTGCCCCCTTAATACAAACTTACAAACAAAATGTTACCTTTTTATAATTGTATTATAGTATAGATACAAACATAGGCAACTACCTATATATTGATTGTAATGCTATACATTTGTACATCTGTATTATAATTATATTGAAAAAGATAATCTCATTGTTAGATAATAAGTTAAGTTAAGCGAAGCCTGCCGAGGTCAATCCGTGGATGCGTGTACATACTCGTATAAACATATCGAGATAGGTACATAACTCCGTGTCTCACAGCAATTTAACCCAGTTATCATTTGAACATCTTTGACAGTCTTTTCAAGTAGTCAGGGGCCTGAATATCAGGCACCAAATAACTGAACAAGTAAAAGAATATTAAAAGACGAATAGGTTTAAAACACCGACAATCCAAACTCCACGCAACAGATTACACGTGGAGGTTGAACAGAGGGTGAACAGAGTCAAACAAAGCCAAACGCCACGGCGTCCACACCTTCCGCCTGACGCAGGTGCTAACCGGACATGGCTGTTTCGGGAGGTACCTGTTTCGGATACAGCGGGAGGACACGCCCGGGTGTCATCATTGTGAGGACCACCCGGAGGACACGGTGGAGCACACGGTCGAGGTGTGCCCTGCTTGGGAGGAGTCCACTGCCGTGTCCTCGTGGAGGCGATCGGCGGCGGTGACCTCTCGCGCTCTGCCCTGGTTCAGACAATGGTGCGGAGTGAAAGGGAATGGGATGCAGTCGCCTCCTTCTGCGAAGCAGTCATGCTAGCAAAGGAGGAGGCTGAACGTGCGAGGTAGAGGCATCTCTCTTCTTCACGTCCCAGCCGCCGCGGGAGATCCCCCGGGCGTCGGGGATCGCGTGCAGATCTCCGGCCACCGTAGGCGCGGGCTTGCGGACGGCGAGCAGGGGTAGCTCACCGTCCGGTAAGGACCAGGCCCGGGTCAGCGGCGGCGCGTTGTGTTCCACGTGCACCTCAAAGAGCTGTCAGCAATAGTGACGGGGTCCTATAGGGCCATTGCCTGCCGGGGTTGTGGGAATGTTCTAACGAGATACCGCAGCCCCGGAACTTAAGGGCAGCTGAAGGAACAGGGTGGGTTTTTAGCCAGTAGAATTCTGACACTCCCTCCCACTCCACCCAGAGCGGGAGAAGTCACTCGATGATTTTCCCACCCAGAGAAAAAAAAAGGCCACCATAGCTTGTAACGTATTTTCCTATTACCTTCTACCTTGTGCTTCTAGTTTTTAACTTATTTTTTATTATTTTATACAAGCTTTTATTTAACTTTCCTTGTTAGTGTGTCCGGAAAAATCCAGAAAATGAATTTTAAAGAAGTTATCATCAACCGATTATGATAAATTTTTGTATACACGTTCAATTTTGAAGACTGCATGTTTAGCTAAGTTACGTCCACAGATTATACAAACACAAGAGATATGGCAAGGGGGCGTGGCGCTTGCGAACTCATCAAGGCTTTAGGCCTTGATGCCAGTTTCGGCCATTAGTCAAGTGTCAACTTTCGACGTCTTCGCTGCTTATGACTTTTGACAAAATGACGCGTTGTTCAGTACTTGTTTGCAAAAATAACAGCTGTATTGTGAATTACGTCAAAGATGGCATCTCATTTCACACGTAAGTACTAAAATAATATTGTTTTTCTTATTAAATTCGTTAAAACATTACTTCGTGATACTAGAAACACGATGAAGTACCAAAAGCAATTATTTTCATTAGGAACAAAAACCATTGATTGTTTAGTACACATCGACCAATGAAGCGGCAGGTGTAATAGCGCAATGGATAAGTGTTTTACTGATATCCTTACTCACACGATAGTTTCGTGACGCGGCCGCTGCCGGCTTTTGTTGTTTAGTGATATAACTACACGTTTGTCGTTGTCGATATTTGATACGTTCCTACTTACTACAAATGATTACACTAGGGAATAAAATTTGACTTTTTTGTTGCATGGAATTTTATGGCTGCATCATTGATATCATAACAATTCATACCTTGCTTTTATTTTAACATTTTGGCTATCCGAAGGATCCAAAAATAAAAGAAAAGTGGATAACTGCGTAACGTACTATTCCAGACCATAATATATCTATATGCCAAACTTCATCCAGATTCGTTCAGCCGTTCTGGCGTGATTGAGATCTATCCAAACTTTTGCATTTACAATAGTAGTAAGATAAATAATTGTGATTTTGTAGCATGCCCTAACACATACTTTAAGAGTAGTTTCTGTTTCCCCCATACGTGATCAATGCAAAAGTATTTTGATCATAATTTGAATATTAAATAATTAGAATTCTAGAGACTAATATCGTCCGTATCCATAATTTATCAGATATTCGTTAAAATATACAGTTTTGAAGTTTCACCGATTAGTGCTATTTCTAAAGTCATACACATCTGTGTATGACTTTAGAAATAGCACTAATCGGTGAAAATTAATAAAATACAATACTATAATATACATATCTATAGATATGTATATTATAGTATTGTATTTTCTAGCTCTAGATCAAAATTGTATTGCGGCAGAGAGTTCGACTCGCTCGTTCGATTGTAGACCTTACATCTCCATTCGTAATAAAAAATAAAATAAAATAAACTTGTTTAGAGTGGCAAGTACGACAGAAACTCCAGAATCGTTTTATTTTCACAGTCAATAAAATCTTTTGGAAAAAGATCAGATAATAAAGATTTTTTTTAGAGAAAGGAATTTTATCGATATTTTTCTACGATTACAATTACGTACAACTTAACATCACTATTTGCGTTACGCATATGTGTGTTTTTATTCTCGAGTCCGTAGGTACAGGTACAAGAGCCACCCCCTGTTTGCATGTGTTCTATTTTTTTTTTTTTTACGTTTTAAAATCATCAAATAAGTCCTCCCACCCCGGGCAGGGCTGGAGGGACTGTCAGACTTGTACTGACTAAAATCCACGGTGTTCCTTCAATAGCCCTTTACGTTCCGGGGTCACGGTAATGGGATAAGTCCTATGACCCCGGCAGGCTTCGGCCCTCTACAGGGGGGGCCTCGTCATATTGCTGACGCTCTTTGAGGCGCGCGTGGAACACAACGCGCCGTCGACTCGGGCATGGTCCATGGTCGGACAGCGAGTTGCCCTTTACTCGCTGTCCGCATGCCCGCGCCTACGGTGGCCGGAGATCGTCGGCCGACGTCCGACGCTGTGGGCGTCTACCACTGCGGCTGGGCTGGAGGGAGGACGCCATCCTCTCCCTCACGCGGCCCGCCTCTTCCTTCGATAGCATGACTGCTTCGCAGAAGGAGGCGACCGCTTCCCACTCCGTCTCGCCCCGCAGCATGGCCTCGACCATTGCAGGGCGCGAGAGGTCTCCGCCTATCGCCGCCGTGAGGACACGTCAGTGCTCTGCCCAAGCGGGGCAGTCTTACACCGTATGCTCTACTGTGTCCTCAGGGCGATCCTCGCAGTGGTGACACCCAGGCGTTTCTTCCTTCCCCATCAGACACAGGTACCTCCCGAAACTTCCGTGTCCGGTGAGGACCTGCGTCATGCGGTAGGTCAGGACGCCGTGACGCCGATCTAGCCACTCCTCAAAGAGGGGTCTTACCGCCACAATTGCGGCGTGCCCGACATGTGTTCTATTAGTGAGTTTTTTAGTGTTGCTGTAAGTTTCTTTGTGTGCGGGAGAAATGTGAGCTCGTGTGTCCTTCTTATAGTTTTTACTTTTGTGTTAGTGAATTGAGTGGAAGAAATGTGGATACACCTGAACACGAAGTAATCCTTTACAAAGCATCTCTATGTTTATATGATCTGTGGTTAAATGATGGTGTGGTAAATTGACGAATTTAAATCCAATATGGCGGACGGTCAAAATTGCCAACTAGGTAATTTTTGTGCACAATTTGGACTATAGAAAATATGTAATGATATAGTAATTATTATACTATAATTTTCTGTACTATGAGCGGATTAAGAGATGTCGTAAATAATAAAAAATAGACCAGAAAATTACAATGACAGGACCATTTCATGAGTAAAAGTGTACTGTAGAAAGCAGGGTTAAGAAAGAAGAACGAGTGTTTCCATACTAATATTATAAATGCGAAAATCTGTCTGTCGCCCTGTTACGCTTTTACGGCTAATCCACAGCAACGATTTGAATGAGATTTGGGATGAAAATAGTTTAAGACCCAGGATCAAACTTAGGCTTATTTTTTGTAATAATCGCCTCCGGTTCAAATATGGGATGATTTAATATAGGTTTACACATTTTTACGCGAACGATATCGCGAGCAACAGCTAGTATTATTTATTGTTATAAACAGATTATTACCGCAGAAGTTTCATAATAAGAACGATCACATGACTTGCATTGTAAGTCCATTATATTTATGTATGTATAGGTACCTACTCTTTAGTCGTCGATGATCGTAATCACAAAGCCACAAGGACCGTTTTCACTCCAAACTTTTAAACTGGGTGCCAAATATCCATTAGTTAAAGCAGACCAACGGACCACACTGCTAAGTTAGGTTAGATTAGTTAGATTTTATCTTAACCTAACATAAGATAAAACATAAATGTAACCCCAAAAGAGAATACAATCTTGCAGACATTTGCTCTACAATAGAAAGAGTGGAATGTCCTTCATAAGGAATAACAACATTATTAAATAATATTTTAAAGCATGACGACTACTGCAGTTCTCTGAAATGTAAACATTTTTTCGAAGAACCTTCCTTCGACATTATTATTGTTATTCTCGATTTTATATGGAAAGGTCAAGCTGTCAACCTCCAGACAAAAAAATTGAACACCGCCCTACAAACAGGGGTACCAGGGTGACATAACCGCTGTGGCAGTTAATTAGTACCGGAGGGCGCGGCGCGACAGGCGCGGGCGCGGGCGCGGCGCGTTTAGAGGAAATTGTCGTTTTTATACGGCTTCCACCCCCCTTACTCCGCCACCCAGGCCCTCGCAACATTCGAATAACGAAACAATATAGTTACCTTCATCTTATAAGCACATGTCGCCCCGGTAATAAAGAGAAATTAATATCTTGAGGCTAGGATCTTGCTGCTCCATCTTTTGGTCCAAAAGGCGAACAAAACAGAGGGTCTGAACATTAAGTGCATAGAATTTGACTTCATGACTCACACAATAGATAATATATTTTTTAAACTCCTGTTTTTTACGAGTTAGTTGTAAACAATGGCTACCTATGATTGATATTCACATATAACTGAAGCAAAATTTTGAAAACGAATCAATTAAATTCCTCTATGTCACTCCAGCATACAGGTTGTTGCTAAATATGTTTCAAGTTCTATATTCCTGAAGAATGATTGAATTGAATGAGTGTTACAGTTAGATGTAGGATCGTTTCCTTTGTATCGGGTACCTAACCTTCTGCAGTTAAAGTGGAATGGAAAGGAATTAGTTCTATCTCGTGGATAATAAACAAATGTAATAAAAAGCTTACATTTCTTGTGCATTTTTTCTCGGCTAATTTCCGTTTATTACTGAGAGCCTTCAACGTTGTATTGACCGTTCGAAACGCCAGACTAATAAATGAACGAAGCCATCGTCTAAACATTGTATATAAGTACCGAGGCACCATAGCCACATCAGATATAGTCTCGTTCCGTCGGCATAATGCGACCGCCGCCGCCGGCCCCGCTCGTAACACTCCAGCACAGCTAAAACCGGGCGATTCGGTTTTATACACACCCCCTATAAAAGCAAAAGGACCGGGTATGGTCCCGGGATAAGTGGGGGGCCTGTATCTTTATATCTGCCCCCCTGCGGCCCCCACTAGGGCATTATGACCGGGGGGTTCTTTGGACAGCTAAAAGAAATATCCGGTTGCCTTACCCGACCAGTGGCGAGCAGCCGGTAATTCTTCTTCCAGTATTACTTTGCTTATTTACGAAGTAGTTAATCGCACCTCCCGCGGGTCGCTGGTAGCCTGGTAACCTCAAGATATTCTGATCAAGTAAACAAAGAAAATTAAGTACGGGTTAAAAGGAAAACTTTATGTTTGTTTGTGCACATTCAATCGTGCGAAAGTATTAGTCTCTAAGTTCCGTGAAAACGTCTTACAAATAATGACGAGAGGCGCTATTCCTTACAGTATTCCAAGTATCTTAAAGTAAAACTGGTGTAATCCTTAATATTCAAAATTAAAATTGCCAATATTCATTAAATGTAAAGCCAATTCTAAGCTCGAGGGATCGTAAACCGAAGATAGCTTTGCTTTCGCGCCCCTGGGCCGGAGGCATTTCCAAAATAATAAAAACCCTTTCCCTTTCTGCCGGCGTTTACGTCCATCCATAAAACTCTTTTAATATCTCATTATAAATTATGTAAAGTAAGCGTTCAGTACTGAAACCGGGTCTCTAAACCTGGCCTGAATCTACAAATTTTTTTAGTTTTAAATTAATTCTCAGAGTGGTGGAAACTATCTATGAATACTAATATTGGGTACTTAGGTAATAAGCAATGAATTTGTAGTTACTAAAAAGTAAAATGTTGCTTGATGCAGCTCGGGTTTCATCCGTTATGAGGCACGCGGTCGCGGGCGTAAAGACGAAAGTTTGAATCTTAATAGTTCTGTCAATTAGTTCAACAAGTACTAATATATTTTAAATCCACAATATCAGTGTTACATATTTTTTTAACAATATTTTTCGTGGCTACAGGAACCATGCATTTTTACAGAATTATAAGAAAGAATCCTTTGATATTCAAAGTTATCTTCAATTAAAATAATAAATGTTTTATATGGATCCGCTTTTTCGGAGACATACATGGATGTTTAGATGAACATAGCGAACATCACCATTACCACATAGCAATCACCTGAGAATCATCATATCTCTCTCCTAAACCTACTATTTTCTACACATAAAACGATTTTATTCCTCCCGTAATCTGAGGCCCTAGTAGCTTCAATTAAAACTGTTTTCAATTAATATTTTATAACAAAAAATATGGAATGAAACTAGATTACAATTAAAGTTACGTAATCTTTTTATTCTGTACAATTAAGTTAATTAAGAGCCATGGTGATTGAGATAAGGTTTTCTTATAATTAATTCATAAGCTTGAAATTAAATTAAACATTCCTATGTCATGACTAGAATAAATACTATGTTATATACTTGAATTTCATTTGAAATGTGTGTCCTGGTATAAAGAAATAAGTTGACCTTAACAGCACAGTCCTTAATCGTCGCAATAATATTAAAACTCTGTAAGCTAAATTACCGAAAAAGCCCTTAAAACAAAAAACAATGCGTTCAACACCGCACCTTCTGAAAATCACGGCCAGAAATAAACGTTACGCTTAGTACCCGCCGATCACGCAACACTATCCTTGTTTATACCTCCTATAGCTCCTGCTGCCCTGGTTATTTCGTGGTTCTTTGCGCCTGGTAATTTATATACAACGTAGCACCTGGTAGATTGTATGTTTTAATTACACCTCCTTTCTGCTCTGTTATACCGGTATAGTAAATTGAAAAACCTCCTAGTATGTGGAAATGATAAAGAAAATAGACACATTACAAAATACATAAATAATAAACATTGGGGAGTTTTCATAATGAAACTTCGAATTGGGTTGTTACAGACTTCATACCAACGACTGCGGTGGAATTAATAAAGCAACTATGCTTTGATCCTAGAAAAAATTAGAATAAATTTGACCGTGGGTACTTTTTACAAACTTCTTTATGTTAAAAATATTCATATTCATTTTTCATTAGAAAATTGTAAGAATTATCAAAAATGATGGTATTAAAGTGCGTGCGTCTTAAAGTTTATAAAACATTAAGACGCACGTTGATGTCTTTTATTTGAGACTCTTTAGACGTTCCCTTTAAGTTTTGAAACCTTATGTGATTGTATTTTTGAAGCCGATTCTTTTTTATGTTAACTACCTTATATACCTACTTCTTTGAATAAATAGCAGAGGTGGATTTGGTATGTATTATAAAATTTTTCATTCTGATTTTCTTAACCGGCTACGAAATACAGAGAGGAGGTATGAGTTAAACTTTATATGATAAATACATTTATATTTTGCAAAAATATATGGATGGAATAATAGTATGATTAATATTCAACAAAAAACATACGGGCACTTATTAGCCGAGAAACATTCCATAGATAGAAGAAAGATAAAGATTACAATTTACAAAGAAAAACATTTTTCGAAACTTTATTAAAGAAAAATGTTTTTCTAAAATAAGTAGTATATACGAATTCTAAAAACAGATTATCCTCAACACGCATCTAAAAAATTCGAAAACAACTCTAACGTACCTAGAGACCAGAAAATTTCAAAGATATCGCCAACTCGTAATCGGGGACGTGGGCCAACTTGAATTTTGGGGTTTTCCCGCTAAAGTTCGGCTCAAAGACGTCCTCAAAGCCCCGCTGTGGGTGGGCCGGGTACTAGGGTGGCATAGCAGGGTGGAGGTTTTGGGGTATCAAAGTTTACCCCCGTGGAGCGCGGAGGCTATACTTCGTGTGGAGCGAACTGCCTCTGCTACTTTGTTCGCCTTTTGGCTCGTGACAGAGGCACTTAAGGGAGCTACACACGGTCGCAGCGCTATATTAAAGTAGTATAATCCTTAGTAAGTTGGTGGCGCGCTTACTGACTTGGCAAAGTTCGTTTGTAATCTCAGAGTCGAAATGTCAGACGTAGATAATATCAGGCCTCCAAATTAAATTGATCCTGTTTTGTTTGCCTGGTAAGTATTTGAGAAAATTGGTTACAGTTTACCCAAGAGATCTTGCTCATTTATGCGGACCTAGTAAATAGTAATTCTAATCTCTATTCACGTTTTTTTTTTTAAATAGACATGATACTTTTCAACAGTATACTTTTAACATCGGTTACCGAATCGAGTGTTGGCCTAATCTCACGTAAAAAATCCATTTATACCATTATACACTGTTTTACACTGTCACGTCTCCAACTACATATTAGGAAAACATTCAAAAGTTACAACGCAAACTTAACTTATGCTCACTTGTCTTCCTGAGTTTACAAATTTTCCCACTTTAATCCACTTTCCTTAAATGAATTGCACCCTAATTCCGTGTCGCGCTCGCAATTGCTATGGCTTTCATTTTAAAGCTTCAACAATGTTCATTGCTTTTTTATTTCCTGATTCACTAATTGTAAGTGCATTATGCAATTTGGCGGCTATTGGTAACACATACTTTTGAGTTTAATTTGAGTAGTACGGACTCAGGGTAGTCAGAATCTCAGTCTTGCAAACAAGACTTTAATCCAACCCCAATACAGTAGTGAAAAGGCTAGGCAAATTGCAAATGTATGACTTCTAAAGTTAGTTCTAAAAATACCAGTATTAATATAGCATTCATCATAATTATATTATTATTATATATATTCTCTCTATCTGTCCATTACAATTACACGACTAAACCACCTCACCGATTTGGATGAAATTTCATCAAAAACCAATCCCTAAACGGCTGAAATAGGGGATAAGTTTGTGTTGTTGAGAAGTTGATAAACGCGGGTGAAACCGCGGGGCACAGCTAGTTTAATAATGACTACCAACTATTTACACATCTCATCAAAATATTTGTAATTAGATTAAATTACTTGAAACTATTTCTAACTAGCTTTTGCCCGCGACTTCGTACGCGTGGGAAGGTTTTCCCGCGCAAATCCCGATCCCGTGGGAATTTCGGGATAAAAAGTAGCCTATGTGTTATTCCAGAATGTCAACTATCTACTTACCAAATTTCATTCAGATCCGTTCAGTAGTTTTTGCGTGAAAGAGTAACAAACATCCATCCATCCTCACAAACTTTCGCATTTATAATATTAGTAGGATATAGTAGGATTATAGTAGGAAGGATAATGTCTTGAACCAAAAATAAGCTTAAAAAAATGTAGCTTGCCAAATAAATTGTTTTGAGCGACACTATTGATGTCAAAAATCATAAAAATTGTGATCGAACCTCACATGAATGTAGTATTTTTTTATATTTATTGATAATAGGCTCGCGTTTGACCACCATCTCACATGATGGTAAGTGACGATGTGGTCGAAGATGGAGCACGCTTATCTAGAAGGAACCTATTCACTCTTGACTTAAAAACTCCAGGTTATTATAGTTATCTGGAAACACAGAATTCCACTACTTAGCTGTATGCACAATTTATTATAAATGTTTAAGTTTGGGTTTTCTCCGGTAGGTCGTGGTAAGGCAAGCAAACCACAGTCACCCCAAGAAAAAAATATTCATAAATAGCCATAATATTAGTATAGTATTTCTTAACTAGTTTCCCTAGCTGCCTAGATTTTCCCTATCTTTATAGCGGTGACTTTCGGACTTTCCAGATGTAGCTGAATAGACTGCCCCACATGCTGCTGTCAAAAATTATCTAAAAATATCACATGTCGATAAAACAGTAACAAAGAAATTGGCCAAGTGCGAGTCAAACTCGCCTATGAAGGGTTCCGTAGTAACTATAATAATATAATATAATATGTATATTTAATTGACGAAGAAAAAAAACCTTAAATATTTCTTAAAACTAGCTTATTTACATTTTTACAACTACGCTAAATAACTTTGCTTTTCATAGTGTTTGTATGAATTACAAAGTTATATTTGCGGTTTTAGAAAATATACTGTATCTCAAAAACTGCTGACCCGATTTCGTTCAAACCAATTTTGGTTGAAATTTTACGTTAAGATCTACAGACATATATTTTTTTAGATTTTTCACTCCATTATTATAGAAGTTAGAGGGGGTGGACACTCATTTTACCACTTTGGAAGCTTATATCTTTTAAACGATTGACTTTATAAAAAAGTAGTTTTAGAAACCCTTATATCATTTTTAAAGACCTGTTTATAGATACCACACACGCATAGGTTTCATGAAAAAAAATATTTTCAGTTCTAGTTCCATGTATGGGGACCCCCCTTTATTTTAAATATTTTTAATTTCTTTTCTTAAAATCGGAAAGCGGTTTATAGAATACATCTACCTACTAAGTTTCACATGTATAGTCTTAATAGTTTCGGAGTAAAATGGCTGTGACATACGGACGGACGGACAAACAGACAGACAGACAGACGGACAGACATATCGAAACTATAAGGGTTCCGTTTTTTGCCATTCGGCTACGGAACCCTAAAAACAACACTCTGGAGTAATATTTTTTTGAAAACACCCAATTTTTCGAAAAATTAATTTTCAAAAACATGAGCCTATTTTAAAAGTTACTGTCCTCAGCATGTGACAACTCAGAGCCCAACAAAGGGCACCGCTATGTCGACAACAAATCATTAGTGTTGTAACATAAATATCAATACATTATTAAGGCGACAATTACATTGAAATCAAAACATAAAAAAGAATGGGTGTGAAGGGTGATATTTGTGCTATTGTTTATTATATTTTGAAAGTTATTTATACGCTGGATATATCTACATTTATATGGTTGTTTATATCTAAGCCCCAGTTTCTGACTTGAAAATTTGAAGTTGAGAACTAGACGGACTCTATTTCAAGTCTCAAGCTGAAGTATTGTTTGACATAATATTATCAACTCCGAATTCTTTATTTACAGAAGTTATTTTTCAGTAATTAAACCATTTAAACGTGCATTGAGGTATGCGCTAGGAAGGAAGCCTAGGGAAGGCGAGGCTTTCTCTTGATTCTTATCTATACTAATATTATAAAGAGGTTAAATTTGTTTGTAAGTTTGTATGTAAGGTTTACTCTTCGGAACTTGTGATCCAATTCTAAAATTTTTTCATTGGTAGTAAGGTGCATTATTGGTGAGTGCTATAGGCTATAAATTGTTTCGCCATCCAATTATTTTCCCACGCGGACACAGTCGCGGGCACACTGCTAGTATTGTATGAGAAGGATAAATGATAAAAATGCTTTTATTACTGACAAACAAACTCCATGGAAATTTCCACAGTGAAAAAGCGCTGATATATATAATGAATAAAGCAATGACAACATAACGACAGAATAACGGAACAAGACTAATTAATGTAATTATGAAATCTTCACACATAACCACATTAAGGGTTTCTTGTGTCATACATTATCATGTTTGTTTCCACAATCGAACCAATTACAAAAGAAGAATCCTTGTAACTCGAGTTTCAATGACATGTCAACGTAAGTAAGTAATGTAAGTGATTTGCACCCATGTAAGTGACTAATTCATTCTAGACTTTATAAGTTTGTATTATATCCTTACTAATATTATAAATGCGAAAGTAACTCTGTGTGTTATGTAATCACGCCTGAACTACCGAACCGATTTTAATAAAATTTGGTACGGACATAGTCTAGACCCTGAGAAAGGACATAGGCTGCTTTTTAATGCAACAAAAGGCTTGTAAGAGGTTGAAATAGAGGATGAACGTTTGTATGGAAGCTTGAAACTTATTTTTTAGACTTTTGAGTAGATATTAATAAATAAGACATTCAAATTATGTATGAGTTTTATTTTCAAAATAATTTGCCTAAAAAATTAAAAATGCTGTCGAAAGTCACTATTCCGCGCGGACGAAGTCGGGGATACAGCTAGTAGTGAATAAGTCGTTGGAGTGCCTTAAATCCTTACTAATATTATAAATGCGAAAGTAACTCTGTCTGTCTGTGTGTTACATAATCACGACTAAACTACTGAACTGATTTTAATGAAACAGACATAGTCTGGAGTCTGAGAAAGGACATAGGCTGCTTTTTAATGCGAAAAAAAGGGCTGTAAAGGGTTGAAATAGGGGATGAAAGTTTGTATGGAAATTACGTCATTTTTAAAGCTAGAAGCTTGAAACTTATTTTTAAGACTTTTGATTAGATATTAATAAATACGACATTCATATAACGTATGATTTTTATTTTCAAAATAATTTGCCTAAAAAATTAAAAATGCTGCCGAAAGTCACTATTCCGCGCGGACGAAATCGCGGGCACAGCTAGTAAAGAAATAAAAACCAAACCGACTGTCCGCTTGTCAACTATTGAGTGAGTTATGGAACTGTGAGCATCGCCTCAGATAGCTGAGCACCTAGTACCGCTAGATAAAAATATTCGTATCTTTAAACGTATGGAACCCGACTCAACAAACTATGTTTATAAATTCATGAATGAAAACGCTTAGACTTGTTTTATGAAACGATAGTTAAAGGTAACTTAAGTAATGTCATGTAACTATAATAGTTAAAAAGTATGGTTTGTATAGCTGACTCAAAAAATTATGAATTTTTTTTAAAGCTCAACAGTTCGGTTCTGTTTACATGTGCAAAAAGATATTGCGTACTTTGTCACAATAATTCCGGGAAAGCGGTTCTTTCACAAATACAGTTTCAAGTGTATGTGAAAGTATGGATACATACACTAGCAGTCGCACAGGGCTTCGCTGCCGTGGACTTTTTTAAAATATAACTCACTTCTTTTGTAGTCTGGTAAAAAGTTTTGCTGTAAACCAAATTTCACCCAAATCCACCCAGTACTTTCGATGAGTAGGGCGTTTAAACAAACGCAAAAAGTTTTCCGGTTTATAATATTGGTAAAGGTATATACGATGGTGTACCTTAGAAATGGACACTTAAATTAAACCTAAGACCATAATTGTTAATAGTGAAAATCCACACGACCGGCACCAGCGTTCAACGCTTGGAGAAATCTGAAACTTTTATATAATATAACGACGAAACAACGCGGCCTAAACCTACAAAGGTCAACAAGGGCCTGAAAAGGGAATATGTAGGTCCCTAACTCGTGAGAAAGGCCTCAAAGGGTCTGACCGACCCTAAAAAAGTATATAACCCGAGCGGTAGGTACCAGGGTTCCATATAAGCGAGGCATCTTCCTTCTGTGCCTCCGAGCCAGGGAAATGTTAAGAAGGGTCCGGGAGGGACAGGAAGCCCCCACCTCATCCGGTGGGGTAGGGGGTGCGTTGGGGAAAAAATTCTGTCGAGAGGACCGTGTACCCTTGGCTCGACCCGGCGCCGCCGTCTGCGCCCGTAATTAGTGATGCGGCGTGACTCGGGCTGCTGCTGTGTCGATAACATCGAGTCGATATGTTTTGTGAAGTCTTTGTTTGTAGTATATTTTGAAGATAGAATGAGAAAAAATTACGTTTTCAATCATTTTAATCATCTTGGTAAAAAAATAGTGATGCGGCGTGACTCGGGCTGCTGCTGTGTCGATAACATCGAGTCGATATGTTTTGTGAAGTCTTTATTTGTAGTATATTTTGAAGACAGAATGAGAAAAATACGTTTTCAATCTTTTTAATCATCTTGGTAAAAAAAACGTTTTTGCGAGAAAAAAAAATAACCTTACACATTTCAATATAATAACTTAAAACAATCGTTTTAAGTTATTATATTAGAGAAAACTAAATTAAAACTATGTTAATGTTTAATTTACCACAAACCGTAATCGAGTCATTCCATATTCCAATGTGCGAAAATCACAGATGTTAATTTGATTTCTATGTTATCTTATTTGTCACAAGACGATTGTTTCCAAGGAATCTAGCAATGTGGGTAAAATTCACATTACTAGAAAACTTGTTAACCCTCCCAACTAAACTAAATATGCCGTATCTGGAATGGGTTCACGGCAATAGTGTAATGGGTGGGGTTAGAATTCGTGACTTCTCGATCCCAAGGCAGACATCTTAGCTATTAGGCTATTGCCGCTTTAATTAACTTCCTATTCAATATTATATCATCATTAATATACTTTAAACATTATTGAAATGAATTTTATATATGCCGTTTATACATATTATAAATTCGAATATAGCACAGTTTTATCGATAAACGAAAGCACTATCGACACAACCTCATCCCTAAAAGATTATGACAAGATACATAGCACAGGGCTGCTAACGACGACCGGCGAGCTGTCAAAAGAACCTACATTAATGTTATTATAACTTTTTCCCGACACCCCTGTATATATGTACGTAGAACGCATCCTGTACACGCCTTAGCGCTTGGACGAACGAGTTTTTACTCAGGCACTGCAGTTTTTGTGGATGTTCTTACATTTGGAAGATCGATGATATGCTTTTGTTTGTTTATGACTTTCTAGTATCTTAACCGAGTATTTTAAATTACATAGTCAATAAAATAAATTAGAAAAAAGTTCTGTGGATCAAAGATAGTGTTTCAGTCAATAACATGGAATCAAAATAAAAAAAAGTATTTTATTCAGTGGCGCGCGCCTTAACAAAATGTTGTACAGAAAGCACGTACTTATTATTAAGGAAACAGAAAAAAGCAAGATGCCTTGTACCGAAAATTTATTTATCATTTAATTTTTTTTAAATCTACAATATTCTTTGTGTTTTAAACTCGACGTTTTTTAAACACGACGAGTTTAACGTTTTCACAAAACCAAGTCAGAAGCTGTGGCGTTTTCAAGTTCACTCGTTTTAAGTAAAATTTTTAAGCATTAATATTTAATAGAAATCTTACCTTCATTAGTTGAATGAGATGCGATGTTAAAAGATGTTTCTTACCTGAAAATCAATACGATTATGTATCATTTTATTAACTCAAAATATAGATTCTTGAGATGACGAATCATTGTGTTTCAAGTTGTAACACATATTTAGAAAAGAAAAGGCTACAAAACTGCTGAACCTTCAAATCAAGTAGCAATTTGGAATTTAATTAAAAACTCAAGATAAAGACGCAAAGATTTCAGGCCGAATAGATTTGGAAGGAGGTGATTCTCAATTCGGCTGTATTTCTATTTATGTTTGTTAATTTTGAGCTCTGTCATTTATATAACGATTTGGACATTTCTTGTTTTATTTGACACATATACTTAAAGTTTGAGTCCATTTAGTCCGCTTTCTGGAGGGAAACTCTTCAGATATTTTAATAAATATCATTTGATTGACCCACTTCTGGGTCTGATCATGAAGACTACAGATAGTAAACATATCTCGTTTACTATTAGCGTTTCATGCTTAAACCTTATCATATCTAAACCTTACTATAGAAGTTCACACTACATATTTAGGTTTAGCTTTGGAGTAAAAAATACTTATAACAATAATGTAATTTTTCCGACATAACACTACCAGACGTATTTCAAAATCATTACCAAGTAGTAGTAAAATTAAATTAATTTCATAAGTTGGCTTTTTGTAGACAAATTTATTTGATTAAATTAAATTTATAAAAAAATGTTAAGCATGCCCATACGTTATGCTTGTCTAGTATAATTACGAAAAAGTTAACTAACTTAAATCTTAACGATGTGGGCCCCATTCTGCGTACAGCTTTATCAAAGGAATTTCAAAAAGTCTGCTGATTACTTCTTGTGGCCCAAGATCTTTTACTTTGGTCACAGGGTAAGTATTGCCATACAGATGTCCAATGGCGCCAGTCTTTTGGAGACATTACGCCGACAGCGTTGAAGGCGAATTTCAGATGGACATATTTTAGTTTGTCGTTAAGTTATGAATAGTTTTCATACGTGCTGATAAAAATAAATAGTTACATACAGCATATACAGTAAATGGTTATAGTGTAGTACATAAAGTAAATAGTTACTTACAGTTTACATGGTGACAAACATTTTTTTAAACTATGTGGTTTATAAGTTCAGTACATTATACATACATCAGCCCATTTCGGATAACTTTCAGAACATTTACTCTTAATTTGTGTCACTAATTTTGCAATAGATACTTGCATAACATCATTTGGTCTTTTGTACTTTGATCAACAATAGTACCTTTTGTACATTTACTCTTAATTTGTGTCACTAATTTTGCAATAGATACTTGCATAACATCATTTGGTCTTTTGTACTTTGATCAACAATAGTACCTTTTGTACTTGAAAAAGGTAGGAAAATTTTCATTTATCTATTACGTTATTTATACCTTCCACCTATAGATAAGCCTATATAAATATGTTGGTTCTAAGTTTATAAGCTGAAAAGCCACAACCGTAACTTCGTTCAAATAGGTGTTTAGGGTGACATAAGTATGGAGGAGGTACGTTATTGTGTAATTTGTCATCACAGCCAACTTTTTATGATGTAGACTAACCCAACCATAATATTGTTGAGTGGTGGCGGGACAACACCCTCAAAGTAGGTATATTTTTTTGATAAGATATATTTTTGTTGTCTTTTAAATCTTAGATTGTAAATTATACCTAGCATCGTGTAGGTAGGTACCTATGATTCACAACGACAAACAAAAGATTGATTGATCAATAGAATATTGTTTGTGGATTTCACTTCACGCGGACTATTAAAATGGTAATAATATGAATTTTGGCAAAGGACAACATAATAATATGAACCAAAAATGACAACGACCTATAAACAATATCCAAAGAAAATCAAAGTTATCAATCAAGTTTTGAAAAGGTCACAATCAAATCGCAAAAAGACGTTACATAGAGCGTATTGGTGAGATTGTGTCGTGATTGCGGTCCAGCATCTGACAACCACTTACATAATACCCCATCGGTTAGGCAACAAACTTGTATGTTTACGCTCACAGCCCAGAGGCCAGCTACCTCCAGGCCCCGAGGGTTTGCGGGGCGGGCCGTATTGGACATTTTGTATAAGTGTAGGGCCGAATGCCTCGAACCCAAGGCAAATCCCTTTCGGTACGTTCGGCGGGTACCGAGGACCCTTTTTGAAAAGGTCTGGAGACCGTGCCGGAGCCCCGAATTTGCGGATTTTTAAGGTAAAATTTATATAGGGGTGGCGGGCGTATGAAATGTGGAGGATAACAGCATTATATTTTTAAGTTTAAACGTTGGTCGCCCGATTAAACTGTGATCTTTATATATTTTGGATGTAATGAAGTCTCCAGTAATTCAGCAGTAAACGAGGGCCAAGTCATTTTTGTGTATAAATTAATTAAACTAATAAATTCTACTTTGTCTGTTGGAAAAATGAAAACTTTCATTGAAACTTATAATATTCCCATTGATACTGTAACCTGAAGTTGAACATTGTTAAAGTCATAACTCGTTTTTCTCAACTCTCATATAAAATATCCTAGGATTATGTGTTTTTCAAAATAAATAAAGGTTTGTGAATTATCTAATGAAAAAACTGTTTGTTGGAAACTGTATCAAAAATACATAGAAATGCGTCCTATTTTATACGAAGCTACGGTCAGAGCAGTAACTTATTTTTATTTTCTTCGAAGAAACCAGGATAGTCGCGAATAGGCAACGAAATACAAACAAAGTATTCAGTGAAGTATAAATATGTGAAGAAAATATACCATTACCAGGATCATATAAGCCCTAATTGGTTTCAGTGTGCGAGAACACAATCCCTCACTAGCACTGCGTATCGCGAACGTTTATAAATAGTGTTGGCGGGTGTGGGGCAGGCATCACGCGAGCCTCCTACCTACCTATGCGGTCCTGGTACTTAGTCCCGGACCCTTCGGACCCTCGTCGACCCGGGCTAACTAGATAACGACGATATCGGGTGAAACGAAACTAAAGGAAAAGTATTTGTAGCTCTGCTAGTGTGGAAACTGTATGGAATTAGGATGGGGGAATTGGGTCGCGTTATCCAGTGGTAAATTAACATGTTTGCGCGCTGACTCGGCCCTTTCAAAGTTACAGTAAGCTTTCTAAGCATTTCAGTTTCGAGACCTCCAACGGTTGGTTTGATAATCACAAAATTACGACAAATTCGGTATTATAAATGACGTATGACTTTATTCAGTGATTTATTTCACTAAACGTTGCTTCTAATGACTGACTGTTATCTAAGCTAGAGGATATTCGAAGTCTGTTGAAGGAAAACCCATCGCATGTATATAAATAGAAAAATACTGAAACAAAGTTCAAATAACAAACAGAGCTACTAAATTCAACTAGAAATATATGTGCCAGTACACTCGCAAACGGATGCCACTTCACCCACTTTCAATTTATCATTTTCCTGATCAAATTAAAAACGATTTCATTAGATCCCTGCAAACAACTTAATAATAGCATCGGTAAATAAAGAACAGGAATGATCTAGGCATAATTTAATAACAAAAAGCAGAAGAAAAATAACACAAGTCATTTGATGTTACTAAACGTCCGACAAAGCTTTTTTCTTAATTAATTAAGTCGCAAATTGATTACTTTCGACGGGCAGGAAGGTATAAAAAGCAGGGTGTAGGTACCAAGAGCACAGCGGGCGGTGGGGGTGTACCGTACCCCGCCTTACGTTGCGAGTGGGAAATGTGAAAGCAGACACACGAACCCCGCTGCTGCCCGATACTGGGTGCAGAAAAGTCTTTAGATAAATTATAATTTAATATTTGAATGTAAGGTAATGGCAGTAAGTAAGGATTATAGTAGGGGTAATGAAAGTTGTACCAAATCAAATTTAATCCCTCCAAAACCTATAAACTACAATAAAATGAAATGACGATGGTATATAACTTACATAATCAGCCTATAATGTACCCACTGCTGGGACAAAGGCCTGCTCTCTATGAAATTTGTATAAGATAAACAAAATACAATCAAACTGGAAGCATATAATACTGTATTTATAAAAAAAAAAAATTCAGAAAGATAATATACTGCCGTCGTAAGAAAAAAGGGCACAACTAACATTTTTTAAAAAATTGAGTTATATACATACTTAGAATCAGAAAAAAAAAGCGCAGCTGCTCAATTTTTTGTAGAATTTTATGTTCAAGGAATTCGGAGATACAGTAGGCTCAAAAGGCACAAATGACACTAATATTCATGTTTTATTGAATGAAAAGGCACATTTATTTACCATTATATTGAAAAGGCACAAATACGTAGATGTGCCCTGTCTACTTAATTAGTGATCCATGCATGTTTCAATTAATTTACGTATAAAAGGCACAAATAACCAGTTGTGCCTTTTCTTTAAATTATTTACGATTAGGGGTGAGGAAAGGAGAGCAGGGTTTGATTTAAATGCGCCAGTTGTGCCTGCGACAAGGCTTATCGTTTTCAATCAGAGTTTTGTTCCTGTAGGTGACAAATAAGGTTACATCGAGTTGGCAAAGCACTGGGAGTCTTATGGCACGAAGCTATTGCAGGGAGAAAAAAGGAAGACATAGTTAGCTGCTTTCAAGCATTTTTCCTTGAAAACCGGGACTGAAAAAATGTGATTTTGTGGCTGGATAACTGCGCAGCCCAAAACAAAAATTGGTGCCTTTTTTCTACTTAGTCTACTTAGTCAATTCCAAGGGTGTAAATATTGAAAGTGTTGTTTATCTGGAAGTTGGTCATACTTTTATGGCTGCCGATGAATTTCACCACAGAGTGGAGCAATCACTTAAGAAGAACAAGCGAGTGTATGACTTTGAAGATTTTTGCAAAGCTGTCGCTGATACTGGTTCAAATAGTGTGGTGAAAAAAATTACAGTCCAAGATTTTCAAAACCAAAATTCATGCTCCTATTACCACCTCAATTAAGAATATATTGATTTATTTTTCATATTGTGATTTAGAGTAACTATTTTTTTATAGATTTTTAAGTTAGGGGTCCAGCCTATTAGTAAAACGAATAAAAATATTTAATTTTACTTTCCTTGGGTATCTAACTAACTAAAAAGTGTAATTGAGTTTAAGTATTAGCACTTTTTGTTTCTAATTCATAAGTTCTATTTGTTTACCAAAATTGTAGGTAGATGCTTATCCATAATAATTTATAAATAATTATTCAGTATTAGGAACTCTTTTTTTTTTGTTTAAATGTTGGTGTCCTAGAAGAAGATTTGTTAAGTTTTGTTTCAGTTATTTGGATAAGCTTACCAGAAATGGCATGACAATAAATATGGTTTTATAGTTTATTAAACATAATTGTTTGATTTTTTAATAGAAAAAATTAAGCCAATTTACATTAAAAAGGCGCAATTAGACAAATGTGCCCTTTCTTTTAGACTCAATGACCAATTTGCTTGAAATATTAAAAAGAAAGGTCACATTTGGTTACCTATGCCTTTTCTTTGTAGTAAGTGGTATATTTAAAATATTTTTCTTTTTAAGTTGAAAGGAATAATTTGAATTTATTTAATAATTAAATATATATAAGAACTAAAAAGTCAAAAATATAATAGTACTAACCTTCACGCATATATCATCGGTATTTTTTTTTCTTTTGAGCAATAGGTTTCCACACTATGAAGCAGAATATGGTAAAAACTTTAATCTCAATTATCTCAGTATGACCAAAATGATAGATGTGCCCTTCTTTCGTACGACGGCAGTATACATAAACATCTATTGCAACACTCACAGAACAGATAAAAGAGGTTAGAAAGGAAATATGTATTCCTGATTTGTATGAGAACGCGTGTCGCCACTTGTCTCCCACACTTTAGCTCCACTACAAGCAAGAGGCCCGTTACGTATGCGAATTGCGCACACAAATAAATGACGCACACTTAAATCGAGAGCTTGCTACTGATTGTAACTCACTGTCGATAACCTGCGCCGTGCATCACGGCCAATCAGGGCAAAAGACGAAACGTCAATGGTTGAAGTGTGGAGGACGCGACGCATGCAGTACATTGTAAGCGGACTTGGTCATTGCGTTGATTAAGCGAGTACACATCGGGCAATGTATATTTTTTGTAACTTGTTGCAATAATGTTGTTAATGTTCGGAATTTTATAGTGATCAGAATATTTTTTTTGTTTTTATAAATAAAATTGTAATGAAATGTTATTTTCGCCTTACCGATGGAAAGATATACCTCCTCGCTCTATACTTGCGGTCTGACGTTTTGTTTTACAGGTTATAATTGCACGGCATTTTAAAGCAGAGCTCTGTGTTCCGAAGTAGTCCGAAGCGCACTAAACGCGGTGAATAAATTATTCGATCGAGCTATGATTTTCGAATCATAATTGTGGCGCGCTCGCCACGCCCGCATTACCATTCCAACCTTATTCATCTATTCCGTGGCAACACTGCAGGTCAAACTATTCAAATTTTAGTCGGCCATGAAAGTATGCGAATTCAAAATTACCGCAAATATTGCCATAATTTCGCACAGAGAAACCTCATTTACTATTCATCCCAATTAGTAGCACCTAAAACCATCATCTCTAAAACCTAATAGGTAAAGTCCAGTTTCCAAAGACAAAATTAAAAAACTAATCTAAAGAAACAAAAAAAAAGTACGAGTTTTTTTGCTGACAGTACATTAGACGGCCGTGCGCGTACTACTAGTTATTATTTACCGGCTTTATCATTTCGAAAATTTCATATTCCCCGCACTTGGACGCTTGAGGTTTAAAAGCGTGAGCGGCCCCCCTCTCGGGCGAGGGTAGTTCTACTTTTTGCCTACAAACAGCTCGCTTAGTACTTAGCATGACTAGGGGGACATAGGGTGTGCAGAGCTAAGAAATAATAACGGTGGAGCATGCAAGAGGGGGCGACTGGACATAGTTTTTGTGACTGATGGAATCCTAATGACTCGCTGTGTTTATTTTACATTGGTTTTCGGGGTGTGTGGGCAAATAATAACTCTGTTGCTTTAACGAATGTTAATTGACGAATATTGATATTACTTATTGGTATGGCAGGTAAGAAAAAAATAAATATACCTACTCTTAAAAACAAGTACAATCCTGCAGGAAGTCCTACTCTAGGAGTCTTATGAAAATTAAAAAACAATAAAAATTACAAACAATTAACAGCAAAAGTGTATTTTTAATAACAGAGAATTCCAAAAGACGCGCCCGGAAGAATATGCATAAAAAAAATTGTTTCTACTACATTTTAACTTTTCTAGCCACAATAATACAGAAACGTTAACTACACCAATTTACTCAACCATGAAAGATGACGTAATAATGAGAACGTACTCGTAGCCGTACTACGCCGTAGCAGCACCCTCCCTTCAAATCCGTAGAGCTTGCTACGGCGCCGCGTAGCAATAATCACCTAATCATCTGACTCGTAGCTACACAAAAGAAAGTTAGAAACACACAAACATACATATGACTAGGGTAATCTGTAATAGTAACAAATAAAATATTTTAATATGTGTGTTAGTACTCTACATATTCCTTCAGATATTTTTTTTCGTTTTACGTTTGCACTGCAAATATCTGAAAGGAGAAAGAAACATCTCGAATTTCATTTTAACTGAACATGTTCAGCAAAACCGCAGACGGCGCCACGGGGCGGCACATAGTCGGCACAAGTCTGCCAGCTAACCCATCAGGGTCCCAGTATTTTTAATGAAAGCTGCGGCGTCGGGCGGTCGTACTGTACCGTATTAATCTTGGCGGACGGTAACCTCCTACGCGCCCCTGCTTGCCTAGTAGGTGGTGCCCAAGGAACCCGGTGAGGGGGCGAAAATTTTCCCCGATTTTTCTCTATTTTTCCTACTTTTTCGCTGCATGCATTATGCAGGGTGGTACCCGGTACGAAAATTTATCGATGCCAAAATAAAAGTAATGTGTTCCTACTCGCATGCGAGACTCCCTAAGAAATTCCTTCTGCAACCCGGCATTGGATTTAATCGCTAAAAGGAATTATGTGTGATTGGAAAATTAAATACGTTTTTGAACAGACGTATTAAAACTTTCGAACTACAAAGCCTTTTTTAGGGTTGCGTAGCCGAATGGCAAAAAACGGAACCCTTATAGTTTCCATATGTCTGTCCGTCTGTCTGTCTGTCTGTCTGTCCGTCCGTCCGTATGTCACAGCCATTTTATTCTGAAACTATTAAGACTATATGGGCATTTCTCTGTAAGCTCGTACAGGTCCCATACAAATGCTGTCCTGGCAATTATTTTTAATATTTTCCAAAAAGCTGTGTTCTATTTCGAAGAAAATTAACTACTATTTTAGTTAGATAAGGAGGCCCACTGAATTTATTCATATTTTCCAAGTAATTAGCGATTTTCCAAAAAAATCATCACAGGGGACTGTTTGAGACATCAGGGAACTGTTTTGAATGTGACGTACTTTAAAAAAAGTCATTTTACATTAATAAATTATTTATTATTTTCATAACATATATATTTGCATCAATAATAAACAAAATTTCTTTATAAAAATGAACAGAAATAATAACTTTAAAGTTTAAAGTTTAGTTTTTAGTTTTAGTCTTTAAAGTTACTTTAAAGTTGTGGAATATTATATTGTGGAATATTATTATTAACATTCATATCAAAAATTAATCTTAAGTGCTAGATAGAATTTGTACACACTGAGATCAACGTAGTCATATTATTATACTACCAACAATTAAATGCTTTATTCAGTATTCATTGAAATACTTGTAATTATTAGAAAACAGTATTTTCTCTTAAATATATTATGATATTTCAACTGAAATCTCCAATCAAATCCTAAGGATTTTTCTAATTCTAATAAGGCACATAATAAAATTGAATCACATTAAAAAAAACTTAACATTAAAAAAAAAAAATAGCGCTTGAAAACGTCAACTTGAGTAGAAAACTGATAAAATATTCTCTTTCCCTTTAAAATTAAGTCAGGATTATCCAATTTTTGGATAACTTGATCAAATAACACGTCTGAAATGTCATTATCATCTATTCTAAAGGTGTGCACTTTATGGTCACAAATCTTGAGGAATGTGACACGTAAGTCGTTTTCATCGTCATCAATCTCATTAATTACGGCAGCATAACGGTATTCTACATTTTTAGTTGGAAATTTGAGAAGAACGTAATCTCCAGTATTGTAACATGAATTCCGAGTGCCACCCGTTCCTGCTATATCATCATCCAATTTTAGAGAGGACTTGTTTGGTGTAGGTGTCAATTTAGGTTCAGCAGATGCAAGATCTTCTGTTTCGGGCTCTGTAAACACTTCTTCTACTGTCCATCTAGGTGTAAGTGTTTTACATTTACGCAAGCCGAGGATGGAGCTGGAATAAAGGTCGATCAGAAGGGTTTTAAAGGCACTTTAAATGTTTAAAGTGCCTTTAATACTCTTCTGATCGACCGATTCCTCATTTTATCGACCATTGCCTGAACGTCTTTACCGTCGATTGCGATACATGTGATGCCAAGACATTGTTCTTGGATTACTTTAACAAACTGATCAATATTGTTGATGTCGCCTCCAGAATTAACAACAAAATCAGCTGTTCTTTTGCACGTTGCTCCGATACCATCCGGTGCACCTTTTCCATGGCCATTTTCGGTGTAGTTTCATGTAAAGTTTTCAGTACCTGGAATTTCTTCAGAGTTTGGTTGCCATTATAAAAAACATAGTTTTATTGCGAACAATAATTGCTAAAAGTGGCCACTTTAGGCAATATTAAGAATGATTAAATATTATGAAGGAAGAAATTATTACATAAGTACGTCTCAAAAAACTGTTAATACTTTCCTTTAAGTATTCTCAGAACCATTTTTTTTAAAAACATGTGTCCGAATCGCCACAATCAATATAAATCAATTGGCAGCGTTAGTTTCGACGAGGCCTTGTCTTGATAAAACAAATTACCGGATTTTACACTACCAATACATAAAATCAATAATCCTGTTGTGTAAAACATTTTCTTGTTGCAATTTCTGGCAGAGGACTGTTGCCAAGGGACTGTGTATTTCGGTTAGATTTCACAATATTTACAAAAATGATGTAAAATAGTTTTTTAAGAATCTACCAATCAATTGAAACATAAATAATATAACAATAAACTTTATATAGAGATTATTAAACTAATTAACATACATATTATGACCTACCAGAGGACTGTGTGTGGTAGCGATCCAAGCGCGTGTTCACCTCACAAATGACGCTCTGACATTAAACGAAATGGCGTCTCAACGCCGCATTCGGCAAGGTTGCCAGCTTCACAGCAATTGCGTTAGGTTTCACTCAAGATTTTTTTCGTAAATATCATAGTTTTCTTTTATTATACATTTACATTATTGGCAGGGGACTGTATGAAAATTCTGGGGACAAAGTTTACAGGAGTTTACTAAATAAATAAAATTTGTTATGAGACCTTGTTTTACGAAAATAATTTATTTATATTATTTTTCTTTATGATATTAACTGCCAAATGTATGTAGTTTCAATAACTTCTTCGTAAATCTCATTTCTAGGTGGAAATGGAGTGATGGGGACAACCAGGGGACTGTATTTTTAGAGCTTCTACCACGTCTACAAAAAATCTTAAAATAGTTATGGTTCTAAAAACAAAGGGCCCGTACAGTTTTAGGGTTAAAGTATTATTAGGAGTGATTATTTTTTAAATAATTTAATTACTTTTTGAAATAATCGGTCGGGACAGCCGATTACGAGGTTACAGAGAATCGCCCATATATACATGTGAAACCTAGTAGGTAGATGTATTCTGTGAACCGCTCTACGATTTAAAAAAAAAATTAAAAAAATATTTAAAATAAAGGGGGGTGGGTACCCTATACATGGAACTAGAACTGAAAATATTTTTTTTCATGAAACCTATGCGTGTGTGGTAGACAGGTCTTTAAAAATGATATAGGGGTTTTTAAAACCACTTTTTCATAAAGTCAATCATCTAAAAGATATAAGCTTCCAATGTGGTAAAATGTGTCCTCCCCCCCCTCTAACTTCTATAATAATGGAGTAAAAAATCTAAAAAAAAATATGTATTTACCTTAATGTAAACTTTCAACCAAAATTGGTTTGAACGAAATCGGGTCAGCAGTTTTTGAGATACAGCATATTTTCTAAAACCGCAAATATAACTTTGTAATTCATACAAACACTATGAAAAACAAAGTTATTTAGCGTAGTTGTAAAAATGTATATAAGCTAGTTTTAAGAAATTTTAAGGTCTTTTTTATTCGTCAAATAAACATACATATTATATCATATTATTATAGTTACTACGGAACCCTTCATGGGCGAGTCTGACTCGCACTTGGCCAATTTTTTTTAATGTATTCATTCAGAACTGATCGACTTTCAAACAGCATGGACACTAAAAATATGACGACTAACATCGGTTTTGTTAATTAAATCTTAAGTTACTGTTCAGTGCAACTAAACGTTATATACTTTGTGTCCTTACTCAAAACAAGACAAGACTTATTTTAACCACCGTTAGTAAAGACGTATCCTATGACAAGACGGAGGCGCATTTCGCTGAAGCAAGCACTCACAACACACTCGTTTGGACACCGATGACAGCTACCCGCCGGCAATACGACGACCTCAGAAATCACGCACCAATACAAAAAACTCTGTCCGTTTATTTTTCATTTCGGCGGGAAACGAGGAAATTACAAGCGAGTAAAAAATACGTCTCGATCTTCGACGATGAAAAAAAAATCCTCCGAAAAGGAAGCAAGCGACCATTAGGGTATTATCGGGCCAAAAGGGAGGGGAAAAAATCAGAAAAAAATTGCTAGAACCACCCTTTTCCTTTTCGTGAGCGTCGCCTGTACCCCCCTTGGTCTACATTAGACACCCCGCGGCCAGGGGGCGCATGTATGGGGTGAATTACATAAACGCCAGGTGAATTTGGAAAATTAAAGTTCCTATTAGGTGGTAGCACTTTGGCGGACCAAGGCTTGGCTTAATTGTGGATGCGACACGACAGCCACTTTTGAATACAATTAAGATACGACTCCAATTTATTGGCATGACAGTGGGCGAAGTTAGTCACGGAAAATTTGTGGAAAAAATACTACACGTGGCATAGAGTTTCATAAAAAAACACGCATTTTCCTTGTTTAAAAAAAGTTACTAATACCTATTCTTATTATATCAGTTTATTTTTCAAAGAGAAATGTTGCCATGATGTTGACAGGATATTACAAGTTCCCAGTAATTGTTGTAGAGGAATGTATGTATGACAGTGGCGGTACCTTCATATAAGCCCAAAAGCCCGGCATGCCTTACTAAAAAATGCTCGATAGAGAATCAATGTCAAACCCGAACTATTTAAAAGTTCGCGCGCTTAATTCTTATCAAAATAACACAATGAATCTACTAAACTACTACGCATCGCGATTGTTCGCGCGCAGAGTTTCGCATTTGTAGCATTTAATGATCTAAATATTGCTATCTCGCTTACACGCACCGGCTTTTACCGGGCTTTCAAATACTATATCTGTCACTTTCGCACTTATAGCGATGTGCCGTATAACGAGTTAGGCCTTAGGCATAGAAAAAATCAATCACTATGGCAGATATAAGCAGGGCATTCGTATGAAGTTGCATGCGTATGCGTGACCTTGTCAGCTTGCCAACTCTGCAGTGTTGCCG
Organism: Tholera decimalis; assembly: GCA_943138885.2. NCBI lineage: Eukaryota > Metazoa > Arthropoda > Insecta > Lepidoptera > Noctuidae > Tholera > Tholera decimalis. The sequence continues at coordinate 11,318,791 of OW964570.2, forward strand.
TTTTAGCCACACGTTGAAAGATCTTGGAGATTTTTAACGTGTTTGGAATTTTTTTTAACATTTATCAACAATAAAAACTAGCGACTTTTAAAATAACGAAATTAAATACAGTCAAAACCGTTTACAACAACATCATTTAGAACAACATACCGGTTATATAGACCAAAATCATAGGTACAAAATACTTTGTACCTTGAAAACATCACCGGTTATTACGACTATCGGTTTTTACAACCAAATATGAGTGGTCCCTTGGATGTTGTTATAACAGATTTTGACTGTATTCAAGCAATATCTTAAAAATAAAAAAAAATTAGGTAGATTTTTCATATACCTGGCGACTTTTTTTGCCTAAATGACAACACTTGAGTAGTTCCGACATCCCAGAGTGCAACTAACTTCACTTCAGTTTCATTTGTTTGAGTGAAAAAAGCTGTTTGTTTCCTAAGATTTTCTCAGTGATACAATTGTTTTGGTGATTTACTATTATTTAACAATGGAGGTAATTGTACCTTGTGAGGATTTAAAATGCGTTCAAGTTTTGATTGGCGAAGATAAGGTAAAATCTTTAAACTTTGCTCAGAAAAAACAGTTAATTTCTTCATTAAAACCGACGCCTAATCTGTGTATTTCTCAGACTAGTAAATCGCATAAACGAAAATTTAATAGATCAGTGTATAAAACTAGTTGGATTGTTGGCTGTTCGCACACTAATAAGTTGTATTGCTGGAGCTGCATATTTTTTTCGAATGAAGATTCCGTTTGGAATACATCTGGTTATAATGATTTAAATAACATATCTGGCGCCATTAAAAGGCACGCAAATTCCCATAAACACCTGTGTGCAATGGTTTCTTTCGGTAATTTTGGTAAACAACGAATTGAGACATCTATATCACGCCAGTTATCTGAGGAAATTTCAAAATATAACACGCGCGTTGAAAACAACCGTAGTGTTTTTCAAAGATTAGTCGATATTGTTTGTCATTTAGCACAACAGGAACTTCCTCTAAGAGGACATGATGAGTCCAAAACTTCATTAAATAAAGGCAATTTTTTAGAACTGGTCTCGTTAATTTCAAAATACGATGTCGTTTTAGAAAAACATATGCAGCATCAGGAAAGTGACAAACCGGGGCCGAGTTATTTATCTAATAAAATTCAAAACGATATTATTCATTCCGTAGCCGATGTGATGCAAACTTGCATCGATTACGAAGTTAGACAAACAAAATTTGTTTCAATTATTATTGACGAAACCCCCGATGTTAGTCATAGAGAACAACTGTGCTTGATTCTCAGATATTATTATAAAAATGAAATTCATGACCGTTTTTTGGGCTTTCTTAATGTGTCGGAAAGTCGCACAGCAGACTCACTCTCTAATATTATTTTAGAATTATTGAATAGACATGATTGCATCGCAAAATTAGTAGCGCAAAGCTATGACGGTGCTAGTGTAATGTCCGGTGTAAGAAATGGAGTGCAACAAAAAGTTAAAGATGTTTGTCCACAAGCAATTTACATTTGGTGTAATGCGCATATTTTGGCCTTAGTGTTGTCTAAATCATGCAATAGAATTCAGGAGGTTAGTTTATTTTTTTCAGCCCTTCAGGCTTTGTGTAATTTTTTTAGTAATAGTACAAAACGAGCTGCTTTTTACGATACTCATTGCAGCAAAAAATTGCCTAATGCTCCCGCAACTCGTTGGACATACATGTCGCGAGTTGTAAACACGGTTTTTGAACAAAAAAGTAAACTTATTGAGTTGTTTTCTGATCTGTGCGACAATCCACAGAACTGGGACGGGGATACGATTTTAGCTGCGGAGAATTTTGAAAACACTTTGCGATCTTATAATTTCAATTTTTTTCTTTTTATCTTTCATCGGATATTTGAAAAAACTGACTGCTTGTACAATATTCTACAAAAATCACAAGTTGATGTCGGTTATTGTATTAATAAAATAAAGGAATTTCAGGCATGGTTACGTGCTGAATTTCAATCCGAATTTGATCAAATTTATGAGAACACGTTGCAAAATAACTCGGCTCCTCGTTTGAGACGCAACGTACGCTGTGCAAAAACGGAATACAGACGACTTTTTGTAGAAGTAATTGATAATATTAATACCGAAATTACTGACCGATATTCTGAAATTTATAAATTAAAGTTTTTCCAACTGCTCAACAACAAAAAATTTGACAATTATCACTCACATTTTCCTACAGAGGAATTAGATTCATTATTTGACATTTATGCAAACTATTTCGACAAACAAACATTAAAAAGCCAATTGATTTGCTTGTATTCTAGTCCTGATCTGAAAGATCGTAATGTTTTCGAATTAATTGATTTCATTCATGAGAATAACCTCGAAGATGCCTTTCCCGAGCTGTTAAAGTTAGCGTATCTTGTTGTAACTATTCCGGCTACAAGTTCTTCCGCGGAACGTGCTTTTTCGTCTCTTAAACGTATCCATACCTATCTGAGAAATACACAAGGTCAAGAGCGTCTTTCCGAATTATCAATGATAGCTATTGAAAAACAGTTGTTGGTAGAATTAAAACGATCACCAACATTTTACTCTGATGTAATTAAATCATTTCTTAAGAAAGATAGACGATTCCAATTAGAATATAAATAATTTATTTAAATTCCTTATTACATTCTATCTAGCTATTTTTTAACTTTCGTTTTGTAACATTTTGTTTTGTTTTTTTTTTTTTGTCTGTAACCTGGGTTCTGTTACGAAGGAAGCAACTACTTACCATAACTTTGTTCCCTCAAGCAATGAAGCAAACCAAACCAAACGGCTTTTTTCAAAGCCACCGGAGGTATGCAATTGCTGATATGTTTATTATATTCAATCTAGCACTAGCATGCCTTCAGTGTGCTTTGGTTACCTCATTCACCGCGCACGACAAGCAAGAGTGAAATTGAAGAAAGAAGAGGAAAGAAGAAGATGGATGAATTAACTTTTAATTTATTGTACCTAACCAGTAGTTTATGAGAAAATTGCGATGATACATACGGTAGGTACCTACATACTCAGTCGAAAACTGAACTTTCTTTTTTTGAAATCGGTTAAAATTTTATTGGGCTTGCGTTATTTTGAAACCCTAGGCACGCCACTGATGTATGATCACCACAATATTGTGCTTTTACAAATCTGACACTTATGAAACTCTACTATATAATTATGGAAGGTCACATAATATACAACTTAATTAAGTTCTGGACATTTCCGTTGCCAACATAGACAGCTCGTCCTGTTTTAGAAATTTCTTCGATTTTTTTGCGGAAACATAAACTACACGAACTTTTTATATCTAGATGCCATTTGAAAAATCACAGTAAATTCCCAGAGCCACCAAGCGAACATACCATTCGCAGATTCGCGCCATTTCAAAAGAAACCCGAAGGGACGCTAACGAGGAGGTCGAGACACGCGTCAATATCAAAATAATTCATATGTGACAATAATTAAGAGGTTTCGTCCCTCCCACTCCCTTCTGGGGCTAGGAGGCATGGGGTGAGGGGGATTCGGAACCCCGTATGACTCGATAGGTACCCGACCCTACCCGAAGTAGGTGGATTGGATTCCGTATTTAAGATTATTTTTAGTAAAAACTCCCCAAGACTAACACTAAAGGTAGCCATTGTTACAGGTACGGCTTTAGATAGAAAACGACTAAAACATTTTCGAATATTTATTTAAGTTTGTGAACAAAAGAGACGTTTTGAAAGAATCTGCACCCATGTACGCGATGCAATAGGATATAGTAAATACATAGAACTTAGTACACAATTCATATTTATGAAAATATACTAAAAATAAAAACTCAACATTGCTTTATCAACTCACATTGCCAACTCTACCGACCCCAACCCAGTAACTCGTGATGCTCAGCAATTTGACCATTATAACTACTACTACCTAGCAGGCTCCCATAAAACATGAGGAGCACTAATTCGCAGAGTTAATAGCGGCGCACCTACGCGACGGGGTCCGAAATGATTATTTAATAGAAAGCCCCCCACGGTCCAAGGGGGAGGACGGGCGAGTCGCTAGAAAAAGTTTTGCTGCCACGTCTATCAAACTAAGGGAATGGACAGAGGAAACTGTAGACCTGACTAATTTAATTCCATATACTGAAATAATTTTATATGACTGGTGGTGGCGTGGAATTCTGAATGTTGGTGCAACCAACTAGAGTAAGATAATGTACCAGTTCTATGCATATTAGTTGAACAGAGTAGAGTTTAATGACTTTCAGTCTAAGTATGTAATCAAAATTTAAGCAAAAAAAAATTAATCATTCAGTAGTTCATTCCGTCTTAAGCGTTAGTATTTGCTTTTTAAGTTCCCTCCACCATCCATCCATCCATTCATCCTTCTTACATCGTCATAAAACTCTTTAGAATATAATTATGTAAGTGTGGTGACAAATATACGTCCACAGTGCGAGCGCACATCTATTAATACACTAAGCTATGCCGTAAAATGAATACTAAAATAACTAAAAAATCATACTAATTTAGGCACATTCTTTTTGGGTGCAATTTTGAAAAAAAAAAACAAACAATACCTCCATGCTATCTTTGTCGACATATTCTGTGAGCCCAATACTAATAGGAGTCGTATGCGGTTTATTATAAGTTACAAAAAACGATTATGTGAATTCGAGGTGTATTATAGCTCGCTATGTATCATGCTGTGTAAATTAAATATTGTAAACAATGAATTAAATAAAAAAATAATAGGGACAAAGAATATCCAAGATTAGATGTGGTGTGTTTATACATTTTTCAGCGGGAATAGTTGATTTTCGAAGAGTTATAGTCCTATCCTTTGTAAGGAAATGTTATGTAATTAACCATAACGAAACCATATGTAAGCTACATAATTATGTTCAGTTTAGAAATCATTTCACTAACGTAAAGATCCCCATGTTTTTATAGCATGATGAAATTTCTTTCAATCTTTCGGTTTTGTATATGAATCATTCATCGACTTAGTACTACATGAAATAAAAAAAGAACTATCAGGATATCATAATCTACATAACGATAAAGTGTATAGTACAAAAAGGGAGACACTGCCGTTGTCAGTGCAGATAGATAGGTTGTAAGGGTACATAGGGTTTTGCGTCGCAAGGGCTCCCGAGGGTGACGATACCCTGGGCTCGACACTGGCGCATACCAGGATGTCATAAATGATAACCTTGTTTACCTACTTATGTTTATGAAAGCTTAGTATTATTTAGCGTGATAAATTTTGGTAATTTCGTCCCAATGGGTTTTTTCTGTGTTTTTAGTTGGAACTAGATTTTGTTTCTTGTCATCTGCTTCTCTTTACCATTAGTAACAGCGAATGTTTGGTAGTACACGACCTAGTTGCGCCAGAAATAGCGAAATGTGTTTGAAGAACAAATTGAGTAAGTTTCAGTAACTTTTTTGTGAGGCTTCATGTCTATGTTCATGTTCATGTCATGTTCTATGAATAAACTGCCACACATTGTATGATTCGATTATACACGCACATTTATTATCTAGTAGCACTTCGCCCTCCATTTCGTCCGCGTGCAATTCGAAAACTATCCTACGGAAAACCTAATATCGGGATAAAAACTATCCTATGTCCTTCCCAGGGTCCTATAATATACTATTCCCATGCCAAATTTCATCTAAATCCGTTCGGTGATAAGGTAACAGACAGACAGACAGAGTTACTTTCGCATTCATAATATTAAGTATGGAAATGAATTAATCACTGATGCTGCATGAGTATGTATTACGTATTCGTTTTTATAATGACTAGTTTTAAATGCCCATTGCTAAAATATATAACGCTTGTTAATAAATTAAACCTCATTTCCTCAGTTTAACATACATAACTATAAATCTTTAAAAAGTACCCTGTCCATTCGTTCGACCCTCGCGGACGCGTCCTTTGCCTATCCTGGGTTTAGTAATGATTTACGCACCCCTTAAACATTTATTGGGACTTCCAGATAACTTATGCAACCCTAGTTTTTTAGTTCACCCGTTTCCTAAATAAATAAGATGGTGACTACCTCTGCATTGATTTGGGAATTATTTACATTAACAAAATCAACTACTTACTGACTTAGGTTTGAGTGTATCTTATAATATATTATGTTTGATTAGTACCAAACATAATATATTATAAGATACTAGTGCTTATGTACTACTAAAAGCCACTCATATCGACGCTTGAAAGGCAATCCTAACTAAGCGACATAAATCCGTAAAATGAGTTATATATACCATTCGAACCGGCAGATTTTTCTGCGTCGTTTGGTCTAGGTTCCATAGTTCTACGACGAGTTTTATTGTCGCTTAGATATTGCGTGATTTCGGTAAAATCTACATTTTGTGCTTACTAAACGACCAAAAAATAGTGAGTTTTTGAATATCTAGCAGTTATGACGTTCTAACAATTAGGAATATGAACTTAGTCGGTTTTTCATGTATTGACTTTTTCATTTATTTGTATTGACGTATTTTTACTTGTTAAGAATTTTTCCTTTGAAATTACTTAGTAGATTTTACCTACATAAAGCAATTGTAATTTATGTGGTTATATATTTTAACTCGATAATATATTTTGTGACAGTGTCATTTGTATAAGTTAGCCTGAAATAAAGTGGAAGAATATTAGAGCTTAGATATTTTTACTTGTATATCATAATATTTATTTTTTATTCTTAGATATTTTTATTTGACAACGCTTAATACTAATGATGTCGGTTAGATAGTCTTACTTGATTTGCTAAATGGCTAACAATGGCGCGTAGATAAATTTACCCGTACGCAAAATTATATTTTCTCGTCGCTAAAGAACCGCACGAGTTTAAAAAACGTCGTGTAGGTATGCGCGACACGCATCGTGACACGTCTATACAGGTTCTAATTCAGGCACCCGCCGTCGCTTAGGGAGGACGTACTTCACATTTTGGCGCATATTCTATGAAGACATGGTAAGTATTCAATCAAATTATGCAAAGGTAGTACCTATTTCAAAACTGCATTTTGTTTCGGATTATTTTTAAACCCTATTATGTTTTAGATGGAACAAAGTACTCATTTTAAATCAATTTTATTATCTTTGCAGTTAAAAATGAGTTGCTTTTTTATAATTTGTTTGAGTACCTACAAGACAAATAAACAGTAGTTATTTATGTTGTAGTTTCACTTAGTAAAAATACACGGTATAAATCTGACATCATCGAATTGATTTTTTTGCAGTCTGCGGATTCGTCAATTAATAGCAACACAAACAGTTTAACAAAACATTAGAATCAGCTTCTATCAGCATTGACACTTCGAAAGATTTAGCTTTTCCGGTTCTTGCCGATAGTTTATGCACCACAACAGATCACACTGAAACGACTGCATCGATTACTGCTCCACGTATATCGGTTGATCACGCATTTAATATGACTTTAACTGCTGAACCAGGCATTGAAAAACCGACTTTGAATGATCACCAGGTTGAGGAAAACACACAATATACATCACTTACGTCCGATCATGATGTACCGTCTACATCGGCATGAAAGTAAAGAATCTACCATATCAAATCCAATTAAAAGTAAAGTTGGAAAAAGAAAATCCAAGAAAGATATTAAATATATTGATTTTATGTGTAGATACAGTGCATGCTATTATTGAAAATAGATTGAAGAATACAACTGTTTACGCACCATCACAATGGTTTACAGTTTTTCCAGATCCACAGATCCAGTCTCTCTGTGAGAACATGGTTGGGCGCTTGAACTTGTCCTTGAAGGCTGTCATTTTATCATTTCATTGTCATTCGGAAATGGGGCGATGCCAACTTGGTCAAGTTTAATGCAGCTAAGACCCAGGCGTGTCTCTTCTCTGCAAAAAGGCGTCAATTCAAACCGCCTCCTACTTTCCGAGATGTAACCGTGCCAATAACAGATCGTATCGAGCTTCTGGGGGTAACACTAACTTCTACCCTCAATTTTGGCCCGTATATCGAGGCTAAGGCTCAATTAGCATAAAAAAAGTTGGGAATCCTAGCAAAAATGAGACGGTACTTCACACCCGAACAGCTGCTCAATCTCTATCAAGCCCAGGTTCGGTCGTGTATGGAGTACTGCTCTCATCTTTGGGATGGATCTGCCAAGTACCAGCTGGATGCGCTTGAGTCTATTGAGAAACGGGCCAAAAGACTCATTGGCAACGATATACTGGTCGAATCAAAGCTCCAGAGCCTTGAAAATCGACGACGAGTTGCTAGTCTATCGGTTTTCTATCGGTTACATTTCGGAGAGTGTAAGATGGAATTACACAATCTAATTCCGCCAAGCCCGTTCCATCATCGGACTACAAGACAAACGACGATGCGCCCTCGTTACATGGTGGATATCCCACCTATACGCACTAAACGTTTTGGGAATACCTTCATTGTGTGTACGGCTAAGGAGTGGAATTCCCTGACGGATTCTGTGTTTCCCGATAGCTATAACCTAGGGGTCTTTAAGTCAAGAGTGAATAGGTTACTGTTAGGTAAGCGTGCTCCATCTTCGACCACATCATCACTTACCATCAGGTGAGTAGGTGGTCAAACGCGAGCCTATTATCAAAAAAAAAAAAGTTGAAATTCAGTCTAAAACCAAGGTATCTCTTTTACGTTGTTATCGATCGCAGCTTCCCATATCAAAAGCAATTGTGAGTATATAATTTTTTTTAGAAACTGAATGATGAAGATGCTAGGTAATTTATAATTGCGACAGCAATAATAATTGTTCAATTAAAAATATATTAATCTCAGACTGAATGTTTATATGATTATTTCATTCCTTTTTCTTGTACACCTACCACAGTGTGTTTTTTTTAACCCAAAGGTTGACTGACTGGTAGAGAATGCCTTGCTGCATTAAGTCCGCCCATGTAATACAATTGTACATAAAGTTTAAATAAATAAATAAATGTTATGTCATAATTAGTTTCCTGGTCGGCACTACATAGCGTATTTGTTTAATTTTCAATAAAGACTTTTATTCAATAATAATTGATTTCATTTATTTTTGTGCATGATAATAATTACCTATACAGTTCTTGGTTAAATGTCGGTTATGAAGGGAGGTTTGGGGTAATTTTAATAACTAAGATACAATTTCCAAAATCACAAAAACCATTAAAGAATGCTTAGGTAAATTTACTTATTTTATTTTAAACTGTCAGATCTTTTTAGATCAATCTTTATGTTTCAAAATTCTAAACTAAGTAAGTTTACCTATTTTTACATGTTACTGCACACACTACAATGATGATTTAGATAATTTTACCTGTTTATCAAATCAGGTAAATTTTATCTAACCGACACAAACCGGTGTTTTTAAAAGTGTCAGGTGTCTTATTTTGACAATTTGGATAGCTATAAAAAAATGATTTCTAGGAGTGTTAACATCATTTTAATCGAACAATTTGGAAAATTTTTATGATTTTTTTTGTAAATATTTGAACTTTAAATCGCTCTCCTGTTAAGTTTACTCAATGTCGCTTAGTTATGATTGCCTTTCAAGCGTCGATATGAGCTCAAGAGATTTGATGTAATACACATACAGAGTGTATTAAGTTTACATAGTAAGTACGAGGACAAAGTTGCTTTCAGTTCAAATCATAAATTTTAATGATATTTTGAAGATTTTAGCATTAAGTTGGTGTAGTGTAGTATGAAATCGCTTCACACCTTTGAATTATCTTCAGAACATCAATTGCACTTTTATGACTGAACAATTGCAAAAATTTCAAATACTCGATGCGTAATAGTAGATAAGGGAGCAAAATAATATTTTTACGGCGAGGGCGCTTTTTTGAATCCAGAGTGAAGTAGGGGATTCTAGAGTAGAATCCCGAGCGCAGCAAGGGATTCTCAGTAGAATCCTGAATGTAGCGAGGGATTCAAAGTACTTCGCTCGAGCCAAAAATATATTTTGTGACCGAGTGCATACACTCTACTTTTCATCACCCACTGTGAGAAAATAAAAGGCGCCTCATATTTTATTGTAATATTATTATTTAATAAAACAAAGAGTAACAACTAAATTGAAATTAAATAGTATCTGTCTATATAAATAAAACGAAAAGTCCTGACTGACTGACTGACTGACTCATCAACGCCCAACCCAAACCTTTGGAACTAGAATGCCGAAATTTTGCACAGAGGTTTTTATGATTTAGACAAGGAATAAGGAAGGATTTTTTGAAATTCAATCCCTGAGTTAAATAGGGGATGAAAGTTTGTATGGAAAATTGTCTTTTTTGAAGTTAGAACCTGTTTTTCATAAATTGGTGGTTATTATTCTGGTTAAAAATTAATAACCACGTATTTCAGTGTTTTTTTTAAATTCAACCCCTAAAGCAATTAAATAGGGGATGAAAGCTGGTATGGAAAATTGTCTTTTTTGTAGTTTAAACCATGAAAATTTGTGGTTATCAGTCTGGTTAAAAAATAAAAATCGTATCGGGCGTAAGATAGGGGCTGGAAGTATGAATGGGATACCTGTTCGTTTTGTAGTTCAAACCACGAAAATCTGTATTTAGCCTTTTGGTTGGTAATTAATAATTACATGTATCAAAGTTTTTGAAAAATCATCCCAGAAAAGGGTTAAATTGTAGATGAAAAATTTGTATAAGGAACAAAAATGATGTGCTATATGATTGAAGTATTCATTATTACCTACAAAAAAGTCCACGAGGAAATATTGTATATCTAACTATCATAGTTAAGTCACAATAGCAACATTTTTGTTTTAAAATTTAAATAGATCGCTGGTAGAAACAAAAGTTGATTACATTCATATCGCAATATTAATTCTTATCCAAATAAATAGTTTTATCATCAAGGGTATTTGCAAAATACTTATTAATTTATTCGATTTGGACACTTAATTTCGAAGTTATCAAGTGTATGAACATGCAATATGCGAAAGGTACGCATATAACATACACTTAAACTAATTATTGGAACGATTTCAAACTTCTTTCGACTTAATCTATACTAATATTATAAAGCTGAAGAGTTTGTTTGTTTGTTTGTTTGTTTGTTTGCTTGAACGCGCTATACTAATATTATAAAGCTGAAGAGTTTGTTTTGTTTGTTTGTTTGTTTGCTTGAACGCGCTAATCTCAGGAACTACGGTTCTGATTTGAAAAATTCTTTCAGTGTTAGATAGCCTATTTATCGAGGAAGGCTATAGGCTACATATCATCACGCTAAGACCAATAGGAGCGGAGCACTAATGAAGAATGTTTCAAAATCGGGGGATTTTTTTCCTCGCGGACGAAGTCGCGGGCGGAAGCTAGTACGTTATATTAATTAACAGGCAAGCAACACGGGCTATATTTGAATAATTTATTGATTAAATAGTTACCCATCCATGACCCGACCTCGGTAAGTGTCCCTTAACCTTGAAGATTAGGCGGTTATTATTTATCCAAGAGCTCCCACGTCATAACAGTAATATCAATAAAATAGATGTATATTGTTATTTGCATAAACGCTGTCAGTCTTGCTCATGTTTAGCGTTCCGTAGCCGAATGGCAAACCCTTATGAATTCGTCATATCTGTCTGTCTGTCCGCCCGTATGTGACACCCACTTTATACGGAAACAATTAAGACAACAGAGTTGAAACTTGGTAAATAGCAGTATTTTATGAACCGCCTTACGATTTTTATCCTACTTATATTATAAACCTTTTAATTTCAAACGTTTGCAGTTCTCACTTAAAGTTGCATTTTCAATTACCATCAATAAATCGCAAGTTGTTATTTGCATAAACGCTGTCAGTCTTGCTCATGCTTAGCGTTCCGTAGCCGAATGGCAAACAACGGAACCCTTATAAATTCGTCATATCTGTCTGTCTGTCCGTCCATATGTCACAGCCACTTTATTCGGAAACTATTAAGACAACGGAGTTGAAACTTGGTTGAAGTATTTTGTGAACCGCTTTACGACTTTTATCCTACTAATATTATAAATGCGAAAGTTTGTGAGAATGGATGGGTGTATGTTTGTTACTCTTTCATGCAAAAACTACTAAACGGATTTGAATTAAACTGTACAGTAACATAGGTTATATATCAGAATACCACATAGGCTACCATTTATAATGTTTTTTTTTTGTAATGTGTGTGTAACGATAAATATCAAGTAAGTCAGAAGAAATTCTGTCCTCTGAGAGCTATCTTCGCGTGAGCTGCTAAAGCCGTTGGAGATACACAAATATAATGTATCGTAGGATTGTTTGTCTTAAATAGTTCTTAATAAAAGACCGCGACAGCATATATCTACCTTTTATGCGGAAGCCACTATGACCAAAATAGTGAACCATAAATACAATTAAATTGGAGGCTTTTTTACAATGCACATTTTAGAATAATTATCAAACTTATCAAAATCGATACATTTGTCGCTTTAAGTGGGGAACGGGAGGAGGGGCGATGTGATCCAAGCAATGACGCGTCATGGCTAAGTGCGCAGACGTCGTTGACGGTTGAGTTCATTATGCGTATTTTCTCTACAGCAAATTCGATTTTCGAAGCGATTTATTAATTCATAAAATAAGGCATAATTATTTCTTTTAATTGGTGTATTTTTAGTAGAAACAGATAATTGTTTTTTTTTTTTGTTTGTTTAATTATAGGTTTGTAGTTTTAGTTATATATAGTACATTTGCAGTATATATATTTGCAGTTCCCACTTAAAGTTGCGGGTTCAATGACCATCAATAAATCGAAAGGGCAAACTTTAAAGGTAATGAAATGAAATACTTATTTTGTAAATTGGTTATAAATAACACTTTTACACGTCATGTTTTTTGCATGTTAAGTTTAGTTTAGCTAGATGAGGTCGGTGTATCCTAACTGACTACTCTGAGAAGAAACACCGAAACAAACTCAGAGGTCAACGTCTCTCTTAAAGTCCATACAGTTTGTGTTGGTCTAATCATATGAAAAACATGTAGGTTCATGTATGTGGTGCTCTTATAGTAGTGGTAGCTGGGATACATTTAGGCACGCCCAGTTTTTCCCACGGCCAGCTATACGTAGCTTGCTCACGTGTTTCTTACGCGCAGTCTACATATTTTCGCTTAACGAAACAAATCAAGTAACATAGTTTACAGGAGTAATATTGCAGTAGGTAAGTAGGACCACCACAACTAAAACACATTAATAATTACCTTATATTGTAAGTAATTCTAATCTTTTCAGTTTTGCTCGCTGCTGCCGAACGAAGTAATTCATTTCAATAAATTCAATAACATTACATACTAATCCTTGACTGACACGAACAATAAACGAAAGTAACCTCTGTTGGTTCCGTTTGTTAATCAGTGTCATTGTATTATGTATCATGGCTGTGCTGATCTGTTTGTGATGAAATTTGATATGGATAATTTCAAGCTTGGGACATAGGCTACTTTTGATCAACACACCACACAGGCGAAGTTTATAATAAAACTGTAACTTGATTGACTAACACACCCAGCGGTCGACGCACAACCGAAACCACAAAGCTTAATGAATGAGCACTAAGAAACGAATTTCGATATAATTCCTTAATATAATAGGGGTTCAAAGATGGTATGAAATCCATCAGTTTTGAAGCTAGACATCAGAAATATACGTATACGGAGTAGAACTTATAGTTAAAAAAAAAAAACAGGTTGCACTCCGGGAGTGCCGGCAGAAGTGAAAACTTGAATATTAACGTTGTGCATTTTTGATATTTTGGAATGATTAGGGAATAATTTTGCACGAATTGCTTTAATTATCAGTATAAAAGAACTATCATTTATGTGGTAGAATACAATATTTATTTATTGCGCTATCGTACACAAACATGACAATTTATATTACATTAAAAAGTTTGCGCAGACATACATTTTCGCCGCGCCGCACGGTGGGCTGAAAAACGGCTTTCATAGACTTAGGCATTTTATTTTGCAAGTGCCAGTTTTTGTGCCGGATATCACTTCTATTTGTTATAACAATATACAAAAATGACACCAGAATTGATTCTGCACAAAAACGAAGGAATTATAATTTTTTTACGAAAATTTTGTATGGAGCTAGTATGAAAAATCGAAATATCTCTGAAACGGCAGCGATAACCGTAATATCCTTATAGGAGGTTTTAGTACTAATTATTTATGATTTTTGACATACGTTACATAATGGTTGTAGATGCCTTTTTTTTTTTAAATCGTCAAAATATTTTTATTTATTTTTACACATTAAACATTCCTTTTAGTGTTTAAGTTGAAGAATTCAGAGCTTTAACAACTCTTAACATAAAATAGCATCACCCCTATAGACCTGAAGGACTAGACAGAGGTGTGTAGTATCTTGTTAATCTTGTAAGATTTCCAACAATACCAAATAGTTGAATATCAGTGTCAAAGTGCCCATGCTGTCGCTTCTTTTAGAAAGATAGGGGAATGAAATTGTTAATTGATCATACCCTAAAAGTATGATTACAACATAACCGGACACATAATAATATCGACACAAAAGGAATTTTAAAACCTTGCATACGTTCAAAATACAAAATAACATATTGTGTAGTCATCTAATGAGTCTGATGACAAGTAATTAAGTAATTAGAATGATGGTTGTAGTCTTCTGATTCTAATGAGCCTATTAAGTGATTAAATGATTTGAAATATCTCGCAACAATACCAACTAAGAACTGCATTCACCTTTTTATAATTAGTGAGCTAATGTGATTTGCTAATGTTGATTAGTTCTACTATGAGTTCTACGAAATGTTTTTGACGATTATAAATTTTTATTATCATATCTTTTATAACTTTAATGAGGGTAGTTAACTAATTATTGACTTTATACAATAAAAGGGCTATAATTTTGTTCCATAATTTAGATTGTTCACAACCGTGTAACTGCTAACACTAAAACTATTTGCTTTGCGACTACAAAATCTTAGAATGGAAAGTTTAATCACCAACTTAGATTTGTTTGTTCTTCTAAAAAGTGAGTGTCCTTCATTTAATCATGAAGTATTGTTTAGTGCAATTGTGTCCCGCATAGGCGATTGCCTTTCTGCCGAAGATCAAGTAACTCTCAAAGAATTTTGCCGGAGATTCACGCGAGCTGCTTTAAACAGGTGGCAGAAATCTAAACGATTCTTTGATAAGTTTAGAAATACGTACGGAGAGTGGTTGCAAGCAAATATTGTTTGGCCGAGTTGCGTGCAAACTTTAATAAATCAAGAACCAACTGTTGATGAGATACCAAGAGCAAGCTCAGTCTCTCCAGAACCTTCGACATCATCGACTGTTGGAACAATGACAAAAAGGTCCCGAAAACCATTCAAAGATCTGGGAAGCAAACAGAAAAAGAGAAGATCTAGTGAGCACATAGCCGAGGATTCCTGTGAATTGGCATATGCAGCTGCAGCACGTTTAAAAGAAGAAGGTTATGAAGATATCGCATCTGTAATCAATTATATGATCAAAAATCCAGAAGCTGCCGTTAAAATCAAGGAAAGCATTAAGAAAACAGTAATATTTACACCAGAGAAAGCACTTGGATTGCTTCTTTCACTTAAGCTTTCAAAGTGGCAATATATTACGTTGCGAGAGACTGCCATTCGGGAAGGTGCTAAGGATATTTACCCATCCTACTATAAACTGCAACAAACTAAGCTTGCATGCTACCCTCCTAATCAATCAGTATCAGTTACGGATTCATCAGCTAGAATTACACTTCAAGCTTTACTTGACATCACGGTGAAGCGGATTCTTCAAAGTCTTTCTGATAATGTGGAAAATAAGCAGTTAAAGCTGATATCGAAGTGGGGATTTGATGGTGCTTCCAATCAAAGCCGATACAAGCAGAAAATGGACGGCGAGCATGATGATTCAAGCATTTTCATGACCTCCTTGGTGCCACTGAAACTGACAGATGGAGATAATACTATATGGACAAACCCGAAACCATGCTCAACTTTTTATTGTCGTCCGGTTCAGTTCACTTTTGTAAAAGAAAGCCATGCAGTTGTCATTGATAACAAAAGAAAAATGGATGAGGAAATTGAGGCCCTTAACCCCACAGAGTGCATTAATTGTAACAGGGTGACTCATAAACTAATGATGACAATGATCGACGCAAAAGTCTGCACGTACCTTTCTGAAGCTAGATCAAATGCATCATGCTACCTGTGCTTAGCAAAACCAACAGAAATGAACCACTTAGATGCTGTAACATCAAAAACTGTGTGTTCTGACATATATGAATTTGGCCTATCATCCCTACATGCCCGTATAAATTGCATGGAATGCCTGTTACACATTGCGTACAGACTTGACTTCAAACAGTGGGCAGCAAGAAGTAATGAGCATAAAGATATGTTACAAAACAGAAAAAAAAAACATTCAAAATAAATTTAAAGAGGAGCTCAATCTGTTAATTGATATAGTAAAACAAGGCTCGGGAACTACCAATGACGGGAATACCGCAAGGAAGTTTTTCGAGTTTCCCAATAAAACTGCAGCTATTACTGGGTTGGATCAAAACCTGATAAAAAGATTTGCTGTTATTTTGCAAGCAATAACATCTGGTGAGAAGATCGATGTCATCAAATTTAAAGATTTTGCTCGCAAAACAGCAGAAAAGTACGTGGAATTATACGACTGGTACTACATGTCATCAACCGTACATAAACTATTAATACACGGAGCTGACATAATCGAAAAAAATGATATTGTCCCGATTGGGACTCTCTCGGAAGAAGCCTCAGAGTCTCGAAACAAAGATTTTAGGAGGTTCCGGGAACATCATTCGCGGAAAAGAAGCAGGCAAGATTCTAATCAAGATATCCTAAATATGCTTGTTGTTTCTTCGGATCCTTTTCTAAGTGCACAAAGGCCGAAGTTAGATGCCAAAAGGAAGACAACCTTTTTTGCTGAAACTCTCGACCTAATACAGTTTCCGGAAACTGAGTTCGAGTTTGTAGGTATATCCGATCTGGATTCTGACTCGGAATTGGAGTCCGACAACGAAAGTTGTAAAGAAAATTTGTAAAATTTAATTATTTTTCTTTATGTTCTTTTGTTATTTATGTTAGTTTATTGTACCAATATGTTTAGTTAATAATTTCATAAATTATAGTTTCAAATATGTATTTTGTATAATTGAATTTATTAGATATTATTTTTGTTACTTCTGTTTTATTTAAATTACCTATCAATAAAAAGTTTATATACAGTCTTTTTTTTTTCACATATTCTTAATATTTGGGGAAAAAGCATGCTTCCTAACGATGTTCTTAACTTTGACACAGTTCATGGATCGTTTTGAACAGTTTCATATGTTAAAATATATAATGTTAGTACTATAATCCCCTATAAGGATATTATTATTATTATGTGTCCGGTTATGTTGTAATCATACTTTTAGGGTATGATCAATTAACAATTTCATTCCCCTATCTTTCAAAAAGAAGCGACAGCATGGGCACTTTGACACTGATATTCAACTATTTGGTATTGTTGGAAATCTTACAAGATCAACAAGACACTACACACCTCTGTCTAGTCCTTCAGGTCTATAGGGGTGATGCTATTTTATGATAAGAGTTGTTAAAGCTCTGAATTCTTCAACTTAAACACTAAAAGGAACGTTTAAATATGTAAAAATAAATAAAAATATTTTGACGATTTAAAAAAAAAAAAGGCATCTACAACCATTATGTAACGTATGTCAAAAAATCATAAATAATTAGTACTATAACCCCCTATAAGGATATTACGGTTATCGCTGCCGTTTTAGAGATATTTCGATTTTTCATACTAGCTCCATACAAAATTTTCGTAAAAAAATTATAATTCCTTCGTTTCTGTGCAGAATCAATTCTGGTGTCATTTTTGTATATTGTTATAACTAATAGAAGTGATATCCGGCAAAAAAACTCGCACTTGCAAAATAAAATGCCTAAGTCTATGAAAGCCGATTTTCAGCCCACCGTGCGCCGTAGAAAGAGAGGGGGATACTTCCTCTCCTGCGCCGCGCCGGCTGTCTACTCTCCGTCCGTCTTACGAATTTTCGATCAGGTCACGTGTCCTGCCGCGAATTTAACATTTTTTACCCATTACAAAAAAGTGCACAACGCCGCTAAAGAAGTTTTCACTTCAAAAAATATTTAAAATGATCTGTCACAAGACTTTCTGTGGCAGACCAAATTCCACGCGAGTGAAGCCGCGGGCAAAAGTTAGTCTAATAATAAAACAACCAAAAACTTATATTTACATTTGATCTAACCTTGCCCATTTCATCCATCACATCTCTTGCGTCAGTTCTAATACTTTCAGGACTTAGAATAACAACGCATAGAAGGATAGTACGAGTGCAAAAAGTGAGGCAACTAAAACTTAGCCATTTTTGGCTAACTTTGCTCGACGAGCCGTCAGTACTCAAGGCCACATTCTGCCGAACAGAGCTCGCGAGTAAATAATTTAAAACGACCGTTTGTAGCGTAAAGGGATGTCATAGTCCTTCAGGAAAACAAAAAACGTGTAATCAAATTACATTTCACAAGTAAATACTTACATTTTATACATTATATTTAAGTAAATCGACCATCAAACAAAAATTCTAATAACCTAACTTATCACAATTCAATGTTGCTATCCGTGAGGAAAAAAATACCAATATTGATTTCTTTTGTGCTTATTTTTGTTTAAAAAAAATATAGTTTTGGCGGCAATTATGTATGCGTCAAACTAAACTATATTTATTTACAGCTACTACCTACAGTGTTTTATAACTAAAAGTTACTGTTAGTTCGAAGAGTGGCATCATAAAGATGACAATTTTTTTGATTAAGATTTTTTTCATTTAAGTAATTTTCTCAATAATATTTTCCTATTTCATAAATACAACACATACTTTTAATTGATATCAAACGAGATTTTTCAAGTAATTAATACATTTGTATAATATCATTATAACACATTACACATCAAACATTCTAAACGCAATAAACGATATCTCATTTCGTTTACCTTCCGTAAATATATGTGATATAATAAGTCATATTACATGAAAAAACATCATCTTATTTAGTTTCATAACATAAAATACTTGATTTGATCCAGCAACATAATAGTGCGTTTTCCCATTTTTGTGGTAACTGGTACTGGTAATGGTATCACTGAAAGCTATATTTGTGTGCGTTTGAAGAACGTAGACACATTCGGCTCACGAACACAAAGAAAATAAAGTGGACACACGAAATCGCTCGTGTTTTGTTCTAGACGCCTCTTCTATGCGTTGTTGTTCTAAGAGCTAAATATATGTCATCAGGGCCTTCATTTATGAATGTTTTCACGTCTTGCGCTGTAAAAACCTTTGACTTTTTGCTTTTGTGCCCCGCTGATTGTCTTTTTAGAAAAGATGATAATTTTGAAAAGTTCTTGATATTGATGTCGTGTTTAGTACTCATAGTTGCTTTTAACATTAAATAAATGCACCACAAACTAGATGGCTGCAGCTTTTTTGATAGCTCACTAAACTATGTTAAGAATACAGTCTCAGATAAAGACTTTACTCGTTTTTCTTTTCGCCACTTCATGAACTCGTCGTAAGTTTTCAAATATCTCTCTTTAGAACTTTCAGGCAAAATATTGTTAATTGCTGCTTCAGCTTCCATTTTCATTGAATCGGGAGTGCAGCTTATATCTTCATCACTTGCAAAACTCATGTTTTTTTCCTAATTAGCACGTAATTATAAAAAAAATCCCAAAAACAAACAATATTTAAAGTAAAAGTTTTCTATTCCCGCCTTTTTTCATTTTTGTTTTTTATTTTTTTTTCAAGAACGAAATTGAGCTTCGCCGTTCGATACTTAAAATTGATGACTATTATACTCATACGAAGACAAGGCTGAATAGCGAATGCATGATGTCTATTGCCAGTATGATGGTTAGATGTACGCGAACTTTTTGAAAGAGTGAAGAGATTTTTTTTAAATTACTTACCGCCCTAGGGCTTTTCTAGCTACATTTTACCCTAGAGCGCTAATTGGTTACCTACAAGCCCCATTTGGGGGTAATAAGGACCTACTTACCGAATATGAGAGATGTAAAAACTCATTACTGCCCGCTAACTTTCTTATAGAAAACACCACCTTTGGGTGCACTTAAAGGTGAACCAAGTCATTCTTTTCGAATAGACGGGATGAAATCATGTTTTTTTTTCATTTGTTGTTTGCACAAGAGCATGTCTCACCCTTTTTCGTCCCTATAATAAGATTTCTACGAGAAATAGTGTCAGCACGATAGAGAAAAATGACGTTTGGTACGACTGTATACTGCAAAACAGGGATATTTTAGTAGTTTTGCGTACAAAATCGTATCTCATTAACTACCATAATCACACTACCGTAGTTCCTTTTCAGAGAATATACGTAGCGCGGAAACCGTTTGCGCTTCAATGAAAAATCAAGCAAAGATGACTGAGAAAGCGCTTTTTCAGGAAACCTAAAGCTGGAACTTAATAACGAGACAGACAGTCAGTCTGTACCAGCTATGTAGGTTAATAATAAACAGAGTTAAAAATATTTTCCTTCAGTTAATGTTTTTGCGGCATTGCGTGTAGACACCTCGTGCCTGCGAGTTACTAGGCGCTAAAACTAGGCGTGGAGGTGGGTGGAACTCCTACCCTTCGCCTTACTAGGTACATGTGTGAATTTACTACGGGCGCCCTGCAGGCGGCAAGCAGCCTCGCGACTAATTCCGTTAAAATTCTCCGTTGGTGTTATGCTCGCCTGGTAGCTACGGTAAGTAGGGTAAATGACAACGGGGTGGTTGCCAGTTGGCTGGCACCCGCCCCCGTGGCGCAAGGGCTTTAGCTTGCGTTCATTTGCGACTAGCTCTTCAACCCGACTTGGCACGGTGTGAGGGTAAATTCAACTTGGTTGATTTAAACGTGCTGCCAGAATAACAGTAAATCCAGCTTTTTACTTACCTACTGGAGTAGTATAAAATGTAAGGAAAGGCGTGCTTATTTTTTCATAAACTTCATTTATATGTTTTGCTCATGTACGTTAACTATGGTTTGCCTGACTGACCTACTAACTAACACACGTAACAATCTCAGTGCTTACCATAGCACGCGTACAAAACAATGCACTTCAGATCAAAATCACAGAACTAAGAACTGCGATCAAACAAATATAAACTATATTTTCATAAATATAAATATTATAATGTGTTGCACGCGCTTGGTTTTTACGTCATTCTATTTTAATAAAAGCAACCCTACAGATGCCGTCGGGTGTCTAGCGGACCCTCATGGTAATGAAACGCAGAATCGATCGCTGGGGGACCAAACTTAATTATGTCACTGCTCAAGGTCGCGATGCACGCGCATTCGCACATAAATTCACTTTTGGGTGAATTGCTTTTGAATAAGTTCGTAATTGCTATCTTGAGGAGTTTTGAAAGCCATTAAAATGTCGTGAATGCGATTAAGCAACAGTTTACAATGTAATTGCGAATGTATTGTAAAGCTAAGTGTTAAATTAGTGCTGTTATGAAATTCAGTGGTTATTTGCATTTAACAAATAATAAATTATATTACAAACACAGAATAATCTGACATATAGTTACGTATGTGGATCTTCCATCATTTATACCTACTATTTCTTATCATTGCGCTTCAAGTAATATATTTCGTTAACATTGAAATTTAATTATCAAATGTCTTTCTAAAAAGACTGACTTATGTATTAATACGTGCAAAAACGAGGAAAAACTTTGTACCCCGGTTTCAGAAAATTGCACAGGCGGAGGAGAATAATTAGTATAATATGGAAAATAGTATAAATATTATATGGAGAAGAAGTGCAGAAAACTATTTTTTTTTTGTTGTATTTCGACCACCTAGCGGCCATTTGTTGTCATGATCATTAACAAGTATTCACAACGGAGCCAGTACCTACCCATTTAAGTTACGGAGTTCAAAATAATCGATTTGTAAGTAAAACTTTACCTACTCCGAAAAAGCCTACATAAGAGAAGCCGCGTACGAAGACTGGTTTCAAAACGTAATAGGATTGGAGTAAACTGTTGTGCCAGAGAAGCTAAAGTAAATTAACAATTTGGACGCAAACACTGCCTCGGGCTATCTACAGACATAAATATAACTGTTTAAAACGGTGTGTTCTTGAACGGTATAATGTAAAACACGGCTAAACATTTAAATGTAAATTTAAAAAAAAATGGTATTATTTGAAAGAAATAAAAATATTTTATTTTTATTGATTACTAGCACTTGTCCGCGTCTTCGTCCACGTGGATTTCGAAATAATTTATAGGACTCACCAATAATCTATCTTAATAGCAATAATTTTTTATTAGATAGTTCATCAACTTCAACATTAGTTTCAGAGATATATCATACAGACAAACTTTGAAACAAATTTTACCTCTTTATAATATGTATTAGTATAGAAAAAACGCTGCGTCACTATAGGAATTTCTTTTTTTTTTTTCTATCGTAAGTGAGTTAACAAACATTCAAACTCAAATGCGCAAACAACCAGACATTTTTCCGTGTAGGAATCGAACTCACTACATGTAGAGCATCGGCCAATGGCTCAATCACCGAAAAAGGTACTTTAAAGGACT
Organism: Tholera decimalis; assembly: GCA_943138885.2. NCBI lineage: Eukaryota > Metazoa > Arthropoda > Insecta > Lepidoptera > Noctuidae > Tholera > Tholera decimalis. The sequence goes on from OW964570.2 coordinate 11,341,508, forward strand.
TTTAAGAATATAAATTAAAATTAAAACGGTTTTCTGTTTTAATTTCATAGTAACCATTAAACTGAAACCTACGCTACATATAAGAATATAAAAAAAATATTTTTGCAATAACGCTTGACGAACTTACTGATTAATAACAAGTTTTAACAAATCGAACTATTTGCTGTAGTGATAGCAAATAGTACAGTCTAAAAAAAATAAGAAACAAAAAATATTCAAAACACGTTACACATATGAAACATAGAGATTTGCCACAATAACATGGACTTGGGCATAGCCAAACAAACTTCTAATCTCTGACATCAAAGCAGTCACACGGCCGCAAGTGGCGGTGGACGAATAAAATAGCCTGTTGTGTTATTAACAGCGCCCGCCGAGAGAGACGGGGCGGATGTGAGAGCGGGCGCTGGATAAGACATCGTATGGGAAATACGGAACTTTTTTTAAAGATAAACTGAAGTACTGATGAGAGGATGCTCGAGGTATTGAAAATTTGGATGTACTTGCTCAAAGCTACACTTTGTGTTTCTGTTTCATTTCATTTTTCTTTTTCATATTTATCTTCTTTATTTATATAAATTATGTTGAATAAAGCTGTCTTAAGAAAGGATCAAAGGTATTAGTAGAAACTTGCTTGTTTATAAATAATAAGTAGCGAACCTTTAATATTTTAATAGGATCGATAAGTTCAGATTAATTCATTTTGAAAGTATTATTTTTAAACTATTTCAAGAGACAAGTCAATTATCTCAACGTCTCGTGTAGACACAAAGAAATCAAAAAAAATACGCTTAAACACCCTAATACCGTAAGAAGGGCACATCTGAAGCAGGACCGTTCCATCTAATCTATACCCTGGGCCGCAAGTACCCGAGAAAAAAGGGGGGAGGGTCGAATATCCCACAAGGGTGGTTGGCAATGGACTGAAGGAGCCCCAATCAATCTTACAAGTCGCAGTGCGATGCGGGGGCCGAGGGGGGGATAAGGCACTTTTGGGAGGTCGAAGGGACGATACCCTCTTATGGACGGGCTCGACTGACCCTTCGGGAGGCCCCACACGAAAAAGGTCTAACATAAACTTTTTGTTAGTAGGATATTTTCTGCGTTAGGTCCCATCATATTACAAGCTTTTGGCGTTTATTGCAATTAATGTCGGCTTTGTTTGCTTACTTACTTGTATTTTTACGTCAAGTTCATTTGTATACCAATGGTCACTTAACATTAATGTAAGCAGAGCAATATTATCTCCATATTTTACGTCAGTATCTATAAAAAACAAAAACGTTACTATCAACGTATCCGAACTATACAATATCTCTTTAGAGAACATGCGTATAAATACTCCGACATATGAACATAAAATAATTAAAAACCAGAAGAACCAAACAGAACATGTGGTACGTACCACGACTCCAAAATGTATTTTGTTACTAGGGCACTTAAAAACAAATAATAAGTCAAACAAGAATCTCCCAAGCGCCTAACATAATTTCACACTGAAAAACCTATTATGTAGCCACGATAGTAGTAGATATAACCGTCATCAGAAAACTTACTAGCCCACTTCTACGGCGGGCATCGTTTTTGTGTCTTGTCTAATACCGTGACGCCCCCTCGGGCTGATGAAACCTCGTGCCTTCCACCCACCTCCCCGCCCGTGCCCCAAGCGAGAAAAATGAGTTAGAAAAGATGCGGCGCCCGATTATAGCGTGACGCCCCGTAGTCCTTTGTGAGGGACATTCGTCTGAATCAATCGCGGGTCGTGTGGGACGCCGCAAGCATTACAGGGTTACGTCAGGTACGCGCTAACGCCTATAAATCGTGAGTGCCTGGTACCTACGGAATATTATTTTGGTAAAAACTTGCTCTCTGTATTCTAACAAATAACAGAAAAATTACCTACACAAAGTCACTGTCTGTGTGCCTATCTGTTTGTCTGCTTACTTCTTCGTAATGAATTTGGATGTTTATGCCACTAAAAGAGAGTATTTATAATTAACGCTAATACTACAGAGAGGTAAATTTGTTTGTATATAGGGGGTAATCTCCGGAAGTACTGAACAAATTCTAAATAAAATTTCATAGGTAAGTAAGGTGCATTAATTGTGAATGCTATAAGGCTATAAATTATTTCGAAATCGACGCAGATGTAATCGCGGGCGAAGTGCTAGTCTTATATAAAAAACAATTGTAGGTCGTTATTCTCGCTAAAACTCGAGAACGGCTGGACCGATTTGGCTAATTTTGGTTTTAAAATATTTGTGGAAGTCCACGGAATATTCTAAAAGTGAAAAAATATTAATATGGCAGTACGAAGATCGCCGGGTCAGAAGGTAAATAATAAAATCTCTATCGTCTCTTTGTAGGAAAGTAAGTATATGTAGGTATATTGGAATACCTAAATGACCACTTTATGTTACCCCCACGTCTCCTTGTAACCTTATGAAAAGTCCAAGTTTCTCCTTACTTTAGAAGAGGAACATAACTTTTGTAACCAGATTAAATAATCAACTACTGAGAAGGGAGTACTTGAACGAACATTTTGCTAGGTCATCGAGAGTTCTGTAAAACTAACTTACTGTTATAAAACGTTTGCATAAAAAGATCTACTTACAACATAAAATAATTTTAGATACTACAAGCTAGTACGCAAAACTTAAAACTTTTGTAAAGATTAGGTCCCTAATCTCATGCTAAGGTCTATCTCCTTCATACTTTAATATAATCAAAACTAATAGTTACCCGCGACTTTGTTAGCTAAATTTCGCATATTTTCCCGGGATAGCAGTAGGCTGCTTGTGTAAGAGAAAAAGCATACCTACCTAAATTTCGCACATTTAATCGAGATAAAAAAAAACGTGATTATAATCTATACCTTTGCCAAATTGTGTCTAATTTGTACAGTCATTTTGGCGTGATTGAGTATCTAAACTTTCGCATTTACAATATTAGTTATAAATAACTTATTAGTCCTAATCCTATATTTAAATGAATACAGTAAAAATGTAAGCCAATAGCAAAAATTCTCTCAAAGAGCACGTTAACAAAAAAGCTCAAATAAATAAAATACTTACTCCAATAATTTTTACTTCAATGTCGGATACCAGTCTTGAAAATCATAACAAGGGTTAGAAAGGATCCCATACAAAGGTTTGCGGGTCCGACCGACCACCGCTTTGCCAGTTTGTTAGCAGAAGTTTAAAGCTAGGGTTAAACGCGGCCCGGCCCGCAAAATCATATGTTTATTTTACATTTGTTCAGACAGAAATTATTTTGGTGTGGTTTCATACTTTGAATTTAAGGATGAGGAATTTAGAATTCAAAACAGTTTTAGAGAACCCTAATGTTTGGTAGATACTTTTTGCGGAAAATGGTTTTATGCCTGTAGAAGTTAGCAAATACAACCTAGATCACAGATAATGCTAATTTATTTGCGAATACGATTGTCCAAATTCAAAATATAATTTGAAAGTTGTCAGTCCCATACATTTTGACCGTAACAAAAGACAGAATGTCACCTGTCAAGAGCCCTATAAATTAGCAAATTGTCTTAAAATTTTAAAATTTAGAAACCATGCGTAAGAAAAAAAAATACAACAACTTCACGAACCTTATTCTCTGAATCCCTGCGATCCTGATACGCCATACTTCTCATATGCTTCAGGTACGCCGTCGTAATAGGCACATTGTAGTCCATCTCTTCGCCACCATAATAAGCCCCACCGTCTGGTCTCCAAGGCTTTGGAAACCTCCCTGTTCCAAAAGAATTTGAAGAGTATTCAACACTCGAAGGCAGTAATTTCTTTCTAGGAGGAGACCGCGATTTCGGAGGGTCTTTTGATGTTAAATTAGCTACATCAAGCGGGTTGTACTTTTTCTCTTTTTTGGGTTCAGTCTTATCGTTAGCTTCTCTACTTTCTGCCCTATTGGTACTTTCACCTTCTGACTGCCTCGTGTCATCATCCTTCTGCGATCTTGAAGGTGCTGAACTGTCAGGTATAAGGTCTTCTACGTCTATTAAACTATTGTCATCTTTATCTATTTCTGGATCTGTTCTAACCGGTTCATCTTCCTGAAATGCTGGTTCTACAGGCGAAGTTCTGTTCAAAAGTGGAGTAGCCTCGAAACCGTTAAGTTTCTTCGACGTCAATTCAATATACGTAGGTTCGGGGTCCTCGACATCTGGTTTGGGGCTTTCAATCTTCTTCACCGGTTGAAGTTCCGTGTACTCGAATTTAGGTTCGTAGTAATTAGAATGTGCGGCGTCTATCTCAGATTCCCAGTTGCGCGTGTAATCAGGCGCGCAGTGGGGTAGGAAGGGGAGGTAGGTGGGGTGTCTGGTGGGTGAGGGAGACGGCGTGGGGAGGGGCGGAGGAGATGCACTGCGCGGGCGCCGCGCGCACTCGGCGCATCCGGTGAGGAAGCGCGTGACGGCCTCCCGTGGCAGGAACGCGTACGTCTCGGTAATCTGTTGGCGAAAACATCCGTGATTAAGGGAAAGGAGAGAATATATTCTTTTGTGATGTTTTGTGTTCGAGTGATAAAATTACGTGTGGACTCGTTGAGGGTTTACTGCGGAACAAATGAAGTTTAGTGAACGATCTACAAAGTTTAATTTTGGGTGTTAGGAAGATATATTCCAGTAAATACCGAGGCACGTTTTTATTCAAATACATGTTGCCAACAGCAGTTAGGTACCCAACATACTCTAGTCAATTATAATAATGTTATTTTCGCTCTGTTCCTATAGTAAATCTTCATTTTTAATCACACAATCCTTTGTGTAGATAGCGAACATATCAAACCACTGCGATTAGTAACTGAAGTAACTCCTTCATCTCCACAGACCCGTCCAATCAAAAGTGGTAATTACCTACTCGATTTACGCGACACACATGCACCTTCATGATAAATGATATTCATTTTGTAAGTAGGTTAAAAATGACAAACTTTACACGTCTATCTTTTTGGTAATTTTAACTAAATGACGCCCGGTGTCCTAGCTGACTACCCTGAGAAGGAACACCGAAACAAACTCAGGAGTTAAAGTCTCATTTAAAATCCATACAATTTGTAGATATTGGTCAAATCGTATTCAGTATAATCATATTATCAACAGGTTTTATGGGGAACTGTATTAGTTTTTACTTTGTATGTGTATTAAAATAGTAGTAAGGCTAATTTCTCTGTTTAATATATCTGCTTGTTGTAACTGTTTACGTTAAAATACAGTCCACTATAATATTACTGGCGTTTTGATATCACCACTAGGATTTAGGTTCCTTTCTAAAGGTTGAGGGCTGAAGTGGGCTTTTCAGCAAAGCACCACACAGATTTGAGTGGACCTGTCCAGACAGTGCCAGCATTTGTCAGTTGGCTTTAGTCAGTCATCAATACCGAATTTACCCTTAACAAGAAGCTAATACTTGAGAAAACTATCTAGTTTTAATTCCGCCAAGAACTAGATGATCAATTTTTCATGTAGTCTAATATGCAAATATAGGCACATGCAGAAGGGATGAAATACAAAACATACCACATGCAAGCAAACCAGACTCGACACGTGTTTCGCCCTTCGACAGAGCATCATCAGGAGATTTTGCAGTTCTTGACGGAATTAACACTCGATATTTTTCTAAAGTATTAGTTTGGTATGGAATTCCGCAAAGTAACGTCTGATTCTATTCTGCTTAACCAGAAGGTCAACTCTGGGACAGCTGGCTTTGAGGAGCACGGAACTGGCTTTTTTTTATTCAGAATGAGCTCACTCTTAATCTCGATCTCGCCTGATGGTGAGGTCTACGATGGAACGAGCGAGCCCTGAAGATGCCTGTTTACACTTGCTTTAAAGGTTGAAAGGTCATAAGTGGCAGGGAACACAGAAGCCGGCAGAGAATTCACCAAGTTTAACCAACAAAGTTACTGTATGATAAAAGTAAAAGTAAAAATTACTATTGAGATTGATTCACCCACTCTTGCATCCGCACGTCCAAATGTTTTATATTTAAGCTAGCTTCTTTTCACGGCTTCACTCACCTAAGGTTTTTTTAGGAAATAAAAAGTAGCCTATGTCTTTTTTAGGGTTCCGTAGCCGAATGGTAAAAACGGAACCCTTATAGTTTCGTCATGTCTGTCCGTCCGTCCGTATGTCACAGCCATTTTATTCCGAAACTATTAAGACTATACATGTAAAAATTGATGGGTGGATGTATTCTGTGAACCTCTTTCCGCTTTTAAGAAAAAAAACTGAAATTATTTTTTTTTCATGAAACCTTTGCATGTGTGGTATCTATATACCGGTCTTTGAAAATGACATTGAGGTTTCTAAAACCAATTTTTTCCTTAAGTCAGTCGTTTTAAAGATATACGCTTCCAAAGTGGAAAAATGGGCGTCCCTCCCTCTCAAAATTTCTAAAAATTAAAAAAAAAATAAAAATTAAAAAAAAAAACATACAATGTAGATCTTAATAAAAACTTCCAACGAAAATTGGTTTAACGAAATCGGATCAGCGGTTTTTGAGATACAGCATATTTTCTAAAACCGCAAATATTACTTTGTATTTCATACAAAAACTATAAAAAACAAAGTTATTTTTCGCAGTTACTACGGAACCCTTCATGGGCGAGTCTGACTCGCACTTGGCCAATTTTTTCAAGTTTTTATCAATCAATTATTTTTCTATTCCTTATAATATTTATATTAGCGCTTTGTAAATAATAATTCAGGCTATTACATGTCCACTGCTAGGACATTGCATATGTTTAATACTAGAAAACGCGCGGGGCTTCGCTTCCGTGGACTTTTTTCATGAAAAAAACTTAGCCCAGCTTCTTTTGCAGACGGGTAAACAGTAGTCTATATATAACCTTCCTCAAGCTTTAAGCTACTTCTATACAAAATTTCATCCAAATCGACCAGTCGATCGATCGATCTTTTAAAGATTAGTGCGTTCAAACAAATAAACTTTTCTGCTTGATAATATTAGTATAGATCAATAGAGATTGACAAAAACGTATCTATCTACGTGTAAAGTGTAAGTAACGAATATTAAACTGAATATTCAATCTACAATCAAAAACTTTTTAGCAAAAAATAGAACCGACTTCCATATAAAAACACTACAAAGGCAAAAATAACTTTAATTTCGGAAGGCGGTGTCAAAAACGAAAATATATACTAAACTAAAGACACCGCCTTCCGAAATTAAAGTTATTTTTGCCTTTGTAGTGTTTTTATATGGAAGTCGGTTCTATTTTTTGCTAAAAAGTTTTTTTTACACTTTTTAGTGGGTCGGTTTGTAATTTATCTAGTTACAAAGGCCAAAATGTCAACTACTTATCACCTTTTACAAAATATTGCTTTTCCCGGTGCAGAGTCGTTAATTTTTGAGGAGTTCTCCTGGTACATCACCATCAGCTCTACTTCACCATATGCATTGTGACGAGCATAAAGTGCTTAACATCCATATTCAAGTAATCTAATCGCAAACAACGAAATACTTATTATTGAGTAGTTTCGGTGGCCATCTGGGGTCTTTATCATCAGTTCCACTTCCTCAAATGGTGCTTTTCGAGAGCAACTGCACAAGGTACTATAAAAAATACCCAAAACGCTATAGGTGTGCCTATAATATTTGAAGAGTTCCCTCGATTTCTCCATGATCCCATCATCAGATCCAAACGTCACGACAATGGGACCAACTAGAAAGTATACCCTTTCAAACAAAAATAGAATTTTCTAAATCGGTCCAGCCATCTCCGAGTTATGAGATAACATACATAAAAAAAAAAAAAAAGTTCAAGACGAATTGTAAACCTCCTTTTTTTAAGTCGGTTAAAAATACACTTCAATAAATTTTTGTCATACTCCCAATAATATAGGATTAATTCGTTTATACTGCATAAAAGATAGCTTGCGACATATGTCAAACTGACATTCTTAGGTTTGTCAAGATATAGAAAATTGTCGATAGAAATTATCGACGTTTCTTACTATTATCGATGCTAATGTAACATGTACTTGGGTTTAATTTAATTACAAACGTTACTAAATTAAATGAATATTTTAATATAAAATGCATTCATTCTCATAAAGGAATACACCCTAAATCCATATCTGAATCAGTTTCTGAATCGCTAAAAATTGGATTTTATGTACTCACTATTATTTTAGATTAAGTATTACAAACGATAATAATGTTATCATATTAAAATATACAATAAAATTAAAACATAAATTAATTTTAACTTAAGTTTTATTTAAAATATCGATAGTTCATAGTGGTCGCGATGAATAATCGCCCATCAATTATTAGGTCGGCATGCCCATAAAGTATGACATTGATAGGTACTGTCTGTACCAGTCTGTACCATTGTAAAATTCAGGACTTCATAGGCGTGATTCTTCTGACAACTGTCGCAGAGATCAAGCTATGTTTTATGAAGTATAGTTTATATATACCTACTCATGCATGTGAATGAATTCCTATGAAAAGTAAAAGCATAGAGTCTGGCAAACGAAAGTAGACACTCGAATTATTAGCAAACTTTTTATATGGCAATGCTATACTAATGTCAAACTCAATTTTCCAAAACAAGATGGCGTGTTGTTGGTGATTTGTTGTGATCTTGTTAATAGCGTTTATTCAGCGAAAAATGAACAAAACTATTAAAAGTGGAGTGCGGACATCTCCCGCACTGTTTCGCATGATGTCTAAATATCAAGAAAAACAATAGGAGAAAGACGCCGAATTTAAACAAAAACAAGATTGTTTACGTGTGGTGTTTGATTTCATAAGTTAGTATGACGCTACTAAGTTGATACTTTGTCGTAATTCATAATTTATATTTATCTTTTAGCGAGGAAAAATATTTATCTATTTTGATTCACATTCATTTTATAGTATGTTAAACACCTTCATAATAATGCATTATGGTTCTTTAACATACTATTAAATGTTGCATCGTTTTTAACCATTTTTTCTTCATTTTATAGAATATCTGGTGGATGTAGCAGGGGTTGATGAGATAGTGAAAAATATTGAAAAACTTACGGATTTAGAGAAAGATAGAATAAGAACCCAGAACCAGTACTTGGATGAAATAGTTTCAATCACTGGTAAGTTTTTACTAGGAGTACATAACTTTTATAAAGATGAATTACATCTTTATAAAAGTTATGTACTCCTAGTAAAAACTTAGAATTCATGATTTGCAGAACCTAATCATTTTGTTTTACCAATCATTACGGAAGTGAGCGTTACTACATTTAAAAGAATTAAAAAGGAAGGTGCGCGTAAAGGCCATATAAACCCACAGTGTCCGACTTAGATAGTTTCGATATAGATGTTATTCGTAACAAAATTAACGAATTTTATATCGTTAGAAAACAAGTTTAAAACGAAACACCAGAACCAGTATATGAAGCTGATGAAGTTCTGAAGGAGAATGGGCACGAGGTATTGCGTCTTCTCCCCTACCACTGCGATCTAAATGCCATTGAGTTAGTATGGAGTTTGGCTAAACGTAAAGTGGCAAGTAAAAATATTGCTCTGCCTGCAGTGGAGTTAGAGGAAGTTATAAAAGAGTCGTTTGAAAATATAACTCCCGAGGAGTGAACGAAACTTATGTCATCCATGTTGAAAATAAATATAAAGAAAGGGACAGACATACAGAAAATAATTTAGAAAGTTTTATAATTAACGTAGGAAACAATGATTCCAGTGACTCTAATGAAACTTTCCACATGGAAGTCTTACATTCAGATTTTGATTATAGTGAATAAATCAGAACTATTTTAGAAAATTGTTGTTTGTTTTAATTCGAATTAAGACACAATATCTAAACTATCTAAAATGCCTCTTGTATTTTTATTCCAATGAAATAAAATAAATAATTCTAAAGTATCAAATAAGGTTATTCCAGGTATTTCATAGTAGTTTTGGGGTTGCTATGCTGATACTTTTAAATTTGCCGCGCTTTTTCAGTCTACTTTCGTTTGCCAGACTCTATAATTATTTTTATTAGAATCATTCATTCACTCAAATCTCGAGTCTTTTTGGCGGCAAAATAACGTAACACCAGATCACCCACATACATACACTAAATCTTTAAATACGCCACTGTCAATCATAACGAAATTTACTCTGCTAATGTAAACGCAAACAATAAAAGTAGCTACAGCGGGTTTCAAAAGTTCTTGATAATATGTGAATGCAATATTACGATTCTCAAATACGTCTGCCATTCATACAATTGTAAATTTTCAAAAGTTTCTACTATAAATATAAAGTCGTCATAATTTCATCATCCAAGCGAATTTTAGATCATGAAAATCGTAGGCGAACGCCATCTGTTGATTACAGCAGAAAACTCGAACCCAACATGTGGCGTACATTGAACTCTTCAAGTTTGTGAGTAAGCCGTACCTCTATACTACAAGTTTTATAATATATTGATAGATGGCGCTGCCTTAAAATATTTAACTATTGAAAATATTTTCTACTAGGCTATTACTATGGTGAGAAGAAAAATGAACATCTGACCTAAAGTAAAGTACTTAATTATTACAGAACATTTGCACTCAACAAAATAAAAATATAATATTTAAAACTCACTGTTCTATAAGTTCTCTTCTGTCCTGCATGTTTTCCAGGCCTGCCTTCTAGCTCCACATGCACGGTATAGATAATATCGAAGAAATTTTCTACCACGGCTACCTTTCTGTAAACTGGATCTTGATTTGGCGCGTTCTGTAACAAGAAACATGAAAATCGTTAGTTATCACTTACCAATTTAGTTGCAAAGAAAGTATTCATTGAAAACTGCGCCATCTAACGAAGACAGATGGAATCATAACGAGTATTCAGTTGAACTACTCGCCACGAGGTAGCGCTTGTTTGACAGAGTTTTGTTTACATAAAGATGGCGCTGAAAACTTCCCGCCAATTTCTGTTATTTTTAAGTTTCGTGTAAGGTTAACTTAAAACATAGTGTATTACATTCTCTTGGCAAACTGTTGATAAATAATTTGGTAATTATAATTTTAAGCTGAAAGTAAACAATATTTACGCTAAAAAAACGAAATGTGTCCCTCAGGATAGCTTAAATATCGCGCATTGTCAAAACAGAGCTGTCCATCTAAAGTGAATCATGTAATTTGTATCATAAATTACCCGCGGAGGGCAATTAGTCCCGCGATCGCAGGTTGGTCGTAATTAGCCCGTCCTGGGCGGTCAGGACCGCTGTAATTAGCCGGACGCCGGGCCCGGGGACTGCCGTAATTACGAGATCCGTTGCGAAACGCCGCACTATATTGTGGATTCCAACTTCGCTAAATAAATAGCGTGTTCAGTTCAGTGCTGCATCCACATTTGCAAAGCCCTTATGTGAAATACGAGTATTATACCAGTGATTCCCTGTTATAAAAACCGGAACGGAACTCATAAGTAACCATTAGGTTTTTATAGATGCCGTAGATGTTCATCAAATTAATGTATCTACATATTAATTAAAATCAAACCGTAGGTCAATTACAGGCTGTGACAAAGACAACACCCTGTCAAATGCATGAATTGATATTTATTAAACAATTAAAAGAACCTAAAAAAATAAATAAAAATAACATATTGTAATATTCAATATGTATAGGCATAACACTTGAGAGCTCGTATGGGTCGCATACTGCTAATTTCGCATCATAATATACATTATTTTAAATGCAGTATTAAATAAAAATTATAGGTTTCTGCAGTCCTTCTCCATCAGAAACTTTAATTGTGTTCTGTATTCTCACAGGTTTGCTACACATATTATAAATTGAGACATTGTAGAAATTTTTTGGGTATTAATCTATTTACTATAATGAAAGCCTTATAGAGCCAGCAAGTTTGTTCAAAAAGTTTTTGTATTATTAAAATTACAGTCAAATGACAGCTGCTTTCTAGTGTAACTTTTCACTATTTTAAACAAACATTTTACGAATCCGAAAAGTAAAGTAGCAAGTGTTCGGTAAATAGGTACCGGTTTCATTTACTACAGCTTTTGCCTGCGACAATGTTCGCGGTTGGCTCTATTACGTCAAATAAAAATGCCTATATTACAATTTACGTGCCGGGGACTGTACTCGCTGATAATGCAACTTTATATTAGAGAAGCGTTTTTAAAATCGGTCCCGTAGTTTTTGAGAGTACTTATTCGTTACAAACATTAAAAAATACAAATCTTTCCGCTTTATAATGTTAGTACAGCAAAAACGGGCTTCCGAAATTTATCTGTGTCAAAAATAAAACATAACGGGGAGCGTTAGGGCGCTCGCGCGACGAAACAGCGGTATCATCAGAGATCCTTATCCCGGCGGTCTGGAAGTGGCCCCGGGCAGGACTAATGGGCTCGGCAATTACACGCCGAGGCGCGCCAGCCGCGACAACTAGTGCGGAACTATGGCTTGGCGGATTATCGACACATTTTTTGGGAGATTATTTTTTATAGGAGTCATCGTTGAGCTGGTGTTATAAGCTTTAAAGTTGCATATGTATAAATGTTTGGTTTTTGAGATTTGAGAGACGTAAGAAAGAAAACATTTCTCTTATAAACTTTTTTTTATTGGTGATGATGGTACCGGTTTTTAATATCGAAAATATTTGATTGAATTCTTAGCAGTAAAATTGACTCGTATGCCGCGACGTAACGCCTACTTTTATTTCTTTGCTTCACTTCATATTTCTTTATAAGTAGTATTTATTAAATATAAATTCAAATATTAATATACTTTCACATCTGCCGGGCATCCCACGACAATATAAATGTATATTGAAAACTCAAGGTTTAACTTACGTGTTCCTACTTAGCGTGTCGACGGCAAAAAGTATTTGGCCCAATACACTAGTACCTACAGCTAGTGTACCGAAGCAGAAAGTTCAAGAGTCAAGCTATTTATAGAGCTAAGCCTGTAGCCGTGCAAATGAGTGCGGGACGAAACTATAGAAATTCTTCCTGTATGCCAGGTTTCTGTGTTTTTCATCATAAAGACTTACCTCCTGAAAGTACGAGGGAACACTTAGACAGACCTACATTCGTGCAAATAAATTATTGATTGATTGATTGACAGTTAAACTATGTTCCTTTATCCATTTAAATTTGACGTACACAACCCAGTAGCTGGATAACACGATACAACTTGGCAAGAATGGACTCAGATTTTATAGCTTCTGACTACGCGTAACGACGGTCAACAAAGTACAAATAACAGCCGGGACTTCAAGTAATAGGAAAGTCAATAACCGTTTTGAAGCGCCAATAGCCTAATGGCTATGGTGTCGGACTTGTGAACGAAGGGTCGCGAGTTCGAACCCCACCCATTACACTATTGCCGTGAACCCAGGTACAAGCATATTTAGCTTAGTTGGAGGATAAACAAGATTGCTAGTAATGTGAATTCTACCCAAATTGCTAGTAATCTTTAAAAAAAAGAACCGCTATCTGTCAAATGTCACTTGAAAAGTACGGTTTTCAAACAAAACGTATTTCTAAATTATTAACGGTCTTTTGTCTTTCTTATTTTCGTTGTTGGCATCAATTGGCCGGCACAAATTCGTTAGCACCATGGCGCAAAGGCCCAGAAGCCATAGCAAAATTATTAAAGATTTTTTATTTTATTTTATTTATGATAGGCTCGCGTTTGACCATCACAAAAAAAGGAAGAGGACTCATTTTTTTCCGCTCAATATTCGTAAACAAATTTTTAAATAAATTCTTTTATTGCTCACTATACCCAACAGGTTCCATTTGACAGCTCTATGATGTCACAATATGGCGCTAAGTAGATAAACAAAAAAAATACAAAAACATCTTGGTTTCTGTCTAAACCAAAACATGTTACAAGGAAAGTGTTCACATCACTATTTCTCCAAACGCGCCAATTAGCAGAGAGCCGCCCGCGCCATTCGCGCCGAGACAATTCTGCCGCCAAATAAAAATAAATTGTACGAAATATCGCCGAACGCGCCATCGAGCCATCGCGCCACCCGGGACTTTGTAAAATGCTGAACTTGGACGAAATTGTGTCTGTTATCTACAGATAGAATGTTTGTGGTGTGTATCACAGTTTTGAAGAGTGTTTTGTCCTGTTTTTTGGAAATAATCCTGCCGGCTCTCTGTGAACACGACATGAATACTTAATAAGTTAATTGAGCTTGCTGTCAAATTTGATTATATTTTGTTTTTTTTTTTTATATATAACAGATTGGGATTTTAGATGACCTTAATTAAGATTTAGACGGGATACCACTAAATGATTTAGGAGATTATCTAGTACACGATGTTAGATGGCTTGTAATGCACTGCAGCTTGTTATGTGTATGCTTGTTTCAACTCTTGCATTAAAGTTGTTCCTTAGTAGGATAACGAGTATAATCTACCCTGGAAACTTTCATAGTCAATTAAAACATTCTATAGTGAAGCTAGAGACAAAGCTAGCTTTGTGGGATTAGTCAGGTATATGTGTATGCAACACACATTCGTCGGTCCATTCATTTAACAAACCGAGATCATACGGTGAGAAACTCTAAAAAATCTGTGAGAAACAATTAAACTTAACCTGATATCTGCAATATAAAATGAACAAACTAACTAAATAAATAAACTACTCACTCTTTCTTCTACAGAAATCTTTCGAAATACAAGAAACAAATAAATTCTGCAGACTGCGAGTACTGGGCGTCCAGCAACAGGTGGTGTTGTGAGCAATGCCTCATTGCTAACACGGTACACCTGCGCGTTCGATACCACTCAGAGACCGATCCACCAAGGAATGTGTAGAAGAACCATTGAATAAGAAAATTATAAAAAGAGGATTGCAGCCAAACACATTAAATTATTACCTATATAAACTGTACGCGATGGAATATACTCAACAAACGCGCCGCTGAGCCAAGCACTGAAAATCAACGAGCTTGCTAGTTTCAAAGAACACGCATAAATGTGGTGTAACAGTTTGTAATTTTTTTCCATGATACTGTGGCCATAAAGCCAATCGTTTGGGTATAAATTGATACCGTTAAGGACGAATTTTTATCCGACTACGGCGAAACAAAAAGAAGGTACGCCGTACGCCACCTAACCTATTATAATTAATAACAAAACAAGACACATACGACTGGCTATCCTTTGAACATAGGGATGTTCATTTTATAATAATTGAGGCCATGAGAGCCAGAGTGGCCTAACCGTATTTTTGTTAATACTGATTTTAATTGATAAAACTGCTCTAAACGGTAAAAATCATAGCACCACAGTGGCCTAAAATTTAGTTCAACATTTTGACCTTATTTAGACAGTTGAAATTTTTGAGGCCATGAGAGCCAGAGTGATCTAGCTGTCATTTTTTCAATAAGTCGATTTTACGGTTAGGCCACGCTGGCTCTCATGGCCTCAATTATATGTAAGGACTAGCTTCCGCCCACGACTTCGTCCGCGTGGAAAAAAAAAATCCCCCGATTTTGAAACATTCTTCATTAGTGCTCCGCTCCTATTTCTTAGCGTGATGATATATAGCCTATAGCCTTCCTCGATAAATGGGCTATCTAACACCGAAAGAATTTTTCAAATCAGAACCGTAGTTCCTGAGATTAGCGCGTTCAAGCAAACAAACAAACAAACAAACAAACTCTTCAGCTTTATAATATTATTATATATTATATATTCATACTTTTATATATATTTATACTTTTTTTTTTCTTTCATACTTTTTAGAGCGTGAATATTCAGTAGTGTGGTTTATTTTTTCAACTTATTTTCCGAATATCGTCTCATCTTCAGATTTGTATAGTCGTCTCCCGAAATTTAAGATCCCTCTTCCAATTAACTTCTCTTCTCTTCTAACATTTCCTTCACCAGAACTGCTTTTGGCGCTGATGAGTTTCATCCGTCACAACAATATAAAACTGTGAACCAGAGTACCAAAAATTGTCTGTATGGTTATGGTATAATTTATGTAATCCATTAACAACTATAATATTTATGTATTTTTATTCTTTGTTTCAGTCCTGTACTAACCCAACAAGTTCAACTGTACCAATTGAAGAAACAGAGACTACCGTTCCTGTTCTGATTTTAACATTTTTCTTTTCTAAATCCTTTCTGTCTCTAATCATTAATCATACACACTTGTTTTTCCAATTTACTTTAGACATTGGCAGAATAGTCGACATCGGCTCCACTTGCCATTAACCAAAAATAGAATAGAATAGATTTTTTTCTAAAGTAAATTGTAAGTTTTGTTTCTTTTGTAGGATAGTACCTACTGAAAAAAGTGCCAAATCGGGAATCTATAATTATATTTATATAAATATAATTTGATTTTGCCAAACATTTTTAGGCCACTTCCGTGTACACTATTTTGAGTCACTGTCAGATTTGACCTTCTGTTTTCGCTGTGTGTTCACTGATACCGCTCTGCCCCACTAAACTTTTATTAAAACTAGCGACTTTCAGTATAGACGTGTACCCACCATTTGAATTTTTGCAATATGCATTAGGAAATATTCAAGACTAACTTCTGCCTGCACTTTGCATGCGTGAAAAGATTTTTCAGTGAAAAACAGGTAACCTTTGTCAATCTTCAACTATCTCCACAGTCCACACCAGTCAAATGGCGGTCAAACAAACAACCACACTTTCACATTTATAATATTTATTTATTTATTTTCTTCCAGAAGATACATAAAACAAAATTTCTTTAAACATTTTTTTTTTGGTAGTGAGACAGGAGCCCATACTAAGAAAACTTGTGTAGTGGGTCTCCTGGCCACCTTAACCCAGACATTACAGAACAGGTCAAATTGGAAACATAGAATTAAGGGAGTGTGTTAATTTCGAAAACGTTTTCGTGCATGTGTGAATGTATGTGTTTATGCTGTGTGCCTGAGTTTGTGTGTGTTAGTGTGTGTCATGTGCTAGTACGTGTGAACCTTTACCTCAAAAGTCTGTGTTTATTAAGTAGTCTTTCTGTCTCCTCATACTTAAGCCCATACCTCAAAAATCTCTGTGTTTATTAAGTAGTCTTTCCGTCTCCTCATACTTAAGCCCAAGAAGCCATTTAGTGATCTTCCCTTTACATTCCCTATTCGTATTGGGATAGATATTATGCAACTCATTAGCCAAGATATACAGCCGTGGTCCTTGAAAGAAGGAGAAATAACCGCTGAAGGCTGTTCTGGATAGCGCAGCATGACACACTTGGAAGTTGCAGCGTCGCCGTCGGGTTAAAAAACTGGATTGTACTGTAATCGTTTGTGCTGTTTGAGGATAACAGAGAGAATATACAGTTGCCTAACCGACAAGACCTCTGCCAGATCGTATAGTTCGGACGTTGGGAATAGTCTCGGTTTAAATAGACAAATTTTGAGTATCAGTCTGAGCCCGCTCCAGTTCCAATAAATGACTCTTAGCTGCCCCACCCCATGAAAAAATACTGTAGGTGAGAACGGATTGACAAAGCGCCAGATAGACAGATCTCATAACCCTGGAGTCGGCTACAAGTTTGAATATATATGCGAGCTTACGTATTCGCTTAGCTACATTACTTATGTGTACAGTACTGTTCAGTGAATTTTAAGTTTTCATCAATAGTTACTCCTAGATATTTTATATAATTTGTTTTACTTATAAGAAGGCAGTTACAAGCTATACTTAGTCGGAAATTGGTTACATGAGTGTACTATTATTTTGTGTTGGGGAGCGCCTATATTTCGAAGGGTTAAACAGGTGAGGCCATGAGTCTCCAAAAAAGTTCAGAGTTGTGTCATCTGCATAGGAAATAATCTTACTACTACTTATATTAGTTTGGATATTAAAACAATATTTGAAGTTGGTAACTTATTAAGCACGTTCCATATGATTTGTAAAATATACAAAAAAACATCAAATCAAAGTCTAAGTCTGTACTGAGATATACAGACAGGCTTCCACCTTTCCCATTATCTCCTGGTACATTGAACTCGGCAAAGGTGAAGGAGTAAACCAAACAGAGGTTGAATACATCCGGCCCGGCCATGCTCTCCCGGTAAGTGAATGTGAGACTGATGAGCTGACGACTTCTTTGTGATCGTTCAATTATTGCCTGAATTTTTTACATCAAGATTATTTTCGATCGAGTTCGGTTGCGTAGACGACACGTCCAGAAACATTCTTGCCTCGGAACACCCTGCCAAAGTTTCACAATTTGTTTGATATTTTAAGCATAAAGGACCAACATACAAACATTTATTTTTATTTATATAAAATTGTAGATAGAAGTCAATCCCTTTGCTACCCGTGCTGAACAAGGAGATCGTAACAGTCTTAATCATTGCTCAAAGAATACGTCAACTTATAAAATGGCTTTCAGTTTAACTGAATGTAAACTTTAGCCATTATTATCAGGAAGAAAATTTAAAACTAACTACATACACTCCTGTTGATCAAAATCTACTCCTCTACCACTAGCCAGTACATGAAAATGAAATTTGCAATATACAGAATTTGGGCTTAGGACGTGGCTTAGACCAAAGTGTTTTCATACCAAAGTCCGGCTTGCAAGACTAAAAGCCAATACACCTAAAGACGCCTTGACGGTCGGTATTTAACGGGGTAAACTATCCACCAGGGTATCTGAGGAGTAGAGTTAGGTTTACTAGAAACTTTGGTTTCAGGCTTTCACGCAACGATGCATGTTTGCAAACTCAGGGGAGGGTGAAGGGTATATATACTTCGATGATCAATCTGGGGTGGTTATTGAAGGGGACAAGGTTACTGGGAGTTGTCCAGTCAACATTGTAATCAGTAGACTTGTTACACGTTTGCCCTTAAAGGTGAATAGATATATAAATAAGTCGGAAGTGTCTGTTTGTGATTTCAAAAGAAGTGAGTTTTCTCAAAACTTTAAAAGTTTGGGGAAGTGCAAGCCAAGCCAGACGCAAGCGGCAAGGGCACTACAACCTTCCTTTTCTCGAAGTGCTTCGGCATTTTTTTGAACTTGGGTTTGAATTACATATAACATATTAACAAAATAGGGATACGATACCAATAGTGAAATTATTAAAATAACTTACTAACAATAAGAATTACTATTGTATAACAGAAAAGTAATGAACAGTGAATAGGTACATTTTTCACCTTACGCCCACGTGACGGTAGCAAAACGACCATACCATATACATATTTTGGCTAAGATGTAGAGTTTGTAAAGGGCTTGTAGAGTTACGTTAGCTTGGCTCTACTTGAGGTCTGATAACTTTTTGACAGTGCGAGCCATATGGTCTCGTCTTGGCAACATTTTACATGAATATGTTTTTGGTAAGGTATACTTATCTATCTGTAGGTCGTTCTGTCTTTTTGTCAATGCAACCTAATTTCGCAACGGCTGAGACGAAAAATAAGCTATTTCATTCTCACTGGGGCAAAAGAAGGAACCTTATTTTGTAACAATTTTACCGCCTAAGTCAGACGAGTTGATCTCGAAGTGAGCTGTCAATTCATTAGCCTGAAATATTTTCGACCGTCGAAAATCCTTTTACTAATCTCACGGCCCATTGTCGCCGCCCATCACCAAAATCCATCAGTTGTTGGTGATTAAGAAGCGATCAGCGTCTGTCGCGTGGTGGAGTCGCATCAGACGCGCAGCAATTGATCTTTGATCGTTAGTCGGGGACGTCGCCGGTCGCTTCGCCCCGCTAGATTCCAGATATGGATCTAGGGATGGCAGCTAAGAGGCAAATATTTTTGGCAACTGAAATGTTGGTTAGGAAATGTTGATGTAACTTACTGCATTTTGTGTTTAAGTGCTTATTATGTTACTAGCGTTCGCGCGGGGCTACGCTACCGTGGTCTTCATCACTATAAAATACATAACCCATCTTTTTTGCAGTCAGCTAAAAAGTAACCTATAACCTTCCTCAAGATTGAAACTACTTCCATACGAAATTTCATCCAAATCCACCCAGTATGTTATGCACTAGTCGAAAAACAATATGTTGGAGAACCAGAAGCTTACCGACCGCAAGAAAATGAATAAAAGGAAATATTCTCCGAATTACTGACAGTAACAACCCTACAGCCCGATTTACACTTCAACAAGTACAGTAGCGAGTTAACTTGCGTCATCGGCGAGTTAAGTCGTTATTGTAGTTTGAACGGCAAAAGCGAGTTAAGTAGTAGTACATTAACAACTTAACCGCCAATGACGCAAGTTAACTCGCTACTGTACTTGTTGAAGTGTAAATCGGGCTTACCGCACCCTAAGATTCTCGCCGACACTTGATCCACGAGCGACGCGGCGCGCTACCAACTGCGACGCCAAAACACTATACCTAGTGTGCGTTACCCCAGCAAAATAATGTCGAAAATAGTCATTTAAATCTTCTAGATAATTAGTTGCCCAGCTTCTGTAATTGTTAAGCACATTTTTAAATTTGTTACACATATAGTTTTTTAGTTATTACACAAAAACATATTCTGCTGGGGTAACGTTTGAAACGTTACCGCAGCAAAACTTTTTTTTAAATAATGGGAATATTGAAATAAATATTAGCTATACATTTAGTTGTCTAGACGAGGTAAATGTTACACGTTATTTTGTTTTTGTTCTTTCTTCGGCTGCGAAGTTATTCGAGATTTTGCTGGAGTAACGTTTGTGGTTTTGCTGGATCTCTGAAACGGTTAAGCGGATTCTTATCATCTTTTGTACATAACTTCTTAGAAATTAGTTTTAATTTGTTTCGCAATAAAAACAACAAAATGATATACCGTTTAAAAGTTATTTAATGAAATATAAAAACACTTCTTTAGGTCCTAACACTCTGAATATGAGCTCTAAAGACTTACTTTAAACGTTATTTTGTAGCTTTTAACTACTTGCAAATGTATATGAAGTTTCATTAGTATCCTGTAGGTAATTAACAAATTATGATGATATTCAGTTCTCCACGTTCACGGTCACAAAGCGCGCGGAGTTATTTGGCCACCGATAAACCTGTATACGGTTATATAAACTGAATGTTACATCAATATTTAGTTGCTTAATTCAGTTATATACCTGTAAAATTTCAGAGTAGTACATACAATAATTAACGAGATAATTAAATAAAAGTCATTAGGAACTTCAAGACCGTGGTATCCGACCAAGTTTAGGTGGTTACAAAAAAGCGACCGCGTAGAACATTATGCTATCTTCTAAAATATGTAGGATAATACACCTTAAAATTTCGGTACAGACGCGTACACTGTTAAATACATAACAAATATTATAATATCTGTACTATAAACATTATTATTATTACCTTTCAGCTACTTATTAGATAGGTATATATTGTATTATGTGCACCAGTTCAATGGCACAGTTGCACGGGTTCCATCTATTTGGCAGAATCTTGATACTCCGAAATTCATTTGGCATAACACACTTGGTATAATCTTCCTTAAACGAATATTTTTAAGGCATACAAATTATTTAGTATGTACAATTATTATTTAGCCGAATGTTTATATATTCGAATTCACAATGGCATAAATTACTTTTGGCAAAAGTTAAAGTTAGAATTCTGCATAATTTCGTTTAGCATAACTGCATGCTACATGCTTGCTTGCATGTTTACATGTTTCTTACAGGGAAATAAAAACCACGTATGTTCACAATCAAATGTTTTATTTAATGTATGCCAAAAGATGGTTCTAACTGTAAACTTTCTGAAAGAATGATGGTTCTACGTTTTAATTATTATGGATATAAAATTTATGCCTAAAGATGATTCTGACTTACATAATTATTTGACTGCAGTTTAATATTTTATTTTTGATCTGTGATTTTTACATAATTTAAGTTAATCTTAGAATACAACTATCTGTAATATATATCTAGGAAAAAATATTGTGATATTTGAAATTTGTCTACAAAATAGTAGGACTTATTATTTTACCTGTAAATAAAAATTCTTTAAGAAATATGTAGTTTTATTTTTAACACTTGTGTACACATCTCTACTAAACTTGTAAGACTATCCTACATATTTTAGAAGATAGCATAATGTTCTACGCAGTCGCTTTTTTGTAACCACCTAAACTTGGTGGGATTACCACGGTCTTGAAGTTCCTAATGACTTTTATTTAATTATCTCGTTAATTATTGTATGTAATACTCTGAAATTTTACAAGTATATAACTGAATTAAGCAACTAAATATTGATATAACATTCAGTTTATATAACCGTATACAGGTTTATCGGTGGCCAAATAACTCCGCGCGCATTGTAACCGTGAACGTGGAGAACTGAATATCATCATAATTTGTTAATTACCTACAGGATACTAATGAAACTCCATATACATTTGAAGGCAGTTAAAAGCTACAAAATAACGTTTAAAATAAGTCTTTAGAGCTCATATTCAGAGTGTTAGAACCTAAAGAAGTGTTTTTATATTTCATTAAATAACTTTTAAACGGTATATAATTTTGTTATTTTTATTGCAAAACAAATTAAAACTAATTCCTAAGAAGTCATGTACAAAAGATGATAAGAATCCGCTTAACCGTTTCAGAGATCCAGCAAAACCACAAACGTTACTCCAGCAAAATCTCGAATAACTTCGCAGCCGAAGAAAGAACAAAAACAAAATAACGTGTAACATTTACCTCGTCTAGACAACTAAATGTATAGCTAATATTTATTTCAATATTCCCATTATTTAAAAAAAAGTTTTGCTGCGGTAACGTTTCAAACGTTACCCCAGCAGAATATGTTTTCGTGTAATAACTAAAAAACTATATGAGTAACAAATTTAAAAATGTGCTTAACAATTACAGAAGCTGGGCAACTAATTATCTATAAGATTTAAATGACTATTTTCGACATTATTTTGCTGGGGTAACGCACACCTATACCTACCTACACACACTTTCACATACAGCTGTGCTATACTGCTACCGATATACAGTAGCGTACTTAGTACGTAGCTAAAGGGGCCCCGATGTCTTATCTCTAATATTATAAATGCGAAAGTTTGTGAGGATGGATGTATTGATGTATGGATGTTTGTTATTCTTTCACACAAAAGCTACTTAACGGATCTGAATGAATTTGGTAAGTAGATAGTTGACTCCTGGAATAACACATACGCTACTTTTTATCTCAGAATTCCTACGGGACTGGGATTGACGCAGGAAAAACCCTCCCACGCGAACGAAGTCACGGGCAGTAGCAAGTTAGTAAATAAATAATAATGGTCGAGTGACTACGAGGATGTTTTTTTGGAAAATAATTAAAATATTTTCTGATAAAGGATAATTTTTATGTAATTTTTTATACATATTTCTTTTGCGAACTGTCATCAAATAATTAATTGTTATGCTTTCTTACGTATTTCCTTTAAAAGCGAGTCGAGTAAAAACATGGATGGAGAATTGAAGCCAAACTAAGGTGTTTGTTTTCCGTATTTTTTACATCGTAATGTTATGCATTATAGGCTTCATTCTTATTCAATAAGAAGGTCAAATTTGAGGTGTCGGGGCTTCCTGTAGCCCGGGGCCCCTGTATTATCGTGGTGGCTACGCCCCTGTCAATCGTCGATGCGAGCGGGCTAGCGCCGCGTGGGGCGGTGGACGGGCGCCTTCGGTAAATAGCCCGCCGGCAAACGAATAGTAATTACGAAGCCGGGCTATGTCGGCGTAATGCCGGCCTATGTCGGGCTATCGGGCATGACGTGTCATCTACGTGGGAGTCATAATTTAGGCTCGGTTTTTTATAGTTACTCAATCCAGACAACATATTTTTTTTAAGCTCACAAATATAATGTTGCAATGATGATGATAGCTTGATATAAGAGGTAGTTTGATGAATCGGACACCATAATCGGTGCAGAGGCTTTCTTTGGGACTAAGTAGTTCAGTATCAAATTCCCATAGGCCTACATGTTGTCTACATGGGTACTTTAAAACGTCAGAAGCCAGTACACGGTTCGAAACTGGTCGTTTGCTATGGAGAAGAACCGGCAAAAAACTCCACGGTTACTCTTTTCTTTTTAAAACATCATTCATATTTAAAATGTATCCATAATACAGTTTCCCTAACCACTGCATCTATTTAAAGTTAGAATCAAGCCGTGGCGATGGACTTTAAGATTTTGCACAAAAAGATACCAACAATTCAATTTGTCCCCGACCCCTCCGACACAGACATGAAACATGGTCTTGTATAATTAATTGAATTTGTTCTGAAACGGGTTGTGTTCGGTCCGACGTGAAACAGAACGCACCCTTTTGACATAAAGAATTTGACTTTGACATAACCTCTCTGACTTGACAGATTGACGCTTGCTTGGAAAAAATGCCGGTCATGGGAACCGCTGTTGAGTTAATTAATTGGTAAAATATTGTTGGATTCGCCTGTCGAGACCGATAATTGGGTCGCGAATTATCTAATTGTTGAAGTGTATTCCCCATTTGTTGAAAACCCCGGGATATTGTTGAATTATACGCCGCCTTGTCGTCGGTCGGCCGGCACGCGGAATTTGTTGTAAATCGAATTGGATCTCGCGAGATATGAACAGATTAATTGTGTTCAGTGATTGATTGAACTTTGTAATCTCGGATTAACAAGAATCCAGTGATATTTCTCGGAACACATCGCCTTATTGTCTACCACGCGTAGCGCGCGCTTGCTGGAAACGAGTTGGGTGTGATGCTGGTCGGGACTGCGCCATCTGAAGATCGACGCCTTGGGACCGTCCTAGAACCCGTAACTTACATCACACGTTACAATTACTCACCTCATATCACATACAAACCACACTTAGGGCGTGACCTTTGAAGGTCGAACTTGGCGTCCCCAGCACTCAGGTTAGTGGTACATTTTGTTTTTATTGTTGTAGGCCGAAGCCTAGTAGAGGCAGGCCATTGTGTAACCTTGTTTATAGTATTGAAAACAACGGTGGTCTCCACGTATCGTGGAAAAGTTCCGGACACGTCCAGTTACCGTTGGCTGGCCTATTGCAGTCTTGAACAAAACTGGTAGCAGAAGCGTGGTCTTATAAGATCCACATAGTACATTGGAAGTTTTGACTATTGTTGAAAGTAGCTTTGGTTCAATTACTTAACATAACTTGTAACTTAATAAGTTTTGAATATATTACCATGTCATCCGGGCTATCTAATTGAAGTTGAATCAATTGAAGTTGTATTTGTAATTTGTACTGTAGCCTCTTTCATTGCATTGACAGGTAGGATTAATTTGTGAAATTAGGAATTATTGGTACAATTTGGTATAATTTGGTACATAATTTGGTACATAAGTTGGTATATTGTTGTAAAAGTTGTTTGGTATTTGTTGCAATTAATATATGAATGTCATTGATCTGAATTTGAAAGGTTATCTAAATAATAATTACACATAGTCTAACATAATAGGACTTGAATTGTGTGTATTGGTTATTGCATTTATAGTAATTATTGGATTGTTGTTAGAGATTCTCCGGCTCAATATTATACTTCAATTGTTGTATTTAATTGTTGGTGTGATCCTGCACAATATATACATTGAATTGTTATTTATTTTGTAACTAGCCATCCTTAGCAAGCTAGATTCATACTTGGAATAAGTACAGGGTTGGATTTGGACTTGAAATAATTGAATTTGAATTTTTATTTTGTTGAATATATTTGGCCGGCTAACAAGTCATTGCTGTTTGTTTAATATTTGATTGTTGGTTGTTGATTGTTGTTTGTATTAATATTTGATTGTTGCAATGGCCTCATTAAGGGCAGTCAGGGAGGCTGCTGCGGGATTGACCTCACAGTTGAGATGGTTCACATCGGCAGCTGCAACTGTTGAGCGTGTGGAATTGGAAGAGCTCACCCTTGCTCGGTATGGGCAAGTGATTGAGAGGATCAAGTCAGCTGATGCTGCGCTCACACGCTTCAACGAGTACATCATGGACGTGGATTTGGGGGTGATGGATCAGACAGCCCGCGATAAGATTTTGGGTGACTATGACCAGATTATCTACCTGGGGGATGTCATATGTCTACGAGCGCGGGAAATTTTGAAGAGCCGGGTGCCTGATGCGGCCAAGCCGCAGACCCCTGTTGTTGCAGGCCCTGGACTATTGAGTAGGCTGCCCACCCTGGAGCTGCCACATTTTGACGGTCGCTTGGACCACTGGCTGGGCTTCCTAGATCTCTTTGAGAGTCTTGTTGATGCACGCTTGGACCTCGGACCTGCCCAGAAGCTGGCCTATTTGTTGTCTGTCCTGGAGGGCGAAGCCAGAGCCTTGGTGCAGCACTTGCCGGTGACGGATTCCTCTTACCCGACCGCTCTGGAGCTTCTCTCCCGACGGTATCAGAACAAGCGCTGCCTGGCTGATGTGCACATCGACCAGATTTTGGGACTACCGGCCATTGTCAGCACGTCGACGTTGCGCACTGACTTGCTGAACCCGTTGGTTTCAGCGACCAACGCTTTGAGACGCTTGGAGTTACCGGTAGAACATTGGTCCTACTTGTTGGTGCACGTGGTGCTGCAGTTGCTCCCCGCGGAGCTGAGGTCACGTTTTGAGCAGAAGTATGGTGGGGATAGTGCCACCCATCTTCCCCCCTTTGACGACCTCCTCAAATTTTTGGAAGTCGAGTGTCGGTTTGCGGATAACACTCGTGGCGCCACGGGGTCACCCCCACTACCTTCTCAGCCCAGAGACCAGGGACGGACTAGGGCTCGGGGGCCTGTTGATGTTCCCCCCGCCCCCCGTTTTGCTGGCGCCCAGAGTCCTCGGGCTAGGGGGCCTGTTGATGATCGCCCCGCCCCCCGTTTGGCTGGCGCCCGGAGTCCTCGGGCTAGGGGGCCTGTTGATGTTCGCCCCGCCCCCCGTTTTGATGGTGCCCGGAGTCCTCATCATTGTGACTTTTGTAAGGCAACGGGGCATGTCATGGCGCGTTGCCCGGATCTTTTGAATTTGCACGTAAGTGCCCGCCGCCGTATTGTCAACGCACGCCGTTTGTGCTTTTCGTGCTTGGGGGCCCACTTCCATCGGGACTGCCCCGACCCCCGCCCGTGTAGAATTTGTGAAGGGTCCCACCTTGAGATTTTGTGCGCCAACGCGAACCGCTCCAGCAGACCAGCTTCTGAGGGGGGTTCGCGCAAGGGGGGGTACCCCGGAGACGAGCACCGGGCTGAGACCCGCGATTCTGTACGCCGCACTCCACCCCCCGCGCAAGTTGAACGGGAGCCCCACGAGCGCCATTTGGTCTTCCCTCGTCAGGGAGAACGCGCATTGGCTGCTAGGCAGCAGTGGCCGGGTCGGCGCCGCTGCCTTTCCCCTCCGTTGGCGGAACGTCCCCGGCTGGAGTCGCGCCCTCCGCCATTCGGGCATTCGGTGGGATATGCCCCTCCAGTGATGGCGAGCGGCTCGGGACACCGCGCGGACGAATGGTTTGATTGTTGGCCTCGTCGTGAACGAAGGCAGCCTGGAAGCGGCGATCGGTCGCCGCCCAGGCATCACTAAGAGATTGACGCCTGCCCCGCTAAAGGAACCCCCCGATCAAGACGGTTTTGTTGCCAACGGCCTCGGTCACGGTCTGGGGACCCTTGGGTGACTCGATTGTGGTCTGTGCCATTTTGGAAACGGGAGTCCGGGGTTGCCTTTTGTCTTCTTGGTTAGCGGGACAGGTTGGCCTGAAGATGAACGACCTTTCAGGCAAGATTTGGGGAATTGGCGAACCGGCTGACACCACTGTTGAGGGAAGGACCTGGTTTGAGGTCACCATTGTGAGTTGTCCTTACCCTAAAATTGGTGCTCCTGCCCTTGTTGTAACTGAACTTGGTACAATTGTTGGTGACTGATCGTCACACTAAGAACTCGCATGCCGGTTGCAATGCGCTGTTGGCCATTCTGCAGCGAGAATTTTGGATTTTGTCGGCTGATCGCGTCAATGAGACGAGGCCCTTTGCTGGCGTCGTAACGGATTTTGTTGGTCCCCCTTTGTTGAAGACGTCCACCCTTCGTAATAGCAAGATTGTTAGGGCTTATTTGTGTATTTGTCTGCCTGTCAACCAAGGCAGTACATTTGGAGCTGGTAACCTCCCTCTCGACAGAGGCCTTTGAGGCGACTTTGGAAAGATTTGTGTCTCGCCGTGGGTTACCTTTTTTGATTAGGTCTTATTGCGGTACGAATTACAAGGGTACAAGTAACTATTTGAAGGAGGTATACGCCTTCCTTAATGAGAACCAGGTTGACATTGGTAATAGTTTGGCCCGCCGAGGGGTCACTTGGTTGTTTGACCCGCCAGCCTGCCCCCCATTGGGGGGGTATTTTGGGGGCCGCGGTGAAAGCGGCAAAGGGACGCTGGCGGAGATTGTTGGGAGACACCGTTCTCACCTTTAATGAACTAGCTACGGTATTTGGCCGCATTGAAGCTGTGTTGAATTTGCAACCTTGTCAAGACTTCCAATTGATTAGCGGACGGGTAGGCCCGTCCGGGGGGGGTAGATGTTCGGTCCGACGTGAAACAGAACGCACCCTTTTGACATAAAGAATTTGACTTTGACATAACCTCTCTGACTTGACAGATTGACGCTTGCTTGGAAAAAATGCCGGTCATGGGAACCGCTGTTGAGTTAATTAATTGGTAAAATATTGTTGGATTCGCCTGTCGAGACCGATAATTGGGTCGCGAATTATCTAATTGTTGAAGTGTATTCCCTATTTGTTGAAAACCCCGGGATATTGTTGAATTATACGCCGCCTTGACGTCGGTCGGCCGGCACGCGGAATTTGTTGTAAATCGAATTGGATCTCGCGAGATATGAACAGATTAATTGTGTTCAGTGATTGATTGAACTTTGTAATCTCGGATTAACAAGAATCCAGTGATATTTCTCGGAACACATCGCCTTATTGTCTACCACGCGTAGCGCGCGCTTGCTGGAAACGAGTTGGGTGTGATGCTGGTCGGGACTGCGCCATCTGAAGATCGACGCCTTGGGACCGTCCTAGAACCCGTAACTTACATCACACGTTACAATTACTCACCTCATATCACATACAAACCACACTTAGGGCGTGACCTTTGAAGGTCGAACTTGGCGTCCCCAGCACTCAGGTTAGTGGTACATTTTGTTTTTATTGTTGTAGGCCGAAGCCTAGTAGAGGCAGGCCATTGTGTAACCTT
Source organism: Tholera decimalis (assembly GCA_943138885.2). Classification (NCBI taxonomy): domain Eukaryota; kingdom Metazoa; phylum Arthropoda; class Insecta; order Lepidoptera; family Noctuidae; genus Tholera; species Tholera decimalis. The sequence continues at coordinate 11,370,697 of OW964570.2, forward strand.
GTTTATAGTATTGAAAACAACGGTGGTCTCCACGTATCGTGGAAAAGTTCCGGACACGTCCAGTTACCGTTGGCTGGCCTATTGCAGTCTTGAACAGGTTGACAAATACATATTCGCCCCGTTAGATCTCAGAACCTAACTCTAGCTATGCTAACCGTTGCGTTGACCAATGCACTTCGTCCCGTTCAGAGACCACGTAACTTTGTATACAGAATATCGAATAGTTTCGGAATATGTATTAAATTTAGCTTTTTACGGCTACTGTTCTCCTAGTCGCCCCATTCAAAACCCATGACTTACTCCGTGCCATATGGCTAAACGTAATGGAGCATATTTCGTTGACATAGCCTATGCAAGGAAGGAGGGTCCCAAAATTAAATAAAAGTCTTAACGATTGCCAACCACTCGATCATCAGTAGACATTTGTTATTATGGGGCATACATCTATACTTATAATAAATCTGTAGAGAGGTCATTTCTGTACATGAAATATATTTACAAAATAACTATCAGGGGGTGATTAGGGATCGATACTGATACCAAAAATGCAATCAGTAAAATTTTTGTCTGTCTGTCTGTCTGTCTGTCTGTCTGTCTGTATAACCGTTATAGAAACAAAAACTACTCGACGGATTTTAACGAAACTTGGTACAATGTTATAGTATACTTTTCATCACGCTACAATCAATAGGAGCAGAGCAGTGAAGGGAAATGTTGGGAAAACGGGAGAAGTTACTCCATTTTATATACGACAGGCCCGTTGGTATAGTGGTCAGTGGCCCTGACTGCTATGCGCAAGGTCGTGGGTTCGATTCCCACCTAGGACAAATGTTTGTGTGATGAGCACGATCATTTGTTCTTTGTCTGGGTGTAATTTATCTATAATATGTATGTATTTAGAAATATATATGTATGTTTATCAGTTGTCTAGTACCCATACCACAAGCTCTGCTTAGTTTGGGACTAGATGGCGTTGTGTGAAAAAGTTGTGGAATATTATTTTTTAAGCTTCCGTCGCGTGTGCAACCTTAATGGTTAAAGCTACACAGAAATCATTTATGACGGAAATGTTCTCCTTAAAATTATATAAAAAATATCCCACGACAGCATATATCTATCTTTTATGGTTGACTCACAATAACACGTGTAACTCCCGATAGCTTAGCAGTTCGAAGCTTTCTGATTATTATTCTGCTCCGAAATTTAAAACCACCACAACTTTGCAATGGAACTCGGCTAAAAGTAACCCAGTTGCAACAAAATATAATCGAGGCTCAAATTTTATCAGGTTGCGGTGCAGGAGAAACCGTCTTTATTCCCAGAATTCCCATAATACCAAATAATTTTCCATTCCAATTTAAAAGAACGCGATTCCCAGTATCGGTGTGTTATGCAATGACAATTAATAAGGCTCAAGGGCAGACTTTTCGTGTTGCTGGAGTAGATCTCGGTGTCAGTTGTTTCTCGCATGGTCAGTGCACGTCGCTCTTTCCCGGGTTAGCAGTTCTAGAAATCTTTATGTTCACGTGCCGGACGGGTCAACTTTCAACATAGTTTACCTGGAAGCTTTGCGCTGAAGTATTGTCGTTCTATAGATACTTAAGCCTCATGTGAACGTGATCTAAACAATATTACCAATACATTAACTTAATAACACACAAGGAGTTACACGCTGACGGAGTCGCGGACACAGCTATTAACAATAATATTGTGCGGTTCGGTATTGCGATATTTTTCAAGAGTATTATAGATTGACATATTATATTTCCCTACTAAATTACGAAAGTTAATCTGTGTTACATCAAAATCACTGAACCGTGAGGAAGGACATAGGCTACTTTTTTTTACGAAAAACGACGGAAACGTAGACGAAGTCGTGGGCAACAGCTATCTATGCTAATAATATAAGGCTGAAGAGTTTGTTTGTCTGTTTGTTTGAACGCGATAATCTCAGGAACTACTGGTTCGAATTGAAAAAATATTTTTAATTAAATATTAAATTCATAGAGAAAGGCTATAGGCTATATATCATTACGCTAAGGCCAATAGGAGCGGAGCACCAATGAAGAATGCTTCAAAATCGGGGTTAAATTTAACGTTAGCCCAAAGTAACTATTCCACGCGGACGAAGTCGCGGGCAAAAGCTAGTGTATTATACGATGCTTTTGTATATTGATAAACGTGAACAATAACTGGAGAGGGGGATACCTATTTGCAGTAGAAATAATTACTTTAGACGTCAGTACACACGGTTGCACACTTTGGTCCTTCTTTTGTTGTTTTGATAGAGAAAATTCAGACAGGGTCTAAAAATGGCGCAACACTTGCGAGATTGAAATCTCTTGTGGCAGCTTACAATCTTGCCACGAATAAGAATATTCTAGTCGGGCAATAGTCGGGATAATTTAGTCAAGATTGATTTTCTGAAGCTCCTTTCAGTGTATGTTATCCTGGTTCAGCGGCCTTAGTATGAGTTTGCGATACTATTATCGTGTTCGAAAACTATAGCTTTGTCTCTTTCACACTAATACGGTACGTGTGAAAGAGACAAAGCGATAGTTTTCGAAAACGACAAAAGTATTTCAAACTTATACTAAGCACACAGCTCAGGTATTCATAAGATTTATAAAAGAAACTCAAATCCGGTCTACTACTATTATGAAGTAAAGAAAAACTACACTTGCCTTGGGGTTCGAAACCTCAAGGTCAGCATAAGGTAGAATAGGTATTATTTTAGGCTTTTGGCCTAAAATAATACCTATTCTACTGCGGCAATGTCCCATAGCCATAACCGATAAGGAAATAAAAAAATATTCACAAAAATTCAGTCCCGTCCTAACCACACTATACTTACTGTGTATTACTTACTGACTATAGCTAGAAGACACTCGATGTTTTCAAAGCGAGAGGGTCCGTGAAAGACCTCTTAACTGTTAGCGACCCGCAGCTCTCGATTGTCGTCCGGGTTTGTTTGCGCTGGGACACTTTCATTTAGTTTGCAGACACCAGGGGACCACGGTAATTAGGAGCTGTTGGATTGTTTAATAAAATGCTGCTTTATTTTGGTCAGTGGTTTTATTTAGAAGAGGACTAATACTTCGCTAGGTTTTGTTTGCGAGTTTTGAAAGTAAAAATAAATTGTTTTAATCGTTGATAATAAATATCGTTTCGAAATCATAAGGGACAAATATGTAAATATTGTCTCAGAAACCGTGACTTTTCTGAAATGATAAAATAGCCAGAACGCTTGTGCATACACGCGGTGACAATATAACGGATATAATCGATACGTTTTTGTAATCGGATTAGTTCGTAGTGATTAAATACACATTATACACACACACACCCTCTCATATACACACACGAAATCACAGCAAAGCCAGAATAATGTTAAGTTTAAGAAAAATTAGTTATAAGATTATCTTCTATTGTTTATTTTTTCTCCTGTGCAAAAGGAGCTTAGTTACAACTCAACCTAAAATAATTATGTTTGTTGAATATGGGTCACGGCAATGGTAATTAATACCTCACCGTAATACAGTAACAACTAGTACGGGAGGTATTGTGACTGTTCCTGGCGGCCTTATATATTAAAATATAATGTCAATAGGTAGAAGAGCGCCATGTTGTGTCTAAATAAATAAATAAGTAACCTATCAAACATAAAATAAATATAATTAAAGACTTTTACTGAAAGATATAGGAGGTTATGTGGCAACTTATAGGTATGCTAGCTTCATCTCAGAATTTCCAAGATATTGGGATTTATGTGGGTAAAGTAATACCGACTCCCACGCGAACCAAGTCGCGGTGTCAGCTAGTATGTAAATAAATCTAGACATACACGCAGACTGGTTATCAGTAATTCGCTTCACCTTTATAAAGAACATACACTGTTACACAAAATCTTCAGAAACAAGAACAAAGCTAAAGTAAAAATCACATTTCCCACACTAATTCCCATTCCGCCCCACATCCCTAAACTACGAGAGTGGGACTTTCAAAATAGTAACATCACTAACGCCCCATTAAAATCAGGACACCACTATTTGCGGTGGAACGGGTCAACCCGTCCTCTGCCACCGGTTTGTGAATGTGCCGACAATGTCCAGCGATCGGCCGGCCAACGGACACCCACTGGCATAGAGGAATAATAGACCGAGCGTTTCTCAACCGATTGTGAAGTTTTTAGACTGATTAAAGTAGTGGTGTTACAAATATATTCATAATAGGTATACATATTATAATACAAGCAGTCATATTCATATTAGGATATGCCACATATTAGGCTCCCTGGATATTAGGCAAATAGGTTATTCTCGTCACGTAGCAATATTAGTATAAGTATTACCTAATAGTGAGTATAAGCTATCACTCACTAATACTCGATATCAGGTAATATAGCCATATTAGTAAAATATGGCTATATCGATTAATAAGAAAAATATAGAATAGTAAGATGCACGGACGTGGCTTGGTAAGGCCGTGCGCGCACTGCGTTGCGTTTTGGAAACGCAAAATCTGTGAAGTATGGAGTGTCATAGAAGTGCGCGCACTGCGGTGGAATAAACGCGTGCGGTAGAGTCACCGGTGGCCCCGGTCATTCTACCGGTGCGGTAGAACTACCGCAATTGCGGCCACCGCAAGGCAGTGCGCGCACGGCCTGATACGGCGCCGATACGAGTGTATGAGCGAGATGTCGCGAAAATGGCGAGATTTTTGGCATGTTATGATATTATGATGAAGTGTGATACTGCGACTCGTTGCAATACCATGTTATTATTATGTGTGTCTGACATACCTACGATGTTCCCGGTTAGATCAAATGACATCACGTTAGATTGCGGGCCACGAGCCTTACTCGTGAAATACGAATAAAAAATTTCTCAGTCCCTGTGATATTTTAAACTATTTTCACTGTTATTGTACAGTTATTTTAATCCATTGAATTAAATATGATCCATTTTGTCCATTTTGTAACGTTCAGTCCATTCCTCTATGTTAAGTATACGTGAACAACGTACGGACGCAATGATATCCAATCAAGAGTTCTTGGTTGTGTTAGCTACTAAGCTCAAATGGCTTCCTATTCGGTTTCTTGTAATGAATGTTCATCTACTTTATAATGTGCTATTGCATCCCCTATTTTGAGCCCCTATTTTATGAAGCAGTCTAAATAGGTACTTAGACTGTAAAGAAAAATACAACTAGGAAAGTTGACTAAAGAACTCTAAAAGTAAATGCAATATTATTAAGCTTGTGTGTCTGGAAGGCAATTAATAAGTTTTATAACACTTCCAGAACTTTAATATTTGCAACACCGAGATCAAATGTCCCTCATTTGATAAACGTCTACAAATCCCCATTATCGGGTACGCCGCGCCGAACCGCAGCCGTATTTTATGGCCCCAAGATAAGTAATGGGGTGGCGTTATCCGTTCCGTTCTATCCGCAACCGGGCCCCACACATCCCTACAACGGCCCAACACGTCCGCCACTGCTATTGTGCCCGGAGACGTCCAGGACGTATGTCTGATTTGAAATATTAAAACCTGTCAAAATGTTTGTGCTACTGTCTCGAGACGTTGAGATTGAAATAAAGTCGTACTGCATTCAGTACGACTTTATTTCAATCTCAACGCCAATTCAGCCTAAAACTTGCAGCGAGTTGTGCGAAAATGTGGAGAATGTAGACAATGGAATTGTGATACCTCCCTTTTGAAAGAAGTGTTGGTATTTTAGTGAAAATTACTGCAGTATTAGAGAAATTCGTCCGCAAATAAATATTAAAAAACCCAAAGATTAATCTATATCTATAGCTATACATATAATAAAACAGTAAAAAAGTATGTCTGTACATTAAAAATATTAAAATATACAAAAATAATAATTGAGAAACGGTAACACGGCAAAAAATAATTAAAAAATGTCTGTCTGTTATGTCTGTTTGTACACGCTAATCTCCGGACCTACTGGATGGATTTTAATGAAATTTGGTAAGTAGATAGTTGACATCTTGGAATAACACATAAGCTACTTTTTATCCCGTAATTCACACGCGAACGAAGTTGCGGGCAGCAGCTGGTAATAAATAAAGTCTTGAATTATTTTTTGACTGCTTCGCTTATAGAAATTCTCATAAACATGGTTTAGTAATAGTATCAGTTTTAAATCGTAACGTAAGTAGATACCGGGTTTTCATAAGTAATTCACTTGAATCTTTTATGACTGCCTCAAAAATCTCAACTTCAAAAGCATGTCTTCAACCAACCATTTGTAAAAAAATCAAAAGTAAAGTCGAAGTTACATTCAGAATCTCAGACTGCACCGAAATCAGGCAAAAAGCACTCATAAGTAACCCTCATAAAGTATCGGGCGCTCGGGCCCCTTCCATTGTTGAGGGACGATTTTTGCCTGTCAAGTGTCTCTGTGACCCGGATTAGCAGCGGAGGGTTGAATGAGTGCGACCCGGCTTGAGAACTTGATGCCTCGATACGGTTAAATTATAAGTCTTTTCTTAGGTTTCACCCGACTTGAAGCGAAAAATAGCAAATAGTCTTGATTGTGCGGAAAGATGAAAGTTCATAATTAGTCAAACCAAACAATATGCGTTGTTATCGGTGCCAATAACAGAGACATAATTTATGAGCTATATTTTTATCTATTTGTGATAAGAGAATAAATACAACCGTTCATTTCAAGCGATGTCAAGCAGAAATCTAATGTTGTTTTGTATTTGTGCCAGACTGCCGACTAAATAATTGATAAATCAGATCAATTATTTAAACACTCATACGCCCCTTATAAAGTACCTATGAAGATACCAGGCGCCCATATCTTACATAAAACCAACACCACCTTTCACAATTTCCTACCTCTCTCCTAATAATAATTCGAGTTCGTACCAGGTTTTCATATAAAGGGAGGCGTTTGCCTATATTTTTACCGGATAAAGCCAGTTCCCGCATCATACCGACCGTATACCTATGGCAGGTGCGCCGTTGGTTCGCAGCCGTAAAAATATAGCCAACGACATATTCTGTGGTGTGGGATATATTGCGGTTACGTTTATAGTGCCCCGGTGTTACTGTGTTTCGTGCTTTGTATTTTGATCGGAACTTAGTAAGCGAACCATTCATAAAAATATGTCTACTAAAAAACAACATAATAAGTTCTGACCACTTTAAACTAGCGGTAATAATTAAGTTCATACTAATAATAAAAAAAAAAACAGATAAACAAAGTTCATCCACTAAACTACATGCATGCATGCTTTAATATTCCTGAAATAGTTAATAAAATCTTTAAAAGAATGAAAATATTATGATATTTTAAAGTGCCTACACAGTGCCACCTAATTGATATTAAAAAATAAAATGGAAATTAGGAAATAATTTTTAATACAAGACAAAATTTGAAATTATGTTAGACCAAAACTTATTTAAAAAAATGTAATACATTAATGAATGAACACAAATCATTTCAAACTCTGCTGTATATTACAATCTCGCGAAAATAAAAAGAAAGCCCCCCTAGCACTGCGAGAAAAGGAAAAACACTAAAGACGAAGACAGCCACAATTAACAAAGACGGGCAAACTGGTAAGCGGGAGCAAACGAGAACGTGACGTAATAAAAGAACATAAAAACTACCAGGGGACCAGGGATGGGAGGGGGTTGGTCGCTCGGGGCGTAAACAGCCGGGACCATCCGGCGAGAGAAGTATCGCTAGGGTTGGCGCGAAAAGTTATAACAAAAATTAGTGGTGTCAGAAGCTAATGGTGTGATAATGAAAGTAATAGAACATCTCGTGCGCGCATATCTATACAGATGTGCTGAAAAACTACCTAAAGTACATCAATTAGAAATATCTACATAATGTGATTATTGCATAAAACCCGACTACGACAAAAAAATCAATGCTAAAAAGGATGAACTTGATTTTCAGGATGCTGAAATAAACAAGGTTACTGAAAAAACAAGAACAAAACAAAAATAAAAGCCGTAGTCACACGTCACGTTATTAATTGTTTTGTTATAACGTGTGACTACGGCTTTTATTTTTGTTTTGTTCTTGTTTTTTCAGTAACCTTGTTTATTTCAGCATCCTGAAAATCTTGTTTCATCCTTTTTAGCATTGATTTTTTTGTCGTAGTCGGGTTTTAGTTTTTTTACTTTTTATTATTTAAACTATTTTGGTGTTAAATCACTGTGCTTCTATACTATTTACTTTATTTTTTATAAGTTCAAGTGAAGCCCTTTCAAATGATACCAAACACGGTATATCTAACTTACTTTTATTTTTTACACATGACTTTTTGACCGCTAGAGGGCGCCATATTTAATTTAAGCATTATTTTTGATAAGTACAAGTGAAGCCCTTTCAAATGATACCAAACACGGTGTATCTATCTTATTTTTATTTTTTTACACATGATTTTTTGTCCACTAGAGGGCGCCACTTTAAATTTAAGCAATTTTTTGGAAATGTGCATGTGACGCCCTTTCAAATGATATCAAACACGATGTGTTTATCTTATTTTTATTTTTTAACACAACACTTTTTGGGCCCTAGAGGGCGCCTTTTGGGTTTTGTGACACGTCACGTAGCCTATGTTCAGCGGACGGTCAAGACGGTTCTAACGATACCTCATTTGTCGAGTTCCGATAAGCAGCTTTGGAGCTATGAGGGAACAGATGAACATACACACATACATACATACATACATACATAGCCTGTCAAAATCATAACCCTCCTTTGGCTTTGCCGTAGTCGGGTAAAAAATAATTCAATTTCACGAATTAAAAAGCTGGACAAGTACGAGTCGGGACACGCGTCGGGAGTCACACACGAAGTTTTCCGTGTCACCGCATTTATATGCGGCTCTTTTCATTTTTTTGTTTAATAGTCGGATCCGAAACCGAAACTAACTACTATTATTATAAAAAAGGAAAGATTAGTTTTTTTTTCATTACTTTACCGATAAACTTTTGCACCAATATAAAGCTACATTATCAGCGGGTAACATTATAGGCTTTATTTTCGCTGGAAAACCCTTTTCACGCAAGCTAACCCACAAAAGCATGTAATGTATATTTTTTCTCGAAGTACAATATTCGGGGCAGCCCTACCCGGGGTCTGACAATAGTCCGCCGTCGATACTCTGACGTTTAACAGCGCGGCAAAACGTCAGATATACACACTCCAGTAACTTTAACGCTTTATATTCTCTATGCCACTGAAACTAAAGTATTTTTAACGGTTTTCATCGGTAGTAGCCGATTGATTTAATATCTGTGGTGCATTTCAATTGCGAAGGAACTTTTGACTTGCGATTTACTTATGCCACCCTAGCCGTTAACGCTAACCCGTTACTTAATGCAGACAGTTAGTTAAATGATAGATTAATTTTGGATTTCGGTCTTCCTTGTTATAAAATTGAACCCTTACCCAAAACTACTGGACCGAGACTGTTCTAATTTGGTATGAACATCTGTGACCAAAAAACGGATTCGAAATGTGTTACACATTAATTTTAAAAACACTGCTAAACCTAAGTATACACATAAAAAAAAAAAATATGTGTGGTCAAACACATCATCATCAGCTTAGGATTTTCCTAAATAATATCATCAGTATAAAAGTCAATCACTTAACTTTACAATAACTTGGGATCCGTGGTCATGGTGCTTACAACAGTACCGAAATATCGGACACTCGAAACAATAAATACACGTAAGTATCCCGTTTTAAGTCCTAATGATAAAGTTAATCAAGATTTGAAAAAGAGCAACTCTGGAGTTTCTTTCCGATTAGCGTTCGTTTTATAAGGCCATTGTGAAAAACAATTAGAAATCAAAATTATTCTTAATCATTTTTAAGCGTCAACAGCCGCTAAGCTAAGGCTAAGGAGTCGATCGAGAGCTCGCGGATTCCAACCCCACAAGCATTTTTAGATTAGAGTAGCTTCTACCCGCGACTTCATACGCGTAGGAAGGTTTTCCCGCGCAAATCCCGATCCCGTGGGAATTTCGGGATAAAAAGTAGCCTATGTGTTATCCCAGAATGTCACCTATCTACTTACCAAATTTCATTCAGATCCGTTCAGTAGTTTTTACGTGAAAGAGTAACAAACATCCATCCATCCTCACAAACTTTCGCATTTATAATATTAGTAGGACTAGCTTCTACCCGCGACTTCGTACGCGTAGGAAGATTTTCCCGCGCAAATCCCGACCCCGTGGGAATTTCGGGATAAAAAGTAGCCTATGTGTTATCCCAGAATGTCATCTATCTACTTACCAAATTTCATTCAGATCCGTTCAGTAGTTTTTACGTGAAAGAATAACAAACATCCATCCATCCTCACAAACTTTCGCATTTATAATATTAAGTAAGATTAAATTAAATTAAATTAAATATTAAATTAAATTAATTAATTAATTATTAATTAATTAATTAATTTTAGTAAGAGTAAGATGGGAGGCGTTGTCAAGATTGCGAGTAATGTGAATTTATTTATTTATTTATTTACACACACAAGTTATGACAATACAGACAGTAAATACTATGCACAAAATAACAGAACACAAAACACTTAGCAATGGGCCCCAAACTAGGCACAGCCTGTATCTTGGTGGCCCAATATTAAAGCGGAGGTTGACAGAAACCTACTTGTTACTCGGTTCAGAGTACACAGCACAGCCAGTTAAAAAAAGAAATCTAATTAAATATTAAAAAAAAAAAAACAATAATTGACATAATAATTCACATTGATAATTATCCATTTTGTAGCACAAATTTAACAAATTAAGTTAATTTAACAAGACAAATTAAAGAAAAAAAAATGCATAATTGTAAACAAAAAAAAAATTATAGTAATAGTTAATGAAGTTAGTGAATTTGAATTGAATAAGATTGTGTCGGTACATCAATGTCGTAATGGTATTATTAAGTGGATAGTGAAAGAGTGATTCAGTGTTAGTGAGTAGTGTGTAATGCTTTTGCAAGTGAGAGTGTGTGTGTGTGTGTGTGTGCGTGCATGTGTGTGTGTGTTATTGCGAATGAACGGGTGATTTAAAAAATAGACAATAGACAGGGAAGATCTTAAGAGTCGGTTTCTTGGTTTTAAAATTAATTAACAGGGCATAGAAAATTTTCTGTTTCATCGTAAGTTAGGTTCCGAAGCCATGCCTTTAATATAATCTTAGCTTCGAAAACATTTCCAGGGATTCTAAGTGTGGATTTGTTAACTTTATTAAAGACTCGAACAGGTAGAAACAGCGAAAACCGGGAGGCAAATATTGTTTTTATCCTTGGGATTGGAAGACTATCAGCTTCTACCCTCCCTCTTCGGGTGTATGTGAATTTCCTCCCAGAATCAGCAACAAGGTTAAGTAGGGACCTCAGGATATAAAGTTGTCGGACACGCAAGACGTCAGCTTCTTATATAGATCGTCTGTGGGATATCGCCGCGGTTTCCCTAGGAAGACTTTAAGAACAGCCCGCTGGGCACGTTCGAGCTCAATCAAATTGGACTTAGCTGCGCTACCCCAGACGCTTACGCAGTACTGCAGCAACGGGTGACAAAGTGCTAGATACACTTTTCTGCACATGTCTTTCGGAGCACTAGCACGAAGGGATTTCATTATATAAATGAATTTACGTACCTTTCTAGAGAGTGTCGAAATATGTTCTTTAAAAGACAAATTCTGATCAATTATGATGCCCAGGTACCTAATTGATTTTACTTTGCCAATACTACTACAGCAGCACTGTATGGCTTGACAATTTATTTCATGGATTTTAATAAGTTTAATATCCGGACAACTGGGACGGCTAATGTGGAACGTTATAAAATTAGTCTTTTCTACATTAAGAGTCAAAAGATTTCGATTGAGCCAGTTCGATATAATACGCATGCCTTTTTCTGCGGCGTCTAAGGCGTCCGCCCATGTATCACCGTGGAATATGATAGCCGTGTCATCTGCGTAACAGATCATATCTGATCTAGGGATGGTTAAGCTCAAGATGTCGTTCATATACACATTGAATAATGTCGGACCGAGAACACTGCCCTGTGGCACGCCAAAAGTGGCTGCAAGGCTTTCGCTTACAAAATCCCCCACTACCACAGATTGCCATCTATCCGTTAAATAACTTTTGAACCAATCCCGAGCGACACCCCTTACACCAAGGTAGTCCAGCTTTTTCAAAAGCATTTGAATTAAACCGTGTCGAATGCCTTGGCCAGGTCAAGAAAGACACCAATAGCTCGTTTCCCCTCATCAATCTTTGAGGAAACAATATTAGTCAGAAGTCCTGTGGCTTGTTCTGTGGATTTGCCTCGTCTAAAACCAAATTGGCGTCCAGACAATAGGCTGTGTTTCTCCAGAAAACCGACAAGGCGGTTATTTACGAGTTTCTCTAAGATTTTGGATGTAACACATAAAAGAGAAATAGGCCTATAGTTATTGAGACAGTCTTTGGCTCCCTGCTTATGAATTGGTGTTATAACTGCCATTTTCCAACAGCTGGGGAACGTACCCGTAGACATACTTAGGTTACAGATATGTGCTAGGGGGTTCAAGATATATGATTTGATGAGCTTGAGGAGAAGTGGACGGATACCATCAGAACCAGGTGCACTATCGTTTTTCATGTCAGTTATTATGCTATCGATTTCAGAAATGTCAGTAGGGGGAAAGAAAAGAGAATCTTTAGATCGATTTACTAGGTTGGCATCACTGCATAGTCTACTCTCTGTTGTGTGGAGTTTGTCCAGGATGTTGAGAGCCAAGCGTTGACCCACTGAGACAAAATGGCGGTTACATTCATTAATAGAAGAAAAGCCATCTTTTCGGATTCCTAATAATTCCTGGTTGTCATTTGTTTTTTTGGGGAATTCGCAAATGTCTTTAAGGACCCGCCAGAGTGTTTTTGGGTGATTACTGTGACTTTTCAGCTGTTCACTCTCATAAGCCGCCTTGCGCTTATGAAGTATGTCGTTGCAAAAATTCCTGTATCGTTTGTATACGGATTTTAACTCCAGACTAGATGGATTTGCTTTTGATTGAGCATGCAGCAAGTCTCGGTGGCGCATGCACCGAATCAAGCCAGGAGTGACCCACGGCTTTAAGCTGAACTTTGTACGACTGATTTTTACCTGTGTCGAGTGTTTTTTTATGATGTCTAATAAAGTTTTGTTAAATAGAAGCACCGCGTCATTAACTTCAGTTTTAGACATTACTTCGATCCAGTCGAGTTTGCTTACCTCATTTGCGATCTTAGAGTAGTCTATTTTTGTTCTAAACCTGTTACGGGGTGGATTGTTGGCTTTTAATAGGTTCGTTCCTAGGATAACAAGGTCATGGTCAGTTATTGAAGATTTACAGACTACTCCTTGTGCTGAACCTTTAGATCTAATAAACGCATGGTCTAAGCAAGCTTCTCCTCTAGTTGGTTCAGTTATTGAAGGCAGTAGCCTGTGTTCCGACAGAAGACACTGATAGGCGATAAAATTGGCGTTGGGATTACTATCAAGAAGGTTTATGTTCATGTCCCCTGTAACAATCACGCATGGGCTACTGTTTAGAACGTTTAGCGAGTTTTCTAGTGAGTTTAAAAACCCATCAATATTGCTAAATGAGGGAGAGCGGTAGATTCCCAGAAGAGTAACGTCCGTGTTAATTTTGACAATAAGGCAGTTGGCATCATCAAATTCCGGCTCACATACTGAAACTTTCCAAGTATCTCTCACATATACAGTAACTCCACCATTTTTGTTGATAACCTTTTGAGTGCGATAGCAATTGTACCCTGGTAACTGATTGACTATAGAGTTATCGTTGAGCCAACACTCTGTTAGCACAATGACGTCAAATTGGCAGTCAAAACGGTGAAGTACCGTTACAAGCTCAGGAAAGTTTTTTTGCAAGCTCCTTATATTGCAAGTCAGTACTTTAAAGTCATTTTTAATAAGTAAATCCCGACATAGCTCTGGACTATCAATGATACGGCAAGGTAACGTCAGTGTTTCGTCGATGTCGTCTAATATTTCTACTTTATCCGTTATCTAACAATGTAGTAAAAATATGAAAATATAGTGCAAGATGAGTTGTTGCCGCATTTGTGCCTATGGTAATGGATCTGCCGGGTGTGTGATGTGAGTGAGTATGTGATTGGGTGTGTGATTCGTAGTAATTCTGGGTTCGTAATAGGTAATGTAAGATCTTGTTGAAGTGTATTGATTGTTTTTGAATTTTTGTGATGAGTGTATTGATTAGTTTAGTATTTATTAAAGTATGTAGGTGAACATTAGTATTATTATTAGTATTAAGTACAGAAAGTCGTGATTTGTATCCACCATCCCTGTTTATGAAGCTACATGTTAACTTGTACTTATAAAATACATGTTTCATATAAATAGATATAAAAACATAATAACATAAAAAAATTCGTATGAATACATCTCGCACGCCTAGGGACTTTTTACAAAAATAGAGTTCACTGTATAGTCTCGGAAAAGGGAGGTGACGCTGAGGTGATCGTGCCAAGAAAGTTGTCCAGGTCTCTAGTGTTCCTAATTTGAATTGCTGCTTTCCCTTCGACTTGTCGAATGAGTATTTGGCCTCTGTTCGTCCAGCAAAATTTAAATCCAGCGTTGCTGGCTCGCGTTCGCGCTTCACGAAATAAGATCCGATTTTCCTTAGTGAGGTGTTCATTGATGTAAATTCTCCTATTCCGGCCTTGTATTTCTAGGTCCTGTGATGATAGATTGCGTCTCGATTTAAATGCTTTTATTAATTCATCTTTCTTTGATCTTCGCAAGAGTTTGACTATTACCGGCCGGGGGAAGTTGGAGTCTGGGTTGGAAGTAGGGCTTTTCTTCAGACCTGCTCGAGCGACCCAGTCAATATCCTCCAGCGTTAAGCTGACCCCTATTTTAGTGGCTGTGATCAATGCAATATGTTGAAGATTTTCATTATTGGTTTCTTCCACTCCCATAATCTCTATTTCATTTCTCATGGCCGCCTGAGACTGCTGATTTAATTGGTCTTGTAATGAACATATTATTGCGTTACTCTCTGCCAAATTAGTGGAGTTTTGTTCAAGAGTGGCGATACGCCCCTCAAACTGGTCCAGACGAGCATTGCATTTATTCATCCCATCAAATAATTTCGATACAGTAGATTTTAACTCTGCCATGTCTGACCGCATGAGACGAATTTCCAGCACCAACTCAGAAAATGAAATAGACTCTTCAAGGACATCCCGGGTGGGTGAACCGACTGCCATACGCTTGTATGCACGAGATTGCAAATTGACGTGCGAAACGTTGAGCTCAGGAGTTTTCGCAGGTGGACAGACAGGCGTGTTACTGTTGTTAGCCCGGGGGGCTTTAGCGCGGCAAGAAGGGCAAACCCAGTTCTCATTTCTCTTTGAAGGGTCAGTGGTTACATTGACACAGATCGGGTGGTAGTTTTTCTCACATAACGTACAAATTATTAATCGATTAGAAGTTATATCTTGTTTACAAGCATCACAAATTGTATTCATTTTGAATAAAGCAAAACAAAGCTCGCGTTCAAGAACAAAGGCGGTGACTCAGCTGACTACTACGGCGAGGAGTCCACGCATATAGCGCGTGGTACGGGAGCGAGCAGCAAAGCAACAGTTCGTGCGCGTAGGAGTAACGGCGACAGCGATAGTGTAACGGTTAGACTAGTCGGCGCATGCGATGACTCACCCGTGACAAGCAGCTGATCAGTGTTTATTGAGTTTTGGTCTCACTTCATACCGTGATATCTTCGTAAATATGGGTCTGATTATGATGAACACTATCACAGAACACAGTACTTTTCTTGAGCTTTGTATTGATGTAACTTTTATGCTTACATGTAAACTTTATACCACTTATTACGAATATAAAACACGGAGAACGTTAGCTGTGCTGCACACATGAACGAGTCAAGCGCGCGTATCCCTATTATTTTAATTCTACACACATTGATAGTAAGCGTAAAAAAAAAATCTGACCGGTGCCGGTGGCAGCGGTTTAAGCTATTTCATTTCCACACAAAAACGATGATATTAAAGTAGTACCTAATTAAGTAAGTTCCTAATTAGTTCTTTAATTCGAACCTACCATACTAGCATCTAGAGTAGGTACTAATCATCACTAATAAGCTTCGAGCCATTGTTGTGTCGGAAACATCGACACTTGTCGATAGTATCGATAAGGCACGTGATCCGCTACTCACAGACTATTGAATTAGTGATCCTGTAAGCAAGCAAAGTTTATCATCTACAGTTTCCCAAGAAAAATCCGAAGAAAATCTTTGAACAGAAAAACATATCTCGTGTTAGTTAGGTATCAGATTTTTTAATTCATTATAGGATTTTTATTTTCTCGCCTAACGAGTTGTGTTTATGAGAGATATATAAATTTAAAATAATAAAATTGAAGTCAATTGCTGTCCCATTCATAAGACATTGTGTTTTATGTAAATCTTACTAAATGCGAAAGGTTTGATGTCCTTCTTTCACTTAAAAAGAAAGTAAGCTATTTAAAAGTAAGAAGTAATAAGTTTAAGAAGTAATATATATTTAGTATATATTTAAGTATAAGAAGGTTTGTAGGTACAATGATAGTTAAATAGGGCAAGGGACGCTATTTTCCGTAAAACAATACCTTTTCACGCGAGCAAATCCGCGGACGGGAGTTAGTCAATAATATTTACATTCTGGGACAAAGAATTTATTTAGTATTCGTAAACGCAAGCGCATTAGTACATTTTGATACAAGTGGAGAAAGTTTGTTATTGCGGCCGAGGCGGAGTTACGCCCGAGCCACAAGGCGAGGGGGTTATGGAGCCGAGTACTGCAGTAACAAATGTCCACGTGTATCAAACGACGTTTTTCAATACACTTTCGAAGTAAAATACTTCCTCCGAAATTGACGACGCATTTTTATTTGTTTTCCATTGAAGAAAATTATGCGAAGTTGCCAAATAAGTATTTTAGGTTCGATTTAGATGGCAACAGGCTATCCAGAGGCGGCGGCCACCGCCCACGGCCTCGCGGTGCAAAGGGCTTCGCGCCTCACAGCCTCGCATGGAAAATCCAAAAGTACACGCCACAACGGTTTTCTTTATCTATACTATGTAATATTATAAAGAAGATAGATTTTTTGTTTGTTTGTACCAAATAGCTCCGAAACTAATGGAGCAATTTGCACCATTTTCTCAAGACCATAGAATGGGAATGAAACAAAGGCTATAATATATTAAGAAAAAAATACAGATCCATAAGAAAATTGCAATACTGTAACTCAAGTAACAAAAGTTTGCCTATAAAACTCATAATTTGGCTTAAGCTGAGAAAACTATTGATGCTACATAAATATGAAGTAGCATGATTGAAGTACACATTATTGTCTACAAAAAAGTCCACGAGAGTTTATATCTAACTTATTATACAACGTGTAACGGAAACCCCATATCTATCCAAAAGGACTGAAGACAACATCTGGTATGGAGTCTCTGTGCAAAGTTTCAGCTCAAAATAAGTGACTCACAGAATTGACCCCAAATTGTTGATTTCGTATGTTTCTTGAATACCAATAATAACAAGGGAGGGTCATTCCACGTCACTTGCCAATAAAACGATAAATCTCTTCGTTCTTCTTAATTTTAAAAATTCGGTCTCTGGTATCAATGTATTGAAATTTCTAATAAGTTCCACACATGTACACATAAGATTAGAAAACCCTTGCCATATCGTTTATTATGATCCAAAGAAGTACGTAAGTACTTGGTATGTAGATACCCTTTAAATTACACGTTGTATATCTATATTTAAAAATTAGATCGCTGGTAGAAATAACATTAGGTTACATTCGTATCGCAGTATTAATTTTTAACCAAATAAATAGTTTTATTATTAAGGGTATTTGTATAGCAGCAAAATACGTTTTAAATTCATTCGATTTCGTCACTTAATTTCGAAGTTGTCAAGTGTATAAACATGCAACACGCGAATCGTAACGCATAACTTGCGCATAATACGCTTAAAACTACTGAAACGATTAGAAAAATTGTTTTAACTAAATTAAATGCAAGCAACTAACAGCAATAAAGTCTGCTAAAAGCAGGTATGAAACAGATTGTTTTAGTACCATGATTGATTTTGTGCTAAGTAACATGAAATCTATATTTTCAACATTTTGAAAATTTTGGTTTTTGCTAGGACATAAACGAATAAAAAAAAATTAGCCAAGTGCGAGTCAAACTCGCTCATGAAGCGTTCCGTAGTAACTATGCAAAATAACTTTGTTTTTCATAGTGTTTCTATGAAATACAAAGTTATATTTGTGGTTTTAGAAAATGTACTATATCTCAAAAACTGTTGATCTCGTTCAAACTAACTTTTATTGAAAGTTTTTATTAAGATCTACAACATATATTTTTTTTCCAGATTTTTCACTCCATTATTATAGAAGTTATAGGGGGGAGACACACATTTTACCACTTTGGAAGCGTATATCTCTTAAACGATTGACTTTAAGAAAAAGTGGTTTTAGAAACCACTATGTCATTTTCAAAGACCCTGTCCATAGATACCACAGACGTGTAGGTTTGATGAAAAAATATATTTTTTGTTTTAGTTCTATGTATGGGAAGCCCCCCTTAATTTACAGGACTGTAAGTAAATCCTGACAGTTTTTCAGTATATGCTTTTTTTGTTTTTAGGGTTCTGTAGTCGAATGGCAAAAAACGGACCCTTATATATGGATTCCTCATGTCTGTTTGTCTGTCCGTCCGTCCGTATGTCACACCCATTTTAATCCGAAACTATTAGGACTACGCATATGAAACTTAGTAGGTATGTGTATTCTGTAAACCGTTTTCCAATTTTTTTTTTAAATTAAAAATATATATAAAATTAAGTTAATTTTTTTTTTTTCTTAAAGTCAATCGTTTAAAAGACAGACACTTCCAAACTGGTAAAATGTGTGTGTCCCTCCCTCTAACTTCTATAACAATAGAGTGAAGAATCTAAAAAAAATGCTATAAGTAGATCTTAATGAAAACTTTCAATAAAATTTGGTTTGAACCAGATAGAGTCAGTAGTTTTTACATTTTATAAAACCGCAAATATAACTTTGTATTTCATAATAACACTATGAAAATCAAATTTATTTTCAATTATTTTGCGTAGCTACTACGGAACCCTTCATGAGCGAGTCTGACTCGCACTTGGCCAATTTTTTATTCTATATTCCTTTGTTCCTGCACCATCAGAGGGCCTCGCGAAATGTACCTTGCCCACATTAAGTTTAGGTCTTGCGCCGCCACTGAGGCTATCGCAAGCATTTTGAGCCTCAATCACAATATCTGGCGGCGTAGCATTTAAATTGTTCTCATCAAAACTTAAATTCGACATACTCACGCAAAAAACACAAATTAATAAGATTTAATTTATAACCATATTCAAGTAATCGAAGCCGAACCCATGAAATACTTATTATTGAGTAGTTCGGGTGGGCCATCTGTCATCATCAGTTCCATTTCACCAAATGGTGCTTTTCAAATGAAATTGCACTGCTACTATAGAAAATAGTTAAATCACTATAGGTGTGCCTATAATATTTGATGAGTTCCCTTGATTTCTCTATGATCCCATCATCAGATCGTGACTTGGTGATAATGGGACTACCTTTGAAGTAAACCCTTTCAAACAAAACAAAAATGTTTCCAAATCGGTTCAGCCGTCTTCGAATAATCGGTGATCAAACATTAAAGAAAAATATACGCGTCGACTTGAGAACCTCCTCCGTTTTGTTCGTCGGTTAATTAATGTTTTATTTATTTAGGAAACATTTTCCTCATTATAAATAAATAAATAGTATTTAAGGGGAGTGATGTGGTTATAAATAATTAGGTAATCATAAATAAATAGTTTATCGGAATAAAGTTCCAAATAAAAACTTTTTTGCAAAAAATAAAACCGACTTCCATATCAAAACACTACAAAGCCAAAAATAATTTTAATTTCGGTAGTCGGTGTTATTGGCTTTGTATTTTCTTTTTTTTTCACACCGCCTTCCGAAATTAAAATTATTTTTGGCTTTGTAGTGTTTTGATATGGAAGTCGGTTTTATTTTTTGCAAAAAAGTTTTTATTTTCGCGCTTTTTAGTGGATCAGTTTGTAATTAATCTAGTTACAAAAGCCAAAATGTCAACTACTTATCACCTTCACCAGCAGAGTAAACGAAAAGGTCGTCAATGTAAATATTGTTTTCAGACTTTTGTCTATTTTTCTGAAACGGCTTGTCCGATTTCGATAAAATTTTCAGGGGACCATTTGGAAAGTATACCCTTTCCAACAAAAAAATAATTTTTCAAATCGGTTTGCAAGCGACGGAGCTATGCCCGAACAAACATAAAAAAAAACAAACAAACATCCGAATTGAGAACCTCCTCCTTTTTTAGAAGTCGGTTAAAAATACAAAAACTGAAATGAGAACCGAATTCAAAAGTTTCGAAAAAACGGACTGTGGTCAATCTGAAATACACGTTAATTTTCGAAAACTTACTAGGCGCACATATACATAAGGAACTCGTTTTTCTCGTAGAAATAGTTGCGCAATCAATCAGTTATCATTTTTTGAACGGTACTAATACTTAAATAACATTTCAATATTCCTTATCATGCTTTATTTATTTCGGGAGGAGCTCGTGGCTAAATAATAATAATAGCGGCACGGGTCGATCTACAAAGTCAAGCAACGCTAGCCGACGATGAGCCGTGTATGGGTGAACATCTAAATTATTAATAACTTTGTTTTTCATAGTGTTTCTATGAAATACAAAGTTATATTTGTGGTTTTAGAAAATGTACTATATCTCAAAAACTGTTGATCTCGTTCAAACTAACTTTTATTGAAAGTTTTTATTAAGATCTACAACATATATTTTTTTTTCCAGATTTTTCACTCCATTATTATAGAAGTTATAGGGGGGAGACACACATTTTACCACTTTGGAAGCGTATATCTTTTAAACGATTGACTTTAAGAAAAAGTGGTTTTAGAAACCACTATGTCATTTTCAAAGACCCTGTCCATAGATACCACAGACGTGTAGGTTTGATGAAAAAATATATTTTTTGTTTTAGTTCTATGTATGGGAAGCCCCCCTTAATTTACAGGACTGTAAGTAAATCCTGACAGTTTTTCAGTATATGCTTTTTTTGTTTTTAGGGTTCTGTAGTCGAATGGCAAAAAACGGACCCTTATATATGGATTCCTCATGTCTGTTTGTCTGTCCGTCCGTCCGTATGTCACACCCATTTTAATCCGAAACTATTAGGACTACGCATATGAAACTTAGTAGGTATGTGTATTCTGTAAACCGTTTTCCAATTTTTTTTTTAAATTAAAAATATATATAAAATTAAGTTAATATTTTTTTTTTCTTAAAGTCAATCGTTTAAAAGACAGACACTTCCAAACTGGTAAAATGTGTGTGTCCCTCCCTCTAACTTCTATAACAATAGAGTGAAGAATCTAAAAAAAATGCTATAAGTAGATCTTAATGAAAACTTTCAATAAAATTTGGTTTGAACCAGATAGAGTCAGTAGTTTTTACATTTTATAAAACCGCAAATATAACTTTGTATTTCATAATAACACTATGAAAATCAAATTTATTTTCAATTATTTTGCGTAGCTACTACGGAACCCTTCATGAGCGAGTCTGACTCGCACTTGGCCAATTTTTTATTCTATATTCCTTTGTTCCTGCACCATCAGAGGGCCTCGCGAAATGTACCTTGCCCACATTAAGTTTAGGTCTTGCGCCGCCACTGAGGCTATCGCAAGCATTTTGAGCCTCAATCACAATATCTGGCGGCGTAGCATTTAAATTGTTCTCATCAAAACTTAAATTCGACATACTCACGCAAAAAACACAAATTAATAAGATTTAATTTATAACCATATTCAAGTAATCGAAGCCGAACCCATGAAATACTTATTATTGAGTAGTTCGGGTGGGCCATCTGTCATCATCAGTTCCATTTCACCAAATGGTGCTTTTCAAATGAAATTGCACTGCTACTATAGAAAATAGTTAAATCACTATAGGTGTGCCTATAATATTTGATGAGTTCCCTTGATTTCTCTATGATCCCATCATCAGATCGTGACTTGGTGATAATGGGACTACCTTTGAAGTAAACCCTTTCAAACAAAACAAAAATGTTTCCAAATCGGTTCAGCCGTCTTCGAATAATCGGTGATCAAACATTAAAGAAAAATATACGCGTCGACTTGAGAACCTCCTCCGTTTTGTTCGTCGGTTAATTAATGTTTTATTTATTTAGGAAACATTTTCCTCATTATAAATAAATAAATAGTATTTAAGGGGAGTGATGTGGTTATAAATAATTAGGTAATCATAAATAAATAGTTTATCGGAATAAAGTTCCAAATAAAAACTTTTTTGCAAAAAATAAAACCGACTTCCATATCAAAACACTACAAAGCCAAAAATAATTTTAATTTCGGTAGTCGGTGTTATTGGCTTTGTATTTTCTTTTTTTTTCACACCGCCTTCCGAAATTAAAATTATTTTTGGCTTTGTAGTGTTTTGATATGGAAGTCGGTTTTATTTTTTGCAAAAAAGTTTTTATTTTCGCGCTTTTTAGTGGATCAGTTTGTAATTAATCTAGTTACAAAAGCCAAAATGTCAACTACTTATCACCTTCACCAGCAGAGTAAACGAAAAGGTCGTCAATGTAAATATTGTTTTCAGACTTTTGTCTATTTTTCTGAAACGGCTTGTCCGATTTCGATAAAATTTTCAGGGGACCATTTGGAAAGTATACCCTTTCCAACAAAAAAATAATTTTTCAAATCGGTTTGCAAGCGACGGAGCTATGCCCGAACAAACATAAAAAAAAACAAACAAACATCCGAATTGAGAACCTCCTCCTTTTTTAGAAGTCGGTTAAAAATACAAAAACTGAAATGAGAACCGAATTCAAAAGTTTCGAAAAAACGGACTGTGGTCAATCTGAAATACACGTTAATTTTCGAAAACTTACTAGGCGCACATATACATAAGGAACTCGTTTTTCTCGTAGAAATAGTTGCGCAATCAATCAGTTATCATTTTTTGAACGGTACTAATACTTAAATAACATTTCAATATTCCTTATCATGCTTTATTTATTTCGGGAGGAGCTCGTGGCTAAATAATAATAATAGCGGCACGGGTCGATCTACAAAGTCAAGCAACGCTAGCCGACGATGAGCCGTGTATGGGTGAACATCTAAATTATTACATATTTTCTAAAACCGCAAATATAACTTAAAAAAAATAATAAAGACCATGAAAAACAAAGTTATTTGGCGTAGTTGTAAAAAATGTCAATAAGCTAGTTTTACGAAATTTGTAAGGTTTTTTTGTCAAATAAATATACATATTATATTATTCTAGTTTCTTCGGAACCCTTCGTGGGCGAGTCTGACTCGCACTTGACCAATTTTTTTAATTAAAAAACTTTTTTTGCAAAAAAATAAAACCGACTTCCATATCAAAACACTACAAAGCCAAAAATAATTTTAATTTCGGTAGTCGGTGTTATTGGTTTTGTATTTTCTTTTTTTTCACACCGCCTTCCGAAATTAAAATTATTTTTGGCTTTGTAGTGTTTTGATATGGAAGTCGGTTTTATTTTTTTGCAAAAAAGTTTTTATTTTCGCGCTTTTTAGTGGGTCAATTTGTAATTAATCTAGTTATAAAAGCCAAAATGTCAACTACAAAAAACTAAAAACGCGCGAACAAAAAACACAATATAGAGTAACCGAAAAGGTCATCAATGTAAATATTTTTTTTAGACTTTTGTTGATTTTTCAGAAACGGCTTGTTCGATGTCGATAAAATTTTCATGGGACCATTTGGGAAGTATACCCTTTCCAACAAAAAAAGAATTTTTCAAATCGGTTGGCGAGCGACGGAGCTATGCCCGAACAAACATAAAAAAAAAAAAAAAAAAAAAAACAAACAAACATCCGAATTGAGAACCTCCTCCTTTTTCAGAAGTCGGTTAAAAATTATATTTGGTTCAATTGGGTCCCGCCTTCTTGTAACTTTTTTAAATAAAAATGTGCTTGTTTCTTCCATTTTAGTAGAGCAGTCGGGTTGTTTAGATTTTTAAATAAGTTTTTTATTATACCTTCATACTAGCCTAAGATCGGGAGTGCTGCAGAAGTACTGAAAGTGGTGATCGCCCGCATGCAATAAATATATTTTGCACTAGTGCTAAAAGTGCGCCGGTCAGCCAATACCCATTAAATTATTTATGTAGTACATTATAGCTATGTAGTCAGCAACACGAAAATTGACCAAGATGAACAAAAAATTAATGGCACAATAATTAGTCGCTCTTAGCTCGGTCGCTATTTTTATTCAGTTGCGATAACATAGATGCACATTAACAAAATAGACGATAACCTCTACTTACCGAAAATGTATGATTTAAATTGAATCTAGTTTTCAGACCCTTTTTTTTCGGCTGAGAAAATCATCGAATGACTTTTCCTGCTCTGTATGGAGTGAAAGGGGAGTGTAAGACTTTTACTGACTAAAAACCCTCTTCGTTCAGCTAACCTTTAGGTATCTTATATGTTGTTAGAACATTCCCGCAACCCGGCAGGTTCCCACAACCACGGCAGGAGTTTTTAGATCCTAGGTTACTTGAAAAGTCAACCAAATCCTTTTTGGCATCATTTCACTACATTAGCTTTGAATCAAAACCAGCTACCGACCTCGCATAGACTACATGAAATATAATGTTATTTTCTAACTGAACTAAACAAAACATTATTTTTCTGTGATGTCAATATACTACCGTTTCTAATCAGAACTACCAGGCGCGCAGAGCTCTAAAAGGGTTTGTGTATTAGGAAAAACTAAGACAGTGTGTAGGTAATAAGATGACGTAAGCTAAGTGACGCGGCCGTGTACACGTGTGCCTCAAGCATCAGTCACCTCGACTTGAGACCCCGCTTGGTTTGCCCCCGGGGCGGTCGGTAGGGTTGTCCGAAATAAGTTTAGAAAAATAAATTAATATTATGCCAATTTTCTGGGTACTTTTTTGTAGACAGTGTTATTGACAAACTTTTTGATGAGTATTTTTAAAGATAAACGTACAGTGATATAATAAAACAAAATTGTAACTCAATGTTCAACAGTAAAATCTGGATCGACCTGTAAAAGGCCAATCAATATCTACGAAATCGCGTCTTAGCCATGTATCACTGTTAAATACAAATAATACTACTACATAACTTAACTTTAATTCCTGGTAATAAATACTGCATGCATTCTCAAACCAATTTCCAGATATTCCCAGGAAAGAGAAAGTATCATGAACCTTTTATCGCAAATAACATCAATGAATGTGACGAAGAAAACTACGAGAGGTAAGTATTAAAACTTTGGCTTAAGTTTTTTTTGTTTTTAATGTGGCTTACATAGTAGCCAATGTTGTTAGTAACCCGTCTTGTCCCACTGTTTGACGAAGTCCTTCCACATTTGTTTCATTCAGAGCTGTCAATTCCAAAGACGAACCTTTAATAAAGTATCATTAGAACTTGAAACGGGATATTTACCATGTGTATTTATTGTTTCGAGTTTCGTCCGTGATCATGGCGCTTGCAACAACAGTTCCGAAATATCGGAAACTCGAAACAATAAATACACATGTTTAAGTTCTAATGATACTGTTAGTGATCATGTTAGCTTAAAAACTTTGTTAATGTTCTTGAACTCAACAAAAATGCGTTCATAAATTCTTTTACAAAACATTATTTTAACAAAAAATTAATTATTCTCTTCGTGTGCCGTCCCTGATGGCGGGAGCAACAGCGCCATGAGAGGGGGGCGACGCGCCGGGGCGGGGCTGGGGCGGAAGTGTCGTGCGTGCGATTTAATTCCATCGCCGCCGCGCGCCCGGGACACGGGCCCGAGCGCACTTGAAGTTGAGGGATGGGTTTATTTGTGTGGTGTTATATCGACTGTCGATAAACTTAATTTTTGGATGATAGATTTGGACTTTGGTTGAGTTGATGCTACTTTAATTTAGAACTATTATTGCACGAATAAGTTTCAAGCAATATATTATTTCAGACTAAGTTTGATTGGTAGGTGAGCAAATGGTTTTTCTACTCCATGTGGTGCTTATAACAATTTAACAGCATAGTTTATAAATATAGATAGATAGATACAATATACTTTATTGTACACCAAAAATTGAAACACACTTACATAACCTTATTTTTATAAGTTTGGTTACAATGGCGGTCTTATCGCTGAGAGCAATATCTTCCAGACAACCTTTGGAAGTTTTTGAAAGTTTTGAAAAATAATAAAACAAAATGAGCATCTGCATCTGACCTAGGCCGAGCCTGTATTTCAGAACGCCGTTCACTTTACAATATATCAAAATTTACAACATATGTCATCATAGGTAGGTACTTATACCAACTATAGTAAAAGTGTAACTTACAAGTAAATAGTATAGTATTTTGTGCTTTTTCGTAGTATGACTGAGAATGTAAGTATATAGGTACGTAAATAAAGACTGAATATTCTTACAACTTTCCCTCATAGCAATCAGATACACTTTCTTAATCACAATCTTGACACTAATTTCTTCACTTCAGCGGAACACATAAAACTGCGAGAAATATTCTCGGTCCCGGATATCGATAACGCAGCCACAGCACTACGCTCGTGAAAGGCGGTGGAAGCGGCGGGCTGGTCGTAAAATTGCGAGACCAGGTGATTCTGTCGGCGGCGTTACACCTACATAAGTACATTCAGCTACAGTATGTACTTAGCACAGGGCTGCCAATACACTGTACAATTAATTGATGTTGTTTTTAAATCATGGTGAAGTAATAATGCTGTGCGCGTTGATGTTCAAGGTTTAGTGACCATTCAGACAGTTCTCCGAGCTGTGGAAAGTATGTTAAACTGTTGTTTCTGGCTGTCATTTTTATATCTTTATCAGTCATTACGGCAATCATAAGCCGAAGAATCAAACTCGAAGCTAGTGCATGGTTTGAAATTGGTCGTTTCCTATGGAAAAGAACCGGCAAAAAATCCACGGTTACTCTTTTCAAAATATCGTCTAATTTCACATGTATCCAGACTGAATACAGGTTTAATAGGCATGAGAGGATAGTGTGAATCGATTATCACAGCATAATCTAAAAATATAAAAGTGGTATCTATAGACAGGTCTTTAAAAATGACATTATAGTGTCTAAAATGACTTTTTCATAAAGTTAATTGTTTAAAAGATATACGCTTCCAAAATGGTAAAATGTGTCCCCCCCTCTAACTTCTATAATAATGAAGTTAAAAATCTAAAAAAAAACATATGTTGTAGATTTTAATGTAAACTTTCAACCAAAATTGGTTTGAACGAGATCGAGTCAGCAGTTTTTGAGATACAGTATATTTTCAAAAACCGCAAATATAACTTTGTAATTAATACAAATACTATGAAAAACAAAGTTATTTGGCGTAGTTGTAAAAATTGTAAATAATCTAGTTTTAAGAAATTTGTAAGATTTTTTGTTTTTTTTTTTCAAATATATATTAAGTATGTTATATTTATTATAGTTACTACGGAACCCTTCATGGGCGAGTCCGACTCGCACTTGGCCAATTTTTTAACCTCTGCAACTCAGTTATATGTTTAGCTGAGTTGCAGAGGCATTGTGTCAGGAGTGGGTTCACGGCAATTTTGTAATGGGTGGGGTTCGAACCCGCGAACTCTCGATCACAAGTCCTTATACATAAGGTTATTGACGCTTCTTTGAGGGAACATAGACCCATAGATAAATACCTTAACCTAAGTATACATATAAAAATTGTTGTGTAAGTAAATAAAACTATGTTAGTATCACTTAGGTACACTAGGTCTTTGGGAATACCTAGACATATTGATGGACAAATCCATACTTACATATCCATACTTACTATATACTTACTATACTTACTTACTTAATATTATAAATGCGAAAGTTCTCTGTCTGTCTGTCTGTTACCTTTTCACGCCTAAACCGCTGAACCGATTGAGCTTAAATTTGGCATGGGTTCAGTATAATAATATTTTTAGGATGCTGTTGGGACTGCCACGATGGTGCAGCGCATCTGCTATGTTTGCGCAAAACCGAGCTGACGGCTTCCACGCCGTCATTCGCAAGAGAACCGCATCGCTGTTGTCAAGGTTGCGGGCGAGTGGCAACAGCATTCTAAAAACTGTGGCGGAGAGTATCGACTCTCCGATTATTAAAAGTTTTGTGAGAAGGACAATCACTAACCATTAATTTGGGGATGTCCTTTTCACAATACTATATGGTCTGTCTTCTTCTCTATTGTATTTTAACTACTAACACTAGTAATAAGTTATATTATTGTTTACTAACACGCTGGATCATTGTTGTCTGAAAATAAAGAATTATTATTATTATAGGATATTTTTTATCCCGGAATTCCGACGGAATCGGGAATTACGCGGGAAAAACCTCCCACGCGAACGAAGTCACGGGCAAAAGCTAGTTGTTAAATATTTGCGTGAAAATGTGCCCTTTAATGGCTTAATTGAGACAAATGAATTGGCTTTGACGTTTTATGCGGGTAATATTTTTGTTTATTGTGTATTTTCTACAATGGCTCTCCTCCTACCTATAGTAGAAAATAGGTTTTTTTATTTTGTCTACTATTTTAAAATAGATTTTGCAACGTTGCCTAGGTCAGTCCATAGATGGCGATCTTTTTTTTAATCCGCTGCACTCCTTTTTTATAAACTATAACTATAATTATAAACTATAACTGCGCCCGTAGTCCACCTTCTACGAAATTTTCATAAAAAAGGATACTTACTTATAATGTTTTTGGTTTTTCGTATTATTATATAAATTTCTACGTACAGTAATGAGACTTAAATATAAGCACACTATACCATAATATATATACACTATACCAGCGTTTACTTCTGTGTCCCCCTGTCTCTGGTTCACGTTTATCCTCTTGCAAGAGAATATCTATGGCAACATCGACCTCTACGTTCTAATACAATAGTTGTTGTTTTTGGAAGCCTTCGTTTGATGATGTTGAGCCATGTTTGCACAGGTTCACACAGGCGGTTCGTGAAATTGAGAGAACAGGTGATTATGCCGGCAGCACCATACTTATGTGCATGTAGTACGCTCCGCTATGTACCAATCTAGGGTTGTCACGTAGTGTCTCTAAGGTTTGTGTTCTAATTAAGATGAACAGATTTTCCTAGAATACACACACACAAAGATTGTATTCAATGTCTTTGAAGAGCTCGTAGCAAAATAAATTATTACTTTTCACTGTTTTGTTATGAGGTCGAAAGAGATGATACAAAAATTTCGTTTCATTGCTATTTGCTTTCAAAAAGAAAATTATAGGACGGTTTCAATTGCACTTTACGTTTCCAATATTTTGAGTAACTATTTCTCTAGAAAGTTGTATTCAGCATTATTAAAAACAAAATATTGGCAGAGAGCAAAACAACACGTTCTAAAAGATGACTTTTACGATTATTTCTCGTTCTATTCTGTTGTCCAAAACAGTACAAAAACAACTGTGAAAAAGTAAAGCAATATACTGCAGTGGAACTAAACGGCTCAAGCTTGGCAGAGGTGATCATGACTCCGACAGTCCAAATTCCACCTGTTGCTATAATTCAATGAACCAATCTCTAGCACAACATATAGACCTTTTACTTAATGTTCTTGAAAAATCTCAGGAGATCACACTTATCATACAAGGACGGCAAGATAAAAGGTGAGTGTTAAGATGTCGACATAACGAGAAGTCTGAAAGGAGAAGATATGTTGTAAAGATTCTTAGTAAGTGATAAAAAGGTCTAGGCATTAAATCAGTTATAACTACGCTTTATAAATCAGATTACCAGAGTGACGATAAGATGAGTATCCGACGCTTCATCTTCTTTTTTTGTTTAAAAAATACCTTGGAATTTCTCGTGTATCCTGAGTGCATTTGTACAAACACATGGGAATGGGGATATTTAAGAGTGAATAGGCAACTTCTAGGCAAACGTACTTCATCTTCGACCACATCAACATTAGGTGAGATGGTGGTCAAACGCAACCTATTTTTAGGCCATACAAACATTTATTCCAACGGAGGACAATCATATCGTCATTTTCTGGCTGAGCTATCTGAATCTCTATACACACCAACTTTCGCAAGCCTCTGCTTCTTGTTTATACAAGGAACATCAATACGTGATACTAATTTCTCATCACTTTTGCACAGCCCTGCACAGCGGTATCACAGTATCCTGTCTCCTACCTACTTACGTGGAGTACGTGCGACGGCGCTACAAACTTGTGTTGTACCTAGGGTTGCCATCACCAAATTTGCCAGCCCTAGACAAAGACTTATAAACCCCGGACATTTGGGTAAAATCACAGTTTTTCCCCGGACACCGTAGAAAAATACATTTTTGAACTTGAAACTAAAAACAACGTTGTTTAATTATGGTTTTTATTTACTGATAAAGTGATAACATTGTAGAGCTTTAGAACTTTTTTAATAACAGTATCTTCCTTTTCATTTAATCAACGTAACATAAACAATGAGATGAAATACCATACGAAAATAATAATAGAGATCGTGCTTGTTGGTACCCGTAAGACCGATGTGTGTCCGGGTTTTACCTGGACGCTTATTGGAAAAACCCCCCGGACGCCCCCGGACGCTCTCCAAACCAGGACAAATCCGGGAAAACCCGGACGGATGGCAACCCTAGTTGTACCAGATATTTAATATTACATCAACTGTACATAACATCTTCTGTGAAGTCGTCTGTACAGAATTCTGACTGAACCTGTATGTATCGAGACGATTTCTCGGCCAATACCTACCGAAGACGGTATTGGCAGAACTTTCCATACAAACCAGGAGTGTCAAACTATCGATTTACTCCATCAAATACCATCTCGAGATCGAACTAAAACAGCTCGTCATCAATCTGTCAGCAATTATGCCAAATATATTGGAGTCAGATTCCAGTCTACCAGGATGATACTGAGTAGTATTTAACATGAAAAAGCAGCTTATCTGACCCCCGATAACTTAGGGACCGGGTAATATATTTGCCTTGGGAACACTAGTATCAGGTTTCTGACATCTGACTATCCGTAACGCCTGTAAAAATTCTGCTTGTCCCAAGAAATGGTATTCACAATTCCCAAAAAAGCGTAAACCTTAACGATCGCGCTAAGCGGGTGCCTTTATTTAACCACGAGCTTCTCAAGATAAGTGCTGGCTAATAAACTGATAGCTTGAAATAATTCTGAATATGACTACTGGCTAAGCAACCATTTTATTTGCAATTGAGTCTACAGTCGCTATCTCTCGCGACCTGCCGTAGTCTGTGAGAACACAGCGTTACACTTACGTTCCTTAATGATGTTAACAGCATCTCGCAAAGGTACGAATCTTGTGTTTTGATTTTGAAATCTTCAGCGTGAATTTCGGCTTTCATATGAGCCTGATTTATTGATCGTTGCCTTTGTATCAGCTCCCCTCTTCAATGTGCTTGTTGCTTGGTCAAAGGTTAGGGAACCATTCTAATCGAAGAGACACTAGAAGCTAAATCATAACAGGCGCACAGACCGATTGCCGAAGTTAAGTATTGCTGGCCGAGGTCATGGCGAGGATGAGTGACCATCTATACTAATATTATAAAACGGAAATGTTTGTTTGTTTGTTCAAACGTGCTAATCTTCGAAAGTCTTGGGTCGATTATGATTTTTTTTATAATAGGCTCGCGTTTGACTACCATCTCACCTGATGGTAAGTGATGATGTGGTCGAAGATGGAGCACGGTTGCCTAGAAATAACCTATCACTCTTGACTTAAAGACCCCCAGGTCATAGCGATCAGGAAACACAGACTCCGGCAGGGAATTCCACTCCGTAGCCGTACGCACAACGAAAGTATTCCCAAAACGTTTTGTGCGTATGGGTGGGATGTCCACCATGTAACGTGGTATGGAAGTAGTACCTTTTACCCGACCGTGACAAGTTATCGTGATAAGATTCACTGGAGCGAAGCCCTGCGCCACTGCATCCGAGAATCTTCCTTTTTATCCCCGGACCGACCTTAGCAAGCGTTGTTTAACGTTGAAGATCGACTATTTAGCAACACACTCTAGCTACTGTGTACCTCAATATATTAATCACAACGCGCTAAACACCAAAATGATCTATGAGCATCTTAATCTACGCACATCACAATACTACCTCAGGGTTTCCACTGTTTTCAAATGTCGGTCTACGCTTAAGGTCCCTGTCCACATAGCAGCGACATGTCACTTCTAAAACGAGGCTTTGTTGATTGTGACAGTGAAAATCCCCTTGAAACATAATGGAGTAGTGTGCATAATGCGTTCGGAGTTCGTCGATACCTGGATTTGTGGTCTCGTGTTCGGACTTATGAAGTTAAAGTTTGGTCTTAGCGCGTATGTATTTACAAGTCTTCTGGTTAACATATTGAATATTTTTGTTGAAATACTAGCTTTGGCATGCGATTTCGTCTCCATGGATGTTAGATATCATGCTAAGAGAACATAATTTTAGTTTAAAAGACGTTATCCCTACTTCCCCTTTTTTTTCACGCCTAATGCAGTTTCTACTGATTAATTTTGAAATTTTAGTACAGAGATAGATTAGACCTTAGAGAATAACATAGGCTACTTTAATTGTAATCTATAGGCAAAATTTTAATTAAATTCGTTCAGTAGCTTTAGCGTGAAAGAGTAACAAACACGTGCATCACATTAAAAACTTCTACGTTTATTTAATTGCTAAATCCGTTCAACAGATGTGTTAATTGGCCAAACTTTTGCGTTTGATGGCGATAGGCTGAAAACATGGGTTTATTTTTTTAATACCATACACTTTATTGGAACGTACGAGACAAAACAAAATGTTGAGGAAGCACATAATATTTTCTGACACATTATTGAATAAACATTTATGTGAATTCTGATTTAAACTGATACATTTAGCAACTGATGAACTGACTGACAATAACAAAAAGTAAAAACTTGTTTGATGCTAACAAACCGAAAATAAATACATTTAAAAGCTATCGATGTCGATATAATCGGCCGCATTAGCACATCCCTATCGCATGCCGAGGGCGATTTACGGGCGCGCGACAAGTCGCAAACTGGCGCAAACTCAGGTGACTGCGCGACCGTACGTGCAGCCGGCCGGTACCTACCGCACGGGACATTGCCCCGCACAACACGTCCACCGAAGCACCACTCAGTACGAACTTCATAATTTATTTATATATTAAAACTTGTAACCAACTTATTGTTATATAAGTTAGGTTAAATATAAAAACACATACTAAAATAAAAACCCTAAACTATATACCTATATCTAAAAATAATCTAAAATATGGCGTCGAGAAATTCATGCGCATCGCTGTCCACTGGTAATGTGCCCAAAAGACTGGCTGCATTGCCATGTTGTGTGGCAATGCTTAATCTCTGTCCAAGGTAAAAGTCAGTCCTTGAGTCACGCGAAGTGTCGACTAGGCGTCTGGAAAGGTCTTTAAATAATTTGTGAGTACTCGGACCCCACGATGTCAGGGTTTCAACCAGGGCTCGGAAACCGGTTAAAATTCTTAACCGGTTACGGTCATTGACCCCAAACCGAAATCAATTTAGGTTAAGGTTGCAAAACTGGTTTTTGCGGGAAACCGGTTTTATGTGAAAATTAACCGGTTAAAAACAAATTAAAAAAAAGTAAGTAGCGACTGGCGTAGGTCTGTATGCTCGACGCTTTGTTTGCGGGCGCGCAAAGAACTAAGCTCGAACTAAGTAAGTCGAAACATGAATCTACCCGCACCTAACATCTTTTTTCCTAATGTTTTCTGGGGTACTAAATAATGTCACTATAACTTGTTGAAAATATTTACGAATTACGCAATTAACCGGTTAATTTGGGTGTCAAAACCGTTTGTGCTTATGTAACCGGTAACCTTTATCATTTGGGTTACATAAGAACAGTTCACTTGTTTAACCGGTTAATGAAGGAACGATATATTTACCGGTATTTAATCGAAATTAACCGTTCTTTTTAAACCGGTTCAGAGCCCTGGTTTCAACCCCAAACGAACCACAAAAAACTTTATGCACCACAAAATGTAGAACGACGAACTTAAAGGCGCTTATAGCTGCAACACAGTTGTAAATTTTTGCAGCTATCATCGTTCTTATTTTTAATCAAGCCAACTGTCTATGTTCCAAAACATTTTTTTTATTACTGATGAGCCCACACTTGACCTCAATCTCGCCTGATGGTAAGCGATAAAAAAAACTATTTACTTTTACTTTACTTTACTTAATGCCTTAGGCATTCTCTACCAGTCAACCAAGGGTGATGAAAAAATAACATCATAATCTTTATTCTCTTGCCACAATGTAATTAATTATAATAATTCAGCCTATTATGTTTCCATTGCTAGGGAACAGGTCTCTCTATGAGCACGAATGGTTTGTAATCCTCCACAAGGATCCAGTGCGAATCGGAAGATGTCACGTTTTTGGATTTTTGGTCCTAGGACATACCGATTTCCTAACGATGTATTTCTTCACCGATTTGAGAAATATAAATTACACAAAGTAATGTGCCTGATTGGCTCCGAACGCACTATATGCAACTCGCAAGTCAGGCTCGTCACCACAATGCCAACGGCTCAGATATCTAAATCACCCGCCACAATACACATTTTTATCATTTTAGGGTAACCTTTCATACAGCAACCATATTATGGGAGACTGGTGCCTAAGCTAGGCTAAGGGCTATTTCAGGACACCAATGGAAATCTAGTTCTTAGTTTAGATCAAATAGCTTTTATATGTTTTTCAAATTCGACGTCATGGTTGCAGCGGTTAAGCGATTGGCTGCTGCGTCGCGGGTTCAATTCCCGCACGGCCAGAACCGCCACGACCAGAATGTCATAGTATGGCATAGAGATCTAGGTGCAATGCATGGGAGTCCAATGTTTGTACAACGCAACCACGATGCAAGTGAAAGGAGAATGCCGAGGCTTCTTTCAACACTCGGCCAGAACCGACAAAGATGAACTATATATCATAAAAAAGGAAAATAATTATAGAATTTCACTATATAATTTGTTTTCTATAAGAAGTACACCAAAAAAGTTATAGTTCTTTGAAATTGACCACCTAATACTTCTAATTTTAACGATAACATGAAATAAACTATTAAATGATTGAATAATTAATACTGAATTCAGTTTCAACAGCCACGGTAGTCGTTAGTAATACAGAAATCGGGGTCCGGTAACACAGCAATAAACAACACAAAACTTAAAAAACACGCAAGACACTTCGTCGCTCGTCATAAAACGCGGGAGAAATAAAACTTTTGACAATAATTGTCAGTGACAACTACAAGATTAAGTGTTACCAGCACTATATAACTATTCTAAACTGTATCAATAATTGAATTGAATTATTTTAAATTATTATAAAATAGTCAAAAATATAACTAAACATTATTTATTATTATAAGAATTAAGAGGACTTTTGTAAGTAATCAATTCACTTACGTAGGTTCATAATTATATTAATGTAATCGATTTGCAAGTGCAATTTCGTATCGATATTATTTTATTTTGGTATTGGGAACATTTCTAATTAAAATTGTAGATGGAAAACGTGTTGATAAATTGAATAACTATTTAAAATTACTTTTAAACGGTGTACTTCTACAGATTTTATTTATACTCTATAATTCTTACTATTTTATATAATGAATTATCATAAACTAGCGGCCCGCCCCGGCTTCGCACGGGTGCAATGTTTATATTAAATATAGGCAGCGTTCGCGAGAATCGTTAACGTACGGCAGTTTTTTCGACGCCTTACTCCACAATTTTCACTACCACGAAAAATCCTATCTATTTTCCGGGATAAAATATAGCCTATACGGATTCGGAAGAATCCCTCTAAGTAATGGTAAAAGAAATTTTGAATTCGGTCCAGTAGTTTTTGAGCCTATTCAATACAAACATACAAAAATACAAAGGTTTCCTCTTTATAATATTAGTATAGATTTAGAAAGTCTGTCGGACGCTACATGATTTGTGAGCCGAAACTTGGCATTCTCTTTTTCAGTGGGGATATGTCTTTTTATAAAAAAGAAAGAAATACGCTTGGGCTTCTGCAATCATCCTGTTTGATGGTTCTCAAACGCGGTCCGCATCGACTACCTACGTATGTGTGATACACGCTATGGCGTGGGACATACTAGGTATACATAACTACAGTCAGGTATGCGTATAACCCGCAATACGTGTTCTCACACATCACCTGTTCACTGGCCGTCAGTTGTAGCGTGCATACCTAATATTGGTATTAACGGGTTGAGCAAATGTACATAATGGTGGTAGAATTTGTGTTGTTTTCTGGGAAAATGTAATCTGTCTATTTAACAAAGTTTATTTTTTTCCCGGATTTGTCCTAGTTTGGAGAGCGTCCGGGGGCGTCCGGTGGGATTTTCCCAATAAGCGTCCGGGTAAAACCCGGACACACATTGGTCTTACGGGTACCAAAAAGCACAATATTTTTATTATTTTCCTATGATATTTCATCTCATTGTTTATGTTACGTTGATTAAATGAAAAGGAAAGAGAACTGTTATTAAATAAAAACTTTTTACCAAAAAATTAAACCGACTCCCAAAAAACACTGCAAAGTGAAAAATAACTTTAATTTCGGAAGTCGGTGCTAAAAACGAAAATACAAAACTAAAGACACCGACTACCGAAATTAAAGTAATTTTTCACTTTGCAGTGTTTTTTGGGAGTCTGGATCTGTGGTCTTCATCATCAGTTCCACTTCCTCAAATGGTACTTTTTGAGGGCAACTGCACAAGTTACTATAATAAATACCCAAAACGCCATAGGTGTGCCTATAATATTTGAAGAATTCCCTCGATTTCTCCAGGATACCATCATCAGATCCTGACGTTTATGAAAATGGGACCAATATCGAAGTATACCCTTTCAATCAAAAAAAGAATTTTACAAATCGGTTCAGCCGTCTTCGAGTAATCGATGATCATACATTAAAAAAAAAAAAAAAATATATATATACGCGTCGAATTGATAACCTCCTCTTTTTGTCGTCGGTTGAAAAGTTAAACATTGTTGTTTTTAGTTTCAAGTTCAAAAATGTGTTTTTCTACGGTGTCCGGGGTTTATAAGTCTTTGTCTGGGGCCGGCAAATTTGGTGATGGCAACCCTATATTAGGGACAGAGGAGTAGCTAAGGGGATATGAAAAGATTCAACCTGACATTGGATGATTGGACCAATAACTGTCAATGCAAATACCCTGTAAAGAGACCACACTTTATAGCACTATGTGAAATAAAAACTGTGAATTCTCAATTATTAATTGCCGTTTGTAAAAACGTGGCCAGTACAGCATCAGACGCATTTACCCCTCGGGGTAAATATTCTCCCATTATCCCGTTTTACCTACCCACACAATTTGCTTTGTATGATACGGGCGGACCAGCAGTAAAAGTACGCAGCCAGACAATATCTACCTATCTATGTACAACATGTACATACATTTATATGTATATGAAACGATATGCTCGGTAACTGAATGCGCCCGCCAGCCCAGTTGCAGTGCTACGTCAAAACTTAGTTACAAAGCGAAGGTCTGAAAAATTTTGTTAATTGGCAGTTCTGTGCTACAAAAAGTGTTGGTGAATAAGATAAGTATTTAAAAATAGGACTATTTATTGTCTGGCTCGTTTTCGTTTTAATAGCCAAGGACTGACTGCTTTCCTTATTTGCATTGGCCCTGTCTATGATTTGTGGGAAACAAACAGATTTTTCACAAAAGAACGTTGGCTTTGACATATAATGTAAAAATAAAATAAGTACCTATCTAAAATGTTCTTTACTTTACATTAGTTAAAACTCTCAAACTTAAAACTACCCTTAAACCCTTAAACCAATAACAAAAGTAGGTACTTTTTTATTGGTCTGAGCTTAAACCTTTCCCCGCGATTAAAACACCACCGCAACCTTCGCTTCTCATTAAATTAATGACGTGAAGATATTCCACTATAATAATTGATAATAATTACTGGCGGATACCAAGCGTGCATAGGTTGCAGGAGTTATATAACTCCCGATAAATTTCATCGGCGCGCCCAGCAGGCGAGGCGTCGCGTTACAAGTAGCACTCGACGCTAATGACGCACTTGTTCCCGCCTCTGCCGCCCGCATACTCCGTACTCGCCCCTTCTCGTCAGCCCGTTGCCCGCGCTTTCTCGCAATTGCCCGCGCCACCGGTGTTCGTGGGTGCAATTTCGCTAGAAGCGCGTGGCGTGTTTTGGGGCAAATTCAATTTAGTACATTGCATAACCGGCGTCGCGCCTAATAACCCCGAGAGATTGGCAGAGGTGCCACCGAGTAACATGGTACACATAAATACATACAAAGTTGCCGAGTTTATTTCCGTATGCGACGAGGGGTGCGATATTGGACATTATTTTGCCTTACGGTTACGGCATATTGTTGGTGATCGGGCTCCCAGCGATTAGAAAATATTAAATTGGACCTTTGCAAGCCTAGAACTGCATAAAGTCCAGGATTAGCAAAAAAATCATACCTATCAAATAAAATATTAAAATGTGTTGTCGTATCGATGTCGTCATATGCATAAATTCATAGGAGATCCAACTACTTAACCAACCTTTTATTTTAATTATAAGTGACTAGCTTTTGCCCGCGACTTCGTCCGCGTGGAATAGTTATTTTGGGCTAACGTTAAATTTAACCGCGATTTTGAAGCATTCTTCATTGGCGCCCCGCTCCTATTGGCCTTAGCGTAATGATATTAGCCTTTCTCTATAAATTGACTATTTAATTAAAAATTTTTTTTTCAATTTGAACCAGTAGTTCCTGAGATTATCGCGTTCGAACAAACAAACAACTCTTCAGCCTTATATTATTAGTATA
Source organism: Tholera decimalis (assembly GCA_943138885.2). Lineage (NCBI taxonomy): Eukaryota > Metazoa > Arthropoda > Insecta > Lepidoptera > Noctuidae > Tholera > Tholera decimalis. Next base: position 11,409,871 of record OW964570.2, read on the forward strand.
GATAGCTGTTGCCCGCGACTTCGTCCACGTTTCCGTCGTTTTTCGTAAAAAAAAAGTAGCCATGTCCTTCCTCACGGTTCAGTGATTTTGATGTAACAGACAGATTAACTTTCGTAATTTAGTAGGGAAATATAATATGACAATCTATAATACTGTTGAAAAATATCGCAATACCGAACCGCACAATATTATTGTTAATATATGTGCCCGCGACTCCGTCAGCGTGTAACTCCTTGTGTGTTATTAAGTTAATGTATTGGTAATATTGTTTAGATCACGTTTACATGAGGCTTAAGTACCTATAGAACGAAAATACTTCAGCGCAAAGCTTCCGGGTAAACTATGTTGAAAGTTGACCCGTCCGGCACGTGAACATAAAGATTTCTAGAACTACTAACCCGGGAAAGAGCGACGTACAACTGACACCGAGATCTACTCCAGCAACACGAAAAGTCTGCCCTTGAGCCTTATTAATTGTCATTGCATAACACACCGATACTGAAATTGCGTTCTTTTAAATTGGAATGGAATATTATTTGGTATTATGGGAATTCTGGGAATAAAGACGGTTTCTCCTGCACCGCAACCTGTTAATATTTGAGCCTCGATTATATTTTGTTGCAACTGGGTTACTTTTAGCCGAGTTCCATTGCAAAGTTGTGGTGGTTTTAAATTTCGGAGCAGAATAATAATCAGAAAGCTTCCGAACTGCTAAGCTATCGGGAGTTACACGTGTTATTGTGAGTCAACCATAAAGATAGACATATGCTGTCGTGGGATATTTTTTATATAATTTTAAGGAGAACATTTCCGTTATAAATGATTTCTGTGTAGCTTTAACCATTAAGGTTGCACACGCGACGGAAGCTTAAAAAATGGAGTAACTTCTCCCGTTTTCCCAACATTTCCCTTCACTGCTCTGCTCCTATTGATTGTAGCGTGATGAAAAGTATACTATAACCAGCTCAGGAGTATGAAAAATAATTGTACCAAGTTTCGTTAAAATCCGTCAAGTAGTTTTTGTTTCTATAACGGTTATACAGACAGACAGACAGACAGACAGACAGACAAAAATTTTACTGATTGCATTTTTGGCATCAATATCGATCCCTAATCACCCCCTGATAGTTATTTTGTAAATATATTTCATGTACAGAATTGACCTCTTTACAGATTTATTATAAGTATAATGATAATGTAGGCAGAGCTCTGATGATAAGGACAATTTATTAATGTGTGAGAAAAGGCCAGCCGCCCAAACAAGCTGTTTTGCATTTTTACCCGACTGCAAAGGAAGGGTTATGTTTTTCGCGCGTATCTTGTATGTATGTATGTATGTATGTTTGTAATATTCTTTATTACCTCATATCTCCAGAACCGCTGAACGGATTCACACAATTGAGGTATCGTTAGATTGGTTTTAACAGCCCGAGTGTTCTTAGATAGATGACATTTAAAAAAATAAACATGGCGGCTGTGCGAAGCCATTATAAATGGTGAAAAAAAAATTTTTTTTCAAATACTACAATATGGGTATCAAATTAAAGGGCTTAACACAAGAATTTCAAAAAGGTATATCATGTTTATCATTAGTGTAATACTAGCAAAATAACACAATGAGAAAGTTTAAAAATATGGACTCACTTTCTGAATCCGGTGAAGTGCTAATGTGACACGACCGGGAAAACTAAAAAAATGTTAAATAATATTTTAACTAAAAAGTTGAAAAAAAAAACTTATTTAAAAAATCTAAAAAACCCGACTGCTGAACTGAAGTGTAAGAAACAAGCACATTTTTATTTTTAAAAGTGACAAGCAGGCGGACCCATCCCATTTTAAAAATATATGTTCAGTTGGGTCCCGCCTTCTTGTCACTTTTAAAAATAAAAATGTGCTTGTTTCTTACACTTCAGTTCAGCAGTCGGGTTTTTTAGATTTTTTAAATAAGTTTTTTTTATGATACCAATTTCTAAATGTAACTAGAAACCTGCTTACAGAATTTTGAATTTCGAAAACGCAATAAAGTGCCAGTTGTAACGGAATTCTAACTACGATAGCACACTTCCCTGGCTTCTCGCTAAAGCAATGACCACATCGCGGTAGTTACCTTTTATTTCATTAATTATTGTTTATATCGTAGACCATTTTGACTGCCTCGTTGGTTTAGTGGTCGCAAGCGCAACTGAGCATGAGGTTTCGGGTTCGATTCCCGGGTCGAGCAAAAAGTGCTTCTTTTTTTTTTTCTTTCGAATGGTTTTTTCTCAGTACCCTCGTATACGCCCGTTCCTCAGAAAGTATGTTAAACCGTTGATCCCGGCTGTTTCTGTCCTGTATATGGACGTCTTTGACAGTCGTTACGGGTAGTCAGAAGCCAGACAATCTGACACTGGTCTAGCCAAGGGTGATCGTGTCATCCAGTTACTGGGTTGTGGAGGTCAGATAGGCAGTCGCTCCATGTAAAACACTAAGACTCAGCTGCATCCGGTTAGACTGGAAGCCGACCCCAACATAGTTGGGAAGAGGCTAAGAAGATGATAGAAAAATTTAATACCAAGTAAAAAAATTGAACTAGTCTCGCCACTTGGTTCAAAAGTCAGAAGAACTACGCGACATACAGGTCCCAATCGCCAGCTCTTATCTCCGCTGCAGGCCTGGTGTAAGAAGACCTGAGTCATCTACATTATCCTACTTTTTGAGGATGATTGGAGGATGCAGATGACATGCATGTGACTAAAAGAAATGGGTTTGAATGTTGATGGATGGAAAGGTAGGGGAAGACTAAAGAAAAGATAGATGAATTGTTTAAGGTGTGATATGAAAGAAAAAGCAGTAAATGATACCATGACGTCTGACAGGGAAGAATAGAAAAAGAAAACATGTTGCGCCGACCCCAAAGTAAATGGAGCAAGAAGGTGATGATTTCTGAAGATGATTGTATGTAAGAAACTCTTTCGGGAAAAAACTACTAAATGGTTTTATTGCCACTTGGACGAAGTTGCGGGCAGCGGGAAGCATGTGTAGCGGTGCAACCAAGGTGTTCCACATTGGTTAGCGGAACACAGAACACTTCTCATATAGGTGCGATGCGGGCGCCTCATCGTTTTCCTGTGTTCGTCTGGTATTCTAAACAGTTATAAATTCTGAATCCATAAAGTATCAAATTAATTGCCTTTTCTTGACGTTAGCGATGCTTATAGTTTACGAAACGGACAAACGAATGCGTTGTACAAATAAATTAATAAATCTAAGGGAAAAGGCGCTTTTTTTTCCTGGGTGGGAAAATCATCGAATGACTTCTTCCGCTCTGGGTTAAGCGGAAGGGTGTGTCTGACTTCTACTGACTAAAAATCCACCCTGTTCCTTCGGCTGCCCTAAAGTTCCGGCGCCGCGGTATCTCGATAGAACTTTCCCGCAAACCCCGTCAGGCAATGGCCCTATGAGGCCCCGTCACTGGTGTTGACAGCTTTTTGAGGCGCGCGTGGAACACAACGCGCCGCCGACCCGGGCCTGGTCCTTACCGGACGGTGAGCGACCCCTGCTCGCCATCCGCAGGCCCGCGCCTACGGTGGCCGGAAATCGGCTCGCGATCCCCGACGCCCGGGCCGCCGGGGCGTCTCACGCGGCGGCTGGGGCGCGAGGAAGAGAGTTACCTCTCCCTCGCGCGTTCGGCCTCCTCCTTCGCTAGCATGACTGCTTCGCAGAAGGAGGCGACTGCATCCCATTCCCTCTCGCTCCGCACCATGGTCTGAACCAGAGCAGGGCGCGAGAGGTCGCCGCTGACGACCGCCTCTACGAGGACACGACGGTGCTCCACCAAAGCAGGGCACACCGCGACCGTATACTCCACCGTGTCCTCCAGGTGGTCCTCACAATGACGACACCCGAGCGTGTCCTCCCGCTGAAACCGAAATAGGTACCTCCCGAAACAGCCGTGTCCGGTCAGCACCTGCGTCAGGCGGAAGGTGAGGGTTTCGTGGCATCTCTCCAGCCACTCCTCAAAAAGGGGACTTATCACCGCGATTGCGGCGTGCCCAGCCTAAACTAGAATATATAAATAGTAATCTATTATTTTCAATTAAACAAATAATTATTTACGAAGTTACAAGATTTCGAAGTCAGCCACAGAGCCATAGTTACTGGAATTCACGCATCACACTTGAGCGAGGTAAGCATTTTTTGGTCCAGCTTCACTTTTTATGAAAATTCACCCTTCGCCGCTGATAGGTACTACAAAATTGCAGATGGATAACATTAGTGACAGTATTGTAAACCATTTTTGCACGCCGACATTAGGGGCAAAATAAGAGATTCTTTATTAACCCTGTAAGATCTTTCTGTACCTTATTTGAGCAAATAAGGTACAGAAACAGGTACCAAATTTGATTTTGATTTTTGATTTTGATTGTTTAAAGGAAAGAAGTTTTTATCTTTATTTATTTACTTACAGGAATCTCTCATAAATAATATCACCCGATTATTGGATACAGATATACGTAATTATAAAGCCCATAATGATGACACGATACATGATTTTACTTCAAATCTCATTGTTAATGGCGATAGCGATAGTTATAAAAGATCAAGTTTGTCATACACAATTGGCAGGCTGTCACCATTTCTTAGATAGAATAACAAAAAGAAAATAAAAGCTACAATTTATTCCAAATTCAAAGAAGTTTTATTCACAAAATAATTTCGCGCCTTGCATTGCGGTCACATCCAGCCAGTCCGCCTCTTCGCTCGACGCGACGGGCGCCACAAGAACAATGCGTCTGAAGCGAAGTCGCGCGCCAGCGGAACACCCGCCGACTTCATTTTTATTTATTTTAGCCAACGACGCTTTATTTAATTCGTGCTGTATTTATTGCGCTAGCTCTTGTTGCTACTTGTTGAGATGTCGGCCCGTGTCGCGTCTTTGGGAACTAACTTTATGTTGCGTTTCGTACATAGGACAAAATAAAATTGTAAATAAGTAGGTAGGTAGGCACTGAGTTCTGCTGTTTTTCTAAAAAGCAGCTCTACTCGAGAATATTGTGTGCATTACCAAAACAGAAGACTTAGCCAATGGGTTATTAATCCTTGAATGTAACTAAGCCATCCAGTATCCAGGCAGGAAACAGCTGTACTAAAAACGAACCGAACTTTCACATAAAAAGTTAATCTAATCGAGAAAAACGTTTTCCTGTATAAAACTGACCACTCCGACCGGTGACGACATTTACCGGCGCGGCGCTACCAGGCTATCATAAATTACAAGCTAGCGGCATTGCACTAGCGGTCGGTAATTACGATTCTACAAACTTATGTTTCAGTCGAGGCGAGCCAAAGTGAACCTTATTTGAATTGGACCAAGAGTCTCAGTGGCTATAAACTGGCGTGTCAAAGACTACGGGCTAGTCTCGGCCGGCGCGCGGCGCATGCAGGCGCGGCGACGCTGATGACGCGTAATTAGAACACGGAGGGATTCTGAAACTATCGAATTTCGGAATCGAGAGCCGTCGTTACACATTGAATTCGATTTCGATTGTCTTGGAAACGTGTTTGCGACGCTCCATTTGGTGCTTGAGATAGGCATTTGCTTGTTTATCATATTGATTCAAACATTTGAGATTGTTAAGAAGATAGCTTACAAGTCTCAAGTATTTGGTTTGTTCGTGAGTCATTACGCATTAGACATAGTATTATATAAATTAGTATTCAATGTTATAAGCTACATTTCGCTCCCAAAATAAATGGAAATGTTACTTTTCTTTTGTATCCTTTAGTCCAGGTCCAGGCATAATATGTATGCGGATCGGATGCCCCTATTAATGACTACCTAATAAAACTACATAGCCTCCTTCTTGCTAGGTACAGGCAAAGTGCCACGACCTCGAGTTCGCCCGCCACATACATTATTCGGGCAGGCTCCGCCTCATCGTCACGTAATTATCAGACGCTTTAATTAATGCGCGCGGTTCTCACCGTGCCTAGCTAGTGGATGACTGCGTAGGCGCGGGGCTGATTCGTCTTGCAATCCATGGATACTTTGCTATCTTGATGCCTTTTAAAGGGATCTTTTTAGGATTAAGAGAGTCGTGAAATACTGTGCATTTTGGTTTGAGGCCCACTACCACCCACATTGCAAATTAGCCCTATGCAACGCACACAAATTACATTAGTTTATTTTGCACCTTCTTTCGCATCTGTACCTTCGCGTTCCTCTAACAACAACGACCGCCACAATCTTCTTTCCACCCTTATCATTTACGAAAACATATTCATAAAATCGTCAGACCAATAACGGCGCACTTTAACAACACCATAAGATAAAACCATGGCGTGGTAGACCACGGTATCAGCCATAAAGCGGTAACAATTCACCATCGTAAACCAACCACATCACCATAGTACCAGACCCTCATAAATAACAGGCGTAAAGATGTTTTCAACAGATGGATTTTTTGGTCGTTCATAAACAAAAATCGCGTTTTCCATTTTTGTACTAGGTGTGTAGAATTTTAAGGGGATTTCGTTGACTTTTAATGGTTCCGACTCTGATAAGATATCACCAAGTTTTTTCTTAAAAACGGATACGACGAAGGCGAGACTGTTATTCTAAAAATGTTTGACATGTTCGGAAAATCTGTGCAGTGTGCTATTGACACTTCTTGCAATATTAAAGGAATGTGCAATAGCTCCGTCGAGTGTCTACGTAATTAAAACGGATCAATCAAGTTTTATTTTAAAAACTTTGTAATCGATTACCTGGGTAGAAGGTACAATTTTTTATTTTTTATTTAATTAATTGCTTGACTCCTTAATCGAATTAGAGTCGTCAGTTGTCTGTTGTTAATTTGAATATTGTTTTATTTTTAATCGGGTTATGTCGTGTGACAGATTCATTTATTTTTTCGGGAACTATAATATAAATGAAGTTATAAATTGCTATATCCAATTGTTGTATTGCGAGCCTAATCAACACCCGTATCGGAATACTACCGGTAACGTCTCACAATCGACGCCAAATTACTAGGGTCGCAGAGTTGATAACAAGCTAAACTGAACACTTATCGTTACGGGCCGTGCGAATGAATCAATCAATCAACGCGGTGGAGGGAAAGTGGCGCGGATAATGAGCGGGGCGGGAGGCGCCTAGGGATGGCGATGGCGTGCCCGGAGCACCATTACGGCGTGAGGTTTATGGTATGGTGGATAGGCGAGGCGGGGAATGCAGTTGCTGTTTATAGTTAGTTACTTTGCACGACCAGCAGAGCAAAGATCCAATGCTGTTCCATTATAAATGCAGATTTAGGTAAAAAGTGTGTAGGTAGTGTTAATTCAAAGAGAGAAAGCTAAACATACCAAGGTAAAATTATACTTATTTCAAGCAACTATGACAATTAATAAGTCATGTCAGAGCGTCAGCGAGTACAGGGCATAGACGATTCGACCGCAGATTGAGGTATGAGACTTCCAGCTTGAAACCATTTAATCACAGCAGTTTTCCTACAGTAAGCGTCAATGGCCTAATGGTGTCGGACATGTGATCGAGAGTTCGCGGGTTCAAACCTATGTATTACACTATTGCCGTACACCCACCCACTCCATAGACAACAATATATAGCTTAGTTGAGAGTTAACAAGATTGCTATTAATGTGAATTCTACCTACATTACTAGTCCCTACATTACTAGTCATCTTTATATAAAAAAAAATTACTGTTATTCGTGTGCAAATTATTCAAGCATTCCTGTCTCCGCTTCGCTTATAAACGCGTCCTCGCCCGAATCAGTCGGACGGACGAAAAGGCGGAAATCCGCCGAGTGTCTCGACAATACAGCATTATAATTTCTTCGCCCACCTCCCGGCAGCAAAGAACGTGTTTAAAAAAAAAGCATTATGCCTCGTAGCTTCCTATGTCGCCATATTAGGTAATACCTATCCCTTTTTTTTTAATCATATCATTTTGATCGTAACGATAACTGAATATGTTAAACAAGCTTTTGTCCGCGGCTTCGCTCGCATGGAATTTTGTCTGTCACATAAAGTCTCGTGACAAATCATTTTAAATATTTTTTGTTTTTTAACAATAAGTTCAACTCCGTATCCGTAATTTCAAATGTCTAGCTTCAAAACTGATGGATACCATACAATCTTTGAACCCCTATTATATTAAGGGGGAAATCCTTGGAGGTGAAATTATCGAAATTCCTTAGTGCTCATTTAAACTCAGTGGTTTCGGTTGTTTGTCGACCGCTGGGTGTATTAGTCAATCGAGTTACAGATTTATTATAAACTTCGCCTGTGTGGTGTGTTGATAAAAAGTAGCCTATGCTCTTCCCCAGGCTTGAGATCATCCATATCAAATTTCATCACAAACAGATCAGCACAGCCATGATACATACAATGACACTGATTAACAAACGGGACCAACAGAGGTTACTTTCGTTTATTGTTCGTGTCAGTCAGGGATTAGTATGTAATGTTATTGAATTTATTGAAATGAATTACTTCGTTCGGCAGCAGCGAGCAAAATTGAAAGGATTAGAATTATTTACAATATAAGGTAATTTATCAATGTGTTTTTAGTTTTGTAAACTACGTTACTTGATTTGTTTCGTTAAGCGAAAATATGTAGATTTTGCGCGTAAGAAACACGTGAGCAAGCTACGTAGAGCTGGCCGTGGGAAAAACAGGGCGTGCCTAAATGTATCCCTGCTACCTTTAAAGTTTGCCCTTGCGATTTATTGATGGTAATTGAAAATGAAACTTTAAGTGGGAACTGCAAACGATTGAAATTAAAAGGTTTATAATATAAGTAGGATAAAAATCGTAAGGCGCTTCACAAAATACTTCTATCTACCAAGTTTCCAACTCTGTTGTCTTAATTGTTTCCGAATAAAGTGGGTGTCACATACGGACGGACAGACAGGCAGATATGACGAATTCGTAAGGGTTTGCCATTCGGCTACGGAACGCTAAACATGAGCAAGACTGACAGCGTTTATGCAAATAACAATACACATCTATTTTATGATATTACTGTTATGACGTGGGAGCTTTTGGATAAATAATAACCGCCTAATCTTCAAGGTTAAGGAACACTTACCGAGGTCGGGTCATGGATGGGTAACTATTTAATCAATAAATTATTTAAATATAGCCCGTGTTGCTTGCCTGTTAATTAATATCCTATCCTACTAATTCCTACTAATATTATAAATGCGAAAGTTTGTGAGGATGGATGGATGTTTGTTACTCTTTCACGCAAAAACTACTGAACGGATCTGAATGAAATTTGGTAAGTATATAGTTGGCAGCCTGGAATAACACATAGGCTACTTTTTATCCCAAAATTCCCACGGGATCGGGATTTGCGCGGGAAAACCTTCCCAAGCGTACGAAGTCGCGGGTAGAAGCTAGTCCTACTAATATTATAAATGCGAAAGTTTGTGAGGATGGATGGATGTTTGTTACTCTTTCACGCAAAAACTACTGAGTGGATCTGAATGAAATTTGGTAAGTATATAGTTGACAGCCTTGAATAACACATAGGCTACTTTTTATCCCGAAATTCCCACGGTTTCGGGATTTGCGCGGGAAAACCTTCCCAAGCGTACGAAGTCGCGGGTAGAAGCTAGTCCTACTAATATTATAAATGCGAAAGTTTGTGAGGATGGATGGATGTTTGTTACTCTTTCACGCAAAAACTACTGAGTGGATCTGAATGAAATTTGGTAAGTATATAGTTGGCAGTCTTGAATAACACATAGGCTACTTTTTATCCCGAAATTCCCACGGTTTCGGGATTTGCGCGGGAAAACCTTTCCAAGCGTACGAAGTCGCGGGTAGAAGCTAGTCCTACTAATATTATAAATGCGAAAGTTTGTGAGGATGGATGGATGTTTGTTACTCTTTCACGCAAAAACTACTGAGTGGATCTGAATGAAATTTGGTAAGTATATAGTTGGCAGCCTTGAATAACACATAGGCTACTTTTTATCCCGAAATTCCCACGGTTTCGGGATTTGCGCGGGAAAACCTTCCCAAGCGTACGAAGTCGCGGGTAGAAGCTAGTAATATATAAAGTCGAAAGAATTTTTGAAATCGTTCCAGTAATTAGTTTATGTGTATGTTACATGCGTACCATTCGCGTATTGCATGTCTGTACTCTTGATAGCTTCGAAATTAAGTGTCCAAATCGAATAAATTGAAAAGTACATATATTGCCGCTACATAAATACCCTTGATGATAAAACTATTTATTTGGATAAGAATTAATATTGCGATACGAATGTAATCAACTTTTGTTTCTACCGGCGATCTATTTAAATTTTACAACAAAAAAGTTGCCATTGACTTTAACTATGATAGTTAGATATGGAATTTTTTGTAGGTAATAATGAGTACTTCAATCATATAGCACATCATTTTTGTATAGCATCAATAGTGGCTTAGCTTTAAAATTTACGGGTTTCTTATACAAATTTTTCATTCCCAATTTAACCCTCTTCTGGGATGATTTTTCAAATTTCATGGTATGAACTACAAAATGAACAGGTTTCCCATTCATACTTTCAGCACCTATTTTACGCCCTCAGGGGCTGATTTTCCAAAAACACTGAAACATGTGATTTTTAATTTTTAACTAGACTGATAACCACCAATTTTCATGGTTTAAAGTACAAAAATGACGATTTTCTATACAAAATTTCATCCATTTAGCTCACTTAGGGGTTGAATATCGAAAAACACTGAAACACGTAGTTATTAATTTTTAGCCAGAAGAATAACCACCAATTTTTATGATTGAAACTACAAAAATGACGATTTTCCATACAAACTTTCATCCCCCATTTAACTCACTTACGGATTGAATTTCAAAAAATCCTTCCTTATTCCTTGTCTGCATTATAAAAGGAACCTCTGTGCAAAATTTCAGCATTCTAGGTTCAAGGGTTTGGGTTGGGCGTTGATGAGTTAGTCAGTCAGTCAGTCAGGACTTTTCGTTTTATTTATAATATAGATAATAAATAAATACATTATATCACTTACTAAACTCCATTCATCTTTGAACTCATAATAGTAATTTGTATAATATGAAATTATGAACTCACACATTAAGCCTTTATAGACTTTTCTACCACTAAATAAATAATAGTAAGAAAACTACTTTCCTTGAAAACAAGTTAATCCCTCAATCTCCCTTCACTGCACTCTGAGCTCGAAATATTACAGCACATACAGATTCGAATACAAAAGTAGGTACCTAAGTCATGTTGAGTGTCCGTTCAGCGAGGGATGAACAGGGGGAGCAAGTGGCCGGAAAAATACAGAGGGGAGGTATCACGAAGCGATGTCGGCGATTAAACTGTTTAGGAGTACGTACGACTTGTTATGTCCCAGTTCTGATGCAATCGATACACTTTTATTCGATTTTCACAGTTGGTTATGGTAGGACCATGTTGGAATTTACTCGCGCTGGACATCACTAGTTTGTAATTCAAAAACAGAATGCGTCATCAGAATTTTGTGAGATATTTTTTTAAATGATTAATAATTCACTTTCATCCCCTAATCACTAGTTTGTAATTCAAAAACAGAATGCGTCATCAGAATATTGTGATATATTTTTTTAAAATAATTAATTATTTTTAAAAGGACGGGAAAGGTTCTACATTAAAAAAAAATGGCCAAGGGCGAGTCAGACTCGCCCATGAAGGGTTCCGTAGTAACTACGTCAAATAACTTTGTTTTTCATAGTATTTGTATGACTTACAAAGTTATATTTGCGGTTTTAGAAAATATGCTATATCTCAAAAACTGCTGACTCGATCTTGTTCAAACAAATTTTCGTTGAAAGTTTACATGTTCTTATCTACAGCATATACTTTTTTTAGATTTTTCACTCCATTATTATAGAAGTTAGAGGGGGACACACACATTTTACCACTTTGGAAGCTTATCTCTTATAAACGATTAACTTTATGAAAAAGTGGTTTTAGAAACCTCATTTTCAACCGACGACAAAAAGAGGAAGTTATCAATTCGAAGCGTATATATATATATTTTTTTTTTTTATCGATGATCATCGAGTACTCGAAGACGGCTGAACCGATTTGGAAAATTCTTTTTTTGTTCGAATGGGTATACTTCGAAATTAGTACCATTATCACCAAAGTCAGGATCTGATGATGGGATCCTGGAGAAATCGAGGGAACTCTTCAAATATTATAGGCACACCTATGGCGTTTTGGGTATTTCTTATAGTAACTTGTGCAGTTGCTCTCAAAAAGTACCATTTGGGGAAGTGGAACTGATGATGAAGACCACAGATGGCCGCCGAAACTACTCAATAATAAGTATTGAGTGGATTGCGATTCGATTACTTGAATATGGATGTTAAGCACTTTATGCTCGTCACAATGCATATGGTGATGTAGAGCTGATGGTGAAGTACCAGGAGAACTCCTCAACAATTAACTGCCCAGCATTGGGAAAAGCAATATTTTGTAAAAGGTTATAAGTAGTTGACATTTAGGCTCTTGTAACTAGGTAAATTAAAAATCATCCATCTAAAAAGAGTGAAATAAAAACTTTTTAACAAAAAATTAAACCGACTCCCAAAAAACACTGCAAAGTGAAAAATAACTTTAATTTCGGAAGTCGGTGCCAAAAACGAAAAAACAAAACTAAAGACACCGACTACCGAAATTAAAGTTATTTTTCACTTTGCAGTGTTTTTTGGGAGTCGGTTTAATTTTTTGTTAAAAAGTTTTTAAAGACCTGTCCATGGATACCATACCATACACGCGTAGGTTTCATGAAAAAAAAATATTTTCAGTTTCATGTACCTATCATGTTTCATGTAGCCCCCCTTAATTTTAAATATATTTTTTTTATTTTTTTGTAAAATCGTAAAGCGGTTCACTGAATATATCTACCTACCAAGTTTCACATGTATAGTCCTAACAGTCTCGGAATAAAATGGCTGTGACATACGGACGATGATGTCTCTAGATATCAAAATAATACAACTCTTCAAAGGCCGATAATCATTACTCCTTACATATTTTTGGATATATTTATTACTAGCTTCTGCCCGCGACTTCGTACGCGTGGGAAGGTTTTCCCGCGCAAATTCTGATCCCGTGGGAATTTCGGGATAAAAAGTAGCCTATGTGTTATTCCAGAATGATAACTATCTACTTACCAAATTTCATTCAGATCCGTTCAGTAGTTTTTGCGTGAAAGAGTAACAAACATCCATCTATCCTATATTTATAATATTAGTACGATACGATATTAGTACGATAAGATAAGAAGATTGACATACAAAAAGATAAGGTAATTAATACAGTTACGGAGTACAAAAAGCTTGTATTTGTAAGTTGATTTCAAAAACGAAAAAAAATGCAAGAATAATCGAAATTGAAAAAATGGCCATTTTAATAAGTGTTTTTTATATAAATATAGTTGTCCTTATTTTGCAACTTACGTGTTTGTAACTAAAATACCAACAAAAGTGTACTTCGTACTTCAAATTAATCAATGCTGCGCGCTGCCAGGTCATTATTATCCCGCTTACCAACTTTTGCCAGGTTCCGCACACGGCTGATTGCCTCCGTTCCCGAGGCGTCCGCGCTTCAAAATATTGCAGAATCTCCTCCGCGCACTTTTACGGAAAGCCGTGACTTTGTCGCGTTGCCTGGCGGGTGTCGTGCCGTGATCATCTGACAGATGTCTACTTAAGCACGTCTGTACAAGACTGGATATTTTGAAAGCTTTTTTTCTTAGTAAATTGCGGGGGAGATAAGAACAGCCTGTTCTGATGTGCCTCGGATGTTTATCGGCGTTGCGAATAATCTTGTGGTGGAGCAAGAGTAATGGGACACCTACATACATGTAGAATTGACGTACTTAGTTGTTTAATGATATCTATAAGATTTATACTTTATAGCTGTTTGGAATCTGAAATAAATAACCTTATGAAGGTCTCCCGTCTGTCCTAGAAATCAACGAAAAAGCTTGTCGATTGTATAAATTCACTGAATGCCAGATTTGCTTCGCGCCAGCCGTCGTCGTCAGTCAACATACTCGATTGTACTCGACACCCAAACAACGTGTTGTAAGTACACAAATACATAGTAAACCTGAAAGCAAGTACGGTATTAATATATATTTCGACGCAACGTACATATAGTTACTAGGTATGTAGCAACGTGCCAAAGTTATATCGCGCGGATTCACACGAGGCGCGACGCGACGCCGACGTAGGTAGTCGGCACCTAATGGCCCGGGAGGTAACGACGAGCCGTCATTATAACTAAATTATGTAGGTGCCGCGGTGCCGCCTTGCTAATGCGACACAGCTCGGCGCGCCGGCTACCGCTCTTTGTTTCTGCGCCCCTGGTATTTCAGTCACATTCGGAATGGAGGTTACTTTGGCCCGTTGCAGTATTTGTGTGGAATTTTGGTCGGCATAATAAATACATTTAATTATCTTACCTGCCCATTATCACCCAAGTTCAAGGCTCAACTTAGCACAAATTTTGGATTATATTCAATTAATTGGGCAAGAAACAAGTTTCGTTTATTTGCAATTAAGTACCCTATGATTATTGGTTATATTGATATACTTATTGTGATTATTACTTGTATAAAATAAATATGAATTATAATGTATAATAAATATACCAGTAATTTAGTATTTTTAGACTAGTAATTTACACCGAATTCGTCGTCTACATTATTGTCGCGGTGCAGCACATAACAGTGGTTTCCTCCATGACTGTGTAGAGTTTTTGTTACAGTTCCAATTTATTATTTGGTTGTTGAAGTACAGTCTCCAAATAAAATGAAGTAGGATTCATTTAATTTAAGATTATGTTTTATCGTCTTTATCACTATGTTAATAAAATACATTATTTGCACACGAAATTATGTATTTACAATCAAACTGAAAATGGGAAAAAAAATAAAAACTGTACATAAGTGAAATAATAAATAAGTATACTTACTTGCTATGCTACGTAATATTTGTAATATTATGTACAGAAAAATATGTATTTCTCCAGATTGTTTATTCGCAGTCGTCTGGGCATGCAGATATACGTCTTTTTACACTAGCAATTTACAACAAGTACCAGGAGATCAAAGCTCGTAAGAGACCGCGCCGAAGCAATATCCGCGAATCAAATGAACCGTGTGCATCCGTAGGTTAAGCGCTGAAGATAAATATGAGATTTATCGTGCGCGAGCGTGTCTCTCAGACGATCCAAGATTGACTTGAAGCTGGGATGGAGCTTTTTGTCGTATATATGGAGTGAGATGTAATAACGGTAGGTAAATTAATGAGAAAATGTCGCTGCTAAGTGAACGAACTAGGTGGGTATTGGACGAGCAAGTACTTATACGTGACAAATTCTGTCGATCGATTATTTGGTGTATGTTGATACTTGATACCCACCAAAAACATCCTGTAAAAAATTAGCCAAGTCTCGCCTAAGCTGCTTGTTTCTCTATAAAAAGTAATGAAATCTCTAAGCAAAGCGATGCCAAGTCTAAGGATACTATTTGGCTACTACTTTTACTATTACTAGACTTGGCTTCGCTTTGCTTAGAGATTTCATTACTTTTTATAGAGAAACAAGCAGCTTAGGCGAGACTTGGCTAATTTTTTACAGGATGTTTTTGGTGGGATTTCACTTCTTTTTGCAGAAAGCAATTTTTTACTTGATTAGTTTCTTAATCGTACCTTTCATTATTTTAGGTTTTCTTATTAGAATGGGTTTTTTTTTCTTTTTTGGTGTAGTTTTTTTTTTATTAGTAATCTTTCTTTTCTTTTTTTCCGGTTCCGTTTCTTGTACAGTGCCTATAAAATTTCGTATTGCCCATTCACGCTCATTATTTGTTCATTTAGACGGTTTGGGTGGTTTAATTTCTGAAAGATCAGAGCGGTATATACGCCGTTGTATTCGGTGATCGCTGAGGCTTGAGCTTTTATGCTCTTGAAGTCAACATTTATGAGGTGCACTCCATGAAGATTGGTTACTCGGGAAAGCGCCACGTAGGCTTGGCCACAAGAGAATATCGAGGTTCCAATATCCATGAGAACATTTTTAGGCTAAGACCTTGACTCTTGAGAATTGTTAGGGCATACGCCACACAAATTGGATATTGTTCTCTGTAGACGTATGCCCGGGGTATGATCTCAAACTTTGACTTTATGGGCAATAAATCATGTATCAAATTGTTTCCAAATTTGATTACTAATTGTTTAGCCTTTGTGTTGTCTTCCGGATCCCATTTCACTTTTTGTACCACACCTATTGATCCATTCACTAAGCCTAAGCTAACATCAATATTTCTCCTTAGCATTACCTTAGCTCCCTATTCAGCTGAGGTCTAAGGGTTCTTCATTAGATACTTCAGACCTTCAATTTTTTATACACATCAGTAGAAGGGACTCGTCACTCTGAATAACTTTTGTCAAGACGCATTTCCATATCTCCCATAGTTCAGCTGAGCTCTTAGGGTTCTTCAACAGATACTTCAGACCTTCAATTTTTTAATTTCAAAAGAAAGGGCTAACCACGCTCAATAAACTTTGTGAACATAGCATGTCGATAATTTCAGTAGTTTGGCTGGTCTGTTACGGTTTCTCCTCAGGGTCATAAGGTACTCCAGACCTTCCATGATCCTAGTTTTGATAGTTTTCCCTTCATATAGGCGCTAAACCCTACCTCTATGCCAAATTTCAGCTCTCTAGGTTTATGGGAAGTACTAGTTCTATTTTGATGATCAGTGAGTCAGTGAGTCTGTTTATGTCGAAATAGTACAACTTTGCTTTTGCATAACTTAGGAAATAAACAAGCTACAAACATAAAATTTTGTGGTTTAAGTGTGTGCTGGTAGCTTACTAGATAACGATAATTTCAGCGTTCTAAATCTGTTCAGAGGTCCCCAAATAGGGGCCTGAAAATACGCCGAAATGGTTCCAGAAAAGGATGGTACGGCAGTGTTTGCTTTGCGCTCGACTTGGCGGGGCCACTGCCGTGCCCCCAGATTAATGATTGGAATATAAACATGCATATTCCGCAATATTATTACCGATTAGATCAATTTGATTTTTTATTAAGTATTTTTTGTATATTAGCTGACTTCGCGTATTATTTTTGATCGCGGCGATTAGTTACATTTAAACAATCTTGATAAGTTGTAAACCCCGTAACAACGAAACACGAGTCAGTCAGAGAACCAATAATTTTTCGTCAGTAATGATTGGCCGCAGACAGTTTGATCAAACGTTGGCGCCGCGCCAGAGACGCGTCGCGCGTCGTGTTGAGCGTGACACGGGATCATTTCGGTGTGCCGTGTGGGACGTCGGGTCGCGGGTATACCACGCTTACATAGACTTGATACTTTTAGTTTAGAAATTGATTAAACATGGAATTTTCTGTTAGTGACCGATCCTGATGGAGATTGCGATAATATAAGAAGTTATTGAAATTCGCTTAAATCATATTTAAATACTTACTTAGTTTTTAATTTTCTTTCTTTTTGAGAAAGTGGACAGGCTCCTGTTACCACCTGCCATTGCTGCTATCTCTATTTTCTATGTCACTATGGAAAGTTTTTAGACTTCTGGTGCCACTGAACACTGGCGGCAGAGATAGACATCAGTGGAAGATGTTAGAGGCCTATGCCAAGAGACACACTGAACTTAGAGACATACTTTTTATTTATTTCTTCCTTTCTTTCTTTGCTTTTTTTTTAAAAAGAAGAAAACTACCAATGCGGGTAAAATTAACATTACTAGCAATCTTGTTAACCCCTCCAACTAAGCTAATATGCTTGTGAGTTTGGCCGAAGAATGAGATTTAGATCTTACAGTTTTTTTTTTTTTTTAATTTTGTGGACTGCCCATGAGTGAAGTAGCGGGAGAGGCAACGGACACTAGTTTTTTACGCAAGCCGATAACATTTACAGTATCATCCCATACTTTCTTTGATTCTAGAACATGTCTCATTTAAATAAATTCACAAACTATAATATTTTTAGGACTTCTAGGCTTATTTTCTTTCAATTAAAGTACTAATAATGCGTTTGCTTATTTTCTAGAAGGGATACACTTTCATTAAGGGATAGTTTAATGGCTTAACTTTTAAAACACGATCATTAATAATGGCCGTTACTAGAGAATATCTTTAACAAAATGTAATATAAATAACATGGGAAAAAACACCTCAAATTTTTGCAGTGATATTTTTAATTTATTTTGGTATCGATTATTTATAATTAATGTAAGTATTGCTATTCTATTAATACTTGTTTTCTGACAATGTAAAACAAACATTGAAATAAACAAAAAAGTTATTCAAACATCTAAAAAACCCGACTGCTCAACTGAAATGCAAGAAACAAGCACATTTTTGTTTTAAGAAGTGACAAGCAGGCGGGACCCTTCCTATTAAAAAAAAATATATATTATGATCAATTACTACAATAGCAATTTTAACGTCACCTATCTTAGAACACTTGGGCTACTAAGACGAATGTAACGATACTTTTTTTTTTAAGGTGGGAAAATCTTCGAATGACTTCTTCCACTCTGGGTCAAGCGGAAGTGTGTGTCAGATTTCTACTGACTAAAAACCCACCCTGTTCCTTCGGCTGCCCTAAACTTCCGGGGCCGCGGTAACTCGGTAGAACTTTCCCGCAAACCCCGGCAGGCAATGGCCCTATGAGGCCCCGTCACTGGTGTTGATAGCTCTTTGAGGCGCGCGTGGAACACAACGAACGAACGATACCTGGCACATACATACATACAAGTGGTATCAAAGGAAGGGCCATGTTTTTCGTGCTTATCGTGTATAACATAAGCACGAAAAACATAGCCCTTCCTTTAGAGTCGGGTAAAATGTTATACATAAGTAATAAAGAGTATCTGACTAGTTAAAAAGAAACGTATACATACATATATTTCCATCAACCTAACAATAACGAATTTGTGACTGTTTCAAAATATAATATGGACAGAAGCAGGACCACTATGATCACGAGTCACGTCATTCTCATTATGAATAGAAATTCCGCTTAATCTTTTAAAAATTGGCCGTCAATTTTTAAAAGTCAAAAGTGCGAGTCAGACTCACCCATGAAGGGTTCCGTAGTAACTATAATAATAAAATATAATATAATATGTATATTTATTTGAAAAAAAAACCCTTATTTTCTTAAAACTATCTTATTTTCATTGTTTACAACTAAGCCAAATAACTTTGTTTTTCATAGTGTTTGTAAGAATTACAAAGTTATATTTGCGGTTTTAGAAAATATGCTGTATCTTAAAAACTGCTGACTCAATCTCGTTTAAACCAACTTTGGTTGAAAGTTTACAATTAAGATTTACAGACATATTTTTTTTTAGATTTTTCACTTCATTATTAAAGAAGTTAGATGGGGGGGGGGGGGGCATTTTACCACTTTGGAAGCATATATCTTTTAAACGATTAACTTTATAAAAAAGTGGTTTTAGAAACCTCATTTTCATTTTTAAATACCTGTCTATAGATACCACACACGCATAGGTTTCATGAAAAAAAGATCAATTTTAGTTCCATGTATGGGGAGCCCCTCTTTATTTTAAATATTTTTTTCAAAAAATCGGAAAGCGGTTCACAGAATACATCTACCTACTAAGTTTCACATGTCTATACATGTGAAACTTAGTAGGTAGATGTATTCATGTATGTAGTCATGTCTGTCTGTCTGTCCGTCCGTCCGTCCGTCCGTATGTCACAACCATTTTATTCCGAAACTATTCATGAGAATAGTCTCAGACAGACAGACAGACAGACATGACGAAACTATAAGGGTTCCGTTTTTGCCATTCGGCTACGGAACCCTAAAAACGACGTTTTGCGTTATAGGGACAGAATAATTACTTTGAAAGCGTGCAAGTTCTGTACTTTTTGCAAGGGATAAGGGATAAGTATTGAAGTAATTTTTTTAGACATCATCATCTACTGAGCCTTTTTGCAACAAAAACGGGGTCAGCTTCCTGTCTAACCGGACGCAGTTGAGTACTAGTGTTTAACATGAAGCGACTGCCCTGATGACGTAACCACAACCCAGTAGCTGGAAACACAATATCCCTGGCAAGACTGGTGTCAGAATTTCTACCTTCTACCGACTTCTTTCTGGCGACTACCCGTAATGATTGAAAAAGATGTACTAACGGCAGCCGAGACCAATGGCTTATCCTACTTTCGGAGGCATGGGGGAATTTCGATATGTTAAGGTTGTCACCCATCCACGAGCCGATATAGGCAAGCGTTGCTTAAATTTGAATATCCCCCTATTTAGCCATGATCTCCTCATAAAATAAAAATATTTTTCACAGTACGGAGGCAAATACCCCAACAACCTACAAACTCAACTCCGAATCGCAGCAAAGATATCCGATTCGCTGTGCTTTTCCGATCAGGCCGGCGCGCAGCGCACCCCATAACGAGCGAAATATATGAAGTACGACTTGTCAGAATGAACGGGCCGCTCGCTCGCGACGCGCGACGGAGTAGACACATATTTATTGGGTAAATATTCAGCTTTGGAGTAGTAGCTATTGTCAATATTTGCCGTCAGCGGCTACTGCATACAGACACGTTTTATCAATATTGGGTAGGTATTAAGTTGCCGAGTCTATGTTTGAGGACTAGACTGAAAATGTATGAAACTCGATACATGGCATAGTATTATAGGTATATTCATATACTGGCAGTTTTAATGTGTAGGGTAAAATGGAAGGAAATTAGTTTTTTTTTTTTCACAGTTTGCGACGGTGAGACAAGCGTCGTTAAATCTTTTCATAGTCTAAAAGTTGTTATTGATTATTGACATATTTTTTATGTTACGTATATTTAAGTATCTTATGAGGATGTATATACGTTTTTTTAATTCATATTCATAACTTTAAATTTAACAAGCGTTTCGAATTAACTAATTCGAATTAAGTAATAGACTTCGTACACTAAAAACTAACTACCAGGCAAACATGCGAGCTCAGAAAATGTAAGTAATATAACGAAGTCTTGTCACCAGACAGGAGCAATCATTTTAGCGTCGGTGATCAGTGGCACGCTCGCAAATGCGGCTTCATTTCGGCCCGGGGCGCGCTGCGGGCCTACTGTGACTAAATCGTTACGATACTTGAAATTACATATTCATTTTTTGTGGAAATATCGATTCGTCAAGATAAATTGCATCACAGATTACGTGACGCATTTTCAAGAAGATTTATTGCATTATCAACGCATTGGTTAAGTTGGTAAAACATGGGCTTCTATGCAATTAATTGATTAATTAAAGCGTCAATAGCCTAATGGCTAAGGTGTCAGACTTGTGATTGATAGGTCGCAGGTTCAAACCCCACCCACTACACTATTGCCGTGATCCCACCCCAGATACGAGCATATTTAACGAGATTGCTAGCAATGTGAAATCTACCCACATTGCTAGTTCTCTTAATAAAAAAAAAGATTATTAAAAGATAGATAAAAAAACTAGTGTACAATGGGCGATCTTATCGCACAGAGCGATCTCTTACAGACAACATTTGGATAGACAAACTTAAAGTCCGAAATAATACGAAACGTAATATGTACCTATATATTAGAATACCCAGACACAGGCTTACGATATAAGTTATAATGCACTCTGCATTATAACTTAGTATTTCACACTAATAATTCCACGTCATTAAAAGCACGGCAATAGAAAATACGAACCGTAAAGTTGAAACTAGATTATTCCCTGGAAGTCGCACATCACACTCCGTGCACCTCTCAAAGTACTCTTTAACGTCAGGATCTTTGTGGCGTCAAAACGTGACGCTGAATCACAATCGCGTCATTTTATACGACACATAAATAATGTTTCTCACAGTAATAACGCCTGCTGTAATATACGCAGACGTATGTAGTGTTATTAAGGCTGGGAAAGGTGGTCTGTTAAAGCTTGATAGAAGTGCTGTAATAATAAATGTGGAGGTGGTAACTAGTCTGGGGATGGCAGTGGTAGAATAGAATATTATACAGTCCTTTTGGACGCTTAAACATACGTACCTATATTATATAAGACTTATTGTGCTACACAATGTTGAAGTTTGTTGAAGTGGCAGATGATAAAACCCGAAGGCATCGTACACGTTCATAATCTAAGTTGTCAAAGAGGTGCTAAATGAAGTCTTTTTAATTATACGTCCCGATTTGTCATCGTCGTAAACACGAGACGAGAGGCACGAGAGTATAAAACTCGCAGGTACAATAAAGGCGAAGTGTAGCCAGCCGTGCGGTAATCCACCGAAAGCACCAGGCATCCATAACACGTATAGATACTCAAATATTGAACGAGGCAGGCGGGCGAGCATCGCGAGCAGGGCTGCCAAGATTCTACGACGTGACATCGAAAGTTATAGATATTATTACCGGGAGGATTGCCTCCCTCAGTTGAATTCATAAATGGAATATTTTATGAAATTAAGTATGGATTTGAACTGCATACAAACTTCAGTATAATCTGTGCGAGTTTAATATTGAATATGGTAGACATGACAAAACTATTCTCACATTCTAACCCTACCTATTCTACTTAAGTAAATTACTACATACAATAAATTAATAGTTTAAAAAACACTAGAAAAACACGCTTTTATAAATGCAAGTAAAAACAAAAAAGTGTTAAGAAAACCGATAACGGATTTTCTTTAGGTTTGTTATAACCCTGAAACCTGATCGTGTTCAAAGTCCATTACGTGGCCTTTCTCACAAGTGCAAACACGACTATGATACGATATTCCATCATGGAATGCCAGTGCCTACCTTCCGGCTTCATCATCAGACCTTGAAATCTAATTGTGGTCAAAGTTCATTACAAGACTTTTCTAAGAAATTCAAAACAGCTATGATACGATTTTCCATCATGAAGTTCCAGTTCATATCTTCCGGCTCCATCATCAAATCAGTTCGACAGTACAATATTATTGTATTGTCATCAGAACTACATACAGCTGCCAATTTTCATTACGCTACGACCCTTGGAAGATGGTTAAATTAATTACCTTAGATTTCATTACATAGTTAGTTAAATACAGGTCGACCTAATAAAAGCGTGTTAAAAACAATTCACTGCTCGCACTTAGAATTCTAATACTGAACAATTCTAGGTTTATAAGCAAATAATAAAGCACGCAGTAGGAGCAATAAAATTGCCAATAAGAGGTTTCTTTCGCTCGGTTCGTTGGCAGCCCTACTCGGCACGACACAGGATACGGGCCGCGTTATCGCGCCCCCGCGGCGGGCGCACGTCACCTTGTCACCGAGCCGGTTTAATGGGCTGCCGTGTACGCCGCCTGCTCCAGCTTGATGCTTTGATTTATGAGCCTCTGGTAGGTATATATGTGTACCGTGATAAATGTGTTTATTAGTTCGTAATTATTTATTGGGGTACGAAAAGGAGGTCACGTAATGAAGTAGTTCGCATGCTTTGTTGACAAAATTACAGATATGATAAACTAACAGCAAGTATTAACATTATTATACCTAAACATATTCCTTTGTTTACGGAAGATGAATAAAAGCTTGGGTACAATTAAAACAGCATATCCAACGTAGTTATGCTGTTTTTCTATCACAAAATAATTCCTCAAAAATCTTAAAAACATTCGAATAAAATGGAACATCGTTTTAAAACAGTTAAAATATAATTCTTCAAAGCGTGAAATGCATGTTCTGTAGGAGCGGTGAACGTGGGTAGCATAGCAACGTACAGTTAAGCTTATGGCCGGCGGCAAGCGCACGCCGCGCCGCGTCGTCGGCCGCCGCCATAGTGAGCCTGCGGGCCGCACCCACCGGCCACCGTGCCCACCGCAGCGACCCGGCCGCGGCACGGCTTCTATACGGGGTGTGCGAGCGACACTCTTTGTTTTTTTAGGCCACTTGTACCACGCAAGAAGATAACTTATACTTGCCGTTCTTTTTTATTCCTTGGAAATACAAAGGGTACTGATGTTCAGAATAGGAGTTGCACTTAAAGTAAAACCCTCACGGGACTCGAGAAAATAGTCTGTTATTTCAAATATGGATATGATACCAGAAATTTAACATTTCACAGACAAATATAGAATTCTACAGATACGTAAATAAATTAGAAGCTCTCTAGCTTGGAAAATAGCGCAGCTAGAAGCAAATAAGTACTAAACTTAGAAAATTCTTAAATATTTTCTCACTTTAATGAAACTGATGAATACAGTAGACCACCCACCATACCATTAATTAGTCACGGCGCTGTATTATTACTTGCTAATGTATTCGATCATTAACTTTCCAAGGTGGTGAATATTATTTCGTTTTAATGACGATTCTACAGACAATGCCATCTGAAGATCGTTCTTTATTTGATAACTAGGGACTTAGCCCTATTTTATTGTAAGTGTAACCTATTAATCTTTCGGTATTGATACAAGTACTACATGATTTCTGGCCTTTGAGCTTTTTCAGCATTACCGTTTCGGTAGCATCTAACGCTAAGGCCGCCTCCCGAATAAGTGTTTGATCGTCATGCCCAAACTTGGCACATTTTTTGCATTCTCGGTATCCGTGTTTGCTTGTAACCACAAAAACTTGTACTGAAAGAGGTATGGCGCTCGAATGGTTTAAATCTTGCATCTATATCAGTTGGCGGCAACATGTTCGTGTCGAAAAAAACGTCGGCGTTGTGGATTGCATAAAAAATGTCTGGCTGGCGGCGAGCGGCGGCGGGTCGCTAACGCCGCCTCTAATGACGGCGCGCCCGACTCGCTCGCTTTGTGAATAGGGCTGCGAGACACTTTTATTAAATGCATTATTTTGTTAATATTTACTTTTTATTTCTTTATGCAGCTCTGGGGGTTCTTTTAGACTAAACTGTGTTCAATTAATAGTTACGTATGCAACAAATACATATTCGTTTGTTGAGTTATTAATATACTCAACCATATTTTTAACTCAGCCAATTTACTATATGTAATTAGTTGCCACTCAGAGTTTTTAAAACAAGGGATATATTGAGACATACTAAATCAGCTCAGGATATATAACATAGATATAACAGTATACCCATTTGATTGTTACAACTAAATATCAGTTTTTGAGTACATAAAGTAAAGTTTAGAATATAAATTGGCTATCCTGAACGTATCAAGTAGGATGGAAGGGTTCGAGTAAAAAAAATATATTTGTCCGTTTGTAACTTCGGTAATATGGACTATTCATAACGTTCTAGACAAAAACTGCAATACCGTAAACGTCAGCAGCGTTGACAAACAAATTTTCAACTAACAAAACTGTTTTTCAAAATGAATTTCCACAAATGCTTATAAATAAGTAATAAACGTATACAAATTAAAAACGAGTCGTCGGCAGCCCTGGCGGCGTGGGTGCGAGTTGCCTCCTACATATTTAATTTGCCCGGACTGGTTTCTGTCCGAGCGCCGCCGCTACGCTTTGTGTTTCGTTATGGCTCTATCGCTGCGCAGTCCGCACTGTAGGGCTGCCTGCCTGATGAGGAATCGCTACTTTATTGGCGAGTGGGCGCTCTGAATACGGAGCCCGGAATTTATGTTTTAGCGTATAGTTCCCGGCGTTTTGTCGACGCCAATAAAATACTCAAACGTTGCGCTGTTCTCTGTTTATTAAATAAAATATTGTGCAGGAAACTTGCGATCAAAAACTAATTTTCGAACACAAGCAAGTAAGGTTTTTATTTTACTTTTCTAGTCTTATCTTGAAATATTGTTAAGGGTGACAAATACGTAATCCGAAAAATGTAATCCTGGTCACGAACTTGTGGAACTTACTTGAAAATATTCGTAGAAAACAAAACAATACGAAAGTTTGTCGTCTCATGGAATATTTAAACTATTGAAGGGTCAAACGTTCTGTGGCTTTTTTGTATCTTTTGGGATCTGAACTCTGGGTTTAATATTGAATAAGGTTGAAGAAGCTACCTGAAAGGCTGAAAAAGTTACTTTAGAGGCCTGCATTAAATGTCGTAAGGAAAAACTCTGTCTTAAAACGTCTTCGCATATTACGTTCAACCAAAAATGTCGACAACAGGTTCTCTTCTCAAAAACATTATTTTACGCAGCTCATTTGATCACAGTTTTAACGTTACCCACAAAACACTTTATCCATACTATAACGTGTAACATAAACTCTCATAATAACAAACTTCGTAAGCGAGCCCTGTCTTTCGCAGAGCATCTAAGAAAAGCGTAAAACGCCTTCTTAAAGCGAACTAGCTCATACATATCTTAATTCATAATTCAATATTCACTCCGCTCCACTTTCTGTGGCAAAGTGCAAGCGCGCGGGAAAAAAGCCAGCAGGGCAAACGAGGGGGAAACAGAGTGGGGGTGGGTGGTGTCGGCAGGGGGAAGCCCGTAATCCCTTATCGCGGCCGCCGACCGCGCATCGACAATTATTATAAAGAGCCCGATGTAAACTAGTGTAAGTACGCACGATGTGAGCCGTGAAAAGGAGGGTCTGATTTATGAAGTGTGTTAAGCTTTTGTGAAATTATGACAGTTGTTAAACATATTTACCGCATAGCGACTTGGAATTCTTTATACTGAAATCCAAGTTAGAATGTTCGAATCAGTTGCATAGTTAATAATAATAAAGCGGAAAAGTTTGTTTGTTTGAACGCGCTAATCTTTGAAAATACTAGGTGGATTTGAATGAAATTCGAAATGGAAGTAGCTTGAAGCTTATGGAAGGCTACGGCAACAGAGGAGGGTTATGTTTTCATCGTAAAAAAAAGTCCATGGGAGCGAAGCCCCGCGCGATTCCTAGTAAATTATAAAGCTATCAGGAAGTTTTTCAAATTCTTAATCTGGTCTCTCTGTTTATAGTCCATATTGAAATGGTTTTATGAATTAAGTAAGTGTTATAAATCAACAAGCAGATACTGTAATTAATTTTTAAATTTTCAAAAGGGTTTACGTAGCTTGTGTTAGTAATTCGATTGCAACACGTGTATGTGTAGGTTCCCTTCGTATGTATAGAATATCCTTTTACCACTTTGTTTGCATTTAATTTAACGACATTAATGAGCCACCAGCTCATACAGAAAAATATGCTGCTCAAGTTTCTCTACACATAAAATAATATCAAGTATCAAAACCATCGTACTTAGTACCTGACACCGTGGTCGTAAGCTACCGGCCACCGCACGGGCCGTCGGCCACGGTCCCACAGTATTATCGACCTCTCTTTCCCTCTCACCTCTCTCTCGCACACTAGGGAAGGAATCACGCTTTGCCGAAAACTTCGGGAATATAATCGGATTTGTTTTAGCTGAGGCCGAGATCGCGTGTCTGGATTTGTAATGCCGGTGAATGGTTGCGAGTTGGCCGGTCGGACTGTTTGTGATGGGAGAATGGGCGATGTCTTGTTGATACTTACGTGTACCTAATTTCCTACCTTACGTATCTACTTACTTTTCAACCGACGACAAAAAAGGAGGAGGTTATCAATTCGACGCGAATATTTTTTTTTATGTATGATCACCGATTACTCGAAGACGGCTGAACTGATTTGGAAAATTCTTTTTTTGTTTGAAAGGGTATACTTCGAAATTGGTCCCATTGTCACCAAGTCAGGATCTGACGATGGAATCCTGGAGAAATCGAGGGATCTCTTCAAATATTATAGGCACACCTATATTGATTTGAGTATTTTTTATAGTAACTTGTGTAGTTGCATCCGAAAAGCACCATTTGTGAAGTGGACCTGTTGATGAAAACCAAAGATGGCCACTGGAACTACTCAATATATAAGTAGGAAAAATAAGTATTTCATGTGTCCTGCTTCGATTACTTGAATGCACAATATGCTCGTCACAATGCATATAGTGAAGTGAAGCTGATGGTGAAGTACCAGGAGAACTCCTCAACAATTAACGGCCCAACATTGGGAAAAGCAATATTTTGTAAATGAATATAAGTAGTTGACATTTAGGCTCTTGTAACTAGGTAAATTATAAATCGACCAACTAAAAAGAGTGAAATAAAAACGGAAAAAAAGAGTCGGTTTAATTTTTTGGTAAAAAGTTTTTTTATAGGAACATTTCACACAATTTATATTGGTTAAAAGAATGATTGAATTGAATTAGGTACTTTAAAGTGTCTTGTAGATGTACTTTGACGGAGGATACGCCCGGTGTCGTCATTATGAGGACCATCCGGAGGACACGGTGGCGCACACAGTAGAGGTGTGCCCTGCTTGGGCAGAGCACCGCCGTGTCCTCGTGGAAGCGATCGATGGCGGCGACCTCTCGAGCCCGGCATTGGTTCGGACCATGGTGCGGAGCGGGAGGAATGGGGTGCAGTCGCCTCCTTCTGCGAAGCAGTCATGCTAGCTAAGGAGGAGGCCGAACGCGCGAGGCAGAGGCAACTTTCTTCCTCACACCCCAGCCGCCGCGGGAGACGCCCCGGGTGTCGGTGATCGCGAGCCGATCTCCGGCCACCGTAGGCGCGGGCTTTCGGATGGCGAGCAGGAGTAGCTCACCATCCGGTAAGGACCAGGCCCTGGTCGGCGGCGCGTCCTATTCCACGCGCGCCTCAAAGAGCTGTCAGCAACAGTGACGGGGCCTCATAAGGCCATTGCCCGCCGGGTTTGCGGAAATTTTCTAACAAAATGCCGCGGCCCCGGAACTTAAGGGCAGCTGAACGAACAGGGTGAGTTTTTGTCAGTAGAAGTCTGACACACCCTTCCGCTTAACCCAGAGCGGGAGAAGTCATTCGATGATTTTCCGACACAAAAAGATGTACTTTGATATGAGGGTAAAACTGAAATAAAGCTTCACGTTTTTCTTCTGTTAGAAGGTACGTCGAAAAACGTATCTTCATAACTAATAAATCTTCAAATAATAAAAATAATAACGAATCTTCATCATATCATTTTCTATTTGCGATAAATGGTAATATTCAGAAGGCCTTTGACAAGGTGGATCACACCCTCCTTATGGAAAAAAATTGCCTTTAATGGTATTTGCGGCAATTTAATGAGATGGTTTGCTTCATATATTTTCAATAGGACTCAAGAGATCGTCATTAATGGGCACGAATCTGACTTTATTGTTGTTCAATCCGGGGTACCTCAGGGGTCAGTATTAGGCCCTTTTCTTTTTGTATTGTTCATCAATGACATAAAACAATGTTTTGTCAATACAAATTTCTTGATGTATGCAGACGATATGAAAATTCATACTATTTGTAAAAACATTCGTGACTGCCATTATTTACAACAGGACCTTGATAGATTTTATGAATACTGCCTCAAACATAAACTCTACAACACAATATCTTTTACTAAAAATATAAATCAGATAATATTTAATTACTCAATAAATAATATGAGACTTAAAGAAGTTCAATTTGGCCGCGACTTGGGTGTTACGCTTGACTCTCGTTTGCATTTTGATGTTCATATTGTAAAAAAAGCATTTCAGATGTATGGACTAGTGATGAGATTTTCAAGTAACTTTGTACGACCCTCTACATTTTTAACACTGATTCGTTCGCAATTAGAATACGCCGTCCAAATTTTGGATCCCCTATATGATAAGTACAAAGATAGGCTAGAAATTGTTCAGAAAAAGTATTCACGAACTATGAATTAAAGTCTCCTATGAACAATTATTGAAACGGTATAATATTCTTAGTCTGGAATCTAGATTTCTACTGGGTGTAATGACGCTGCATGGAATATGTAATAACATATTCGACTGCATTCCATGGTCAAATAGTTTACATTATATAGTACCCAGATCTGTCATGTGTCGTGGGGTGCGACTTCTGCGCATTGAACGACTCTTGCCAAGTTATTTGAATACTACTTATACAACACTTACTTCATGGAGCTTGACATATGTATTTACTCTTTCTAAACATAGTTTTAAGGCAAGAGCAATAGAGATACTAACTTCATAAGTATGTATAACCTTTTTATCCTTCTTTTTAATAATCATTTATGATGCAAACTATGTCTGTAATTTTTGTGATTTCGTTGACAATGGTGTGGGTTACATGTGTAGTAACATAAATATAGAATAGATTAAGTATAACAGTATATCTAATTTTTGTGTTAATTTAAGAATCTATTATTAAGCTTGGCATGTAACTTTTTTTTGTCCCTAATAAATAAAATAAAATAAAATTGTAGGAACATATAGATTTTCAGTAGAAAAATAATGGTACTAAACATAATACGTACTTGTTTGTAATTAAATAATAATATACTATTTTCTCCTAAAATTCGTCTCTGGCTACTAGAGTAACATAAGCTTAACGCATCTCTCGTCTCGTAGTTTCACCCGAAAATAGAGAATACCGAGAGTCAAACGCTATAAGAATTTAATAAACTCTCCGTAGTCCTTAACTTTGACGGTCCGTAGCTCGCTGCGAAGCGTCAAATCTATGAAATTACAAGCGTTAGTCAAATACACGGCACATTAATGAAGGTTTGGCGGTACGTACTTGCGAGTTTATTAAGGGAGAAGTTGTTAGGTACTTTTTAAGGGAAAAAAATAGGATCTTGTTTTCGCCTCGAAACTGCAACTCGCTTGCTTGTAATTTACTTTTAAACGTGGATATTAGGTACGTCAGAGGAGTATCTCACCCCTGAGTAAATTCGACATTAAAAGACGGAAGTCGGTGCCAAAAAAGAAAATACTAAACTAAAGACACCGGAAATTAAAGTTATTTTTTACTAGCTTTTGCCCACGGCTTCGCTCGCGTGGAATTTGGTCTGCCACATAAAGTTTTGTGACAAATCATTTTAAATAAATAATAATTATTTTTAACTATAAGTTCTACTCCGTATCCGAAATTTCAGATCTCTAACTTCAAAACTGATGGATTCCAAACAATCTTTGAACCCCTATTATATTCACCTTGGAGGTGGAATTATCAAAATTCCTTTCTTAGTGCTCATTTAAGCTCAGTGGTTTCGGTTGTGCATCCACCGTTGGGTGTGTTAGTCAATCAAGTTACAGTTTTATTATAAACTTCGCCTGTGTGGTGTGTTGATAAAAAGTAGCCTGTGTCCTTCCCCAGACTTGAGATTAACCATATCAAATTTCATCACAAACAGATCAGCATAGCCATGATACACTGATTAACAAACGAGACAAACAGAGGTTACTTTCGTTTATTGTTCGTGTCAGTCAAGGATTAGTATGTAATGTTATTGAATTTATTGAAATGAATTATTTAGATAAAATTCGTAAAGCGGTTCACAAAATACCATATTTAAGTATATATATAGTTTCAACTCTGTTGTCTTAATTATTTCCGAATAAAGTGGCTGTAATATACGGACGGACAGACATACAGATATGACGAATTTATAAGGGTTCCGTTGTTTGCTATTAGGCTACGGAACGCTAAAAATGAGCAAGACTGACAGCATTTATGCAAGTAACAATATACTACTATTTACTAATGGGTCGATCTTCAAGGTCAAGGAACTCTTACCGAGGTCTGTTCATGGATGGGTAACTATTTAATCAATAAATTATTCAAATATAGCCCGTGTTGCTTGCCTGTTAATTAATATAATGTATTAAGTCGAAAGAATTTTTGAAATCGTTCCAGTAATGTATGCGTACCATGTTTATACTTCTGAAAACTTCGAAATTAAGTGTCCAAATCGAATAAATTGAAAAGTATTTTGCTGCTACATAAATATTCTTGGTGATAAAACTATTTATTTGGATAAGAATTAATATTGCGATACGAATGTAATCTACTTTTGTTTCTACCAGTGATCTATTTAAATTTTACAACAAAAAAGTTGCTATTGTGACTTAACTATGATAGTTAGATAAATATTCCTTTTCATCCCCCCATCTCGGAAAGAGTATTTTTGCTCTTCGATATCTGAGTGCAAAAGCCGTTTTTATCCGCTAGAGGATAAAATAAATTGAATTTAGAACATCGTGTGTACTAAGTTTGTGAATTCAAAACATCATTAAACCTATTTACTTCTACCTCCATGGGGCCGAATTTATCATACAACTTTTTTTTTAATTTGTTAAAAACTCAGACTCTGGACTCAGACCTTCTTGGTGTACTTACTTTTTTTTAATTTACTTTGCGCGCCATTTATTTTGCATTTAGTCATTTCCTCGCTGAGGTGGGATGAAAAGTTACGTGTTGCACTCGAGTGCAAAGATTTTTCACCTCGTGCTCTTTTGATTCCCTCGCTAACGCTCAGGCACAGTATTACGATATAGGAAATATCGTAATACTGTGGCTCAGGATTCTAATGTTTGAATCACTCGCTGCACTCGTGATTCAATTTTAGAATCCTTCGCTTGCTCGGTCATCAAAATTGAGCACGCGGTTAAAAAGCAACTTTGCAATCTTGTATAACAAATAACTATTGTGGACCTTTTTGTAGGTAATAATGATTACTTCAATCATATAGCACATCATTTTTGTATAGCATCAATAGTGGCTTAGCTTTAAAATTTACGGGTTT
This sequence comes from Tholera decimalis, assembly GCA_943138885.2. NCBI lineage: Eukaryota > Metazoa > Arthropoda > Insecta > Lepidoptera > Noctuidae > Tholera > Tholera decimalis. The sequence goes on from OW964570.2 coordinate 11,442,441, forward strand.
CTTAGACAAATTTTTCATCCCCAATTCAACCTTCTTCTGGGATGATTTTTCAAAAACGTTGATACATGTAATTACTAATTACCAACCAAAAGGCTAAATACTGATTTTCAAGATTTGAACTACAAAACGAACAGGTTTCCCTTTCATACTTTCAGCCCCTATTTTACGCCCTCAGAGGCTGATTTTCCAAAAACACTGAAACGTGATTTTTTTAATTTTTAACCAGTCTGATAACCACCAATTTTCATGGTTTAAACGACAAAAATGACGATTTTCCATGCAAATTGTCATCTCCTATTTAACTGCTTTAGGGGTTGAATTTCGGAAAACACTGAAACACGTGGTTATTTATTTTTAACCAGAATACTAACCACCCATTTTCATGGTTTACACTTCAAAAATTACGATTTTCCATACAAACTTTCATCCCCTATTTAACTCACTTAGGGGTTGAATTTCAAAAAATCCTTCCTTATTCCTGGTCTACATTATAAAAGAAACTTTTATGCAAAATTTCAGCATTCTAGATCCAAGGATTTGGGCTGGGCGTTGATGAGTCAGTCAGTCAGGACTTTTCGTTCGCTAATGCCCGGTACCTTTGGGTATGCAGACGACAGCACAGTTTCTGTGTCCAGCGCGCGAGCTGGTGGGTCACAGATCCAGTCTCTCCATGAGGACATGGTCGGGCGCTTGAACTTCACCTTGAAGGCTGTCTCCGAATGGGGCGATGCCAACCTGGTCAAGTTTAATGCAGCTAAGACCCAGGCGTGTCTCTTCTCCGCAAAAAGGAGCCAATTTGAACCGGCTCCTACTTTCCGAGGTGTAACTGTGCCGATAACCGACCGTATCGAGCTTCTGGGGGTAACATTAACTTCTACCCTCAATTTTGGCCCGTTTATTAACACAAAAAAGGCTAAGGCTCAACTAGCATCAAAAAAGTTGGCAATCCTAGCAAAGGTGAGACGGTACTTCACACCCGAACAGTTGCTCAATCTCTATCAAGCCCAGGTTCGGTCGTATATGGAGTACTGCTCTCATCTTTGGGATGGATCTGCTAAATACCAACTGGACGCGCTTGAGTCTATTGAGAAGCGGGCCAAGAGACTCATTGGCAACGATGCACTGGTCGAGTCAAAGCTCCAGAGCCTTGAACATCGACGACGAGTTGCAAGTCTATCGATTTTCTATCGGTTACATTTCGGGGAGTGTGCGATGGAATTACACAATCTAATTCCACCAAGCCCGTTCCATCATCGGACTACGAGACAAACGGCGAAGCGCCATCGTTACATGGTGGACATCCCACCCATACGCACCAAACGTTTTGGGAATACATTCATTGTACGTACGGCTAAGGAGTGGAATTCCCTGCCGGAGTCTGTGTTTCCCGATAGCTATAACCTAGAAGTCTTTAAGTCAAGAGTGAATAGGTTACTTTTAGGTAAGCGTGCTCCATCTTCGACCACATCATCACTTACCATCAGGTGAAATGGTGGTCAAACGGGAACCTATTCTAAATAAAAAAAAAATAAAAAAATATAGATTTTGCAGTGCTTTTTGGGAGTCGGTTAAATTTTTTTGTAAAAAGTTTTATTGGTAGGAAAATCATATAATCGTAGAATCGCTCTTGCCACTCTCCATCCAGAGCGGCAGGAGCGATTCTACTGACTAAAGAGAGAAGGGAGAGTCAGATTTCTACTGACTAAAAACAGATGTTCCTTCAGTTGAAAGAACAGGCCGCGATATCTCGTTAGAACATTCCCGCAACCCCGGTATTTATATGGTGGCTTAGTATTTCAAATCACCAGTCTGCTACAACTTTGCTGGAACAACTGCATGCAAGAATTAACATCTCTTTTTTAAAGGCATTAATTAACACAACATTTATTTTCTGAAGTATTGGTTTGGTTTGGTGGTATCTTTAGTTGATCTCACTAGGAGAGAAGAAAAAGAAGAGAGGTATCCTTAGTGTTAAGTAAAAAACGCTTCAGAATATCAATTTACGCCATACTTTGGCAACGAAACAACCGTCTCATGTTATAGTAGTTTAAACTATTTCTGCTAATTTTCTTACTTGGCAATGCTGAAACACTGCAGTGCGTCTGTCTTCTACCAAATAGTAGGTTTAAACTAGTAGAAACATTTTCTACAAATCCTCCCATAGAACATAGGTATGTGTGAACATATAATATCTGAATGTCATCAAAGTTTTGAGAGGCCATCATTCTAAGAATGAAACAAAAGGATAGGAATTCTCGAGGAAACAATGCAGCTAACGAACCCGCCAGTAGGGTATGGCAGTGAGGAGACCTTAACCCACTCAGCCACTACAGAGTCAAAGCTCCAGAGCCTCGAACATCAGCGACGTGTTGCAAGCTTATCGATTTTTCTATCGGTTACATTTCGTGGGAGTGTGCAATGGAATTGCACAAACCAAATACACCAAGCTTGTTCCATGATCGGACTACAAGAAGAATGGCGATGTGCCATCGTTACATGGTGGACATCCTAACCATAAGCTCGAATCCATGGAATTCCATCCTGGTGTCCGTGTTCCCTGATAGACTATAAACCTGAGGGTATTTAAGAGAAGAATAAATAGGTTAGTTCTTGATTAGTGTGTTTTATCATCGACCACATCATCGCTTACCATCAATTTGGTTGGTGTACAAACGTGAGTTAATAAACAAAAAAGAGGGTTGACGGCGCCGTGTTCCGAGCGCGCCTCAAAGAACAGTGAGCAGCATCGACGGCCTGACGATAGGGCCATTGCATGCTAGAGTTGCGAGAATCTTCTAACGAGATACCGCGGCCCCGGACAGGGTGGGTTTTTAGTCAGTAGAAGTCTGACACTCCCGTAGGAGTCATCTGATGATTTTCCCACCGAAAAAAGGTACAAATTTACACTATATTTTGGCAACGAAGCTAGCGTCACACTTGTAACATAAACAAATTCTGATAATTTTACTGGTTGGCTGGCAGTGCTGAAATACTGCTGTGCGCCTGGCTTTACTTCTACCAAATAGTGTGTAAATAATAAAACCTTTTTTGCTTGCTTGGTTGCTTGGATATGGAAAGGTTTGATAATACCGTATCCGATAGTAGTCTCCAAACCTCTACGTTCTTGCACTGTTTCTATGAGCTGTTTTCATAGGTGCCGGATGCGCCAAAGAAATTGCAGGCTCATCAACTGCGTAGCCTTTTCCCAACTTGACAGACCTGTTGGTCTAGTGGTCAGTGGCCCTGACTGCCATGCGCAAGGTCGTGGGTTCGATTCCCACCCAGGACAAATGTTTGTGTGATGAGCAGGATCATTTGTCCTTTGTCTGGGTGTAATTTATCTATAATATGTATGTATTTAGAAATATACTAGTACTCACGCGGGGCTTCGCTCCCGTGGATTCTATCACGGTAAAAACATAACTCTCCTTTTTTGCAGTCGCGTAAAAAGTAGCCTATAACCTTCCTCAAGCTTCAAGCTACTTCCAGACCAAATTTCATCCAAATCCACTCAGTACTTTCGAAGATTAGCGCGTTCAAGCAAACAAACAAACTTTTCCGCTTTATAATATTATAATATAGATATGTATGTTTATCAGTTGTCTAGTACTCATAGCACAAGCTCTGCTTAGTTTGGGACTAGATGGCGTTGTGTGCATGAAAAAAAATATAAAAAAAATAATAAAGAAAAAAACTACATGGAGCGACTTCCTATGTAACACCACAACCTCGAAGCTAGGTAGGTAACACGATACCCCGTGGCTAAACCAGTGTCAGATTTTTTGGCTTCTGACCACTCGTAACGACTGTCAAAGATGTCTAAATTACGGCTTAACGTGTTTTCCAAGGCAATAGCATATCGTATCCCACCGCCCAACTGAGAAATTTCTTATAGAAAAATTCAATAGCATTTTTTGCCCAACCGGAGAATCGAACCCGTGACCTCATGCTCAGCAGTCGCGCTTGCAACCACTCGACCAACGAGGCATTTAAGAAATTACATGCATATGAAAATTTCATTATTCATCTTTAGTACCGTATGAACTTTCACCCTTTAAAGCAATAGAACATCTGGGCTCACTCGTTCCATCGTAGACCTCATCATCGCTTAACACCAGACGTGATCGAATTTAAGAGCGGGCTCATCCGTAATAAACTCCTAGTTATCCACCCCAGCTATACACAGAACCCTGTCTGGATTGCGGGAATGTCCAGAGCTCAGACTGCAGCAAAAAAGCTGGGAATCCTACACAAGGTGAGGCGGTACTTCACGCCTGGACAGCTTCTAAATCTGTATAAAGCACAGGTCCGTTCTTGCGTGGAGTATTGCAGCCACTTGTGGGATGGCTCTGCAAAGTACCAACTTGCTGCATTGGACTCGATCGAGCGCAGAGCTAAAAGGCTTATAGGCGACGAGGTGCTGGTGGACAAGCTTCATAGCCTGGCTCATCGGCGAACCGTTGCTTGCCTGTTGGTTTTCTACAGATTGTACTTCGGGGAGTGTGCGCAGGAGCTCCATGACCTGATTCCTCCATCTCCCTTTCACTACCGGTCTACCAGACGCACGGCTGGGTACCACCCACACTTGGTTAATATACCGTCTTGTCGTACCAAGCGCTTCTCCTCCACATTTATTGTGCGCACAGCCAAGCTGTGGAATTCTCTGCCGGCTTCTGTGTTCCCTGCCACTTATGATCTTTCAGCCTTTAAAGCACGAGTAAATAGGCATCTTCTGGGCTCGCTCGTCCCATCTTAGACCTCATCTATCGCTTACCATCAGGCGAGATTGAGGTCGGGAGTGGGCCCATCAGTAATTTAAAAAAAAATGTTCTCACGAGATACCACGTCCCTGGAACACAAGGGTAACTGGAGGACCAGAGTGGGTTATTAGCCAGTAGAAGTCAGATAGTCACTCTCCCTTCCACTCCACCCAGAGCGAGAGGATTCATTCGATAATCGTCCTAGCTTATCGCTCTTTCTATCCGTGAAAACCGTATCAAAATCCGATGTTCTGTAGAAGTAAGCAGTGACAATGGCAGGCAGTTGTTTTGCTTTTTTTTTTATTCAGTGACGAGAATCCGAAGAACGGAGCACGTCCAACTTAACTAACCATTTACTATAGTATGCTATGTTTTAACTGGATAGGACTACTAGGAAAGCGACGAAGCGTGAATTGAATAGCATAATGGCTGAGGCTGAGTCAGAATTATGATCGAGTGGTCGCGGGTTTAAATCCCACCCACTATTGTCTATTGTGAACCCACTCCAGACACAAGCATATTTAGCTTAGGTGGAGGGGTTAACAAGATTGCTAGTAATGTTAATTCTATCGACATTGTTAATTCTCTGTAAAAAAATATATACTAAATGGGGTATCAGCACAAATAAAAATATTAGAAGCTTGTCTACAGGCATAGTTATCAATGGTCATAGATACAAGAAGTTTATTAAAGAAGATTATGTCTGTTATGTGTGTTAAAAGCTTTTAGTAATTAAAGGCTTTTCAAAAACTTACATAATATGGTTTTCGAATAAAGGATAACTAATACCTCCTACATCAGCGTTACATACATCATGCATTAAATCTCAAAGAATTAATGTTTGCAGTAACTTCTCCCTACGCAGCATTCAAATGTCAAAATATTCCCGCCACTTTGAAATGTCAAAACTCAAATATAAAGTCACATCCACACTTTCGCAAGTCGCAAGTAGCCTCGCCTCGACTCCCTAGCAAGTAGGCTAGGGCTACCAAACGTCACGATTTGTCCTGACATTTCAGGTTTTCAGAAGTTAGATTGACGACGAGTTGTTAGTCTATCGGTTTTCTATCGGTTACATTTCGGGGAAAGTGCGATAGAATTACACAATCTAATTTCGCCAAGCCCGTTCCATCATCGGACTACAAGACAAACGGCGACGCGCCATCGTTACATGGTGAACATCCCACCCACACGCACAAAACGTTTTGGGAATACCTTCATTGTGCGTACGGCTAAGGAGTGGAATTCCCTGCCAGAGTCTGTGTTTCCCGATAGCTATAACCTAGGAGTTTTTAAGTCAAGAGTGAATAGGTTACTTCTAGGTAAGCGTGCTTCATCTTCGACCCCATCATCACTTATTACCATCAGGTGAGTTGGTGGTCAAACGCGAGCCTATTATCAATAAAAATAAAAGTTGTCCAAGCCAACTCAGCCATAAATAGGCTAATGTTTAAGATTAGTGAGAATTTGTAGATTTGTGAGAGAAAATGAAACTGCGTATCAGCCAATGTAACTCTGTGAAAAATTTAAACTCGCTCAGCCATTTTCGCGTGATTAAATAACAAACATCCATACATACGTATGCAAATATGAACTTTCTCATTTATAATATTATGTAGATCAATGAAAAATTACAGATATTCCTGTTTTTATTACGGATGAGCCCGCTCTTATAAAAATATCTATCAAAGCTTATTAAGCGATTGATGAGGTGGAATGTGGATGGGACTAGCAAGCCCAAAAGATTCCTGTTCACTTCCTTTAAACACTGACGGGTCATATGGGGAAGGAAATTAATCTAGTAACTTTGTAATTACTTATTTACATTTTGACAGAATCAATTAAAGTGGTTTCTTTATACAAATCACGCTTTTTGTCAAGACTTTTCCGTTACAATAAATTGGGTTCTGTATATAAATCTGGCTTTCTGTCAGGACTTTTCCGTTACAATTCTGGTAACCCTACTCGCAAGCCACATTCTGCAGAACACATACCGCACATTATCATAATAACACGCTCACGCAGCGATGATCGCGACGAATAATAATAAACCGTAATGGGGCGAGACGCTAGTGCAATCTGTGTGATACTACCCTTGCCTGCGATTCCCAAAGGACACGAATGAAAGGTTGTAATCGAGTGTGTCGAGAATTTGTTGTGTATTACGTGAAGTCCCCTCGTTAAAGCTGTCTTTAGAAGATTCGGATAGCAGTTGTGCGATGTATCAGACTATTTTTTTAAGATTCCGTACCTCCAAAGGAAATTAGGATCTATACCAATATTAAATAAAGGCACTTTCTTGACAATAGTATATCTCAAGTTGATTATTAAATAGCTATCTATCGTTGCAAGAATGTGCATAAGAGTTGTTTATCATAGGACCAGCCCAATTGCTTCCAGCAGCTTGTGTACCATAGACATGGTATAATTATGCAAACGTACTTGTGTCCTACTGCCTACATTTTGCATAACCTGTATAAACAAAATATCACACTATTTTAAATATTAGCAATTTTGCATAGGTTAAATAACTCGCTTGCATTTATATTATTTCTGAAGGTATTTTAGTATAAAAACCTTGTTTTCCTACGTAGGTTTGCGCATCACTATTTCATTTTCCCGCCTTCGCGCCATTTGAGTCGTTTGCGCCATTTCGGCCTGTCAAATGACGCGCGCTGTCAAACGCAAGGGCGAGAGTGAGATGCGAAATTGGTGACTTGGTGTTTTGTTTATCACCGAATTTATTCATAGGCATTTATTCGTTGTTTTGAATATTAACAAGACTTTATGTTGATATTTAGATAGTCGGGTCGGAAGCCTGTAAGTTATAGACGGAAAATACTACTCTCAATAAATATGGATACTGGTCAAGCTTAAGACTAGATGTGATGTTTCCGAGACCTTGAAACGCCTTAATCGCAACTTTAACTACCTATACCTACTAGATATTTAATGTTCAACTCCTTTTTTTTGTGTGTGGCACCTTGCAGGTGCCTTAATTCATAAATTAATTAAAGCCACCAGCCAGGGCTTATTGATGTTCAACTCCTACACTGCAGCTTCATTATATTCTTCTTGTTCCATGCCAAGTTAAAAAAATCAAAAATAGGTGAAAACTCGTTGACGGCGCGCGGCGTGACAATGTTTGGCATGCCAAACCAACTGGCAATCGATAACTAGTGTTGGCGGGATTACGCGGGAATCAAACCTGGCAGTATGGGCAGCATAAAAAGTGTATTTATTCAAATCCTTTTATTTTAGTTACGAATATAGATCTGAATTTGTAGGTTTTTTTATGTCGAATGTTGCCGACAGATTCTTTTAGTAGGTATTCTGTTTTAAGTTACATTTTCACGAATTTTGTTTTGTTCTTTGTACTTTAAAACGTAGATGAAGATAAAAAAATACCCAACAGTATTATGACATTTATAAAATATTTATTTCTCAATAAATCACCATCTGTATACAATCTAATTGTGGCACATAGAACAACAGATAATATATAATTTCCAGAACGTACCTACTAATATGTACTGAAACTATTTTGAGGTATTTAATTTCATATTAACATGAAATGCATGCTTCAATTATTCTAAGGTCATGTTCAACAAGCCAATACTGAAAAAAACCGGTTCGTGTTGGCTTGATCAACCTTGCCCGATTAATTTCGGTATTAGACGTCGAAACACATTATTCTCTATTAATCACATTTATAACACAGATATCTACATTTTGTAAACATATCACAATTAAAATAAATTCGTTATTGTTGGCAACTTTTTCAAAACTCGGGAGTTGCTAAACGCAAAAAAGGTTATTATTATAATATGGTAACATTTTTTTGTAAAATAATATAACACAGCCGAAACATCGAGATCTACATTACACCGAAATATCAATGACTAGTTTTTGAAAAATACTACATTTTGTTTTTTTGTTTTCCACTTATAAATCTATTCAGATTTTTTCTACTACGATTACACCGACCACACGAATATCCCATCTAAAAAAACACATACATATATAATTTCTGACAGTTAATATGTTACCCAAATCACCAGATCAGAATCTTAGTGACATCATTGTGCGTCGTACGCTATACAAAGGTATATACTTAATGAGCAAAATTCTCAAATTTATCTCAACAGAGAATTATGAGGTACTTTTAGGTTGTGTGAGCAAAAACAGGTTTTAAATGTCTTCCAGATACTTAATCTTCGTTTTCGGAACCTAAAGAATATTCAATAGTCTTCAAATCCCTGTTCATTTCATCGGGAGAATCGTTGTCCATGCCCAAAGTTCGAGATGCGAAAGAGCTCTGTGTGGCCATGCCCGCTAAAATCCCGTTGGACAAAGCCTGTACCGACAAGGCTTCTTGAGACGGGCCCGCATAACTGTACTGCTGATAAACAGCTTGTATCCTCGCCGCGTTCACTAACGTTTGTATTTTCAACTGAGTGTCCAGCGCCAGGCTGAGCGGCAGTTTCCGCAACTGACTCGCAATTAACTTCCCAAACATCTCAAACTCGTTTTCATTACCATTCTCGGAATGCTGACTCAGATCTTGCGGTAAGTCCGTGTGATCGCCGCTGTCTGAATTGCTTTTCTTTTGTTTTGTCGGCACCGGGTAGATAGTGGCCAGTGAGGTAGTCAGCGGTGTAGCGATCCCTACGGGCGGATTTAGAAAGGGCGCGGACGTAACCGGTGGGAGGATTCCAAATGTCCCTTGACTTAAGCCGAATGGAGTGCCGGGGCGAGGAGAAGGCGTGTTTAACACGTACGGTGTTGACGAACGCGTCGAGCTGCGGCGCTTTCGCGGACTTTTCTTTTCCGGCGATTTACGCTCGCTGAGGTCTTGAACCACGTCGCTGTCATCGCTCGCGGGGATCTCCAGCAAACTGTTGTCCACCTATCAACAAACGTACAACCGCTTAACGTCAGAGCGCATGTGTAAACATGATTAAGTGTCGTAAACAACAAAAAAATAGACTCACAGAGCTCGGTGTGACGATCGCCCGCAGAAACCTGTCTGCATGTTCGAACCACGTGACGCTCGGTCTATACGCATGCGCACCAGCCTTCCTCGCCGCGCGAATCTTCTTCAATTCGACGCTGTATGACGAACGTATGTTTTTTATCTTATTTTTCAATTCTTTAACTGTGACGTCGACCAAATTCAGTGCATTTATTATCTCTATGTATCCTTGCTCCCTTATTTTCTTATTCTTGTAGTGCTCCGAGACCGGGTTCCAGAGGTATTCGCGCTTCTCGTATTCGATAATCATCTGGATGGTGAGATCCTCGCTCCACTTGGGGTTGGCCAGGATAGCGACCATTTTGTTTTAAAGCATGCTATATTGAGCACAGTTAATATTTTTTATTTAGTTATTTATTATTTAATTTCGCGAGTTTAGCTTTGTTAGTACCAGGAGCGCAGAAGGGTGCGGGCGGTTCGCATGCGCGCAGCATACTAAAAGCACGTCGATGGGCCGGCACCCCGCGCGGGGGGTCTATTTCGGGAGTAGCCGGCATCACGCAGTCGCGTGCTTTGGAGCGTGCTGTTTCCTCTTCTCACCGCTCGGAGGCTGGGCACCGAGTGAAACGGAAGATTTGTGGCCGCCGGACGGCCGACTGTTCGTACTTACATCGGCCACCGCTCGCCAATCGTCATATTTCAATCGGTACTTAGGACCTTTGGCGATATTGAATTTTAGATTTTCTTTCGCTGTTCACGTTTGGAAAGAGAGGCTAAAATATAAGCTGTGAAGCTTCGTCAAGTTAATCCGGTTTTGGATTAAGGTTACTACAAATAAAACTTTTTGTACATGTAACAAAATTGTTTGATTGCATTTTAAATAATAAAATAACGAACTATGAAGTAAACATACGGCAAACCGCACAAGTGCCTATTAGAGACCACCCAAGGAATATTTTTATAGCCAAGTGTCGCGTCGTCGTCCGTGTTTATGATCATACAAACTTTATTAGTCATTTTCAGGTTACTATTTACACATTTCATAATGCTAAGGTATCAACAACGCTATCAAAAAACCTAAAGATTAATTTAAATCGTGATTTATAGGTTCTAAAACCAAATCATCAAATGAAAGTATGATTATAGAATCGCTGTTCAGTACTTATAAGTACTAAATAATTATGCCTGCACATATATCATCATATGCATCAAAAATTAAATAGTCAGCATTTATTGGTTAAATATTTCTTATTTATCTATACAAATTTTATAAAGAGGTAAAATTTGAGTGCATGTTTGTATGTACCTAGGAGGTTATAATCTTCAGAAGTAATGATCCAATTCTAAAAATTATTTTTTCGGTAGTAAGCTGCATTATTGGGGAGTGCTATAAATTATTTATTATATCATATATGAGATACAGGTGTTTACCTAGTTCGGCTGCAGATGATCCTATATTTTACTGATACATTTTTATATGTGCTAGTTATTTAAAAAAAATACCTACTAAGCATGTATTTGCTAAGACGTTAACGAAGTAGTATCTCTTTAAAGTCCATCAAATCATAATTAAATAAACGTATAAATTTTAGAGCCATGTTGGTAGGTACCAATGCTAAGAGTGTTAAAGTGTATGAGGTGTTTTACCCCCATATTTTAAGTAGGTAGGTAATATTAAGTCAAATTTACAACAACCTTTCATTATCAGGCCGACATGCAACAGAGTCGAAGAGGTGGTCCTTACGTACACGAGGTCACAAGCTGTTACGTTTTTATTAAATATTCGGACATTCAATACGATTTATGCACTGCGCTCAAACAACCGCGATCCTCACTCGGGCGGTCGTGCTACCGTACCGTACTTCACGAGGTCCGGGGAGGCGGCATGCGGCGGCGCGGGCCATTTGTTCGAGCCGCGCCGTTCGCTTGCCACCCTATCGTGTGCACATGTTTGCTGACCAGCCGGTAACCTCAGTGTGACCCCCGCATAATTGTGGAAGCCATTTGCAAAATCGGGATCTTTCTTTTTTCGAAATTCAAACTTTTAATTTACTTCGCTGAACTGATTCAGTCATGTTTAGAATTTAGAAACATTGTGTTAAAGAAGATTTTGTTCATTGATCCCTAATGAGTTCAGTAAAACTTAATATTTGGCTTTAATAAATATAAGTAGTAAAGCGATAAGAGAGATTTTGGCACTTTGTGAAACATTAACGAATGATTTCTTGTGTAATTGTATTAAATAAGCAGTTTCTATGGAGGGTCACGTAATATAGCTATTAATAATGAAATAGCACCCAATGAAGATAACGAAGGCGGAGTTAAAGCAATTTGAATGCAAGTGCAGCAAGGGACAGATTAAAACACCGGTCTGAATTGTTTCGTGACGAAAATTGTATACCTACTTTAGCTACAGAGCTAAGAAGCAAACGAATTAATTTGAAATTAAATTTTCGTATTACAAATTAACCGCCAAATTGATGGAAGACCTGTTCATCGGAGAAAAAAATATGGTGGTTAAGTAAGCCAAGACGGCTATACATTAATTCTAAAGCTAACATTTAACTTTATTTAGTAAAAAACATGATGTAGGAAACATTTGCATCGAAACACGAATTTCAACAATCGCAAATCCAAACAGACATTACCATGCCTAACAAGTAATATAAATGATAATAATTAATTTCAAGAATTTTAATAGGTACCTACTCTGTTTAATTTAATTCTAAATATTAATAATGTTGAGTTTAAACTCTGTATTAATAAATAATTCGGCTCAATTAGCATTCTTGCTCATCACTCCTAGTAGAGGATGCTTTGGGGTGAAATCAAATTCCTTCACGAAGCCCGTGTAATATTTGTTCGCACAAAAGCTTTACTTGTTGTTCCACATTTTAGCTGACAAGGAGCTGAGCACCGTATTTGTGATCACTGTTTCTAACGCTGCCGCTGATCATATTGAAACGTCTATCGTTGAACGTGATTGCTATTCAATGATGATGTAGGTATTCAACTGGTTGGATACTAAGTCATAAATTATAATACTATTCCATTAATTATTCTATTAAATAAAATATAATCTCATTCTGTAGTTGTTAAGTGATGTATGGTAAACCTGCCCGCGTATGAGGATTTTCATAGCAATTTAAAGTAACCTATGTCCTTTTCCAATGTCTAATCTGTCTCGGTAAGTCAATACCAAATGTTATAAAAATCGGTTTAGTGGTTTTGTTGAAAGTGAAAGTGTAACAGACAGATAAAGTTACTTTTGCATGTATAATATTAATTAAGGGATGAAACGTCTATCTTGCTTGCAATTTGCTTCGTTTTCTCAGTTACTTACTCCATCCCATGTAAAGTTATGATTTTTAGCTGCATCTCGGTTTCACTGAAAACTGTTCTCAACAGAGTAGGGAAAAAGTACAATGAAGCACACTTATGAGATGATATATGTATGTATTACTAGTACTCACGCGGGGCTTCGCTCCCGTGGATTCTATCACGGTAAAAACATAACTCTCCTTTTTTGCAGTCGCGTATAATGTAGCCTATAACCTTTCTCAAGCTTCAAGTTACTTCCATACCAAATTTCATCCAAATCCACCCTGTACTTTCGAAGATTAGCGCGTTCAAGCAAACAAACAAACAAACAAACTTTTCCGCTTTATAATATTAGTATAGAAGTATAGATTAAATCATGTTCAATCGTGAAAATACTATAGCCAACTATATCCGGGTCGGCTTCAAGTTCAACTGGACATAGCAGAGTAACAGTGTTTTACATGCAGAGATATTTAACCTCTACAATCCAGTAGCTGCCTCCTAAGAAAGACTGGGGTTAGGTTTTCTGACTTCTGTCTACCTGTAAAAACTTTTAAAGATATAATGAAAAAATGATGTTTATTTTGCAAATAGGTTATAAATAACACTTTCACACGTCTTTTTTGCGTAAATGTAAACTAGATGAGGCCAGTGTTTCCTAACTGACTACTCTGAGAAGAAACACTGAAACAAACTCAGAGGTCAACGTCTCTTTTAAAGTCCAGACGATCTGTAGTGATCCAAATCATATGAGAGCCATGTAGGTTAATGTCTGTGGCGCCCTTTAGAGGACAGAATCAAACAGATTTGAGCAGGCCCGTCCAAACAGTGCACGCATTTATCAAATATCGCGTAGCTCAACTTAGAACCTTAAGGAGCTGGAACGATTTGACGAACAATACCAAAGTAAGGACATTTGGGTGGGCTGTATAAAGCACTCAAACTGCCAGACAATCTGATAATATATACAAATGACAGCCGGGAAAAACAGCTTAACATGCCTTTCGAGGCACGAAAGAATCTCGATTCTCGACCATTCCACCAGCTGCAACCGTATTTTAATTAAGAAAACTATTTATCAGAACGATTACTCGGTAGCTGTAATAAAACCAAAGTGGCAATATTCGTACGTCGACGCGTCTGACATTGCGCGTCAGCGGATGGAAACGACACGGCCTCTCGACGATAAGATACGGAGCGAGTCGGGACGGGGAAATCTCGACGCGATGTGAGCCCGTGAAATATGTCCGGGAAATGTGTGCCGCACTACGCTTAAATATTGCTCCGGTTCTCGCGTTATGAGATCAGAATGGAAAGGAGTGTTGTCATATTGCAGTGGTCGGGTTTCTGGTTTTGTTTCTTTTTTGTCTTCTTTGTATATCTTAATGTTAATCAGTCTTGGAATTATTTTGGTTGGGTAGCTAGGAAAATACTCTGAATCTTTATTACTTAAACGTAAGAATTTAGTTTCGAATGTGAAGTGGAATCACTGGCTCCAGTTTCTACCTAACTGATTATTTTAATAACGAAACAAAGGGAAATGTCACACTTCACACAGGTTCAAAATAAGGGTATCACTGATAATTATGTCAAGTAAACTAGCTTTTGTTGAAACCGCAGTTTCTGCAACAATGGATGACACGCGCATTTACCGGTAACTAACTACTGGCGATTATTACCTCAAGCTCAATAAAGGGTAGCTGACTATGTTCAATTGAAGCGTATACCACACACTTTCAACACGCATAATACACAGAACATCATTATATATAGATGTCAAGCGGACCCGCGTTGCGTCACTGCACGCGAGCACATCTATCTATGGTGCTATAGTTCCACACTGCTATAAATCAAACGTGGTGGTGGAAAATGGACCTTGTGCCGTGGAAATAAAGTCTACGATGATGATAAATCAGTGTGTGTGGCACTCGACTTGATAGGTGCCAGTGCCGTCGAGGCCAAGAGACAGATAAATATCGCTTTATACTCATCGCATCGCTTTGAAGCCGTGCGGTCAGTAATTTTCTCGCTCTCACTGCCGCGGCGTTAGCAGTCTCGTGTATATTTATCACGGTGATATACTAACGCGTTCTCGGCGACGGTTTTTACGATTATTGTTCTTGCTTTTGTTTGTAGGCTCGTATTAAGCATATGGAAAGTTTTTTAAGCGAGAAGTAACATGGTTTTATGTTGCAGTTGGTTTCCATGAGAGGAGCTTGCTGATTAACTTACTTTACGAGTAAAAGCTGTGTTTTTACCCGACTGCAAAGGAAGGGTTATGTTTTTCGCGCGTATCTTGTATGTATGTATGTATGTATGTATGTATGTTTGTAATATTCTTTATTACCTCATATCTCCAGAACCGCTGAACGGATTCGCACAATTGAAGTACCGTTAAATTTGTCTTAACAGCCCGAGTGTTCTTAGATAGGTGACATTTAAAAAAATTAAACATGGCGGCTGTGCGAAGCCATGATACATGGTGAAAAAAAAAATTTTTTTTTTTCAATACTTCAATATGGGTATCAAATTAAAGGGCTTAACATAAGGATTTCAAAAAGGTATATCATGTTTATCATTAGTGTAATATTAGCAAAATAACACAATGAGAAAGTTTAAAAATATGGACTCACTTTCTGAATCCGGTGGAGTGCCAATGTGACACGACCGGGAAAACTAAAAAATTGTTAATTAATATTTTAACTAAAAAGATGAAAAAAAAACTTATTTAAAAAATCTAAAAAACCCGACTGCTCAACTGAAGTGTAAGAGACAAGCACATTTTTATTTTTAAAAGTGACAAGCAGGCGGACCCATCCCATTTTAAAAAAATATGTTCAATTGGGTCCCGCCTGCTTGTCACTTTTAAAAATAAAAATGTGCTTGTCTCTTACACTTCAGTTGAGCAGTCGGGTTTTTTAGATTTTTTAAATAAGTTTTTTTTTATTATTATTTCAGATTCGGGTGAGACCGTTCTTGACGTCAATCACACCTGGTAAGCGATTGATGAATGAGCGAGCCCAGAAGATGCCTGTTCACTCTTGCTTTGAATGCTGACGGGTCATATAGTAGGGTAGGGAACACAGAAGCCGGCAGAGAGTTGCACACATAAATTTGACGTAGAAGCGCTTAGTACGACCAGACAGTATATTTTTTTAACTAATTACTTATACCAATATAAGGAGACTTATTGATCAAATAAACATTAATATCAAGAGAAAACATTATTTATTAAGTATAGGTACATATTATTTTTACCTTGCTGGACTACGCAAGGTAAAAATAAAGTCAATATTGAAATATTTATTTATCAGAGACGGAGCAAATAGTTGCAGTAGATGAGTAGACATCACAGTAACATGATCCGTCTGTTCAACATCCATATCTTTATTGGTTACACGATACGTCAAAAGAACGACCATTATATCTAGACCTTCCAGAATAGTTTTAGACTTAACTCGTAGGAGCACAAAGTGTCATCAACAAAAGATCTAAAGAAACAGAATCCAAATAGTTTTAACGCACATTATAATAGGTAACTTAAACGTTATCGTCTAAGTGTTACCAGAGATACAAGCAGTGGGTTGATAACAACCATTACGAATTCAAAATCCATACTAATATTATAAATGCGAAAGTGTGTTTGTTTGTACTTCTTTCACGGCAATACGGTAATTGATTGGTGTGATTCATGTGCAGATAGTTTTCAGGGCTGGAGGGTGACATAGGGTACGTTTTTCGCCTAAAAACGCGATCGAAGACGCGATAAAAAGCTGGTCTAACAATACAATACAGATGTTTCTATTTTCTGTATATCTCAGTTTAGGAAATATTACTAGCAATGTGGGTAGTACTCGCAATCTTGATAACCCCTCGAACTAAGCTAAGGCCGTGCGCGCACTGCGTTGCGTTTTGGAAACGCAAAATTTGTGAAGTATGACTCCACACTGTCATAGAAATGCGCGCACTGCGGTCAGTCTACCGGTGCGGTCGCGGTAGAACTACCGGAATTGCGGCCACCGCAAGGCAGTGCGCGCATGGCCTAAACTAATATGCTTGTGTCTGGAGTGGGTTCACGGCAAAAGTGTATTGGGTGAGGTTCAACCCCGTTACCTCTCAACCACAAGGCCGGTAACCTGAACCATTAGGCTATTGACGATTAAAAAAATTGACGAGTAAACCTTAACCACAAGAAGCATAAAAACTTAAAAAAAGCTATGTATGTATAGGTACAGTACGGCCGTTCTAACTTGGCGAGTGTGAATGTTTTATAAAAAAAATGCAATTAGCAGTTGTTATTCCTGTTAACAACTGTTATTGGCATTTATTTTTTTAAAACCTTTATTTTTGTACGAGTGCACAAGCGCTAAAGTTCGCAGAGCCTAACTTTACACTCGCCAAGTTAGAACGGCCGCATTGTACAAGCAATGTGAATGCCCTCAAGCAATAAAAGCAAGGAGCTCAGGAATCACTGCCATTACCTACACCGGCAGCCGGTTAGCCAACTTCAAAAATGAAACCCTAACTTCTATTTACGATAGGTAGTCTATACTCTATAATTTCACAAACTTACGTAAAACCCCTTCGGTACAAATGAACACTGTTGTAAATTGACAAGTCTGCGTCGCATTACCACGGGGCAAAGCGCCATTTTGCAAAATGTATACTCACGCGGTAACATAATGAGGGTGACAGCGGCGTGGGAGGAACAGGCTGTAGGCGCGAGCCCCCGGCCCTTTGACGAGCTACCGACCGCCGCCGCCCGCGCCGCCGCGCCGGAATGGCCTTGGTCGTTAGTAGCACGTTGAAATATCTCCCCGTACTTTTTTAGAGTGCAGACTCAGAAATGTTGACGAATAAGGAGTAATGTGCATAATTTGGTGAGAAATGCGACGGAGTTGACGAATATTATTTGCGAAAATAGTATTTCAGAGCGGAGATGAGCTTCTTACAAAATTCTACGTACTAACAATGTTCTGTTTTATACACATGAGAGAGTTCGGTTTTAAAGTAACAATTTAGCATTCTAGCAAATTGATTCATAGTACAATTTAATATTTGTTTTACACCAGTTTTTAACTAATTTATAAGCCTCTGTATTATTTCCTACATTTGCAAATTAGAAATAGTCGTAAGAAACATTAAACATCAGTACAAAAAAGAACCTCAAAATAAAATAATATAGTAAGTATCAAGTTTGTTGGAGTCGCGCTATAGCCCGTCAGCGCAGGCAGGCTCAGTCGACAGGCGCGAGGCGCGGCCCGGGGCGCGGTGCCGTTACACCTACAGCGACACGCCAGTGATATACATACATACTCGTGCATGCAGCGATGTGAATGCTATACATTGAACTTCACTCGCTGTACATGTACACTCGCTGTAGTGTCAATATACTACAGCGGTTTAGGAGACCAGGAGAGTCAAGAACTAGTCTTCAGAGATATGTAATTGTATAGTACTGAAATGACCGACTTGCAAAAGTTGTTAAAAGTGATTTTCATAATCATTTTTATAAAAAGCTAAAATTTGTAATTAAATAAATAAATGTTTTATTTGCCAAACAAGTACACATTACAAAATTATGACACTTTTTTAGAATTCAAGGAGACATGTTAAATAGATATGACCAATGACCCATGCCAATTATTAGGTCCAAAGCAAACTAAAATAATGTTTTATTGAATTGACTAATTTGACTAATTGGCTAAACTCTATTGTTCTACTCCGCAAACTGTTTCTGAAAGCTTTCTAGTTAACAATACTAAAAGCAGCCAAAACACAGGTCAAACAAGACAGAAAATAATAATGTAAAAAAAACCATGAAAAAGAAAAAATCGTCACTCGGGGAGCAGGGGCTAACGAGCAGTAGCTACCAGGGAGGCATGACATTATAGAGGCACGCGCCATTAGACGAACGCCGGGCGGTGGCGGAACGGGCCCTATTTCCGGAAGGAAGCGCGCCCGGAAGCCGCGCCGCGTCCGCCCCGCCTGTCGCTAAGTTACTTCGCCTGCTACTGAGTTATGGTCGCCCGGTGTCTGCACTAGATTTTGATATGGTCATGGTAGCCTAGTCTCGAAGTTATTCCGGTAGATTTATTTGCTTGTTTAAAGAAACTTGTTTCACTTGGTTTGATACTTTTACTTACATTGCTAGTAGGTTTCAATTGCGTCTTACCTGCAAAAAATAAATAAAAAGGTTGATTAGTTAGTTAGTTAGGACAATAGAGTATGTTATAGGGCAACATATAGCCATTTATTTATCTCGGAAAAACCAACCCACGCGAACGTAGTCGCGGGCACAGTCAGTGTATGTGTATAAATAAGGTTCAAAACAAAAAAAAACATGTTCTAAAATTATTATAAACAGACCACTCTGATTGTACAACCAAATTAGGGGCTTAATTTAGTTGTACAATCAGAGTGGTCAAAGATCTAAAAACATATTCCCAAAAATATCTGCACACTATAGGTACGACATGTACAGAAATCCTAAAAAAAAACTTTTTAGCAAAAATTAGAACCGACTTCCATATAAAAACACTACAAAGGCAAAAATAACTTTAATTTCGGAAGGCGGTGTCAAAAACGAAAATATATACAAAACTAAAGGCATCGCCTTCCGAAATTAAAGTTATTTTTGCCTTTGTAGTGTTTTTATATGGAAGTCGGTTCTATTTTTTGCTAAAATGTTTTTTTTCACGCTGGTTAGTTGGTTGGTTTGTAATTTATCTAGTTACAAAAGCCAAAATGTCAAATGTGTGTGTGCCAAATTACTTAGAACCTTTTACAAAATATTGCTTTTCCCGGTGCAGAGCCGTTAAGAGTTCTCCTGGTACATCACCATCAGCTCTACTTCACCATATGCATTGTGACGAGCATAAAGTGCTTAACATCTATATTCAAGTAATCTAATCGCAATCCACGAAATACGTATTATTGAGTAGTTTCGGAGGCCATGTGGGGTCTTCATCATCAGTTCCACTTCCCCAAATGGTGCTTTTTGAGAGCAACTGCACAAGGTACTATAAGAAATACCCAAAACGCTATAGGTGTGCCTATAATATTTGAAGAGTTCCCTCGATTTCTCCATGATCCCATCATCAGATCCAAACGTTACGACAATGGGACCAACTAGAAAGTATACACTTCAAACAAAAAAGAATTTTCCAAATCGGTCCAGCCATCTCCGAGTTATGAACTAACATACATTAAAAAAAAAGTTCAAGACGAATTGAGAACCTCCTTTTTTTTGAAGTCGGTTAAAAAGTAGCGTATTGTTGTCATATATGCACAGGCTCTATAGTACAATTTAGTATTAGTAGGTACTAGGATCACCCGGAATATGGGGCGAAGCGAAACACTGCGCGACTAGGGATACAGACGCGGTCAGGGATGACATTAATCAAAATTAAAAGTGGATTAGGACAGGGATGGCGCGTAGCCGCGGAATACCCCCGTTGCTAAATGAGGGGAACGTTTTTGTGTTGTGTTTAAAATGAGACTGATTTTTGAGGGCGATATTTATTAGTTATTTAACGTGCTTGTTGATTGGTACTCCATAAATATGTGACCGGTAGCTTCTAAGGGGACCGGCACCTACATTAATAAATTAGCAGTTAAACAACACCACAGTTGTGGAAACGAACAGTTTTCACACACAAAGACTTGAACAAAAGTGTTAGAATACAAAAAAAATGAAGAGAGGTATCCTTTCTGTGAAATTGACAAGTAGGTACCTACTAAATGTATTTGGCAAAGAGTATGAAATTTTGAGGAGTAAAGAAAGCTAATTATTATTGTATATAAAAATAATACATTAGAAATAATTTTAATATGACCGAATTGCAACCTCTACATTATATTTTATATACATATACGAGTATTTTATAATAATTATGTACCAGCTTCAGCCCGCGACTTCGTTCGCGTGGGAAGGTTTTCCCGCGTAAATCTCAATCCCGTGGGAATTCCAGTATAAAAAGTAGCCTTTGTGTTATTCCAGGATGTCAACTATCTACTTATCAAAATTCTTTCAGATCCGTTCAGTCGTTTTTGTGTGAAA
Organism: Tholera decimalis; assembly: GCA_943138885.2. Classification (NCBI taxonomy): domain Eukaryota; kingdom Metazoa; phylum Arthropoda; class Insecta; order Lepidoptera; family Noctuidae; genus Tholera; species Tholera decimalis. The sequence continues at coordinate 11,463,559 of OW964570.2, forward strand.
GAGTAACAAACATACATCATCCATCCTCACAAACATTCGCATTTATAATATTAGTAAGAAGTAAGATAATATATACATTAAAAATCCACTACTTAAAAAGCTGCCAACCAGGCACACATGAAAGCTAACGCATTTTATTTTTTATCCTCGCACGTACACTACGATAAAACAGGCAGACACAAAGGATGGGTCGTGCCGAACTCCCGATCCCGACATATGGCGGGGCGGGCCAAATTGATAACTTGATAACACCCGGGATCCCGCAATCCTGTGACCGGGGAACTCGCAATCCCGGCACAAGGCTTATCCGGGGAAGAAAGAGATACGCGTTTTAGTGCGGGTCTGGCCGCCTGTTTATTATTTTTATGTAAAATCGTAATTCATCATGATGGAATGATAACATGCGGAACACGTATGCTTGGATCTTGAGTAAGTGTTGAACGTAGATATTTTTATGCGTGGATTGTATACAGGGTGTGGCGGAAATAATGGATAACCCTGTAACTGCCAGTAGGTCATATAATGGTCTATCATATATCCCAATTTCAAACTCAGTTGGTCAGGCATTTCAAAGTTATTTTTATTTGTTTATTTTTTTTTGAAAATATTGTACCTATTTTATAAAATCAGCTGCCGTTTCAACATTTAACGGAGTTTTTTTATTCTGTTTTTTGCGGTCTGCTTCTGAATGTTTGTGTAATCACACGCGTATGAAGATTTTTTGTTACACTCTAAGATGATTTCAGAAAAAAACACATAATACTTACTTTTTAGTTTTTTTAATTGAATCCTGTAACTTTGACTCCATACCCTGAAAAAAAAATGTATCGCACAGTTATGGCCCATTACTTTAAAAAGTTGTCCATATCATGCGAATTCTAAAATGGTATCATAGTGGCCAGTATCGTACGAATGTGCAAAACTATTTCAGTTTGAATTCAAAAGGTCCATAATTTCAAAAAAATATTAAATTCAAAAAAATGTGATTCTGTATTTTACTAATCTTCTGTATCATGTAAATTGTTGTAAAAACGTTTCTAACTCACTTTGACATTGCTAAAACATCACTCAGGTAAAAAAAAACCGGTCCTTTCTTTGTTTGGGGCTACCTGGAATTCTGGCTCGATGGAAACAATATAGCTATTGTGCAAAATAGAAAAAGGCAAGCTGTATTTTTTTTAGAATCACCACATCAATAGTTCCTCATAACATCATTCAGTGTGATCCCGTTCGTTGTCGTACGTAGTCGCACGCGCCTTTGCTCCCTGTTTTTCGTTCGTTAAATCTAACTCGTGACTTACTGCATTTCTTTTCGGACTCTGATTTGCCTGTGATTTGGACTTGCGTTGTTTAGTGATCCCGACGACATTGCTTACTGTACCCGGACTGTTGTGGCAAGTGCGCTGTTGACAATGCCTCAACGTTACACATCGGTAGAATATGCCAACATGCACTACATTTATGGTGAATGTAGAGGCAACGCCAATGAAGCGGCAAGACTTTACCGAGAAAGGTACCCGAATAGTCGACACCCTGATTACCGAATTTTTATTCGCGTACACAATGCCTACTGTGAGGGAAGAATACCTGGTACAGGTGTGGGCGGCGCGAGTGAAGGACGACCACGAGTCTACAATAACGAAGAAGAAGTTATGGAGTTAGTAGAAGCAGATCCTACCATATCCATTCGAGTTTTATCTCGGTTTACTGGAATGTCAACCAGAACAGTACATCGCATATTAAAACGTCACGAATTGTACCCTTACCACTATCAAAGGGTGCAAACATTACTTCCAAGGGACTACCGAGCACGAAAAGAATTTTGTCGTATAATGTTGAGAAGAATTAGAGAACAACCACATTTCTTTGAAAATATCCTCTGGAGTGACGAGTCTACATGCAGGAAGGACGGGTATTTGAATATACACAATTTACACAGTTGGCAGCTTGAAAATCCACATTTAATTAGACAAGACCGATCGCAGTACCAAGTGAAAATCAATTTATGGACAGGAATAATTAACGGCCAAATTATTGGTCCGTTTGAGCTGCCACCGACTCTTAATGCTGAAAGCTATTTGAACTTCCTGCAAAATAATTTACCCGAGCTGTTAGAAGACGTTCCTAATGAAACACGTGAGAACATGTGGCTGCAAAACGACGGCTGCCCTGCACATTATGCGGCAAGAGTGAGAGAGCACCTGAATGAGACATATCCAGAACGTTGGATAGGGCGCTTAGGGCCAATATTGTGGCCACCCCGTTCGCCGGACCTGAACCCATTAGACTTCTTTTACTGGGGCTGTTTAAAAGAAAAAGTTTACAAAGAAGAGATTACGTCTGTGGAGCAATTGCGGCAACGTGTGCAGTCTGCTGCTCAGGAAATAAGTTTGGCAGGCTTTGCACGTCGCATCAAACGTTCATTTATTAGAAGGTGCAGAGCTTGCATCGCAGCCGATGGGGCTCATTTCGAACATCTTGTATGATTTTTAAATACATTTGTGTCATGAACATTGCTTTTTATTGTATCAATTGACCTGTAAAATAATTACCTAATTAAGTAAGGAGTCTTAAACTCGTTATTATCTACCTCTTTAAAGTAAATCAATAAAAAGCCACAGCCTGGAAGCACAATAGCTCTGTCATCCCAAAGAAAGTGAGACTGGGTTTTTTATTACCTGAGTGGTGTTTTAGCAATGTCAAAGTGAGTTAGAAACGTTTTTACAACAATTTACATGACACAGAAGATTAGTAAAATACAGAATCACATTTTTTTGAATTTAATATTTTTTTGAAATTATGAACCTTTTGAATTCAAACTGAAATAGTTTTGCACATTCGTACGATACTGGCCACTATGATACCATTTTAGAATCCGCATGATATGGACAACTTTTTAAAGTAATGGGCCATAACTGTGCCATACATTTTTTTTTCAGAGTATGGAGTCAAAGTTACAGGATTCAATTAAAAAAAACTAAAAAGTAAGTATTATGTGTTTTTTTCTGAAATCATCTTAGAGTGTAACAAAAAATCTTCATACGCGTGTGATTACACAAACATTCAGAAGCAGACCGCAAAAAACAGAATAAAAAAACTCCGTTAAATGTTGAAACGGCAGCTGATTTTATAAAATAGGTACAATATTTTCAAAAAAAATAAACAAATAAAAATAACTTTGAAATGCCTGACCACCTGAGTTTGAAATCGGGATATATGATAGACCATTATATGACCTACTGGCAGTTACAGGGTTATCCATTATTTCCGCCACACCCTGTATATTTTTGGGTTTAAGTGGCCCAGCTGTCTAAGGCAGTTTCTTATTATGTATAGACGCGCCATGCATATGATAAATACAACGCTAGTACTGTTTATACTAATCGGTAGAAAGATAATATACATTGCGTATAGGATCGCGGTAGCTACTTTCTTTTCAACCGACGACCAAAAGAGGAGGTTATCAATTCGACGCGTATATATTTTTTTTTTTTTTTAATGTATGGTCACCGATTACTCGAAGACGGCTGAACCGATTTGGAAAATTCTTTTTTTGATTGAAAGGGTTATACTTCGAAATTGGTCCCATTTTTATAAAAGTCAGGATCTGATGATGGGATCCTAGAGAAATCGAGGGAACTCTTCAAATATTATAGGCACACCTATGACGTTTTGGGTATTTATTATAGTAACTTGTGCAGTTGCTCTCAAAAAGTACCATTTGAGGAAGTGGAACTGATGATGAAGACCACAGATGGCCGCCGAAACTACTCAATAATAAGTATTGAGTGGATTGCGATTCGATTACTTGAATATGGATGTTAAGCACTTTATGCTCGTCACAATGCATATGGTGATGTAGAGCTGATGGTGAAGTACCAGGAGAACTCCTCAACAATTAACGGCCCAGCATTGGGAAAAGCTATATTTTGTAAAAGGTTATAAGTAGTTGACATTTAGGCTCTTGTAACTAGGTAAATTAAAAATAGACCAACTAAAAAGAGTAAAATAAAAACTTTTTACCAAAAAATTAAACCGACTCCCAAAAACACTGCAAAGTGAAAAATAACTTTAATTTCGGAAGTCGGTGCCAAAAACGAAAATACAAAACTAAAGACACCGAATACCGAAATTAAAGTTATTTTTCACTTTGCAGTGTTTTTGGGAGACGGTTTAATTTTTTGGTAAAAAGTTTTTTATGTTGCAATTTAGGAGTGCCAACAACGCAGCTATAGTGAACATGTACATTTATCATTGGGAGTATGTTGGGAGTCCATAAACGCGTTGGGTTGCCGATTCTGTCAAAGTCAGACGATAAGCATGATGGCGGCACGCGTGGGACTAAGCAAATGAGTGGGTGACCCCTGGCTGAAATAATGCGACACAGATGTTCGACTTCGGCGAAGCTCATATTATATGCTTTTTCGACTAAATGCGAAAATACTCACGTCACTCTTGCTGCACTAGCTAACCCACTACTGGCTGTTAAAAACATATTTGCAACTTTTCAAAAGTGCTGATAGCTGAGTAAGATTCACTCCATACCATGGGTGTCATTCATAAAATTTTAAAAGACAAAACAGTGGAAAGATCTTTCAAGTTTTCACACAGTGTAAAAAATCTCTGTAATAAACTTGCCAGTTCAACAGTTACCGAAGTGGTTTCCGGCAAATATTTTTCAGTAAATTTCAGGTAATAATTTGTTTGCGATCCTGACCATTTATTATTCCTTTTAAGTTCTTATATATTATGTGGCATTTTAGATGCCAAGATTTGTAATCTGTAAAACATTTATTATAATGTAGCTTGTAAACATCAATTTCTTGGTAAATTGCTATCGTCATTATATAGTTTTTTTAATAGAGTTTATTCTATCACTGAAAAATCGATGTCACTGATTACGTCAATAACTTTTTGTAGATTTCTAACATGGGGTTTCCTTTTCAACCGACGACCAAAAGAGGAGGTTATCAATTCGACGCGAATATTTTTTTTTTTTTTTGTTATGTATGTTCACCGATTACTCGAAGACGGCTGAGCCGATTTGGAAAATTCTTTTTTTGTTTGAAAGGGTATACTTTGAAATTGGTCCCATTGTCACCAGATCAGGATCTGATGATGTTATCCTGGAGAAATCGAGGGAACTCTTCAAATATTATAGGCACACCTATGGCGTTTTGGGTAGGTATTTCTTATAGTTACTTGTGCAGTTGCTCTCAAAAAATACCTACCATTTTGGGAAGTAGAACTGATGAAGACCACAGATGGCCGCCGAACCTACTCAATAATAAGTATTTCGTGGATTGCGATTCGAATACTTGAATATGGATGTTAAGCACTGTATGTTCGTCACAATGCATATGGTGATGTAGAGCTGATGGTGAAGTACCAGGAGAACTCCTCAAAAATTAACGGCCCAGCATTGGGAAAAGCAATATTTTGTAAAAGGTTATAAGTAGTTGACATTTAGGCTCTTTTAACTAGGTAAATTAAAAATCGACCAACTAAAAAGAGTGAAATAAAAACTTTTTACCAAAAAATTAAACCGACTCCCAAAAAACACTGCAAAGTGAAAAATATTTTTAATTTCGGAAGTCGGTGCCAAACATGAAAATACAAAACTAAAGACACCGACTACCGAAATTAAAGTTATTTTTCACTTTGCAGTGTTTTTGGGAGTCGGTTTAATTTTTTGGTAAAAAGTTTTTTAGTACGTAGATACTCGCTAAGACGGGATTTTACGAAATTCGCAGGGGATCGGGATTTACACGGCAAAAACTTCCCACGCGAACGAAGTCGCGAGCAACTGCTAGTATATTTATATATATCACTAGTACTCACGCGGGGCTTCGCTCCCGTGGTTTCTATCACGGTAAAAACATAACTCTCCTTTTTTGCAGTCGGGTAAAAAGTAGCCTATAACCTTCCTCAAGCTTCAAGCTACTTCCATACCAAATTTCATCCAAATCCACCCAGTACTTTCGAAGATTAGCGCGTTCAAGCAAACAAACAAACAAACAAACAAACAAACAAACTAACAAACTTTTCCGCTTTATAATATTAGTATAAAGTATATATCATTTGGAGGTTCGCCGCCCTATTCAGCTTAGACCAGATTAGATACAAACCGCTTAATCCTATTGATTTGTCGAACAAATTGTACCAGGAGTACAGATCAGGTGAGGACATCATTTTACAGTTGTAATATCTCAGTAGCCTAGGAAGGGGATCGGGAATGGAATTAAACGCCGCCGCCCGGGACCGCACGCCTGGGTATAAGCGCCCCGGGATTTTAAGACACCGATGGTAAAATTGCTGGATGTGACAATATACATTGACATTTTGTTGTAGTATTTTTTAATTATTTTCTAAAGTTTATTTTAAAATGTAATTTGGCACTAGGTGGTATCCGAAAACCGTTAATGTCGCGTTAACAGCTCGCGTGGAATTATCAGAGACTTGGAGGTCTAAAAATACAGGTTTCACTAATAAAAAAGCTTTAAAACATCAAAATGAGGCTAAGAAACTGTGACTGAAACTACAGTTATTTCACCGGTCACTGCAACGGATCCCGACTTGAAATCGAGATCGTGTCAGCGCATTCTCGATGTCTCAACCTCAACTCATGGTTTGGAGACAACAATGGGCAGTTTAAGAAGTTTACGGAGGAGTTTTAACACTTTATTTGTTTGAGATGGGCAGATATTTGGCTTTTGTGTTGGTGTATCAAGATCTAAATGCACTTTAAGACATGCTCTAATGTTTGCAGTTATTGATATTGATTAGTTAAGTTATTGATTGCAGATATTGATAGACAAATTAGACAAAACGTTCAAAATTCTGCCATCAATACCGTACTACCTACCGACAAAAGCAATTTTGGTTTCCGAATGTTTTATCTTATTTTCTGCTTGCCTCTATCTCTGTCTATAAAGATGACGTGTAAAAAGGTCTCAATTTCTGGTTTTTAGTAACGTTGCTAAGCGAGATTATTGCATTGAACTGGACATACATTCAAACTCAGTTTCTGAGATTTTTCAGGCGAAAAATCTAATTTACGAGTATATATTATACGTGAATCAAGAACTTTGTACCTACTCATATTTGAAAAAATCACACACGGAGAAGTAGTGCCGAAAGCTAATATTTTTTTCTATTTAATGTATTATTTATATAACATATTTTTTTTAATGACGGTCGAATTTAGACCACTGGGCGACCATTAATACTATTACCTTATACTATATACTTAATTCAATTAATACGAATAAATATTACATCGACTTGGGAATAACACTTTAATATTCAATAAGTACTTCGGTCCCTAAAGCGTAGTTAGGTTGGTCTTAGACTAGAAAGATAATCCCAAATACTCGTAGGTACAACTGTTATCCTGGTTTTTCGCCATAAACAGAAAATATCTTCATGTCTTCTTACTAATATTATAAATGCGAAGTTTGTGCCGATGTATGTATAGAGTTATGGATGTTTGTTACTCTTTCACGCAAAAACTATTGAACGGATGTGAATTAAATTTAGTAAGTAGATAGTTGACATCCTCGAATACCACACAAGCTACTTTTTATCCCGGAATTCCCACAGAAACGGGATTTATGCGGGAAAACTCTCCACGCGAAGGATATTGCGGGCAGAAGCTGGTATGTACATATATAAAAGTCTATATATACCAGTTCGTTAGTTTTGCTGGAACTTGGGAACGGTTGGACGCAATTACAGGGAGATTTAAAAGGAAAATATTGCATATTAACTCTTTACAAAAAATGTGGTACGAAGTTCTCGGGTCCGCTAATATGTAAAAAGAACAGGCCGTTTCCAGTCATCTCATACATCTTGTATCTAGGGTCCAAGTGTAGCCCGGTCGCGCAAGTTCGATCAGACACTAATTGGGGTGTGAATTTGCCTGCGGGCCCCTCCGTCACGTCTCCGATCCGAGGGATCTCTAAAAGTTGCATGATTTACTGCTGTGTTTCGTCTTGCAAAGGGAGGCTTGAGAAGGGAACGTGCTTCTTGGTTTAGTTTTGAAACATCATTCATAGACTGGGTGAGTTGTGTTTTGTTAATTTCATCAATGCTATATATAAGGAGAAAAAAAGATAAGATATATTTGAATGACGTTATATATCTTCTCTCATTCTATTAAGAAGGTACACAATTTAGAACTCTCGCTATAAAAAATCTAACCACATCTTCTATTCTAATATATAGTTAATCAATGGGGTTATAATATGTTTACGTACTTATTTTACTACTCTTATTTTTTTGTGTTCCGAATCTATACTAGCTGCTACCCGCAGTTTCGTTCGCGTGGGAGGATTTCCCGCGTAAATCCCGATCCCGTGGGAATTCCGGGATAAAAAGTAGATAGTAGCCGATTCTCAGACCTACTGAATATGCATATAAAATTTGGTAAAAATCAGTAAAGCCGTTCGGAGGAGTAAGTTAACTAACATTGTGACACGAGAATTTTATATATTAGAAGATTATAAAGCGGAAAAGTTAGTTATTTTAAACGCTCTAATCATCAAAAGTACTGGGTGGATTTGGATGAAATTTTGATGTTGAAGTAGCTAGAAGCCTGAAGAAGGTTACAGGCTTTTACTCAACTGCAACAGAAGGAAGTTATGTTTTATCGCGATAAAGTCCACGTAGCGAAGCCCCGAGCGATTACTAGTACGTATAAAATAAAAATGAAATAAAGGCTTTGAAGCTAAGATTGCCCAGATAGAGGTGGGCTGGGAGTGATACTAGCTATCTTCACAGAAAAAATACTATTAAATGTGCATGATGTGATTTTAAGATCTGCAAACTACGACGGGTAGCGAGATGAGTTGATGCCATTGTTACCATGAGCGAGCAGGATCTGGATGAGAATTGCTCAGGAGCGAGGTTGGCATTGGTACAAGAAATAGGAAAACTACGCCCAATAGTGGGCGAAGTCAGGCTCGCGATATACGATACCGGTGTTCAAAGCTCCAAGGTGAAAGTGAGCCCAAATGTAATCGATCCGTAGGTTTATAATCATTCGCGTCAGATTATAAACTTTTTCTGTAAAGTCAAGAGTGAATAGGTTACTTCTATGTACGTGCTTCACCTTCGACCACGTCGCGTGCCATCAGGGGAGATTGTAGTCAAACGCAAACCTATTACTGTACATAGGTATTCTAAATTATTTGTTAATACATAATATATAAAGGTTATAATATGATGAAGATTGATTATGTTATTGTATGTGTAACAGTCTGATACCTACCTTCCTATATTATGTTAGTTAATTCAAAGTGGTCCTAAGCTAAAACTCTACATTATAAAGTTTATTTAAGTCCCCTCTGAAAACCAGCGCTGCATGCCTAATTACTCACTGTTTTAGCATACGCTTGGGTAGTGTCTTTTACCGCGTTTTCTACGGTAAGGAAAAGTTCAGTTATTCTGTTTCTTTATCTATCGACACCCATATTACAAAAAGGTAAAATTTGTTTGTAAGTTTGTATGTCCCCTACATACAAACTTACAAATTTTACCTTTTATGTAATCTCCGGAACTAATGATCCTATTCTATTGTTTTTTTCATTGGTAGTAAGGTGCATTATTGCGTTTGTTGAGTGCTATAAATTATTTAAAAATCAACGAGGACTAAGTCGCGGGCGAAATGCTAGTAAGTACATATATTATTACGAGGGGTGAAAGGCTATTTGGTTTAAGCGACATTTTTGCAACTTTACAGGAGAGCCATTTAAAGTTTGAAATTTTGGAAAAAAAATCATAACAAAAAATCTTCTTGAGCTATTTGAACGGGGTAAACTTTATTTAAATTCAATTAAAAACATCGACTTGTTGATGCTAATACCAAATAAAATGGATCTTTAATTACAAAGATAAATGTCGCTTAATACGAAATGCCTTAAGCCCTTATTTTTTAGAGTATGGAAAAAAGATTTAAGTGACTTCATAACTACAATTGGCTACAGGGAAAAAAAATTAAGCGACGACGCAGTATATTTTCAGAGTAAGCCAAAAAGAATGAAGTGCCGTAGTCCAAAATTAATAGTAGCAAGCTATTTATCTCAACTACCAATTTAGACTAAAATGACTGGCAGGCTAATTTACTTATGTGACTTATATATTGAAATTGTAACGTTTGATGTTACATTTTTTTTTTTATCTAATACTTTCAATGGCTGTTAAAACAACCTGGATATATCGCAATCACCAACAATCTCAGGTGCTTATATTGAATAAATAAATAAATACTCACAACACAACATCAATTAAAGTATTCATTTAGAATAATAATTATATAGAACAGTCTCAATGGGAACATCAATTATATTTAAACTAATAAAAACAAAATAAAAAAAAAAATCAAATGAACAAAGAAAACTTGCAGTAATTATAAAACACAGCCAATGCTGATAATATTCATAATGCAATAAGAAAGAACGTATTATTAGTAATTATAGTGTTGCAGATTTAAATATTCTTTATGAAATATCTTGGGTATAACCCAGTGTCGCACAATTTCTTTAGGTCCATGTATTTGGCTTTGCATGTATTTTGTTTTGTAATCGGTAAACTTGAATTATATCTACGATTGATAGCTCTAGGTCTCGCAATAATTTGTATGACCTCTTCCATCTTTTTTCGACATACCAAGTTCCTGTGTTGTTAACGTATAATAAATGTACTACTTGGTTTAAGTAGCACCCTGCGTGGAAAATAGATGCAGCTGAAAGAGCCTCCATGTCGTATTTGGGTGACGGACAAATAGTTTAAGTGACATCACACCGTGTAATTGGTGGAAGTCAAAATGATTCAAATAACGTCTTAATAAAAATTAGAAACAGGAAAAACGCTTTAACCCTTATTGAATTATTTATCTGGGAAAGGATAACTGGTTTATGTCTCGGTTTTTAATATGATTGTATGGTTCAAGTACATAATTTAAAAAAAACTGCAAAATCCACGTCGGTTAATACACTGCCACTTTGGAAACAACCCAAAAATAGTATTGTTTCAAACGCCAAAAAAGTGCTCTGATTTTAATGAATCCGGCATCATTCGACGGAGAAAAATTCGCTGATTCCGAATATGTATATAACTCAATATCGCCCAAGATGTCGCTTAAACCAAATAGCCTTTCACCCCTCGAATACATATATGTCAAGCAAAACCATTGTACCCCTTTTTACGAAAATCACGGGAACGGAGGAGTATGTAATTTTCACAGTTACAGTTTATATGGAAAAGGGGTTCAAGAAACAAATATTTATTTAATTATGTACTTAAAATCATTTTATTTATGGTCGAAATTCGACCACTGGGCGACCATTGGTTTATGTAAAAAGTGAAATATTTCTGACCATTGATATAAATTCAATTTGTCTTGGTCAAATCTACTTTATTTCGAAAGTCGGTCAAACTTTGACATTAAAATACGGTTTATACCATCTCTTATTTTTCAATCTACTTTTAAGTAGATTGAAAAATAAGAGAAGTATTATTGGGCATAATGCTTAAAAGCATTATGCCCAATATTATTACTTCGCCGTTCCTAAAAATAAAAGTACGCTTCAATTTTCAAACACATTCTATAGTTCCAAGTTCGAATTCAAATATAGAACGTGTGCGGGCCGGTTGGCGGCACGTTCGCCATTTTACGTAGCGTTTTTACGATGTACCCGATAACGTTTACGAGGCGCGCTGAGTGGCGTCGCCGCGGCTCGCCCCGACTGATTGCATGCGAGCTGCGAGGGCACCGCGTCTGTAGGGCTTGCCAACTTTGTTTTATATCGATATTGGGTTTATTTTCACGAATTATGAAGAAGTTTAAATATGCTTAGTAATTGAGAATGTGCTAGAAATAAAGCTATTACTTACTATTATCAAGTACAAGCATTACTGAGATAATCATCGCTATAACTTTTTCGATACATATTTTTATCTAGGACAAAATACTCGAAATAAAATATTAGGAAAAAATCATTTTATCGATATCGACAATATTCGTTCTTAGCCACATCTCTACACGGGTCGTGTATCCGTGACACATCGTGTAGTGTAGCCGACGACATCGCGCGGCGTATTTTATGCGCCCCGTCGCGCTGCCACGACCGCTCCCGACAGCGCCCGAGCGTCCCCGAAGGGTTACCACTTCAAATTTTAAATGTATATACATTCTAAACACGCTGTTTTAATTTTTTGCAAGTTAGAACAGTGTTTGTGAACAATAGTGTGTTGCGAACAGTGCAGTGTTAGAACACTGTTTATGCGATGGGACACATAAATAAAACGCGATATCATAAAAATACAAAACATTCTAACAATATCGATAATTTCATTTATCTCCAAAGACATTATGTTTAGAAAAACAAAAATAACTTGCAAAAAATTAAAACGGCGTGTTATTCGGCCTTATCCAAAGAAAATAATAAAATATTTCTTGGCGATATATCTATAACTTAGAACAAATTATTAGTTATTATGCCTTTATTTTGTGACAATAGTCAATTCCGAAGATAGCTTCACAAGGAATACGAGCAATAAAATGGAACAAATGATATAAATAACACACCTGCATTGAGAAATGAGTTAGAGAAACAGCGGGATGGCACGAAGTCAAGAATTCTAATTCACTGCTCGCTCTTGTAGTAATTAATTTAAATCAGAACCTATTGAATGTACACAGCAACACTCTGGTTTAACTTAATTTTCAATAGGCCTAAGCAAACATCATCTACTTAGCCTTTTCCCAACTTTGTTGGGGTCGACCGTCGGCTTCTAGAAGCCGACCCCAACAAAGAAACACACACGACTACTTATCTGCATTCTAGTTTTTTATATGGTTTCCGATTTTCAGGCTTCTGACAAAATCAACGACTATCAAAGATGTACAAATGACAGCTTGGCCCAACAACTTAACGTGCTTTTCGAGTAATGGAGGAATGTCGATATGTTAAGCTCACCCATCCACGGATCGACCTGAGAAAGAGTTGCTTACCCTTCAAGATCGACCCATACGGCTGTTATTATATAGCCACGCTCCTAGATAAACTAAGATTCCAAAAAGACTAAGCCACTATTGTCCCAATACTTTGACAGCTCGTGGTAAAACAAAAAACATCGATAAATAAAGTAGCAGTGTCATAAAAACGTGCAACCCTAGTTTAACCGCACCAAGCCGTGCGAACCGGGCGGTGACCGGCGACCGGCGACTAATGACCGAAAAGGGCTGCGCGACGAATTATAACAGAAATTATGTTTTCGTTCAAAAAACTGCTAATTGATGTTACAATGTTCGAAGTGTCGAAGCGGGACAAAGAAAAGACAAGAAAAAATAGATATAATTTTTTTAACTCATTCGAATTTCGACGGTAGTTGATTGAAAAAATGTTTGACTCATTCGAGGGTAGTAGATAAATCATTTTACTGAAAATCAATAATGTAAAACTTTTAAGGACTCGATTATTTCTGGATCTACTGGACTTAGCAGAAATAGGGGAGAGATCAACATTTATACATTTCCTCTTCTTAGCTTATCGATGGCAAAATGAACTCGGCCTAGAATTGGGCAAAGAATCTGGTACTGTCGGAAGCTTCCAATCAATTCTTGTAGTGAGCAATGGACAGGACACGCAGGATAATAAATGTCCCATGGTTTGTGGAGCAGTACCTTTAAACTCCAGAGCAGAGTCATGAATTAATCATCTGAGCAGGTGAAGATCTGATCTTTGCTTCAACCAACCTAGGTCCGGAATCTATTTAAAGACTTTTTTCTAGTCATACACTGAAAATATTCAATTTCACAAAAAATTAAATAAAGTGTACTCTCCAGAAATAAAAGTGCTATATAAGGTTTATACTCAAGCCGCTTGATTTAAGCGAACTATAACACCATTGCCTTTGATGGTAGTATTAAAAACTAAGGTGCGCTCTGCACACATAATGTACTGATTTATGGGATCATAACTTCGTTTATGTTTACATCGTAGCTACCCATGGTTTATGGTGAGGCGGTTACAAGATAAATATAGTGCAGCTTTTCAATCTAAAGTCTGCTATCATCGTGAGATTAATCTGTGTGGTAAGTCGTGTGAAATCAAAGATCTCTAGCTCTTATTCTGCTCAAATGAAGTGAGTGAGTGATGTGTCACTTTGAAAACTTAAGGAAAGTCATTTCAAATGGACTATTTATATTTCAATGACCAAATATTCAAAGAAATGTAGCTAGTACTCGTTCCAAAGCGTACATCTCCATGAAGAAAAAAGCGCAATAAATTCCTCGGACACTTTGAAATCATGTTGACCTGGTATTAAGTAAATCCTGCTCACATCGTTCTGGTCACTTCCACTCTAAGTTTTGACAAATCGATGTTTTTAGAATATTACGGCCGCAGTACTCATGGATTACTCGAAGTTTATATTGTAAGTACCCGATCAACATAGGGTCCTAAGCAGCACCATTCCTTTTTACAAGAACTCTCCCGGAAGTACGGAATACGTCCGGGAAAACTGTGGGCGAAACTAAAATGAATCCGGGAAACTCGGACGGATATGAGCTTGCGCATGACAGACTTTGTTTCAAGTTTTTTTTTTCATTTAAAATAGTAGTTCTGTATAAAATCTCACCGTGAATACAAAAAAAAAAAAGTAAAGGCTGTCTAGTCGTCCTCCACACAAGAAACACTAGGACCACTTCATCAAGCGATGTGGTCGTCGCATATATTTAAATTATCGATGTATAGACTCGTAATAATATTTTTTTGAACCATCCCCTCCAACCATCTCCTTCGTTTAATGTATCGCATCTACTTCCGACGATTACCGACCGTTTCCGAAAAATGCGGTTCTTATAAGCCGCTTTTAAATAAAAAAGTGTCATAAATACGTGCCATCCATGATGTGTTTACTGTCTATTTCATTGGAAGTTAGCTGTCAATAAGTCATGTGGTTAAATGTCATGTGGTCCTTAGCATCAGTTTGGAATGAAAGCTAGACAGGGCTAGACTACGGTTCAATATACAACAACAGGTATCACTATTATGGCGGAAAAAATAAGATACCAGTTCCTCAACGTCCTATTATTCATTCTAGTCCCTAAACACAGATGTATGAGTATCTCAGCAGAAACTTATTCTTAACCAATAACCAGGATATCATAATCACCTACAACACTCGGCGTTGGCATGTCAAAGATTTATAGAAATCCCAGAAGTAGTAAATCCGTCAGTAGCTCGTTTCGGCCGGTGTGCGAGCAAGTACGACTCACAAATGGGACTCATATGTGTTTCCGTAGTAGGAACATTTTATTTGTTATTTTCTTGTGAAAATATCGAAACTGTCTGCTTCGGATGTCAATTGTCATGTACGGAGAAACAAAACAATGGCTTTAGTCTATAATTATTATATAGCCTACAACTGCAAAAGTCCAAACAGGGTTTTTCATTATTTCCTACGATAAAAAAACAACTACTTACAGTGATTATGAGATTTGTGGTCTATGCATCCATTTCTAACTATTTTCTGGGTAAAACTGAACCAGAAGAGATTTCTTTGAACGTATCAATAAGCAGAATTTCAGACCAAATATTTTACCCTAAGACCACTAATTACATCATTTTATCAAAATATAAATAATAAGCAGCTGATGCCTCCTTTCTTAACCTATTTTAATCCCAGATTATCGCACGAGCGTGTTGAAGATTAGCTAAAAGATTCAACTTTACTCAGCCGGATCGGAGTCGAAAACTTTTCAAACTACAAAGATACTGTTTCTACAGTTTTTCCCTGCCATTTGTTCCATGGCTGATAAAGACATTCTGTCGTGTAAATTGTCTGAGTGTGTATTGAATGTACAATTTTTCACTCGTATTTTGGTAATTTGTCATGTATTTTCTCTTTGTTTACATCCGAATTCGGTACGGTTTTGGATGTTAAAATCCTTACCACATTTACGTCAATCTCACTCAATATTCAAGTTATATCTCAATCGTAATAAAATATATGACGTGAGAACCTCTAACAGTGTAATAAAGAGAACTTTGGCGCAAAACGTTAACTTTTCAGTGGAAAGAGTAGGTGCCGACATAGCACTCGATAGCTAAAGTACTAGGTATACATGTGTAGGTAGGAGGTGTGCGCGCTCGTGGCGGGCGGTAGCGCCGTCGTCGGTCGGATGTATAAAGTGGCGCGCCGGTGGCCACATGACATAGCTATAACTCCGCGGTAGCATGACAAACAGCCGCCCGGAGTGGTATGGAGTCGACAAGTTTTGTAACTGGATATTTCTTTTGCTAAAGGATTTTAATTTTTCGTATTAAGGAGTTTGCTTCAATGATATCTGTCCGACAATGTGTCCAGTAAGTAATTATTGACAATAACGAAGAGGAGAGTTTTTTTTTTAATGAAAGTCAAATTGGTGACAGCTTATTACTCATCCGTAGTATATTACGAAGGAGATCTCTGCAATAATTATATTAGAGCTCGGCATTAGTAACATTATGTGTTCATAAGTTTCATTACGTAGTCGCTTTTATATTCAGCATATGAATGCTGAATATAAAAGAACGATTTAAACGAATACGTTTAATTGAGATTAAAATTAAGAAGTAAGCAGATCTGTACAATTTACATTATCCGACTTATAACAATATTTGTTGCGTATCATTCTGTAAAGGTAGCAAGACACGCTATAACTAAGTACAAACAAACACGTGTCAGAAAACCCAACATCTATTCTAATTTAAATATCCTACAATTCGAACCGGCTCGTGGCTTACACAAAATAAAACAACAAAAAAATCTACACCTAATTCGACTCCACCGACGTATAATGCGCGCCCGACACCGGAGGGCGCCCGTCGCTAAAGCGCGATACTACGGGCTCGCCTCGGGCGGCGCGAACCAATTACCCGCCGCCGCCGCGCGGGCATTTACCCCCTCCCCCGACCACCCGCCCGGCCCCCAACCGAGCACAGAATTACTTATCTCCTCGCGCCGCTACGATCCTGGTACTCTGCCGCCAGACGTACGCCCGCAATGCGAATGCGCCGCAACTTTTTGTCGCGCGTCCATGCGTCATGATGCGTGTCCTTTTTGCATTTTCCGGAACAAAAAACAGTAAAAATATGTCGTGCGACTGTTGCGTGCGGGCCGCTGATAGAGAACGGAATTATCATGGAGTTGCCGTTTGAATAATTAAAAGGATATTTTCACGATATCTGTTTGTTTGGTTTTTAATTTAAATAAACACTGTATGAGACTCATTTAAATACGGGTTACACCTTTCTTTTACACCATGTATAATTAATTTCCTACTTTAATGTTATCTTTAGACGCGTCCAAAAAGTTTAAGGGTGATTCAACCGCCGATATCGATAAAAATCCGCATCTTGACTGTCGCATCCCTATTTATAAGCGGACAATAGATAGGCGAGAATATAAATTATCCCTAGTATAGCTGTTAAAGTGTAAAAGGATAAGTATGGTCGCGATAGTGTGGAGCGGTGATAATGAAAACGTGCAAAACTGCCGTAATTAACGTAGCACGAGGATTATAATGAGCCCGCACTACGGTAGAGTACATAACTTAATAGTTAGGACGTTATACACGTTTTACACACACAAATATGTTGAAAATTATGTAATTATTACCAAACTGAAATCGGACTAGTAATTTATCTTCACTTATAAATCGAATTAATAGTCCTATCTTGTTATTAATTGCATAATTCATCGATTTTTTGTTGTCATGGCGACTGAGTCAAATGAGAGGGAGTTGTCTTCAAATGGTTTGGAGTATTATAGGTCAGAGTAGTCTATGAGAAAACGTCTTAGACGGGCTTGCAGCGTTATGCAACTTGAGAAAAGAATACATAAATAAAATCCTTCCTGAAATATATAAAAATCCTTAATACAGTGAAAAAGTTACTGAAGCTATGCGCTCGGAAAATTACCGTCGCTGTACTAAAAGCAAACACAAATAAGTTAGGTAAATTATTTCCTACTCAAACTCTTTTTGCTACTCGGGGCTTGAGTTGGGCGGGAGTTATATCCTTCTATTTCTAAAATCCTGGTAGGAGATAAGAATCTTGTTAAGAAAAATATCCGGAACAGCGGAAAATCTATGAAAATTAAATAAATAAAAATAAACTAGTAGTAAAAGTGGTTATAGTATTATAGTAAAAGAAATACATCACCGAACCGGACAGCCACGTAAAAACTGGATGATTGTGGCGATAAGATTGAATATAAATGTCATCAAATTACAAATTATGATAGGTTTAAACCACCTGTAGAATTACAAAACTTACCGTTTTCAACTGAAGCTGTACTGGAACGGAATTTTTCTCCATAAATATGTATACTGCCCACATAATTATGTACGCTCCACTAGTTTATCGCTGAGTGACAAGAACTATCAAAGATAATATATGCACAGCGATGCTCGTTTGGCGGTCAGGAAATCAGGACCCACGCCGAGAGACACTCGCCAACTTGTTTTCAAAACTTAGGTCTCCTCACTACTCGTTAATCGGCTATGAGATAGATGCCAAAGCGCTCGATTAATGTTGAAGCGTCAATAGCCTAACGGCTAAGGTGTCGGACTTGTGATCGAGAGGTCGAAGGTTCGAACCCCACCCATTACACTATTGCCGTGAACCCACTCCAGACACAAGCACATTTAACAAGATTGCTAGTTATGTGAATTCTACCCAAATTGCTAGATCTCTTTAAAGAAAATAAAAAACTTCCTAGTTTCATTGTGTCAAGTGGTGGAAAGGACTTAGAGATAAGGGTGAGCCCTCTAATGCTGCATCTACCGTTACAGACACTGAACACGCACTACTCTACTAGGTAACTACAACAAATATCTACTACTATCTACTATAGTATATTTTCGGCGCGCCTTTGTGAAGTCGCACCCAATGCCGCCGCGCCGCCTCGCGCCTCGTGCAGGGCTGCCATATCCGATAAATTGATTTATTCCTAGTCTCGCACTCGTAACAATATGTTTAGATTACGTGACGGGGGTATGAGTGGATTAGCTTGTGTGGATCAACAGCTAAAATACTAAACCACACATCATGTTAGCCAAGAATTAATCAAAGATACAAAACACAAATATGGAAAACTCATAATTAATCTGAAAACCCGCCAATGACTTCTTTAACGCTCTTCTGATACCGAAGAAGACCAGACATCCTAAATTCAAGCTCAACACTGAACTCTAATAGGTAACGTGGCTCCATATTTGATTCCCAGTTACAAAGCATTCAGCTAGCTTTCAATCCCCGATTAAAACAAATACAGCCGAAAATCAAAACCTGAAATAGTTGAAAAACGGAACAAAAATTTTTCGAAATTCGAATACAGCTGCATCATCTAGAAATCTGAGATGCACCACCCGTAGACTTAGAGAATGGACTGAGCAATGCACTCTAAAAAAGTGGAATGGGAAAAAATTACTGTGCAGCCAATACCTAACCAAATACACATCTGTAGGTCGTATAGCTTAATTTCATATTTTTTCTCTGGTATTCACCATATCCGGATAGCAGTTGCTTAGCTACGTCTATACTTCATTTTTAAAGCTAAGGACATCATCTCTCGCTAATGTTTTCTCGTTTTCTTCTCTTTTTTCGCCCGTGTGACTTCGTACCCAAAGGCTGAGATGAAGTTTTTGAAGTGTAAAAATAAATAAATACCTACATTATGTTATGAGGGTATTGGTGCCACTACCCGGTACCAATAGATACCCTCAAAATGTATGTTACATTAACGTAAATAATTTTAAATACCATCACCCACCATTGGTTTTCACGATAGTCCCTATAGTTGATTCTCTTCGTATATGAAATACACAATCTAGTCGGTGAGGCGTTTTTAGAATTGAGCCGCTATTTCTTTTCCGTCTATAGTGCTATATCAGTAATATACAACAACTGGCCACATGATTGCTTCTCAATATATCTTCGGGGTAAGATATATTGAGAAGCAATCCATCAGGTTGTGTTTGGAAGTTGGTGGTGTGGTTAAGCCGTTGTCGTTGGTCCTGCCTGTACGTCGATTCTGTAAAATTCGAACAACAACTCGCATCTCACATAGCTATTCACTGTCACTTCGCTTATGGTTCAAAGTGACCTTGATTTTGCATTCTGTAAACAGCGTCGAAGTGACGGAGGAATTGCCTTACCGAATGCCACTTCTTACGTCATCTCATACTTTATTTGTCAAAATCTTTAGTTCAACTCGCTGACACGCTCGCAAGGGTAGCGCTAGTGTAAATTCGAATTAACAACCGAGTTTTTAGAATGCCAATTAATAAACTCACAGCGGATTCAGATTCGAAGTTTAGAATGAGGTCTTCTCTCCGGTCGTGTCGGATTGCCGTCTCATCGGACAATGAGAGTAAAGGATCAGAGAGCGCACATAGATGTGCAATATAATATCTCCTGCGCAGACGGTTAATCAATTATGAGATTGGCTGCTGTGGCGGAAATCGATTAGGAGAACTATAATTATTATATCTTACACTTATCAGTCCCTACTAGGTTTAAGTTTCTATTTACTAACTCAATTAGTAATATTGAAATACGTGTATTACTTTGTAAGATTTTTCTATGGGCAAGAGATGCCTGATAATAAATGATTTATTATTAGCTTGTGGCCAGACGTGGCAGTGGACAGAGAAAAGTGGATCGAAGGAAAGTAGGTCTTTGCCTGCAGTGGGACACTACTGGCTCATAACAATAATCTATACTAATATTATAAAGCGAAAAAGTTTGTTTGTAAGTACTTGAAGCTCGAGGAAGGTTATAAGCTACTTTATACCGGACTGCAAAAAAGGAGGTTATGTTTTATCGTGATAAAGTCCACGGGAGCGAAGTACCACGCGACTGCTAAGTAAATAATAATAATAGAAAATGCTCAGTCCATTCTCTATGTCAATAAAACACAACCTTAGCTACAGTTATTGTAGGTTTTCTATACCTAGAGAGTGGGGTAGCCCTGTGTATAATTTACGAGGCGAGTCGCGGCGGGCCGTCGACAGCGCGCTCTGGCCCGGATTTATGGCGTAATTTTTACAATGGCTCGGGTCGGCCGGATTATACAGTTCTGGGGTCCTGACCAAGACTTCAGCTTTGTGCTGTAGTGTCGTAGTGAGGTTGCGTGGGCAGGAAATAAAGTACTCACTTCTCTCGGTAACAAGGTGTCGTTCTATCAGTTGCTTGGTACTTGCTAGATGTTACGGACGCGTTAATTAGGTTATAACTATTATACCAGGGTAATATATATATGCATGGCTCACATTCGGGGTCATCTTATGGGGAAATAGTACTGACGCGCCCACATTATTTACTATGCAGAAAAAACTTGTAAGAATTCTTGTTAATATAGATGATACTGACTGACAGTTGTAAACCTCACTTTAGGGAACTGAAGATTTTGACTTTGCCTTGCCTTTACATACTTGAAATTTGTAAATTTGTGCGTAAATACCCCGAATCCTACACCAAAAGAGAAGACATACAGAATAGATTTACTTTGAGACACAAAAACAGACTAAACATTCCAACATCACGACTTAAAATGCATTCATCAAGTACATATGTAATGTCAATAAAAATATATAATAAACTACCAGAACAAATTAAAAATATTAATAAATATAGTATCTTTAGTAATAAATTGAAGCTATTTCTATTAAATAAAAGCTATAGGTACTATAAATGAATATATGAATGATAAACTGTGACTGCTATTGTAATTAACTATTTGATTCAAATTAATATGACATTTTGCGAACATACACTAAAATAAACATTGGTATAATTATCTCTTAATTATAATTAATAAATGCAGAAGTGATCTCAATAATAAATATTTTATAATTATATGATTTGTTATTTAAGTATATTTGATATGAATTGTTACGTTTAAAATTTTAACGTTTAATTTAATTTTAATTTGATTTTAATTTTACTTCAATTTTATTTATTTTTTAATTTGTATTTAGTTTTAATTTTGTCTTTCCTACAATAATTGTTGCTGTGCCCTTACAAGGTCCATAATTGTACCTTAGCTTTAAGCCTATTGTAACACCTATAAAAACATTATGGTACCTATGCAAATAAATAAATATGAATAATATAATCGGGATAAGAAGTATCTGGATTCCTATTCCGGGACCAAGGTAAAGTTTCTTCCCGATACGTTCAGCCCTTAAAACAAAGGTAAGAGACAGACTTACTGAGCTACTCACGCATTAAAAATATTTCGTAATGTATGTATATTATGTTGCATACCTATACCTGTACATACATTTATTTTTCATTTAATATTATTTTGTATGCTTTAGTGTGATATTTATTTTACTATTTACTTATATATTATAGTAATTTATTTTGGTTGCCCTTCCTCTCTACATCTCATTTTTCGTGTCTTCTTTCGTAGGTATGCTGATAGAGGTTTCTGTAGGAATAATCCACCCAGAGCGGGAGTCAATTTATAATTTTCCAGCGACACGATTTTTTTTTTTTTTTTTTTATTTAGAATAGGTTCGCGTTTGACCACCATCTCACCTGATGGTAAGTGATGATGTGGTCGAAGATGGAGCACGCTTACCTAAAAGTAACCTATTCACTCTTGACTTAAAGAACCCTAGGTTATAGCTATCGGGAAACACAGACTAATAAATAATAATAATAATTGGACTTTCACTGTAAGATAGGGGAGATTATAGGTCATATCATTAAGAACGATTTGTTGTACCAGACATTAAAAAAAAAAAACAATGTCATATGTACTTTTAATTTACTTATCAAAAGTAATCAATTATGTTATGAAATAGCTACATGGTTAGAGTAAACGGGATTAAGAGTAAACATTAAAATCACTTACTATTTACCTTACATATTTAATTTATTATCGACACTTACAATTTCAAATAGTAATAAATCTGGACAAATAATTAAGAACGATTCTTAAACTGCTCGAGAGTTGTTTCAGTAGATACTTAGATTTTAAAAATCTCATTAAATAAGACGGTGATAATGTTAAAAATTGCAATTTAATACATTTTATTCTAAGTTAATAGTTTGTAGTGTGTCCACGGCTTTTGATGACTGCCTTACACCGGCGAGGCATTGACTCTATTAATTTTTGACATTTTTCAAGAGAAATAGAGCGCCATTATTCTAAAAAAACGTTATATAAGTAACTCACTTAGCCAAACCTTTTTCTTAACTTCGCACCAAAGATGCTCTATGGGATTTAAATCTGGACTGTTTGGTGGTCATTGTAAGACAGAAACTGATTGAGATGTGAGGAGTTCTTTAACCGTGCGTGCAGTGTGCTTGGGATCATTGTCGTGTTGAATTGTCCAAATAATCGGAAGCACGTCTTTAGCATAATGGTAACATTGTTTCTTCCAGTATATTTTTGTATTGGAATTGATCCATGTTGCAATCTAACAGGTCCAACACCATGTCCAGATAAGCACCCCCAAATTTTTACATTTCCACCACCATGTCTCCTCAAAGAAAAGAACATTTTTCCACTGTCTTACTATCCGGATTTCATACCCCATAGCAAATGCAAGCCGGGCTTGCCTATGACACCGTTTCAACATGGGTTACGGAAGGATAGCAAGAAAGGTTTCTTGCTATCCTTCCGTTCAACTTAGCTTCTACCAAACAGCTTCGGATAGTGCGCGCTGAGATCGCTGAAGAGTTGTTTTCACCAAAATATTCTTTTCTCAACTCGTTAGAGCCCTTAAACGGGTATTGTATTGTCAAACGCACGATATTTCTATCGTCTCGCCGAGATGAATTTCTCTGTTAGGTACACGTGGAATATTTGAAGTCGTTTGATACGTGTTAAAATGCTTCACAGCGTGGATTATCATCATTTTTGAGCACTGCAGGTGATCGGCTATCTTTTTATATGACCAATTCTTATCGCGAAGTTTTATTATCACTTCCCTTGTAGATTCATTGCAACTTTAATTTTACCCCATTTTTTTATGTGAAGAAATAATCAACTTCTTGACTTTTAGAGCACTAAATGGCGCCAAAATTACGCGAATAATGGCTTAGTTACAGTGTTCTCTATTTAAATTTGAATAAAAAAAATAAACTATCCAGCGTTCTTAATTATGTGGCAGCCAGTAAGTTTGCAATAATATGTTAAGGTTTAATGTAAAACGTTTATCTATATATTATTCAATTAATCATGTTATAACTGTGTGCTACGACAATGTGGAACAATTTTGCAATACCGAGAGAGATACAAAAAGACATGCAAAAAGTGTAATTCTCGTAAGTTTGAAAAAAAGCTTAGTCTTTCTTAATTATATGACCACTAATGTATATGCTTCTTTTTATTCCCCTAAATTATGTTACCCTGGTATAACTGGCTCCATTTTTACTTTGCTGAAAAAAATTATAAAATCGGGTGACGCCGCGGCCAAAAACTAGTATCGCATATTAGTCTACTACGCGATTATTGCTCGTAGATCGAGCGATAGAATCCACACTAGCGTAGGCGTAGCAAGTGAGGGCTACATCGACCATCGTAGCATATCGTAGCGTAGCACCCATTTCGTAGCAAGGTAGACCAACGCAACGCTTCGATTTGTCTCATCAACTGTTGTTCGGGTCTTTTCATGAAAGATATAAATATATTATCACTAGTATAGCTGTTGCCCGCGACTTCGTTCGCATAAATTTAATATGTAAACCTATATGAAATCATCCCCTATTTCAAGCCTTTAGGGGGTTGATTAAAAAAAGAGCCTATGTTTGACCCTGGTCTGCAACTACTTTCATTCCAAATTTCCTCCAAATCGGTGCTGTGGTTTAAGAAATATAGATAGACAGACAGACTTTCGTATTTACTATATTAGTACGCATAAATTACCAGATTGATATTTTGTCACGTCAATGGCACCGTTTCAAATGCACCACAAAACATGTACTTTCTCCGAAGCTGTTCCTCTGACACACTTTTGGAAAGGTGCGCCAAACTTGTCACAACGCATAGCCGTATCTGGCCATATATAAATAATATTCGAGACTTTCAAGATGCATGCCCTACGAAAAACCTATGTGATGCAGCTGCTTTTCGTGAGGTGTATAAAGTTTCAATACATAGTACATTCTACCTATGTGTAAGCGAACAACATCAGGCGCAACTACATACAAACAACTTCCAACATATTTTACGTTAGCTTAAAACTTTTACACATACTGCCATGCACAGTGCACCAATTAAGACGTAAATTGCAGCATCAGGCACATCCGACACCCTCTGTAACTCAGTACTATGATCACCTCAAAACTAGAGTTGGTCAGTTGTTCGAGAAGTTTCTAGAAAACTAAACTAGTTTTCTCTGGCGTAATTTTCGGCTGCTGTTTCGTTTATTTTGCTCGGCTGTGTATTTTCTGTAGTTAATCCCTAGGGTGAGGAAGCAGAGTAGCTACGTAAGGATCGAGTAAGTACAAGTACCAGAGGTACATGAGACGAGAGGAGCTAACCACCTATTTCCCCGTTGAGTCGTGGTCGGACGGCGTTTGTTTCAAAATGCAGACTTGCTGCATCACCTGCAAGAACGTTTTGTGTGTTTGCTCGTGAATTGGAAGCTGCAACTTATACTGAGTAACAAGTTTTACGTAAGAGTAAGTAAGTATTTTTCTACACATATTGTTGCCATATGGATTATTACTATCTGCCTATGTAAGTTAGTAGTTATCTCAAAAAGAGTACCGACGACGGTTAAAACTTCACATTAGCCTTAAAATAAATGTTTTTATAATTGCAATTTGAGGTGAAAAATAGTAGCAGGATCTCATGTCCAAAAGGTATGTCATAAATGCTCCAAATCATAAATCCATCAGCAGGCCATCGACTCATCCGAAGCTCCCATGTTTTTTTTTGTAATGCAAAGGTAAGCGATTCACAGCATGTGCCTCAGCTAACCCCCGGTCGCGTCGGGTGTGATGATGCGGAATAATTTAATTGCTGCACACCACGACGCGACTCCGTCCACAACGGCTTCGCGTATTTATTTTTTATTTTTCGAAGTGATACGTGACTGTGTTATAAGGATTTAAAAATGGAATACCAAAATACAATGCTGGTAGAAAAATAAATAAAGTATTTCAGGATAAAGTAAATGAATTTTATTGATCTGTATTTATGTTTTATTTTGTGTAAACTAGTACACGAATCAAAATCGATTTTTTTGTATATCAATGCGAATTAAGGTAAAACCGCCTCAGACGACATAGGCTTAATCTTATTAGCAAAAGGATTAGGAAAGCCATAAATTATAGGAATTTAAAAGGTCCCCATTCCAGCTTACTAATAAGCGTTTAATTCCGCGCAGGTAAAAACGAGGTTGGGCCAGGGTTGGTCCAGCATTCATTTTAATCAAGTGTGTCAAGCCCCGATTGCCTGATGAATTATACCACCGCAGCTTTGTTTTATTAATGCTGGCAATGCGGCGCGCCACCGCCATTTTTATATTTTTAGGCTAACCATTTTTTTAATTTTAAAATTTTAAGTTGGAGCATAGTGATTCGACGTCTTTTTACCAGGACAAAGTTATTTTAAAAGTCAGGTTCGTCTTAAAATAATAGCAACGTGGAATGCTCACCAACGTTTCCATCAGTGTAAAATCACCAACGTTTCCATCAAAGTACCTACTTACGGTTCTTACCAACTTTGTTTTCTAGACAGCAAAAGTTTGTAATCCATAGGACTAGGGGCGAACATTGACGTTTTACAGAATTAAATCTGTAAGTAAGTATACGGAATTTTTTAACTGCTTACGAGTGTTCTCGTTTACTTTTTAACCGACTTAAAAAAAGGAGGTTCTCAATTCGTCTTGAACTTTTTTTTTAAATGTATATTACCTCATAACTCGGAGGGCTGGACCGATTTGGAAAATTCTTTTTGCGTTTGAAAGGGTATACTTTCTAGTTGGTCTCATTGTTACGAAATCAGGATCTGATGATGGGATCCTGGAGAAATCGAGGGAACTCTTCAAATATTATAGGCACACCTATAGCGTTTTGGGTATTTCTTATAGTACCTTGAGCAGTTGCTTTCGAAAAGTACCATTTGGGGAAGTTGAACTGATGATGAAGACCACAGATGGGCACTGAAACTACTCAATAATAAGTATTTCGTGGATTGCGATTCGATTACTTGAGTACGGATGTTAAACACTTTATGCTCGTCGCAATACATACGAGTATGGTGATGTAGCGCTGATGGTCAAGTACCAGGAGAACTCCTCAAAAATAAACGGCTATGCATCGGGAAAAGCAATATTTTGTAAAAGGTGATAAGTTGTTGACATTATGGCTTTTGTAACTAGATAAATTACAAACCAACCCTCTAAAAAGCGTGAAAAAAATTTTAACCAAAAATAGAACCGACTTCCATATCAAAACACTACAAAGCCAAAAATAACTTTAATTTCGGTAGTCGGTGTTATTGGTTTTGAATTTTCTTTTTTTTTCACACCGCCTTCCGAAATTAAAGTTATTTTTGGCTTTGTAGTGTTTTGATATGGAAGTCGGTTCTCTTTTTTGTTAAAAATTTTTTTCGTGTTGTTCGTTCGGTCAAAACTGAAAAATGCATTGTACTCATTGATATACTAAAAACCCAAGATGCACACTCAACGTCTCAAAACCGTCCGCATAAAATGAGTGCTTAATTCTAAATTATGCGCTCATTTGAAATAGTATCGCGTCACTCGCGTCTAGGTACACACGTCAAAAATGTCAAAATTTTCTTTGTAAAAACAACCTTAAACAATTGTCATAAGATAGAATTTGCAAAAACACATTTTGTACTTATAGCATATCTATTACTACGTAGGTGGTGAGTGTTTGGCGACAGTTTCGAGCGTCACTTTTCTTCGAGACTGTGCATCTTGGGTTTTTAGTATATCAATGATTGTACTACTTAATTTTTGATGGACAACTGCAATTTTCAGTATCCAAGTTTTTGTGTAAGTATTATTTCATTTTGGGGAGTGTGCGAGGGAATTGCACAATTTAATTCCACCACGACGGTACACTATCCTTACATGGTGAACATCTCAGCGTATTGTGCGTAAAATTAGGGAGTGGAATTCCCTGTCTGTGTTTCCTAATAGCTATAGCTAACTCTTAGGGTTTTTAAGTCAAGAGCGAATTGGTAAGCGTGCTTCAGCTTCGACCACATCATCGCTTACCATCAGGTGAAGTGGTGGTTAAACGCGAGCCTATAATCAATAAAAATAATAAAAATATAATAATAATATTGACTTTTGGCTACCTTTATTCGCGCTGATCTTTATAGAATGTACTAATGATCTGCCTAGCCTTTTCCAATTATACGGAGGTGGATCTAGTCTCCCCGGAAGCAGCAAAATTTTAATTAGTGGTCCACCTAGGTCCTGGACCCAGCCCAGGGGGGGTCATGATCCCATGACCCCCCCCCGGATCCCTTGGGCAAGGGTTGCTTGAAGAACGACCCGAGTGACTGTTATTATGTTGCCATTCCTCATATCCCTATATGGACTAACTTTTTAATAGCATATTCCGGTGAAACTTACTCCGGATTTTTTTTACGCAGAATATCTTCTTTATCATAATAATGTATTTTAAATTAAATACAGTTATTTTCCTGGACTGTCATTTGCTGTGTAGTGCTTACACCAACTATTTCGTCATGGACTTTGCAGACAAAAGTTTAATTTTATTTTAGATTCATAAAAGGAAACAAACAACGACGATGGAAAGTTTCCATCGTCTTCTTTGTTCCTTTTTATGAATCGAAAATAAAAATTGGAAACATGACCCAAAAATTTGTCATCGCAATCGCGACAATTGATCGATACATTCGATACGAACGACCAGGGCGACATAACGTGACAGTAGGTTCATACGATCAAGTGGAACAAGCAGAAATGAATCGATCGCTGTTATCGGCACATATCGCCGGTGCCTTCTATGTGGTTGGCGGACCCATTGTTCTCCGCGATTTTGCTAAAACGTGCGCCCGAAGCGCCAGGCGAATATAAATTGAATGCGAACGTTTGTTTAAAATTTCACGCCGCGTCCGTATTGTCATATGCGCATGGATATCAGCGAAATGGCCCCACAGCCTACTACGCATCGGTTTTGTATAGGCCTTGCTTGCCTTACCTATTCAAACTGCATATACAGAGAATAGTTTGGGTAGGTAACGTACGTAACTCCGTACATACAGTACCTTGTTTGTTTGTATGTGTGGTATTATTATTGAGCTAAAAAGACTGTCACACATAAAGATGCATATGACAGAGCATTGGCTACAACTTAGGTATCTACAAAGCCAAATTATTTCTAAAATTCTGTGTTTAGTATAGGGTGGTACTAAGTTTATTGTTGTAATTACCTACCTTTCGGCTCTAAAATCAGTTTAAACTCGAAATAACAAGGTATCCGAACAAAATATTAATAATAAGCGGATCTCTGGGCCGCAGTGAGTTCAGGTGAGACCAGGCTCGCGGGATAGCTGACTCTTTAATAAACATGAGGCAGCAGGCTGGGCCGCTAATAATAAATGAGCGCGGCCCGCCCGGCACGTCTGAACACCCGGCGCGCAATGGAAACTAGGAGTTGCGTATAACTGCACTATAACTAATGGTACTAGTTATGATTTGATGAAACCTTGGTGTACCTATGTAGTCAAGGTACACTTGTTTGAATCATAATTATGGTTGAATGACGACAACGGACAACCTTCCTTAAAGTGTGACAAAAACATTACTTACATTCAAATCTTATTGAATTCCGTCCAGTAGTTTTTCAGTAAAATCGTAAGAGACATGGACCGTCTACGCTAACATGACAGACGATCCCTAACCCCAAAAAGATTGAATGTCTGATGACGGTAGTAGTTAAATGAATCCTATCAAAGGGTTTGCGATTAAGTGGTCAAGTGTCCATTAATTTCAATTGACTTAAAGAGTTTATATTTAGCGTACCTTTATAGCTATTTTACTTTATATACATTCCTACAGCTTGGATATAGGATTTTTCTCCGTGAAATCCTATTTCATAATACTCCACCGTCATTCTTCATTTAGGTAGATATGGCAGTTCAGCACGAGTTCTCTAAGTGGGATGTCAAACGAGTCCTCCTCCATCCCGTAGCGGGACTATAGGAGTGACACGTTCCGTATTGACATTAAAAGATTAGTGGATCCACTTTTCGCACTTGGCTTCCGTACGCGTGGGAGTTCTGGACTCCTGGGTATTATTACCAGCCTAACATCGTCCAGAAGCACAGAAGCTTTCATGGAGCTTCTTAACCACTGTATTGTGAATTTGTGCACTTAGGAGAGGAGCTCGTGTCTACTTAATAGCAGCCACGTAAGTTGATCTTCAAAATAGAGACATATCGAAGTTAAGCCTGTTGGCAACTTGGTGTCAGCTGTCATTGGTACGTTTTTGACAGTCATTAAGGGTAGAAAGTAGAAAACCTGACAGCAGTTTTGCCAAGGTCCATCGTGTTACTAAGCTCCTAGGTTGTGGGGAAAAGCTTGACAGTCACTCTATGTAAAACACTAGTAGTTACCTGGCCGGTTGTTTCTTTGGCGAGGACTTTGGGAAAATCTAATTTTGAAAGGTGGGGGATGAGGTTGAATTGATGTAACAAAAATGATTAACATACCATAGTGCCGATAAACTTGAGCAATGAGAGCACGGAGTTAGAGCGAGACGGGCGTGTAGTATCGCCATACTGCCCCTGGGCAGTATGGCGATACTACACGCCGAAAGATACCGCGTACCTGTACGCGGTATCTTTTCGCACATTAAACAGTTCCGAACCCATAGAAGTGACGATATCCGCTTAGGTCTAACCAAGCCTTCCGTTCCGTTCCGAAAATTTTCCATTTTAATTACAAGTCTGCGTGAAAAACTGAAGTCCATTAACGGAGTCCTATTGTACACGCGTATCGTTAGTGATAAGCCATTGATTGATTTCTTGATTAACGTCCGTATAAATTATGAAGCCAAACACCTTTTGGCTAAGTGAAAACTGCCGAACTGTTCAACCTTCAAAGTTAAGCTACGTTTGCCGTAGACAGCCATTGTATGGGTGACCAACTGACCATACTTTGTGACTT
The DNA here is from genome assembly GCA_943138885.2 of Tholera decimalis. Taxonomy (NCBI): domain Eukaryota; kingdom Metazoa; phylum Arthropoda; class Insecta; order Lepidoptera; family Noctuidae; genus Tholera; species Tholera decimalis. The sequence continues at coordinate 11,494,748 of OW964570.2, forward strand.
GGGAAGCACATTAACATTAATAATAATAATATAATATACGTTTATTTGGACTCAAAAAGCATACACGGACAAACATTTACACACAATTACAATTAGGTGTACACACAATAAAAACCTTAACATAAAACTAATTAATGACATTCATTGAAATGTTTGAGTGAACTCTGGTACCCAAGAAAAGATTTAACTTGTGTTATGGGTACCAGCATTCTCTAATTAATTAAATTCAAACATATTTGACATTAAATATATTGGTTTAAGTTACTAAATTTTATTTAAATAATCTACTTAATCATTTTGAATTTTGAAGTGGACGGCTGAGACTGTATGTGAGTGTGATTGCGTGTGCGTTGTAAGGTAGTGTGCGTGTGTGTGGTTGCGTGCTTGTGTGTGCATGCATGCGAGAGTGACTTCGTCAGTGTTTTAGGCATGTAACGTGTAAAGAGGAATGTGTATGATAAAAGTTATATTTTTAGTAGATTTTCGGTGTCCTCGTAATTCTGTGATTGAAGCCATACAAGAACTTTAACCTGTTGTTCACGGTCATTTGTAGACCTTTGAGAGTAATCGCAGAAATAAGACACGCATCGACAATACGAATACCATACCATTTCTTTTTCACATACACGGACTTTTCGTATATACAACGTGTAACGGAAACCCCATATCTATCCAAAAGGGCTGAATACAACATCTGGTATGGAGTCTCTAGGCACAGTTTCAGCACAAAATAACTGACTCAAAGAATTGATACCAAATTGTTGGTTTCATATATTTCTTGAATACCAATCATAACAAACGTTTCACAGCACTACGAGGGTCAATAACTTTCTACGTCACTTGCCAATAACACTATAATTCTTTTCGTTCTTCTTAATTTGAAAAGTTCGGTCTCTGGTATCAGTGTATTGGAATTTGTAATAAGTTTTACACACGTAGACTTAGGATTACAAAACCCTTGCCATATCGTTTGTTATCATCCAAAGAAGCTATGCACTTTGTATGTATATACCCTTTAAATTACACGTTGTTGTATATATATTTTTTATATTTAAAAATCTGAATTCAGTTACCCATGTTAAAACCATCATGAATCGGGTGCGAAAGAAAGACGTACCTATATGAAATATATAACTATCCCTTTCTCTCAAACGAATCACGATTGCAATGGCGCTACGTAGTACCGGATCCAGTTGCAATGAACCAAAAATAGTCATCTGTGCAATAATATTAAAAATATGAAAGTTTGAATTTGAGTCACGCCGACTCACGTTAAAATGGCTGAACGGATATGGATTAGATTTGAAACAGAGATAGATTACATTCGACTAGTAGTATAATTTGATTAATTAATTAATTTCCGTTGGTATAGTGGTCAGTGGGCCTGACTGCTATGCGCAAGGTCGTGGGTTCGATTCCCACCTAGGACAAATGTTTGTGTGATGAGCACGATCATTTGTTCTTTGTCTGGGTGTAATTTATCTATAATACACACATCAAAAGTGTCTAGGGATCAACATATATTTTTGCAATAACTTTTCTCCTGATTGATATTAATTAAAATTTTCTTTAAGGATTCATCAAATAAAGTGTTTTCGTTTGTCACAGTAACGATAAACCAAGTCACCTTTGCATTAATAAAGAAATTTGCCATTTTCCTAATAAAGGGATTTTTGACATTTGAACCACTAACATTAAAGTTCGAAAAAAAGACTGAAATAACAGTTTTCTTTAAAATTTTATTGGGTAACTTAAACAATTAATAATCCGTGTTTCTACCGCGAACACTAACAACACAAGAACATCGGTTTGGCATACTCAAAATGAGTTCATCCAAATCACGCTGTGGAATGGCCGCCCATGTTCGTTGCAACAACAAAAAAAGGTCTTCTTGCGACTGGATACCCTCCATATTCAGCAGAGCTCTTCTCTGTAGCATATCCCATGCATGCTCAATCGGGTTCAAGTCTGGCGACTGAGCAGGCCAGAGCAGGACATTGATGTTAGCTGCGGCGAGAGTCTGTCTTACAACTCTTGCGGTGTGCGGTCGTGCATTATCATGCATTAACTGAAATAAGGGACCGATTTGCACTTGTAGAGGAACGATGACGTCAGATACAATCGTCTCAGCATAAATTTGAGCGTTGAGGTTGCCTCTGATCCAAATCAACTCAGTTCTTCCGCCGATCCAAATACCCGCCCATACCATGATGGTTCCACCACTATAAGGATGGACTTCCTGGCAGGATTTTAATCGCTGTTGGCGTCCAGGGGTTCTCCAGTGTCGTATACGTCTTGTATCCGGTCTCATACCAAAACGAGACTCATCAGAAAAGCACACGAAACGCCATTGTTCTTCTGCCCAATTTCTGTGTTCAAGAGCCCATTGATATCGAATCCTACGATTGTGCATTGCTATAGGTGGTACCCGTAGCGGTCTTCGGGAATGAAGGTTCACTTCATGCAAGCGGTTTCTGACTGTTTGGTCGCTAATTAAGTTCCCTGAAGAGTGATGAAGCCTCACGGCTAACATCATGGCGGTTATTGTTGGAGCTCTTCGAGTTAAGATTTGAATGTATCGGTCTTGTCTCCGTGTGGTGCAGCGATACCGTCCTCCATGGCGCTCAGCCACGGTACCAGTGCTTCGGTAACGTGTCCAAAGTCGACTGATAACACTCTGACTTGTATTCAGAGCTAAAGCCACAGTACGTTGCCGGGAACCAGCTTCTATCATTCCCACGGCTCTGAGCATTTCTTCCCTGCTTAAATGACGTCGTCGCTCCATAATAACGTTGGTTTTAATCAGTAGTAGGGAAACAGTAGCACTAATAATGTCTTCAATGCGTTGTATGTTTTTATAGGGAAAATATTGACAGCTGATTTTCATCTTTTACTCGAATTTGATTAACAGTTCCTGTTTCAAATTATGAAATGCACCAAAAAGGATCCATATAAATTTATAAAATCATAAATTTATTAGAAAGCCACATCTCAATCTCAAGAAATCCGCATAAAAATGCTTGATCCCCAGACACTTTTGATGTGTGTATGTATGTATTTAGAAATATATATGTATGTTTATCAGTTGTCTAGTACTCATACCACAAGCTCTGCTTAGTTTGGGACTAGATGGCGTTGTGTGAAAAGTTGTGGAATATTATTATATTATATTAATTATAAACAAAGTAAGTGCACTTTTTTTGGCCAATCCAGTAATCTTGCTTTCACCAAGATAGGGTGCAAACTGAATTACAAATTCGGAACAACCATGACGATCAACCACTTTCTAAGGCGTCTAGTAGGAAAAAGTGGTCTGCAAAGCTAATTAAACGAATCAGAGAATATATTGATTGTTACATAATATGTACCCAACGTATGTACCTATATTATTACCATTGGACAACCCAGCCAAGGAAATCTTGGGGGCGTAGCCGACACGTCGCCTTATCTAAGAAGACCCGGATGATGGATAATCTTACCGCTTCAATAATTTAATTAGCTGTGCAACGTTATAACACGTCTTACAAAGTTATGCAAACCTAGTACAGAGGTGGCATAGATCACCTGTTCTTTGATCTTGCTTGTTCTACTTTTGTTCAAGTTCATGTCTATCCGATGATCCCCATCTTCTTTTAACCTTATCAACGTTATTATAATTTGTGGTTACAGGTCAATGACTTCTCAAGCTTGCATTATCAAGACGATGATAAAGAATAAAAAATAGATGAAGTTTATTTTGAAGTTCATTGAGAAATAAAGGAAGCAATTTATTTCAGTCGTATTGGCCTCGCCACATTGTCAATGTAAGATCTTTCTAAGTTATGTTTCCTTGGTATGTTGCAAAGGAAAATCACCTGTTCTTGTTATGGAATCGAATCTAGTCAAAAAAACCAAACAGAGTCTTCCTTCTTAAGGTTAAATATTTATTGCAAGGAAAATCTATCGTTGTGGCTATTTTAGGATTTCACGTTTGTTATTTATTATTAAATGTTCTATGCGTGCTTTACTCCCTCAAGTTGAATCATTTTGGTTTAATTTGAGACCAAGTAAGTAATTTACTTGTGCAGCTCGGCTTGTGGAGCTCTATAGAAAGAAAGCAATAATTGTAGCGTTTAAGAATTTATAAAAAAAATCAACATGACTTCAAGCTGTAATGGGAATTTTCAAGTAGGTATGTATATAGAATTGAAATTACAAGAAATTCTGCCTATATACGTACATACAAGTATACTCGAATACTGCCAAAAAATAGTTGATAATCCCTCGGATTCGGAAGCTATACCGCAAAAGTTGTGAATTGATGAAGTACCTACCCATCTTACTAAGTTATGTTTCCCTAGTACATTAGAAACTAAAATCACCTGTTCTTGTTTATGAATCAAACAATAATAAACTTTAGCCGCCGTCGGAGAGCTATGGACATATTTTGTAACAAATTGCGCGACAAAATTAAAGCAATATAATTCATATCTATACCTATATACGATCACATTTAATACAATTAAGCTCATTATTAAACAAGTGTTTTAATTAACACATAAAGAGGGTTAATAAGACAACAGGTAAACCAGTGTCTATAAAAAATTAAAACACGTTAGTTGGGTATAGTTATACATATAGTACGCAACTGGGAGAAATACTTAGAATCCAATAGCATGAAATACAAAATAATAGATTGCACTTATTGCACCTTAACAGTTCTAGTAAATATAGGATCCATAGTTTGCTTAAATTACATTGAAGGCAGTTAATAAAAAGATGTCGCTTACCTTGACCGGTGGGGTCGGAATGTACAGAGGCGGGTCATTTTGGGAGCCGCTGTAAGCGTCTTGACCCTCGGCGGCAGTACACCTCTCGGTGTCGGCCACGCTGTATCTGCACACGATGCCGTCGGCCGGCTTCGCGTCGTAACCAGGCGGCTTCCCAACATGGAAACCCTTAGCTTTTACCCAGAAACGGAATTTAGAACTGTCTGAACTATTGCATTCTTCCCCTCGCAACGTACGTAGGATCCTACCATACTTTTTCAAAGTTATCGTCTTAGTTTTAGCAAGGTCCCCGTATGTCTGAATGACCCATGGTTGATATGTCGCGAATAAGTCTAATTTCGGATCCCCCGTCTGCACTTTCGGTCTCTTGTTGTTGTTTTGCTCGTTTTTCCTCTCGGCTTTCGAGCTACTTGCTGTTGATTTACGCTTTGAGGGTTTTCGTGGAGTTTTCTCCGGAATAGCCTCTTGCGTTAACTTTTTGCGAAGTCCCCGATCACTGATCATTGCTGCTGCCATGTTTAAGAAGATCCTATTGCACTACACTTTAAAGTTCATCCTCATTGTAAATCACAATATAATTAATGTTTAAATTGTTCACAAGTGACTGTACATAGTGTCAGTACTCTTTCCTGTTTTCCATTAGGACAGTACGCAACTTGTAACGTTCTGAGAACCAGTTCTGGAATTGTTTTCGTGCAAAGTTGTCGAACTGAAAAGTTACCGAGACTCATGCGTATAACTTGGCGAAAGAGAACTTTTGACTGCGAAGTTCGCATCGACCTATAAGGACTTGGTGTAGAGGAAAAGTTTTCCCGGCGGGCGGCGATCGGACCACGGCTGGATAGCGCTCGCCCTTTTACTAATACTGATTACAACGGTGTACGTTTCCGTTGATTTAACTTCAGGAAGCTGTCAATGTGTTATTGTTCCATTTGATGCACAGCTTTTAATATTTTTATTTATGACGCAAATGGGTCAAATAAATTAAAATTCAAAAGTCTGGAATTTCCAATTGAACTTTGTTGGTTAACAGTTCTAAGTCCATCCAACAGGTGTCAGTCCAGAAATGGGAAAAAAAATGGCGAACCAAAAACAGTGGCGGATGCGTGCCGTCGGACAGTCGTCCCGTGCGTAGTTCGCGGAGCCGAGCGACGTAGAGACTCCGTAGCGGCCGCTCGCGGACAGCGCGCGCGGAGTACTGGCGCGGGCCGGGCGTCGGGAGCGGCACGTGCGAGCAGACGGGCCCGACGCTAATTGCCCGCAAAACAATCGGGCCGATCGTCGGCCGCGGGGCGCCCGCGATAATGCTCGCACTCGCCCGTCCTTCGAGATAACGCGCGCGGCTATTGTTCGATAGATAACTTCCACTCTTCAACGCGATAACGCGGCCCGTCGCGCGTCGCGAGTCGCGTCGCGTCGCGGCCCGCAGTTGTATTGTATATGTAGATATACAGGTACTATACTACATACTGTGATACTACTACTAACCTTTTATGTATGATGTGGAGGTGGTGGCGCGTTTCATTTGTGTTGCACGTTGTTGGAATAATTATAGTTAAGTAGTTAGGTGCCTACTAAATACATATGGGTAGGTATGTAGTGGAGCATTGGAGACAGAGCTCCTAAATCCCGTATAACTAAGCCAGGGTAATCCAAAAACTTTTTCGCTGAGTCTCAGTAGGCTTGTATACCTACGTCATGTACAGAAGAAAATAAGGCAACTTTTTTTAATTGCCATAAACATTTTATGCCAAATTCATACCCTGTAGGTAGGTACTTACTACAACATTACACTACAAAACGCAAAATACATTGTTTCAAGAAAAAACGTCAATCATCAGAGAACAAAAAAATAAGAAAATAATTAAGATAGGTACCACAAAAACATATGTTGCTGAACATTGCACTGTTTACAAATTTAGAATCAAATAGAAATAAAAATATTACTATTAAAAATAAATAAATTTGGCGAAGCCTTCATGGAGCAGTGTCCGGCAGCGGTAGAGGTTTGTGGGAAATTTACATATAAAAATATTAAGAAATGTAAAGCCATCACGAAACAATCTATCATTAAAACTTATTTATTAATAACCTACTAACTGTTCTCATTCGTTCCAATACTACGTAAAGTAATAACAGAATCCTTACTAATATTATAAATGCGAAAGTAACTCTGTCTGTCTGTGTGTTACGCAATCATGACTTAACTACTGAACCGATTTTAATGAAATTTGGTACGGACATAGTCTAGAGCAAGGCTGGCCAATAGATTTTCCAGGTGAGCATTATTTCTTAGACTGTGGCGGCGCCGGGCCACCGGTACTCCCATATTCATAAGGTATACATAAAAAAGTAAATGTCGCCATCAGAAAACGGATTTTTCTTTTTAACCAAGAGTAAAGATATTTCATACGATGTTTTGACCATAGCTTCCAAATTGTCGTGTTGTTTTACAAAAATATTTTGCTGTGAAAATAGCTCTTTCTTCTTTTCAACCGACGACAAAAAGAGGAGGTTATCAATTCGAGGCGTAATTTTTTTTTTTTATGTATTGTCATCGATTACTCGAAGACGGCTGAACCGATTTGGAAAATTCTTTTTTTGATTGAAAGGGTATACTTCGAAATTGGTCCCATTTTCATAAACGTCAGGATCTGATGATGGCATCCTGGAGAAATCGAGGGAACTCTTCAAATGTTATAGGCACACCTATGACGTTTTGGGTATTTATTATAGTAACTTGTGCAGTTGCTCTCAAAAAGTACCATTTGAGGAAGTGGAACTGATGATGAAAACCACAGATGGCCGCCGAAACTACTCAATAATAAGTATTGAGTGGATTGCGATTCGATTACTTGAATATGGATGTTAAGCACTTTATGTCTGCTCGTCACAATGCATATGGTGATATAGAGCTGATGGTGAAGTACCAGGAGAACTCCTCAACAATTAACGGCCCAGCATTGGGAAAAGCAATATTTTGTAAAAGGTTATAAGTAGTTGACATATAGGCTCTTGTAACTAGGTAAATTAAAAATAGACCAACTAAAAATAGTGAAATAAAAACTTTTTACCAAAAAATTAAACCGACTCCCAAAAAACACTGCAAAGTGAAAAATAACTTTAATTTCGGTAGTCGGTGTCTTTAGTTTTGTATTTTCGTTTTTGGCACCGACTTCCGAAATTCGGGGAAAGTCGGTTTAATATTTTGGTAAAAAGTTTTTCTTTATAAAATCTGTCCTTAAAGCCACACTGGATACTCTTTTTCGAATTTCATTTGGTTTTGTTTTTAATTATATTTTTTAGCAAGAGCTACTGTTGCTGAGCGAATGAGACACACCGGTTTGCGGGCTTTGCTCTCGGTAAAAAGGTATTTTGTTTCCCATTCATCGTGAAACCTCCGAGAGTTATCCTTTATTTTTGATGATTTTTGATTTTGATTTGCTGAGGGCCACACTAAAACCATAGATTTTACTTGTGAACTACAGTTTACGATTTCAATATGGAATAAGGTAAGTAAAATAAAATATTTGATTTGGACAGGCACAAGACGACAATATCAATAAAACTTGACTAAATACCTACTTACCTACAGTTATAACATAACGCACAATAAACAAACAAAAACCTAAAATGGTAGGTAGATATCTAAATCAAAATGCAGAAAAGATGCAAAGTTTTTATAGAATCTTTTCTAATTTTCAAAACAAATTGTCACCAAACTGATTTTATTATTTTAGTACTCTAATCCAATGCACCCCAACATTCAAGTAAAATTGGTACGTAGAAGTAGCGACAACACCCGAACGACACGGATCGGATGTTTTCGTTTTAACCGAACAATCGTGTGGAGGCGGCGATTCCGCGCGCCACGGCTTGCCGCTGGCGGGCAAATTCAAATGCCTTGGCGGGCCACTTCGTGGCCCGCGTGCCTGGGTTTGGCCGGCCTTGGTCTAGAGCCTGAGAAAGGACATAGGCTGCCTTTTAATGCGAAAAAAGGGCTGTAAGGGGTTGAAATAGGGGATGAAAGTTTGTATGGAAATTACGTCATTTTTGAAGCAAGAAGCTTGAAACTTATTTTTTAGATTTTTGATTATATATTCATAAATACGACATTCAAATAATGTATGTGTTTTATTGTTAAAATAATTTACCTAAAAAATTTAAAATGCTGCCGAAAGTCACTATTCCGCGCGGACGAAGTCGCGGGCTCACACCTAGTAACAGAATATAAACATATTTGTAACGACTGTCAAAGATGTCCAAATGACAGCTGGGATCAACGGCTTAACGTGCTTTCTGAGGCACGGAGGAAACTTGATAATTATGTTAAGATGGACACCCACATCCACAAACCGACCTCGTCAAGTGTTGCTTACCCTTAGAGATCGACCAATACGGCTGGTATTATTTAGCAGCTCGCAATAACATATTTTTACGCATTGTTTGCATTTACTCATGTTTTGGCATACGCTTGTAAAAATGAGCAAGACAATGTCTAAGCATAATTATAAAAGAGCAAGACAATGTCTAAGCATAACAATACACGCATTGATATTAATATATCAATGAATACACGACTATCTTTGTAATAATGTAAGGTGCTCGTGGCTAAATAATAACGGCCTTATGGATCCATCTTCAAAGTTAAGCAACTTGCCGAGGTCAGTAGATGGATGGGTCGGCATCTCATAAATAAAATTTTCAAACTAAAATATAGCCATAATATAATACCACTTGCTGATTTTGAAGGCTTATACTGGTGAAAGAATATACGAACTGGTTCAGTAGTTTATCAATGATTGTCTCCTCGCGTACGTTGATATTTTATAAGCAGCCAACTAACATACTGTAATAATTAAACTGTAATATGTAAACCAGTACATATTATAATAAAACAGTAGAAAAGTGTGTCTGTACATTGAATATATTTACAGCATTTTTTTTATTTTATTTTTTTATTCACTCTTGACCTTGATCTCGCCTGATGGTGAGCTATAGATGAGGTCAACGATGGGACGAGTGAGCCCAGAGATGAAATGCATATTTACTCTTTCCTTAAAGGTTTTTTAAGTGGCAGGGAACACAGAAGCCGGCAGAGAATTCCACAGCTTGGCTGTGCGCACAATAAATGTGAATTAATTAATAGAGTGTGAATAAATGTAGGTAATTGAGGTGAGTTAACAAACAGAATAGAACAACAATAAAACAAAATGTCTGTCTGTAAATATGTTTGCTGTTTATACACGCTAGTTTTCGGAACTATTAGACGGATTTACATAGCTATAAATAATATTTTAATTAGTTGCGGATGTATTATTTATTAATGTTATTTTTATTGTTTCATTTTTGCTATAATGTTCTAACTTTCATCTTTCTGTTGTCAACTTGTGGACAATGGTGTGGTGGGTTGCATAATTGTTTAATAAGTTATAGGAATTTTAGTTAAAACGTTTTTATTATGTAACTGTTATTTTTCCCGAAATAAATAAATAAATAAAGTTTTCAGATGCTTTAGTTTATTAATATCAGTCAGATTTTAAAAGCAATAATTATAAGCTTTATAAAAATTAGAATTACTAGGTTCATATAAATATAAAATTTTAATAGCATAAGGGAAATAGAACTTCTCAAGTTCTCAGAAACAAATGATTAAAAAAATATATAATTAAAATCAATTATTTTTCGCTCGATCTCACTATCTCGTGCGCTCTCATATAAAAATTGTACGAGACTCAGTCTCATGTCGCGAGATCGATACCTATTGTATTTATCTCCCTCCCTCTGTATCTGTATAAGTACTATCTACACATCTAGCCTCTACCTCGCCACAAATACTTTGATAATCAAAGAAAATAATATTGTATGTACCAAATCAGTTTTAATTTAAAAAGTACATACCTCCATATGCCTGTCCGTCTATCTATAGACAGTTTAACATTTCAGAGATTATATTTCTATAATAATATGAAAATATTCAAGAAACGTTTACGGCAGGGAGGACCCCCTTCGCGAGCGAAAGCGACTGACTCATAGCCGGTTTTATTAGGTTACTCTGTGCTGCTGAGCAAAGCATTCCCCAAAGTTTATTTTTCCTGTGCTACCTTGGATCAGCTATTTTACGTTGGGCGTCTGAGTGCCAAATAATCAAGTTTTCTTTAATTTAATTACCATATTTTATTGGGAGCATTACGCTTTGATCGCGCGCATCGTGCGACCGGTTAGCCGCCTGACGCAACTCGCAAGCGCGGCCAAGCGCACGCGCATCAAGACTCAAGAGTCAAGACACCGACTTCCAGTCTAACATGTAAACATTTCATGCACACAATTTTACTTTAAATTATACCTTATGCTCCGTAGCATACAGATCCAATTGCTATAACCGTAAATTACACTTGAGATATTATAAGATAGTGGAGGTGATGGCTGCGCGCGCATCGCGCGACTCAATCTGGTGCGCACGAGCCCGCGCTCTTGCGCGAAATGTGCGCATGTTACTAGGCGCACATAAAATAAGAAGAGCTGCGGCACGGCGAGACCACCGACTGCGCGCGCGCCGACCGCGTCACTCACAACTTCACAAGATTGTAAGTTCCTCCCCCTTTCATGTAGTAGCAACAAAAAATAAACTTTACCATACTTTACCGACGTTTTATATTTGAATGCAACAGTGTGTCGAATCAGTTCAAGATTTTTTCTTTGTAGCCAAAAACCAAAATTCCGGAGTTTGGTTGGGTTTAAGAAAAATATCTTCGTTTCTATGCTGCCCTGTGAACTTGATGAACACGTTAGCCATGATTTTTGATCATTATTTTTTTTATTGAATTTGATCAATTGATCGGTCGTTTATTAAAATATCTCCACAGATTCAAATAATCAAATTACCAATAGCATTTATACAGGGAGCGTGTACGTATTGAAATATGATCAATATTGTTTTTGTTTTAATTCCATAAATTTAATCAAATAAAATGGTAAATGCATTAACATAAATATGATCCTTCTTACTTATTTATATTTGCAAACAAAATCAATGATAAGCTCAGATGTTTAAGAATCGAATTAAAATCATATTGATCACATAGATTGAATAAGGAGAATCGATGTTGCTTCATTGAACGAATTTGTACTAGGCTCGCATGAGTCGATGAGGCTCTTTTTACAAGAATTCATCTGTAACTGTTGTAGTACACCTATTAACTAATAGATGGCGTAGGGTGTCAGTTAAGCTTGTAAAGGTGATTTATTAAATTTAATCTCAGAGATCAATCGCATGGGTCGATCTTCGAGGTAAGCAACTCTTGGTATGATGGTTGGTCTGTGGATAAATGACCATCTTAATGTATCAAAATTCCTCCGTGCGTCGAAAAGCACGTTAACTCGTTGGTCCCAGCTGTCATTTAAAATCTTTGACAGTCGTTACGAGTGGGGTAGTCAAAAGCCAGAAAAAGAATGATACTGGTTTTGCCAAGCGGAATCGTGTTATCTAGCTACAGTGTTGTGGAGATCAGACAGGCACTGCTCCATCGTGTACTCAGCTATATCGACTGGAATCCGACCCCAACATAGTTGGGAAAAGGCTAAGCAGATGATGATGAATCTCAAAGTTCAATGAGTGTTTTCCGAATTCCTTTTTTTTTTTTGTAAAGTACCTATTATCGGGCCATCTCTTAGTGTCTTGTATATAATAGAATTGGTATGGGTAAATCGGGGATCCCGTATCTCTTCTGATTTTCGGGGAGTGGTTACAAATGGGTCAATTAACATTTTAAGTTCAAAATACTAGATAAACTAATCGCATAATGTGCAAAAAAGCAAGAAAGGAAAAGGTATTTCGAAAGAAAGTACAATTAAAGAAAGTAAACGTGGAAACAATAGACTCCTGATCATTTAGAAAATAAATTTTGTGATTGAATGAATTGGATGGACTTAGCTGCTTTTGATTTGGACGTCGATGAATGACTACTAGGAAAACATGTCTTATAAGAATGTTTAAAAACTGGTCGCCGATGACAAAAATACCGGACGGAGTTACGTGGTTTTGATTTTATTCCGCTAATGTTAACTAAGATAACATGATGAACAAGAAATTCTTATTTTGACGCCACCAAGTCCTGCCAGAGGCTATTCTGGTTCTGATACTGCGCCGACGATGCGGTGCTGTATCAGTATGTGACAGACAGAGGGCTGCACTGCGCCGGAGTTCGTGGATATGGATGGTGCCAGTGCTTAGGACCAACAGAGTTACGTGGTTTTGATTTTACTTCATTGGATAAGTACTAAGACATCATTGTCAGGCAAGAGGCTTCAATATCAAATTGGCATGTATGCAAAGATAAAACCCCTTAAATCACGCGACCTTGAAAATGTACCGCTTTGTGGCCACCGGTGGCCTTCCGTGATTAAAGGGGGGATGGGAGTTACGTGGTTTTGCTTCAATGAATTGAACGTGTACTAAGCAAGCATGACTACGCAGTAAACTCAATCGACGGCACGGCACACAGCGATGTATTATAAATGTCTCTTTCTGTAGTACAGAGATCCTATGTATTCCTAGTACAATTGTTCCTAAAGAAACTCGAAAACGCGTATGCGCGTTTCCATGAAATATAAAGCTTTCTTGCAATTTACGTTACTCGTACCTATTTGCTTGTCTTCCTCCTGTCTGTCAGCTGAATTTTGTAAAATTCTCAAATATTACGCTGTCCCTTTTTGAGTATAGTACGGACTATATAGAGTGAAAGAGATGATGAGAAAATAGCAATCACTCGCTCTGGAATATCGGTGCCGTAGCGGTGATATTGCGACTTCTCTCGTAGCCTGATTTACTGGGACGACATGTAACTGCTATTGTGGTAAAAACGAATACTCCTCCTGAACTTTATAAAAAAATTCAATATGCACACAATGCAGATTATTAGGGGAGCGATGCATTTTCTATGTTGTCGCTGTGTGGAAGGAAATACTTGCAAATAATTTTTCCTCTGGTAGCTACGCTAATGAATAACGAGGAAAATTATAAGAGGTCGGTAATACTTAATAGTTTTACAGTTCACCACACACGCCACTTTATGTCTTTTATACAATACCTGCTCGGAAAGTGCCTTATTACTTTTTAAAAAGTTAGACAGAAAGGACGTCATTACTGTAGTACAAATGTGAGTGTCGCAAAAGTGTATGAGAATTCATTACTAACGTGCTGGAGACACTGGAGAGGGAGGAAAAAGTGTATGAAATTCCATTAGGTACTAACGCGCTGATTTTTTTTTAATTTAGACCAATTCAGTAGCTAACTTAAAAGTACTTATAATGCCAAAAGACAAAAAAGTTTTTATCACCAAAATGATGCTGGCCACATAGTATTTCTCAACATTTAAAATTACTCCAACACCCTGCTGAACAAATTCACGATTTCACATCAACTTTCAACATTCGAACATAATAAGAATAAAAATTTGGCGCGAAAAATAAATGAGGTACCTACTGTCTATGGCCATAGGTCCTACCTTTTAACTCGGTTTTAATTATTAATGTACAAAAAGCTATTATTATTTTCCTCGTAGGTACAGTATAAAGCACTACGTATCACTCGGAAGAAAGAGCGATTCCCAACTCGTGTGTATTAAGGCCCTCAGCTGCGCTTCGGGCCTCAAACTACACCCTCGTTGGTAATCGGTTACTTTCTCCCCTCGATGAACAATGTACTATTATTGGTCAGGGTTTAGAACATGCTAAAAGCCCACGTCTTAAGCCGGGTCCGCTGCGCCAATTTTCTAACTAAACATGTTATCAAAACATGTTAGTAAAACCGCCCGTCCGCTGCGCCAATTGTTGTAATGTTTTTGTTTAGTTTTAGATGTTCAGAAAGTGATTATAAAGAGCTGTTATCATTAATTTTACCAGATATAGTTAAGAAAACAAAGTATTAAAAGACAAAGTATTTTCTTTATTCCATTCCATCACAAACCTAAGAGAATTGTCATAGACAATCAACATACTCTTCGAACGATTCCGTCTTCCTCTAGTGAGCGCGAACACAAAATGCGTCACTTTCCCTCCCCGCAGGCGAACGCGGGGGATGTTATCCATACGTCTCGGCAAACATGTTATTGTGTTTTTGCTAACTGAACTGTTAGGCCACGCCTATATTCGGTTTACAAACAATGTTATACTGTTTGCAAACACGAAAACACGTCGCAGCGGACCCGGCTTTAGACGAAAGATGGCGCTACCAATTCTCGCTTCAAAACATTTTCCGATCAATTATTTTCTAATGCCTCTTGTTTTGTGCGATCCTGGTACAAAGGCGATGCAACAAATCCAGAACAAAGTATGGGCACACCGCATACATACTGTTCACTGGCTCGACCTTTGGAAATGGTTGGTACTTTCTATTCAGGTCCGTGCTCACTAACCTCACTTCGCATTTTTCATTGTTCAGGGTCGAGTTATTTCTATTTGGCTTGTCCCCGGCATTATATACTGCAACGTTTTCTTCAGCACCATAACTGAGAAGCTTTGCAACAGGCACGTCTACGGTCTACGACAACTTTAGTTTACCGGAGGACGTAATGATGGTGCTTCCATAGCCGTCAAACTGTGTCTCTTAATAAATTTTTCGAAAGAGTCGACGATATTCTTGTTGTTGCACTTTATGGCAACACAAAACGGTAAATGCCGATGCCGCGACACTATGCCCCTGCGCACTTATACACAGTATCTTACTACTACCGATTTGTAATAAAACTGCTGGCGCTGCGCTGTTACTAGAGCTGTGATGTCTATGCATATGTCGTCTATACGTTACTGGTGGCTGCCAAACACAAACCGCGCAATGAACATCATATTATGCTTCGCCTTTTCCCAACAAAGGGTCGGTTTTCAGTCTACACGAATGCAGCTGAGTACTAGTGTTTTAATGGAGCGACTTATGCCTATTTGACCTCCATAACGCAGTAGCTGTTTTCACGATACCCCGTGGCAAGATGACAGCCGGGACCAACGACTTAACATTATTTCCGAGGCAAGAGTTCAACCAGTGTGGCTGTTATTATGTAAGTAGCGAGCTTCAACCGTGTAATGATCATAAAATATTATAAAAACTTTTTACCAAAAAAGAGTCGGTTTAATTTTTACCCGACTACGGCAAAACCAAAGGAGGGTTATGATTTTGACAGGCTATGTATGTATGTATGTATGTATGTGTGTATGTTCATCTGTTCCTTCATAGCTCCAAAGCTGCTTATCGGAACTCGACAAATGAGGTATTGTTAGAACCGTCTTGACCGTCCGCTGAACATAGGCTACGTGACGTGTCACAAAACCCAATGTGGCGCCCTCTAGGGCCCAAAAAGTGTTGAGTTAAAAAATAAAAATAAGATAAACACATCGTGTTTGATATCATTTGAAAGGGCGTCACATGCACATTTCCAAAAAATTGCTTAAATTTAAAGTGGCGCCCTCTAGTCGACAAAAAATCATGTGTAAAAAAATAAAAATAAGATAGATACACCGTGTTTGGTATCATTTGAAAGGGCTTCACTTGTACTTATCAAAAATATTGCTTAAATTAAACATGGCGCCCTCTAGCGGTCAAAAAGTCATGTGTAAAAAATAAAAGTAAGTTAGATATACCGTGTTTGGTATCATTTGAAAGGGCTTCACTTGAACTTATAAAAAATAAAGTAAATAGTATAGAAGCACAGTGATTTAACACCAAAATAGTTTAAATAATAAAAACTAAAAAAACTAAAACCCGACTACGACAAAAAATCAATGCTAAAAAGGATGAAACAAGATTTTCAGGATGCTGAAATAAACAAGGTTACTGAAAAAACAAGAACAAAACAAAAATAAAAGCCGTAGTCACACGTTATATAGGATATCAACCGTAACAAAACAATTAATAACGTGACGTGTGACTACGGCTTTTATTTTTGTTTTGTTCTTGTTTTTTCAGTAACCTTGTTTATTTCAGCATCCTGAAAATCTTGTTTCATCCTTTTAAGCATTGATTTTTTTGTCGTAGTCGGGTTTTAGTTTTTTTTGGTAAAAAGTTTTTATTTCACTCTTTTTAGTTGGTCTATTTTTAACACGCTTTTATTAGGTCGACCTGTATGTAACTATGTAATGAAATCTAAGGTAACTAATTTAACCATCTTCCAAGGGTCGTAGCGTAATGAAAATTGGCAGCTGTATGTAGTTCTGATGACAATACAATTATATGGTATTGTCGAACTGATCTGATGATGGAGCCGGAAGATATGAACTGGAACTTCATGATGGAAAATCGTATCATAGCTGTTTTGGATTTCTTAGAAAAGTCTTATAATGAACTTTGACCACGATTAGGTTTCAAGGTCTGATGATGAAGCCAGAAGATAGGCACTGGCATTCCATGATAGAATATCGTATCATAGTCGTGTTTGCACTTGTGAGAAAGGCCACGTAATGGACTTTAACCACGATTAGGTTTCAAGGTCTGATGATGAAGCCGGAAGATGGGCACTGGCATTCCATGATGGAATATTGTATCATAGTCGTGTTTGCACTTATGAGAAAGGCCACGTAATGGACTTTGAACACGATCAGGTTTCAAGGTTATAACAAACCTGAAAAAAATCCGTTATCGGTTTTCTTAATTTTTTTTTTTGTTTATACGTGCGTAAAGCGTGTTTTTCTAGTGTGTTTTAAACTATTAATTTATTAATTTACCTAGTTACAAGAGCCTAAATGTCAACTACTTATAACCTTTTACAAAATATTACTTTTCCCAATGCTGGGCCGTTAATTGTTGAGGAGTTCTCCTGGTACTTCACCATCAGCTCTACATCACCATATGCATTGTGACGAGCATAAAGTGCTTAACATCCATATTCAAGTAATCGAATCGCAATCCACTCAATACTTATTATTGAGTAGTTTCGGCGGCCATCTGTGGTCTTCATCATCAGTTCCACTTCCTCAAATGGTACTTTTTGAGAGCAACTGCACAAGTTACTATAATAAATACCCAAAACGTCATAGGTATGCCTATAATATTTGAAGAGTTCCCTCGATTTCTCCAGGATCCCATCATCAGATCCTGACGTTTATGAAAATGGGACCAATTTCGAAGTATACCCTTTCAATCAAAGAAAGAATTTTCCAAATCGGTTCAGCCGTCTTCGAGTAATCGATGATCATACATTAAAAAAAAAAAAAAAATATATATATATACGCGTCGAATTGATAACCTCCTCTTTTGGTTGAAAAGTACCTGTCATTTCATTTCCTACCAACATTCCGTTAGGTAAGAGCCGGTTGTCATTTACCGGTCACTAACCACAATCCCGACCATAACTTTTTGGGGGCAAACTCATCAAATGACTCCTTCCGCTCTTGGTGGAGCGGAAGAGAGTGTCAAACTACCATTGACTAAAAAGCCACCATGTTCCCAGTTCCATCACTTGCTATTGCGTTTCAGCGCCGAGATATTCCCGAATTCACGGCAGCCTCCATGCTACTGAGAAAACCTAATAGAACCAAGTCCAGGTGTAGTGTGAATCGATCTCCTGAATCAAGCCTACAGAAATTGCTAGAGTTCACTAAACCAACAAGAAATGCAAGGCTGACGATATCAACCAGCCGTCACGTATCATACATACATAGATCTATCTATCTCTGTAAATAAAAATGAATTGCCAAATGTGTTAATCATAAAATTCGAGAACGGCTCAACGGCCATTCTTTTTCATAATTTGGTGCAGGCCCTACGCCCGGTTCTTATGGAAAAAAAAAAATATTGCGAAGAAAATGATAAAAAAAAAACATTTCTCTGCTCTTACCAACCACAAAGTAAATTAAAACAGTCCTTATTAGCGCCAGGTATTTACTACCTGGCACATGCCTGAATGAACTGAACTGTTTGGTGCAATCTCGAGACACACCCAGAGTGGTTTTATAGTATTTGCAAACACCGCACTCATTTTACATCTCCATTAAATCGTTTTTAGGGTTCCGTAGCCGAATGGCAAAAAACGAAACCCTTATAGTTTCGTCATGTCTGTCCGTCTGTCTGTCTGTCTGTCTGTCCGTCCGTCCGTCCGTATGTCACAGCCATTTTATTCCGAAACTATTAGAACTATACATGTGAAACTTGGTAGGTAGATTATATATTCTGTTAACCGCTTTCAGACTTTATAAAAAAAAAAAAAATAAAGGGGGGCTCCCCATACATGGAACTGAAACTGAAAATATTTTTTTTCATGAAACCTATGCGTGTGTAGCATCTATAGACAGCTATTTAAAATTATATTAAGGTTCCTAAAACCACTTTTT
Source organism: Tholera decimalis (assembly GCA_943138885.2). Classification (NCBI taxonomy): domain Eukaryota; kingdom Metazoa; phylum Arthropoda; class Insecta; order Lepidoptera; family Noctuidae; genus Tholera; species Tholera decimalis. Next base: position 11,513,836 of record OW964570.2, read on the forward strand.
CATAAAGTTAATCGTTTAAAAGATATACGTATTCAAAGTGGTAAAATGTGTCCCCCTTCTAACTTCTATAATAATGAAGTAAAAAATTTCAATTTTTTTTTATTTTTTTTATTACCGATGGACCCACTCTTGACCTCGATCTCGCCTGATGGTAAGCAATAGATGAGGTCTAAGATGGGACGAGCGAGCCCAGAAGATGCCTATTTACTCGTGCTTTAAAGGCTGAAAGGTCATAAGTGGCAGGGAACACGAAGCAGGCAGAGAATTCCACAGCTTGGCTGTGCGCACAATAAATGTGGAAGAGAAGCGCTTGGTACGACAAGACGGTATATTAACCAAGTGTGGGTGGTACCCAGCCGTGCGTCTGGTAGACCGGTAGTCAAAGGGAGATGGAGGAATCAGGTCATGGAGCTCCTGCGCACACTCCCCGAAGTACAATCTGTAGAAAACCGACAGGCAAGCAACGGTTCGCCGATGAGCCAGGCTATGAAGCTTGTTCACTAGCGCCTCGTCACCTATAAGCCTTTTAGCTCTGCGCTCGATCGAGTCCAATGCAGCAAGCTGGTACTTTGCAGAGCCATCCCACAAGTGGCTGCAATACTCCACGCAAGAACGGACCTGTGCTTTATACAGATTTATATGTCTGTAGGATCTTTATGTAAACTTTCAATCAAAATTGGTTTGAACGAGATCGGGCCAGCAATTTTTGAGATACAGCATATTTTCTAAAACCGCAAATATAACTTTGTAATTCATACAAACACTATGAAAAACAAAGTTATTGGGCGTAGTTGTAATAAATGTAAATAAGCTAGTTTTAAGAAATTTGTAAGGTTTTTTTTTAATAAATATACATATTATATTATATTATTATAGTTACTTCGGAACCCTTCATGGGCGAGTCTGACTCGCACTTGGCCAATTTTTTTATCTATGTATGTGTCACAATTACTTCCTATTGGTTCATAACGTTACTCAAGCTTTTTTTTTCTTAGGTTATGAGCTGTTATTGTTGTTTTATATGAATTGTATTTTGTTATTCTGATGTACAACCCGTATTACTGAATAGTTTCGCCTAATCCAGTAGTTTATGCTTGAAAGAGTCCATCCTCCCACACTTTCGTTTGGCATTCATGGTGTCAGTTTCTGAGTTTTTCTCGTCACTACTGTCTAGAATGTACAATAATGTCTTGAAATACCTAACAGCTTCGACAAGGAGTCCGTAAAAAACGAATTTAATACATAATTTATTGAACAATTCGTCGTCTAACTAACACTTAATGTACAACAATGGGAATTAATGTTGAAATAGGTCCATCACATAATCGAAATTAAATTGATGTTCATTGGCCTAAAGCAGCCTGGCATGTTACAGTCGTATACGTCCTAGAAATGGTTTAATTTGAGGTTATAAATAAACATAATCGCACGCTTAATCCAATACTGTCACTATCCAAAATTTTGCCAAAGTGACTTTTTAATACCATCTGTTGGGAAACGCAGAACTACGCGTAATCGCGCTTACACTAGTCTAAATGTAACAGAAATAACCGCTATACGGGCAGTAGTCCGCTTCGTCACTAAACAAAAATGTTCCCATTCTCATTCCATTTTTTGCCTCTCCTGAAAAGTTGACTTTTTGGGATAGTGACAGTATTGGAATAAGCGTGCGATATTATAGTATTGTTATATCAAACAACAATATTATGTACCTACTTTACCTAAATCTATTTAGCGTGGTTATATAATTACGAGTAGGTATGTAATATCAATTTATTGTAAAGTGTTTTTCTTTTTTAACGAAAACCATAATTTATTATTTAAAAAGCATTACTCTCAGATTATAAAACAAAATTTATAATCTGAGGCATTACTAGATTACTACTATGTGAAAATACTTATTATTATCTTTCTGCAGTTCTCTGTAATAATCATCTTTTTGCGTAATTTCTGTGAAACGTAGGTACTAAGTTTTTGCTTCGCGTATTAATCCATATAGATTTATCGTTTGGGCATTAAAGCTTAGCAATATTGGTCTAAAATAAGTGTTATACGAAATGGGTGTCACCCGGTTGTGACATGTGGAAGGCACGCACTGTGACTGAAATCACATTAGTACCGGGTTGGCAGGAGTTGACAGGACGCAGATGTAGAATGTAGATCATACACGATACAGCGATACAATCGGCGCGTTGCTAACGCGGGCCTTTCGTACCGCGCCGACACGCTTCGCAGACGAGTCATAGGCGCGTCCAGAGATATCACTTGTCGATAAAATATGTGCTGCATTTTTTTACATATTTTTGATGTGATTCTATAGGCGCGCCTTGGCAGTAAAACCAACTCGTATGCAGTGACGGCAAACGGCATAACCAGGACATGCCGTGATGCGCCACTAAGGCACCGCTCTCGACACTTGTTTCACTTCATATTTCGAAAGGTATTTAATATTTATTACTTATACATTACATTCCTAAATTATACATTCTTAAAGTAGAGATGTTTTATATCTGCCGGACGTCACGCAAAATTTTATTTTATATGCTTGCTTTGATGAAAATTGCCACTAAGCAATAAATGATGATAAATGGTTATCGATGAACCACGCTTGTCTAGAAGTATTCGAGCCGTGAACGGGCAATGGAAGTTCATAATTACTCCCAAAATATAGTTAGTACATAATTAGGTGTTAAAAGTTTGATTAAACTTGGCTGGATATGTGGCTAAGCAATAAACCGCTGGATAGAAGTTTATGAGAAGCTCGTGTTTTGCTACATAATACACTTCTGGACACATCTATTGGCCCACCTTAGAGTTTAGGTTTCGATGGCCCCTACCGAAATATGATTGCTAGATTGAACAAAAACTGTTGATGCAGTTTTAAACCTGATACATTTTACCATCTTTTTCGATCGTATAGTTTTAAATTTGAATTCAGAATACCATACGACATGGACCTACGCCTAACAAGTCGGATATGCGCCTTGTTAAAGGCAATTAATTTTTGAATAAAAAACATGTTTTATCAAATAAAGGTTTAATTTAATAACGCGTGTTGCCTCCATGGGCATCTACCACAGCTCTCATACGATTAGGCATAGAGTTTATCAACCGCTCTATGAAATTTTGAGGGATCATCTCCCATTCCTCTTCTATGGCAGTTTTCAACTCCTGCATCGTCTGGGCAACTGGCTGACGAGCCCTAACACGCCTTTTTAGCTCGTCCCACATGTGCTCAATGGGGTTCATGTCTGGGCTTCTGGCTGGCCAGTCCATAACTGTGATGTTCACATCCCGAAGATATTCCCTGACGATGCCGGCCGCATGGGCTCTTGCATTATCATGCATAAAAAGGAAATTTAGGCCCACATAGTCCGCGTATGGTATCACGTGAGGTTCTAAGCACTCACGAATGTATCTTTCAGCATTTAATGTTGGCAGCCGTGGTCCTGTAACAACCTCAAGTTGAGTTTTGCTGCTCGCGGATATACCGCCCCAGACAGTCCATGAGCCACCGCCATAAGCAACCCTCTCTTCAAAGCAGCATTGTGCGAAACGCTCTCCCTTACGCCGGTAGACCTTCTTCCTTCCATCATTGCCATGTAACACAATTTTAGACTCATCAGAAAAGAGTACACGGCTCCAATCTTGCTGTGTCCAATTTAAATGACTGCGTGCGAAATGAAGGCGCGCTGTTCGGTGGGCTCGCTTTAGTTTGGGCCCATTAGCTGGCTTGTGTGGTACCATATCGCGTTCTTTTAACCTTCTCCGAACAGTTCGAGCGCTCACAGATACTCCGTGGAAGTCGCGAAGTTGGTTTTGTATCTCAATGGAGGTAAGGTGACGATTTCTCAAGCTGGTCGTCACGATGAATCGATCCTGCCTTTCAGTTGTGACCCGAGATCGTGGCCTTCCTTGGCGACGAACAAAGCCGCCAGTCTCTAGGTACCTCCGATAAACATTTCGGACCGCAGATCGACTTAAATTAAGTTGAGCACTCACGTTTCTTTGGCTGTGTCCGGCCTGAATAAGTGCCACAGCTTGGGCGGCGACTTCAGGTGAAGTATCCATAGATTATTGATAGAACCTCACCTTAATGTTAAGAATAAGTAATGTTTGTTGCAAAAGCAAAGATATCAATCACTTTTTCAAGAATTAAATCCAAGTAAACCAATAAAACCAAGTTTTCTTAGTATTCGATTGTTTGATATCAACAAACAGGCTCCAAATTGTCTTTTGTTTCTTTAAATTCTGTGTTCGAAATTCAAAAAAAGACTATTGAATGAAATTGTGAATGTGCCAGGTTCAAAACTGCATAAAAACTTTTTGCTCGACCTAATATAAAATTTTAGCTAGGACCAAACGAAACTGAAAATACAAGGTGGGCCAATAGATGTGTCCAGAAGTGTATTATGTTGGCCGTTAGCATCTTCGCTCGAAAATAAGTCGGGTTGCATGGAGAGATTCAATTAAGTAAACAATCAAATATTTGTCCGATTTAGTTGAATATGTTTCGTCATTCACAATCAAATAAGTATTTTAGATCCATTGCTAAGTGGTTTAAAAAAATATTATTTCAATAACGTAAAACAGTTAAGATCTCATACTCAAATCAACCGCGGCCAATTACATTCTTTTTGGTCTTATCCTATTAGGCTGCCTGTATCGATAAACGTCGAACAGTATAAAATACCGTCACATCCCTACCGACACCTACTTAACTGGCCGTGCCGCGGGTTTGATCGCTACCCCCTACCCGTCCCGACGACCGCCTGCTCTCCACGCCCGCGGCTTATCTAACGCGGAAGCCCGTCTACCAGATATATTTCATCTCGCCACTCGACAGTTTTTCTGCGCCCACTGAGTTCAGTACTCCAAGCACAGTCTGGATGCCTGGTATTTGATCATAATTTTGCTAAGTAAAAGTTGGAGTTATTTCGTAATCATGCTTTTGGGAAGTTTTTTTTTTGCACAGGCAATATTTTTAAGCGAATAATGCCGAGATGTTTGAACCATTTTCTTTATTTATACGATTTTTAGTGGTTTTTCCAAACCATTGCAGGCAGTTGTACTGTACAACAGTTAACATTATACAAAAACTTAACGAAGAAAGTACCTATTCCTTTTGTATAATTAATAACTTATACATAAATGGATTTTTGATCTAAAATATTACGACTATTTACGTAATAAATCAGACTCGAATTCATTCAATTATTTATATCATGTATAGTATTTAACTCATATAATCATCAGTATTGAATTAGATAGCAGTATGTCTATCTTTCTTCATAATAATTAAAAAATGTTGAAAAAGCACAAATCTATAATGAAAAGAAACTAATGAAGAAAAAGTTTAAAAAATGCATAATATAAATTAGGTATCACTCAATTTAGTAAACCTCATTCATTCTGGAACGCTTTCTTTATGTCTTTGCCGTAGGATCCTAAACAGAAACAATATGCTCAAAAATTAAAGCTAACTACGTACATACTAAACCAACGTTAAGTATGAATTTACATCAGACACAAACCTCGATAAAAATGATTCCGTCCGACATCCTTTGACCTAAATCCCGCCACACAGCCTGCGGCTTACTATAAGCGTTTAATTAAAAAATTCACGCCTACAAACTCACCTAATTAGTGTCCGTGGGACTTAGCTTGACTCTGTATATTTCATGATGTCTTGGTAGGTTGGGTAGACTAGAGTTTTAACTAGGCTGGGATGGGAATGGCTGAGGCGGTAATGAAATCTGAATCTAGTCCGTTTAATTATTACCCACCCGACTGCCACAGAAGAAGTTATGTTTTTCAAGAGTATTTATTTAAGGACCTGTATGTATATTCGTATGTGTACGCACCGGTTGGATAAATTGTAACAGAGTTACCAATACACTCGTTAACGAAACTCACCACGCCTACAAATGACAACCGACGCCAACACATTGAAGCTTGCGGCTTGCTTTTCCAAGGCACAGAAATCTCAATTTTCAATAATATTGTTATATTTTGTTATATTTTGATAATATTGTTATAGTTTGTTCAATAATATTGTTACAATTTGTCACCCATCCACGGATTGACCTCGACAAGCGTTGCTTAACCTTAGAAGTCGACTCGTGCTCCCGTAGTTCACTAAAATAATTTAAATGTATATTTACATTTTAGCGTAACGAAGTGACATCAAAGTAAACAATAGGTTTCTAATGTGGTTTGTACAAATTGTGAACAGTGTTTCAACTCTGCGAGTTCGGGGAAACAGATTTATTAAGCAAAAGAATAAAAAATTTAATAATCAAGATTTCTGCGATTAGCTTATCTTATGTTAGTATGGTAAGTATCATCTTCATAATATTTTTGTTTTAGGACGTTTTCTTTTCACATTTTTGTATTGTATTTATATCTCAGATATAAATGGTATTTTAGTTTCTAGATCCTAGTTTCGGATACGCAGTCCCTCCTTCTAAAACTAGTACTCAGCGGCATTTCGGTTGCATCTGATTAGACTAGAAGCTAAGCTAAGCTAGAAGAAAAGGCTAAGGAGTTGATAAATATTATTTTAGCTCACAACCCTGTTAAATTGCCAATGAATAAAATTAAAAATCTCTCTACAAAAAATATAATGATACATATGTGTATAATGTATGTGTATGTATTTATAATGTTTCTGTAATAAAACGAATACCATACCAACCATGCCATATACCATAACCATATTACGGCTTTATCTATCATACTGTGACACATATATAACACAGCATAACATGGAACAAGGAATATGTGTGTCAAAACTTATATCCACCCAATTTGCAATTTCTTCGGACAATAGATACTCGGTATCGCTCCAAGTTCCCAACAGTTAGGTAACTACGATATTTTTTTGTTTCGTATATAGGGAAGTCTATGCAATATTGTCAGTTATATCTAAACTAACATAATTAAAAGGTCCGATTGTATGTTTGTTTAACTCTACTAACACATAAAGTTTGTGTGTCCAATAAATAGGTACATTTTTTTTCTATATACAACGTGAAATTTAAATGGTAAAGTAATATAGTCCAATTGTACGTTTGTTTATAATTATTATAAAAAGATAAAGTTTGGAAGTAATATCGGGATCTGCTGAACAGTGTTTCAAAATTGTGTCACTAATAGAAAGCTACCTACATTATTCCGAAGTGATATAAGCGCGTAAAGTTATCTATGAAATCGGTGCCGTAGATTTTTAGTTTATCCATTATATAAAAAAAATATCATCTTGATAATATTTAGTGTATGCCAGATAGTAAAAAAGGGAAAATTTTGTGAAGAATTTTTCATGATCCAAACTGACTGACTTCATGCAAATAACTGCATCAGACCGCTTTCTTTTCTTTCGGAGGAAAAATCATCAAAAGACCGCTTTCGTTCTGGGTGGACTGGAAGGGAGTGTCAGACCCGTACGTTAAAAATTAAGGAAAACAATGTTCAAAAATTAAAGAAAAAAAAAATTGGCGCTGTCTAAAAAACCCACCGTGTTTCTTCCTTTCTTGTTGTTCTGGGACCCCGTCCTTGAGATTATTTTTACTTTAAACCGTTTTTTGAGGTCGAGTTCTTGTCACGACCCTTTATGTATAGGCACTTGGTACAAATATGTAGTACCTAAAATTAATAAGAAGTATCGTATTACCCAGATGCTGAATTTTGGAGGTCAGACAAGCAAGCAACCATGCAACAACAAAACACATGGAATAGAAATTCTACTTCTAGAAGAAATCCTTATATAGCAGCATGTAGGTACTTATTCTAGAAGCCAACTTTCTATAAAGTTAGTATTTTAGTATGATGCGATCGATTTATTATTTACTGATTTCTATAATATTGGGTATTGAAATTGAAATTGTTTATTGAAATAATTGATGTAAAAAGTATTTATATTAGGGCCTTAGAACTAAAGGTATATAATAAATATTTTTAACCTAGTTCAGGTAGAATATTATTCCACCTGAACTAGGTTAAAATAAACCTGTATCTCAGGTAAATCACTCTAGTGCTGATATATTATCTAAAATTTCTTAAACAAATACTTAGTACACTATAACTTATCAACACACACAGCTAAATTATAAAAGTATGTCTAATGCATAACATAAAAAACCGGTCAAGTGCGTGTCGGGCCACGCGCAGTGTAGGGTTCCGTAGTTTTTATAACAGCCAAGTGCGTGTCGTATTCGCTGACTGATCGTTTCGTACCATGCTCTAACTAAAAGCCAAACATGACTACCTAGCTAATTTGATTTCCTATACAAATCCTCACCTGATCCGACAATTTCGCATGAAAATTTTTTTTAGAGATTTGTATAAAACTTGTCATAGCCGGTGTTTTGAATTTAAATACGGACACAGAGCTACACTACTCAATCGTCACAAGAAACTAGCACGATACAACTGGCGCTTAGCGCCATCTATCGACATTTCTGTAGAGTTGTTCGAAATTTTCGAGTCAAATACAATTGGTCGACTATTACTCGTAAACTTGTAAAGCCCACTTATGTGTGATAGTTTTCCTTTAAATTTCGTTATATATAGGTACTACTGCCGTGACATTTGAATTTCTAACTACAACCGTTTAGTTGATAGAGGGGGGGGGGGACACTTGACTCTAACGAAAATTGGTACTTTAAAGCTTGATAAGTCACGAACTGTTTACTTAATCAAAAATCAGTCTTACCAAACCCCTAATATTTTTGAAAGACCTATCCAACGATATCCCACACTATGGGAAGAACGAAAAAAAATAATTATCATCCCACTTTACATGTATGGGAGGTACCCTAAATAACTGTTTTTTTCAAAATTTTATTTTCCTTCTTTTTCGGCGTCATTAACGTGTATACTCATGCCAAAGTACAACTTTCTAGTACCAATAGTTTTTGAGCTAAACCGCCGACAGACGGACAGACAGACGGACATGGCGAAACTATAAGGGTTGCTTGTTGACTACGGAACCCTAAAACTAGGTCATATTTACTTTGTACTGTCATGTCAGCCAAGTACAAAATTTAAAGAATGCATAATTATTATGATATTTTTACGTGTGTTATTATGTAAAGTTAAAAATAAACTTATGAGTAAACAATGGTGTATGCGATATTCTTATCGCAGACGCTCTCATGTGTATAGGGTATAGTTTTACATAGGCCTAATAATATATTTACAAAGCTCTAATACTATTTGTAAACGCGAAAATTTCGGACGTTAAAAAATTTAAGTACCTATATCTAATTTACACTGGATAGAGGATCGCAAAGTAAAGATATTTGTTAATTAAATTGTCAAGAACAGATTTAGAGAATTTTATTTCGGTATATATTATGTTTAGTCCTAATTTAAGTACCTATGTAACTGACAATGACAATTTAGCATAGACTTGCCCATGCAGGTACGATAAAAAAGTTCGTACCACACTGTTGGAAACTTGAAGATGAGAGAAATCGCAAATTGGATGGATACTCATAAAGTTTTGACACACATAATAATATTCCTTTTTAGTAAATAATGTTATGCTGTATTGAGTCTGTCTTATTCTTCAAAAATGCTTGCATTGCACGATGTGGTAACACCGTACATACGGATATTTTTTTGTAATACAGACTCTGTAGTACAAAAAATATAAGTATGTACTTACACAACGTGTAATTTAAAGGGTATATACATACCAAGTGCACGGCTTCTTTGGATGATAACAAACGATATGACAAGGGTTTGGTAATCCTATGTCTTCATGTGTGGAACTAATTAGAAATTTCAATACATTGATACCAGAAGCTGAATTTTTCAAATTAAGAAGAACGAAGAGAATTATCGCGTTATAGGCAAGTGACGTGGAAAGTTATTGACCCTCGTAGTGCTGTGACACGTTTGTTATTACTGGTATTCAAGAAACATATGAAACCAATAATTTGGGGTCAAGTCTATGAGTCACTTATTTTGAGCTTAAACTTTGCATAGAGACTCCATACCAGATGTTGTCTTCAGTCCTTTTGGATAGATATGGGGTTTCCGTTACACGTTGTATAAATGAAAAGTCTGTCTCTGTAGTACAGAGACAGACTTTTAATTTTATTCATTGGAAATTTAACAGAGGTGTGAGCTGATTTGAAATATTCATTATCTGCTTAGCCTTGTCCCAACAGTGTTGTAGTCGGCATTCAGTCTAACTGGATGTTGCTGAGTACTAGAGTTTTACATGGAAAGACTGCATATCTGACATCCACAACCCATTATTTTATTTTATTTTATTTATTGAGGAAAACCAACAATTACACACTATACATGGTTAATATTAACTTATAATCTAGGTATATTAGTGCGTAACTAACAACGTTATCCACAAGTTACATATTCGAATTAAAAATAGGATCACAAGTACAACGTTACTTATTAATAATACAGATTAGTTAGTTTTACTCTTATAATACTTAACACATTTCTGAAAATAAGTTAGTCCTCTGCTATTTCAATCAGTTTAAGTAACTCAGTACGAATTTTAATAGCTGATAAAGAAAATAAATCTACGTCTGAAAAAAGAGTATTATAATTTCTTGCTAAACGTCGTAGTTGGATAATACGATATACCCCTTGCCAAGATTGCTATTAGTTTTTGAAAATATCTCAAAAACTGCTGACTGTGTCATACCAATTTTCGTTGAAAGTTTTCAATGACGATGACATATGTATATTATTTTAGATTTCTCACTCTATTATTTTAAACGTCATGGGGGGCGGGGCACACATTTTACCGCTTTGAAAGTGTCTATCGTTCAACCGTTTGTCTTAAAGAAAAATGCTTTAAGGTAACCTCAATGTTTTTATAGACCTATCTATAGACGCCCTTCAATGAAAGGTATTTGTCCTCGCACTTGGCTAATTTTTTTCTTGTAAAAATCGGAATGCGGTTCACAGAATACATACCTCATACCTACCAAGTTTTAACTATTTAGTCCTATCCTATGGTTTCGGAATAAAATGGCTGTGATATGGTCGTTTTACGAGTTTACGACCAACATGCAACAATAGTTAAAATAAAGTAAAATAAATAAATCAAATAGTAAAATGGCAATTACGATCTCTGGCCCCACAAACAAATACAGCGCATGGCCTGACCTAACCGCACTTTTGGTGTGTAGTATAAAAAAACAACACACGCCAAGCGTGTTTTCCCGCACCGAAACAAGAAAGTGAGCGCTGTCGTACCGCGAGTACCAGGGCGGCAGAACGCGGCAGGAGTAAATTAGGTGGCGGACACTGCTCGGCGCGAGTCGGTCGACGCGCGCACTCAGCGATATTGTTATCGGCGGCCCGCCCCGGTTGCGGTAGGGCTGTCAGTCATTGAAATAGTTTTATTCAATTCGTTTTTTCTTAGCTTAGTACGACATAGCGAGTGCGGATGGTGCCCGTTAGTACGTCTTTTTCTATTTATTTGTTTTTCCTCGCATTGCAACGCCTTGCAGCAATTACACCACGGGTCACACATGGGTCACGAAAATTATGCAGACGGTGGAGTATGGAACATGGTAGGTATAAGCTATTTTTTGTGATGAAGTGAACTTCGTACCGCCATTATTTTTCCATATTGTCTCACCTTTTAAACTTTCCCTGTATGAGAGGAACATAATGCAAAATAATTTTTAGGGTTCCATAGCCGAACGGCAAAAAACGTAACCCTTATAGATTCGTGATGTATGTCACAGCCATTTTATTCCGAACCTATTAGGACTACATATGAAATTTTTAGATAGATGTATTCTATGAACAGCTTTCCGATTTTTGAGACAAATATATATAATAAATAAAATTAAGGGGGGCTCCCCCATACATGGTACTGAATCTAAAAATATTTCTTTAGTACTTTCGAAGATAAGCGCGTTTAATCTAACAAACAGTATCTGAAAAAAGAAAACACAATTTGTATCTGAATTTACACAATGAATTACACACTAAGTTCTAACTTATATGCTGATAAATAATGAATTAATAAAAAAATACATTTCATAATAATACAATAATTAATTCGTATATATAGATCAAGGATCTTCTACCTACTAACTGGATTGCTTACGAATGATTCAAGGAATACAGAAAGTCTTTCTTAGCTGTTAAACAATAGAGTATAAACTTGCACGCATAAAACTGAAGGAACTATTCGTTCCGAGCGAGACAGTGCCGTGTGTGGATTGTGTCCCTTTCTTCTGTGTGTCAGATTAAAAATATTTATTTCAATGGTAATTTTTTCGCTCTGTCTGTTGTAGTAATAACACCTAGTTTTAAACTTCTTTGGAATTCTATCTTTAAAATCAATTGCCATTATTACTGTATGCATATTAATGAAAATTAAAGTTATTTTACCATGCAATCACAAGATGTTTAAAACAAAAAAAAATGGAATTTGTAACAATTAGTAGTGATATATTATACTATACATGGCAATTACTACGTTGCTGTCTGACGTTTACTTGACATCTGTATGTTTGTAAATTTGCATTATATTTAATTTTGTGAGTTTTCGTAATATTAAAGTGCAAGATACTGTAACCATGGTAAGAACGTGTTTTGTGGTTAATCGCAAGGTACCCCGGGTCTGGAATTTTCTTTTTTAAGTAAGTTTTGTGACTTTGTTTACAAATTGCATTTAGGGTGACTATGTTTTCATTGTAAAAGTGGATGTTCTTCTCTTTATTCTTCTTATTTATTATTGAAGTGAAAACTTCTTTAGCGGCGTTGTGCACTTTTTTTGTAATGGGTAAAAAATGTTAAACTCGCGTCAGGACACGTGACCTGATCGAAAATTCGCAAGGCGGACGGAGAGTCTAAGAGATAAACTTTTTAATGTAATATAAATTGTCATGTTTGTGTACGACAGCGCAATAAATAAATATTGTATTCTACCACATAAATGATAGTACTTTTTTACTGATAATTAAAGCAATTCGTGCAAAATTATTCCCTAAACATTCCAAAATATCAAAAATTCATAGCGTTAATATTCAAGTTTTCACTTCTGCCGGCACTCCCGGAGTGCAACCCGTCGTTTTTTTTTTCTTTCTTCTCATTTTTTATTATTTTTTGTTATTTTAAGCTTTCCTATAAATGATGATCGAGACCGGTGGCTCAGTGTTCTACACAGAAAAAGGTCAGAAACGGTTCCAAAATTTGTAGCCGTCATTTCAAGCCCGAAGAAATATTGCATTTCGAAACCAGATCAAATGATGCAATTCCATCCATTTTCCCTAAATTAGGTTTTAAATCTTTACAAATGACATGAAGATCACCGTTTCGAAATAGAATATGAGCGTAGCAAGATGAATTTTCATTTTGAATCTATCTTAACCATAAATACTAAAATATTGTTCTCATCAATCTATTATTATTTTAGATTCCTGTTAAAGCGAAACAAATAAATGTTTTAAGTACTATAATATTGAAACCCACTAAAGAAAAGAATATACAACCTGTACTGGGCACATTCAAAGATCTGGTAAGTGAAAGTTATGAAAGGAGTCAAATTAATAAGCATAAAAGTCGACATTTTAATTGATTTATTTACTTTTGCTTAGCAAATTGATGGCAAAAATATTTTATATCATTTTGGACAAAAACTCAGCTACGCAAACTTGCATACAAGTGTAGTTTATTATATTAATAATTACTTATAACTTAATTACTTAACTCTTATCCACTGCAGTTAGTTAATGTCGACAAATAATAATAATAATTCATAATTTAAAGATTATTTCCATACTTTTAACTAATTATAGTGTAATACATTTTTTAGGGTTGTGTGTCAAGCCAATCTTGTAACAAACCTGCAGCTGCAACATATGAGGAACTAGAAAATATAGAACCAACCTAATAATAATAACCTTATAATTGTTATTCGATCTGCCTCCTTTATATTTAGAATTATGTTTGTTAATAATATTGATTTCTAACCTTAAATAGCACATGTGGTGTTAGCCTGTAATTAATTGTTACACTTATAAATGTAATATGACTGTTTCATACAAATGTATAGTGTAAACAATTGTAGGTTAACCTAAATAAATATATACATAAATAAATTATATCTCTTCTGTTATTCTTTCTATTTATAATCATCGTTTTTCATGAAGGGTTTTAGTAGTTTTAATTATATATAAACACTACTAACGCGGGGCTTTGCTCCCGTGGATTCTATCACGGTAAAAACATAACTCTCCTTTTTTGCAGTCGCGTAAAAAGTAGCCTATAACCTTCCTCAAGCTTCAAGCTACTTCCATACCAAATTGCATCCAAATCCACCCTTTACTTTCGAAGATTAGCGCGTTCAAGCAAACAAACAAACAAACTTTTCCGCTGTATAATATTAGTATAGATTGCATCATTTTCAATTTCAATTCATTTTATTTTTAGTCTACTGGGTCTGACCGTACAAGTGTCGAATAAACGTAGATTACCAATTCATGCACGTTTATTTGGACGTCTATACCACTGCCTATCAAGGCCAAGCCTTCGAAGAATTGCCAGCTAGTGATTCTGTTATTAATTCTGTATCTGCAATAATTGTATTTGTATCACGGGTCTTAACCACTTTGAAAGTTTATAATTCAACGCAATAAAGTCTGCTTAACAAAATCAATTTTGCATTTAGCCCGCATAAGGAAGGGTTTATTATAGAAATTAGCGCGCTCAATATAAGTTCCTCAGATATGTATTGAGAACTAGCTTTTCGCCCACGTGGAATTCTGTTATATCGCGCTACCGAGCAACTATTCAAAAATCTGAGATAGAAAGAACCCTATATAGATCCCAGGGTTTTAAACTATCTCCATGCCAAATTTTTTCGAAAGCGGCTCTGTGGTTTAACCGTGAAAGCGTAACAGACCGACACAGACCTTTGTATTTATAATAGAATTTATTTCTTTCTTTCTATTTAATAGGTTGTTAAGAAAAAAAAACCGACCAAGTACGAGTCGGACTCACGCATGAAGGGTATTTTTATAGGTAGGTAATGAATGGTACGGAACCATTACCAATAAAAAGCGCCAAAAAAATCACAACTGTTGTATGGGAGTCTCCCTTGAATATTTATTTTAATTAATTGTTAGTATTTTTTGTTATAGCGGTAACAGAAATACATCATTTGTAAGATTAATAATAAGTGTCTTAAAAAAACCTGCAAATATTGCATCAAATAAAATTGTCCTTACGTTTATCACGAATTGATATACACACTACTAGAAAGAGATAGCTAGGTCCTTCGAGGGTATACTCTTCGGAACGGATTTGAGCTTCGCGTACGCATTCCAGTTTAGGTACAAGTTCCTTGATATAGATAGATAACACGTGTTAAGCCCAGTACTGTCAGCCCTGTGACGGCGGCGCGGCGGGGCGGAGCGCGTCGCACGCCAGCCGGGAACAAAGCAGCCGCGCCAGCGCCACTCACCGCGCCTACACTACGACTGCACCGACTTGATACTCCACGTTCTATATAAATGTAGTTTTTTTATCCAAAAGCAAAATTGTATTTTTTTACCCATGATAGGCTCGCGTTTGACCACTATCTCACCTGATGGTAAGCGATGATGTGGTCGAAGATGAAGCACGCTTGCCTAGAAGTAACCCATTCACTTTTAATTTAAACTGCTGCTTTTAATTTAAGCTGTAACTTGGGGGCAAGTTACAGCTATCAGGAAACACAGACCCTAGCAGGAAATACAACTCCTTAGTTTATTCAATTAATAAAATGTTTATATGTGTTTGTGTGTGTATGTTTTTTTTATAATGACTTAAAAATACAACTCGTTCAGGAAGGAATCACACAGAGAGTCAGTGCCTACAAGAAAATAATCCAAACACATCTCAATAAACTAGCATCAAACCTGATAAAAAAAATCTTCAGGAGGCTTAAAAGATTAGCTCCGCAAGACTTGCTGAGATAGTCACCTAAAACTAAAAGGTACTTAGTTTTGATGTAAATATGCCAATTGACGTCTACCAAGCATGCCTTAAGTTAAAAAATAAAGTCACAAACAGTGCGATATGTCACTAAGAACAGATCGCATAAATTAATAAGAAATATTTGAAAGAATCGTTAAAAAATTTCTTCTTCAGACAGAAAGCTACATTATCCGTATCGCTTAATGTAAAATCACGTTTTCTGCGGGAAACCAAGTTTTTTATAAGTAATTCAAGTTTACAAGTTGACGCATTGGGTGCTGTTGTAAGCTTCTGTTGTTAGGTATCATAGGAGCTCTGCGTAAATAGATAAATATTATAATGAGGGATTGCCGTGGAATCACGGGAACACGGGGTGGTTTTAGTCGCCTAGAGTCTGAGAGACCCCCCGCCCGCATTAGGGCGGAAGACATACTTAAGGATTTCTATCTTGAGAAAAACAGAAATGACTGAGCAATTGGTTGTTGCATTACGTGTCGCAGGTTCGATTCCCTGACGGAACAAAATTAGTATAGAAATAAAAACAAAATGGCTTATTGATTTGTCAGATTGTCTCTCGACCTTTCAGATAAGCAAACGAGATAGTTACAAGATCTTGTCGCCACAAAGGTACACTATGAGTGTAATCGATAATACAAACTGTAATAGATATATACTTTATATTTGCTATACAGTTTACATGCGATACGGAGCGCGGCCTGCACGGGAACAAAGCAGCGAGCGTCTGTGCCACTCACCTTGTGCCTACTGCGACTGCAACTATTTGATACTTTACATTTTTTTTTTCAGGGAATTATGAAGTACACCAACCAGGGAACCATTTATTTATTATTTACTTATTTAAACTTTATGTACAATAGTGTTTTATGGGCGGACTTTATGCAGCAAGGCTCTACCAGTCAACCTTTGCGTAAAAAAAATACATTGACAAAAATCATGATGTGAATTCGAGATTAACGCAATCAGTTTGAGAAATCAGTGCCGTCCGGTTCTACAGAGAACCTTTCAGGTGCTTCCATCATCATCATCTATTTTGAGCATTACTACAGGTTGATTTTTTTTTTAAATCCAAAGTCAAGCACGTAGTGGATGTTATGCTGAGCGCGGCAATCTTCTTTTTTTTTGTATAGATGTCAAGGGCATTAATGTTACAAATTGCTCATTATATGTACAGATTGTATATACTGTTACAAGTTGCACTACACTGTACAGCCCGATTCTCATTACATTACAGGCGGTACGAGTGTACGACTGGTGAGGGAGGACTTTACAGTGCAAGTCTAACTTTTAACTGTAAGCCAAGTATCAATATTATTAGTTTGATCTATCGGTACATTACCCAATGATTCACCGGAGGCGCGGCGGCCCGCCACTGCGCGCCATCGACATCGTCCCGTATATTGTATGAACCACACAGATATATACAAAAACATGTACCACCTACGTATATATACATATTAAGGCGCTGCTTATAGAGGAGGACCGTAAAACAACCTTTTCAACCTTTCTCACTTTTAATTGATTTAAAAAAAGGAAGAGTTTATGGCTAAATAATAGCAGCCACTACAGGTCGATCTTCAAGGTTAAGCAACGATTTCCGAGGTCATCCTTTAGATGGGTGACCATCTTAAAATATCGATATTCCTCTGTACGTCGGAAAGCACGGTAAGCCGTTGATCCCGGCTATCATTTGTACATCTTTGACAGTCATTACGGATAGTCACTCCATGTAAAATACCAGTACTCGGCTGCATCCGGCTAGACCGCTAGAGAAAAAAAGTTAAGTGATTGATGAAGTTGATGATAAAAAACGAGGTATTCCTCGAAGCGCTACCATTTTGAAGCGCTCCTAATGAAGCGCTCCTTTTTTATTCCTCGAAGCGCTCCTTTTAGTAGCGCTAACGATACCATGTTATCGTGAGCGCTACTAAAAGGAGCGCTCCGAGGAATAAAAAAGGAGCGCTTCATTAGGAGCGCTTCAAAATGGTAGCGCTTCGAGGAATACCTCAAACAATATGGATATTTAGGTATCGCTCAAATTATTTAGCATTTTCAGACGAAAATGTTTCATCGTTTTCTTTTTTGCATATTTTTCAAGAGTACTATATAAGTTTTAGAAGAGTTTATTCTAGAAAATATCTTTGTATTTACTTATGCATTTTTTGAGAGAGAATTAGCAATGTGGCCAGAATTCACTTTACTAGCAATTTAGTTAACCCTTCCAACTAAGCTAAATATTATGATTGTTTGGAATGGGTTCACGGCAATAGTGTAATGGGTGGGGTTCGAACCCGCAACCTTTTAGGCTTTTTTCACTTGAAATTTGACTATACTGGCCTTGTAATTTGCAGTAGGTAGGTATTACGACTAACTATGCAACGAAAAACTGATATTTTATTACGGTAGCTAGGCAGCGCCTTAATGCACACACACAAACACACAGTTCATGCAAACACCAAAATGTGTGGTTTTGTGTCCATAAATAAGTTTGAATGCATACAAAACATATTATGTAATGTACGCTCGCACTTTTGTAATGAATTGCATATTATAACCGAACGGAGCGTCACCCTGCAAGGCTACCGTGTTAATATCACCACCGTAAGTTTACAATAAATCGAGTGAGATTGTGAAACATTTTTTCTCGACAAGACACGTCATAGATAGATAGATGGAATAGGTACTCTTTATTGGACACCAACAATTTAAACACACATTCACAATATTGCTCAATATGGTTACAATTCCGGTCTTATATGCTGATAGATCTTCCAAACAACCTTTGGATGGACTTATGAATATAAAAACAAAGAGGGGAGGAGAAAGTCAGTGTACCTACTTCAAGTATATAGGTAACATACACAAAATCTAATTAAAGTAGATAATATGTGTATATTTTTATTTTTATTTTTTTTATTTAGAATAGGTTCGCGTTTGACCACCATCTCACCTGATGGTAAGTGATGATGTGGTCGAAGATGGAGCACGCTTACCTATTTATATATTTTAACCTATATATATATATTTATAAATACAATACGATCTACGAAACTATAATAAACTATTGAATTTGGATGAGATTCGCTTTTGTTTAATTGATATGTTCGCAATAATTCGATAGTTTATCCTCAAATAAGATAATATGGCATTGCATTCGGTGAATTAAAACATGGGTCGTTGACAATAGGATCATTAAAAATCTACATTTTCGTCAAGATACCATGGTGTAGCGAATGGCATAAAAATGATCCGAGCCGCGCCGCTTATTAAATGAGTGTCATTGGTTCGATAAAAATGCATGTTTTGTGGTGCATTTGGAGTAGTGACATTTTTAGGTGACACCTCAGACCAAATAAAAAAGAAGACGGAACTCTGCGAACAGCAAAGTGAGGCCGTCAAATTACGTCTTGCCGTGTACATACACAATTACACGCACATACGTACAACGTAATTACGTCTTGACTTGTCAGTCTAGCTATCGCAGCTCGTGGGTGTTTATCAGTGAAAATGCCGAATTGTGTTGTGAAAGGGTGTACGAATCACTCCGCAAAAGATAAAAAGCTAGATGGAATCACATATCACACGTAAGTTATTTTGGAAACCCATATTTTCAATAAATCAAAATAAAACTTTGAGGTTATTGCTTAACACAAGTGTTGTCAGTATGAGGTGTTTTCGTTTACCCTATTATTGAGTAATATAATAATGTAAGACGCAACGTAATGTTACTCATTTCTTATAGGATAGTATCAGTGTACATATTTTAACTGACTACACGAAACGAGGAGGTCTTCTGTTCGACTATATTTTTTTTTATGTTTATGACTACGCGACGCGATATCTTCGCCGTTTGTGAACCGATTTTTATGATTATTTTTTCTTTAAATAGGTCATATATGGAAAAATTTAACGTTAAAATATTTATACGTTATTAATTAGTAACGTTATTTTGGGGTAATTTGAATTATCATGGCAGCATCGGCCCACGCACCACATGTTTAGAAAACTGGCCTAACTTCTATGTTCGCAGAGTTCCGTCTTCTTATTTATTTGGTCTGAGGGTGACATTATATCTATCTAGAATTTTGGAATAACTATACCTACAGTCAATCATCAACATACCTACATACAGATGATGTCAGAAAATTTTAATATTTTTACCCTGGCGCATTCCCTTATTGTACCTACCACGAATAGGCATACATTTAGTTTGTTTTTAAGTTAAAAATGAAAATCATACCTTCTCTCTTACAAAATCCGCTTTTTTTGTTTTTCTATCATTAAACGCGTATTAAATACTTGTGTGTACATGCAGTGGATCAGATAGTCCAGTCTTTATCTATAGGTGGGTGGGTAGGTGTTAATATTATAAAAGCAGGAAGGATTAGTGTTTTTGATTTTTTGTAACAAAGTGCTAAACCGATTTCAAAATATCTTTCACTATTAGAATGCTACCTACGTTACTTATCACTGAGTGACACAGGCAATTTTCTGAAATAACCTTTTGACGCAAACAAAGCCGTGAATAGAATCTAGTTCGTCATTACTAATAATTATATCTTTAGTACTACGTTTGAGCACTATTTTTAGGGACCATATTTAAGGTAGCAGAGATTTAATACACAGCACTTTGAAGAATTAGTTGTGGAGAGCAATGAAAAGCGTGAAGTCGCAGTAAGAGTAATGAATGTGAAATTAATGTTTTTAAGTACTAAAAATAGAATTCCTAATATATTATAATAGTAGTGTTTACGAAACCTTAACAGTGGTCATTGTGTGAGCACGCGGCCCTCAGCCCGCGTCTCGTATAACTGTTTACATTATATTTAATTTATAGTATTTAGAAAAGTATTCCTCTTTATTCATTGTATGTACGGAAGGTTATCAAAAGCGAAGGGTAGGTATTCAGGTTGGCTACATATCTATTAAAAATATTTTAAAATTTAAAATAATATTCTCTCAGCAAAAGTAGCGGTGCGCCCTCTAGTTAGAAAAAGCTGTTTCAAATGAACTGTTAGGAAGAAGCCTTGTCGTTCACACTGGGAGATCACAAAGCAAACACTACTTCACTGATACATTTACCAATAGATGTCACTTACCCAAAAAAAAAGAAAATGAGGGGTTACTTAACAAAAATTGAACCTTTTTATTTCTAGATTTGCTTGTTGAAAAGAAAAAGGTGGAGAAAAATTTAGTGATATGAAAACATAACATCGCAAAACATCTCTTCATGTTGTTAAAAATATACTTAAAAATAATTTAAACTTTATCCATAACATATGATACCTAGTTAAATAAGGTATCGAGATGTTAGTAACTAAGTAGTTACTAACATCTGTAGTGTATCAAACTGTAGGTAAGTACCTACAGTTTTCACTTGGTACTTATATTTAACTGAACAAATTCCTAGATATTTTCTACTTACGTATTTTCTGATAATCCTTGTTTTAGTGGCTGTTTTTGTGATGATTTTAGATTAGTAGATAACATACCTACACTTATTTTTCTTCTTTAATTATCATTATTACAAAAAGTATTTTTCAATTATCATTATTCTCAAAAATCATTATTGTATTTCGTCAGCACAAAGTTCCAAGTCCTTCCGATGAATGTTAAAAAATAAGCAAACCGCTTTTGCCATTATGCGAGCCTAGTATCTGTAAAGTCCACGGACGAATATGACGGGGTGAATTGGAACGGAAGAATGACGTTATATTATCCTATGACAATAATTGAGTTCTACACTGCTATGGTTGCCTGGTACACAAAGTTGTTTGAACGAAATGTGTCAGGGTGATATGGCCACCGGTATCACCTGCTTGCTAGCCCGCTTTGCCAATCTACTATGACTTGTATGCAGTGATGTTATTTTAATTATTTTTGTTATAAAATAGCGTTTGTCTTTTTGCTTGTCTACCTGTGCATTTTATTACATCTTTTCCATTTAATTTAATTTAAGTAGGTACCTATGTTGTATTTTAAAACTTTTCGCGATGAGATTAGTTTTTTTTTTTTTAATGGTACACACTGGTTATTTATTAGATAGCCCGTGTTTAATGTATATAGATAGCCACTGTTATATTATGATAGCATATAATACGACACAATAACGTTTAATCTTATTACATTAGACAAATGAGGTAGGTACTCCGAGGATATTTCCATGAAAATACGAATGTTTCCTTGAAAACACTAACTAACCTACATCACTACATTCCAATAATCCTGCTCCAAAGTCATGAGTGCCTGGTACTTCATCATATTATAACGGGGTAACTTTGAACCCAACATTGCAGAGTTATTTCTTTGAAAACTGACACGTCGTACATCATAATCATAAAGGACGCTAATTTATTAATTGGGCACCTATTTATTTGAATAAATTATTATGTTTCGTAATGAATAACCACTTACCTATTTAATTAAGCGTAATGCGTAATTGATGTAAGTCAAATTCGTGTGATAAAACTCCGATTTTTCTACTTACTATTTAATAATAGTCATTGTTTACTAAGTTCGCAGTAAATAAATAGTTAAAATTCATTTATTTCAGGTCCAAGACCCATATAAAATAAAATAAAAATACACAAATTCAAACAATTGCTCGGCTTCCTAATTTAAAATACAAATGGAGAAATTTACATACAAAAAGATTCAAAGATATATTAAAAGTCAATTAAATTAAAAATAATAAGAAAAAAAAAACATGTCAAATGATCAAATTAAATTCCAAATTAAAAGTCACATTAAATTATCAAACTACAGCTATAACATAGAAAATGTCAGGTTATTTTTCTTTTATTTACCGTAACAACGTCACAACAGTGCCTCTCCGCAATCATTGCCAGAACAGAGTTGGAGGCTTGGAGCTGCCTCGCACCCTGCGCACCAAGGACGCGCACCGCTTGCGCATGGTGGCGTGGAAACA
The DNA here is from genome assembly GCA_943138885.2 of Tholera decimalis. NCBI lineage: Eukaryota > Metazoa > Arthropoda > Insecta > Lepidoptera > Noctuidae > Tholera > Tholera decimalis. The sequence goes on from OW964570.2 coordinate 11,536,742, forward strand.
ATCGGTGCGCGCTTTCGCAAACATGCCCAAGGCGCTGCAGAAACGAGGCAGCCCCAACACTGCCGAACGCATTGTTATACTGGACGCGGAGGGCATTGTAGCTAGCTTGTGTATAGCGAGCCCACAGGCTGCACGTGTACAAAGAGGTGCAGTACGCCTTGAAAAGGGTGATCTTAACTGAGTTAGAACAACGTGTAAACCTGCGAGCGAGCACGTGTGCTCTTCTCGACAAAGCCCCCGCTCCCGTTCGATGTCAGCGTGGTCTCTGAGATCAGACACAACCCAATGCCACTTAAATTATACACTCTATCCAGAGGTAAACCACACTAGGTAGAGGTACTGGAGGCACTGTTTCTGGGCACTTAGCACCACCTGCCTCCAAGAACATGCATTTGCCCTTTGACACATTATATTTAAGGCCATGTGCACCCGCGTACTCCTCACACATATGCAGCAACCTCCGCAGACCACAGACCGACGCACTCAGCAGCACCATGTCGTCCACGGAATAGATGAATAAGGTTGAATGGTAATGGGGGCGTGGCGAGCGTACCACATTTATGCTACGACAATCATAGCGTTCACCGGTTTCGTGCGCTTCGGATTACTTCGGAAGACAGAGCTCTGCTTTAAAATGCCGTGTTGTGCAATTATAACCTGTAAAACAAAAAGTCAGACCGCAAGTATAGAGCGAGGAGGTATATCTTTCCATCGGTAAGTCGAAAAAAACATTTAATTACAATTTTATTTGTAAAAAACATAAAAATATTGTGATATCATTGTGTACTCGCTTAATCAACGCAATGACCAAGTCCGCTAACAATGAACTGCATGCGCCACATTTCAACCATTGACGTTTTGCCCTGTGCCCTGATTGGCCGTGATGCACGGCGCATGTTTATCAACAGTGAGTTACAATCAGTAGCAAGCTCTTGATTTAAGTGGGGAGACAAGCGGCGACACGCGTTCTCATACAAATCTGGAACTATATCCTTTCTAACCTCTTTTATCTGTTCTGTGATGTTGTCAGCATAGCTTAAATTGTTGACGCATACTCCGTTAACATGACAACCGACATGCTCACTGCTGAGCGCAACGATGAGTGCATCCATGTAGAGGTTGAAAAGGGTCGGTGAGGTCAAGCCGCCCTGCCTCACACCACACTCCAGACGATATGGCTCCGAAACCACCTCCGCCCACCTGACATGGTTAACCTGATGCGTATACCAATACCTGAAGATTGCCACAAGTTCGGGAGGAAGGTATACTCTCCAGCTTATCCCACAGGATATCATAGACAACCAGGTCGAAGGCCTTGGATAAGTCGAGGAAACACGCATATACGGGGGTCTTACGTTCCGCATTAAGCAAACCGTCAAACACTTTGGCTATGACGGTGGCCAGCGAGATTGGCCTATAGTTCGCCTTGTCAGCAAGGTCACCGGTTTTGTTTTTCACAACAGGCACCACCACAGACCTAAGATCCGAGGGCAGGTAAGAGTGGCTCACGCATAGAGAGTAAAACATCGCGAGGACTCGATGAATATGAGGGCCAGCATGTTGCAGGTGTTCAATGCTGAGACCGTCATGCCCAGGGGATTTGCCTCTCGTCATGTTCTTTATGATTGAAGCCACCTTTTTGGCCAAAATTCGAACCCCCACGATCCCATCAGCCCAGATAATCTATCTTGAAGTCCTGCTACTAGAAAACTTTGTGTACATACCTAGTTTTAGCTTAGGTTGGTGATGATGATGAGGTAAAAAATTGATCACACTATTGCACAGTGACGGCGCAATACCTAAACTAAATGTGGGCAAGGTACACTTTGCGAGGCCCTCTGGCAATTTAAAATAATAAAAATTGGCCAAGTGCGAGTTAGATTCGCCCATGAAGGTTTTCGAAGTAACTTCGCCATTCCCATTTTTCATAGTGTTTGTATGAAATACAAAGTCAATAAAATGAATTGAATGATATTTGCGGGTTTAGAAAATGTGCTATATCTCAAAAACTGCTGGCTCTATCTCGTTCAATCCAGTTTTTGTTGACAGTTTTCATTAACATCTACAGTATATTTTTTGATTTTTCACCCCAATATTATAAAAGTTAGAGAGGGGACACATTTTACCACTTTCTTTTTTTTACAGTTTACTACCAATGTAGGTAGATTTCACATTACTAGAAATCTTGTTAACCCCTCCAACTAAGCTAAATATGCTTGTGTCTGGAGTGGGTTCACGTCATTAGTGTAGTGGGTGGGTTCGAACTCGTGATCTCTCGATCACAAGTCCAACACCTCAGCCACTAGGCTATTGACGCTTAACTTTGGAAGTGTATATAAGAAAAAATGGTTTTAGAAGCCTCCATGTCATTTTTAAAGACCTGTCTATAAACACCACACATGTATAGGTTTGATGACAAATTATAATTTTAGTTTCTGTTCCATGTATATGTATATTAATTTTCACATTCATGAATCGGGTAAGGATTTCATGATAATTGATTTAAGCTTTGCCATGGAATCATAATGTAAGTCGATTAAATAAGTATAAGGAGAATTAGAGCCTAAGTACTCTTTCAGAGTGGAGGCGGGCGCACTTGCTAGCGCGGGCGCGTGTAATTCAAAATACCTATATGCAGACGCCAGTTGCGTTCACAGTGCTCCCGCGAGCCGCGCGTCTTCATGAGGCGGGCGCGGGTGTTTCTAACAGTGTTGCCAATTTAGCGACTTTGTCGCTAGAAATGACGACTTTTGCTTAAGCCTTACTGACAAGGAAAAAGATTTGACGACAAAAATGATCTAGCGACTTAGCTGACGACTTTTCAAACTACAAGATAACAACACATAATTATATGCCCAACCTTTTTTAAAAATGCTCACTCGCAATTAAATTATCTTTACCAGTGGTAACATTAGAGCAATGTGGTCGGGGAATCCCCATATTTTATTATGTTCCGTATTTTCGTACTTTTCCTACCTACGTACTTACGCAAGTCACTACTAGTTTGAGTGAAGTTCTATTCGGATTCTAAAATCTTTATATACTGTACCTAGCCTGATTTTTAATTCGTTCCCCATCATAGTACTTAGTTACAAAATGTATGAACTGTTTTGTGGTGAACAAAATTATGGATTTACCTCAGAAAAAGAGGCAGTACATTAAAAAATATCGGGAAACATGGGAGACCGAACCCGAATCCAAGGGATGGCTGAAACCAGTCCTTGGAGATTCATCTAAGGCAATAATTTTGATTCTGACTGTACATAAGGCAACTATGTGTTAATTCATTTTTTAATTATTAAAGATTGTATTGCTTATGTAGTACATTCTTCTTCACTTGCCTCCCCCATCCCCTTTCCAGGCTGCTAATGGCCTCCAGTAACCGGCATGTGAGTACCTAAATCCGGGATCCGTCTCTAATTGAATCAGTTTTAGCGACTTCTAACGACTTAAGATAATAAATCTAGGCAGATTTTGCTGGAGTTGGCAACACTGGTTTCTAATGGCTCAGTCAGTCCGTCCGCCCGTATCGTTCACAGTGATATAGCGTCTGTTAGGTGACTACGCTTGTGGTTCTAAACCATTTTGATTCACCCGCCGAAGCGTCGTGAATCGTCATGGATATCAACACGGAAGAATTTATATCTGCAGTACAACATTGTATGATGTTTGTTTTATAATTAAACACCTTTTTATATGGTTTATACCATTTATTAGTATAATTATTGTACATTACAGTTACCGCTCGTGCCGCGATCCAGAGCGTCTCTCTGGCGTCTGCCGTGTTGCCAACCCTATATGTTAGTGTTGTTACTACTAATTATGTCTCCTCTCACATCCCTTCTCTTTTCTTAAAATAATTAATCATTACAATATTCATGCAAATAATTTGGTTTCTTAACAATTCGACCACTTCTAGTTTTTTTATTTTCTACAACAATATTGTCAAAATTAAATGTAACAGACTTCTTGGCTTTACTATTTACTATGTCATTATTAGCTCCAAGATCAGTCTGTTCATCAAGACAATCTACAAAGTTATCCACATCACAATTAACATATTCAAAATTTAAATTATCATTATTTTTCACAATGTCATTCATAATATCTTTGTTACAATTATTAAAGTCTATATCTCTAAAAGCTAAATTCTCAGTACAGTCATCATCTGTTACATTAACATTCGTTACCTTATCATAACATCTTTCATTTAATGTGTTATTTTGTATTATACATTCTAGGTCCTCATCATCATAATCATATGTATTTTTAACATTAAATTTTCTATATTTTGAACCTTTAAATATATTATATCTGTTTCTCAGAACTTTCTGCCCATTTTCCAATAATATTACATAGGATCTATCTTTATCCCCTTCTTTTACAATTTTACCTGGAATTAACTTATTCTTATTTCTATCTCTAATATAAACATTTTGTCCATTAAAGAATATTATTCCTTTACCCTTAAATTTCTTATCATGATACAATTTATATCTTTCATTTTTCTTTTGTACATAGTTTTTTATTTTCTTATACTTTGTTTCATAACCATTTCTATTCACAGGTAACAAAGAAGCTACTTGTCTACCAATCATCATCTCATTTGGCGACTTTAACTCATTATCAATAGGCGTATTCCTGTATTCTAACATAGCTAAATCAATATTTTTATTTTCTAATATACATTTTTTAAACATCCTTTTAACTGTTTGAATGTGGCGCTCAACCATCCCATTAGACCTAGCATAATAAGGTGTTGATGTCTTATGTTTAAACCCAAATTGCTGACAGAAATCTACAAATACAGAACTTCTGTATTGAGCTCCATCATCTGTATATAATAATTCAGGGATTCCCCATCTAGAGAATGATGTTTGTAAAGCTTTTATATGCTCCTCAGCTGATTGATTTTTTAATTCACTTATCTCTACATACTTAGTAAGATAATCTACTATTAATAAAAATATTTTATTATTTAAGAAAAACATATCCGCTCCTATTGTACTCCATGGTTTATTGGGAACTTCTCTTAATTTTAATGGTTCATAACTATGACTTTTTTGAAACTGTAAACAGATGTCACAATTTTTAATCATATCTTCTATTTCTTTATTCACATGTGGCCAATATAACAATCCTTTTATTCTATTTTTACACTTTTCATAACCCATATGATTGTAATGAATTTGCTTTAACATGTCAGAACGTAATGATTTTGGTACTAACAAAGCTGAATCTTTGAATATTAAACCGTTAGCTACATATAAGCTTTCTTTAATAGAATGATAAAACTTTAATTGAAATGGAATATCAGAATATTTAGGCCAATCATTTTGAATATAATTAATAAGCAATACCAAGTTTTCATCTTTAGCTGTTTCTTCTTGAAATATTTTTAATTTTTGCTCACTAATATTTAAATTTTCTATAATCATACAGACATGCATTTCTATCTTTTCATCAATATCCTGATTACATATGTTATCTTGTACATATGCCCTAGATAATGCATCAGCCACTAGGAGTTCTTTACCAGGTTTATATTTAATATCTAAGTCATAACCTTGTATGCGCATTCTTAATTTTTGCAATCTTAATGGAGTTTCGTTCATAGATTTTTTAAATATCTGTTCAAGTGGTTTATGGTCAGTTTCTACTGTAATTTGTTTGCCATATATGTATTGATGGAACTTTCCACATGCATATACAATTGCTAATAATTCCTTCTCAATTTGTGCCCATGATTTCTGCGACTCAGTTAATGATTTAGAAGCATAAGCTACTGGTGCATTATGTTGCAATAAAACTGCTCCTAACCCTGTACTACTACTATCAACCGACAATGTAATAGGACTATTTATCTCAAAATATTTTAAAACCGGTTCTGTAGTTAAGATTTGTTTTAATTTATTGAAAGCTTCCTTTTGTTTTTCACTCCATACAAATACAGAATTCTTTTTCACTAATTCTCTCAATGAATTTGTAATATCTGATAAGTTAGGTATAAATTTAGATACATAAGTTATGATTCCTAAAAATGTTTGTAACTCTTTTTTACTTGTGGGCTCTTTCATATTAACAATAGCTCTAATTTTCTCTGTATCAGGTCTAATACCTGTGCTACTCAATATATGGCCTACATATTTGACCTCAGTTACCCCAAACTGACACTTATCTTTGTTGAATTTTACTCCTGCTTGTTTAGCCCTGTTCAAAACTTGTTTTAATCTCTTATCATGGGATTCCTTAGATTCTCCCCATATTAACAATTCGTCAACATATTGTTCTACCCCTTCAATGTCACAAAATATGTCATGAAAACATTTACTAAAAACTTCAGGTGCTGAGTTTAAACCAAAGGGTAATCTTTTATAACAATACCTACCAAAGTCACCAGCATTAAATGTTGTATATATTTGACTCTTTTTTGATAATTTAATCATGTAAAATCCTTTAGAGGCGTCTAGCACCGAAAAATACTTGGCATTAGGCATTCTAGCGACTAATTCCTCAAAAGTACTCATTTTAAATCTTTCTCTGATTATACATTTGTTCAAATTCTGTGGATCTAAACAAAGTCTGATAGAACCATCGTTTTTCTTTGCCACAACCATAGAATTAACCCATTCAGTAGGCTCATTTACCTTTCTAATGACACCTAACTTCACTAATTTATCTAATTCACTTTTAATTTGATCTTGTAATTTAAATGGAATTTTTCTAGGTCTTTCTGCAATTGGTACACAATTTTCCTTTAATTTAATATCATATTCATATTTTAACTCACCTAAACCAGTGAATAATTCACTATATTCTGACACAATGTCACTTTTATTTACCAACTTTACCCTGTTAATAATACCAAGCTTTACTGCAGTTGAGTAACTTAAAATACTGGGTGTGTTAAAATCCACTACAAAGAGTTTACATAAACAGTCACTGTTGTTGTATCTTAATTTTGTATCACAAGTTCCAAGTATTTTGATCTCAGATCCATCAAAATTTGTCAATCTTATATTCCTACATGTATTTAGTTGCAATTTTAATTGATTCATTGTATTTCTATTTATGATATCCACTTGAGAACCTGTATCAATTTTAAATTTCATATATTTGTTATTTACTTGTATATTTATATACCACTTCTTGCTTACTGAGTTTACTGCATAAACTGTATCTATTCTAAGCTGTTCTATATTTTCACTGTTGACTACTGAACATTTATAAGTACAACATGAAGTAAAATGATTAAATTTATGACATTTTATACATTTTTTACCGTATGCTGGGCATTTACCATAACCATGAAACTTATTGCATTTTCTACATGGTCTTGATGTACTGGCATCTTTTTTAAAATGCTCACCTGACCTTTCTTGATAATTTGATTGTCTGCCACTGGATGTTCCTCGCGCACCATAACTTGCTTGACCTGGAGTTCTACTACGACCCCTGGCTTTTGGTTCTCGTTTATTTGCTGATAGGCGACTGTATGTTCCTTTGTTTACTGCACCTACTTCATTTGAGAATTCACTATTTAAAGTTTTTATTTGACTTTGAGCCACTTGTGCGGCTTTACATATACTCATGCACTTGTCAAGTGTCAGGTCTGGTATTCTTAGTAATTTTTCTCTGATATTACCATCAGTAATTCCAAGTACTATTTGATCTTTTATAAGACTATCCTTTAGGCTTCCAAAGTTACAATCTAAACTGAGAGATTTTAGTGCTGTATGGTATTCTTCGTATTGTTCGTCAGTTTTTTGTTTTCTTGAGAAGAATAGATATCTGTTATACGTTTCATTTGTAGGTGGACTACAGTTTTTCTCCAAACGTATGAGTACCTCATTGTATGATATGCTCGCCTTGTCCTCGAAACTATTATATATTAGCAGACCCTCTTCACCGATGCAGTGTAATAATAGAGCTTTTTTCTGTTCATCATTTAGACGTGTATCTGCTCCACTGGCGAGAAAATATAGGTCAAACCGCTGTTTCCAGTTTTCGAAACTTCTCTTTTTCGATTTCGACCCAACCAAAGATAATGGCGGCGGCGGTTGTAGTTGTTCCATCTCTTACCTCTTTTTACTTTGTTCAGCGTCAATTTTTAGTTATCCTCAGCGCCATGTATGATGTTTGTTTTATAATTAAACACCTTTTTATATGGTTTATACCATTTATTAGTATAATTATTGTACATTACAGTTACCGCTCGTGCCGCGATCCAGAGCGTCTCTCTGGCGTCTGCCGTGTTGCCAACCCTATATGTTAGTGTTGTTACTACTAATTATGTCTCCTCTCACAAACATCGCACTGCTATTTGGCAGAGCAAACATCTGCAACATTTAAATAGGTCGGCCATAAATAAATTATGGGTAGGAATAAAACTTCATATATTGCAATTTCCATTTCAAGTATGAATTTTCCATTAATAAAAGCAAATCTTCATCCATGTCTTCTAAATATGTAGCAAAGTTTGAGAACGACCAAACACATGTGCAATGTCACTCGTAGCTCGTTCGGCACTGTGAATACGCCAAGACCCGAACGCCCGCGCCCGCCACCGCACCCGCTAGTGCAGTCTGATTGACCACTAAGATGGTTCTTTTAAATGGAGGATGTAACAGCGGAGTGATGGAGTGGCGTGGGTTTCTTGACGGAGCGCGGAAGTTACAAGGTGCAAGCAGCCTAGGGCACAAAATTTTACTATTCAGAATATTGCACATAAATAAAGCGTCATTAAATCGCCTCCATTTATCTAAACTATCCATAGCAGTGCTTTAATTTTTCTCTGTAGAATTGTTTTATTTGTTTTCTTTTAGCTATGTCACTTGAGAATGCCAAGTGCCAGAGGAATCGCTGTCAGCTCGAAATATTCTAAATGATTTTTTAGTTTGCCACATTCCTAATTTAAAAGAAGAATGGATTGAGGCGACGGGAAATAAAGATGGATTCCCAACAAAGTATTGTACTTAGGTACTATTTGTTCGTTACATTTTGAGGAAGAACGGTTTGTAGAAGAGAAAAAGCATCAAACATTGATAAAAGCAGCATGTCCAACTATTTATGTACTGAAAACAACTAATGAAGTTAGTTAATTGATAAGATTATGTAACTTTCGAGTTTTTTATAAATTGTTTAATTTTACTCGAACTTGTCTTAGATCTAAAAGTTACGCCCGAAAAACTTTTACTATCACCAAAATAGATACCGCATGACGCAGGTTCTCAGCGGACACGGAAGTTTCGGGAGGTACCTGTGTCTGATGGGGAAGGAAGAAACGCCTGGGTGTCACCACTGCGAGGATCGCCCTGAGGACACAGTAGAGCATACGGTGCAAGATTGCCCCGCTTGGGCAGAGCACCGACGTGTCCTCACGGTGGCTATAGGCGGAGACCTCTCGCGCCCGGCACTGGTCGAGGCCATGCTGCGGGGCGAGACGGAGTGGGAAGCGGTCGCCTCCTTCTGCGAAGCAGTCATGCTATCGAGGGAGGAGGCGGGCCGCGTGAGGGAGAGGATGGCGTCCTCCCTCCAGCCCAGCCGCAGTGGTAGACGCCCACGGCGTCGGACGTCGGCCGACGATCTCCGGCCACCGTAGGCGCGGGCATGCGGACAGCGAGTAAAGGGCAACTCGCTGTTCGACCATGGACCATGCCCGGGTCGACGGCGCGTTGTGTTCCACGCGCGCCTCAAAGAGCGTCAGCAATATGACGAGGCCCCCCTGTAGAGGGCCGAAGCCTGCCGGGGTCGTGGGACTTATCCCATTACCGTGACCCCGGAACGTAAAGGGCTATTGAAGGAACACCGTGGATTTTAGTCAGTACAAGTCTGACAGTCCCTCCGACCCTGCCCGGGTTGGGAGGACTTATTTGATGATTTTACGACGTAAAAAAAAATCACCAAAATAGAGGAAATTAGAAAATGTATTTATTATTGTTATATAATGTATAGGTGCTTTATTTTATATTATAATGAAAGTAGTGTACAAGTCCCTACTACTAATACCACTTAATAATAAAACTAATAGTACTAATGTACGTTTTCTTGTGTTATTATTAATATTAATATCATAATAATACAAGCTAGCTGCTATGTAAATATTTCAGTTGATAAGATAATAGTGATCGTTTTGTTTATAAAATGACTAATGTTTTCGGATGTTAACGAACTTTATTTTCTTCTGTTTATCTTAATGAGATCTCTGTCACAAAATCGATATACGGCGCGACGTCTTTGAATCAATTTAGTTTTCCCATCACTAAATAGCGCTTGTGACGTCATAGTAGGTAGTCAAAAATGGCATGCTTTGTTTTCATACAGATCGTGATACCCCTGGAGTTTACTTAATTCACCTAGGTGCATTAACTATAGTATTCACAAACTTTAATCACTACTTGTAGCTATATTAATAATTAAAAGTTCAGTCTATATTCTTAGGCCGTGCGCGCACTGCCTTGCGGTGGCCGCAATTGCGGTAATTCTACCGCACCGGTAGAATAACCGCAATTTCAGGTGCGCCCACTGCGGCGAGAAAAACGCACCTTTTGTCTGACAATGTTGCCATACATACAGATTTCTTCGTATTTGTACATATTTTCGATGTGTGATTCAGATTAGCACTCGATACAAATTCTTATACAAACACACTGTATTGATAAAATTAACTGTTACAACTAAAGACAGAACTTGGCAAAATAAATTACCTAGATACCGCATTTATTACGTTACACACACTAATGTATGATTCTATTCTTTACTAGCTTTTGCCCGCGACTTCGTCCGCGTGGAATAGTTACTTTGGGCTAACGTTAAATTTAACCCCGATTTTGAAGCATTCTTCATTGGCGCTCCGCTCCTATTGGCCTTAGCGTAATGATATATAGCCTATAGCCTTTCTCTATAAATTGACTATTTAATTAAACAATATTTTTTCAATTGGAACCAGTAGTTCCTGAGATTATCGCGTTCAAACAAACAAACAAACTCTTCAGCCTTATATTATTAGTTTTAGTATAGATAGCTGTTGCTCGCGACTTCGTCCACGTTTCAGTCGATATTCGTAAAAAAAAAGTAGCCTATGTCCTTCCTCACGGTTCAGTGATTTTGATGTAACAGACAGATTAACTTTCGTAATTTAGTAGGGAAATATAATATGTCAATCTACAATACTGTTGAAAAATATCGCAATACCGAACCGCACAATATTATTGTTAATAGCTGTGCCCGCGACTCCGTCAGCGTGTAACTTCTTGTGTGTTATTAAGTTAACGTATTGGTAATATTGTTTTTTAAATTGGTAAAATTAAATTATTTTTAATTATTCGTAGTGTCGCACATACGTAAATCTATCTATACTTATAATAAATCTGTAGAGAGGTCAATTCTGTACATGAAATATATTATTACTACAAATTATTTATTACAAAATCTTATATATTACTACAAAATCTTAGAATGGAAAGTTTAATCACCAACTTACGATTTGTTTGTTCTTCTAAAAAGTGAGTGTCCTTCATTTAATCATGAAGTATTGTTTAGTGCAATTGTGTCCCGCATAGGCGATTGCCTTTCTGCCGAAGATCAAGTAACTCTCAAAGAATTTTGCCGGAGATTCACGCGAGCTGCTTTAAACAGGTGGCAGAAATCTAAACGATTCTTTGATAAGTTTAGAAATACGTACGGAGAGTGGTTGCAAGCAAATATTGATTGGCCGAGTTGCGTGCAAACTTTAATAAATCAAGAACCAACTGTTGATGAGATACCAAGAGCACGCTCAGTCTCTCCAGAACCTTCGACATCATCGACTGTTGGAACAATGACAAAAAGGTCCCGAAAACCATTCAAAGATCTGGGAAGCAAACAGAAAAAGAGAAGATCTAGTGAGCACATAGGCGAGGATTCCTGTGAATTGGCATATGCAGCTGCAGCACGTTTAAAAGAAGAAGGTTATGAAGATATCGCATCTGTAATCAATTATATGATCAAAAATCCAGAAGCTGCCGTTAAAATCAAGGAAAGCATTAAGAAAACAGTAATATTTACACCAGAGAAAGCACCTGGATTGCTTCTTTCACTTGAGCTTTCAAAGTGGCAATATATTACGTTGCGAGAGACTGCCATTCGGGAAGGTGCTAAGGATATTTACCCATCCTACTATAAACTGCAACAAACTAAGCTTGCATGCTACCCTCCTAATCAATCAGTATCAGTTACGGATTCATCAGCTAGAATTACACTTCAAGCTTTACTTGACATCACGGTGAAGCGGATTCTTCAAAGTCTTTCTGATAATGTGGAAAATAAGCAGTTAAAGCTGATATCGAAGTGGGGATTTGATGGTGCTTCCAATCAAAGCCGATACAAGCAGAAAATGGACGGCGAGCATGATGATTCAAGCATTTTCATGACCTCCTTGGTGCCACTGAAACTGACAGATGGAGATAATACTATATGGACAAACCCGAAACCATGCTCAACTTTTTATTGTCGTCCGGTTCAGTTCACTTTTGTAAAAGAAAGCCATGCAGTTGTCATTGATAACAAAAGAAAAATGGATGAGGAAATTGAGGCCTTAACCCCACAGAGTGCATTAATAGTAACAGGGTGACTCATAAACTAATGATGACAATGATCGATGCAAAAGTCTGCACGTACCTTTCTGAAGCTAGATCAAATGCATCATGCTACCTGTGCTTAGCAAAACCAACAGAAATGAACCACTTAGATGCTGTAACATCAAAAACTGTGTGTTCTGACATATATGAATTTGGCCTATCATCCCTACATGCCCGTATAAATTGCATGGAATGTCTGTTACACATTGCGTACAGACTTGACTTCAAACAGTGGGCAGCAAGAAGTAATGAGCATAAAGATATGTTACAAAACAGAAAAAAAAAACATTCAAAATAAATTTAAAGAGGAGCTCAATCTGTTAATTGATATAGTAAAACAAGGCTCGGGAACTACCAATGACGGGAATACCGCAAGGAAGTTTTTCGAGTTTCCCAATAAAACTGCAGCTATTACTGGGTTGGATCAAAACCTGATAAAAAGATTTGCTGTTATTTTGCAAGCAATAACATCTGGTGAGAAGATCGATGTCATCAAATTTAAAGATTTTGCTCGCAAAACAGCAGAAAAGTACGTGGAATTATACGACTGATACTACATGTCATCAACCGTACATAAACTATTAATACACGGAGCTGACATAATCGAAAAAAATGATATTGTCCCGATTGGGACTCTCTCGGAAGAAGCCTCAGAGTCTCGAAACAAAGATTTTAGGAGGTTCCGGGAACATCATTCGCGGAAAAGAAGCAGGCAAGATTCTAATCAAGATATCCTAAATATGCTTGTTGTTTCTTCGGATCCTTTTCTAAGTGCACAAAGGCCGAAGTTAGATGCCAAAAGGAAGACAACCTTTTTTGCCGAAACTCTCGACCTAATACAGTTTCCGGAAACTGAGTTCGAGTTTGTAGGTATATCCGATCTGGATTCTGACTCGGAATTGGAGTCCGACAACGAAAGTTGTAAAGAAAATTTGTAAAATTTAATTATTTTTCTTTATGTTCTTTTGTTATTTATGTTAGTTTATTGTACCAATATGTTTAGTTAATAATTTCATAAATTATAGTTTCAAATATGTATTTTGTATAATTGAATTTATTAGATATTATTTTTGTTACTTCTGTTTTATTTAAATTACCTATCAATAAAAAGTTTATATACAGTCTTTTTTTTTCACATATTCTTAATATTTGGGGAAAAAGCATGCTTCCTAACGATGTTCTTAACTTTGACACAGTTCATGGATCGTTTTGAACAGTTTCATATGTTAAAATAAATAATGTTAGTACTATAATCCCCTATAAGGATATTATTATTATTATGTGTCCGGTTATGTTGTAATCATACTTTTAGGGTATGATCAATTAACAATTTCATTCCCCTATCTTTCAAAAAGAAGCGACAGCATGGGCACTTTGACACTGATATTCAACTATTTGGTATTGTTGGAAATCTTACAAGATCAACAAGACACTACACACCTCTGTCTGGTCCTTCAGGTCTATAGGGGTGATGCTATTTTATGATAAGAGTTGTTAAAGCTCTGAATTCTTCAACTTAAACACTAAAAGGAACGTTTAAATATGTAAAAATAAATAAAAATATTTTGACGATTTTTAAAAAAAAAAAGGCATCTACAACCATTATGTAACGTATGTCAAAAAATCATAAATAATTAGTACTATAACCCCCTATAAGGATATTACGGTTATCGCTGCCGTTTTAGAGATATTTCGATTTTTCATACCAGCTCCATACAAAATTTTCGTAAAAAAATTATAATTCCTTCGTTTCTGTGCAGAATCAATTCTGGTGTCATTTTTGTATATTGTTATAACTAATAGAATTGATATCCGGCAAAAAAACTCGCACTTGCAAAATAAAATGCCTAAGTCTATGAAAGCCGATTTTCAGCCCACCGTGCGCCGCTTGTCCCCCACTCTAGCTCCACTACAAGCAAGAGGCCCGTTACGTATGCGAATTACGCACACAAAAAAATTACACACACTTAAATCGAGAGCTTGCTACTGATTGTAACTCACTGTCGATAAACATGCGCTGTGCATCACGGCCAATCAGGGCAAAGGACGATACGTCAATGGTTGAAGTGTGGAGGACGCAATGCATGCAGTACATTGTAAGCGGACTTGGTCATTGCATTGATTAAGCGAGTACACATCGGGCAATGTATATTTTTTGTAACTTGTTGCAATAATGTTGTTAATTAATGTTCGGAATTTCATAGTGATCAGAATATTTTTGTTTTTTACAAATGTTATTTTCGGCTTACCGATGGTTTAAAGTAGAGCCCTGTGTTCCGAAGCGCACTAAACGTGGTGAATGAATTGATCGGTCGAGCTATGATTTTCGTATCATAAATGTGGCGCGCTCGCCACGCCCATATTACCATTCCAATACAAAAACATTTATGTATATTTTTTTTGCTGTGGAGTTACCAAAAAAGCCATATTTTATACTTTTCTAAATACAATCTACCAGGATCACATGAATAAAGGATTAAAAAAATTATGTCGAATGCGACCACTACTTACTGAATTACGGTCTGTAAGTTAAAAAAGAAAGCTTAATGGGAAAGCTTTACAGGCTTTCCCATTAAGCTAACTTTTTTTTTAAATATAGCTAGTAATGGGTAATCTTGTTAACCCCTCCAACTTAGCAATTTTTTTTTGTACACCATAACAGAATCATTACATTACATATAAATATGCTTGTTTGGAGTGGGTTCACGTCAATAGTGTAATGGGTGGGGTTCGAACTCGTGACCTCTCGATCACAAGTCCGACACCTTATCCATTAGGCTATTGACGCTCAACATTTTCACTAACAGTATCATAGAACTTAAAACGGGATATTTATTATGTATGTGTATTTAGTGTTCCCAAAGTGATAGTGTAGAAGAAAAAATACTTAGAACTTGTTAAGTACCTATCGTGTAACCCGGTATCTAGGATGTGGTCACATAGGCGCTCCGTATTTAATAATGGTACTATGTGCAAGCTGACTAGAGGTCAATAAGGCTAGGGAGTTTGATAGAAGAAAAATACACAAAAGCTGTTTTAGCAACTCTTTATGTAACCGCGTATCGTTACAATTTTATCAAACAGAATTCATTGACCACTAACTATTTACAGATTAAATAATTACACTTACAAGTTCTTGTGATAAATTAAAGTACTAATACTAACATTTTTGTTGACATTAGTCAATGAAAAAAATAATGCTATTTACAATTCCAAATGGACGTCTAATGTTTAACACTAGACAGATAGGAATAGAGCTGCGTCAACTTAAAAAAAAAAGAACTGAAAATTCTAATTTGACTCACTGAAGTACAGAGTAAATCGAAACAAATCTTAGCGAAATATATAATAGAATATGCATGCAATTTGTAATATTATTTAAAGGTAATTGCAATTAAAGTTTCAAAAGGAGAGGCAGTTATTCCACCGATGAACGAGTAGCGAGTAAAGCTAGCATCTGAAAACGAGTTGGCGAGCAACAAGCAGCGAGTTTGTTGTTCCGATAGTTTAGTCTCCGAGTTATCATCCGGTTGGTCTCTCAGCGTGAGTTCTGACCGCCAAGTGATCGCTGAGCGAGTATTATCTTTGACAGCTCTTGTCGCTCAACGACGGAACTGTGAAGCGAGTACTCGCTGGCACTGTGAACTGTCAGCGGTCGACTATTAATATATGCATCTCTCTTACACAGAAAGTATATCTATTGTACGTTTCTTGAGCGAGAAATAAGCTGACAGTTAATCGTTTCCTGGCTGGCGGTGGGATAACTAACTTAGCTCGGTTTCACTGACTTTTATTTCCTTGGCACCTAGGCTTTTTGCATCTCAGAATTGATGACTTCGTTTTACCAGATAACGCCTTTAAGTACCTGGACTATTTCTGTTCTTATTAAGTTATTAATTGCCTGAATTACTAGACATAAATAACATAATATTAAACATTAATTGTGACAGTACTAACATAAGGTTGTTTCTAGAACGAAAATAGGGTTATTTTGTTACACAAATACATAATGTTAAGTTCGCAACTGGTAAAATAAGGATCCCTTTAGAAATCGTACCACTTACGAACATCGAACACTCTGTTCGTCGAATATGTTTGCGGCGATCCTATTAGTATGTCCTGTATGGACGGTGTTCGGAGCTTTAATGAATGTTACGAAACAAAAATATTCACATAGAACTTAGGAGGGTACATGCGGGGCGGCAGAGTGGTAGCTAATCCTACCTATACTTCAGTTCTTTATTGTGCGCGAACTCAGTTCAACTATATTTCGTTACGTTCATATTAGAAAATGCAGTCCATACGTACGAACCAAATGTTCAAGTGTGATATTTGTGTTCGCTATGTTTCGTGTTCGTACGTGCGTACACGGCTATACGGGTACCATTGCATAACAAAGCCATTTTTAATATTCGAGTTGGGTACAAGTCTAAGTAGAGCACTGCCTTAAATCAATAGTTTGGATGTTGGGCCAGTACAGGAACACACAATAGTTCTTCAATTAGTACATTATAACTAAATGACATTTGGAATGAACTATACAACTAATATAAGTTCAAAACGGTTTTCATTTTTAGTAACAACGTAGTCCAAATCGTCGACAAGCTGTATGCCAGCGTGTATGATGCATACACTCCATTGCAGGTTATAGAATATACTTATAAAATGTATGGGACACATGCTTATACATTTTATAATACGGCTGATGAATAACCAATGAAAAATATCTATGGGATGTCCCATAGATATTTATTTAAATATTACACGTTATTAACGGGGAATAAACCTAATCAGCCCAACACTGTTTTTGATCGACATTCAAATTGCAGATCACAATAGATAGCTAGATAGATAGATCGGTCTGATCTGAGAACCTACCAAAGGGTAGGTCTTGACCAATACACTGTTATACAAAGACAAAAGAAATAGAGAAGCACTTATAGATATTTATAGTTATTTCCATAAAAAAGTCATTTATGCTATTATTAGAAACTGTCACCTTTAAAAAGTGATACCAGTGAGACAATTTGGACTAGAGAATAGCCTTTTGAACACCACCCTCTATGCCAAGTCATAAATTCATCATATTTTTAGACATATATTTGACATTGGCATATAACTATAATAATTACAACTTGTATATCTACATTCCTATATTTTATACAAGGAAAAACAGTTCCTAGTACTGATTCCACGGCACATTGTCTATAGCATGCTTCTTTAGTTTATGTTTCTTTAAATATTTCGAATCAATGAAAGCTTCTCCACAAATAGAGCACACATAAGGTCGCTCCCCTGTATGTGTCCGGAGATGAACCACTAAATTACCTTTCAATGCAAAGAACTTCATACAAACTGAGCATCCAAACTTCTTCTCCCGAGTATGTGTCAGCTGATGAGTCCGTAAATGAGTTTTTGTTTTAAAACGTAAAGAACAAAGTTGACATGGAAAGGGCCTCTCATTAGTATGTACTCGTTCATGCATGAGTAGCATTGCCTGGCTCGAACATCCTTTTCCACAAATGCTACATTCAAACCTCTTTGCATTCTTTACTTTCAAGTTCTTGTGGGTTAATATGTGAGTTTGCATATCTTTCTTTGAAGGTAACACTTCACCACACTCAGAGCATAACAACTCTGTTGGATCAACAATGTGTGTGCTTTCAATATGTTGCTCTAATGCAGACTCCACCGAAAACATCTTCTTGCACAGCGAACAAGCATAACCTAGCAATTTACCAAGATTCGTGGTTATTTCCTGCTTAACAGTCTTCATCAACTCTTCTTTAACCTTTATAACTTTTGATTTCGAGCAGTCTTCAGATTCTTTGTGATTGGTCAATGCAGCCTTATTCCCAAATGACTGATCACACTGGTTGCATGCATATGGGTTCATATGTGTTAACCGATGTGTTTGCATTGTGATTTTTTGATGGAAACGTTTGAAACAGATGTCACATTCAAACTCTCTGATGCCACTGTGAATCATCATATGACGTTTCAAATTGTTTGGATTGGCAAATGTCTTGAAACACACATTGCAGCGAGGTTTGATGTTGTTGTGCCCATATTTGATGTGCTGCGTCAAAGCATTACGTCTGATAAGCTGGTTGCAGAATGGACAGGTTATTAGAAGGCCTGTACTACTGTGAAGTAACATATGCCCAGTTAGAATCTCTGCAGATTCAAAGCCTTTACCACATAAGTTACACAAATGTTCCCCAGCAGGATTGTGCTTGTACTGATGCTTCTCATAGTCAGCTAAGTCTTCAAACTGTTCTCCACAGTCACATAAGAATGTCCCATCCTCTTGTTGGAGTACTGTAGCAATTTGGCTATCATCAGCATATTCTATAACCAATTCTGAACCATCATATTTCAGGATTTGGAATTGGGATGAATCATCACCTTCACAAAATATCACTTCTTGTGACAATGCATCTCCATCTTCATCTTCATTAGTTACTAGTTGGGAATCAGTCAAGTATTGAATCCTGTCGTTACTTTTCAACAAGATAGTGCCATCAGAGTCTGTTGTAGTCAATATTTTGATAAAGTTTTTTGCATTAGGCAGATCTTTAATAACTTCAGAAGCAATATTCTCAATGGTTTCATTGTCTTGTCCCTCCTCTATTGTAGACAGATTCTGTTCATGAGACATGCTGTCCTGATTTTCGTCTATGTTCATGGCTCCTTCAAAATCATCGGTTTCCTGACTCTCTTCCTCATTTTCTAGGATAGTAGCTGGTACGTTAGCTGAGACTTTGGTGTTGGACATGAGGAATGATTCAATTGAATCTTCAAAGTGACTCTGAGAGCTTTGAGTATCATGCTGTTTGTATGTAGTTGTAGTCTCCTCACTCATTCCAACATCTTCAAATACCTCTTCTTTGATGTTAGCCACTTGTAATAGATTTTCTTTTTCCTTGTCTTTGGGGTCATCTATGACTAAGACGTAATAGTAATCATCATCGCTATCTGTGGGTTCTTGCTTAATTATAGCTTCAAGTTGCTTAACAGGATCGTTCCCGAAGTTATCGTCTTCGACGTCTTCATATTTAACGAGATTATCACTTTTAGATATATCTAATACAGTGTTAAGCTGTAGACGCAGTTCATTGTCCATTTTGATACACTGTTTGCGGAACTGGTACGCGGAGTTCATGATGGCATAACAATCTGAGCAGAGTTTCTGCGGTAGACCATCGTCTTCTTTTACCTGGAATTGATCGGAGCATTCATTAAAAATGAGACTAAAGTGCAGTTCATACAACATGGGTAAGGACTTTCAAACCTAACTGAACTGTGGTGGTGCTATGGTTATGTTCCCAATTGTAGGACACAGGCCTTCAATGATCTGCTCTTAATTTGAAGTGTTAGTGCCATTAAATGTAATTCGTTTGTTAGACACACTATAAAGTGATAACACAATAAATAAAATATGAGTTTAGTCAATATTAAGAATAGTAAAGCTAACCAATCAAATGCTGTGTAGGGTTGGAATAACAGTCTCGTTGGACAATTGCAAATTATATCATTGCGGAACTGTAAATGTGGAGGGATAGAAATGGGCGAGGCAGCGATAGCATAACCGTTAACAGGACTGAATGGAGAAAAAAACGGTTTTGCAAAAAATCAAACCGACTTCCATATCAAAACACTACAAAGCCAAAAATAATTTTAATTTCGGAAGACGGTGTGAAAAAAAAAGAAAATACAAAACCAATAACACCGTCTACCGAAATTAAAATTATTTTTGGCTTTGTAGTGTTTTGATATGGAAGTCGGTTTTATTTTTTGCAAAAAAGTTTTTATTTTCGCGCTTTTTAGTGGGTCAGTTTGTAATTAATTTAGTTACAAAAGCCAAAATGTCAACTACTTATAACCTTTTACAAAATATTGCTTTTCCCTATGCAGAGCCGTTGATTTTTGAAGAGTTCTGGTATTTGACCATTAGCTCTACTTCACCATAATATGCATTGTGACGAGCAAAAAGTGCTACACATCCATATCAAATTTCCCTCGATTTCTCCATGATTCCATTATCAGATCCTAATGTGATGACAATGGGACCAACTAGAAAGTATACTCTTTCAAACTAAAAAACAATTTTCCAAATCGGTCCAGCCGTCTTTGAGACATGAGGTAACATACATAAAAAAAAAGAAAAAAAAAAGGGTTCAAGACGAACTGAGAACTTCCTCCTTTTTTGAAGTCGGTTAAAAAAAGACTTTCCAAATCGGTTCGTAAATGATGTATGCGCGAACAAAAAACGCAATGCAGAGTAAACGAAAAGATCGTCAATGTAGATTTTTTTTTAGACTTTTGTTGATTTTTCAGAAACGGCTCGTCCGATTTCGATAAAATTTTCATGGGACCCTTTGGGAAGTATACCCTTTCCAACAAAAAAAGAATTTTTCAAATCGGTTGGCAAGCGACGGAGTTATGCGTGGCCAAACATAAAAAAAAATACAAACATCCGAATTGAGAACCTCCTCCTTTTTTAGAAGTCGGTTAAAAAAGAACGTGTTGCGCCGATCCTAAGTAACGTGGGATAAGGGCAGGAAGATGTTAATTAAAGCGATACGACACATGACTCGAAAGAGATTTAATGAAATAAATAACATTTACTACAGGTCCTTGACCTTCGATAAACAATTGTACTAGATGCCCGATATTCGCTTTTAAAACGACCCGAAAAATAGGGTCACAAATAGTTTTGTGGCCCTATTTCAAATTAGTATGGTACAACCATAGCAAACATTTAGACCCGCCGCACGGTGGGCTGAAAAACGGCTTTCATAGACTTAGGCATTTTATTTTGCAAGTGCCAGTTTTTGTGCCGGATATCACTTCTATTTGTTATAACAATATACAAAAATGACACCAGAATTGATTCTGCACAAAAACGAAGGAATTATAATTTTTTTACGAAAATTTTGTATGGAGCTAGTATGAAAAATCGAAATATCTCTGAAACGGCAGCGATAACCGTAATATCCTTATAGGAGGTTTTAGTACTAATTATTTATGATTTTTTGACATACGTTACATAATGGTTGTAGATGCCTTTTTTTTTTAAATCGTCAAAATATTTTTATTTATTTTTACATATTAAACGTTCCTTTTAGTGTTTAAGTTGAAGAATTCAGAGCTTTAACAACTCTTAACATAAAATAGCATCACCCCTATAGACCTGAAGGACTAGACAGAGGTGTGTAGTATCTTGTTGATCTTGTAAGATTTCCAACAATACCAAATAATTGAATATCAGTGTCAAAGTGCCCATGCTGTCGCTTCTTTTAGAAAGATAGGGGAATGAAATTGTTAATTGATCATACCCTAAAAGTATGATTACAACATAACCGGACACATAATAATATCGACACAAAAGGAATTTTAAAACCTTGCATACGTTCAAAATACAAAATAACATATTGTGTAGTCATCTAATGAGTCTGATGACAAGTAATTAAGTAATTAGAATGATGGTTGTAGTCTTCTGATTCTAATGAGCCTATTAAGTGATTAAATGATTTGAAATATCTCGCAACAATACCAACTAAGAACTGCATTCACCTTTTTATAATTAGTGAGCTAATGTGATTTGCTAATGTTGATTAGTTCTACTATGAGTTCTACGAAATGTTTTTACGATTATAAATTTTTATTATCATATCTTTTATAACTTTAATGAGGGTAGTTAACTAATTATTGACTTTATACAATAAAAGGGCTATAATTTTGTTCCATAATTTAGATTGTTCACAACCGTGTAACTGCTAACACTAAAACTATTTGCTTTGCGACTACAAAATCTTAGAATGGAAAGTTTAATCACCAACTTAGATTTGTTTGTTCTTCTAAAAAGTGAGTGTCCTTCATTTAATCATGAAGTATTGTTTAGTGCAATTGTGTCCCGCATAGGCGATTGCCTTTCTGCCGAAGATCAAGTAACTCTCAAAGAATTTTGCCGGAGATTCACGCGAGCTGCTTTAAACAGGTGGCAGAAATCTAAACGATTCTTTGATAAGTTTAGAAATACGTACGGAGAGTGGTTGCAAGCAAATATTGATTGGCCGAGTTGCGTGCAAACTTTAATAAATCAAGAACCAACTGTTGATGAGATACCAAGAGCACGCTCAGTCTCTCCAGAATCTTCGACATCATCGACTGTTGGAACAATGACAAAAAGGTCCCGAAAACCATTCAAAGATCTGGGAAGCAAACAGAAAAAGAGAAGATCTAGTGAGCACATAGGCGAGGATTCCTGTGAATTGGCATATGCAGCTGCAGCACGTTTAAAAGAAGAAGGTTATGAAGATATCGCATCTGTAATCAATTATATGATCAAAAATCCAGAAACTGCCGTTAAAATCAAGGAAAGCATTAAGAAAACAGTAATATTTACACCAGAGAAAGCACTTGGATTGCTTCTTTCACTTAAGCTTTCAAAGTGGCAATATATTACGTTGCGAGAGACTGCCATTCGGGAAGGTGCTAAGGATATTTACCCATCCTACTATAAACTGCAACAAACTAAGCTTGCATGCTACCCTCCTAATCAATCAGTATCAGTTACGGATTCATCAGCTAGAATTACACTTCAAGCTTTACTTGACATCACGGTGAAGCGGATTCTTCAAAGTCTTTCTGATAATGTGGAAAATAAGCAGTTAAAGCTGATATCGAAGTGGGGATTTGATGGTGCTTCCAATCAAAGCCGATACAAGCAGAAAATGGACGGCGAGCATGATGATTCAAGCATTTTCATGACCTCCTTGGTGCCACTGAAACTGACAGATGGAGATAATACTATATGGACAAACCCGAAACCATGCTCAACTTTTTATTGTCGTCCGGTTCAGTTCACTTTTGTAAAAGAAAGCCATGCAGTTGTCATTGATAACAAAAGAAAAATGGATGAGGAAATTGAGGCCCTTAACCCCACAGAGTGCATTAATAGTAACAGGGTGACTCATAAACTAATGATGACAATGATCGACGCAAAAGTCTGCACGTACCTTTCTGAAGCTAGATCAAATGCATCATGCTACCTGTGCTTAGCAAAACCAACAGAAATGAACCACTTAGATGCTGTAACATCAAAAACTGTGTGTTCTGACATATATGAATTTGGCCTATCATCCCTACATGCCCGTATAAATTGCATGGAATGTCTGTTACACATTGCGTACAGACTTGACTTCAAACAGTGGGCAGCAAGAAGTAATGAGCATAAAGATATGTTACAAAACAGAAAAAAAAACATTCAAAATAAATTTAAAGAGGAGCTCAATCTGTTAATTGATATAGTAAAACAAGGCTCGGGAACTACCAATGACGGGAATACCGCAAGGAAGTTTTTCGAGTTTCCCAATAAAACTGCAGCTATTACTGGGTTGGATCAAAACCTGATAAAAAGATTTGCTGTTATTTTGCAAGCAATAACATCTGGTGAGAAGATCGATGTCATCAAATTTAAAGATTTTGCTCGCAAAACAGCAGAAAAGTACGTGGAATTATACGACTGATACTACATGTCATCAACCGTACATAAACTATTAATACACGGAGCTGACATAATCGAAAAAAATGATATTGTCCCGATTGGGACTCTCTCGGAAGAAGCCTCAGAGTCTCGAAACAAAGATTTTAGGAGGTTCCGGGAACATCATTCGCGGAAAAGAAGCAGGCAAGATTCTAATCAAGATATCCTAAATATGCTTGTTGTTTCTTCGGATCCTTTTCTAAGTGCACAAAGGCCGAAGTTAGATGCCAAAAGGAAGACAACCTTTTTTGCTGAAACTCTCGACCTAATACAGTTTCCGGAAACTGAGTTCGAGTTTGTAGGTATATCCGATCTGGATTCTGACTCGGAATTGGAGTCCGACAACGAAAGTTTTTATTTTTTTTTTTTTTTTTTTTTTTTTTTTTTTTTTTTTTTTTTTAGAATAGGTTCGCGTTTGACCACCATCTCACCTGATGGTAAGTGATGATGTGGTCGAAGATGGAGCACGCTT
Organism: Tholera decimalis; assembly: GCA_943138885.2. Lineage (NCBI taxonomy): Eukaryota > Metazoa > Arthropoda > Insecta > Lepidoptera > Noctuidae > Tholera > Tholera decimalis. The sequence goes on from OW964570.2 coordinate 11,561,382, forward strand.
ACCTAAAAGTAACCTATTCACTCTTGACTTAAAGACTCCTAGGTTATAGCTATTGTTGTTGTTGTAAAGAAAATTTGTAAAATTTAATTATTTTTCTTTATGTTCTTTTGTTATTTATGTTAGTTTATTGTACCAATATGTTTAGTTAATAATTTCATAAATTATAGTTTCAAATATGTATTTTGTATAATTGAATTTATTAGATATTATTTTTGTTACTTCTGTTTTATTTAAATTACCTATCAATAAAAAGTTTATATACAGTCTTTTTTTTTCACATATTCTTAATATTTGGGGAAAAAGCATGCTTCCTAACGATGTTCTTAACTTTGACACAGTTCATGGATCGTTTTGAACAGTTTCATATGTTAAAATAAATAATGTTAGTACTATAATCCCCTATAAGGATATTATTATTATTATGTGTCCGGTTATGTTGTAATCATACTTTTAGGGTATGATCAATTAACAATTTCATTCCCCTATCTTTCAAAAAGAAGCGACAGCATGGGCACTTTGACACTGATATTCAACTATTTGGTATTGTTGGAAATCTTACAAGATCAACAAGACACTACACACCTCTGTCTAGTCCTTCAGGTCTATAGGGGTGATGCTATTTTATGATAAGAGTTGTTAAAGCTCTGAATTCTTCAACTTAAACACTAAAAGGAACGTTTAAATATGTAAAAATAAATAAAAATATTTTGACGATTTTTTAAAAAAAAAGGCAGCTACAACCATTATGTAACGTATGTCAAAAAATCATAAATAATTAGTACTATAACCCCCTATAAGGATATTACGGTTATCGCTGCCGTTTTAGAGATATTTCGATTTTTCATACTAGCTCCATACAAAATTTTCGTAAAAAAATTATAATTCCTTCGTTTCTGTGCAGAATCAATTCTGGTGTCATTTTTGTATATTGTTATAACTAATAGAAGTGATATCCGGCAAAAAAACTCGCACTTGCAAAATAAAATGCCTAAGTCTATGAAAGCCGATTTTCAGCCCACCGTGCGCCGCTCATTGCAACTTTTTGTCACTTAGTCAAGTGCTATGAAAACTATACTGAGTGCGCTCATTATGGTGACTTGATAAGACGGTGACAAATAGTTGTAGCGACAGGCAGTACCGGAGTGACGTGACTGTCACTCGCCCTGTACATTACTATGGGAGTCCGCTCACCGGTGACTTTTTGTCACTCAGCCGTAAAGATGGGCGTTTAAACGAAAAGCATATAATAAAACATGTTATTTAAAATAAGCGTATAAGCAGATTAGTTTGACAACCTCGTTGAAATCCATTACAAAAATGAACGCGATAGACATGTATCAGTTATAACAAAACGCAACTGAAAACGGTTGCCGTAGCAATAACGTTAGGTATCGGTATCGTCTCAACCGGCAACGGTTATCAATCTGCAGAGTACGAGTAGCGAGCGAGTAGCTACAACTCAACGCGCAACTACGAAAACATTAGAAACCGAAACCGATCATAACCAACCGGCAACTGGCAACCATGCCTTCCCTCTCTCACTTAGCCGATAATTAGGTGCAAGAAAGAGAAGATGTGATTATCGTTTTGTTGGCATGCATTGGTTATCATGGATATCTTAAGGAAATAATATGGTTGTATATACCAATTGCTGGTCTAATGATGAACAGTTTTGATGTGTTTGTCGGTTATCACCAGTGATCGGAGTAGGTAGATTGATTTTACGTACTTGCATCATGAATAGTCATAGAAATCATAACATGGATAAGCCTTTTTTCCGGGATTTCATTTTGGTACTTACGGGATTGAATCAAATATTGTGAATGTAAAGATTTTTAAACTACACTACTACATTGAAATTTATAGAATGCGATAGATAAACGTTTAAAATTGTTTTATTCTTATTTATCAAGTAATAAAGTGAATCTTAATTTTGTGCGTCCATTCGAAACTTACATATGACTAATTTAGTAGTTATTTCTTGCAAGTTATTATCTGCTGCTTGTAATTATTATATATTATATTCTTGAATAAATAAATAAAAATAACTTTTTATACTCCTTAATATTTTTTCGCATTCAGTGCAATAACTTTTTATGAATATGAAAACAGGTAAAAATGAAATAAAAAGCAGTTTATATCAAAATCAACATATTTATTGATAAAAATATGTCTAATCATCATTTTCATTAAAAAGACAGCAAAAGAGTTGAACATTTCTTATTCATATTGTTATATTCTTCATCCTACATTACAATATTTGAAATTCCTAAAAAATCTTAATTCTTACAAAATCCCGGAGTCATATCCACATTAATATATACGTGCCAGTTCATTGACCCCAAATCAATCTACCTACTCCGATCACTGTCAGTGATCGGAGTAGGTAGATTGATTTTACGTACTTGCATCATAAATAGTCATAGAAATCATAACATGGATAAGCCTGTTTTCCGGGATTTCATTTTGGTACTTACGGGATTGAATCAAATATTGTGAATATAAAGATTTTTAAACTACTACAATTGAAATTTTTAGAATGCGATAGTTAAACGTTTAAAATTGTTTTTGTCTTATTTATCATATAATAAAGTGAATCATACTTTTGTGCGTCCATTCAAAACTTAAATGTGACTAATTTAGTAGTTATTTCTTGCAAAGTAGCTATTTCTGAAAAGTTTGTTTGTTTGCTTGAACGCGCGAATCTTTGAAAGTACTGGGTGGATTTGGATGAAATTTGGTATGGAAGTAGATTGAAGCTTGAGGAAGGTTATGGGCTACTTTTTACGCGACTGCAAAAAAGGAGAGTTATGTTTTTACCGTGATAGAATCCACGAGAGCGAAGCCCCGCGTGAGTACTAGTATTGATATATTCTTCATCCTACACATCACAATATCTGTTTCCTAAAAATCTTAATTATTACAAAATCCCGGAATCCCGGAGGCATATCCATATTAGTATATACATGCCAGTTCATTGACCCCAAATCAATCTACCTACTCCGATCACTGGTTATCACAGATATTTTTACTAAATAGAAATACTTTTAGAACTAAAGTTATTAAGGAACTGAATATATTAGATACCAGTCATTTTGAAGTTGCTGACTAATTTGAAAGTTTGTTGAGTTATTAAAATATAATAGGTAGTTTACTTGAATGTGAACTAAACTGAACTAACTAGCTTGACTCTTCATCACATCATACCTCTTAGCGTATGTATATGTAATATGTGGAAAATGTTGTTGTGATTACGTTGTTTTTTTTTTGTTATAACTTACTTATTATTGTCTTTATTTTCAATTATTATTATTTACTTACTTATTATTATTATGTTTAATGTAATGACGTTTTTTCCAACATGTTTCTGTGTGTGTCTGTTTCGAATTATTGAGTGAATTATACTTGTGCCGGTGTCGGTTGTCGGCTTTCTTGTCGGTTATTTGAAGAACTTGTTAATTGTTTTATGATTTCTGTTTTTGGAGATTTGAGACGATTTATTATTTTCTAAAAAGAGACTATAATTCTTTAGTTTATAAAAGTTAAGTGTGTAATCGTAGTTGTGTATTAAATTTAAGTGTGTAAATAGACAATGCAAACACAGTTTAATAATAGTTTTTAGTGCTAGATATACTCGTGTAGACATAAACTGACTTATAAAAATGAATTTAATTACATAAATCGAGTGTCGTTCAACTCCCTAAAGCTTAGCTTGTCTTTCATACAATGGTACACTCTATAATCGTTACACCCAGTCTCGATAACGACAGCAATTAAATAATAAAATGTACTTTTTAAGTGGCCGAAATTAGTAAAAACTGCGAAGATATAGGTTCTTTTGTTACTTTATTATTCTAGTACGTAATAAACTAAACTGTCGGCATCATAAATACTGAACTTTTTACGACATCTGTTTTTTCGCAAACAAATTGCACGTGTAGACGGTTATTAGTAGGATTCGTAGATTACAAACTAAAAAATACAACAAAATTACTGGTGCAGTAAAAGACGTCAGATGAAAATGACAAAAAAAACACACTACGAAATAGCGTTCAAATAAGATTTGTTTTTTCTAACACTAGTCTGAAATATTTATTTTTTCATTTTCTAATACAGTTTTTTTCCTATAATATCAAAATACGCGAAGTCCCTTGAGTGTAGTTACATAGAGTTAACACTGTAATTGGCGACAAAGGAAAACTGACGCTTGCAGAGGCTCTGCCTAACCCGACGAAGTTCTCTAGCTGGGACCGACTACGCTATTCTACAGCACGTGTTCTGCAGTTCATTCAACTCTGCAGAGCCACCAAACAGAAAATTAATTATAGAAGAACGAAAAAGAACAAATAAACGGATCCCACTTGGAAGAAGAACATAAATAGACAGCAAGCACCTGCAATGAAAAAGAAATAAATCGTCGCTAGAACCGACAAAGTTCATACCAGTAACAGTCGAGCTGCTCAAAACAGCGGAAGAACTCCTGATGCGTTCTTCTCAAGAAGAATCTTTCGCGGAAGACATAGATAACTTGAACAGCGGGAAGCCGATCAACAAGGAAAGTCGCCTCCACCAGCTCAGCGTCGAGTCCATTAACGGTACAATAAGATTAAGAAGCCGTATTCGAGCAGTCCAAGATATGAAGGAAGAATTTAAGAACCCGCTGGTAATCGACGGTGATCATCCCACGGTCCGTCTCTGGGTACAGGCCATACATCGCCAGCTCCATCACGCCGGTGTAGAAGCAACCGTCAACGAGTGCAGACAGCAGTACTGGGTATTGAGATTACGCCCTATCGCATGCACGATATTGAGAAGATGCCTGTTCTGCCGAATGAAGACACAAGTACCACCGCATCCCAGAACCGGGGACCTGCCAGCATGTCGTTTAGCTCATCACAAACGACCATTTACTTTCACTGGAATCGACTATTTTGGACCTCTCTCAGTGACCGTCGGACGGACTCGACAGAAGAGATATGTCGCTGTCTTCACATGTCTCACGACGCGAGCAATACACCTAGAAATCGCTGGCTCGCTTAGCGCTGACTCCGCGGTGATGGCAATAAGAAGAATGATCGCTCGACGAGGCTGCCCGACTGAGATATGGTCGGACAACGGCACCAATTTAAAGGCCGCCGACAAGGAACTACGACAGGCTATCGACGCGGCGACTGCAGAAGAAGCGGCGAAGAAGACCATCTCCTGGCGCTATATCCCGCCTGGAGCTCCATTTATGGGCGGAGCCTGGGAACGAATGGTCCGCTCAGTCAAGACAGCTCTGACCGCTACACTGCACGAGCGTCACCCCACAGAAGAAGTCCTTGCAACTCTACTGGCTGAAGTAGAGTACACCGTCAACAGTCGCCCGCTGACGCATGTGTCAGTCAACGCAGAAGATCCAGAAGCACTAACTCCTAACCACTTCTTGTTAGGAGGACCAGGGCGCGTGCCGCAGGCCAGGCACATTCACCGACCAAGACACCGTCTCACGATCCAGCTGGCGAGCTGCACAAAGGTTAGCCGATATATTTTGGCTACGCTGGGTAAAGGAGTACCTCCCCGAGCTCCAACAGAACAAGCACACAAGCTAACGACCTGGTATAAATCGTCGACCCGAACCTGCCCCGCAACGTGTGGATCCGAGGAAGAGTCATCGCTACGTATCCGGGTCCTGACAACATCGTGCGGACAGTGGACGTGCTGACCAAAGGAGGTGTCCTGCGCCGACCTGTAAGAAAACTAGTGATCCTGCCCCTGCCTACGAACGTCGAGCCCGCACCGGAAACTTATGCGACTCAGTCGCACGGCGGGAGTGATGTGCGGGACAGTAATATATAGTAAACAGATCCATAATGAACAGATATAGTGAATAGACAGTGATAGACACTTAACGGAATGATTATAGACTTTGTGTTTAATAGTTTTAGTTCTATTTAATAGTTTTAAATACGAAAAATAATAGTTTTAAGCGATTACTATAAGGATTAGATAGTTTCGTGAATGTATGTACATAGAACTAGAGGTAAACATTAGCACATAGGAGTTATATCTTTAAATGTTATGTTTTTTGTAGATTTTATATTTTTCCTAGATAGATCTTGTGATTTAGAATCGAAATATATATAGTTTTACCCATAAAAATAGCGTAAAAATAGTGAAAATGGCCAAAAATATGCAACGACTCTCGTTACGGTAAAGTTTCGCAGCAGCTAAGCAAAGTGCGCCTTCTCCTGATTGGTTAAAAATACTTTGTTCTGATTGGCTGACCAATCACAGCGCTTAGATTTTTAGGTTTGGTATATAATGAGTACATAAAGTAAGTAAATAAGAGATAGCTGTTCTTGATTCTGATTGGATAAAATTCCTGTATTCTTATTGGTCAACCATTCATAAAGCCTACATTTTCTTAGCGAAATTTGTATAAATTAGGAACATTTAGCCTGGTTCGACACAGTTTGCGGGCAAAATTGTAACAAGAAGAAACACTCAAGAAAATAAAGGAAGAAAACTTCAAGAATCTTCTAGTGTGGTTTTAATTCTTCACCAACCCAGCACACAAATGCGCCTGTATGGCACACAATTCCTGTAAGTATTTTCATTAAATATTTGTTGTTGTTTTTTTGTTATTGTTGTTTCTTTACAGGCCACATCTTCAGCAACATTAACCAATATACCAAAATTACTATTTAAAATACTTTTGTACAAAAATGTTTACGCCAAAAATACGTATCTTAATACCTTTTAATATTTTTAGTTTATTTTTTATTACATATTTTTATTGTAATAGCGGCAAAGTAAAATAGTATCTACTACTTTTTAAAATCTATCAAAATTATTTGCCACCGTACAAAACGAACCTTGGCCTAAGAAATATATTCTGCAACTCTACCACAGATTACTAAATAGTTTGACTCTACGTCTTACTGTGTTCTGAGCATTGAAATCTAATACAAAAAACGACGTCTAGTTCCACGATAGAGGAAGCACGAAATTGTAAACAAAATGTTTTCAAACTTATTACATAGACTATAAGTTCCATTTTTAACCGACTTAAAAAAAAGGAGTCATTATGGCTGGACCGATTTGGAAAATTCTTTTTTTGTTTGAAAGGGTATACTTTCTAGTTGGTCCCATTGTCCTCACATTTGGATCTGATGATGGGATCATGGAGAAATCGAGGGAACTCTTCAAATATTATAGGCACACCTATAGCGTTTTGGGTATTTCTTATAGTACTTTGTGCAGTTGCTCTCGAAAAGCACCATTTGAGGAAGTGGAACTGATGATGAAGACCCCAGATGGCCACCGAAACTACTCAATAATAAGTATTTCGTGGATTGCGATTAGATTACTTGAATATAAATGTTAAGCACTTTATGCTCGTCACAATGCATATGGTGAAGTAGAGCTGATGGTCAAGTACCAGGAGAACTCCTCAAAACTTAACGGCTTTGCATCGGGAAAAGCAATATTTTGTAAAAGGTGATAAGTTGTTGACATTTTGTAACTAGATAAATTACAAACCGACCCACTAAAAAGCGTGAAAAAATTTTATAACAAAAAATAGAACTGACTTCCATATCAAAACACTACAAAGCCAAAAATAACTTTAATTTCGGAAGGCGGTGTGAAAAAAAAGAAAATCCAGTCAAAAACAGAAAGTCGGTTCAATTTTTTGTTAAAAAAAAATTTGAGTTGAAACTAATATCATAGAATAAGCAATATTGTTAAATAGGTGTGTTTAAAATTTGGTGTACGTTAAACTATATCCCATGAAAAACATAAATGTGAAATGAGAGCCAAGTTCAATATTATCATAAATGCCTTGGTTGTTGACTTCAACGACAAAAGAAGTGAAATCTATATGGGTGCCAAGTTCAATGGTTAGTCCTGAAATTTATTTATAACAACATAAAATATAATTTATTCTTATAACTTAGAAGAATATATCGTAGCCTAAGGTTTGACCTGGCTAGTTCTTATATACGAATTATTATGTTCAATGGTTAGTTTCTACCAGCAAGCCAAATTTTCGGATAATAAAATAAGAACCGACAAGTAACAGGTTTAGAACTTGCAAAGGCTATAATATAATTCGTATATGAAAACTAGCCAAGTCAGACCTTAGGCTACAATATATTCTCCTAAGTTATAAGAATAAATTATATTTTATGTTGTTATAAATAAATTTCAGGACTAACCATTGAACTTGGCACCCATATAGATTTCACTTCTTTTGTCGTTGAAGTCAACAACCAAGGCATTTATGATAATATTGAACTTGGCTCTCATTTCACATTTATGTTTTTCATGGGATATCATTACTTTTTGTACATAAATTAGTAGTAGGTACTTACTTATAACAAAATTAATACTAAATGGTTTTTTGTTAAACTACTGTATTTTCCTACGTTTACGGGGTATAATTGTCCTTTTTGTGTTATTTTCTATATTTTCTTGTACCTTTAAAATGTTCGAATGAATTGGCCATTCAGTATCCGGAATTCTTTTTACACATTTTGCCTCCATGGTGTAGTGACCCTCTAAGATAATAGGTGGCGCTAGTGGTTGTAGAATACGGTTAGTTACGCGTAATAAATACGAAAATTTACTATATTCTTATTTATAAGTACAAAAACGGAAATATTTGGATAAAAAAAAATTTATGGTGGTATTTAACTCGTTATATATTCACGTAAAGATCTTAAAATCCACATATAGAGATTTACAGGCACTAATTATAAGTTAAGTGAAAATTAAAATAATATGATAAAAAATTACCAGTTTCTGATTTTTTCCTTTGTATACACCTAATTACCTATCTTCATGCCAAATTTGAACTTTCTAGGTCATCTTGAACTGGGTTATAGTTTTGATCTATAGGTCAGTCATAAAAATGACAATTTTTGGACGTTAATATCTAAATAACCGTTTGAGATATGTTTATAAAATTTGAAACACATATGTATCTCGCCAGTCTTAATATATGAGCCAAATTTGACAAGTTTAGGTGAAATAGTTTTTGAGTTATGAGGTGCTCAAAAGTGGCTCCAAATGGTTCGTGTAATATTACACACGGTGAGCTGCGCGCCGTCTAGATATTCTATATATCTATCACACGTAATTTTAGAAATGTTTTATACTATCTAAAATTTACCCTCGTATTTACAATAATACAACCAATCTAAAGTGACTAATGAAAATCATTGAATTTTATATACATGACCTATTTGCATTGGTGTATTTAAAAGGAGGAAGATACGGTACTAGACACAGCGTTTGGTCCTACTAAACCAAGTGATTGCCCGTAGTTGGCGCTCAGTCGCGCACGGAACGTTATTGATGATCACCAGTGATCGGAGTAGGTAGATTGAAATGGGGTCATTGATCCGAAACGTATATATTAATATGGACATTCCTCCGGAATTGGTGGATTATTAAAAAAAAACCGGAATTATGTAGGAATTTTATTCTGCCAGAGTGGAAGGAGTCATTTGATGATTTGCCATCCTCAAAAAAAGGTAGGAATTGTAATAAAATGAGCAATATTATTCTTTATATTCTTCATATTTTTTTTTAACGGCACACAGTCACGATTTGACAAAACCCAACGACCAATCAGAACAAAGGATCATGGGTGGTACAATAACCGGTTATCAGAACAATGCGTACGCCCGCCGACGACATGCCAGGTAGCTCACTCGTTTACTTCGGTTCGTAGAGTACGCATCTTTGTTTGTTACTGTGTTGTGAAAACGTTACTTGACCCTGGCTTGTGTACATACTGACTTCTGGAATCTGCTCTAAACCACGATTTGGCTCGAATATACGGACTCAGATTTTTCACTATTGAATTGGATCTACATATTTAAACCAAGCTTTGGTAAGTAATATTTTACTAGTTACAAGGAGTATAAAGCATGTTTGGATGTACTATAAGAATATTTTTAGTATTGTGTTTGTTCGCTTAACCTGCTGAACATACCATGAGTCTTAATATTGTTAAATCTTTAATAGAGTATGAACCAGTGAGCTTAGTGCGAAACAAAATGGTGATATACGTGAGCATTTTTTATTTTTAAAATTTTGATAGTTGATTTATTTTTTATTGATTAAAATATTTGTTTTGTTAAGTATTGTATATACCTATTTATTTTGTTTTTGTTTTTTTTTTTTTACATAATTATTTCATTATTGTTAATGTGAGGACAATGTAGGTTATTCTTTCTTCGTTGTTTTTACTTTGACTATAATTTATTTAATGATGTCAAGCAGTTTGAGTACTTGTGTGGCCTACCCAAATGTCCGTTGGTATTTTTTGTCAAATTGTTGAGCTCCTTAAGTTCTAAGTTGAGCTACACGATAACTGACAAATGCTTGCACTGTCTGGACAGGTCCGCTCAAATTTGCGTGGTTATTTCCTCAAAAGAATACCACAGACATGAACCTACATGCTTCTCATATAAAAATACAAATTGTCTGGACTTTAAAAGAGACTATGACCTCTGAGTTTGTTTCGGTGTTTCTTCTCAGAGTAGTCAGTTAGGAAATACCGGCCTCATCTAGCTAAACTTAACACGCAAAAAAACATGACGTGTAAAAGTGTTATTTATAACCAATTTACAAAATAAATATTTCATTTCATTTCATTTCATTTCATTTCATTTCAATGGACAAACAATCACGCAATTTGTGTTAGAATGTTTGGAAAACTTTTGGGAAGATTCTTTTGAATCGAAGGTAGGTAACATTCTTGTCCTCTGCACTGATAGCGTTGCATATATGCTGTCTGCAGGACGAAATTTAAAACAATACTTACCTGAAATGAAGCACGTAACATGTTTGGCGCACTCTCTTCATCGCGTATCTGAGCAAATTAGGTTAGAATATCACGATGTTAACATTTTAATAGCAAATGTTAAAAAGGTATTTTTGAAAGCCCCAAGTAGAGTCAAAATTTTAAAAGAAAAATATCCAGATTTGCCGCTACCTCCCCAACCAGTTGTTACAAGATGGGGCACTTGGTTAGAGGCAGCATTTTATTACGCTCAAAACTTTGAAAAAATAAAAGAAGTATTATCTTGTTCAAGCAGCTCTGATGCGGTATCTATTCGAGAGGCAAAAAATATTATAGAAAAAGAAAATTTAAAAGAAGATTTAAATTACATTAAAGACAATTATTTTATAATTCATTTGTCTTTAAAAGAATTGCAAAAGCATAATTTATCGTTGACAGATTCACTTTTAGCATTTGACAACGTCAGAGATGCTATAAATCAGTGCAATTCAGAAAATATAAAAAATAAAATAGAATGTGTTATGGAACGAAACCCAGATTTAGACACACTTAGAGAATATAGTGAGGCCATTGAAAAAAATGAAGCACATAATTTAATACCTTTTTTAAAATTTGCTCCTTTGACATCGTCAGATGTAGAACGGTCTTTTTCCATTTATAAATGGATTTTAGATGTTAAAAGAAATAAGTTGAAAATTGAAAATATAGAGAAACTCATAGTTATATATTTTAATTGTAAAGATCAGGATTACCAGGATGCTGACATTGTATTCGATGAAGATTAAAAATGTGAATAAATGTAAAATGTACATATTTAACGATAAACAATGTTGATTTTTATCTTTTTTCTTTATTCTACCCCTTTTTTTTGGTCCTAAAATCTGACTAAAATCAACCTGTTCCTTCGTATGCCCTTTACGTTTCAGAGTCGTGGTGCATCCTTAGAACAGTCTCACGACCCCAGCAGGCATTGGCCCTCTATGGGGCCCCGTCATTTATTCTACCCTTAATGCAAATTACCATGACCACTATGAAAATATTTAAATTTAAGTGCAGCAATTTATGTCTATCTATAAAAGTTCTAGCCATATAAGGCTAAAAATAAAAAAAATAAAAATTAAAGCTTCGATCGGAATTAGATTGTTTTTATTATTCAACAGATAAATAATGAATTAATTTAGTTTATACCTTCCTTTAAATTTTGAATTGAGTAGGAATAATATCACTACCAACATTAACAATGTTTAATTGAATCCGGAATTACCGGAATTACTTTCCGGGAAAATGGCTTATCCATGTTATTCTTTCTGTGTGCATTTATGATACAAGTACCAAAAATCAATCTACCTACTCCGATCACTGATGATCACACACCTTAAAAAATTATCGTCTTTTCGTGTTTTTAAGGATTTTTTGGAATAAATACGCATTAAAATGACCTCTTTTGTAGCTAAACAGTGTTTTAATTACACCAGGAAGAAAAATAAGAGACATGGGTCATGGGATCACTTACTACTTACTTACCTAATACATGCGATCTCATTTCATTCATAATCGCAAACATTCGGCAGCTAAGGCGATTTCGCTCGCACTACAGCGTCGTCTCCTATCTCTGTCCTTGTCTATTGGCAACTGTGGGTTTGGGACTGATGATGACACTGAACACAGATGTGTGTCTCCATGCATGTATTCGTGTGCCGAGCCCAGGTTTACTGATTGCGATGTTAGAAAGTAACATATCTTCCTCCTTTTAATACATCAATGCCTATTTGTAATGTTCTTTTCCAGATTAAAAAAAATTGAATAAATTGAATTCAAAGTTTTTCCGCAAATAATAATAACTGCTGTTGCAAATCTATCTCGCGAACAAATAGTATAAAATACTTAGGCGTAACAGTTGCTAGCACTATGTCCTGGAACGATGACATTGGTTCATTAGTTTTACGAGTCAGCAAACTGATATTTGTGTTTCAAAAATTAAGATCCTCAGCGGACCTCCCTACGATTAAGACAGTTTACTATGCACTGGCCAACTCCTTCCTGAACTATTGTATAACCGCCTGGGGTAGTTCAGGAACGTGTTTAATGCTTCGTTTAGAAAGAGCGCAGCGAGCGGTTTTTAAAGTCATGTCACATAAACCAGTTCGTTTTCCAACTGAGGAACTGTATGCACTGTTTCAAGTACCTAGGGTAAGAACACAGTTTCCTTCTGAACTTAATTTTAAGAAAACATACTGAACTTAGTTTCGACCACAGCTTTAGCAGCCAGAGTAAACGGAAACGTAGACCTTTTAGTCTGCCCAGTAGTACTAGCTAGCATTGTAATAGTTAGACGACAATACATCTTCATAAGCCCAATTTTGTATAACAAAACACTTAAATGAAAATTTGAACATTTACCCCCTTACTTCACGCGAATGTAAATCAAAAACACATAAGTGACTCAGTTCTTTGACTTATGAAGAGCTTGAAGATTGATTGAACGTGATTGTTAACGTACACAAACTTTTGTAAATTGTTTTTTGTTCCAATAAATATTTGTATTTGTATGAAGTCACAATATTTTAGATCTTTACAAGGATTTTAATGTGATTTGTCCTATCCCTAAACTAAATTTTGTATGTTGCTACTTGTGTCTGTCTAAGAACATTATTCTTAGAGACTGCATTAATCATGCTACATTCAGTCACTGATAGACTAATTTATTGATTGCTGCAACAATGTTATTGCACAATATATATGTTCAGAAGTCCCACTCGAGTTCTACAACTTTTTTTTTATTTTTTTTATTGATAATAGGTTCGCGTTTGACCAGTCTACCGATGCGGTAGAACTACCGGAATTGCGGCCACCGCAAGGCAGTGCGCGCACGGCCTAAGATTCTTTTTGTAACAATAATAGTTAGAATGCTATCTGTGGCATTCATCAATCCGCAAGCAAGAATTGGTAAACTTTGCTTTACATTGAAATTTAATATCAATCAACATAACTGTCATTATTTAACCACAAAAATCTGAATATTCATCTAATTCCATGCTAAAAAATTTGTATTTTTTTTTAATGGATATGTCAAGTTTACCTTCTGGTTATTTATTTCAGTATTTCATGTATTAAACAGGATATTCCCTGCATACGGAATAATAGGTACTTATACATTTTTTCAGGCTGGCCATGTTGCAATATCCAATTTGATTTTTTTCATTGCTATGAATCCTCTGTATGAGTAACTAGTTATGAATCTATGCTGAAATGATATAAGATAAGTAATGATATAGAACATACCTAAACCTGGCAATTATTCAACATTACAGGTATAATTGTATCCAAAGTAAAGTTTAACTGGGTATATTTCAAAATCATTAAATTAAAATGAATCTATCTAGGTACTCAGGCTTATAGTCAGCATTTTTTAAACCTCAAAGTTTTACATTATAGAAACAGAAAGATTATTATTTATTTTGAAGTTTCTTTCTATAAAACAGTCTTCTTTTTAACCGACTTCAAAAAAAGGAGGTTTACAATTCGTCTTGAATGTATGTTACCTCGTATCTCGGAGACGGCTGGACCGATTTGAAAAATTCTTTTTGCGTTTGAATGGGTATAGTTTCTAGTTGGTCCCATTGTTACGAAATCAGGATCTGATAATGGGATCCTGGAGAAATCGAGGGAACTCTTCAAATATTATAGGCACACCTATAGCGTTTTGGGTATTTCTTGTAGTACCTTGAGCAGTTGCTTCCGAAAAGTACCATTTGGGGAAGTTGAACTGATGATGAAGACCACAGATGGCCACTGAAACTCCTCAATAATAAGTATTTCGTGGATTGCGATTCGATTACTTGAGTATGGATGTTAAACACTTTATGCTCGTCACAATACATATGGTGATGTAGAGCTGATGGTCAAGTACCAGGAGCACTCCTCAAAAATTAACGGCTATGCATCGGGAAAAGCAAAATTTTGTAAAAAGTGATAAATTGTCAACATTGTGGCTTTTGTAACTAGATAAATTACAAACCGACCCACTAAAAAGCGTGAAAAAAAAATTTTTGCAAAAAATAGAACCGACTTCCATATCAAAACACTACAAAGGCAAAAATAACTTTAATTTCGGAAGGCGGTGTCTTTAGTTTCATATATATTTTCGTTTTTGACACCGCCTTCCGAAATTAAAGTTATTTTTGCCTTTGTAGTGTTTTGATATGGAAGTCGGTTCTATTTTTTGCAAAAAATTTTTTACTGTTTTAGCTGAAAAGAGGCCACAATCTCCACAGCACCTGTTCCTTGCCGGAGTCTGTTTCCCGATAGCTATCTACCCGGGGGTCTTTAGTAAAGAGTGAATAGGTTACTTCTAGGTAAGCATGCTTCATCTTCAACCACATCATTACTTACCATCGGGTGAGATGGTGGTCAAACACGAGCCTATTATCAAATAAAAATTAAAGAGCACTCATTTGTTTGTAAAGTTAGAGTAGCCTACAATGATTATCTATTGAAGAGTGTCCATAGTACACTAATATTTACTATCTGTTTTCTTCCAAATAACAACAATTTAATTAATTTCACAATTAACAACCAAACCCTGTACTTCTGAAGTTTTATAAGTGCCCATGTCTGTGTGATATAAAAATATTTTTGACTAGCTGACCTGGTGAACTTCATACCGCCATTTTCTTCCATATATTTGTACCTTTTAAACTTTCCCTGGACTTCAACAAATATTTTAAAATGAAAATGAGCCAAATTGGTCCCGCTCTTCTTGAGTTTTAGTGAGACTAACAAACAGCAATTGATTTTTATATATACATATAGATTTGATTCAATAAGATTAATAAGTGAGGTATGGAACACTGAAACAAGTGGCACAGAATCAGAATCATTTAGTCGTAAACATAGGTGATAATTATACAAGATACAAGCACACTTCAATGACTATAATTAATTATTAATTTGCAGGCTGTTGATACTAGTACTAACAACATAATGATTATTTATAGTGTGTTAGTTTAATTTGAATTTGTTTTACAGTATTTATTACAAAAATTCTGCTGACATGGTGGTGTACAAAAAAATGTAACATTCAATCAATTTTAAATGCCTAGTATAAATTTCAATATAAGTTAAATAAAAAAAAGTTCATCCAGGCAACTTGTTAAATATCAATAACAGTTGTTAACAGAAATAACAACTGCTAATTACATTTATTTTTTTTAAACCTTTATTTTTGTACGAGTGCACAAGCGTTAAATTTCGCAGAGCCTAACTTCACACTCGTCAAGTTAGAACGGCCGCATTGTAAAACTGGTAGCTGAGCCCAACATAGTTAAGTAAAAGCTAAGCAGACCATAATGCATGTTACTGTAGAACTAATTAGAAATCTTATTATGGTCTCTAGCAATGGCTATGGCTAGGTATGACTTTTCTAATGGGAATAACTGCTGTCCTTAAATTAACAATCTACTAACATTGACAATACCAAGAGAGTGATATGTTGTTTTTCTTGTTCAGTTAAGATTATTTATTATCTCTTTTTTTTTAAATACTGATACTATTTTTAGAAAGTATTTTTTTCTAGTATTCACTGTGCAAACGTTAAGAACATTAATTTAATAGTGTATTATGATAGAACAGCTTCTTTAATAGAGATGCTTTTGCCGCCTTCATTCGAATTCTTAGCGTTATTTCATAGAAAATTAATGTCATGATCTTCAAAGCAAAAGCGACCTACAACCGCTGACAGGCTAATACAATAGCGTCGAAAACCGCTTGCAATCAATGCATTTTCGCGGCGATTCTAAGCGTAGAGTGAGGTTATGTTCCATGTCAATAATTTACAAATTGACATACTTACATGGCACTTTATAGATAAAAGCTCAGATTATACATCACTTATCCGGGTATAAAGTAAAAATATAGGAAATTCTGCGTACCTCGATTGTAGTCACTTCATGAAACTTCTCAGTTACTTTCTGTTCCGAGTCTAGGAGTGACACTTCGGAATTGGCAGACAAACAACAGCGGCAGAGATCGGACCACGTATCCATTTCAATCGACGCGCATTATTATCCAACCAGTAGCACCTGAAAAAATTAATATTATCACTATAAAAATACATTGTTTTGACAGTTAGTAATCAGAGACCACAATACAATAATAAGGTATCCAAAGAGTAAAAATTATCTACGGACCATGCCCATAAAGACGATCTACGATTCAAAATTATAGACAAGAGACGAGCGTACAAAATGGAGGCAACTGCAAAACGGATGTGGCGTCACCATAGAGATAATGATTTAAACTGGCATGGTGGCACCACTGTCTACATTGAACTGTGTTTTCTACTCAAATAAATTTTAACGGTACTAGTTATTGTGTAATATTTAATTAATCGTTCTGATTTTATGAAACAATATTATCTTTTTAATTTATTGTGTTAACTAATTTTTTTTCGTACATTGATTATTATTGTTATGATTTTTTTTTATTTTGGTTATGGTTTCTATGTTCATTGATTGATGTTAAGATTGATGTAGTTATGAAAGAATATAATTATGATTTCAGTATTAACACTTGTACTGAAATTATTCTACATTGATTTTTGTAGTTATTTTTATGAATTTTATAATTTGTTTAAAGCTGTAGCAAACCGAATGTTGTCGGTACTGAGCACAGAACACTTATGTACTGAGTAACGGGTGCGCCCTTAAGTACCGAGTAACAAAACGTTACTCACGAATGCAATTCGTTACTTGCATGTTTCGTTACAACTGTTTCAGATCGCGCAAGTACCGTCGATGTGAGTGTTGAATGTGGTTTCCTTTTCGTGTTTTACGCATGTGCGAGCATTCGGTGTATTTAAAAATATACGTTACAATGAACGATGTTTATTTACTTGAAAAAGGAGATTTTTGAAAATTCATTATCCAAATTTTTCACTGTGTTTTTACTGCAATGATTGCGATACATTAGTGTGATATGTCATTCTCAAATAATATTAAAAACTCCCACATAAAATTATTTTTTTAAATAATTCCATCCATTGTAAATTCAGTTGATTTCGTCGCAGTTTACTTGTAATTCCAACCTTTACCTATCAAATCAAACTAAATTTAGATTTAAAAAATACATCTTATAAACATGTAACGTATAGATATGTTTTCTACAAATTACGAATGATACAACGCCGCGACGTCATACCGTACGAATACGCAATACGCCTCGATGTGTTGGTCTGTAACTCTATATATTATGTATGACGTATCAATGTAACCAGTAACGTAACGATACGATAGTAACTAGTACTAATGGCTATAGTAACACGCATACGGGTACACTTCTTTTTGTTACTTTTACACCTCTAAATTTGTTTAGAAACATTGCGCATAGACAATAGCTACTAAATCTGGGCTCGGAACTATGGAATAGGTAAAATTTGAGACACATAAAAAATTACCTGTACGTAGTAAAGCACCATTTTTTTTTATTATCCGCATGAGAAACTTGCATATTTTGAGCCATAATACCAGTGAAAGACTAAAGTAAAAGTTAGAGGGATAAAAAGTGCAATTTTCGTTCCTCGTAATGTGTACAGCTTGGCAAGAAACTCCTGAAACGGAACTAATATATTTCATCATTGGCAACATTCACTTTGCTTCGTCGAGTAAGATCGTCGCTGTAGAATGATAACCTCGTATGTCCATAATACCAAACTTCACAGGAAACGAAAAAAACGGTTAAATTTGTCAATGTTTAAAATATGTGCTTTTGTCTCATAAAAAGGACTTATTTATGTTCAAATCAAATCAAAATCAAAATTATTTTATTTTACATAGGCTTAAATGGGCACTCATAAAATGTCAGAAGTTAGTGCACGGTTCGAAATTGGTCGTTTCCTATGGAGAAGAACCGGCAAGAAACTCCACGGTTACTCTTTTAAAAAAAAATCTTGATGTTCACAATCTTTGCATAATAAATACAATTTTTTATTTATTTATTTGGTATGAGAGGACAGTATAGACTAATTGACATAATAAAATGTAATATAACTAATCAGAAATGAATCTCAGAGTCTATAGTGTTCACACATTTACATTAAAAATTAACTTTACAAAACTGAAAATAAACTAAAGCAAATGACATAAAAATAAAAATTATATACAAGTAAAATAAAATAAAAATAACAACAACACAAAAAAGTGGGGTTGTTAAAGGTGAACGCAGACCTAGCCGCACCGCAGTCTCTACAGTCCCCGCAGTCATCGCTTTTTGTTAATGGCCTCGCACATCTATCCGCGCCGCAGTCGCAACAGTCGTTCCCGTCGCCGCCCGCATCGCACTTGGCACTGTTGCCAGATTTGTGAAAGCATTATCTGTACCGAAGATTTAAAAAATCTGAAAAAAATGTGTATTTGGTATTGGTATTTTGCTCTTTTGTGTAATTTTATCTGTAGGTGCTATAATAGAGAATAAGCAAGTAATTATTTATACGAGAACAAGTAATTTTATTATAAACCGTTGACAGAGATTCTCTGTCTACATTATAACTCTGGCAACACTGCGCGCCGTGGATGCGAATGACGTCATCCGCGCTGCGCTAGCCGCAGCGTCCGCTGCGTGCGGGTGACGTCATCAGCTGCGGCTTGGGGAGTTCGGTCGTTTCAGGGACTGCGGCGACTGCGGCGTGGATAGGTGTGCGAGGTTGCATAGAACTTCATATAAAGAATTCGAATGCAAAGACTGCGGCGCGTGCGGTGCGGCTAGGTCTTCGTTCACCTTAAGGTGAAGATTTCTTGAGAACGGTCAAAAATGCTTTTTTTTAAATCAGTGTATCTCTTAAACCTTAGGTACATAATTTTATGAACCAAAAAAATATATTATTTTTAAGTAGTTTTTGCATATAGTCATGGAATTCAAAACGCAATTAAACATACTTTAATGCGTAAAAGAAATCTTCAAACACACCTCTAAATTAAGTTTTAAACCAGTTTATCGCTTCATTAACACCTGTAACTAAAATCAAAAATATTCCATAAAATTTTAAATGCTAAACTGCGTCCAATGATGGATTGTTTTTAATTATAAAGTTAATATTTAATTTTCTACAAATTTATTTGCGTTTTATGACATACGTATGCTCATTTCTTCACTGCCGGCACCGCGCCAGTGTTCTGCGGAACCTTATCGAGGATGGTTGTGTGTCGATTTTTTCCGCAGCTCGCAACAAAATAAAGATTAAGGATGGAAAATAAAACTAACAGTGGGAAGAGATGGAAAGCTGCCAAAAGCACTTACTTCAGAGTATAGCAAAAATACGGTAAGAAACTTTATTATTATAAGTAAATAAGTAATATTAAAAAGATAGTTGATAAAAACATATTTCTAGTAAATTGAATTGAATGATTTTTTTAAATACGTAAGCATGTTTTGACTGCGATCCCATCTGATGGTAAGCAGTGATAGTTGATGGTGAGGCGCACTAGTTCAACATAATTGAAATTGGTTTACTGAATCGCTCACTCGGCCACAGAATTTGGTTCAGGTCATGGTGCGGGGCGAGGGGGAATGGGATGCAGTCGCCTCCTTCTGCGAAGCAGTCATGCTAGCGAAGGAGGAGGCTGAACGCGTGAGGGAGAGACAACTTTCTTCCTCACGCCCCACGCGCCGCGGGCGACGCTCCGGGCGTCGGGGATCGCGAGCCGACCTCCGGCCACCGTAGACGCCGGGCCTGCGTACGCCAAGCAGGAGTAGCTTACTGTCCGGTAAGGATCAGGCCCGAATTGGCAGCGCGCTACGTTCCGCCCGTGCTTCAGAGAGCTGCTACTGACTGCCCTACGGGGTTGCGGGAATGTTCTAACGAGATACCGCGGCCTCGAACCGCAAAGGCAACTGAAGAAGCAGGGTGGGTTTTTAGTCAGTAGAAGTCTGACACTCCCTTCCGCTCTACCCACAGCAGGAGGGGTCATTTGATGATTTTCCCACCCAGAAAAAAAAGGGCCAGCTATGCTGCCAATTCTACATATATCAATTGTTTTTATTTTTTTTATTTGAGATTGGCGAACATGCAATTTGCTACTCAACAACCGGATGATACTGCTTCTTGATTGGATGTCGAGTAAGTACCTACCTACTCATCAAAATTGACTGCCTCCATGGCACAGATTAGAAAATAGTAATCACCAAACAGATACATCACTCCTATACAAACACGAAAATACCTACGCAATAGCCTCCTAGTAGAAGTACAAGCAGAAACATACCTACTTTCTGAACGCGTACCAAGAATTTAGTAAACTGTCTGGACTTCTCATGGTGTTAGGGTTGTACAAATAATGATAAAATAAACAAGAGACGAGATAAAATAATTATTTATTTGACAATCACTCGGGAGTACACTAGGACTGGACATTGCACGCGGCTTTGATCGATAAAGGAGCCCTGTTAGTGAGCCCTGAACTTTTTACCCGACTGTGAGACACAAAAGAGGGTAATGTGATCATCAATATATATGTTTTTTAGAGTTCCGTAGCCGAATGGCAAAAAACGGAACCCTTATAGTTTCGTCATGTCTGTCCGTCTGTCTGTCTGTCTGTCTGTCTGTCTGTCTGTCCCTCCGTCCGTATATCACAGCCATTTTATTCCGAAACTATTAAGACTATACATGTGAAACTTGGTAGGTAAATGTATTCTGTAACCCGCTTTCCGATTTTATGAAAAAAATAAAAAATATTTAAAAAAAAGGGGGGCTCCCCATATATGGAACTGAAACTGAAAATATTTTTTTTTCATGAAACCTATGCGTGTGTGGTAACTATAGACAGGTATTTAAAAATTATATCAAGGTTTCTAAAACCACTTTTTCATAAAGTTAATCGTTTAAAAGATATACGCATTCAAAGTGGTAAAATGTGTGTGAAAAATCTAAAAAAATATATGTGTATAGATCTTAATGTAAACTTTCAATCAAAATTGGTTTGGACGAGATCAGGTTAGCAATTCTTGAGATACAGCATATTTTCTAAAACCGCAAATATAACTTTGTAATTCATACTGTAGAATATGCTGATTTGTTTATATCCATTGTCCATAGTTGACACATATCCATAGTACATAGTTGACTCGCCAACGCACCACCGCACAGGACGACAGTCCGACAACGACTGACTCCCCCACCACGCGGACCAGTATTTATAACCTAGCGACGTATGCGCCCGAGGCAACGTTATAATACTGTTATCAATTTGTAGTGTGATATATTGATATCTACATACACTACATCCCTTCCTTGTTTTAATTTATTTTATTTTTAACCAGAAAGTTTAATGAGACATTTATTTCATTTATCATTAATTCATATCTTCAACTATTTACTTTTACCCTTCCTCTTCTTTTCTATTCCATTTTCTGATCTATTTGTATCTTCTCCTCTGTTAATTTATTTAGTTGGACCACTCACAACTTCCCATTGGCCTTCAATAGTTCCCAGTTATGTAGTTCCGAATACTTTTGTCTCCGTCTTTACTTTTTTCTGCAGGATGGCATGTTGCGTCCAAAACGCGTTGTTTAAACTTTGACTATATCCTTCTTAGTACCGTGTGTGCATAACTATATTCCTTTCAGTGCATATTATTAACTCCTCACTGCAGATTTATCTATCATTATCAAATGGCAGCTTATATGGTACTTCTCCAACTCTACTACAACCAAACTGCCAAGCTTACAGAAACCCTTGAGTAAAAGCTCCAACGCTATGGTTCTCCAGCCGACCAATAATCGCATTGCTGTCACACATCCAGCGCACGGATCAAAAGTTCTGTACGCATTTTGATGATGTGAATCGTCCGTGTCGAACATCGCCCGCCGACTATACTCTACGGTCTCTCCAGACCCCAACCTTCGCCAGAGTTAAATGTGCATTGCGCACCCATGGACTACTTGAGTTGCCTCATGAGATCCCGAGTCTTACCGGACTACGACTACGTAATAATTACTGGTACGGTCGAGCAAAATATGGCCAATAGAACCCCTTACTCAAACTTCTACCACAACAGAAGGTTTCTCATCATCAACAAATTCATTATTATCAACATCAACATTAATCAACTGGTACGTGCCTTGCTGGCATCCGCCTTAACCTGGCATGTACATATTTGTAGCTACGCTTAAAACTTAAAGACTTCAGTGTATAACGGTCACCGTCCAAAATGGTCCCATGAGTTTGGGTTAAATTTCGTCCAATTTCTCTCACAAACTCTAATTTCATTACTTTATTATCTTCATACCATAATGAACTTTGATTAAACACAATGCCCTGTCACTAGGGTTTTTCACAGTGCTTCCTGCACAGTATTCTTCCTTAAAAGAAAAGGTCCAATAAACACGTTCAACAAAACAAAGTTCCCGGCAAAACCGAATTATAATCTGTGAACAGCTATAGGCTGTAATCGTACCAACGATTCTCAATAGATACAACATCAGATGTGTCCCTCATATAAAACATCTACCCATCATCTTACTAGAATCATTTCATCGATTCCTTATAAACAGATTCATCGCTACATGTCACTCCTGAGCTGCGGTCAAGGGTTATGACTATGAGTGCACACGCCGTTACCACTCTCATCACCTATAACATCTAATTCTCGAGGAACTTCTCACATGCTCATGGAGAGTATTTGTTAACTCGCTTCGAGTCGAGCGCTTTTAGTCAATGTATCACTATCTATCATATTTGAAATTTTCCAGAGTGCGGCTTCGCTACTTTTCAAGTGATACAATTATCACTAACTTTCCTGATGTGTTCAGATATGCCCTCAAATATTCACGATAGCAGACATAATTTTGTCGTCTCTTTTCATTTTTAAAATTATTTAATTATTCCGATGCGTGTTGTTGTTTCTCTCATATTTCCTTTTATTCCCTCTGTCCCGTGTTATCATATCTCATTGTCTTTCAGTATTTTCTAAAATGTCAGTTTGGCCCACATTTGTACCAATCTTAGTTGGTAATTTGCTGTCTTGAGACGCGAGTCCTGAGCTCCCACAGGTTCCACATCCTGATTTTCTTTTCCACTTCTTATCCTTTTTTTTAAAATTTTTTATATCATGCTCCTTATTCTGTTCCCAGTTAATGTGCTGATCCTCCAAAATCTTCTATATGTCGACTTACGGCTTCAAGAGTAGTTATATTTTGCTTCAACAATTATAATTATCTGTTAGTGTTATTGCGTCTCCTGTTTATAAAATTCTCTTCCTAAACCTTTTTTTTGTAATTAGATCGTCTTGCAACAGCACAGCAGTGCAGCACTCTTTATGTTAGCAGCTTCCAGGTAGGTCGAGACTGCCCGCTTCTAGCATTCTCATCTCATTCCTACTGAAGGTAGGGGAACCTCCATTAGTCCTCATATCGTCCTCATAATCAAATATCACACATATTTCGTCCAATTTGTGAAGGCTCTTACTACCAATTTGTGAAGGCTCTTACTTCCAATTTGTGAAGGCTCTTACTTCCAATTTGTGAAGGCTCTTACTTCCAATTTGTGAAGGCTCTTACTTCCAATTTGTGAAGGCTCTTACTTCCAATTTGTGAAGGCTCTTACTTCCAATTTGTGAAGGCTCTTACTTCCAATTTGTGAAGGCTCTTACTTCCAGCCACATTTCCAAATTTAATGGAGGCTCATACTTTCATCTAAATTTCTCGATTTAATAGGCGCTCATACTTCCAGACAAGTTTCCCAATTTAATGAAGGCTCATACTTCTAGACAAGTTTCCCAATTTAATGGAGGCTCATACTTTCAGCCCTGGTTCATACTATCAGTCAAGTTTCTTCGATAACTGTCAATTTAATAACCTGTAGGAATTCTACTGCAAGTACCGTTATCCTTTGATAACTGTCAATTTAATGACCAGTAGATATTCTACTGCAATTACCGTTATCCTTTGATAACTGTCAATTTAATGACCAGTAGGTGTTCTACTGCAATTACCGTTATCCTTTGATAATTGTCAATTTAATGATCAGTAGGTGTTCTACTGCAATTTACTGTTATCCTTTGATAACTGTCAATTTAATGACCAGTAAGTATTCTACTGCGATTATCGTTAACCTTTGATAACTGTCAATTTAATGACCAGTAGGTATATTCTATTGCACTGTGGGACATCCAAACATCAAGCGCGCCCGACCGGCGCAACGGCCGGACGGTGACTGGCAGCGGCGGCGCAGCGCGCGGCATACGAGGCGCGTGGGCCACCGCTGGCGGGCTCGCAGTACATATTTTGGACGTGCTCCCACGACGGCTAGCTACATTCCACTAAACGTGCCTTTTTTTTTTTTTTGTGTGTGGCATCTCGCAGGTCAACCTCTGAGGTTGTCGGCTGCTTAACCGGACTTGCCTGTGGTTGCCTTAATTAATAAATTAATTAAAGCCTCCAGCCAGGGCTTATTAAAAAACTTACAAACTAGGCGACTACACGCTAAGGGCACCCCCTGTGGGGTACGGACCTCGGCTTAGGGCGTCGCAGGGGAGGGCAGCTAGGGACAGGCTGGATCATATCATTATTATTATTAATAAGGGAATTTAAAGCTACTGGCTCAGCGTCGCGGGCTGGCTCTGGCAAGGGTCGGGGTGGACTATTACGGGGACGTCGCGGTGGGCCTCGGCGGCGAGGACGGAAGGACGGTCGGTTTTTGTGTTTGTGTGCCACTGTACTTGTTTCCCTACGGCTCTCTTGGAGCAGGGTGATTGCGTCATCGGGAGTGACTAGGGTATGCCTTGGTCGGCGAATCTTAGAGATACGCGAGGGTTCGTATTGGGCGGCCGATACGATAAGGGGATTCCTATGTTGGATTGAAGTTTCAAAGAAACGCTTGGAGACACGTTTCATGAACTGCTGGATGGTGGGCATCTTGAGATCTACGTGAAGAAGCTCATTTCGAACATAAAAGGGGGCTCCCGTGACTCTACGGAGGAATCGGTTTTGGAGGGTCTGCATCTTGTGGAGGAGGTAGGGCTTTGCGTGTGCGAAAACAACGCAGGCGTAGGTCATGATGGGACGGATGACCGCGGTGAAAATACGCAGCTTGCACCTGAGTGATAACTTGCTGCGAGAGCTAAGAATGAAGTGGAGCCTACCTAGAGCGAAAGCGGTGCGCGAACGTGCCTGCTTTATGTGCTCAGCGAAGGAGAGGTGTCTATCGAGGACCACGCCTAAGTATTTGGCTTGCTTTTCCCAAGGGATCGGCTTGCCGTACATGGTAATCTGACGGGGGGAGGGTGGGTTTATCCGCGGTTTAGAAAAGAGGACTGCCTGGCTTTTATCTGGATTGACTTCGATTCTCCATTTCCGGAACCACTTGGCCAGAGTGTTTGCGGAAGTTTGGAGAGTGCGAGCGATGGCATCGGGTTTAAGACCGGTATAATAGATAGCCGTATCGTCGGCGAATAGGGCTAGCTGGGTATTTTTATGCTTGGGAATATCACTAGTGAATAGCGTGAAAACGAGGGGGGATAGTACGGAGCCTTGAGGAACTCCTGCGCGAATGGGATGGGGGGAGGAAAGCACCCCCTCAATTCGATAACGAAAGGTGCGATTCGATAAAAAGTCCCGTAGGATGAGCACGAGACGGTCAGGCACGCCGAGTTGGTATAGCTTATAGATTAAGCCATTGTGCCAGACTTTGTCGAACGCTTTCGCTATGTCGAAGAATAAGGCTCCCGTTATTGCGCCCCGTTGGAAGCCGGCGCTGACGTGTTCTACGATGCGGTGGACTTGTTGGATACATGAGTGTTCGGTTCTAAATCCGAACTGCTCATTGGGTATTAGACTCTTTGCTTCGGCAAAATCTTTGAGCCGCTTATATATAAGCCTTTCATAGATTTTACCGAGGACGTTGAGTAAGCTTATGGGACGGTAGCTAGACGGGTCAGACTTGGGCTTGCCTGGTTTGGGAATACCTATGACGGTGGCCTGTTTCCAGGTTGTAGGGAACATATTATTGCTCAATGCACCATTGAAGATGGCAGTCATTAGCACTATAAGCTGGGCGGGGAACAGTTTGAAAACCCTATTGGTGATGCCGTCGGAGCCAGGGGCTTTTCACGGTTGGAGACTTTTAATGATATCCTGGACCTCATCAGGAGTGATGGGGGCCAGTGGATTATCGGGATCTTCGACGGGCGGAAGGGAAGTTCTACGTTCGATTTCGGCGTTCACCATATCGAGGTGGGCTTGGTCTACTGGTTGAGAGCTGGGAGAACATTGGGACTCTAGGCTGTCGGCTAGACATTCTGCTTTTTCAGAGTTATCGAAGGCGACACTCTTATCGGGACGAATGAGAGGAGGCATTGTGGCCTCTTCAGTGGATCGTAACTTCCTCTGAAGCTGCCAGAAGGCAAGATGGGTGGGCTCAAGTTCGCTCAGCATCTTGTCCCAGCTCGCATTACGCTGCTCGGCAATGCGTTTCCTTACAGCACGCTGTAAGTTGCGCATGTGAGCTTTGTTTGCGGCGCAGGGAAAAGCGCTGTACGCACGGATGGCTGCGTTCTTCTCGGTTATCAGATTTCGTACATCGTCCGGGAGTTTCCAGCGG
This sequence comes from Tholera decimalis, assembly GCA_943138885.2. Lineage (NCBI taxonomy): Eukaryota > Metazoa > Arthropoda > Insecta > Lepidoptera > Noctuidae > Tholera > Tholera decimalis. The sequence goes on from OW964570.2 coordinate 11,588,768, forward strand.
TGGTCTTCCACTACAGGAACTTCCCTTGAACAATCGTTCAGGACGGATTGTACGTGATCTGTAAGCGAGTCGATCGCCGCCGTCGTGTCAGCGACTGAGACTATGTGGCCAGGAATGGTGTCCAATTGAGGCGACGTGGTGGATTTCAGTTTTTTACTTACTTTCCTCCAGTCGGTGATCAATTGGGTCGTAGGAGGTTGGGTAGGATCATGGTTACCCGAGCGGGAACCTAGGTGTAGGATAACGGGACGGTGATCCGAGTTGAGCTCGTGAAGCGCTTCTATGGAGTGTAAATGGAGGTTTACATTCTTTAGGAGCGCCACATCGAGGACATCGGGGTTATGGTTGGGATCGTGTGGGTAGTGGGTGGGAGTCATCGGAGCGATGACGTCATAGTTTAGGGTCGCGCCTAGGTTATACACGATTCTGCCTCTGGCATTTGTCGTGTTGCTGTTCCAAGCGGGGTGTTTGGCGTTGAGATCGCCCGCTAGTAAGACGGAGTCACTCAGGCCAAAGATAGTCGTGAGATCGCTGGTGAGCGTGATAGGATCGTCTGTAGCAAGAGACGCGACCGATGGTGGGGGATGGTAGGCAGAGATGATGGTTATCGGAGGATGACCAGTCAGGCCTAGTCGACAGGCAGAGTACTCTAGGTGAGAGAGAGGCGCGGGTGGGGTCAGAGGGATGCAGTATAACTCCTTCCTATAATAAATAAGGGTACCGCCGCCGTGGCAGCGTGTTCTGTCATTGCGAACTAGACGGTAATTCGCAATTTTGGGGTCAGCGCGGTGGGGTTTCAAAAGGGTCTCCTGTATAAGGAGGACGTCTAATTGGTGGTCGCGGAGGAATTTAGTTATTTCGGCGCGTTGGTTGAAAATGCCATTGGCGTTGAAAAAACCTAATTTGAGGGATCGAGGCCTAGTGTGGTTTGTGCGTTGGGAATCCATTGGATCAGTCCATCGCATCCATCTGGTCGAGGCCTAGCACGACATCACTGTGTGTGCTGAATATTTGGCTGTACATTGCCGTCGTAATTTTGCCGTTATTCTGCTGTTCGGCAGCCAGAAGGGCATCGCGGAGAGACCTGGCTTGGCGGGTCATAAATATTCTATAGTGGCGCAGTAGAGTCTGGCCGCAAGACTCGCCGTGCGCGACGGGTGAGGGATTGGGCGGTTGTTTGGCTGCAGGAGCAGCAGTGGTTTTAGGCTCGGGTTGGGGACTGGCTGTGGCCTCTGGAGCCACGGCTATAGGCAGGATCTGCGCTGCGATGGGTATATCCATCAGTGCCTGCAAAGGTTTGGCAGTGGCCAAGGAGGGAAAGGCTTTTTCGTGGTTTAGCCTGTTCCACGGGGATGGTCTCTGAGGAGCGAGACGTTGGGGAATTTGAGAGGAAGGTGCCTCTCTTTGTTGGCGGGCGTTGGCGCGCTTCGCTAATTTAGGAGCGAGTTTGGGGGCTTTGGGACAGCCGCGGTAGTTTGCCGGGTGACCGGTCTGGCCGCAGAGAACGCAGCTGGGTGGTTCCGAACAGAGGGTTCGGTCTTTGGGCCGAGGGCAGTCCGCAGTGCTGTGCTCGCCCAGACACTTGACGCATCTGGGAGTCGCATAGCAGTTGCTCTGCGCATGGCCATACAGTTGGCAACGGTGGCATTGTCCCACTGTTGCGGTTTTGTAGGGCTTTTCAATTGAGATACCGGATAGGGAGCAAATGGACTTAATCTTGAAAATCGGGTGATGACCTTCGGTTGGTTCACAAATGACAAGAACCATGTCGTACAATTCACCGCCTCTCGCTTTATGTAAGCGATGGACGGCGATCACTGGTATACCTTGATCGGCAAGGTCGTCTTTAATATCCTGTACTAGGATTTCTTTAGGGACACGTTTAATAATAACACGAGTGGGCGTGTCCTCGGGGAAGGAGAAAGTGTGAAAGGAAATATTCCTTTCACGGAGGGCGCGATATAGTTCCCTATAGTCGTTCGACGTAGGGACGGTGACTTTAATGCCATTTTGGCAGGCACGGGCGTTTGTGTAGTTGATCTTTCGATCAACACACATCTTGGACACATCAGTCCATTTACCCTTGTCCTGGATGTAAAAGGGGGGCGGAGTGCGTTGCTTCCTTTGGGCTGAGGAAGTTTGGGCTATCGGGCTGGGACGACGACTATTCTGCGCGCGAGCAGAGGTAGTTGGGATGGGGCTAGCGGGTCGAACGGGCGTTTGAGTTGGGGACGGGGGCGACGCGGTGGTCTTTTTGGCCTTGCTGGCCTGAGAGGTTTTCCCTTTCTTCCTCTTGCCACCGGTGACGACTTGAAAGTCGTCTTCCGAGGACGAGGGGCATGATGACAAATCATTGTCGGAGTTGTTATTGGACACAAGTTCGGTGGTGTCCATTTCACGGAATTCAACTGCAGCGCACACCTGCGCGGCGTCCATTGTTTTATGAACAATGGGATTAGTAGGTGGGCCGGAAACAATGGATGATTTCGGGAATTGGGCGGTCGGCACGACATTGTCGGCGGGCGGGAGCGATAGAGGGCTATCTACCTGGAAGTCGTTCGTTGTTCGATGAACAATGGAATCGGAGTTGATAAACACTTCCGTGAATTGACCAACCGGAATGCCTTGATCAGCAAGCGGGGGAGATAATGGGCTGTCAAGCGCGTCACTAAAATCAGCGACGTTGGCTTCGGTAGCCGGAGGACAGTTAGCGATTTCACGCTGGATTTTTCCGCCATATTTGGCTGAAATAGCAGGGTTTTCCTTAAGTATTTCTAGCAATATCTCCAAAATATTGGAGTTTGCCATGATTGGCGAATGAATCAAAAATTTATAGGGAAAATTTTGGAGATTTCTTTCCCGCGGGGGCGACCACAGCTTTAGCAGCCAGAGTAAACGGAAACGTAGACCTTTTAGTCTGCCCAGTAGTACTAGCTAGCATTGTAATAGTTAGACGACAATACATCTTCATAAGCCCAATTTTGTATAACAAAACACTTAAATGAAAATTTGAACATTTACCCCCTTACTTCACGCGAATGTAAATCAAAAACACATAAGTGACTCAGTTCTTTGACTTATGAAGAGCTTGAAGATTGATTGAACGTGATTGTTAACGTACACAAACTTTTGTAAATTGTTTTTTGTTCCAATAAATATTTGTATTTGTATGAAGTCACAATATTTTAGATCTTTACAAGGATTTTAATGTGATTTGTCCTATCCCTAAACTAAATTTTGTATGTTGCTACTTGTGTCTGTCTAAGAACATTATTCTTAGAGACTGCATTAATCATGCTACATTCAGTCACTGATAGACTAATTTATTGATTGCTGCAACAATGTTATTGCACAATATATATGTTCAGAAGTCCCACTCGAGTTCTACAACTTTTTTTTTATTTTTTTTATTGATAATAGGTTCGCGTTTGACCAGTCTACCGATGCGGTAGAACTACCGGAATTGCGGCCACCGCAAGGCAGTGCGCGCACGGCCTAAGATTCTTTTTGTAACAATAATAGTTAGAATGCTATCTGTGGCATTCATCAATCCGCAAGCAAGAATTGGTAAACTTTGCTTTACATTGAAATTTAATATCAATCAACATAACTGTCATTATTTAACCACAAAAATCTGAATATTCATCTAATTCCATGCTAAAAAATTTGTATTTTTTTTTAATGGATATGTCAAGTTTACCTTCTGGTTATTTATTTCAGTATTTCATGTATTAAACAGGATATTCCCTGCATACGGAATAATAGGTACTTATACATTTTTTCAGGCTGGCCATGTTGCAATATCCAATTTGATTTTTTTCATTGCTATGAATCCTCTGTATGAGTAACTAGTTATGAATCTATGCTGAAATGATATAAGATAAGTAATGATATAGAACATACCTAAACCTGGCAATTATTCAACATTACAGGTATAATTGTATCCAAAGTAAAGTTTAACTGGGTATATTTCAAAATCATTAAATTAAAATGAATCTATCTAGGTACTCAGGCTTATAGTCAGCATTTTTTAAACCTCAAAGTTTTACATTATAGAAACAGAAAGATTATTATTTATTTTGAAGTTTCTTTCTATAAAACAGTCTTCTTTTTAACCGACTTCAAAAAAAGGAGGTTTACAATTCGTCTTGAATGTATGTTACCTCGTATCTCGGAGACGGCTGGACCGATTTGAAAAATTCTTTTTGCGTTTGAATGGGTTTAGTTTCTAGTTGGTCCCATTGTTACGAAATCAGGATCTGATAATGGGATCCTGGAGAAATCGAGGGAACTCTTCAAATATTATAGGCACACCTATAGCGTTTTGGGTATTTCTTGTAGTACCTTGAGCAGTTGCTTCCGAAAAGTACCATTTGGGGAAGTTGAACTGATGATGAAGACCACAGATGGCCACTGAAACTCCTCAATAATAAGTATTTCGTGGATTGCGATTCGATTACTTGAGTATGGATGTTAAACACTTTATGCTCGTCACAATACATATGGTGATGTAGAGCTGATGGTCAAGTACCAGGAGCACTCCTCAAAAATTAACGGCTATGCATCGGGAAAAGCAAAATTTTGTAAAAAGTGATAAATTGTCAACATTGTGGCTTTTGTAACTAGATAAATTACAAACCGACCCACTAAAAAGCGTGAAAAAAAAATTTTTGCAAAAAATAGAACCGACTTCCATATCAAAACACTACAAAGGCAAAAATAACTTTAATTTCGGAAGGCGGTGTCTTTAGTTTCATATATATTTTCGTTTTTGACACCGCCTTCCGAAATTAAAGTTATTTTTGCCTTTGTAGTGTTTTGATATGGAAGTCGGTTCTATTTTTTGCAAAAAATTTTTTACTGTTTTAGCTGAAAAGAGGCCACAATCTCCACAGCACCTGTTCCTTGCCGGAGTCTGTTTCCCGATAGCTATCTACCCGGGGGTCTTTAGTAAAGAGTGAATAGGTTACTTCTAGGTAAGCATGCTTCATCTTCAACCACATCATTACTTACCATCGGGTGAGATGGTGGTCAAACACGAGCCTATTATCAAATAAAAATTAAAGAGCACTCATTTGTTTGTAAAGTTAGAGTAGCCTACAATGATTATCTATTGAAGAGTGTCCATAGTACACTAATATTTACTATCTGTTTTCTTCCAAATAACAACAATTTAATTAATTTCACAATTAACAACCAAACCCTGTACTTCTGAAGTTTTATAAGTGCCCATGTCTGTGTGATATAAAAATATTTTTGACTAGCTGACCTGGTGAACTTCATACCGCCATTTTCTTCCATATATTTGTACCTTTTAAACTTTCCCTGGACTTCAACAAATATTTTAAAATGAAAATGAGCCAAATTGGTCCCGCTCTTCTTGAGTTTTAGTGAGACTAACAAACAGCAATTGATTTTTATATATACATATAGATTTGATTCAATAAGATTAATAAGTGAGGTATGGAACACTGAAACAAGTGGCACAGAATCAGAATCATTTAGTCGTAAACATAGGTGATAATTATACAAGATACAAGCACACTTCAATGACTATAATTAATTATTAATTTGCAGGCTGTTGATACTAGTACTAACAACATAATGATTATTTATAGTGTGTTAGTTTAATTTGAATTTGTTTTACAGTATTTATTACAAAAATTCTGCTGACATGGTGGTGTACAAAAAAATGTAACATTCAATCAATTTTAAATGCCTAGTATAAATTTCAATATAAGTTAAATAAAAAAAAGTTCATCCAGGCAACTTGTTAAATATCAATAACAGTTGTTAACAGAAATAACAACTGCTAATTACATTTATTTTTTTTAAACCTTTATTTTTGTACGAGTGCACAAGCGTTAAATTTCGCAGAGCCTAACTTCACACTCGTCAAGTTAGAACGGCCGCATTGTAAAACTGGTAGCTGAGCCCAACATAGTTAAGTAAAAGCTAAGCAGACCATAATGCATGTTACTGTAGAACTAATTAGAAATCTTATTATGGTCTCTAGCAATGGCTATGGCTAGGTATGACTTTTCTAATGGGAATAACTGCTGTCCTTAAATTAACAATCTACTAACATTGACAATACCAAGAGAGTGATATGTTGTTTTTCTTGTTCAGTTAAGATTATTTATTATCTCTTTTTTTTTAAATACTGATACTATTTTTAGAAAGTATTTTTTTCTAGTATTCACTGTGCAAACGTTAAGAACATTAATTTAATAGTGTATTATGATAGAACAGCTTCTTTAATAGAGATGCTTTTGCCGCCTTCATTCGAATTCTTAGCGTTATTTCATAGAAAATTAATGTCATGATCTTCAAAGCAAAAGCGACCTACAACCGCTGACAGGCTAATACAATAGCGTCGAAAACCGCTTGCAATCAATGCATTTTCGCGGCGATTCTAAGCGTAGAGTGAGGTTATGTTCCATGTCAATAATTTACAAATTGACATACTTACATGGCACTTTATAGATAAAAGCTCAGATTATACATCACTTATCCGGGTATAAAGTAAAAATATAGGAAATTCTGCGTACCTCGATTGTAGTCACTTCATGAAACTTCTCAGTTACTTTCTGTTCCGAGTCTAGGAGTGACACTTCGGAATTGGCAGACAAACAACAGCGGCAGAGATCGGACCACGTATCCATTTCAATCGACGCGCATTATTATCCAACCAGTAGCACCTGAAAAAATTAATATTATCACTATAAAAATACATTGTTTTGACAGTTAGTAATCAGAGACCACAATACAATAATAAGGTATCCAAAGAGTAAAAATTATCTACGGACCATGCCCATAAAGACGATCTACGATTCAAAATTATAGACAAGAGACGAGCGTACAAAATGGAGGCAACTGCAAAACGGATGTGGCGTCACCATAGAGATAATGATTTAAACTGGCATGGTGGCACCACTGTCTACATTGAACTGTGTTTTCTACTCAAATAAATTTTAACGGTACTAGTTATTGTGTAATATTTAATTAATCGTTCTGATTTTATGAAACAATATTATCTTTTTAATTTATTGTGTTAACTAATTTTTTTTCGTACATTGATTATTATTGTTATGATTTTTTTTTATTTTGGTTATGGTTTCTATGTTCATTGATTGATGTTAAGATTGATGTAGTTATGAAAGAATATAATTATGATTTCAGTATTAACACTTGTACTGAAATTATTCTACATTGATTTTTGTAGTTATTTTTATGAATTTTATAATTTGTTTAAAGCTGTAGCAAACCGAATGTTGTCGGTACTGAGCACAGAACACTTATGTACTGAGTAACGGGTGCGCCCTTAAGTACCGAGTAACAAAACGTTACTCACGAATGCAATTCGTTACTTGCATGTTTCGTTACAACTGTTTCAGATCGCGCAAGTACCGTCGATGTGAGTGTTGAATGTGGTTTCCTTTTCGTGTTTTACGCATGTGCGAGCATTCGGTGTATTTAAAAATATACGTTACAATGAACGATGTTTATTTACTTGAAAAAGGAGATTTTTGAAAATTCATTATCCAAATTTTTCACTGTGTTTTTACTGCAATGATTGCGATACATTAGTGTGATATGTCATTCTCAAATAATATTAAAAACTCCCACATAAAATTATTTTTTTAAATAATTCCATCCATTGTAAATTCAGTTGATTTCGTCGCAGTTTACTTGTAATTCCAACCTTTACCTATCAAATCAAACTAAATTTAGATTTAAAAAATACATCTTATAAACATGTAACGTATAGATATGTTTTCTACAAATTACGAATGATACAACGCCGCGACGTCATACCGTACGAATACGCAATACGCCTCGATGTGTTGGTCTGTAACTCTATATATTATGTATGACGTATCAATGTAACCAGTAACGTAACGATACGATAGTAACTAGTACTAATGGCTATAGTAACACGCATACGGGTACACTTCTTTTTGTTACTTTTACACCTCTAAATTTGTTTAGAAACATTGCGCATAGACAATAGCTACTAAATCTGGGCTCGGAACTATGGAATAGGTAAAATTTGAGACACATAAAAAATTACCTGTACGTAGTAAAGCACCATTTTTTTTTATTATCCGCATGAGAAACTTGCATATTTTGAGCCATAATACCAGTGAAAGACTAAAGTAAAAGTTAGAGGGATAAAAAGTGCAATTTTCGTTCCTCGTAATGTGTACAGCTTGGCAAGAAACTCCTGAAACGGAACTAATATATTTCATCATTGGCAACATTCACTTTGCTTCGTCGAGTAAGATCGTCGCTGTAGAATGATAACCTCGTATGTCCATAATACCAAACTTCACAGGAAACGAAAAAAACGGTTAAATTTGTCAATGTTTAAAATATGTGCTTTTGTCTCATAAAAAGGACTTATTTATGTTCAAATCAAATCAAAATCAAAATTATTTTATTTTACATAGGCTTAAATGGGCACTCATAAAATGTCAGAAGTTAGTGCACGGTTCGAAATTGGTCGTTTCCTATGGAGAAGAACCGGCAAGAAACTCCACGGTTACTCTTTTAAAAAAAAATCTTGATGTTCACAATCTTTGCATAATAAATACAATTTTTTATTTATTTATTTGGTATGAGAGGACAGTATAGACTAATTGACATAATAAAATGTAATATAACTAATCAGAAATGAATCTCAGAGTCTATAGTGTTCACACATTTACATTAAAAATTAACTTTACAAAACTGAAAATAAACTAAAGCAAATGACATAAAAATAAAAATTATATACAAGTAAAATAAAATAAAAATAACAACAACACAAAAAAGTGGGGTTGTTAAAGGTGAACGCAGACCTAGCCGCACCGCAGTCTCTACAGTCCCCGCAGTCATCGCTTTTTGTTAATGGCCTCGCACATCTATCCGCGCCGCAGTCGCAACAGTCGTTCCCGTCGCCGCCCGCATCGCACTTGGCACTGTTGCCAGATTTGTGAAAGCATTATCTGTACCGAAGATTTAAAAAATCTGAAAAAAATGTGTATTTGGTATTGGTATTTTGCTCTTTTGTGTAATTTTATCTGTAGGTGCTATAATAGAGAATAAGCAAGTAATTATTTATACGAGAACAAGTAATTTTATTATAAACCGTTGACAGAGATTCTCTGTCTACATTATAACTCTGGCAACACTGCGCGCCGTGGATGCGAATGACGTCATCCGCGCTGCGCTAGCCGCAGCGTCCGCTGCGTGCGGGTGACGTCATCAGCTGCGGCTTGGGGAGTTCGGTCGTTTCAGGGACTGCGGCGACTGCGGCGTGGATAGGTGTGCGAGGTTGCATAGAACTTCATATAAAGAATTCGAATGCAAAGACTGCGGCGCGTGCGGTGCGGCTAGGTCTTCGTTCACCTTAAGGTGAAGATTTCTTGAGAACGGTCAAAAATGCTTTTTTTTAAATCAGTGTATCTCTTAAACCTTAGGTACATAATTTTATGAACCAAAAAAATATATTATTTTTAAGTAGTTTTTGCATATAGTCATGGAATTCAAAACGCAATTAAACATACTTTAATGCGTAAAAGAAATCTTCAAACACACCTCTAAATTAAGTTTTAAACCAGTTTATCGCTTCATTAACACCTGTAACTAAAATCAAAAATATTCCATAAAATTTTAAATGCTAAACTGCGTCCAATGATGGATTGTTTTTAATTATAAAGTTAATATTTAATTTTCTACAAATTTATTTGCGTTTTATGACATACGTATGCTCATTTCTTCACTGCCGGCACCGCGCCAGTGTTCTGCGGAACCTTATCGAGGATGGTTGTGTGTCGATTTTTTCCGCAGCTCGCAACAAAATAAAGATTAAGGATGGAAAATAAAACTAACAGTGGGAAGAGATGGAAAGCTGCCAAAAGCACTTACTTCAGAGTATAGCAAAAATACGGTAAGAAACTTTATTATTATAAGTAAATAAGTAATATTAAAAAGATAGTTGATAAAAACATATTTCTAGTAAATTGAATTGAATGATTTTTTTAAATACGTAAGCATGTTTTGACTGCGATCCCATCTGATGGTAAGCAGTGATAGTTGATGGTGAGGCGCACTAGTTCAACATAATTGAAATTGGTTTACTGAATCGCTCACTCGGCCACAGAATTTGGTTCAGGTCATGGTGCGGGGCGAGGGGGAATGGGATGCAGTCGCCTCCTTCTGCGAAGCAGTCATGCTAGCGAAGGAGGAGGCTGAACGCGTGAGGGAGAGACAACTTTCTTCCTCACGCCCCACGCGCCGCGGGCGACGCTCCGGGCGTCGGGGATCGCGAGCCGACCTCCGGCCACCGTAGACGCCGGGCCTGCGTACGCCAAGCAGGAGTAGCTTACTGTCCGGTAAGGATCAGGCCCGAATTGGCAGCGCGCTACGTTCCGCCCGTGCTTCAGAGAGCTGCTACTGACTGCCCTACGGGGTTGCGGGAATGTTCTAACGAGATACCGCGGCCTCGAACCGCAAAGGCAACTGAAGAAGCAGGGTGGGTTTTTAGTCAGTAGAAGTCTGACACTCCCTTCCGCTCTACCCACAGCAGGAGGGGTCATTTGATGATTTTCCCACCCAGAAAAAAAAGGGCCAGCTATGCTGCCAATTCTACATATATCAATTGTTTTTATTTTTTTTATTTGAGATTGGCGAACATGCAATTTGCTACTCAACAACCGGATGATACTGCTTCTTGATTGGATGTCGAGTAAGTACCTACCTACTCATCAAAATTGACTGCCTCCATGGCACAGATTAGAAAATAGTAATCACCAAACAGATACATCACTCCTATACAAACACGAAAATACCTACGCAATAGCCTCCTAGTAGAAGTACAAGCAGAAACATACCTACTTTCTGAACGCGTACCAAGAATTTAGTAAACTGTCTGGACTTCTCATGGTGTTAGGGTTGTACAAATAATGATAAAATAAACAAGAGACGAGATAAAATAATTATTTATTTGACAATCACTCGGGAGTACACTAGGACTGGACATTGCACGCGGCTTTGATCGATAAAGGAGCCCTGTTAGTGAGCCCTGAACTTTTTACCCGACTGTGAGACACAAAAGAGGGTAATGTGATCATCAATATCTATGTTTTTTAGAGTTCCGTAGCCGAATGGCAAAAAACGGAACCCTTATAGTTTCGTCATGTCTGTCCGTCTGTCTGTCTGTCTGTCTGTCTGTCTGTCTGTCTGTCTGTCCCTCCGTCCGTATATCACAGCCATTTTATTCCGAAACTATTAGGACTATACATGTGAAACTTGGTAGGTAAATGTATTCTGTAACCCGCTTTCCGATTTTATGAAAAAAATAAAAAATATTTAAAAAAAAGGGGGGCTCCCCATATATGGAACTGAAACTGAAAATATTTTTTTTTCATGAAACCTATGCGTGTGTGGTAACTATAGACAGGTATTTAAAAATTATATCAAGGTTTCTAAAACCACTTTTTCATAAAGTTAATCGTTTAAAAGATATACGCATTCAAAGTGGTAAAATGTGTGTGAAAAATCTAAAAAAATATATGTGTATAGATCTTAATGTAAACTTTAAATCAAAATTGGTTTGGACGAGATCAGGTTAGCAATTCTTGAGATACAGCATATTTTCTAAAACCGCAAATATAACTTTGTAATTCATACTGTAGAATATGCTGATTTGTTTATATCCATTGTCCATAGTTGACACATATCCATAGTACATAGTTGACTCGCCAACGCACCACCGCACAGGACGACAGTCCGACAACGACTGACTCCCCCACCACGCGGACCAGTATTTATAACCTAGCGACGTATGCGCCCGAGGCAACGTTATAATACTGTTATCAATTTGTAGTGTGATATATTGATATCTACATACACTACATCCCTTCCTTGTTTTAATTTATTTTATTTTTAACCAGAAAGTTTAATGAGACATTTATTTCATTTATCATTAATTCATATCTTCAACTATTTACTTTTACCCTTCCTCTTCTTTTCTATTCCATTTTCTGATCTATTTGTATCTGCTCCTCTGTTAATTTATTTAGTTGGACCACTCACAACTTCCCATTGGCCTTCAATAGTTCCCAGTTATGTAGTTCCGAATACTTTTGTCTCCGTCTTTACTTTTTTCTGCAGGATGGCATGTTGCGTCCAAAACGCGTTGTTTAAACTTTGACTATATCCTTCTTAGTACCGTGTGTGCATAACTATATTCCTTTCAGTGCATATTATTAACTCCTCACTGCAGATTTATCTATCATTATCAAATGGCAGCTTATATGGTACTTCTCCAACTCTACTACAACCAAACTGCCAAGCTTACAGAAACCCTTGAGTAAAAGCTCCAACGCTATGGTTCTCCAGCCGACCAATAATCGCATTGCTGTCACACATCCAGCGCACGGATCAAAAGTTCTGTACGCATTTTGATGATGTGAATCGTCCGTGTCGAACATCGCCCGCCGACTATACTCTACGGTCTCTCCAGACCCCAACCTTCGCCAGAGTTAAATGCGCATTGCGCACCCATGGACTACTTGAGTTGCCTCATGAGATCCCGAGTCTTACCGGACTACGACTACGTAATAATTACTGGTACGGTCGAGCAAAATATGGCCAATAGAACCCCTTACTCAAACTTCTACCACAACAGAAGGTTTCTCATCATCAACAAATTCATTATTATCAACATCAACATTAATCAACTGGTACGTGCCTTGCTGGCATCCGCCTTAACCTGGCATGTACATATTTGTAGCTACGCTTAAAACTTAAAGACTTCAGTGTATAACGGTCACCGTCCAAAATGGTCCCATGAGTTTGGGTTAAATTTCGTCCAATTTCTCTCACAAACTCTAATTTCATTACTTTATTATCTTCATACCATAATGAACTTTGATTAAACACAATGCCCTGTCACTAGGGTTTTTCACAGTGCTTCCTGCACAGTATTCTTCCTTAAAAGAAAAGGTCCAATAAACACGTTCAACAAAACAAAGTTCCCGGCAAAACCGAATTATAATCTGTGAACAGCTATAGGCTGTAATCGTACCAACGATTCTCAATAGATACAACATCAGATGTGTCCCTCATATAAAACATCTACCCATCATCTTACTAGAATCATTTCATCGATTCCTTATAAACAGATTCATCGCTACATGTCACTCCTGAGCTGCGGTCAAGGGTTATGACTATGAGTGCACACGCCGTTACCACTCTCATCACCTATAACATCTAATTCTCGAGGAACTTCTCACATGCTCATGGAGAGTATTTGTTAACTCGCTTCGAGTCGAGCGCTTTTAGTCAATGTATCACTATCTATCATATTTGAAATTTTCCAGAGTGCGGCTTCGCTACTTTTCAAGTGATACAATTATCACTAACTTTCCTGATGTGTTCAGATATGCCCTCAAATATTCACGATAGCAGACATAATTTTGTCGTCTCTTTTCATTTTTAAAATTATTTAATTATTCCGATGCGTGTTGTTGTTTCTCTCATATTTCCTTTTATTCCCTCTGTCCCGTGTTATCATATCTCATTGTCTTTCAGTATTTTCTAAAATGTCAGTTTGGCCCACATTTGTACCAATCTTAGTTGGTAATTTGCTGTCTTGAGACGCGAGTCCTGAGCTCCCACAGGTTCCACATCCTGATTTTCTTTTCCACTTCTTATCCTTTTTTTTAAAATTTTTTATATCATGCTCCTTATTCTGTTCCCAGTTAATGTGCTGATCCTCCAAAATCTTCTATATGTCGACTTACGGCTTCAAGAGTAGTTATATTTTGCTTCAACAATTATAATTATCTGTTAGTGTTATTGCGTCTCCTGTTTATAAAATTCTCTTCCTAAACCTTTTTTTTGTAATTAGATCGTCTTGCAACAGCACAGCAGTGCAGCACTCTTTATGTTAGCAGCTTCCAGGTAGGTCGAGACTGCCCGCTTCTAGCATTCTCATCTCATTCCTACTGAAGGTAGGGGAACCTCCATTAGTCCTCATATCGTCCTCATAATCAAATATCACACATATTTCGTCCAATTTGTGAAGGCTCTTACTACCAATTTGTGAAGGCTCTTACTTCCAATTTGTGAAGGCTCTTACTTCCAATTTGTGAAGGCTCTTACTTCCAATTTGTGAAGGCTCTTACTTCCAATTTGTGAAGGCTCTTACTTCCAATTTGTGAAGGCTCTTACTTCCAATTTGTGAAGGCTCTTACTTCCAATTTGTGAAGGCTCTTACTTCCAGCCACATTTCCAAATTTAATGGAGGCTCATACTTTCATCTAAATTTCTCGATTTAATAGGCGCTCATACTTCCAGACAAGTTTCCCAATTTAATGAAGGCTCATACTTCTAGACAAGTTTCCCAATTTAATGGAGGCTCATACTTTCAGCCCTGGTTCATACTATCAGTCAAGTTTCTTCGATAACTGTCAATTTAATAACCTGTAGGAATTCTACTGCAAGTACCGTTATCCTTTGATAACTGTCAATTTAATGACCAGTAGATATTCTACTGCAATTACCGTTATCCTTTGATAACTGTCAATTTAATGACCAGTAGGTGTTCTACTGCAATTACCGTTATCCTTTGATAATTGTCAATTTAATGATCAGTAGGTGTTCTACTGCAATTTACTGTTATCCTTTGATAACTGTCAATTTAATGACCAGTAAGTATTCTACTGCGATTATCGTTAACCTTTGATAACTGTCAATTTAATGACCAGTAGGTATATTCTATTGCACTGTGGGACATCCAAACATCAAGCGCGCCCGACCGGCGCAACGGCCGGACGGTGACTGGCAGCGGCGGCGCAGCGCGCGGCATACGAGGCGCGTGGGCCACCGCTGGCGGGCTCGCAGTACATATTTTGGACGTGCTCCCACGACGGCTAGCTACATTCCACTAAACGTGCCTTTTTTTTTTTTTTGTGTGTGGCATCTCGCAGGTCAACCTCTGAGGTTGTCGGCTGCTTAACCGGACTTGCCTGTGGTTGCCTTAATTAATAAATTAATTAAAGCCTCCAGCCAGGGCTTATTAAAAAACTTACAAACTAGGCGACTACACGCTAAGGGCACCCCCTGTGGGGTACGGACCTCGGCTTAGGGCGTCGCAGGGGAGGGCAGCTAGGGACAGGCTGGATCATATCATTATTATTATTAATAAGGGAATTTAAAGCTACTGGCTCAGCGTCGCGGGCTGGCTCTGGCAAGGGTCGGGGTGGACTATTACGGGGACGTCGCGGTGGGCCTCGGCGGCGAGGACGGAAGGACGGTCGGTTTTTGTGTTTGTGTGCCACTGTACTTGTTTCCCTACGGCTCTCTTGGAGCAGGGTGATTGCGTCATCGGGAGTGACTAGGGTATGCCTTGGTCGGCGAATCTTAGAGATACGCGAGGGTTCGTATTGGGCGGCCGATACGATAAGGGGATTCCTATGTTGGATTGAAGTTTCAAAGAAACGCTTGGAGACACGTTTCATGAACTGCTGGATGGTGGGCATCTTGAGATCTACGTGAAGAAGCTCATTTCGAACATAAAAGGGGGCTCCCGTGACTCTACGGAGGAATCGGTTTTGGAGGGTCTGCATCTTGTGGAGGAGATAGGGCTTTGCGTGTGCGAAAACAACGCAGGCGTAGGTCATGATGGGACGGATGACCGCGGTGAAAATACGCAGCTTGCACCTGAGTGATAACTTGCTGCGAGAGCTAAGAATGAAGTGGAGCCTACCTAGAGCGAAAGCGGCGCGCGAACGTGCCTGCTTTATGTGCTCAGCGAAGGAGAGGTGTCTATCGAGGACCACGCCTAAGTATTTGGCTTGCTTTTCCCAAGGGATCGGCTTGCCGTACATGGTAATCTGACGGGGGGAGGGTGGGTTTATCCGCGGTTTAGAAAAGAGGACTGCCTGGCTTTTATCTGGATTGACTTCGATTCTCCATTTCCGGAACCACTTGGCCAGAGTGTTTGCGGAAGTTTGGAGAGTGCGAGCGATGGCATCGGGTTTAAGACCGGTATAATAGATAGCCGTATCGTCGGCGAATAGGGCTAGCTGGGTATTTTTATGCTTGGGAATATCACTAGTGAATAGCGTGAAAACGAGGGGGGATAGTACGGAGCCTTGAGGAACTCCTGCGCGAATGGGATGGGGGGAGGAAAGCACCCCCTCAATTCGATAACGAAAGGTGCGATTCGATAAAAAGTCCCGTAGGATGAGCACGAGACGGTCAGGCACGCCGAGTTGGTATAGCTTATAGATTAAGCCATTGTGCCAGACTTTGTCGAACGCTTTCGCTATGTCGAAGAATAAGGCTCCCGTTATTGCGCCCCGTTGGAAGCCGGCGCTGACGTGTTCTACGATGCGGTGGACTTGTTGGATACATGAGTGTTCGGTTCTAAATCCGAACTGCTCATTGGGTATTAGACTCTTTGCTTCGGCAAAATCTTTGAGCCGCTTATATATAAGCCTTTCATAGATTTTACCGAGGACGTTGAGTAAGCTTATGGGACGGTAGCTAGACGGGTCAGACTTGGGCTTGCCTGGTTTGGGAATACCTATGACGGTGGCCTGTTTCCAGGTTGTAGGGAACATATTATTGCTCAATGCACCATTGAAGATGGCAGTCATTAGCACTATAAGCTGGGCGGGGAACAGTTTGAAAACCCTATTGGTGATGCCGTCGGAGCCAGGGGCTTTTCACGGTTGGAGACTTTTAATGATATCCTGGACCTCATCAGGAGTGATGGGGGCCAGTGGATTATCGGGATCTTCGACGGGCGGAAGGGAAGTTCTACGTTCGATTTCGGCGTTCACCATATCGAGGTGGGCTTGGTCTACTGGTTGAGAGCTGGGAGAACATTGGGACTCTAGGCTGTCGGCTAGACATTCTGCTTTTTCAGAGTTATCGAAGGCGACACTCTTATCGGGACGAATGAGAGGAGGCATTGTGGCCTCTTCAGTGGATCGTAACTTCCTCTGAAGCTGCCAGAAGGCAAGATGGGTGGGCTCAAGTTCGCTCAGCATCTTGTCCCAGCTCGCATTACGCTGCTCGGCAATGCGTTTCCTTACAGCACGCTGTAAGTTGCGCATGTGAGCTTTGTTTGCGGCGCAGGGAAAAGCGCTGTACGCACGGATGGCTGCGTTCTTCTCGGTTATCAGATTTCGTACATCGTCCGGGAGTTTCCAGCGGTGGTCTTCCACTACAGGAACTTCCCTTGAACAATCGTTCAGGACGGATTGTACGTGATCTGTAAGCGAGTCGATCGCCGCCGTCGTGTCAGCGACTGAGACTATGTGGCCAGGAATGGTGTCCAATTGAGGCGACGTGGTGGATTTCAGTTTTTTACTTACTTTCCTCCAGTCGGTGATCAATTGGGTCGTAGGAGGTTGGGTAGGATCATGGTTACCCGAGCGGGAACCTAGGTGTAGGATAACGGGACGGTGATCCGAGTTGAGCTCGTGAAGCGCTTCTATGGAGTGTAAATGGAGGTTTACATTCTTTAGGAGCGCCACATCGAGGACATCGGGGTTATGGTTGGGATCGTGTGGGTAGTGGGTGGGAGTCATCGGAGCGATGACGTCATAGTTTAGGGTCGCGCCTAGGTTATACACGATTCTGCCTCTGGCATTTGTCGTGTTGCTGTTCCAAGCGGGGTGTTTGGCGTTGAGATCGCCCGCTAGTAAGACGGAGTCACTCAGGCCAAAGATAGTCGTGAGATCGCTGGTGAGCGTGATAGGATCGTCTGTAGCAAGAGACGCGACCGATGGTGGGGGATGGTAGGCAGAGATGATGGTTATCGGAGGATGACCAGTCAGGCCTAGTCGACAGGCAGAGTACTCTAGGTGAGAGAGAGGCGCGGGTGGGGTCAGAGGGATGCAGTATAACTCCTTCCTATAATAAATAAGGGTACCGCCGCCGTGGCAGCGTGTTCTGTCATTGCGAACTAGACGGTAATTCGCAATTTTGGGGTCAGCGCGGTGGGGTTTCAAAAGGGTCTCCTGTATAAGGAGGACGTCTAATTGGTGGTCGCGGAGGAATTTAGTTATTTCGGCGCGTTGGTTGAAAATGCCATTGGCGTTGAAAAAACCTAATTTGAGGGATCGAGGCCTAGTGTGGTTTGTGCGTTGGGAATCCATTGGATCAGTCCATCGCATCCATCTGGTCGAGGCCTAGCACGACATCACTGTGTGTGCTGAATATTTGGCTGTACATTGCCGTCGTAATTTTGCCGTTATTCTGCTGTTCGGCAGCCAGAAGGGCATCGCGGAGAGACCTGGCTTGGCGGGTCATAAATATTCTATAGTGGCGCAGTAGAGTCTGGCCGCAAGACTCGCCGTGCGCGACGGGTGAGGGATTGGGCGGTTGTTTGGCTGCAGGAGCAGCAGTGGTTTTAGGCTCGGGTTGGGGACTGGCTGTGGCCTCTGGAGCCACGGCTATAGGCAGGATCTGCGCTGCGATGGGTATATCCATCAGTGCCTGCAAAGGTTTGGCAGTGGCCAAGGAGGGAAAGGCTTTTTCGTGGTTTAGCCTGTTCCACGGGGATGGTCTCTGAGGAGCGAGACGTTGGGGAATTTGAGAGGAAGGTGCCTCTCTTTGTTGGCGGGCGTTGGCGCGCTTCGCTAATTTAGGAGCGAGTTTGGGGGCTTTGGGACAGCCGCGGTAGTTTGCCGGGTGACCGGTCTGGCCGCAGAGAACGCAGCTGGGTGGTTCCGAACAGAGGGTTCGGTCTTTGGGCCGAGGGCAGTCCGCAGTGCTGTGCTCGCCCAGACACTTGACGCATCTGGGAGTCGCATAGCAGTTGCTCTGCGCATGGCCATACAGTTGGCAACGGTGGCATTGTCCCACTGTTGCGGTTTTGTAGGGCTTTTCAATTGAGATACCGGATAGGGAGCAAATGGACTTAATCTTGAAAATCGGGTGATGACCTTCGGTTGGTTCACAAATGACAAGAACCATGTCGTACAATTCACCGCCTCTCGCTTTATGTAAGCGATGGACGGCGATCACTGGTATACCTTGATCGGCAAGGTCGTCTTTAATATCCTGTACTAGGATTTCTTTAGGGACACGTTTAATAATAACACGAGTGGGCGTGTCCTCGGGGAAGGAGAAAGTGTGAAAGGAAATATTCCTTTCACGGAGGGCGCGATATAGTTCCCTATAGTCGTTCGACGTAGGGACGGTGACTTTAATGCCATTTTGGCAGGCACGGGCGTTTGTGTAGTTGATCTTTCGATCAACACACATCTTGGACACATCAGTCCATTTACCCTTGTCCTGGATGTAAAAGGGGGGCGGAGTGCGTTGCTTCCTTTGGGCTGAGGAAGTTTGGGCTATCGGGCTGGGACGACGACTATTCTGCGCGCGAGCAGAGGTAGTTGGGATGGGGCTAGCGGGTCGAACGGGCGTTTGAGTTGGGGACGGGGGCGACGCGGTGGTCTTTTTGGCCTTGCTGGCCTGAGAGGTTTTCCCTTTCTTCCTCTTGCCACCGGTGACGACTTGAAAGTCGTCTTCCGAGGACGAGGGGCATGATGACAAATCATTGTCGGAGTTGTTATTGGACACAAGTTCGGTGGTGTCCATTTCACGGAATTCAACTGCAGCGCACACCTGCGCGGCGTCCATTGTTTTATGAACAATGGGATTAGTAGGTGGGCCGGAAACAATGGATGATTTCGGGAATTGGGCGGTCGGCACGACATTGTCGGCGGGCGGGAGCGATAGAGGGCTATCTACCTGGAAGTCGTTCGTTGTTCGATGAACAATGGAATCGGAGTTGATAAACACTTCCGTGAATTGACCAACCGGAATGCCTTGATCAGCAAGCGGGGGAGATAATGGGCTGTCAAGCGCGTCACTAAAATCAGCGACGTTGGCTTCGGTAGCCGGAGGACAGTTAGCGATTTCACGCTGGATTTTTCCGCCATATTTGGCTGAAATAGCAGGGTTTTCCTTAAGTATTTCTAGCAATATCTCCAAAATATTGGAGTTTGCCATGATTGGCGAATGAATCAAAAATTTATAGGGAAAATTTTGGAGATTTCTTTCCCGCGGGGGACCTATTTAAAGCCTAACTGGCCTAACTCCCCGGATGGATGGGTCCGGGGATGTGTAACCCTCCCAGTCGGGTAGAGACTGGGAGGTGAGTACCTAATGGTGAGCCCTAAGCTTGTAACCGGTCGCCAGTCTTATTGTGCGAACCGGGCCCTATTGGGTCTAGTGCGAAGGGGTAGACACACCCAACCGACACTAGGTGTGTAGCTGAAAAGGAAACTCAGTAACTAGGTTTGACTAGGAGATCCCCCAAGGCCAAAACCTAGCACTCGACTCCAATTGACTGCTTCACCCTGAAGGGGATCAGCGGGTGCGTCGGGTCAGCACCCCCTTGGTATTGTTGACACCGTGAGGTTTCCAACCAAGGACCACGAAACTGTGGTTTTACCCTGAAGGGGCCAAACCAAATTGTTTTTGACGATACTCTGTTATAGAAACAGGATATCCTTCACCGCCTCGAAAAAGGCGGATCCGGACCAGGCGTCGTAGTCGGCGACTACGAGTGACGTCACGGCGGGCGTGACGAAGCGTAGCGATGACTCAGGCACGGAACGATCGAGAGCGCGGAGCGGTACGACCGTCGCGGGCGAGCGTCGGAAGCGGAGTGCTAAACGTGCCTCCGTGCGCAAGTAGTTTTTATCAAGCGAGCGCCCGCTCTGATTCGTCGTCTTCGTTTTAGAATTGTGTGTAGCCAATCAAATTCATTTTTGGATATTTTGGATTTACGAAATTTGTATATATTAAGGTGTTCCCTAATAAACATTCATTCGTTACCCATACATCGCTTGTTTCACTCAAATCCTCACAGAAGACCTCATATTTGGTGACCCCGACTACAAGATGGAAAAGTACGACGACGCTGTTGATGATACATCTGCGAAGACCTGCGAGAAAGAAATTTCTGCGATTGCACTTCAAGCGAAGATTCCACCGTTCTGGCGAGCGCAACCAAGGCTATGGTTTGCCCAATTTGAAGCGGTCATAGCCTTACACAAGATCAGCGAAGAACAGAAATACAATTTAGTGATCCCAGTCTTGGACAGGAAAGATATTGAGCAAGTAAGCGATATCATCTGCAAGCCCCCAGGTTCCGGAAAATACGATGCATTGAAAAAACGGTTATTGTCGGTTTATGAAGAGTCCGAGTCCCGGCAATTCCAAAAGCTGCTAAGTGGTTTAGAGCTCGGAGATCAGAAGCCATCTCAATTGCTACGAGTTATGCGAGACTTGGCTGGAGAAAAAGTACCTGACGACGCGCTGAAAATATTATGGATGGGACATTTACCTGCTCAAGTTCGTGCCGTGTTATCTGTTAATACAGAATCAACGCTCGACCCATTAGCATTGATGGCGGACAAGATGATAGAGCACACAGAAAGTACGATAGCGGAAGTCAGCCAAAGTGCACCTTCTACTAGCAGCGGGAGTGGACAAGACCTGAATTATCAGTTATTATCGAAACAAATAGAAAAGCTCACACTCGAAATTGCTGAATTACGAAGACACACGAGTTACAATCACCGTCGTCCACAATATCGCTCAAACAATTATCGGTCAAGATCTTGTTCACGTTCAAGAAAGTTGGGTCCTGGGAAGAAACCGGGAGATGCAGATTGGGAATGCTATTATCACCATCGCTTTGGAGATAAGGCAAAGAAATGTGAGTCTCCTTGTTCTCGGAAGCAGTCGGAAAACTGATGACCACATCGACTGTGGCGGACGTCGGTGTTGCGAATACAAATAACCGCCTATGTATAACAGACAGGACCACGAGAGAACGATTTTTAGTCGACACGGGAGCAGATATATCAGTGCTAGCCACACGAAGTGATCTCTGCAGTTGATCCTTTATGGCTGAAGATCGCGATCTCAAATAATGGTTATTCAACCTCCAGTGGCTTGTTAGGCTTTTCCACTTGTTGGAATCAGTTGCTATACGGAGAACTTTTTTGAAACTGTGAGAGCTGTTTGTCTTCGGTTGCTTCGACCACCGTAACGGGGACCGCCCTGTTGATATTTTGCCCTCAAAGCAGCCTCTCCAGATCATCCTGGCGTCGAGCAATGTGGCCGAAGTAGCTCAGGATGCTGTATATTGTGGACAGACGATCTTCGATACAGAGCTCTTTCAGAATAGACACATATGTGCAGACACATATTCCGATTGCATCTATTTTCTTCCTGTCAGATTCTCGAATCATCCACGTTTCAGTATCATACAGAAAAATCGGGAAAACAAGCGCACGGACTAGACGGGTCTTCATTTTCTAAGAAATTCTACTGTCCTTCCAGATTCTCTGCAATCGGGTCATAGCATCTTTTGCCATTCCAATCCTCCATCTTATATTGTCGTCACAACCACCATCATTCTTTATATAGGCTTCTAGGTACAAAACCCTTTTTACAGTGTCTATGCCAGGAGCAGGGTTAACATTACTAAGTAAGCCGGCGCTATCAACAATCATAAGCTTGGTCTTGCTTCTGTTGACGGATTACCCCAACAATTAATAATATCTTTATTAACTAATAAATAATAAAACTATAATTCACTTTATGTCTCATGTCTCCACCATTTCTCTCATTGTTGACGTATGTTGTGCAAGCAATACTGCGTCATCAGCGTATCTGAGATTAGAAATCTTCTTCCCACCCATAGTAAAACTGCTGTTCTATTTTTTAAAAGGAGGTTTACAATTCGTCTTGAACTTTTTTTTTTTTTTTTTTATGTATGTTACCTCATAACTCGGAGACGGCTGGACCGATTTGAAAAATTCTTTATGCGTTTGAATAGGTATAGTTTCTAGTTGGTCCCATTGTTACGAAATCAGGATCTGATGATGGGATCCTGGAGAAATCGAGGGAACTCTTCAAATATTATAGGCACACCTATAGCGTTTTGGGTATTTCTTATAGTACCTTGAGCAGTTGCTTCCGAAAAGTACCATTTGGGGAAGTTGAACTGATAATGAAGACCACAGATGGCCACTGAAACTCCTCAATAATAAGTATTTCGTGGATTGCGATTCCATTACTTGAGTACGGATGTTAAACACTTTATGCTCGTCACAATACATATGGTGATGTAGAGTTGATGGTCAAGTACCAGGAGAACTCCTCAAAAATTAACGGCTATGCATCGGGAAAAGCAATATTTTGTAAAAGGTGATAAGTTGTTGACATTATGGCTTTTGTAACTAGATAAATTACAAACCGACCCACTAAAAAGCGTAAAAAAAAATTTTTTGCAAAAAATAGAACCGACTTCCATATCAAAACACTACAAAGGCAAAAATAACTTTAATTTCGGAAGGCGGTGTCTTTAGTTTTGTATATATTTTCGTTTTTGACACCGCCTTCCGAAATTAAAGTTATTTTTGCCTTTGTAGTGTTTTGATATGGAAGTCGGTTCTATTTTTTGCTAAAAAATTTTTTTCAGATTCATTTAGAGGGGCAATGCTTTAGTCAAAATAATTCTGGGTAGATTATTGGTACTAGCACCTCGTTACGGTATTTTTCAGACGTCATGGTGTTTCTGGTCCAAACGAGGTCTGTTCTTCCACCAACAAGAATTCCCGCTCAAACCATAAGTGTCCCGCCGTGGTATGAATGAACTTCCTGAGGATGTTGCAAACGGCTCTCACGACCAGGAACTCGCCCGACACGTACTCTACGTGTATCAGGCTGGAAACCGAACCAGGACTCATCGGTAAACAGCACTACAGACCACTGGTTATCTTCCCAGAGCAAATGTTCACGAGCCCACTCTAGTCGTCATCCACGATTTCCTCGGTGTAGTGCTGGAGTACGAAACGGTCTGCAAGCATGAAGTTTAACTTCATGCAACCTTCTCCTCATAGTTAGGTCACTCAAAAGCAACTGATGCTCTGACTGGAGCTTCTGAACCAACTGCATGGCCGTAACATTTGGTTGTCTTCTCGCGGCAACTTGCAAAAATCGGTCTTGTCATTGAGTGGTTATGCGCTTCCCGCCTGAGTGTCTTTCAGCCACTTCACCAGTAGCATGATAACGTGACCATAACCTGGATATCACGTTTTGTTCGCTACCGACGTTGTTGTGCGCTAGGGTGAGTAAAATCTGATAAAGATGTCACCGCTCTTCCATGTCGGAAATCAAGGCTCGGTCCCCGCCCGCAATAGGATGTTTCAAACTACGTCATAATAATAAATAATATGATCAATTTTAAATTATTCAAATGTTCATAAATATGTTTTTTTTTAAAATGAATGTTTACAAGTCATTGGATACATGAAGTGGGCTGCCGTTGTAAGACGACTAAAATAACACGGTGTATATAACCATGGGGTTCCGCGGTGTGGGGATGGACACAGGGTGTAGTCCCGCTCCCGCCCTTACCGCCCCATAAATGGGTGGACCACAATTGAAATTTTTATTCTAACCTAAAAACTTTTACCATAGATATCTCGATAACCATGGGGTTGAGTCGTGTGGGGATGGTGGTAGGAGAAAGTAATCCTACCCCCCCTTTATTAAAATTTTATACCTTACCTTTATTAGATCACCGAACAAAAATAACTATAGTGTTGGCAATACCGAGTGAAGTTAGCGCGAATGGTGCTGTGGCGGGAAATGAAGCGGTTACACCGGTCGACATGTCGCGATCACCGGCTCTCTTTGGGTTGAGCTCTCGACGTGTACCAGTTGTGTTGTGCTTAGTTTTGCGTTATTAAAGTTGAGATTGTCTGTATTGTCTATATTTGTGTTTATACACGTTTTACCTCACTTTTGTCTTGTTTATAAATCCCTTACCAGCAGTACCAGTAAAAATAGTTAACAATAGTATGTTTTAAGATCAATTGACATCAGGGTAACTATTTTGAAATAATGTTTATTTTTTCAGTATAATAAGAAGTTGCAAATGTTTATTTGTTTTTATTTTCTTGTTCTAGGCAGTAGCTGAACAAGCAGTTTAGAGCATTTCAGTTGACGACTGGAAAAATTCATGTCAACATGTCGTGAAAGAAATAAAGGTTATTATCGAAGCGGGCAAACTCAGTATAGTGTGACATTTAAAAAATATCATAATCAAGGGGTGAAACTCCCGAAGAAACTTCAGACACAAAATTTGCCAAAAAACTAGCGTCATCTTATCTCTGGGGTCAACTTAGTTTTGTACTTAGTGCATTTGTTTTGCTAATAGGTGGCAGCAGCTACGATATATTTATACATATCAGGAGGTAATTTTCAATAGCAGTCAAATCCATTTTATGACAAACTGAGAAAAGTGAACTTTTGTATGCCGTCATGATGTACGCTGTTGTGACGGTTTGGATAGTGAGTGAGTGCTAACTGAGTGTTGGCTTAGTAAGGTCAATAATCTACCAATATTAGATGGCTTTGACTCCCACTCAACGGTCTCTAACTATAATCAAAATGATGGAGTCATTATATATACAAAATCAGGTTTAGAAATTTCAGTGTGGGAGCCAACGTTTTCGGGCGGGAACTGTCTTGTTTGTGAAATAGACAAAACTATATCCATTGTAGCAATCTATCGGTCACCTTCTCTAAATTCTAAAGAAAACTTTGATAATTTTGCAACTAGCCTAATAAATGTTTATGGTAATATCAAAAGAACTTGCCCTAATACTGTCCTTATGGGTGATCTAAACATTGATATTCGACAAAATGCAATGAATGACCGAACGTTACAGTATCTCACTCTTAACGCCTCTCATGGGCTATTGCCAACCCACTTGTTTCCCACTCGTTGTGAAAGTTGCATAGACCACATCTTCTTAAAGTCTAATCTCACGGCAACCACACTTGTTTTAGAGGCACATATAACGGACCACAAACCCATACTGCTGTCTTTGGAAACCACGAAGAAGCCACTTTGTAAAACATACGTCACTAAAAGCCTAAACCGAGAAGCAATTATCCTTGAGTTAGAGAAAACTGACTTTAAAATATTATATCAAATAGACGACATTAACGAGGCTGTAAATAAATTTATAAGTTTAATTCAATCGGCAATATTTAAGCATTCGAAGCAAGTCAAAATCCCTAGGAAAAAAAGATTAATTAAGCCTTGGATTACCCCTGGCCTTCTAAAATGCATAAAAAACAGAGATAAAATGCACATACAATCAAAAAGTTCACCCGAAAATATAATTCTCAAGACAACTTATTTACGCTATCGAAATTTTTGTAACAATTTACTAAGGAAATTAAAAATATCCTTTGAATCCAGCGAACTTGAGAAGGCTAAAAACAACCCAAAAGCCCTGTGGAAAACAATAAAACAAATAACGAATACCCAACAATCTAAATCTAGTCCAGTAGAACTGCTTAAAATAGGACACACTCATAAATCTTCAATTAATGAAGTGGGCCATATCTTGAGCAATGCAGGGAAGACCCTGGCAACAAAAATTATTACCGATGGACATGCTTCGTCAATCCTAACTAGTCAACACCCCTCTCAGATTCCGGACCTCACGCAAATCTCTCCTGCAAACTCACTCACAATTTTGGAAGTAGAAGAAGGCGAAATTGAATCCTTAATTTTACAGTTACGGAACGACTGTGCTGTGGGCTGGGATGAAATACCATCGTGGGTGCTGAAATATGGTCGGAAAACACTGACCCCTCTAATTACCTACCTTTTTAATCGTTGCTTACAGGAGGGTGTGTTCCCGGAGGCATTTAAAAAAGCTATTGTCCATCCTATTCATAAGGGAGGGAACAGAGACTGTGTTGATAACTATAGACCGATATCAGTATTACCTGCACTGTCCAAGATCCTTGAAAAGATCCTTAATAATTGTTTGCGAAGCTTCCTAGACAAACACCAAATTATCTCAAACAATCAGTACGGTTTCCGTACTAAGCTATCTACGGAAGATTCAGTATTAGACTTTACACAACTGGTAGCCTCAAATCTAGACAAAAAAAATAAATGCTTAGGTATTTTTCTGGACCTTTCCAAGGCTTTCGACACGGTTTCTGTTTCCTCTCTTATCTCAAAGTTGGAACGCATAGGAGTGCGTGGAATGCCTCTTGAAATTTTTAAAGATTATCTGAAAAACCGTAAGCAACGCATTAAAATCGAGACGCACCTTAGTGATGAGTTCCCCGTGTCTTACGGTGTGCCCCAAGGGGGTATACTCTCCTCCACGTTATTCCTGATCTACGTGAACGATCTTTGTAGGTTGAGTATACCTAACAGTAATATTTTTGCTTACGCAGATGATACCGCAATACTTGTCGACGGCAGTACATGGGACATGGTTAAGGCAAACGCAGAAGTGGCAATGTCTAGAGTAATGTCGTGGTTAAACTCAAATCTACTTACTCTGAATTTAAAAAAAACAAGCTATATAGCCTTTTCAATACGGAACAACACAAAACCTCCCCCATCCTTTACATTAACTGCACATTCATGCTCAAACACGTCGACTCAGTGTACTTGCCCTTCACTGACAAGAACAGAGAATGTCAAGTACCTCGGAGTTCAGATAGATGACGCCCTAAAATGGGACAAACAACTTGACGCCATCACTACTAGAACGTTGCGCCTCATTCACATATTTAAATCACTTAGAGATTCAACCAGGCCAAACACTCTGAAGATGGTTTACTTTGCACTCTGCCAATCAGTCATTGCATATTGCATTACAGCATGGGGGGGGTGCTATGAAAACCGGCTTTCTTCGAGTGGAGAGAGCACAAAGAGCCATACTCAAAGTCATGACAAAGAAGCCCTATAAGTATCCAACCACTAAACTATACTCTGACTGCAAAGTGCTAACTGTACGCCAACTCTTCGTGCTACGGTCCACTCTTAGAAAGCACACTAGTCTTCCACTGCCAAAACCGGGAAAACGTACATACATGCCACCAAACACTCAACATCATACGACCTTCGCGAAACACCAGTTTTATATTCTCAGTACTCATGTTTATGCCAAAATTAATAAAGTCTTAAATATAATAACCCTAAATATGCTCTCAAAACAAACTTAACTGAGTGGCTTCTACAGAAGGACTACACTTACACGGAGTCTTTACTTACTTATCAAACCTAATGCTCAAGCAAACACGCACACGATTACACACACGCACACATTCACACACACATACACACTCTCATACATATACTCATTGTCAATAATTAGTTCTTAAAAACTTTTCTCTCTTTAATATTTAATCTATAATTATATTTCAACTATTTTTAATTGGTTTCTGTTAATAGAATTATATTATTTATATCCGGTAACATAATTATGTAATTCGCTGACTGACACAGTCCACTTGAGCCAGGTCATTGCTGTATAAATTTTGTATTATATGTATAATTTGCAACTACCTCTTAAGATACAGGATAACTCCTAGTTTAAGAGGTAGAATTAAAATGTTTTGTTGTAATATGAACTGTGTAAATAAATAAATAAAAAAAAAAATAAAAAAAAAAAATGATTACTGTGGAGTTCAGGAGTATTAAACAATAACAGAAATAAATTAAATGCTTCTATTTATAGAGAAAAATGTGATTAAAAAACGGTTTTGACTTCTTTTGTTTCCAAGGTGTGGATTTGACTAATTTTGTTAGGAAGCTTTGCAGGATTTGACTACTTTTGAACAATCCGACTAAACGCTTCATATAGGATTGTCATTGGTTCTATGTTATAAGGAAAGTTGTTAAATAATAAATAAAAACTTTTTAACAAAAAATTAAACCGACTTCCAAAAAACACTGCAAAGTGAAAAATAACTTTAATTTCGGTAGTCGGTGTCTTTAGTTTTGTTTTTTCGTTTTTGGCACCGACTTCCGAAATTAAAGTTATTTTTCACTTTGCAGTGTTTTTTGGAAGTCGGTTTAATTTTTTGTTAAAAAGTTTTTATTTCACTCTTTTTAGTTGGATGATTTTTAATTTACCTAGTTACAAGAGCCTAAATGTCAACTACTTATAACCTTTTACAAAATATTGCTTTTCCCAATGCTGGGCCGTTAATTGTTGAGGACTTCTCCTGGTACTTCACCATCAGCTCTACATCACCATATGCATTGTGACGAGCATAAAGTGCTTAACATCCATATTCAAGTAATTGAATCGCAATCCACTCAATACTTATTATTGAGTAGTTTCGGCGGCCATCTGTGGTCTTCATCATCAGTTCCACTTCCCCAAATGGTACTTTTTGAGAGCAACTGCACAAGTTACTGTAAGAAATACCCAAAACGCCATAGGTGTGCCTATAATATTTGAAGAGTTCCCTCGATTTCTCCAGGATCCCATCATCAGATCCTAACTTTGGTGATAATGGTACCAATTTCGAAGTATACCCATTTGAACAAAAAAAGAATTTTCCAAATCGGTTCAGCCGTCTTCGAGTACTCGATGATCATACATAAAAAAAAAAAATATACGCGTCGAATTGATAACCTCCTCTTTTTGTCGTCGGTTGATAAAACAGTTAACATGAAAATCAAGTGATTATTGGCCTGATGGCTAGACACTTCCTCAACACTTTTCTCCATTTTATTCACGTATTTATTCGGTTTTTCTAATAGAAAATCACTAATTAACACGACACAAAAAAGAAAAGTTAGACACCCACGCGTTGCCTCAATGTATGGAGATTGCAAGGTGGCGGTTGAGGTTTGGAGCGACGTGATTGGCTCATACGGATTTGACCATGTTTGAAAGTAAGCTGGTCTGGAATAGGCTAATTTTGAAAGTAAGGTTAGTTTTATTTTTTATTCTTAAGGGTTTTAGGCTGGATTTTTCTAGTTATGAATTTTAAAAGCAATGAAGAATTCTGTAAAGAAAAATGTTGTGTTCTTACTTTAGAATCCATGGATTTGGATTTGACCACTTTGGAAAATTACCTCCTGATATATGATAATTATTTAATGCTATGATTTAGATATTTGTTTTTTTTTTATATACATATTATCTGGTAATTATTGTTTAGTTATAATAATCGATTTTGAATTTGATTTAATTTATAATTTTTTGTTATTTAATTGCATTATGTAATTTACAGTTGAATTACTTTTGTGAATTAAATTATTGTACCTTTGCATGCCTTCTGGTAAAATATGGCTGAACTCACATTGTACCCTTACACCACACGTTATTGTACTACCCATATTTGCAAAATAAAGTATCTTATCTTATCTTATCTTAATTAAAATTAATAAAAAAAATATTATTTGTATCGAAAAATTCATAAAACATTATTTAATGTAAATACATTAAATAATGTCTTATGAATTTCCTACCTAATTCACTAAATTAAATAACATTACAATTTTACTGCATTATAGACTCTATACACCTCGCTTGTTTAAAAGAACGATTGTAATAAATCATTTCAATCAATGGTAAATCTGCTTGGATATAAATCTAATGATATAGAAAATAATGATATTGATGCTTTATTAACTACAATGAGCAATTATTGTAAAAAACAATGTTTCGTTGATTTGTAATGAATCCAAAAAATCACAAATATAAAAAAAATAAATCCATCTTCACCGTGTTTTAATTTTTGCCAGCCTCTAAAATCTAATCTTTAGATTTCAGAAGTACTAGATAGATTGAAATAAATATTCTAAAATCAAAGATTTAATCTTTTGTCGATTAGAATATTTATTTCAGTCAATCTAGTACTTCTAAAATCTTTAAAATAAGAAAATATTAACATGTCAGGTAGACGCCACCTACCGGATTTTTTCGGTATTAAACTACCGTTACCCTACCTGGCGATCAGGGTCACCAAACTCAATTTTCGAATCATAGAGTGGCGCATCTATCTCAGTATTTATTTGTATCATCTATTATCATAATAGAAGATGAATGCAGCAGTGTTGACACATCTAAAGATAGCCAGCAGAAGTTTGGCGAAGGCTCGAACCAAGACATGGATGAAGACTTTCGGGCGTGGAATTTAGAGAGAAAGAGGAAAATATTTTTGACTCTGATTAAAAAAATATTCAGATATTTTTTTTAGTTTTTTTAGAATACTGTGAGACTTTTACTCTCATTTTTATTTTAAAGCACAAACTACAGAATATTTTGCCTGTGGTTACAGGAGAACTAAGATTTGTGAGACACAGTCAAACAGTAGCAAGGTTTCCAACTTATCACTGAGATCTACTAAAGCCTATTGAATTGTTCTGGAGTCCTGTCAAATATAAAATTGCCTCACATAATGTGTTATCGTTCTAGGCAGGAAGCAATCCTGGAAGAACTGGAGACAAATGTCGTTGAAGAAGAGAACATGGAGGAATTTGAAATTTTGGGATGGAAATTCGATTCGATGGATTTCGGGGTCAAAAGTACCATCTTCATTGATATTACTCTGATATGGTGAAGTGTCTTAATGTCAAGCTTGCGCATTACACTGGCCGCAAGCTAAAGGGCACTGCAATCCTGCTTTTCTACATCCACATCGCGAAACATAACCATTCTTGCAGTTGCAGAATATTGTGTTTAGCAATTCCTCTAGAGCTGGTGGATTCATTGTCATAACAAGTTCCAGGAATTCATCACGCATTATCCAACCCCAACTCTGGGGTTCTAAATTATGCCCTAACCAAGTCTGAACTTGATAATAAACACGGTTGAAATAAATAGTCAGCGCTCTACCCTCTATCTCGAAAATGGTTCAAGATATTAAAAAATGTTTAAACAAGAGTTGTAGACAATTTAATCCTCTACGATATTTATAATAAATAGAAATAGCATAAAACCCATAGGAAACGAGATATTTGCAATAAACGTGTATAAAATTGTGTTTTTTACCTTTAATTTTGAAATATCTAAGGTCGCAGGCCCCCTCCGATAGGTTTAGGTTTTGAGACAAGTTTTAATAGATGTCAAAATAAAGGTTTATACAAGTTTATAGCTGTCTCTCATTCTGAGATTCTTGCCCTATTTTGACGAATATTCCTGGACTAGAAGGATTTACCGGAGATTGATTTAACACACAGAAATTTTGAGATTCGGTAAGGGATAACAATGAAAAGCCGTGAAGTCGCAGTAATGAATGAACCTGTTTGTATATAATTCGTCATGTTTACATAGTCGAGTATGTACATAATACTCTAAGAATCTTTTAGCGCGTAGCACTCATTTAGTCGCCTAACTATAAGCGCTGTATCAGAATACGAGGGTATACTTAGGACTTAAAATGGGATACTTGCCATGTATATTTATGTTTCCGATATTTCGAGAATGTTGCTAGGACCATGATCACGAATGATTGATAGTTCTGTTACTATTAGTGACCATGTCAGTTTAAAACCTTATAATACGAGGGATTTCGCTAAATATCAGATAAGCGCGTAAAAGCTACTGCTTTTTAATATTACGCGATCTGATTGATTCTTATGACACTAACTTAGTAAGTTCCCGGCATCCCAAAGTAATAGCAGAGCAAGATTGGATCATTATAACCACGATTGTTCATATCGACGGTTAAAAGGTAATAGGGTATAAGCGACCAAAATCAAATTGTTCAGGAGAGCAGTTTAAAGTTTGGAAATGGACATAACTTTCTATAAAACGCAGTTTTTTGCTTGGGCATAAGTGACAAAAAGTTATCACAAAGCAATGGGAGTTAGCGCATTCCAAAGAGTGGAAATTTTTAAGTAGAATGGCATTCATAAGTCAGTTTCGACCAAAATGTCGCTTCTGCCCTATTACCTTTTAACCGTCGATATGGATTCTTGATCACTGTGGATCGCTTCGTCGCTGTGGTGTAGTAGGGGATAGCCTCTACTTTCCGCTTGTTCCATGAACGTGCATCGCGTAGCCCAGCACAGCTCCAGGCGGTAGTATTTCTTAAGAATATAACGATGTTCGGTGGAATCAATGAAAATTCGAGGCAAAAGAATAGCTACATAATATCTTAATCGGAAAAGGTCCTGCCGGGATTGCGCTCCTCCCAGAGTTGGGGGAACGAGAAATCGCAGTCCCGGAACGCAAGGGCAGCTGAAGGTACAGGGTGGGTTTTTAGTCAGTAGAAGTCTGACACTCCCTTCCACTCCACCCATAGCGGGAGAAGTCAGTTGAAGATTTTCCCACAATAAAAAAAATGGTCAGAAGAAGTCATAAAATTTGTGAACGCAGCCGATTGATCTGTTATCAGTTGGCGCGTAAAGTGCGATCTAGAATTCCCGCCTAAACCAACTATCAAAATGGCGCCGCTAAAGCTTTGGTTTCCTAGGATAGCGGTGCCATCATATAGCGGCCGTAATACAGCGGTGAATGACGTCACTAGAACGTTGTCTATGTAAACAAAATGGCACGGTTTCCTAGAGAGCGGTAACTGACACCGTAACGTCAAAAAGCGGTGCCGCCATTTGCATGACGGCCGCCTTGTCGTTTCATTGATAGCGATGAAGCAGACAGTGTGTTAAAACGGCCGTGGAACTTTCCACATGTCGTCACCGTAAAGACGGCCGTCTTTTTGCGTCTGTAATATTACGGCCGCTATATGACGGCACCGCTTTCCTCGGAAACCAAAGCTTAAGTGTTCCTCTTGATAGCGCCCACATTACGGTCTGAGATTGATTGATCAAGGGCTTGTGATTATAGGCTACCGAATTGATTGGTCTGATGTTTTCTGTGCACTGAATTAATGTAAATACAAGGGCACAGCCTGCACTTGATTGCATCTGGTGAAAATTGTTTGGTGGACTCGCAATGAGGGTACAATTCAAATTACTAGCAATGTTGTTAACCCCTCCAACTAAACTAAATAATTCATATGTTTGAAGTGGGTTTACGATAAACGTGTAACAGGTGGGGTTCGAACCCACAACCTCTCGATCACAAGGCCTTGGCCATTAGGCTATTGACGCTTTACAAGTGTAGTTACAGTTATTTTTTTGTGTCTGGAACTTTTTGATAACCTAGCCAAAACTTAAAGGAAAGCCCAGTGTAAGACTAGTAAGTTTGTGTCCCTCTTTATTATTGAATGGTTCTCACTTCTTTTGTTTTTTTTTTATTTATTGTGCCTACCTACACATAACAAATTTTTAATCAGTAGACGTCTGACACTCCCTTTTCTCACCAAAAAAAGGTATCTCTCAGGTCGGCTGGTGTCACAGAAATCACAATCAAGGAAGGGATACTTTTGGCAATACAGTATGTGTGCTCGCTAACTCTCTCTGAAATGCACGCACAGCCCCGCGTTTTTATCGCTTCGTACTTCAGCACCTATGTACTTACGTCACTGCACAAGGCAGTTAGTTAGATGTTATTACTGCTTGTATGTCATTGTAGTTCGATTCCGTTGCTTGTTCGTGTGAATTTAAACGTTAGTAAACGCACACAAGATACAGGAGAAAACCCTAGTGTAGGGCAGTCTTAAAAAGAAGAAGTGACATACTATGTATTAAGGCTGTCTTGGCAAATAGGTAATTAGGTACTACAATAGATTCAAACCTTGAAAAATAAATAAATTCACATGAAGAAGTATATAAGTAAACAATAATCTCTTAATATAGATCTGGCCCCGGACTGATTTCGTAATTCTTTACTAACCCTTTGCATTTTATAAAATATATTCTGTAGTATATTTTATACACACCTAAGGAATTATTTTATTTGGATACTACGCGTTATTTCCAAAGATTGCGAAGTTAATTCTGAAATAAAGCAAGCATCTTTACGTGATGAAAAGCAGTTAAGTACTAATTGCAATCTAGATTCTAGAACATCTTGAAAGCTCGTACACAATGTATACGATGTATACCTTCATATTTTAAACGAACGTATAAAATTGTTTTCATTATGTGCCCGATACGTTCGTTTCAATCACTACGAATGTTTTATTTACGGCGTAGGTAAACAGAAAAATTATTAATACAAAAAATACGGCTGAACGAAACCGCTATGTCGATACTTGTATGATGGATGGGCTCTAAAGAGACTATTCAATCAGGTGCTGAGAAAACGCCCTCTCATGGCTAAGTAGCCCTTACTATCTGTTCTCCTGGTACCCTAAAAAAGAATCGCTCAATAATTTGTTTTGTAGTCCCACACGATGGTCCGATCAAGTGTCTGAAGAATTGCTGTATACATGGTTACTAGTAAAAGACTAACAACTTTTCAGAATAATGTTAGTAACATCATGAAGCAAAAGAAAGCGCTAGTAATGTAGGTAAACTGATAGTACAAAAACTTTTTAACATAAAATTAAACCGACTTCAAAATACCCTTCAAAGTGAAAAATAACTTTAATTTCTGTAGTCGGTGTCTATGGGTTTTTATTTTAGTTTTGGCATTTTTGGTTAAATTTTTTGTTATTTTTTTTTATTTATCTCTTTTTAGTTGGCCGGTTTGCAGTTTACCTAGTTACAAATGCCTAAATGCCAACTACTCATAACTTTTAACAAAATATTGCCATTCCCGATGCAGGGCTGTTAATTGTTGAGGAGTTCTCCAGGTACTTCACCATCAGCTTCTTTTCACCATATGCATTGTGACGAGCATATTGTGCTCAGTAACCATATTCAAGTAAGCAAATCGGACCACATGAAATAATTTTTATTGAGTAGTTCCGATGTCCATCTGTGGTCTTCATCATCAGTTCCACTTCACTAAATGGTGCTTTTCAAAAGGAAATGCACAATTTACTATAAAAAATACTCAAATTGCTATAGGTGTGCCTATAATATTTGAAGAGTTCCCTAGATTTCTCTAGGATTCCATTATCAGATCCTGATTTGATGATAATGGGACTACCTCAAAAGGATACTCTTTCAATCAAAAAAAGAATTTTACAAATCGGTCCATCCGTCTTCGAGTAATCGCTGAACATACATTCATAAATACATTAAAAAAAATACGCGACGAATAGAAAACCTCCTCCTTTTTGGAAGTCGGTTAAAAAGGTAACGAACCGCTAGTAATATAGGTAAAATTATAATACAAAAGGCAGCGAGAGAGGGGATCGTGAAAGTTTGTTTTTAGTAAATGTAGTTAATATGTTTTCTAAAAAGTCATCGAGTCAATAACCCTGTATATGTACATATATCGCATCTCTCTCAGTCACCTGGAAATCAAAGATAAACTCTATTTTCTTAGATATTTATTAATCACATAGGTTAGACAAGTCGAAATAGACTCGATTACGTTAATTCACCACTGGTAGTGGTTTAAGCGAGATATTTCAAAGGACAGGTTTTGCAAAAGTTGCGATCTATGTAAAATAATTTGTTTTATCAAACGTTCAATATACTCTTAAGCACAGCCTGCATTTTCACGATATACTTAAAAACTACTGAATAGATTTTCATGCAATGTTCACCAATAGATAGAGTAATTCGCAGTGGTAGACGCCCACGGCGTCGGACGTCGGCCGACGATCTCCGGCCACCGTAGGCGCGGGCATGCGGACAGCGAGTAAAGGGCAACTCGATTTCCGACCATGGACCATGCCCGGGTCGACGGCGCGCGTGGAACACAACGCGCCGTCGACCGAGGGCCGAAGCCTCCCGGGGTCGTGGGACTTATCTCATTACCGTGACCCCGGTACGTAAAGGGCTATTGAAGGAATACCGTGGATTTTAGTCAGTACAAGTCTGACAGTCCCTCCGGCCCTGCCCGGGGTGGGAGGACTCATCTGATGATTTTACCACGTTGAAAAAAAAAATAGGTAGAGTAATTAATAAGGAAGATTTCAGTATTTAATTTATCTTAGTTTTTGGTGAATTTGCGGAATAAGACCGTGTGAAGTTAGGCCGGGTCGCTAGTTATTTTATAATAGCTTCTACCCGCGACTTCGTTCGCGTGGGAGCGTTTTCCCGCGTAAATCAAGATCCCGTGGGAATTCCGGGGTAAAAAGTAGCTTATATGTTATTCCAGGATGTTAACTATCTACTTACCAAATTTCATTCTGATTCGTTCAGTAGTTATTGCGTGAAAGAGTAACAAACATGCATACATCCATTCTCACATACTTTCGCATTTATAATAGTAGTTACGTTATTATTTTGTATGTATTCTCTAGAGTCGTTACGCAGTGGGAACGAGAGGGTGTCGTTGTACGGATGTTGTTACTGAAGAAGACTTCGATAGCGCTAGGGTGACGACTTAGAGGCGTTCATGACAAGTCTGAGACGGAAAACACACCGAGAGGGCTGAAAACTATGTAAACCTTGGCCCAGTAGTAGGACAATATAAGTTCATCATTTATTTAATTATTACTAGCACTTCACTCGCGACTTTGTCTGCGTGGATTCGAAATAATTTAGAGCCTATAACACTCTCCAATAATGCCAATGAAAGATTTTTTTACACTATATGAGCCTATAGCGCGATAGATACATTATTGCACTATGTTTATACCAAATTTCATTCGATTCGGTCCAGTACTTTTCATAACAGAGTGGTTTTGTGTCAAAAATATTGAAATTTCTAAACCATTCGTTTTCGCTTAACTAAAGTATGTTTTAAATGATCACGTATGATGCTCTCAAGCTGATAAAATTCTTTGGACCGCTGTAAACGGGCCACCCTGTATATACATAAATAACTAAAATTACATATATACCAAATATACAGGGTTAATTGAAAAAACACCAAAAACCTCTCACGACTATGTTACTAACATCATAATCAACAACTTTTGTTCTATGACTTTTAAGAATTCGTCATATTTTAGTTCACCAGATTTTCATACAAAAATAAAAATATTTAAATTGAACGCCCTAAATGTTACGAACTCTATGCGAAGCAAAAGAAAGCAATTTATACTATCGCTTTCTTTTGCATTGCATAGACGCTACATGCATGTAGGGCGTTCAATTTAAATATCTTTTTTTTTATATGAAAATCTGGTGAACTAAAATATGAGGAATTTTTAAAAGTCATAGAATAAAAGTTGTTGATTATGATGTTAGTAACATAGTCCTGAGAGGTTTTTGGTGTTTTACAATTAACCCTGTATATTATATATTAATAAAATTCATAGAAAGGGGGTTATGAAAACTCTGCTTCCACTATTTGTTTTGAAAATATCCCGCAACTTTCTCTTAAACGCATATTGACTGGTGGCCGTCCTGATACGAGTATCAAGAGGTAGTTCATTCCACAGAAGAATGGAGTGTATAATATAATCATCTGCGTAGCCTTTTTCCAATAATGCTGGGATTAGCTTCCTGTTCGATACTCATCGAACACATCATCATCAGCAGTTTTGGCTCAAGTAGGTCACGCTGCGGCACCAGCGGACAGCGCGATCTACGCGAACCAGTGCGCGATCGACCGGCATACTTATAGCACTCATTATCATCATTAGCATTAATTAGCGTATAGTGTCGGAATAAACTTCTCTAAAATCTTACCTTTGACTTATCATTTAGCACCCGTAATATCTAGCAGCTCGAACATTACCGTTCATATTGGACCTTCGAACCGTCAAGGACTCCGCGACCGCGATAAATCGTAACGCGCAGTGCTTGTACAATTCCAGCAGCCTGTGGGTTGCCGCGAACTAAACTTAGACTAGGCGTGAGTTCAGAGTGATCTACATCCACCGTGGGGAGCTACGCGCGAAGCAACAAGAGCGAGCCAGCCGCTCGCGTATCCAGCAGCATTGCAGCAACAGCCGCATTACTTGTAACAGCAAAAACCGTAGAACTAGCGGTTTTCAAGTAAGAACGTTCCATATTTTCTGTCTCACTTTAATCTGAAAGCAGCACAATGGAGACTTTATACTTCCAACAAACTGAATTAGCAGAGAGCATTGCCAAGGTCCTTATTAATTTCAATAAGGATGGCAAACAGCGTAAGACCATCGACTACTGTAAAAAGAGGCTAGATCTTTTAGACTCGTATTGGAGAGAGTATCAGCTAAATAACGAAAAACTTTTGTCTTTCGAAAAAAGAGGTCATAAGTACTTCGTCAATTCGGAGTTCGAGCGAACAATGGAGTCTTATAAAGCAGCAAAAGACGCCATATCCGAATATTATGAAGAGTTATGTAATAAAGCAAAACAGCCAGCATTCTCTGATCAAGAAGAAAACCCTTCATATCAGCAAGCAGCAGCAGCAGCAGGTCCTTCGGGGGGCAGATCCTTACAGCAGCAGGATAACTTGACGCCCTCACCATCCTCCAGGCCCGCGCGCGCTAGTGTCGAGGAGTCTGGAGGTACCTTTAGTAAGCTAGATGACATGCTACCCAAGCAAAATATCAATTTCAAAGCATTCGCAAGAACCGTAGAGACCATAGATGTTGAGTCCTTGTGTGACAAATGGGAATTTGAAGACGCCTTGCGATTATTACAAACTCGGTGGACAGCCATAGATAACAGCCATTGGGAACTAATGATGGAGTTGGAAGATGACGAGCAGTACGAATTAAGCTACACTAAACAGAAGCGTACGTACAACGGCTTGAGAAAGGCTATCAGTTCCAAGATGTGGGCAACGTCGTATCGTGACAAGTCCACACCAAAAATGGAAATTCCTATATTCTCAGGCAACTATCTACAGTGGGTATCCTTCAAGGATCTTTTCGATGAAGCAATCCACAACAATCCTTCTCTGTCAAATGCACAAAAGATGCAGTTCCTGAAGAGTAAGATTAAAGGAGAAGCTGAGCGTTTGATCCAACATCTCCCGATAAGCACGGATAACACCTGTTGGGAGATCTTGACTCACAGATTTAATAACAAAAAACAGATATTTATGTCCCATATAAATTCCTTTTATAATCTTGCCAATATACAGCAGCAGTCGTACACAGCCATAAAACGACTTCATGACGTCACCTTAGAGAGTCTTCACGCCATAAAGAACCTAGGCGTAGATATTACGACATGGGATCCTCTTCTTGTCTATATACTAGCACAAAAATTGGATAGTGAGTCTTATTCCGAGTACATAGAGTCGTTGAAGAATTCGCGTGAGCTTCCTGTACTTCAAGACTTTTTGGACTTCTTAGAGAACAAGTTCACTGTCCTAGAGTCATCTCGGCGACGTCAAGATGGGACACCTAAGACAGTTTCATCTCAATCATCTAATCTTTCATAAAATTTTAATCGAGAAAATAATTATAAATTGAGCAATGAATCTAAAAATACCAGGAAACTGGAAATTGCGACATCAATGCATGTGTCTGAGTCACTAAATAAATGCCCTCATTGTTCGTCAAAACATAATTTAATAAATTGCAAAAAAATTATGGAAGCGCCAATTGAGCAGAAAATAAAATTAGTTAAACAATTAAATTATTGCAAAAATTGTGTTTTCGATCACAATGGCGCAAAATGCTACTCGACAAAAAGATGTCATAAGTGCAATGACGAGCATCATACGATTTTGCATGACTATTTCGCAACACAATCAAAGTCTAACAACTTTACCGAGATTGCAAAGGAAAAAGGCGAAAACAGCAAAAGTATACACGCTTCTCAGTAAGAGGCATCGGAGATTTTATTAGCTACAGCACTCGTGAAGGTCACAGCAGCCGACAGGACCCAGCACGTGATGCGAGCACTGATCGATCAGGGTTCACAAGTTTCCGTGATCAGCGAGAAAGCAGCACAGCAGCTAGGATTAAAGCGAAAACCTTGCAAAGGGGCTATTTTTGGAGTTGGCGAGCGTGAAAGTACCTGCAAAGGAAAACTAACGATCGTTTGTCAATCGACTTATACCGATTTTAAGTTTTCTACTGATGTTTTAATAATGAACAGCTTAGTAAAAAATCTGCCAAATGAGACGTTTACAAAGCTATCATGGCAACATACTGCTCATCTCTGTTTAGCGGACCCAGATTATAACATCAGTCGTCCAGTGGATCTTCTCTTAGGAGCGGAAGTCTATGCCAATATCCTGTTAGAGGGATTAATTCGCGGACAAACGTCCTCGGAACCGCTAGCACAGCAAACTCATTTGGGATGGCTGCTATGCGGTGGCAATGCGAGCACTTCATTTCAATGCAACGTAATCTTGAATAACGTTGAGGATATCCAACAATTCTGGAAAATTGAAGACATTCAAGAACAGAATTCTATGTCTGTAGAAGATCAGGAATGCCTAGATTTTTATGAAACTACGACGAAACGTCTAGAAAACGGTCGTTATGTAGTAAGGTTACCTATGAAGCCAGGATGGGAAGAGAAGCTGGGATCTTCGAAAGAGATAGCGATAGCACAATTTAAAAATCTAGAACGTAAGTTTAGCAAGAACGAAGATCTAGCGAAGCAATACAAGCAATTTATCCGCGAATATGAGCAGCTGCAACACATGAAGTTAGCGATTTCTAACAGCAAACAGAAGGCGGAAATAGAATGTTTCTTTCCTCATCATGCGGTACATAGAGCGGAATCTAGCACTACAAAATTGCGCGTAGTGTTCAACGCATCGGCTAAGACTACTTCGGCGGAATTGCTTACAAAACTCATGGCAAAAATTGTCATAAGCATCAACAGCTTAGCCATCGTGATATATGGTTGGAGTGATTCTAAGGTAACTCTTAGTTGGATTCAAAGTTCACCGGAGCGCTGGAAGCCTTTTGTATCGAACAGAGTGAAGAAAATTACTGGTATTATGCCGCCAAACACTTGGTATTATATAAACACCAAAGAAAATCCAGCTGATGCAGCGAGTAGAGGCCTGACGACCTCACAATTGCTAGAACAAGCATTGTGGTGGCAAGGACCGACCTTTTTATCATCACCTCATTTCAAACCTAAAGAACAAACGAAATACGCTACTGACGAAGAGACGAAAAAGTATGTAAACGTAGCTCAGAATCTTATCGTAGATAGCAGCATAGTTAACGATCTATTACATCGTTACAGCTCATTTACAAAAATAACACGCATTTTAGCCTGGATACGGCGGGCTTTGACACCTGTTGTTATTAAACAAAAAACGAAGCATCTCACTTTACACGAGCTTAGATCAGCAAAACTTACAATAATAAAATACGTTCAGCGCGCTGTGTTTAAACCAGATATTGAACGAAAACGCAAAACGCAAAACCAGGAAGTAAAATCCGACAGCAAGCTACTCAACCTTAATCCATACTTAGATCAAGACGGAATTTTTAGAGCGAAGGGAAGACTCAGGCACGCAAACATAAGCTCAGAAATGAAGTATCCAATCATCATTCCATATAGCAGCCGGCTGACTGAGCTTCTTATCGCTCAAGCTCATGAGCTCACATTTCACGGAGGA
Source organism: Tholera decimalis (assembly GCA_943138885.2). Lineage (NCBI taxonomy): Eukaryota > Metazoa > Arthropoda > Insecta > Lepidoptera > Noctuidae > Tholera > Tholera decimalis. The sequence continues at coordinate 11,631,037 of OW964570.2, forward strand.
GCTCGGCTTACCATGTCCTTTCTAAGACAAAAGTATTGGATAATAAAAGGAAATCGAGACGTCAAAACACAACTTCACTGATGTGTTACCTGTAGAAAACAAGAACCCAGGAAATTACAGCAGATTATGGGAGATTTACCTGATTTCCGCACCAATCCAGCTCCAGCATTTTATCACACGGGGGTAGACTACACGGGCTTCATATCTGTGACAGCCAATAAAGGACGTGGAATAAAAACCACGAAAGGATACGTGGCTTTGTTTATCTGCATGGTCACGAAAGCAGTGCACATAGAATTGGTTTCGGACTTGAGCAGCGCTTCTATTATAGCAGCATTGAGAAGAATGTCAGCGCGACGAGGAGCTCCGAAACATATGTACTCTGACAATGGCACTAACTTCGTGGGAGCCAACAAAATCATGCAAGAAGAGTACGAGCAGCTAAAGCAAGTTTTCGGTGATTCATTTTATAAGGAGATAGCGGAAATGGATATAGAATGGCACTGGAACTGTCCTTCCTGGCCTAGTGCAGGAGGAATATGGGAAAGATCGATACGAAGTCTTAAACACCTCAAAAGACGTGCGTAGCGGACCAAGCATTGACGTTTGAAGAATATAGCACCATGTTAGCGCAAATAGAAGCGGGTCTCAATTCTAGACCTCTGTGTCCGATATCTGAAGACATAGACGACTTAGATTTCTTAACACCCGCGCACTTCCTAACTGGTAGAGCAGGTCTGACCGTGATTGAAACAGCCAACGACGCTAGGACTAGGTGGCACTTAACGAACAAGATTTTTCAAGACCTTTGGAGAAGATGGAAAATTGAATATCTTAGCCAATTATCTGTTCGGAACAAGTGGCTAAAACCAAAGAGCAACATTAAGATAGGTAATATGGTGACCATCCACGATGATAATTTTCCTTCTGGAAAATGGCCAGTGGGGAGAGTCGTTGAGGTGCACCAAGGAAATGACGGATTTGTAAGGGTTGTGACATTAAAGACAAAGAATGGTTTAATAAAGCGACCTATCATCAAATTGTCCGTCTTACCAATCGAGGCAGACGAAGAGCAGAGCAAAAAAGCCAAAACTAAAATCACAAAGGATGAAACGTTAGCGAGTACGATAAAGCCTCGTAATTTAATTATCGTCGTTTTATCATTAATATTTTTTATGAGTATCTTGAGCAGCAGCGAAGCATCGAACCACATTACCCAATTTAGTAGTAATCAATCCTTATACTACGATCCGACAGGTAAATTGAATATAATACGGGATCAATGGAAAATTGTGTCTTACTACGAGATGCAACCTTATTGGCAAGGTGATAAAGCAGTGAATACTTTCATCAAATACCTAGAGCAAACATGTACACAAATTAAAGAATCCAGCCATTGTAATATGATTTTATTACAAGTGCAGCATGATTATACCGAGCTTCAATATCGCAATCAGCTGCTGCTAAATCAGCATTTCGGAACTCGGTCAAGAACTCGACGCGGCCTTGTCAACGCAGTCGGCTCTATAGCTAATACTTTATTTGGAGTACTCGATCAAAGTTTCGCGGACAAATACCAACGTGATATTGAAATTATCAATAGCAACGAGAAGCACTTATTACAACTTTGGAAAAATCAAACATCTGTGGTAGAAGCTGAGTATAATGTTCTGAAACGAACTGAGAAGACCATTGATACTCAGTATAAGCTTATAAATAGACATCTAAACCTCTTAGATGAAGCAGCTAGGCAAGTGCAGATGCAAACTAAAAGCACGTCAACTTTACAAGAATTTACCTTAGCAGCCATGGCTATAACAAATATGATACAAAACTTAAAGCGTGTACAAGATACTTTAATTGACACTTTGACGGATATTTATCATAGTAAAATTAACATGCATCTACTTACTCCAGAACAACTCAGCAACGAACTTCAAATCATTTCCGGTCAAATATCAAAACAACTTACTTTACCCATCAATAACATTCAGGCCGATTTATATGAAATCTACAAGCTACTAAAGATCAAGGCAAGAATGAGCAAAGAGTATTTTATTTTTGAGATCTCCGTACCACTCATTAGCAGAGACAGTTTCCAACTGTACCGCTTGATACCGGTACCTCTTCAGGTTGGAAATGACATGATCAGCATTATTCCAATCACCGATTATATAGCAACTAATCTGATGAGGGATGCTTATCTCGAAGTCAAGGACGACGATCTTCAAACTTGCAACTATCAGGATGCTAAAGCTACATCTGTCAGCTACGAGGTCCAATCAAGCGTCTGGATCCAGATGAAAAGTTCTGCCAAACCGAACAAATAGGTACCTGGCAGCCTAAGAAAGAAACCTGCAAGAATATGTGGTTACAATTGCACGACCTATCGTCCTATCTATATTTTGCATGTGATACTTATTTATTTACGATCATATGTGACGCTGAAACCCGAGCGCGCCGAGTCAGCAAGGCCGGGCTCATTCAACTCGACAAAGAATGCATAGCTAAGGGCCGTGACATAACTCTTTATTCATATCAGCAGGGAAACAAGCTGACTTTAAAACCTGACCTCTTAATAGCAAATATAGCTCCAATACAGCACCATCATTTGGTAAATATTACACTGCCATTTCTCGAAACAACGACAGAGGATGCACAGATCAACAACACACTAACCCGTCTTGGCAATCAGATAGCCGCTATGAAGAAAGCAACTTTGGAAGAAGGGACAATAACTACGCATGATATACATCACTATGCCATATCATACGTATTGCTAGCAGCAATCGTCGTAGTGTTCCTGTGGTTCCTGTGGCAGCGAGGCAAGCAAGCCTCATCCAGGCCCGCGCGGGACCCGCAGACGCCGTGCGAGCCGGTGCCCGCACCAGCGCCTGTCGAGCCGCGCGCGGCGCCTATCAGCTGTGTGAGTGTTAGTGCAAGTGCGCGTAAGCCGTCCGTGCCCGAGCAAGGGATAAGTGTTTGTGGGATCAAACGGTGGTCCAGTTTACGAGTTAAAAAAGACAAATCAACGTCACCTATCAGTAAAAGACAATCGGTCTTTACGGTAGATCTAGATAGAGATTAGCGATCATTTAGGATAAGAACATTCAGCATTGTATTAACATTCATAAGCAAACTACTGGTTCACCTATGTATTACTAACCCTCTTAATTGTACAATCATATCATCTCTTTTCCCGCATCCTCCCCTTGGGAGCATGTTCGATACTCATCGAACACATCATCATCAGCAGTTTTGGCTCAAGTAGGTCACGCTGCGGCACCAGCGGACAGCGCGATCTACGCGAACCAGTGCGCGATCGACTGGCATACTTGTAGCACTCATTATCATCATTAGCATTAATTAGCGTATAGTGTCGGAATAAACTTCTCTAAAATCTTACTGGAGCGTATAACCTGCGGAATGTGTAAATTTCCGCTAAAAATCACACGCGGATTGAGCCTAGATTATTAGAGCAATCTAGGCTATAAATGCTGATTCTGTCCTAAGTAGTTGAAGGCACAGGAGATCGTCCAATTCATTAATTGCACCACATACCTTGACCAGTGATCCCCAGCGCGCGCAGGCGACGGCCACGTGTCAGCGTTCGGGATGAACAGCTCACAGGTCCTTTCTGGATACACTATGCTGGCCAGCAGTACACAACACACTATCATAGGTCTGGGGTAGGCTGATAACAGTTTATATAGGTTCAGTTCAGGGGTTTTAGGGCGCGATGGAACGAATTAGTGTCACACACGCATCCACCCGATTCCAAGGTTAGAACGAGACTGCGTATGACGGCGCGGCGCAACATGGCGCGCGCGCTGCATCGCACTAGGAAATCACCGAATCAGCGATATATGGCACAGATTAAATAATTTAGAACGGTAAACCAATGCCTTCCAATCGCCAGTAGGTGATGTAGAAAAAATATAAGAAAAACTATAAGCTACGAAGCGTAACCACTTACCTTTGACTTATCATTTAGCACCCGTAATATCTAGCAGCTGAGAGTATATTAGCGTTTTACATGTTAATTTAAATAACTACAAATTAATATTATTTTGTTATTTTTTGTAGCTGATTTACGTACTGGTACTGTAATGTTTAATGATTAAAGCACGTGATTTGATAATTATATTGTGTAATTACTCAAGTATATACCTACCTATACCTGACCGACCAAAAAGTAAATAAAAGGTAAGCACCCCTCGTCAAATAGTGTTTACTTATAGTAAAACATGTATAACATTAATTAGTATTTACCTAATACATTCCAAGTTTAGATTTTAAACTTTGATTTTGAATCGTTGGTCTTAAGCTTTGGTTTCCTAGGAAAGCGGTGCCGTCATATAGCGGCCGTAATATTACGGACGCAAAAAGGCGGCCGTCTTTACGGTGACGACATGTGGAAAGTTCCACGGCCGTTTTAACACAGTCTGCTTCATTGCTATCAATGAAACGTTCACGAAACCATCTGACACCGACAAGACGGCCGTCATGCAAATGGCGGCACCGCTTTTTGACGTTACGGTGTCAGTTAACGCTCTCTAGGAAACCGCACCATTTTGTTTACATTGACAACGTTCTAGTGACGTCATTCATCGCTGTATTACGGCCGCTATATGACGGCACCGCTATCCTAGGAAACCAAAGCTTAACGGTGTTGATGTTTTAACTGCTGATATTATGGCTGTTGATCTTAAGTATCAATCCCCTGTCTGACCTCCACAACGCATTAGGTGGGTAACACGACATCCCTTGGCTAGATAAGTGTCAGAAAATTTGTCGTTGACCGCCCGTAACGACTGTCAAACATGTTCAAATGACAGCCGGGAGCAACCGCATAACGTGCCTCGGACACGAGGGTATCACACCGCCAAATTCTAAATTCCAGAAATTAGCAGCAATTCAGAAATTTCTTTAAAAAAACCCAATAGAACATTTTGCCCCGGGAATCGAACCCAATACCTCAAGCTCGGGAAGTAATTTTAATTATTTTATTAAATTCCCTTTGTCCCCTTTAACGGGGACATAGACCATGGGGACAACGGGGATACACCGCGTTTGCGACCACGTAACCAACGAGGTAGTCAGGGACAATATAGGTTTACTATAAAACTTTTGTGTACCAATAAAGACGACGATTAGTATGTCAAAAAAATCTGTCATCCTTTAAAGAAATCTTGACTACCGATGCTTCGTTCGCAATGATAATAACACGGTTGGGTTAATTACTTGAAACATTTTGTTTTTAATTCGGGATGAGGCCACTCTTGACCTCAATCTCGCCTGATGTTAAGCGATAGATGAGGTCTACGATGGAACGAGCGAACCCAGAAGATGCCTGTTCACTCTTGCTTTAAAGGCTGAAAGGTCATAAGTGGCAGGGAACACAGAAGCCGGCAGAGTGCCACAACGCCCACAACTTGGCTGTACATACAATAAATGTGGAAGCAAAACACTTGGTGCAACATGACGGTACATCAACCAAGTGCGGATGGTACCCAGCATTGCGTCTGATAGTCCTGTAGTGAAAGAGAGATGGAGGGATCAGGTCATGGAGCTCCTGCGCACACTCCCCGTAGAGTAGCGTCAATTTGTAGAAAACAGACAGAGAAGCAAAGTTTCGTCGATGAGTCAGGCGGTAAAGCTTGTCCACTGGCGCCTCGTCGCTTATAATTATTTTGGTTCTGCACTCGAACGAGTCCAGTACAGCAAGTTGGTATTTTGCAGAGCCATCCCACAAGTGACAGCAATACTCCACGCAGGAACGGACCTGTGTTTTATACAGATTTAGAAGCTGTCCAGGCGTGAAGTACCGCTTCACCTTGTGTAGGATACCCAGCGTTTTTGCTGCAGTCCTAGCTCTGGACTCGAACTTTTCCTTTCCTTGAACTTTTTTCTTTCTGAATGAATAAATGTTAAATATTATCTACTACGTTATATATTTTTTAATCTACCAAACTAGTAATATATTATGATTATACACAAAATTGAACTAATACCAACGCCATTCTTTATTTCTTTTTTTTTTTTAACGGGGGAAATCCTCATGGATTACCTCCACCTGGGGAATGGCGGAGGGGCGTGCCGGATTCTTACCGGCTAGAACCACCCCGGTGTCTCCTCACACGTGCGCGGGGGGCCGCGGGAAACCTAATTCTTCCGCAGCCCCGCACTAGTGCTGGCCGGGTCTGTCCCGGCCTCGCCTCCTGCACGGGGTAGTGAGGTGTTGAACTACCCCGTGCATCGCCTCAGAGGCGCGCGCCGACACCCGCGCGCGCCTGCGACTCGGGTCCATCGAATAGGGGGCGGGGGACTTCCCCAAGTCCCTCGCCCCTGGACCCATTCATGGGGGCTGGAAAAGGGCGTTGTCCGCCCTTCCCCTGCGCCCGGTGCGCCTTCTGCGGCCAGGGAAGGGAGTGGAGATCTCCCTCTCCCTTTCCGCAGTTTCCTTCTGCGACATCACGTCCTCGCAGAAGGACACCACCGCGTCCCACGACTCTGCGCTGCTGACCATACTCTGCACTACGGCCGGCAGCGACAGATCGCGTCCTACTTCATTTGTGAGGACACGGCGCTGCTCCTCCCAAGCTACACACTCGGCGAGCGTGTGTTGCGCCGTGTCCTCCCCGCGATGGATGATGGCGTGATGGATGTTGCACCGAGCGTCCGGCTCTCTGTCTATGCGGCACAGGTACTTGCCGAAGCAGCCGTGCCCCGACAGCACCTGTGTCACTCTAAACGACAGGAAGCCGTGCCTTCTCCCGAGCCAGTCGTCGAGTACTGGCCGGATCGCCTCGACGGTAGCGAGGCCGGCGGTAGGGCGCAGAAGCCTCTGCCGCCATTCCGCCACCAAGACCTGACGGAGCTCCTCTTGGCGCAGCGCGATCTGCCGCTGCACTGGCCTCGAGCCCCGTGCCCGCTCTTCCTCGCGCCATCGATACAACGACGCGAGTACTTTCGCCTCTAGGTCCCAGGGCGGGGATCCGGCCAGGACGCACCCGCCTCGTAGGAAATCGTGCGGTACCCGCGGACGACTCTGACGGCCATCACCCTCTGCGGTTTGCGCAGAATGGCGAGAGTGCCGGCCGTCATGTCCAGCGCCCACACAGGGGCCGCATACAGGGCCATGGACCGCACGATTCCCACGTACAACCGCCTACAGGCGGCGCTCGGGCCCCCCAAGTTGGGAAGCAACGTTGAAAGCGCGCCCGCTGCGCCCATCAACTTGGGCACCAGCCGCCGGAAGTGGGGCCCGAATTCCCATCGGCTATCGAGCACCAATCCCAGATACTTCATGGTGGACTCGACAGCTATCCGGGTCCCGCTGACCACGATGTGTGATCCCGGCGGCGGTGCCCGTCGAGGGCCATGAAACACCATGGCCTCTGACTTGTTCAGGTCCACCTCCAGGCCCAGGTGCCGGATGCGGTTCACCACCTGTGACACCGCAGCCGTGGCTAACAACGTCGCTTCCCTGTGCGAGCTCCCCCGGGCAGTTACGAGCGTGGCATCCGCGTAACACGTCACGTCGGCGCCCGGCGGGAGTTCGCCTGTCAGCACCCAGTCGTAGCCGATGTTCCACAGGGGCGGTCCCAAGACCGATCCCTGTGGAACACCGCACGACGTGAGGTGCCGACCAGCACCGTCACGTCCCCGATAGGTGACGCATCTACCGTCCAGGTAAGCCCCAACTGTACGGCGGAGGTAGGGAGGCACGCCATCGTATTTCAGGGCCTCCCGAATACAACTCCAGGGTAGGGTGTTGAATGCGTTGGAGATGTCTAAAGACACCGCCACCACCACCCCACCCCGGGACACCGTGTCCTCCGCCAGGGCCCTCACGCACATGATGGCGTCTATGGTGGAGCGCCCCCGACGAAAACCGAATTGGTTGTCGTCCAGGTTCGGCCCCTCCCTGCACAAGTGGCTGACGAGGCGATCTGCGATGATACGCTCAAAAAGTTTGCCCGCCTCGTCAAGCAGCACTACGGGCCGGTACGCGGACGGCGAGTCCGCGGGGCACCCCTCCTTCCTGAGGAGGACCAGCCTCCCCTCCTTCCACACACTGAGAAACTGACCCTGCTCGAGGCATGCCGTGAGAATCCTCCTCAGCTGGGGCTCTAGCTCCTTCAGAGCCAGGACGAGAGCTCGACCAGGCACTCCGTCGGGTCCGGGCGCTGTGTTCTTAGCCCGGAGTCGCGACACGGCCGCTCCCATCTCTGCTTGTGTCACCTCGGGGACATCGGTGCTCTCCTCTTCTTCTGGAGAGTCTGTGGCTGAGGGCGAAGCCATCGCCGGGGGAACGTGTCCCGGTCGCCCTGGGAAGAGGGCCAACACCACTGCCTCTAGCAACTGGGGTTCCATGCTTCGCGTCAGTGGAGGCGCCCAGGGACGCAACTTGCTCCGTACCCAACGGTAGGGGCGCCCCCATGGATCCCGATCCAGGGACCCCAGCAGCTCCTCCCTGGCGCGCGACTTTGAGTCGCCGATGGCCAGCCACAGAGTCTCCTTGGACGCGCGGTACACCTCATACAGCGCGTCCTCCTCGGCGGAATCCCATCGACGTCGTCTCCGGTATCGGGTGTACCGGCGGCGAGCCGCAACGCACGCTACGCGCAATTGCGCGATCTCAGCGGTCCACCAGTACACCTGGCACCTTGCGGACTATTGGCGGACACGGGGAGTAGACGCGTCGCAGATCTGCGTCATCGCCCCGCGAAACCACAGCGCCACCGCCTCGACGTCGACGGGGCCGTCCGTCGTCGACTCCCAGGTCCAGGACTGGACTAATGCAGCTTCTTCGGGTAGTTCCCTGTCGATGCGCTTAAGCGCCAAACGCGGGCCGTCGTTAATCGGGGTTGTTGGATGGCGGCCGCTCACGGTCTGGGCAGAGACGTCGAACCGGACATACCGATGGTCCGACAGCGTCTCCACCTCCACGGCGACACGCCAGTCGCGGACTCGGCCGGCGACAGAGGGGCTAGCGAATGAGACGTCCACTATCGACCCGCCCCGCTGCCGCACGCACGTGTATTCCGAACCCCGATTCAGGACGACCAGACCGGTCGTCACCGCCCACTCTTCTAGCACCTCGCCCCGAGGGTCAGTGACCGGAGATCCCTACGCCGATGACTTGGCGTTGAGATCACCGAGCACCAGAACGGGACGAGGGTGATGGCGGCCTACGACAGCGCCCAACTCGACAAGGAAACCCTCAAAGTCGGCGAGACTCTTGTTGGGAGAGAAATACGCCCCCACAATGACGATGCCACCCGAGACCGCAGCAACCCAGCCGCGGCCCCGAGACGGGTCGGTCAGAGTCTCGCCAATAATGGCCACCGAACCGTCAGCACATCCCAGCCAGTTGTGACGGGCGGGGATGAAGTACGGTTCGGCGACCACAGCCACGTGAATCGACCACTGTGCCATGCTCTGGAGTAGGAGATCCTGAGCTCTGGCACAGTGGTTGATGTTGCCTTGGAGAAAATGGAATTGGAGCATTATTAACATTCCATTCCCTCGGCAACGGTCCTGGGCCGGGAGTTGGCCGCGGAGCTACTAGTCTGCGGGGGAGGCGAGGTTTCCCCGGCAGGTTTGGTGCTCCTCTTCTTTTTCTTCTTTTTGGCCTTGCTGGCAGGCGCGCCACAGGCCCCTCCGCCCACTTTGTGTCCCGCTGGCTTCCCTGCATCCGAACACAAGATGCAGTTGAGTGCCGCGGAACACTGGGCCGCCTTGTGGCCGGGCTGACCACAGCGATAACAAAGATCACTACGGTCAGTTTCGGCGGTGCACTTTGCCCGGACGTGCCCCTTCTCCAGGCACCGGAAGCACCGCAAAGCCCGGGGCTGCAGGAGTTTTGCCCTCGCTGCAACCCAGCCTACCAGCAATCTGCCGCTCTCGGCGATCTTCTTCGCCGACGCCACAGGGCACCGAACCCAGACTACGCCGAGTCCGGTGGCGTCGGCGCGTATATCGCCGGCCCGCACATTGCCCGGCGGACACTCTCCACTTCGGGCAATGGCCGCCACCACCTCCTCAGAGGTCACGGAGTCATCCAGACCAGCAATCCGCACCTCTGCGGTTTTCATTGGCCTGGAGACCCGGACGTCCTCGGAGCTGAGGACCTCCCTCATCTTGGCGGCCAGAGCGTCCGCCTTTTCGGCACTGCCGCTCGCAGCACCAGCCACCTCAAAGAGCCGCGCACCCGTGGTAGCCTGCCTGAGGGTGACGGACTGGAGGCCAAGATCATATAATTTGATCTTGGCCTTGGCCTCGGCAATGACCGACTGGTACGTTACGCCGCGCTCCGCAGCCCCGGGCTGTACCAACGCCATTCTAGGTTAACTTTTAAAATTAATAAACTTTAAGCTCAAGCACAGATTAGTTGCTACACAAAATAATGATTATAAATAAAAAACATGATTTTCGTTCATATATATATATTTTTAATATAATTATTAAATAAATGTCCAGTTAACAATTTATAATTATACTTATACATTTATGAATAATATCAATTTTATGGAGTTAACAACAATCTGGTGACAAAGAAGATAGAGAGATAAAATATCGGTTAGCTAGTATTATATTACTTGAGACTAGCTTTTGTCAGCAGCTTCGTCTGCATATATATGTCCTAAAATATTAAATGACAACGCATTCAACATACCTACTTAGACAAATATCCTATAGACTTTCACAGTTATTTTAGTGTTACCAGAAGTAGGTTACGATTGGGTTAAAAGACATACGCTTATGTGGAGTTATTATTATTTAAAACTGTCCCAGCAGGTGTTGCCTTTCTGATATTTTAAACTTTCTCTGTATGAGAGGGAATATAATACAAAATGAAATAATGAAATCAATCCGATCTTCTCGAGTTTTAGAGACATTAACCGCTCAAATCACGGAAGGCCGCCGGCGGCCACAAGGCGGTACATTTTGTGACGTGTGTGTATTAATTGATTTTTATACATATACTTTTAGATATACACGAAAGAAATAACATAATTTTGCAAGATAGAAAAAAGTATTCTTAACCTATAGGTACCCTGTTTTTTAATCTCAGAGACGGAATTGACACATGCAAATGTCAAGTTAAGAAATAATGTTGCCCGCTCTTTTGTGCAGTGTTATACCTACGATACCGGTTTGTTGAATCGTAACTTTTTACCCGACTTAGCGACGTAAAGGAGGGTAATATGGCGTTGTACAGGCCAAACGCGTGGGCTGATTTGAATAATTCTCACGTTAATCAATTCGTCTTAGCCATGCGAGTGACACAAGAGATATGACAGTTAATTGTAAAATATCGGCAAACTATATCAAATATCGTTGGGATATTGTTAAATAGGTCTTTTTTATAAAAAGAACTAGCAATGTGGGTATAATTCACATTACTAGTAATCTTGTTGACCCCTCCAACTCAGCTAAATATTCTTGTGTTTGCAGTGCGTTGAACTTGCGATCTTTCGATCGCAATTCTGACTTTTTCCTCTATTTTTCATTTCAAGCAATCGCTTAGGATATATAAGTTTTAAAACGGATCAGTGCCATATTCAGGGTGCGGTTTTTTTTTCTTTCAAACCCATCGAGTGAGGTATCAAAATAAAGGGCTTTACGAGAGAATAATAAATAAATATATGATTTATGTGTATTCGAGTAAATAGAAATGAAAAATCGTAATACTAAAGAAAGGATAAAGTTGGAATTATTCCTTCTTCCTTGACTTATAATGTTGTTATTTGATAACTTTATAGGCCAGCTAAAGTTGTGCAAATAAAATCATCACCACCTTCACCAAGTTAAGGTGGTGATGATTTTATTGGCTTGACCCTGTGATGATGCTGCCGCTTATATTGTGCTGGGCAGTAACAATACATTGGGCGTTTCTTCATTGGCCGGCCCGGCCCGAAACCGATACTGACAACAACAACGACATCGGTGGACGCTTAATTCTATGGAATTGTAGGGAACAGTGTCTCATTGACCCGGCCCGACACCGACATTAACTGCAAGGGATGACCTTAGCTGCGATGTATTTAACTTCTATTTACAAAAGGTCTGTATTGTATTGAGCAGAGTAAGGGCACTAGAAGACTCTATTTGTGCAGTTGATCCGAATAAACTTCTAAATACGCTTCAAGACCACAATTCCTAGCAAGAGTTAAATAATCTGTAAAATTTTTAACATATTTTACAACGAAGCTAAAAATTAAAAGTTAATTATCTTAAATTATTAATTTTGTTTTTTTTTACGTTTTAAATTAGCACCTACACATTATTTCAAGATAACGTATTATAAAAAGCCGATACTTGATTTTATTAACGTTAAGTTTCGATAGTGACACATCACTATTTAAGAATTGCAAAAAACTGGCAACCGTCGTAATGTCAAACTTTGTCTCTGAGATTAAAAACAAATATGACGAGGCTGAATGGTCTTTAGACCGATGCCTGCCTTTATAAAGGCGAACAAATAAAAAACAAAAGATTAAAAATAGAGTATACCTGTATGAGAGGTAAAATCTGGTAAGAGTATTTCCCACCATTTTTTAGGGGGGTGGTGAATTTTCTTTTTAGTTGTTTTAATGGTAGTTTTAGTTGTTGTTTTAGTGGTAGTTTCAGTTGTTGCTGTAGTCGTATTTGTAGGTTTACTTGTATTTTTAGTTGTTGTTGTAGATGTAGTTTTATTTGTAGTTTCAGGTTTTGTCGTTGTTTCAAATGAAGGAAGGGTAAAGTCAGCCGTTACCGAATGAATAAACTTAAAACGCATTGATTCGGAAAATGATTTTAAATAACAATTGTGCGTGTAAAGGCAACAATGATCATTTGGTAATAGTGGAAACGCACAGGTCGCAACAGATTTCCCTGTGTAGAAATGAATCTGCAGTTGGATTCTAATTTTTCCATCGTCATCCTTAACTTTTACTTTTACTATACGTTTATAAGAATTTGGAAGTGGCTCTGAATCAGGACAACCTTCTTTACAACAATCAGGAATCGGATCAGCGATTTCAACGTCTTCACATACAGGAGATCCACTGTGAAGACGAGTTCTTGATAGATATGATGTGCCATCTCGCACATTTTTCTTTGCGTTGTAAAAAGTACTGGGCACTTTTATACACTTTGATGCTTGCAAATATACAGGAAGACGCAGCACAAGTAACCAGCAAATATCTGTAACAGAGGAGGACACACCGATCAGACAATCAATAAAGAAACGTGGAATATGTCACACCAACACGCAACATGTTCACAGAAAACCCTGTCAGAATGATCCTTTTGTAAATTCATAACTATTACAAAATATCGCTTGGTTTTGTAATATTTATTTAATGCATCTTCGTTCTGATGACATACCTAATTAATATTGTTATTGCCGTGAATCCATTCCAAACAGCTAGCAGTTAGCATATTTAGGTTAGTAGTCCAGGAATATTAGTCAAATGAGGGCAAGAATCTCGGAATGAGAGATAGTCAGCTATAAACTTGTATTAACCTTTATTTTGATACCTGCACGCGTTCTGCCCTCTATCTCGAAAATGGTTCAGGATATAAAAAAATGTTTAAGCAAAAGTTGTAGGGAATTTAATCCTCTACATTATCTATCTTCTTCTATCTATCTATACTTATAATAAATCTGTAGAGAGAAATGAAATATATTTCCAAAATAACTATCAGGGGGTGATTAGGGATCGATACTGATGCCAAAAATGCAATCAGTAAATTTTTTGTCTGTCTGTCAGTCTGTCTGTCTGTCTGTATAACCGTTATAGAAACAAAAACTACTTGACGGATTTTAACGAAACTTGGTACAATTATTTTTCATACTCCTGAGCTGGTTATAGTATACTTTTCATCACGCTACAATCAATAGGAGCAGAGCAGTGAAGGGAAATGTTGGGAAAACGGGAGAAGTTACTCCATTTTTTAAGCTTCCGTCGCGTGTGCAACCTTAATGGTTAAAGCTACACAGAAATCATTTCATGTCGGATATTCTCCTTAAAATTATATAAAAACTATCCCACGACAGCATATGTCTATCTTTTATGGTTGACTCACAATAACACGTGTAACTCCCGATAGCTTAGCAGTTCGAAGCTTTCTGATTATAATATTTGTCTACTCTTACGTTTATAACACTCTCAGTCACCGCTAATTGAAAAAGTTAACATTATTAACTATTCCATAAAAAAGCATCATATAAATCGGTATAGAAACACCAAAGTTTCACCAAAATTTCTTAAAACTAGCTTATTTACAATTTTTACAACTACGCCAAATAACTTAGTTTTTCATAGTATTTGTATGAATTACAAAGTTATATTTGCGGTTTTTGAAAATATACTGTTAGAGGGGGGACACACATTTTACCACTTTGGAACCGTATATCTTTTAAACGATTAACTTTATGAAAAAGTCATTTTAGAAACCATAATACCATTTTTAAAGACCTGTCTATAGATACCACACACGTATAGGTTTCATTAAAAAAATATTTTCAGTTTCAGTTGCATGTATGGACAGCCCCTTTTATTTTAAATATTTTTTAAATTTTCTCTTAAAATCGGTAAGCGGTTCACAGAATACATCTACCTACCAAGTTTTACATGTATAGTCCTAATAGTTTCGGAATAAAATGGCTGTGACATACGGACGGACGGACAGACAGACAGACAGACAGACGGACAGACATGTCGAAACTATAAGGGTTCCGTTTTTTGCCATTCTGCTATGGAACCCTAAAAAGGCGGGGCGTCCGAGCGCGAGCTTCTTCAGCTACCGCGTCCGATTACCATACATAAAATACTTTATTTTCAGACCAAAGTCCATACATTTACACATAAACAAAAAATAAACAAACAAATCTAAATATATACCTAAAAGAAACCGATTTAGCTGAAAATTGGTAGGGAGGTAGCTTAGAACCAGGAGACGGACATAGGATATTTTTATCCCGGAATTCCCATGAGATCGGGATTTACGTGGGAAAAACCTCCCACGCGAACGAAGTTGCGGGCAAAAGCTAGTACTTATAATAAATCTGTAGAGAGGTCAATTCTGTACATGAAATATATTTCCAAAATAACTACCAGGGGGTGATTAGGGATCGATACTGATGCCAAAAATGCAATCAGTAAATTTTTTGTCTGTCTGTCTGTCTGTCTGTCTGTCTGTCTGTATAACCGTTATAGAAACAAAAACTACTTGACGGATTTTAACGAAACTTGGTACAATTATTTTTCATACTCCTGAGCTGGTTATAGTATACTTTTCATCACGCTACAGTCAATAGGAGCAGAGCAGTGAAGGGAAATGTTGGAAAAACGGGAGAAGCTACTCCATTTTTTTAAGCTTCCGTCGCGTGTGCAACCTTAATGGTTAAAGCTACACAGAAATCATTTCATGTCAGATATTTTCCTTAAAATTATATAAAAAATATCCCACGACAGCATATGTCTATCTTTTATGGTTGACTCACAATAACACGTGTAACTCCTGATAGCTTAGCTGTTCGAAGCTTTCTGATTATAATATTTGTCTACTCTTACGTTTATAACACTCTCAGTCACCCCTAATTGAAAAAGTTAACATTATTAACTATTCCATAAAAATCAAACAAATATCCGAATTGAGAACCTCCTCCTTTTTCAGAAGTCGGTTAAAAAGAATCATATAAATCGGTATAGAAACACCAAAAATATACATGAAATACGCTAATAATAAGCCATCGCGCGTGAATACTGAATCATTCTATAAGGATTATTTTTGAGAATCGCCGCTTCTTCAGCTACCCCGTCCGATTATCTATACTTATAATAAATCTGTAGAGAGGTCAATTCTGTACATGAAATATATTTCCAAAATAACTATCAGGGGGTGATTAAGGATCGATACTCATGCCAAAAATGCAATCAGTTAATTTTTTGTCTGTCTGTCTGTCTGTATAACCGTTATAGAAACAAAAACTACTCGACGGATTTTAACGAAACTTGGTACAATTATTTTTCATACTCCTGAGCGGGTTATAGTATACTTTTCATCACGCTACATTCAATAGGAGCAGAGCAGTGAAGGGAAATGTTGGGAAAACGGGAGAAGTTACTCCATTTTTTAAGCTTCCGTCGCGTGTGCAACCTTAATGGTTAAAGCTACACAGAAATCATTTCATGACGGAAATGTTCTCCTTAAAATTATATAAAAAATATCCCACGACAGCATATGTCTAACTTTTATGGTTGACTCACAATAACACGTGTAACTCCCGATAGCTTAGCAGTTCGAAGCTTTCTGATTATAATATTTGTCTACTCTTACGTTTATAACACTCTCAGTCACCCCTAATTAAAAAAGTTAACATTATTAACTATTCCATAAAAAAATTGGCCAAGTGCGAGTCAGACTCGCCCATGAAGGGTTCCGTAGTAACTATAATATAATATGCAAATTTATTTGACGAAAAAAAAACCTTACAAATTTCTTAAAACTAGCTTATTTACATTTTTTACAACTGCGCCAAATAAATTTGTTTTGAAAATAAAAAACCTTACAAATTTCTTAAAACTGGCTTTTTTACAACTGCACCGAATAAATTTGTTTTTCATAGTGTTTGTATGAATTACAACGTTATATTTGCGGTTTTAGAAAATATGCTGTATCTCAAAAACTGCTGAACTGATTTCGTTCAAACTAATTTTGGTTGAAAGTTTATATTAAGATCTACAGACATATATTTTTTTTAGATTTTTCACTCCATTATTATAGAAGTTAGAGGTTGTGTCCGCCACACACACATTTTACCACTTTGGAAGCTTAAATCTTTTAAACGATTGACTTTATGGAAAAGTGGTTTTAGAAACCCCGATGTCGTTTTTAAAGAACTGTCTATAGATACCACACATGCATCGATTTCATGAAAAAAAGTATTTTCAGGTTTAGTTCCATGTATGGGGAGCCCCCCTTTATTTTAAATATTTTTTAATTTTTTTCTCAAAATAGGAAAGCGCTTCACAGAATACATCTACCTATCAAGTTTCACATGTATAGTCCTAATAGTTTCGGAATAAAATTGCTGTGACAGACGGACGGACGGACAGACAGACAGACAGACAGACGGACAGACATGTCGAAACTATAAAGATTCCGTTTTTTGCCATTCGGCTACGAAACCGTAAAAAGAATCATATAAATCGGTATAGAAACACCAAAGTTATACATGAAATACGCTTATAATAATAAGCCATCGCGCGTGAATACTGAATCATGCTATAAGGATTATTTTTGAGAATCGGTCGCCGCGCTCGACGCGTCTCGCGGTCGAAGCGTTCTCTAGGTACTTAAGCCTCATGTGAACGTGATCTAAACAATATTACCAATACATTAACTTACGCTAACGGAGTCGCGGGCACAGCTATATTGTATCATTACGCTAAGGCCAATAGGAGCGGAGCGCCAATGAAGAATGCTTCAAAATCGGGGTTAAATTTAACGTTAGCCCAAAGTAACTATTCCACGCGGACGAAGTCGCGGGCAAAAGCTAGTCATACATAAAATACTTTATTTTCAGACCAAAGTCCATACATTTACACATAAACAAAAAATAAACACACAAATCTATATATATAAAAGAAAGTCGTGTTAGTTATACTATTTATAACTCAAGAACGGCTGAACCGATTTAGCTGAAAATTGGTAGGGAGGTAGCTTAGAACCATGAGACGGACATAGGATTTTTATCCTGGAATTCCCATGGGATCGGGATTTACGTGGGGAAAAACCTCCCACGCGAACGAAGTTGCGGGCAAAAGCTAGTACTTATAATAAATCTGTAGAGAGGTCAATTCTGTACATGAAATATATTTCCAAAATAACTAGCAGGGGGTGATTAGGAATCGATACTGATGCCAAAAATGTAATCAGTAAAAAAAAATTCGGTCTGTCTGTCTGTATAACCGTTACAGAAACAAAAACTACTCGACGGATTTTAACGAAACTTGGTACAATTATTTTTCATACTCCTGAGCTGGTTATAGTATACTTTTCATCGCGCTACAATCAATAGGAGCAGAGCAGTGAAGGGAAATGTTGGGAAAACGGGAGAAGTTACTCCATTTTTTAAGCTTCCGTCGCGTGTGCAACCTTAATGGTTAAAGCTACACAGAAATCATTTCATGACGGAAATGTTCTCCTTAAAATTATATAAAAAATATCCCACGACAGCATATGTCTATCTTTTATGGTTGACTCACAATAACACGTGTAACTCTCGATAGCTTAGCAGTTCGAAGCTCTCTGATTATAATATTTATTATCTACTCTTACGTTTATAACACTTTCAGTCACCTCTAATTGAAAAAGTTAACATTATTAACTATTCCATAAAAATGAATCATATAAATACACTAGTACTCTCGCGGGGCTTCGCTCCCGTGGATTCTATCACGGTAAAAACATAACTCTCCTTTTTTGCAGTCGGGTAAAAAGTAGCCTATAACCTTCCTTAAGCTTCAAGCTACTTCCATACCAAATTTCATCCAAATCCACCCAGTACTTTCGAAGATTAGCGCGTTCAAGCAAACAAACAAACAAACAAACAAACAAACTAACAAACTTTTCCGCTTTATAATATTAGTATAGATTATTAAAGATTGGTGAAGGTACCTATCCACAACTATACCAAGGAAAATTTATTCTGATGCCTGAGTTATGTTGTCGGCCATTCTCCGATTAGCAAATTTTACGTGTCCGGGCTTGCAGAATCCGTAATGTTATCATATTCAATCATGCAATTTTTTATATGTTAGATAGCATCCGTATCTAGCTCTAAACAAAAACATTGGCTTCTGTTTTAAGTAGTTAAGACTAAATTAATTTAACCTATGTTCAAAGTACCTCTGTTTTCTAATTACCGTGACGTGTCCGCACACTAACTTAATGTTAAAACTTGCTTGTAATTTTTATAACGTACAGATTTACTTTGATCCATTCAACGTTTTAAAATGTATTAAGCCACGTGTATCGCATATCAAAATATCGACTCAATAGAACCAGTCTATAAATAATTATCATTAAGTAACCGCATGTCCAATCGAAAGTTATAATTGCCGTGACATTTTCTGTTCTCGGGTGCACAGCCCTAAATAACAGTATTTGGCACATTACTACCGTATGCGTCGCGTCTCCTCAGTGTGTGCCGCGGCCCATCAGCAGTTGCACGTCTCTAACGTTAGTGTACTGCCAATGAAACACGTGAGTATATAATTACCGTAGCCTTGGTTAAAAAAAATATAATTACCGTTGTACTTATTTTAATACTTGATTTTTTTAGTTAGGCCCAAGTTGATCATGTAAATAGAGATAGTACTTTGGCCTCCGTATGTTGTAATAAGCTAGTATTTGCATACTGTATCGGTTTTCGACATTTTTAAGAAAATCTATCGTTTTCTAATTACCGTATACCAATTACCATATGTTTATAATTACCGTTGTATGAAAAATGTATACTTGTTTACTAACTGCAGCCGCGATGTCGTACCAATGGAAAGTTTTCCCGCGGTTTTCGTAGATTATTATTATCATTGTCCGTAAATATGTCTATATTATATGCTGACCATTCATCAAGTTATTTAATTTATAGGATGGGAAAACCCAAAAAGACCAAAGAGGAAGTTAAAGAAAAGAAAAGGCTCGCCGCACGACAACGCCGAGAACGAATTATAAATGACCCTGTTCTATATTAGCAATCAAAAGAAAAAGAGAAATAAAGGTATAATAAAAGAAAAAGAGATAAAAACTTACTATCTGCGAAATGTCACCAAAAAACTGGAAGAAAACTCAAAAAAGAAATAGAGAAAATTTTAGAGCTTACTATAAAAGACAAAAGGAAAAAGACAAATTGGAAAAAATTGGGACAGAAGTGATGGTGATCATCAGACAAACCTAAAATTTTATCTAATCGGCTGGTGAAGCCCGCTTATGTATTTCCTGTGTGTTCGAACTCTCTTATTTCCAAACATGATATAGTTAAGAGGCTTGAGAAGTTCGAAAAAGCGGAAAGTAGCTTAAATTTATCTGACACAGACAGTTTTTGGGTCTCCTGTATATTTTAGTCTTACAATGCCTATCTATCTATCTATCTTCAAAAACAATGACAAATGTTGCAAAGAATAGTATTTAGGATAAGTAGACTACAGGTCCATTTTTCGATTTATCTGATTCTGATGAGTCTGTTTTTTAAATATTGGTTTTTATATTGTGTTTTTTATATTGTTTTTTGATTGCTTGTTATTTTTGAATAGAAAATTACTATTAAACAAGACTGATTTAAATGTATGACATGATGATTCTTTATAGAGTATAAGTACTCAGTGATATTAATATAAGCAAATCTTTAAATTAAAAGAGCTTTGAGTAGCTTTATGCTAGATATATCCTTATATCCAAGAAGATTTTGAATATTATAGTTTTAAGTTCCATTCTACTTAACTTTTTAATAAATTAATATCGTTTCAACAAACTAAAAAAATTACCAATCAAGACAATGTTTGTTTTATTTAGTTTGTTTTTACCTGATTTTCATTGAAAGTGTATAATTTTTAATAAATTATAGCAATGATAAAGCGTCTTTTTTACTATTGGTTATATTTATGGGGAACATCGTTAATTCTATTGCATTATTTATAATTATATGTGTACAAATTAATAATGTGTGTTATTATCATTTCATTATATCATATTTTCCATAGACTTGATGATATTTTCTAATTACCGTTGCATTAAATATTACATTTTTCTAATTACCATACTCAATAAATATTCAAGTCTCATTAACTAGAAAACCACTATTAATTGTTACATGCCTCATTAATTATTGAATTTGTATCTTTGATTTGTTTCATATTTTAATGTATTTAAGTCAAATCAGTGAAAAATAAAAAATGTTACGGTAATTTGGCAAAGAACGCCGAATTGGAGAATGACCGTTGTATAGTGCAATCCCAACCACATCTTATATCGTCGGTTTACGGTGACGTAACAAATATATTAAATAGGGACAATTCTTGGCTATGCCAAAGATCTATTTTAACTCCTCGCAATGACCAGGCATTTGAGATTAATAACAAAATACTGTCGAATATACAGGGGGAAAGCAAAGTTTATAGTTCAATAAATAGAATGGTCGATGAACAAGAAGCCACTAATTACCAGATAGAATTTTTAAATTCCTTAAATATTCCCGGACTTCCTTCTCATGAAATTTGTTTAAAAATTGGCATTCCGATAATTCTGCTCCGAAATTTAAGACCACCACAACTTTGCAATGGAACTCGGCTAAAAGTAACCCAGTTGCAACAAAATATAATCGAGTTTCAAATTTTAACAGATTGCGGTGCAGGAGAAACCGTCTTTATTCCCAGAATTCCCATAATACCAAATAATTTTCCATTCCAATTTAAAAGAACGCAATTCCCAGTATCGGTGTGTTATGCAATGACAATTAATAAGGCTCAAGGGCAGACTTTTCGTGTTGCTGGAGTAGATCTCGGTGTCAGGTGTTTCTCGCATGGTCAGTTGTACCTCGCTCTTTCCCGGGTTAGTAGTTCTAGAAATCTTTATGTTTACGTGCCGAACGGGTCAACTTTCAACATAGTTTACCCGGAAGCTTTGCGCTGAAGTATTTTTGTTCTATAGGTACTTAAGCCTCATGTGAACGTGATCTAAACAATATTACCAATACATTAACTTAATAACACACAAGGAGTTACACGCTGACGGAGTCGCGGGCACAGCTATTAACAATAATATTGTGCGGTTCCGTATTGCGATATTTTTCAACAGTATTATAGATTGACATATTATATTTCCCTACTAAATTACGAAAGTTAATTTGTCTGTTACATCAAAATCACTGAACCGTGAGGAAAGACATAGGCTACTTTTTTTTACGAAAAACGACGGAAACGCGGACGAATTCGCGGCCAACAGCTATCTATACTAATAATATAAGGCTGAAGAGTTTGTTTGTTTGTTTGAACGCGATAATCTCAGGAACTGCTGGTTCGAATTGAAAAATTATGTTTTTATTAAATATTCAATTTATAGAGAAAGGCTATATATCATTACGCTAAGGCCAATAGGAGCGGAGCGCCAATGAAGAATGCTTCTAAATCAGGGTTAAATTTAACGTTAGCCCAAAGTAACTATTCCACGCGGACAAAGTCGGGGGCAAAAGCTAGTTTATAATAAATACAAATAGCATAACACCGATAGGAAACGATATATTTGCAATAAATATACCTACATAGGTAGGTTTTGAGACAAGTTTTAGGGTGTCAAAATAAAGCTTTATACAAGTTTTTAGCTGACTATCTCTCATTCCGAGGTGAAACCCCTAATATTCCTGGACTATAGTTGGAGGGGCTAACAAGATAGCTACTAATGTGAATTTTGTTGTTTTTTTTTGCGATTATCATATTTATTTTAATGGTAATGGAAATGTTAGCGAAATATCGGTACCACTAATTACCATTATCATATTTATAACTCTGTCTTCACTTTATTTTTAGCGACAAAGAGTTTCTTGGCATTTTTGGCTTGACTTTGAATGCTTAATTTTGCTATCGCAACATGCAACCGTTTAATTGCCCAGAAATTATTTAAATTGTTTTTCTCTTTTTTAGATTATTTTTGGATACGACAGGCGTGTGTTTAATAAGTTTCTTTTTCCAATATATTATTTCTTGGATTTTTATTTTATAAAATTACTAGTACTCACGCGGGGCTTCGCTCCCGTGGATTCTATCACGGTAAAAACATAACTCTCCTTTTTTGCAGTCGCGTAAAAAGTAGCCTATAACCTTCCTCAAGCTTCAAGCTACTTCCATACCAAATTTCATACAAATCCACCCAGTAGCGCGTTCAAGCAAACAAACAAACAAACAAACTTTTCCACTTTATAATATTAGTATAGATTTCAGAAAAACTGCTGGGCCCAGATGGAATTGGGTGGGTCACGTAATTGGCATTCACGACAGTCGTGGGGCAAAAGTATCTCGCAATGGGTGTCTGAGGATGGGCGATGCCGCCGAGGTTGGTACAGAAGATGATGAGATGACCTGTGCAGTGTACACGCACTGCGATTGTTGGTCCGATGTGGCGCCCGGATGGAACATTTGGAAGGATTTGGGAAAGTCCTTTGCCGAATAGTTTTTTTAATTGCTGATAAGCTCGCGTTTGACCTCAATCTCACCGAATGGTAAGCGATGATGTGGTCGAGGATGAAACACGCTTATTTAAAAGTAACTTATTCTTTTTTTTTGTTTTATTAATGACTAGTACTCCCGCGGGGCTTCGCTCCGGTGGATTCTATCACGGTAAAAACATAACTCTCCATTTTTGCAGTCGCGTAAAAAGTAGCCTACACATATAACCTTCCTCAAACTTCAAGCTACTTCCATACCAAATTGCATCCAAATCCACCTAGTACTTTCGAAGATTAGTGCGTTCAAGCAAACAAACAAACAAACTTTTCCGCTTTATAATATTAGTATAAATTAATGATAATATGCTCGCGTTTCACCACTATCTCACCGGATGGTAAGCGATGATGTGGTCGAGGATGAAACAAGTTTACTTAGAAGTAACCTATTCTTTGTTTTTGATTTATCTATACTAATATTATAAAGAGAAAACCTTTGTATTTTTGTATGTTTGTATTGAATAGGCTCAAAAACTACTGGACCGATTTCAAAATTTCTTTTACCATTACTTTGAGGGATTCTTCCGAATCCGTATAGGCTATATTTTATCCCGGAAAATAGATAGGATTTTTCGTGGTAGTGAAAATTGTGGAGTAAGGCGTCGAAAAAACTGCCGTACGTTAACGATTCTCGCGAACGCTGCCTATATTTAATATAAACATTGCACCCGTGCGAAGCCGGGGCGGGTCGCTAGTCTAAATATATATAACTCAAAGGTGACTGACTGACTGACTGACTGACATAGTGATCTATCAACGCACAGCCCAAACCACTGGACGGATCGGGTTGAAATTTGGCATGCAGGTAGATGTTATGACGTAGGCATCTGCTAAGAAAGGATTTTGCGAAATTCCCACGGGATCGGGATTTACACGGGAAAAACTTCCCACGCGGGCGAAGCCGCTGGCACAAGCTAGTATATAATATAAAGCTAAATTACCACTGACTGACTGACTGACTCATTGACATAATTGTTCTCCCAGATGGTGGATGGGGAGGTGGGTATATTTTGACAGATTCGTAAACAAGTAACTCTCAAACCTACGGGAAAAGTGCCAAACCTCCCCTTTTCCCCCCTCCCTATCGTATCTCTGAAACTACGAGACCCGTATTTTTTTTTTTACGGATTCGTATAGAGGAGGCTCGGTAAAGTAAAAACCATTTATCAAAGTCGCCCCCCCCACCCCCCTTCTCACCCCCTTTAGGCGGATCTCGGAAATTAAGAGACTTGGAACATTTTTTTTTTCAGATTCATTTAGAGGGGCAATGCTTTAGTCAAAATACTTCTGCAACCCCCATCACCAACCCCACTTTTTTTTTTTTTTTACAAGCACGCGAGGTGCTTGCACCTCGCGCAACACGCAAATACTAGTTAATGATAATATGCTCGCGTTTCACCACTATCTCACCCGATGGTCAGCGATGATGTGGCCGAAGATGAAGCACGCTAACCTAGAAGTAACCTATTCATTCTTGACTTATAGCTATCAGGAAACACTGATTCCAGCAGGGAATTCCATTACTTAGCTGTGCGTACAATGAAAGTATTCCCAAAACGTTTTGTGCGTATGGGTGGGATGTCCATCATGGACGTGAATAGCTGAATAAAAGAAAACATATTTGCATTCTGAACTTCAGTTTTTAATGGCAGTCGAGTTTTTACCTGACTGTAAAGGAAGGGTTATGTTTTTCGCGCGTATCTTGTATGTATGCAATATTCTTTATTACCTCATATCTCCAGAACCACTGAACGGATTCACATAATTGAGGTATTGTTAGATTCTTCTTAGCAGCCCAAGTGTTCTTAGATAGGTGACATTTGAAAAAATCAAACATGGCGGCTGTGCGAAGTCATTATACATAGTGAAAAAAAAATGTTTTTCGAATACTACAACGTGGGTATCAAATTAAAGGGCTTAAAAACACAAGAATTTCAAAAAGTATATCATGTTTATTATTAGTGTAATACTAGTAAAAATAATACATACAAAGAGAATGTTTAAAAATATGGACTTAGCTCTTTCACTTTCTGAATCCGGTGGGGTGCTAATGTAACACGACCGGGAAAACTAAAAAATTGTTAATTAAAATTTTAACCAAAAAGTTGAAAAAAAAAGTTATATAAAAATCTAAAAAAGTCGGCTTTTTAAATTTTTATATAACTTTCTTTTCTAAAATGCAAGAAACAAATTATTTTTATTTTAAAAAGTGACAAGCAGGCCCAATTGAAAATATTTTTTTTAATAGGATGGGTCCGCCTGCTTGTCACGTTTTCTTGCATTTCAGTTGAGCAACCCGGTTTTTTAGATTTTTTAAATAACTTTATTTTTGGTATTTATATTACACTCGATCTGCGTGAACTCTTTTTCATTGAAGTTCTTAACTAATGCTAAGATTTAGGTATCTTATGTATTAAGTTTCATTGAAGTCGATTCATTCATTTATTTCTGTTGATTAATCTGCGAGTTTGCCAGAAACATCGAGATTAGTTACGCAAAGTATATAATTAAACGAGTTATAAATTAAGACAACGGGATAAAGGATTACGTTCCGAGTCGAAGGCGCGTCGTATTCCACGCGCGCCTCAAAGAGCTGTCCGCCTCAATGACGGGGCCCCATAGGGCCATTGCCTGCCGGTGTTGCGAAAACATTCTAACGAGATACCGTGGTTCCGGAACTCAACGGGAACTGTAGGAACAGGGTGGGTTTTTAGTTAGTAGGAGTCTGACATTCCCTTCCGCTTCACCCCGAGTTGTAGGAGTTAGTAGGAAAAGGGGGTTATGTGGTGGAGGTTCACTCTCTTGGCCTTGGGATGAATACGCTACCGGATCTGCCTTCATTCTTAATAGATGATTCTAATATAGTATAGGCCTCCCCGAGGGTCATGGTGCGTTCCATGCTCGGAATCAGACTAGTCAATTGGTATTCCGGAATTGGGCAGGACACCTAGGAAGGCAGCGATGGCAGGTGGAGTAAAGCTCTGACCGAGTGGCGTTCAAGGACTGGTAAGAGGTGCGTTTATTGGTCGCCAGCGAGATGGGCGGACGACATTGTTGCCATAGCCGAAATACCCTGGATGAGACAGGCACATGAACGTGGAGCTTGGCACAAGCGAAGGGATACTACATACTATAAATTTAAGTGATTGTAATAAAAAGTCTTACGCCATACGAAGTTCATGGTGGCACAGGTCTATTGATTTCACATCACTGCATCACGTCAACTACGTGTGAGCAGCAGACATTTAATGGACTTAAAAATTTTACATTATTGGAAAATCGAAAATCATAAAATATTATGTAAAATTAATTTTTGATTTAAATTTTGTCTGTTTTAATCGTATTTATAGGGTTCTGAATGCGCGTGTGAAAAAATTGGCCAAGAGCTAGACGGATTCAATCATGAACGGTTTCGTAGTAGCTACGTAAAATAACTTAGTTTTTATTTTATTTTCATAGTTTGATTAAATGACAAACTAATTTGTGGTTATTGAAAATGTATACATGTAATATCTCTCTATAAAAAACTGCTAACGTTCAAACCAACTTTTAACCGACTTCAAAAAAAGGAGGCTTTTATAGCCTTTGCAAGTTCTAAGCCTGTTACTTGTTTGTTCTTATTTTATTATTCCCAAAATTTGGCTTGCTGGTAGAAACTAACCATCGAACATAATAATTCGTATATAAGAACTAGCCAGGTCAAACCTTAGGCTACGATATATTCTCCTAAGTTATAAGAATAAATGCTATTTTATGTTGTTATAAATAAATTTCAGGACTGACCATTGAACTCGGCACCCATTTAGATTTCACTTCTTTTGTCGTTGAAGTCAACAACCAAGGCATTTATGATAATATGGAACTTGGCTCTCATTTCACATTTATGTTTTTCATGGGTATTTATTTTCAGCTACTACTTACAGTGTTTTAAAACAAAAAGTTACTGTTAGTTCGAAGAGTGGCATAAAAAAGATTAAAATTTTATTGATTAAGTTTTTTTCATTTAAGTAATGTTCTCAATCATATTTTTCTATTTCATAAATAATATGACTCATACTGTTAATTGATATCAAACGAGATCTTTCAAGCAATTAATATGTGTCTATAATATGATTATAACACATCACACATCAAACATTCTAAACGCAATGAACGATATCCCATTTCGTTTACCTTCCATAAAAAATATGTCATATAAGTCATATTACCAGGAAAAACCATCATCTTATCCAGTTTCATAATATAAAATACTTGATTTGATCAAGCAACATATATTGCGTTTTCCCATTATTGTGGGTAATGGCCTGGTAATGGTATCACTGAAAGCTATATTTGTGTGCGTTTGAGAAACGTAGACACATTCGGCTCACGCACACAAAGACAATGAAGTGGACACACGAAATCGCTCATGTTTTATTCTAGACGCCGTTTCTATGCGTTATTATTATAAGTTATAAAAATTCTGTCTGTCAATATGTATTTATATATGTATAAGAAGTTTGTGGTTTCTTTATTCTTTTAGGGTTTAGTTTCCTGACTAAGTCCTTGAGTTAGACCATTGTGAGTGTAAGTAAAGACAAAGACAGTTTATGGTATTTTAATAACAAGTAAGAAATATGATTTGTTGAGAACCCTTTATGCGCAAGTCCAACTCACACTTGATCATTTGTTAGCTACGATTACGATAAACGATTAGCCTCAAGCCGATTGGTTATGGCGGATAAGAAGAGGAGATTATTAAATCAATTTAATTAAAATGATTTGATTAAAACATATTTTTTAATTAAGAATTTGGAAGGGACAACTATGTAGATGGTATCCTATGCAATGTACTTGAGGTTTTATGGGTTTTTATTATACCCTAATTTGTTCAACAAATCTTAAATAACAATGTAAGTATGCATACTAGAGGTCGCTCAGTTGTTGAAATTAGACCATATTTGTTTTATTTCAAACATAGGTAATTATTATGTTTCTGCATTTCTGCTCCATATAAACCTTTTGAAGCGTCAATAGCAAATATAATAATGGGTAAAGAGTCGGACTTGTCATCGAGAAATCGCAGGATCGAACATCACCCGTTATACAATTCCGTGAACCCCCTCTAGACACATGCATATTTAGTTTAGTTCGAGGGGTTAACGACATTGCTAGTAATGTGAATTCTACCCACATTGAGAGTCTCTTTTTTCAACCGACGACAAAAAGAGGAGGTTATCAATTCGACGCGTATATATATTTTTTTTTTTTTTTTATGTATGATCATCGAGTACTCGAAGACGGCTGAACCGATTTGGAAAATTCTTTTTTTGTTCGAATGGGTATACTTTGAAATTGGTACCACTATCACCAAAGTCAGGATCTGATGATGGGATCCTGGAGAAATCGAGGGAACTCTTCAAATATTATAGGCACACCTATGGCGTTTTGAGTATTTCTTATAGTAACTTGTGCAGTTGCTCTCAAAAAGTACCTGTTCGGTCCGACTTGAAACAGAACGCACCCTTTTGACATAAAGAATTTGATTTTGACATTACTTGACTTTGACAGATAGACTTGCTTGCTTGGAAAAACTGCCGGTCGTAGGGACCCTCTTGTAATTGTAATTGAAATATCGTTAGGAATCGCGTTTTGAAACCGATAATTGGGTCGCGATTATCTATTGTTCGAAGTGGTAATCCCCATTTGATGAAAAACCCGGGATATTTTGGGATTCCTCGCCGGTTGATGGCCATCCGCGTGGCACGCGCTTTGTTGAAAAAAGGTAGTGAAAATTAACTTCAATCCAGTGTGAGTTGGGTGTGATGCTGATCTGGACCGCGCCATTTGGAGATTGACGCCTTGTGAACGTCCTAGAACACGTAACTTACATCACACGGTTCAATTACTCACCTCATATTACATACATACCACACTTTGGACGTGATCAAACAGATCCGGGTTGCCATCTACAGCTCAGGTGAGTGTTATTTGTAACTATTTATATATATGGTTGTAGGCCGAAGCCTTGTAGAGGTAGGCCTTTGTAAGAACTTTGTTTGAGAAGCAACGTTTATAGCTCCACGTATCGTGGACAAGTTCAGACCGTCCAGTTACCGTTGCACTGGCCAATTGCAGTCCTGAACAAAGTGGTAGCAGAGCGTGGTTTTATAAGATCCACTGGTTTAATTGGAAGTTTTTGAATATTGTTGAAAACTTAAAACTTGAGTTTAATTACTTAACACAACTTATAACTTAATAAGTTTTGAATATTTTACCATGTCATCCGGGCTATCTAATTGAAGTTGAATCAATTGAAGTTGTATTTGTAATTTGTACTGTAGCCCTTTGTTGAATTGACAAGTAAGATTTATTTGTGAAATTAGGAATTGGTTGTATTTGGTACATAAGTTGGTATATTGTTGTAAAAGTTGTTTGGTATTTGTGGCAATTAATAATTGAATGTCATTGATCTGACTTTGAAAGGTTATCTAAATAATAATTACACATAGTCTAACATAATATG
The DNA here is from genome assembly GCA_943138885.2 of Tholera decimalis. Taxonomy (NCBI): domain Eukaryota; kingdom Metazoa; phylum Arthropoda; class Insecta; order Lepidoptera; family Noctuidae; genus Tholera; species Tholera decimalis. The sequence goes on from OW964570.2 coordinate 11,660,820, forward strand.
ACTTGAATTGTGTGTTTGGTTATTGCATTTATAGTAATTATTGGATTGTTGTTAGAGATTGTCCGGAGCAATATTATACTTCAATTGTTGTATTTAATTGTTGGTGTGATCCTGCACAATATATGCATTGAGTTGTTATTTGTTTTGTAACTAGCCATCTGTACCAAGCTAGATTCATACTTGGAATAAGTACAGGGTCGGATTTGGACTTGAAATAATTGAATTTGAATTTTTATTTTGTTGAAATTATTTGGTCGGCTAACAAGTCATTGATGTTTGTTTAATATTTGATTGTTGGTTGTTGATTGGTGTTTTGTATTAATATTTGATTGTTGCAATGGCCTCATTGAGGGCGGTCAGGGAGGCTGCTGCCGGATTGACCTCACAGTTGAGATGGTTCACATCGGCAGCTGCAACGGTTGAGCGTGTGGAATTGGAAGAGCTCACCCTTGCTCGGTATGGGCAAGTGATTGAGAGGATCAAGTCAGCTGATGCTGCGCTCACACGCTTCAACGAGTACATCATGGACGTGGATTTGGGGGTGATGGATCAGACAGCCCGCGATAAGATTTTGGGTGACTATGACCAGATTATCCACCTGGGGGATGTCATATGTCTACGAGCGCGGGAAATTTTGAAGAGCCGGGTGCCTGATGCGGCCAAGCCGCAGACCCCTGTTGTTGCAGGCCCTGGACTATTGAGTAGGCTGCCCACCCTGGAGCTGCCACATTTTGACGGTCGCTTGGACCACTGGCTGGGCTTCCTAGATCTCTTTGAGAGTCTTGTCGATGCACGCTCGGACCTCGGACCTGCCCAGAAGCTGGCCTATTTATTGTCTGTCCTGGAGGGCGAAGCCAGAGCCTTGGTGCAGCACTTGCCGGTGACGGATTCCTCTTACCCGACCGCTCTGGAGCTTCTCTCCCGACGGTATCAGAACAAGCGCTGCCTGGCTGATGTGCACATCGACCAGATTTTGGGGCTACCGGCCATTGTCAGCACGTCGACGTTGCGCACTGACTTGCTGAACCCGTTGGTTTCAGCAACCAACGCTTTGAGACGCTTGGAGTTACCGGTGGAACATTGGTCCTACTTGTTGGTGCACATAGTGCTGCAGTTGCTCCCCGCGGAGTTGAGGTCACGTTTTGAGCAGAAGTATGGTGGGGATAGTGCCACCCATCTTCCCCCCTTTGACGACCTCCTCAAATTTTTGGAAGACGAGTGTCGGTTTGCGGATAACACTCGTGGCGCCAGGGGGTCACCCCCACTACCTTCTCAGCCCAGAGACCAGGGACGGACTAGGGCTCGGGGGCCTGTTGATGTTCCCCCCGCCCCCCGTTTTGCTGGCGCCCAGAGTCCTCGGGCTAGGGGGCCTGTTGATGATCGCCCCGCCCCCCGTTTTGCTGGCGCCCGGAGTCCTCGGGCTAGGGGGCCTGTTGATGATCGCCCCGCCCCCCGTTTTGCCGGCGCCCGGAGTCCTCGGGCCAGGGGGCCTGTTGATGTCCGCCCCGCCCCCCGTTTTGATGGTGCCCGGAGTCCTCATCATTGTGACTTTTGTAAGGCAACAGGGCATGCCATGGCGCGTTGCCCGGCCTTTTTGAATTTGCACGTAAGTGCCCGCCGCCGCATTGTCAACGCACGCCGTTTGTGCTTCTCGTGCTTGGGGGCCCACTTTCATCGGGACTGCCCCGACGCCCGCCCGTGTAGAATTTGTAAGGGGTCCCACTTGGAGATTTTGTGCGCCAACGCGAACCGCTCCAGCAGACCAGCTTCTGAGGGGGGTTCGTGCAAGGGGGGGTACCCCGGAGACGAGCACCGGGCTGAGACCCGCGATTCTGTACGCCGCACTCCACCCCCCGCGCAAGTTGAACGGGAGCCCCACGAGCGCCATTTGGTCTTCCCTCGTCAGGGAGAACGCGCATTGGCTGCTAGGCAGCAGTCGGCGCCGCTGCCTTTCCCCTCCGTTGGCGGAACGTCCCCGGCTGGAGTCGCGCCCTCCGCCATTCGGGCATCCGGTGGGATATGCCCCTCCAGTGATGGCGAGCGGCTCGGGACACCGCGCAGACGAATATTTGGATTGTTGGCCTCGTCGTGAACGAAGGCAGCCTGGAAGCGGCGATCGGTCGCCGCCCAGGCATCACTAAGAGATTGACGCCTGCCCGCTAAAGGACCCCCCCGATCAAGACGGTTTTGTTGCCAACGGCCTCGGTCAAGGTCTGGGGACCCTTGGGTGACTCAATTGTGGTCCGTGCCATTTTGGGCACGGGAGTCCGGGGTTGCCTTTTGTCGTCTTGGTTAGCGGGACAGGTTGGCCTGAAGGTGAACGACCTTTCAGGCAGGATTTGGGGAATTGGCGAAACGGCTGTCACCACTGTTGAGGGAAGGACCTGGTTTGAAATCACCCTTGTGAGTTGTCCTTACCCTAAAATTGGTGCTCCTGCCCTTGTTATAACTGAACTTGGTTCAATTGTTGGTGACTGATCGTCACACTAAGAACTCGCATGCCGGTTGCAATGCGCTGTTGGCCATTCTGCAGCGAGAATTTTGGATTTTGTCGGCTGATTGCGTCAATGAGACGAGGCCCTTTGCTGGCGTCGTAACGGATTTTGTTGGTCCCCCTTTGTTGAAGACGTCCACCCTTCGTAATAGCAAGATTGTTAGGGCTTATTTGTGTGTTTGTCTGCCTGTCAACCAAGGCAGTACATTTGGAGCTGGTAACCTCCCTCTCGACAGAGGCCTTTGAGGCGACTTTGGAAAGATTTGTGTCTCGCCGTGGGTTACCTTCGTTGATTAGGTCTGATTGCGGTACGAATTACAAGGGTACAAGTAACTATTTGAAGGAGGTATACGCCTTCCTTAATGAGAGCCAGGTTGATATTGGTAATAGTTTGGCCCGCCGAGGGGTCACTTGGTTGTTTGACCCGCCAGCCTGCCCCCCATTGGGGGGGTATTTTTGGGGCCGCGGTGAAAGCGGCAAAGGGACGCTGGCGGAGATTGTTGGGAGACACCGTTCTCACCTTTAATGAACTAGCTACGGTATTTGGCCGCATTGAAGCTGTGTTGAATTTGCAACCTTGTCAAGACTTCCAATTGATTAGCGGACGGGTAGGCCCGTCCGGGGGGGGTAGATGTTCGGTCCGACGTGAAACAGAACGCACCCTTTTGACATAAAGAATTTGATTTTGACATTACTTGACTTTGACAGATAGACTTGCTTGCTTGGAAAAAATGCCGGTCGTAGGGACCCTCTTGTAATTGTAATTGAAATATCGTTAGGAATCGCGTTTTGAAACCGATAATTGGGTCGCGATTATCTATTGTTCGAAGTGGTAATCCCCATTTGATGAAAAACCCGGGATATTTTGGGATTCCTCGCCGGTTGATGGCCATCCGCGTGGCACGCGCTTTGTTGAAAAAAGGTAGTGAAAATTAACTTCAATCCAGTGTGAGTTGGGTGTGATGCTGATCTGGACCGCGCCATTTGGAGATTGACGCCTTGTGAACGTCCTAGAACACGTAACTTACATCACACGGTTCAATTACTCACCTCATATTACATACATACCACACTTTGGACGTGATCAAACAGATCCGGGTTGCCGTCTACAGCTCAGGTGAGTGTTATTTGTAACTACACACATCAAAAGTGTCTAGGTATCAACATATATTTTTGCAATAACTTTTCTCCTGATTGATATTAATTAAAATTTTCTTTAAGGATTCATCAAATAAAGTGTTTTCGTTTGTCACAGTAACGATAAACCAAGTCACCTTTGCATTCATAAAGAAATTTGCCATTTTCCTAATAAAGGGATTTTTGACATTTGAACCACTAACATTAAAGTTCGAAAAAAAGACTGAAATAACAGTTTTCTTTAAAATTTTATTGGGTAACTTAAACAATTAATAATCCGTGTTTCTACCGCGAACACTAACAACACAAGAACATCGGTTTGGCATACTCAAAATGAGTTCATCCAAATCACGCTGAGGAATGGCCGCCCATGTTCGTTGCAACAACAAAAAAAGGTCTTCTTGCGACTGGATACCCTCCATATTCGGCAGAGCTCTTCTCTGTAGCATATCCCATGCATGCTCAATCGGGTTCAAGTCTGGCGGCTGAGCAGGCCAGAGCAGGACATTGATGTTAGCTGCGGCGAAAGTCTGTCTTACAACTCTTGCGGTGTGCGGTCGTGCATTATCATGCATTAACTGAAATAAGGGACCGATTTGCACTTGTAGAGGAACGATGACGTCAGATACAATCGTCTCAGCATAAATTTGAGCGTTGAGGTTGCCTCTGATCCAAATCAACTCAGTTCTTCCGCCGATCCAAATACCCGCCCATACCATGATGGTTCCACCACTATAAGGATGGACTTCCTGGCAGGATTTTAATCGCTGTTGGCGTCCAGGGGTTCTCCAGTGTCGTATACGTCTTGTATCCGGTCTCATACCAAAACGAGACTCATCAGAAAAGCACACGAAACGCCATTGTTCTTCTGCCCAATTTCTGTGTTCAAGAGCCCATTGATATCGAATCCTACGATTGTGCATTGCTATAGGTGGTACCCGTAGCGGTCTTCGGGAATGAAGGTTCACTTCATGCAAGCGGTTTCTGACTGTTTGGTCGCTAATTAAGTTCCCTGAAGAGTGATGAAGCCTCACGGCTAACATCATGGCGGTTATTGTTGGAGCTCTTCGAGTTAAGATTTGAATGTATCGGTCTTGTCTCCGTGTAGTGCAGCGATACCGTCCTCCATGGCGCTCAGCCACGGTACCAGTGCTTCGGTAACGTGTCCAAAGTCGACTGATAACACTCTGACTTGTATTCAGAGCTAAAGCCACAGTACGTTGCCGGGAACCAGCTTCTATCATTCCCACGGCTCTGAGCATTTCTTCCCTGCTTAAATGACGTCGCCGCTCCATAATAACGTTGGTTTTAATCAGTAGTAGGGAAACAGTAGCACTAATAATGTCTTCAATGCGTTGTAGGTTTTTATAGGGAAAATATTGACAGCTGATTTTCATCTTTTACTCGAATTTGATTAACAGTTCCTGTTTCAAATTATGAAATGCACCAAAAAGGATCCATATAAATTTATAAAATCATAAATTTATTACAAAGCCACATCTCAATCTCAAGAAATCCGCATAAAAATGCTTGATCCCTAGACACTTTTGATGTGTGTATTTATATATATGGTTGTAGGCCGAAGCCTAGTAGAGGTAGGCCTTTGTAAGAACTTTGTTTGAGAAGCAACGTTTATAGCTCCACGTATCGTGGACAAGTTCAGACCGTCCAGTTACCGTTGCACTGGCCAATTGCAGTCCTGAACAGTACCATTTGGGGAAGTGAAACTGATTATGAAGACCACAGATGGCCGCCGAAACTACTCAATAATAAGTATTAAGTGGATTGCGATTCGATTACTTGAATATGGATGTTAAGCACTTTATGCTCGTGACAATGCATATGGTGATGTAGAGCTGATGGTGAAGTACCAGGAGAACTCCTCAACAATTAACGGCCCAGCATTGGGAAAAGCAATATTTTGTAAAAGGTTATAAGTAGTTGACATTTAGGCTCTTGTAACTAGGTAAATTAAAAATCATCCAACTAAAAAGAGTGAAAAAAAAACTTTTTAACAAAAAATTAAACCGACTCCCAAAAAACACTGCAAAGTGAAAAATAACTTTAATTTCGGAAGTCGGTGCCAAAAACGAAAAAACAAAACTAAAGACACCGACTACCGAAATTAAAGTTATTTTTCACTTTGCAGTGTTTTTTGGGAGTCGGTTTAATTTTTTGTTAAAAAGTTTTTTTTTAAACTGCAAATTTCATAGTTCTCCATCTACGTAGGTAATTTATATAAGGAATGGAATTCCCCGAAGGAGTCTGTGTTTCCCGATAGCTATAACCAGGGGTCTTTAAGTCAAGACTGAATAGGTTACTTTTAGGTAAGCGTGCTCCATCTTCGACCACATCATCACTTACCTTCAGGTGAGATAGTGGTCAAACGCGAACCTATTGGGTGAAGTCAGGCTGTGGATGATGATGATAAATAAGTACACAAATAAATTAATTGCATGTATTTCTGTCTTTCTGTATTATTAGAACTTAAACGGTATATTTACCATGTGTACTTTTTGTTTCGAGTTTCCGATATTTCGGCAGTGTTGCAAGCACCATAAAAAGTAAAATAAAAAATAAAAGGTTTATTCGAGACCAAACATGAGACTTACTTTAATAACCCACCAAACTGCTTAGCAGTTTGTCGGCGGGATTGGTGCTTGTTTTTACAATATTTTGGCTCTGAGGTACTAACATACAATAAAACTAAGTAGGTACAGACAGTTGTTGTGACAGCGCAGGCCGTCGCGTCGTCGCGCGTCGCCGGCACACGTGCAGGTGCGACGGACCCCTATTTACCTATTCTGAAGCGCGGCGGCCCGCGCTGTGCATGCTTTCGTTGAAAACAATGTAGGCATATAATTTTTTTTTTCAACACAACCACTCGGAACTTTGACTCGGCCATCGCATGAAAACACAATATATCTCACAAGTAATACATATATAAATTAAATTGTTTATTGCGATTGCCAAGTCAATCTATTTATTTAAAACGGTAAAGATTTTTAATATTGATATGGTCACTATAAGATGTCGTTAGGTTAGATAATTACGTAACAACTTAAGACAGAAGGTCCCTTAAGTAGGGACTGAATAAATTAATAACCGACTTGGTATTACATGGATTTCACAACCTTTTACGGTAGAACAACTAAGTTGCGAGACTTGGGTTTTTGACAAGTATTGTTTTTTATGGGATCTCATTGCTTTTTGTGGAAAGTCCTACTTTTTTCCTTTCCGGTATCTTATACTTCTTAGCAACAACGAGTTTTCTTAAAGCCCTCTCTCTGTCTTATGAGCTTTTCTTATTTTTGTAGGTAGCCTTCCTTTTTTTATTTTCCGGTACTACTTCTTGAACTTCAGCTAAAGTTTTTTTCAGAGCCCACTCCCTGTCTCTATGGGTTTTTTTCGGAGGCTTTGATACGCACATATGGATACGCACGTACGTCTTTTTCATTAGTTAGTAATAATTAATGCCGCACTCGTCAAACGTCTCGGTTAAAGTTAATCCATAAGTAAGTAATTATGCAATTTCGGGCAATTTACTCTACTTAATACTCCCCAATACTCTTAATACTTCTTGCTTTTTTATTCCGTTGACCATTTAACAAGTTACCTTTGAGCATAATTATTATATCTAGGTACCTATCTACACTGAAAGACACGGTGGAACATATGGTCGAGGTGTGCCCTGCATGGGTGGAGCACCATCGTATCCTCATAGAGGCAATCGGCGGCGGCGACTTCTCGCGCCTTGCTCTGGTTTAGAGCATGGTGCGAAGCGAGAGGGAATGGGATGCAGTCACCTCCTGCTGCGAAGCAGTCATGCTAGCGAAGGAGGAGGCCTAACGTGCGAGGGAGAGACAACTCTCCTCGCGCCATAGCCGCCGGGGGAGACGCCCCGGGCGTCGTGAATCGCGAGTCGATTTCGGGCCACCGTAGGCGCGGGCCTGCGGATGGCAAGCAGGGGTCGCTCACCGTCCGGTAAGGACCAGGCCCGGGTCGGCGGCGTGTTGTGTTCCACGCGCGCCTCAAAAAGCTGTTAATACCAGTGACGGGGCCTCATAGGGCCATTGCCTGTCGGGGTTTATGGGAAAGTTCCATCGAGATACCGCGGCCCCGGAACTTTAGGGCTTACGAAGGAACAGGGTGGGTTTTTAGTCAGTAGAATTCTGATACACCCGAGCGGAGGAAGTCATTCGATGATATTTTTCACCAAAAAAAAAAGTACCCATCTACATCTATTATTTCATTATATTATACAGGTACACTGATTATTTAACTGCAAATGTAACTTTGTAATCCTATATATTTATATGGGATTACAAAGTTATTTATGCAGTTGATGTATCTAGAAAACTGGAACGAAATGGAAAAATATTATAGTTTTTCTTGATTCATATACTAAACACTAATTGTATTCTAAATTTGAAGCTTCTATGTCTGCTAGAAGTGCCTTAGACTTTTGATGATCGGTCAGTCAGTGAGTGACAAAATTTACAAAATTAAGGAACTTTGACTCGTTATAATTCTTAAACTACTGGTTCAAATTGAATGAAATTTGAAATATACCGTGTTTATAGAAAGCCTGAATTTTCAGTAACCAAACAGGCATTGGCCTGTTTCAAGCTTCTAGTTTTATCCACAACGAAGTTATAGGGGGTCGAAAATGGCCTGAGTTGCTTCGAGAAAAGAATGGTACGGCCTTACCGCTTTTTTGCTCGACTTGGCGGGGGCACTGCCGTGCCCCCAGATACAAAATTTGAATGTTGTATTTATTAATATCTAATAAAAAGTCTAAAAAATAAGTTTCAAGCTTCTAGCTTTAAAATTGACGTAATCTCCATACAAACTTTCATCCCCTATTTCAACCTCTTACAGCCCTTTTTTCGCATTAAAAAGCAGCCTATGTCCTTTCTCGGGCTCGAGACTATGTCCGTACCAAATTTCATTAAAATCGGTTCAGTAGTTTAGGCGTGATTGCGTAACACACAGACAGACAGAGTTACTTTCGCATTTATAATATTAGTAAGGATTGAAGTCGGTTTCTTATCTTGCAAAAAAAATGTTTTGTATAGTGTTTTGTAAGGTTTAGTTTGGTGTTTTTTTTTTTGTTTCAATGAGTACATTATGTTTAAATAACATTTTAAATATGAATAAAAGCCTTTTATTTCCTAAAATTAAGTTTACAATATTACACTGAAATATTTGATTATTATTATATTAGGAACCCCTCTCAGGTGAAGGCCTCTTCCAAAGATTGCCACATTTTTCGGTCCTGTGCTATTTGTTGCCATTGTGGTCCAGCTATTTTCTTGATGTCATCTTCCCAGCGCGCATGGGGTCTACCTTTATGACGTTTGCCCAGAGGTCCTTGCCATAATGTTACGGTTTTTGTCCATCTCTGATCTTTGAGTCGCGCTACATGTCCGGCCCATTTCCATTTAAGTTTTCTTGCATGGTTAAGAGCATCAGTCGTTTTTGTTTTTGCTCTTATGTCTATGTGCCTTATTTTTTGTATTTTTTTAATGTTCATCATGCTGCGTTCCATACCTCTTTGGCAAGTGGTTATTTTATGTTTGATTTTTGTAGTAAACTTCCAGGTTTGGCACGCATATGTAAGACATGGAATATGGCATGAGTCCATAACTTTCTTTTTTAATCTTGTGGGCATATTACTTTTAAATATTTCTTTAAAACTCCAGTATTTAGACCATGTATTTTTGACTCTCCTCTCTACTTCAAGCTCGTTGTTGTCACTATTAAATCCTATTTGCTTGCCTAAATAAATGTATTTTTCAACATATTCTAGTTTTCCACTGTCTATTATTATGTTAGTTTTTATATGATTAGACATAGTTTTTGTTTTCTCAATATTCATTTCAAGACCAACTTGCCTGCTGTGTCTGTGTAGAGCTTCTATCATGTGTTGTAGTTGAGAGCTTGTTTCAGATAACAAAACCAGGTCGTCTGCAGATCTGAGGTGACTTAGGTACTTGCCTTTAATGTATAATCCTTTATTTGTCCAGTCTAGTTCTTGTATTATTGATTCTAGTATGGTAATAAATATTCTGGGTGACAGAGGGTCGCCTTGCCTCACACCTCTCTCGATAGGAAAACTCGGTCCAATAGTTTCCAGCCTCACTCTACCAGCGCATTTGCTATATATATTTTTTAGTATCATAATATATTCTTCTTCTACATTTTGATCTTTCAGAGTTCTCCATATGCTTTCGTGTGAAACCGTGTCAAACGCTTTTTGATAGTCAATAAAAGCGAGATATAATGGTCTTTGATATTCTTGGTATTTTTCTATTATTAACTCTAAAGTATGAATATGATCAACAGTTGAAAACCCTTTTCTAAACCCCGCTTGTTCAATAGGTTGCTTTTGTTCTAGTGTCGTGCTTATTCTTTGATTTATGATCGAAGCGAAAAGTTTATATACTGTAGACAGTAGGCTTATGGGTCTGTAGTTAGCTATATCTTTAGGATCTCCTTTCTTGTAAATCAAAGTGATGTTGAATATAAGTTTTCTCGACTGATTTTACTTGATTGTCCAATTTTATTTATTAATTTCCTAACCCTCGATTGAAAGTGATTGTGTTTGAGGTACCTACATAACTTAAAACTGAATAAAAAATTGTTTTAACTAAAAAAATGTTACTCAAAACCATAAAAAAGTCACCTTTAGATTGTAGCAATTCCAAATGATTGAACAATAATTACACAACTAAAAATATTTCATCTTTCTGAAAACTTTTTTCAAGCAATATGTATAGTCTTAACTCAAAAATTGGCTATTAATTAACTATCTGTATTTTTTTTAATTATTGGGAAATATTCAATTGCTTTAATTTTATTAATAAACCTTTTATAGTATTAATATTTTTATAATCTATAACAGGAAGTGAAATATACATTTTTCGTCGATTCTCAAAAATCACACATTTTGAGTTACAACAGTATTGTATTATTAGTGCGATATGTAACTTATGGTTGCAAATGTGGAAGAAAGACCAAGACATCAAAGGAAAGTGGTATGGGAGTATACAAGAAAGATTACCTATTAAACCCTGGTACAATAGATTAAAGGAAGCCAGCCGAGACTTTATCACTACGATAAATAGAATTGCGCTTTGGCCATAATACTGCTCCATCACACCTTGCTAGACTTGGCATTATTACAAGCAATACATGCCCACATTGTGAATACCAAGAGGGAACCATGGAACATCTTATTTTTGACTGCCAAAACTTCTTGCTTGACACAATTAGTGTTGGCTAGTGAACTTAGTGATGTGAATATTAAGTACGATTCTTTATCCCGCCCGCCGCCACTTGAAGAGTTATTAGAAGACAAAAATACTTACAAACCGATATATAAATACATTAAAAATACCATTAAAACAATTTAAAATGAAGTGATAGTGCAGTGTTGATATTAAAATTAAAATAAGATTTGACCTAAAGGTCCAGTTACCAGGTCATAAAATCCCAAAAAAAAAAATTAAAGCATCAACTACAGAATATTTTGCCAGTGGTTACAGGAGAACTAAGATTTGTGAGACACAGTCAAACAGTAGCAAGGTTTCCAACTTATCACTGAGATCTACTAAAGCCTATTGAATTGATCTGGAGTCCTGTAAAATATAAAACTGCCTCACATAATGTGTTATCGTTCTAGGCAGGAAGCAATGCTGGAAGAACTGGAGACAAATGTCGTTGAAGAAGAGAACATGGAGGAATTTGAAATTTCGGGATGGAAATTCGATTCAATTGATTTCGGAGTCAAAAGTACCGTCTTCATTGATATCACTCTGATATGGTGAAGTGTCTTAATGTCAAGCTAGCGCATTACACTGGCCGCAAGCTAAACGGCACTGCAACCCTGCTTTCCTGCATCCACATCGCGAACCATAACCAATCTTGCAGTTGCAGAATATTGTGTTAAGCAATCCCCCCAGAGCTGGTGGATTCATTGTCATAACAGGTTCCAGGAATTCATCACGCATTATCCAACCCCAACTCTGGGGTTCTAAATCATGCCCTAACCAAGTCTGAACTTGATAATAAACACGGTTGAAATAAATAATCAAACACTGCGTGCGCTCTAGTAGAGCGCACGCAGTGTTTGCTCTACCCTCTATCTCGAAAATGGTTCAAGATATAAAAAAAAATATGTTTAAACAAGAGTTGTAGATAATTTAATCCTCTACAATATTTATAATAAATACAAATAGCATAAAACCCATAGGAAACGAGATATTTGCAATAAATGTGTATAAAATTGTGTTTTTTACCTTTGATTTTGAAATATCTAAGGTCGCGGGTACCCTGCGATAGGTAGATTTTGAGACAAGTTTTAGGATGTCAAAATAAAGGTTTATACAAGTTTATAGCTGACTGTCTCTCATTCTGAGATTCTTGCCCTATTTTAACTAATATTTCTGGACTAGAAGGGATTACCGTAGATTGATTTAACACACAGAAATTTTGAGATTTGGTTAGGGATAACAATGAAAAGCCGTGAAGTCGCAGTAATGAATGAACCTATTTATATACAATTCGTTGTGTACATAGTCGAGTATGTACATAATATTCTAAGAATCTTTTAGCGCGTAGCACTCATTCAGTCGCCTAACTGTAAGCGCTGTATTAGAATACGAGGGTATACTTAGGACTTAAAACGGGATACTTGCCATGTATATTTATGTTTCCGATATTTCGAGAATGTTGCTAGGACCATGATCACGAATGATTGATAGTTCTGTTACTATTAGTGACCATGTCAGTTTAAAACCTTATAATACGAGGGATTTCGCTAAATATCAGATAAGCGCGTAAAAGCTACTGCTTTATAATATTACGCGATCTGATTGATTCTAACTTGATTTGACACTAACTTAGTAAGTTCCCGGCATCCCAAAGTAATAGCAGAGCAAGATTGGATCATTATAACCACGATTGTTCATATCGACGGTTAAAAGGTAATAGGGTATAAGCGGCCAAAATCAAATTGTTCAGGAGAGCAGTTTAAAGTTTGGAAATGGACATAACTTTCTATAAAACGCAGTTTTTTGCTTGGGCATAAGTGACAAAAAGTTATCACAGAGCAATGGGAGTTAGCGCATTCCAAAGAGTGGAAATTTTTAAGTAGAATGGCATTCATAAGTCAGTTTCGACCAAAATGTCGCTTCTGCCCTATTACCTTTTAACCGTCGATATGGATTCTTGATCGCTGTGGATCGCTTCGTCGCTGTGGTGTAGTAGGGGATAGCCTCTACTTTCCGCTTGTTCCATGAACGTGCATCGCGTAGCCCAGCACAGCTCCAGGCGGTAGTATTTCTTAAGAATATAACGATGTTCGGTGGAATCAATGAAAATTCGAGGCAAAAGAATAGCTACATAATATCTTAATCGGAAAAGGTCCTGCCGGGATTGCGCTCCTCCCAGAGTTGGGGGAACGAGAAATCGCAGTCCCGGAACGCAAGGGCAGCTGAAGGTACAGGGTGGGTTTTTAGTCAGTAGAAGTCTGACACTCCCTTCCACTCCACCCATAGCGGGAGAAGTCAGTTGAAGATTTTCCCACAATAAAAAAAATGGTCAGAAGAAGTCATAAAATTTGTGAACGCAGCCGATTGATCTGTTATCAGTTGGCGCGTAAAGTGCGATCTAGAATTCCCGCCTAAACCAACTATCAAAATGGCGCCGCTAAAGCTTTGGTTTCCTAGGATAGCGGTGCCATCATATAGCGGCCGTAATACAGCGGTGAATGACGTCACTAGAACGTTGTCTATGTAAACAAAATGGCACGGTTTCCTAGAGAGCGGTAACTGACACCGTAACGTCAAAAAGCGGTGCCGCCATTTGCATGACGGCCGCCTTGTCGGTGTCAGATGGTTTCGTTAACGTTTCATTGATAGCGATGAAGCAGACAGTGTGTTAAAACGGCCGTGGAACTTTCCACATGTCGTCACCGTAAAGACGGCCGTCTTTTTAAGTCTGTAATATTACGGCCGCTATATGACGGCACCGCTTTCCTCGGAAACCAAAGCTTAAGTGTTCCTCTTGATAGCGCCCACATTACGGTCTGAGATTGATTGATCAAGGGCTTGTGATTATAGGCTACCGAATTGATTGGTCTGATGTTTTCTGTGCACTGAATTAATGTAAATACAAGGGCACAGCCTGCACTTGATTGCATCTGGTGAAAATTGTTGGGTGGACTAGCAATGAGGGTACAATTCAAATTACTAGCAATGTTGTTAACCCCTCCAACTAAACTAAATAATTCATATGTTTGAAGTGGGTTTACGATAAACGTGTAACAGGTGGGGTTCGAACCCACAACCTCTCGATCACAAGGCCTTGGCCATTAGGCTATTGACGCTTTACAAGTGTAGTTACAGTTATTTTTTTGTGTCTGGAACTTTTTGATAACCTAGCCAAAACTTAAAGGAAAGCCCAGTGTAAGACTAGTAAGTTTGTGTCCCTCTTTATTATTGAATGGTTCTCACTTCTTTTGTTTTTTTTTTATTTATTGTGCCTACCTACACATAACAAATTTTTAATCAGTAGACGTCTGACACTCCCTTTTCTCACCAAAAAAAGGTATCTCTCAGGTCGGCTGGTGTCACAGAAATCACAATCAAGGAAGGGATACTTTTGGCAATACAGTATGTGTGCTCGCTAACTCTCTCTGAAATGCACGCACAGCCCCGCGTTTTTATCGCTTCGTACTTCAGCACCTATGTACTTACGTCACTGCACAAGGCAGTTAGTTAGATGTTATTACTGCTTGTATGTCATTTTAGTTCGATTCCGTTGCTTGTTCGTGTGAATTTAAACGTTAGTAAACGCACACAAGATACAGGAGAAAACCCTAGTGTAGGGCAGTCTTAAAAAGAAGAAGTGACATACTATGTATTAAGACTGTCTTGGCAAATAGGTAATTAGGTACTACAATAGATTCAAACCTTGAAAAATAAATAAATTCACATGAAGAAGTATATAAGTAAACAATAATCTCTTAATATAGATCTGGCCCCGGACTGATTTCGTAATTCTTTACTAACCCTTTGCATTTTATAAAATATATTCTGTGGTATATTTTATACACACCTAAGTAATTATTTTATTTGGATACTACGCGTTATTTCCAAAGATTGCGAAGTTAATTCTGAAATAAAGCAAGCATCTTTACGTGATGAAAAGCAGTTAAGTACTAATTGCAATCTAGATTCTAGAACATCTTGAAAGCTCGTACACAATGTATACGATGTATACCTTCATATTTTAAACGAACGTATAAAATTGTTTTCATTATGTGCCCGATACGTTCGTTTCAATCACTACGAATGTTTTATTTACGGCGTAGGTAAACAGAAAAATTATTAATACAAAAAACACGGCTGAACGAAACCGCTATGTCGATACTTGTATGATGGATGGGCTCTAAAGAGACTATTCAATCAGGTGCTGAGAAAACGCCCTCTCATGGCTAAGTAGCCCTTACTATCTGTTCTCCTGGTACCCTAAAAAAGAATCGCTCAATAATTTGTTTTGTAGTCCCACACGATGGTCCGATCAAGTGTCTGAAGAATTGCTGTATACATGGTTACTAGTAAAAGACTAACAACTTTTCAGAATAATGTTAGTAACATCATGAAGCAAAAGAAAGCGCTAGTAATGTAGGTAAACTGATAGTACAAAAACTTTTTAACATAAAATTAAACCGACTTCAAAATACCCTTCAAAGTGAAAAATAACTTTAATTTCTGTAGTCGGTGTCTATGGGTTTTTATTTTAGTTTTGGCATGTTTGGTTAAATTTTTTGTTATTTTTTTTTATTTATCTCTTTTTAGTTGGCCGGTTTGCAGTTTACCTAGTTACAAATGCCTAAATGCCAACTACTCATAACTTTTAACAAAATATTGCCATTCCCGATGCAGGGCTGTTAATTGTTGAGGAGTTCTCCAGGTACTTCACCATCAGCTTCTTTTCACCATATGCATTGTGACGAGCATATTGTGCTCAGTAACCATATTCAAGTAAGCAAATCGGACCACATGAAATAATTTTTATTGAGTAGTTCCGATGTCCATCTGTGGTCTTCATCATCAGTTCCACTTCACTAAATGGTGCTTTTCAAAAGGAAATGCACAATTTACTATAAAAAATACTCAAATTGCTATAGGTGTGCCTATAATATTTGAAGAGTTCCCTAGATTTCTCTAGGATTCCATTATCAGATCCTGATTTGATGATAATGGGACTACCTCAAAAGGATACTCTTTCAATCAAAAAAAGAATTTTACAAATCGGTCGATCCGTCTTCGAGTAATCGCTGAACATACATTCATAAATACATTAAAAAAAATACGCGACGAATAGAAAACCTCCTCCTTTTTGGAAGTCGGTTAAAAAGGTAACGAACCGCTAGTAATATAGGTAAAATTATAATACAAAAGGCAGCGAGAGAGGGGATCGTGAAAGTTTGTTTTTAGTAAATGTAGTTAATATGTTTTCTAAAAAGTCATCGAGTCAATAACCCTGTATATGTACATATATCGCATCTCTCTCAGTCACCTGGAAATCAAAGATAAACTCTATTTTCTTAGATATTTATTAATCACATAGGTTAGACAAGTCGAAATAGACTCGATTACGTTAATTCACCACTGGTAGTGGTTTAAGCGAGATATTTCAAAGGACAGGTTTTGCAAAAGTTGCGATCTATGTAAAATAATTTGTTTTATCAAACGTTCAATATACTCTTAAGCACAGCCTGCATTTTCACGATATACTTAAAAACTACTGAATAGATTTTCATGCAATGTTCACCAATAGATAGAGTAATTCGCAGTGGTAGACGCCCACGGCGTCGGACGTCGGCCGACGATCTCCGGCCACCGTAGGCGCGGGCATGCGGACAGCGAGTAAAGGGCAACTCGATTTCCGACCATGGACCATGCCCGGGTCGACGGCGCGCGTGGAACACAACGCGCCGTCGACCGAGGGCCGAAGCCTCCCGGGGTCGTGGGACTTATCTCATTACCGTGACCCCGGTACGTAAAGGGCTATTAAAGGAATACCGTGGATTTTAGTCAGTACAAGTCTGACAGTCCCTCCGGCCCTGCCCGGGGTGGGAGGACTCATCTGATGATTTTACCACGTTGAAAAAAAAAATAGGTAGAGTAATTAATAAGGAAGATTTCAGTATTTAATTTATCTTAGTTTTTGGTGAATTTGCGGAATAAGACCGTGTGAAGTTAGGCCGGGTCGCTAGTTATTTTATAATAGCTTCTACCCGCGACTTCGTTCGCGTGGGAGCGTTTTCCCGCGTAAATCAAGATCCCGTGGGAATTCCGGGATAAAAAGTAGCTTATATGTTATTCCAGGATGTTAACTATCTACTTACCAAATTTCATTCTGATTCGTTCAGTAGTTATTGCGTGAAAGAGTAACAAACATGCATACATCCATTCTCACATACTTTCGCATTTATAATAGTAGTTACGTTATTATTTTGTATGTATTCTCTAGAGTCGTTACGCAGTGGGAACGAGAGGGTGTCGTTGTACGGATGTTGTTACTGAAGAAGACTTCGATAGCGCTAGGGTGACGACTTAGAGGCGTTCATGACAAGTCTGAGACGGAAAACACACCGAGAGGGCTGAAAACTATGTAAACCTTGGCCCAGTAGTAGGACAATATAAGTTCATCATTTATTTAATTATTACTAGCACTTCACTCGCGACTTTGTCTGCGTGGATTCGAAATAATTTAGAGCCTATAACACTCTCCAATAATGCCAATGAAAGATTTTTTTACACTATATGAGCCTATAGCGCGATAGATACATTATTGCACTATGTTTATACCAAATTTCATTCGATTCGGTCCAGTACTTTTCATAACAGAGTGGTTTTGTGTCAAAAATATTGAAATTTCTAAACCATTCGTTTTCGCTTAACTAAAGTATGTTTTAAATGATCACGTATGATGCTCTCAAGCTGATAAAATTCTTTGGACCGCTGTAAACGGGCCACCCTGTATATACATAAATAACTAAAATTACATATATACCAAATATACAGGGTTAATTGAAAAAACACCAAAAACCTCTCACGACTATGTTACTAACATCATAATCAACAACTTTTGTTCTATGACTTTTAAGAATTCGTCATATTTTAGTTCACCAGATTTTCATACAAAAATAAAAATATTTAAATTGAACGCCCTAAATGTTACGAACTCTATGCGAAGCAAAACAAAGCAATTTATACTATCGCTTTCTTTTGCATTGCATAGACGCTACATGCATGTAGGGCGTTCAATTTAAATATCTTTTTTTTATATGAAAATCTGGTGAACTAAAATATGAGGAATTTTTAAAAGTCATAGAATAAAAGTTGTTGATTATGATGTTAGTAACATAGTCCTGAGAGGTTTTTGGTGTTTTACAATTAACCCTGTATATTATATATTAATAAAATTCATAGAAAGGGGGTTATGAAAACTCTGCTTCCACTATTTGTTTTGAAAATATCCCGCAACTTTCTCTTAAACGCATATTGACTGGTGGCCGTCCTGATACGAGTATCAAGAGGTAGTTCATTCCACAGAAGAATGGAGTGTATAATATAATCATCTGCGTAGCCTTTTTCCAATAATGCTGGGATTAGCTTCCTGTTCGATACTCATCGAACACATCATCATCAGCAGTTTTGGCTCAAGTAGGTCACGCTGCGGCACCAGCGGACAGCGCGATCTACGCGAACCAGTGCGCGATCGACCGGCATACTTATAGCACTCATTATCATCATTAGCATTAATTAGCGTATAGTGTCGGAATAAACTTCTCTAAAATCTTACCTTTGACTTATCATTTAGCACCCGTAATATCTAGCAGCTCGAACATTACCGTTCATATTGGACCTTCGAACCGTCAAGGACTCCGCGACCGCGATAAATCGTAACGCGCAGTGCTTGTACAATTCCAGCAGCCTGTGGGTTGCCGCGAACTAAACTTAGACTAGGCGTGAGTTCAGAGTGATCTACATCCACCGTGGGGAGCTACGCGCGAAGCAACAAGAGCGAGCCAGCCGCTCGCGTATCCAGCAGCATTGCAGCAACAGCCGCATTACTTGTAACAGCAAAAACCGTAGAACTAGCGGTTTTCAAGTAAGAACGTTCCATATTTTCTGTCTCACTTTAATCTGAAAGCAGCACAATGGAGACTTTATACTTCCAACAAACTGAATTAGCAGAGAGCATTGCCAAGGTCCTTATTAATTTCAATAAGGATGGCAAACAGCGTAAGACCATCGACTACTGTAAAAAGAGGCTAGATCTTTTAGACTCGTATTGGAGAGAGTATCAGCTAAATAACGAAAAACTTTTGTCTTTCGAAAAATGAGGTCATAAGTACTTCGTCAATTCGGAGTTCGAGCGAACAATGGAGTCTTATAAAGCAGCAAAAGACGCCATATCCGAATATTATGAAGAGTTATGTAATAAAGCAAAACAGCCAGCATTCTCTGATCAAGAAGAAAACCCTTCATATCAGCAAGCAGCAGCAGCAGCAGGTCCTTCGGGGGGCAGATCCTTACAGCAGCAGGATAACTTGACGCCCTCACCATCCTCCAGGCCCGCGCGCGCTAGTGTCGAGGAGTCTGGAGGTACCTTTAGTAAGCTAGATGACATGCTACCCAAGCAAAATATCAATTTCAAAGCATTCGCAAGAACCGTAGAGACCATAGATGTCGAGTCCTTGTGTGACAAATGGGAATTTGAAGACACCTTGCGATTATTACAAACTCGGTGGACAGCCATAGATAACAGCCATTGGGAACTAATGATGGAGTTGGAAGATGACGAGCAGTACGAATTAAGCTACACTAAACAGAAGCGTACGTACAACGGCTTGAGAAAGGCTATCAGTTCCAAGATGTGGGCAACGTCGTATCGTGACAAGTCCACACCAAAAATGGAAATTCCTATATTCTCAGGCAACTATCTACAGTGGGTATCCTTCAAGGATCTTTTCGATGAAGCAATCCACAACAATCCTTCTCTGTCAAATGCACAAAAGATGCAGTTCCTGAAGAGTAAGATTAAAGGAGAAGCTGAGCGTTTGATCCAACATCTCCCGATAAGCACGGATAACTATAACACCTGTTGGGAGATCTTGACTCACAGATTTAATAACAAAAAACAGATATTTATGTCCCATATAAATTCCTTTTATAATCTTGCCAATATACAGCAGCAGTCGTACACAGCCATAAAACGACTTTATGACGTCACCTTAGAGAGTCTTCACGCCATAAAGAACCTAGGCGTAGATATTACGACATGGGATCCTCTTCTTGTCTATATACTAGCACAAAAATTGGATAGTGAGTCTTATTCCGAGTACATAGAGTCGTTGAAGAATTCGCGTGAGCTTCCTGTACTTCAAGACTTTTTGGACTTCTTAGAGAACAAGTTCACTGTCCTAGAGTCATCTCGGCGACGTCAAGATGGGACACCTAAGACAGTTTCATCTCAATCATCTAATCTTTCATAAAATTTTAATCGAGAAAATAATTATAAATTGAGCAATGAATCTAAAAATACCAGGAAACTGGAAATTGCGACATCAATGCATGTGTCTGAGTCACTAAATAAATGCCCTCATTGTTCGTCAAAACATAATTTAATAAATTGCAAAAAAATTATGGAAGCGCCAATTGAGCAGAAAATAAAATTAGTTAAACAATTAAATTATTGCATAAATTGTGTTTTCGATCACAATGGCGCAAAATGCTACTCGACAAAAAGATGTCATAAGTGCAATGACGAGCATCATACGATTTTGCATGACTATTTCGCAACACAATCAAAGTCTAACAACTTTACCGAGATTACAAAGGAAAAAGGCGAAAACAGCAAAAGTATACACGCTTCTCAGCAAGAGGCATCGGAGATTTTATTAGCTACAGCACTCGTGAAGGTCACAGCAGCCGACAGGACCCAGCACGTGATGCGAGCACTGATCGATCAGGGTTCACAAGTTTCCGTGATCAGCGAGAAAGCAGC
The DNA here is from genome assembly GCA_943138885.2 of Tholera decimalis. NCBI lineage: Eukaryota > Metazoa > Arthropoda > Insecta > Lepidoptera > Noctuidae > Tholera > Tholera decimalis. Next base: position 11,681,542 of record OW964570.2, read on the forward strand.
ACAGCAGCTAGGATTAAAGCGAAAACCTTGCAAAGGGGCTATTTTTGGAGTTGGCGAGCGTGAAAGTACCTGCAAAGGAAAACTAACGATCGTTTGTCAATCGACTTATACCGATTTTAAGTTTTCTACTGATGTTTTAATAATGAACAGCTTAGTAAAAAATCTGCCAAATGAGACGTTTACAAAGCTATCATGGCAACATACTGCTCATCTCTGTTTAGCGGACCCAGATTATAACATCAGTCGTCCAGTGGATCTTCTCTTAGGAGCGGAAGTCTATGCCAATATCCTGTTAGAGGGATTAATTCGCGGACAAACGTCCTCGGAACCGCTAGCACAGCAAACTCATTTGGGATGGCTGCTATGCGGTGGCAATGCGAGCACTTCATTTCAATGCAACGTAATCTTGAATAACGTTGAGGATATCCAACAATTCTGGAAAATTGAAGACATTCAAGAACAGAATTCTATGTCTGTAGAAGATCAGGAATGCCTAGATTTTTATGAAACTACGACGAAACGTCTAGAAAACGGTCGTTATGTAGTAAGGTTACCTATGAAGCCAGGATGGGAAGAGAAGCTGGGATCTTCGAAAGAGATAGCGATAGCACAATTTAAAAATCTAGAACGTAAGTTTAGCAAGAACGAAGATCTAGCGAAGCAATACAAGCAATTTATCCGCGAATATGAGCAGCTGCAACACATGAAGTTAGCGATTTCTAACAGCAAACAGAAGGCGGAAATAGAATGTTTCTTTCCTCATCATGCGGTACATAGAGCGGAATCTAGCACTACAAAATTGCGCGTAGTGTTCAACGTATCGGCTAAGACTACTTCGGCGGAATTGCTTACAAAACTCATGGCAAAAATTGTCATAAGCATCAACAGCTTAGCCATCGTGATATATGGTTGGAGTGATTCTAAGGTAACTCTTAGTTGGATTCAAAGTTCACCGGAGCGCTGGAAGCCTTTTGTATCGAACAGAGTGAAGAAAATTACTGGTATTATGCCGCCAAACACTTGGTATTATATAAACACCAAAGAAAATCCAGCTGATGCAGCGAGTAGAGGCCTGACGACCTCACAATTGCTAGAACAAGCATTGTGGTGGCAAGGACCGACCTTTTTATCATCACCTCATTTCAAACCTAAAGAACAAACGAAATACGCTACTGACGAAGAGACGAAAAAGTATGTAAACGTAGCTCAGAATCTTATCGTAGATAGCAGCATAGTTAACGATCTATTACATCGTTACAGCTCATTTACAAAAATAACACGCATTTTAGCCTGGATACGGCGGGCTTTGACACCTGTTGTTATTAAACAAAAAACGAAGCATCTCACTTTACACGAGCTTAGATCAGCAAAACTTACAATAATAAAATACGTTCAGCGCGCTGTGTTTAAACCAGATATTGAACGAAAACGCAAAACGCAAAACCAGGAAGTAAAATCCGACAGCAAGCTACTCAACCTTAATCCATACTTAGATCAAGACGGAATTTTTAGAGCGAAGGGAAGACTCAGGCACGCAAACATAAGCTCAGAAATGAAGTATCCAATCATCATTCCATATAGCAGCCGGCTGACTGAGCTTCTTATCGCTCAAGCTCATGAGCTCACATTTCACGGAGGAGCTCGGCTTACCATGTCCTTTCTAAGACAAAAGTATTGGATAATAAAAGGAAATCGAGACGTCAAAACACAACTTCACTGATGTGTTACCTGTAGAAAACAAGAACCCAGGAAATTACAGCAGATTATGGGAGATTTACCTGATTTCCGCACCAATCCAGCTCCAGCATTTTATCACACGGGGGTAGACTACACGGGCTTCATATCTGTGACAGCCAATAAAGGACGTGGAATAAAAACCACGAAAGGATACGTGGCTTTGTTTATCTGCATGGTCACGAAAGCAGTGCACATAGAATTGGTTTCGGACTTGAGCAGCGCTTCTATTATAGCAGCATTGAGAAGAATGTCAGCGCGACGAGGAGCTCCGAAACATATGTACTCTGACAATGGCACTAACTTCGTGGGAGCCAACAAAATCATGCAAGAAGAGTACGAGCAGCTAAAGCAAGTTTTCGGTGATTCATTTTATAAGGAGATAGCGGAAATGGATATAGAATGGCACTGGAACTGTCCTTCCTGGCCTAGTGCAGGAGGAATATGGGAAAGATCGATACGAAGTCTTAAACACCTCAAAAGACGTGCGTAGCGGACCAAGCATTGACGTTTGAAGAATATAGCACCATGTTAGCGCAAATAGAAGCGGGTCTCAATTCTAGACCTCTGTGTCCGATATCTGAAGACATAGACGACTTAGATTTCTTAACACCCGCGCACTTCCTAACTGGTAGAGCAGGTCTGACCGTGATTGAAACAGCCAACGACGCTAGGACTAGGTGGCACTTAACGAACAAGATTTTTCAAGACCTTTGGAGAAGATGGAAAATTGAATATCTTAGCCAATTATCTGTTCGGAACAAGTGGCTAAAACCAAAGAGCAACATTAAGATAGGTAATATGGTGACCATCCACGATGATAATTTTCCTTCTGGAAAATGGCCAGTGGGGAGAGTCGTTGAGGTGCACCAAGGAAATGACGGATTTGTAAGGGTTGTGACATTAAAGACAAAGAATGGTTTAATAAAGCGACCTATCATCAAATTGTCCGTCTTACCAATCGAGGCAGACGAAGAGCAGAGCAAAAAAGCCAAAACTAAAATCACAAAGGATGAAACGTTAGCGAGTACGATAAAGCCTCGTAATTTAATTATCGTCGTTTTATCATTAATATTTTTTATGAGTATCTTGAGCAGCAGCGAAGCATCGAACCACATTACCCAATTTAGTAGTAATCAATCCTTATACTACGATCCGACAGGTAAATTGAATATAATACGGGATCAATGGAAAATTGTGTCTTACTACGAGATGCAACCTTATTGGCAAGGTGATAAAGCAGTGAATACTTTCATCAAATACCTAGAGCAAACATGTACACAAATTAAAGAATCCAGCCATTGTAATATGATTTTATTACAAGTGCAGCATGATTATACCGAGCTTCAATATCGCAATCAGCTGCTGCTAAATCAGCATTTCGGAACTCGGTCAAGAACTCGACGCGGCCTTGTCAACGCAGTCGGCTCTATAGCTAATACTTTATTTGGAGTACTCGATCAAAGTTTCGCGGACAAATACCAACGTGATATTGAAATTATCAATAGCAACGAGAAGCACTTATTACAACTTTGGAAAAATCAAACATCTGTGGTAGAAGCTGAGTATAATGTTCTGAAACGAACTGAGAAGACCATTGATACTCAGTATAAGCTTATAAATAGACATCTAAACCTCTTAGATGAAGCAGCTAGGCAAGTGCAGATGCAAACTAAAAGCACGTCAACTTTACAAGAATTTACCTTAGCAGCCATGGCTATAACAAATATGATACAAAACTTAAAGCGTGTACAAGATACTTTAATTGACACTTTGACGGATATTTATCATAGTAAAATTAACATGCATCTACTTACTCCAGAACAACTCAGCAACGAACTTCAAATCATTTCCGGTCAAATATCAAAACAACTTACTTTACCCATCAATAACATTCAGGCCGATTTATATGAAATCTACAAGCTACTAAAGATCAAGGCAAGAATGAGCAAAGAGTATTTTATTTTTGAGATCTCCGTACCACTCATTAGCAGAGACAGTTTCCAACTGTACCGCTTGATACCGGTACCTCTTCAGGTTGGAAATGACATGATCAGCATTATTCCAATCACCGATTATATAGCAACTAATCTGATGAGGGATGCTTATCTCGAAGTCAAGGACGACGATCTTCAAACTTGCAACTATCAGGATGCTAAAGCTACATCTGTCAGCTACGAGGTCCAATCAAGCGTCTGGATCCAGATGAAAAGTTCTGCCAAACCGAACAAATAGGTACCTGGCAGCCTAAGAAAGAAACCTGCAAGAATATGTGGTTACAATTGCACGACCTATCGTCCTATCTATATTTTGCATGTGATACTTATTTATTTACGATCATATGTGACGCTGAAACCCGAGCGCGCCGAGTCAGCAAGGCCGGGCTCATTCAACTCGACAAAGAATGCATAGCTAAGGGCCGTGACATAACTCTTTATTCATATCAGCAGGGAAACAAGCTGACTTTAAAACCTGACCTCTTAATAGCAAATATAGCTCCAATACAGCACCATCATTTGGTAAATATTACACTGCCATTTCTCGAAACAACGACAGAGGATGCACAGATCAACAACACACTAACCCGTCTTGGCAATCAGATAGCCGCTATGAAGAAAGCAACTTTGGAAGAAGGGACAATAACTACGCATGATATACATCACTATGCCATATCATACGTATTGCTAGCAGCAATCGTCGTAGTGTTCCTGTGGTTCCTGTGGCAGCGAGGCAAGCAAGCCTCATCCAGGCCCGCGCGGGACCCGCAGACGCCGTGCGAGCCGGTGCCCGCACCAGCGCCTGTCGAGCCGCGCGCGGCGCCTATCAGCTGTGTGAGTGTTAGTGCAAGTGCGCGTAAGCCGTCCGTGCCCGAGCAAGGGATAAGTGTTCGTGGGATCAAACGGTGGTCCAGTTTACGAGTTAAAAAAGACAAATCAACGTCACCTATCAGTAAAAGACAATCGGTCTTTACGGTAGATCTAGATAGAGATTAGCGATCATTTAGGATAAGAACATTCAGCATTGTATTAACATTCATAAGCAAACTACTGGTTCACCTATGTATTACTAACCCTCTTAATTGTACAATCATATCATCTCTTTTCCCGCATCCTCCCCTTGGGAGCATGTTCGATACTCATCGAACACATCATCATCAGCAGTTTTGGCTCAAGTAGGTCACGCTGCGGCACCAGCGGACAGCGCGATCTACGCGAACCAGTGCGCGATCGACTGGCATACTTGTAGCACTCATTATCATCATTAGCATTAATTAGCGTATAGTGTCGGAATAAACTTCTCTAAAATCTTACTGGAGCGTATAACCTGCGGAATGTGTAAATTTCCGCTAAAAATCACACGCGGATTGAGCCTAGATTATTAGAGCAATCTAGGCTATAAATGCTGATTCTGTCCTAAGTAGTTGAAGGCACAGGAGATCGTCCAATTCATTAATTGCACCACATACCTTGACCAGTGATCCCCAGCGCGCGCAGGCGACGGCCACGTGTCAGCGTTCGGGATGAACAGCTCACAGGTCCTTTCTGGATACACTATGCTGGCCAGCAGTACACAACACACTATCATAGGTCTGGGGTAGGCTGATAACAGTTTATATAGGTTCAGTTCAGGGGTTTTAGGGCGCGATGGAACGAATTAGTGTCACACACGCATCCACCCGATTCCAAGGTTAGAACGAGACTGCGTATGACGGCGCGGCGCAACATGGCGCGCGCGCTGCATCGCACTAGGAAATCACCGAATCAGCGATATATGGCACAGATTAAATAATTTAGAACGGTAAACCAATGCCTTCCAATCGCCAGTAGGTGATGTAGAAAAAATATAAGAAAAACTATAAGCTACGAAGCGTAACCACTTACCTTTGACTTATCATTTAGCACCCGTAATATCTAGCAGCTGAGAGTATATTAGCGTTTTACATGTTAATTTAAATAACTACAAATTAATATTATTTTGTTATTTTTTGTAGCTGATTTACGTACTGGTACTGTAATGTTTAATGATTAAAGCACGTGATTTGATAATTATATTGTGTAATTACTCAAGTATATACCTACCTATACCTGACCGACCAAAAAGTAAATAAAAGGTAAGCACCCCTCGTCAAATAGTGTTTACTTATAGTAAAACATGTATAACATTAATTAGTATTTACCTAATACATTCCAAGTTTAGATTTTAAACTTTGATTTTGAATCGTTGGTCTTAAGCTTTGGTTTCCTAGGAAAGCGGTGCCGTCATATAGCGGCCGTAATATTACGGACGCAAAAAGGCGGCCGTCTTTACGGTGACGACATGTGGAAAGTTCCACGGCCGTTTTAACACAGTCTGCTATCAATGAAACGTTCACGAAACCATCTGACACCGACAAGACGGCCGTCATGCAAATGGCGGCACCGCTTTTTGACGTTACGGTGTCAGTTAACGCTCTCTAGGAAACCGCACCATTTTGTTTACATTGACAACGTTCTAGTGACGTCATTCATCGCTGTATTACGGCCGCTATATGACGGCACCGCTATCCTAGGAAACCAAAGCTTAACGGTGTTGATGTTTTAACTGCTGATATTATGGCTGTTGATTTTAAGTATCAATCCCCTGTCTGACCTCCACAACGCATTAGGTGGGTAACACGACATCCCTTGGCTAGATAAGTGTCAGAAAATTTGTCGTTGACCGCCCGTAACGACTGTCAAACATGTTCAAATGACAGCCGGGAGCAACCGCATAACGTGCCACGGACACGAGGGTATCACACCGCCAAATTCCAAATTCCAGAAATTAGCAGCAATTCAGAAATTTCTTTAAAAAAACCCAATAGAACTTTTTGCCCCGGGAATCGAACCCAATACCTCAAGCTCGGGAAGTAATTTTAATTATTTTATTAAATTCCGTTTGTCCCCTTTAACGGGGACATAGACCACGGGGACAACGGGGATACACCGCGTTTGCGACCACGTAACCAACGAGGTAGTCAGGGACAATATAGGTTTACTATAAAACTTTTGTGTACCAATAAAGACGACGATTAGTATGTCAAAAAAATCTGTCATCCTTTAAAGAAATCTTGACTACCGATGCTTCGTTCGCAATGATAATAACACGGTTGGGTTAATTACTTGAAACATTTTGTTTTTAATTCGGGATGAGGCCACTCTTGACCTCAATCTCGCCTGATGTTAAGCGATAGATGAGGTCTACGATGGAACGAGCGAACCCAGAAGATGCCTGTTCACTCTTGCTTTAAAGGCTGAAAGGTCATAAGTGGCAGGGAACACAGAAGCCGGCAGAGTGCCACAACGCCCACAACTTGGCTGTACATACAATAAATGTGGAAGCAAAACACTTGGTGCAACATGACGGTACATCAACCAAGTGCGGATGGTACCCAGCATTGCGTCTGATAGTCCTGTAGTGAAAGAGAGATGGAGGGATCAGGTCATGGAGCTCCTGCGCACACTCCCCGTAGAGTAGCGTCAATTTGTAGAAAACAGACAGAGAAGCAAAGTTTCGTCGATGAGTCAGGCGGTAAAGCTTGTCCACTGGCGCCTCGTCGCTTATAATTATTTTGGTTCTGCACTCGAACGAGTCCAGTACAGCAAGTTGGTATTTTGCAGAGCCATCCCACAAGTGACAGCAATACTCCACGCAGGAACGGACCTGTGTTTTATACAGATTTAGAAGCTGTCCAGGCGTGAAGTACCGCTTCACCTTGTGTAGGATACCCAGCGTTTTTGCTGCAGTCCTAGCTCTGGACTCGAACTTTTCCTTTCCTTGAACTTTTTTCTTTCTGAATGAATAAATGTTAAATATTATCTACTACGTTATATATTTTTTAATCTACCAAACTAGTAATATATTATGATTATACACAAAATTGAACTAATACCAACGCCATTCTTTATTTCTTTTTTTTTTTAACGGGGGAAATCCTCATGGACTACCTCCGCCTGGGGAATGGCGGAGGGGCGTGCCGGATTCTTACCGGCTAGAACCACCCCGGTGTCTCCTCACACGTGCGCGGGGGGCCGCGGGAAACCTAATTCTTCCGCAGCCCCGCACTAGTGCTGGCCGGGTCTGTCCCGGCCTCGCCTCCTGCACGGGGTAGTGAGGTGTTGAACTACCCCGTGCATCGCCTCAGAGGCGCGCGCCGACACCCGCGCGCGCCTGCTACTCGGGTCCATCGAATAGGGGGCGGGGGACTTCCCCAAGTCCCTCGCCCCTGGACCCATTCATGGGGGCTGGAAAAGGGCGTTGTCCGCCCTTCCCCTGCGCCCGGTGCGCCTTCTGCGGCCAGGGAAGGGAGTGGAGATCTCCCTCTCCCTTTCCGCAGTTTCCTTCTGCGACATCACGTCCTCGCAGAAGGACACCACCGCGTCCCACGACTCTGCGCTGCTGACCATACTCTGCACTACGGCCGGCAGCGACAGATCGCGTCCTACTTCATTTGTGAGGACACGGCGCTGCTCCTCCCAAGCTACACACTCGGCGAGCGTGTGTTGCGCCGTGTCCTCCCCGCGATGGATGATGGCGTGATGGATGTTGCACCGAGCGTCCGGCTCTCTGTCTATGCGGCACAGGTACTTGCCGAAGCAGCCGTGCCCCGACAGCACCTGTGTCACTCTAAACGACAGGAAGCCGTGCCTTCTCCCGAGCCAGTCGTCGAGTACTGGCCGGATCGCCTCGACGGTAGCGAGGCCGGCGGTAGGGCGCAGAAGCCTCTGCCGCCATTCCGCCACCAAGACCTGACGGAGCTCCTCTTGGCGCAGCGCGATCTGCCGCTGCACTGGCCTCGAGCCCCGTGCCCGCTCTTCCTCGCGCCATCGATACAACGACGCGAGTACTTTCGCCTCTAGGTCCCAGGGCGGGGATCCGGCCAGGACGCAAGCCGCCTCGTAGGAAATCGTGCGGTACCCGCGGACGACTCTGACGGCCATCACCCTCTGCGGTTTGCGCAGAATGGCGAGAGTGCGGCCGGCACTCTCGCCATGTCCAGCGCCCACACAGGGGCCGCATACAGGGCCATGGACCGCACGATTCCCACGTACAACCGCCTACAGGCGGCGCTCGGGCCCCCCAAGTTGGGAAGCAACGTTGAAAGCGCGCCCGCTGCGCCCATCAACTTGGGCACCAGTCGCCGGAAGTGGGGCCCGAATTCCCATCGGCTGTCGAGCACCAATCCCAGATACTTCATGGTGGACTCGACAGCTATCCGGGTCCCGCTGACCACGATGTGTGATCCCGGCGGCGGTGCCCGTCGAGGGCCATGAAACACCATGGCCTCTGACTTGTTCAGGTCCACCTCCAGGCCCAGGTGCCGGATGCGGTTCACCACCTGTGACACCGCAGCCGTGGCTAACAACGTCGCTTCCCTGTGCGAGCTCCCCCGGGCAGTTACGAGCGTGGCATCCGCGTAACACGTCACGTCGGCGCCCGGCGGGAGTTCGCCTGTCAGCACCCAGTCGTAGCCGATGTTCCACAGGGGCGGTCCCAAGACCGATCCCTGTGGAACACCGCACGACGTGAGGTGCCGACCAGCACCGTCACGTCCCCGATAGGTGACGCATCTACCCTCCAGGTAAGCCCCAACTGTACGGCGGAGGTAGGGAGGCACGCCATCGTATTTCAGGGCCTCCCGAATACAACTCCAGGGTAGGGTGTTGAATGCGTTGGAGATGTCTAAAGACACCGCCACCACCACCCCACCCCGGGACACCGTGTCCTCCGCCAGGGCCCTCACGCGCATGATGGCGTCTATGGTGGAGCGCCCCCGACGAAAACCGAATTGGTTGTCGTCCAGGTTCGGCCCCTCCCTGCACAACTGGCTGACGAGGCGATCTGCGATGATACGCTCAAAAAGTTTGCCCGCCTCGTCAAGCAGCACTACGGGCCGGTACGCGGACGGCGAGTCCGCGGGGCACCCCTCCTTCCTGAGGAGGACCAGCCTCCCCTCCTTCCACACACTGAGAAACTGACCCTGCTCGAGGCATGCCGTGAGAAGCCTCCTCAGCTGGGGCTCTAGCTCCTTCAGAGCCAGGACGAGAGCTCGACCAGGCACTCCGTCGGGTCCGGGTGCTGTGAGCCCGGAGTCGCGACACGGCCGCTCCCATCTCTGCTTGTGTCACCTCGGGGACATCGGTGCTCTCCTTTTCTTCTGGAGAGTCGGTGGCTGAGGGCGAAGCCATCGCCGGGGGAACGTGTCCCGGTCGCCCTGGGAAGAGGGCCAACACCACTGCCTCTAGCAACTGGGGTTCCATGCTTCGCGTCAGTGGAGGCGCCCAGGGACGCAACTTGCTCCGTACCCAACGGTAGGGGCGCCCCCATGGATCCCGATCCAGGGACCCCAGCAGCTCCTCCCTGGCGCGCGACTTTGAGTCGCCGATGGCCAGCCACAGAGTCTCCTTGGACGCGCGGTACACCTCATACAGCGCGTCCTCCTCGGCGGAATCCCATCGACGTCGTCTCCGGTATCGGGTGTACCGGCGGCGAGCCGCAACGCACGCTACGCGCAATTGCGCGATCTCAGCGGTCCACCAGTATACCTGGCACCTTGCGGACTATTGGCGGACACGGGGAGTAGACGCGTCGCAGATCTGCGTCATCGCCCCGCGAAACCACAGCGCCACCGCCTCGACGTCGACGGGGCCGTCCGTCGTCGACTCCCAGGTCCAGAACTGGACTAATGCAGCTTCTTCGGGTAGTTCCCTGTCGATGCGCTTAAGCGCCAAACGCGGGCCGTCGTTAATCGGGGTTGTTGGATGGCGGCCGCTCACGGTCTGGGCAGAGACGTCGAACCGGACATACCGATGGTCCGACAGCGTCTCCACCTCCACGGCGACACGCCAGTCGCGGACTCGGCCGGCGACAGAGGGGCTAGCGAATGAGACGTCCACTATCGACCCGCCCCGCTGCCGCACGCACGTGTATTCCGAACCCCGATTCAGGACGACCAGACCGGTCGTCACCGCCCACTCTTCTAGCACCTCGCCCCGAGGGTCAGTGACCGGAGATCCCTACGCCGATGACTTGGCGTTGAGATCACCGAGCACCAGAACGGGACGAGGGTGATGGCGGCCTACGACAGCGCCCAACTCGACAAGGAAACCCTCAAAGTCGGCGAGACTCTTGTTGGGAGAGAAATACGCCCCCAAAATGACGATGCCACCCGAGACCGCAGCAACCCAGCCGCGGCCCCGAGACGGGTCGGTCAGAGTCTCGCCAATAATGGCCACCGAACCGTCAGCACATCCCAGCCAGTTGTGACGGGCGGGGATGAAGTACGGTTCGGTGACCACAGCCACGTGAATCGACCACTGTGCCATGCTCTGGAGTAGGAGATCCTGAGCTCTGGCACAGTGGTTGATGTTGCCTTGGAGAAAATGGAATTGGAGCATTATTAACATTCCATTCCCTCGGCAACGGTCCTGGGCCGGGAGTTGGCCGCGGAGCTACTAGTCTGCGGGGGAGGCGAGGTTTCCCCGGCAGGTTTGGTGCTCCTCTTCTTTTTCTTCTTTTTGGCCTTGCTGGCAGGCGCGCCACAGGCCCCTCCGCCCACTTTGTGTCCCGCTGGCTTCCCTGCATCCGAACACAAGATGCAGTTGAGTGCCGCGGAACACTGGGCCGCCTTGTGGCCGGGCTGACCACAGCGATAACAAAGATCACTACGGTCAGTTTCGGCGGTGCACTTTGCCCGGACGTGCCCCTTCTCCAGGCACCGGAAGCACCGCAAAGCCCGGGGCTGCAGGAGTTTTGCCCTCGCTGCAACCCAGCCTACCAGCAATCTGCCGCTCTCGGCGATCTTCTTCGCCGACGCCACAGGGCACCGAACCCAGACTACGCCAAGTCCGGTGGCGTCGGCGCGTATATCGCCGGCCCGCACATTGCCCGGCGGACACTCTCCACTTCGGGCAATGGCCGCCACCACCTCCTCAGAGGTCACGGAGTCATCCAGACCAGCAATCCGCACCTCTGCGGTTTTCATTGGCCTGGAGACCCGGACGTCCTCGGAGCTGAGGACCTCCCTCATCTTGGCGGCCAGAGCGTCCGCCTTTTCGGCACTGCCGCTCGCAGCACCAGCCACCTCAAAGAGCCGCGCACCCGTGGCAGCCTGCCTGAGGGTGACGGACTGGAGGCCAAGATCATATAATTTGATCTTGGCCTTGGCCTCGGCAATGACCGACTGGTACGTTACGCCGCGCTCCGCAGCCCCGGGCTGTACCAACGCCATTCTAGGTTAACTTTTAAAATTAATAAACTTTAAGCTCAAGCACAGATTAGTTGCTACACAAAATAATGATTATAAATAAAAAACATGATTTTCGTTCATATATATATATTTTTAATATAATTATTAAATAAATGTCCAGTTAACAATTTATAATTATACTTATACATTTATGAATAATATCAATTTTATGGAGTTAACAACAATCTGGTGACAAAGAAGATAGAGAGATAAAATATCGGTTAGCTAGTATTATATTACTTGAGACTAGCTTTTGTCAGCAGCTTCGTCTGCATATATATGTCCTAAAATATTAAATGACAACGCATTCAACATACCTACTTAGACAAATATCCTATAGACTTTCACAGTTATTTTAGTGTTACCAGAAGTAGGTTACGATTGGGTTAAAAGACATACGCTTATGTGGAGTTATTATTATTTAAAACTGTCCCAGCAGGTGTTGCCTTTCTGATATTTTAAACTTGCTCTGTATGAGAGGGAATATAATACAAAATGAAATAATGAAATCAATCCGATCTTCTCGAGTTTTAGAGACATTAACCGCTCAAATCACGGAAGGCCGCCGGCGGCCACAAGGCGGTACATTTTGTGACGTGTGTGTATTAATTGATTTTTATACATATACTTTTAGATATACACGAAAGAAATAACATAATTTTGCAAGATAGAAAAAAGTATTCTTAACCTATAGGTACCCTGTTTTTTAATCTCAGAGACGGAATTGACACATGCAAATGTCAAGGTTAGAAATAATGTTGCCCGCTCTTTTGTGCAGTGTTATACCTACGATACCGGTTTGTTGAATCGTAACTTTTTACCCGACTTAGCGACGTAAAGGAGGGTAATATGGCGTTGTACAGGCCAAACGCGTGGGCTGATTTGAATAATTCTCACGTTAATCAATTCGTCTTAGCCATGCGAGTGTCACAAGAGATATGACAGTTAATTGTAAAATATCGGCAAACTATATCAAATATCGTTGGGATATTGTTAAATAGGTCTTTTTTATAAAAAGAACTAGCAATGTGGGTATAATTCACATTACTAGTAATCTTGTTGACCCCTCCAACTCAGCTAAATATTCTTGTGTTTGCAGTGCGTTGAACTTGCGATCTTTCGATCGCAATTCTGACTTTTTCCTCTATTTTTCATTTCAAGCAATCGCTTAGGATATATAAGTTTTAAAACGGATCAGTGCCATATTCAGGGTGCGGTTTTTTTTTCTTTCAAACCCATCGATTGAGGTATCAAAATAAAGGGCTTTACGAGAGAATAATAAATAAATATATGATTTATGTGTATTCGAGTAAATAGAAATGAAAAATCGTAATACTAAAGAAAGGATAAAGTTGGAATTATTCCTTCTTCCTTGACTTATAATGTTGTTATTTGATAACTTTATAGGCCAGCTAAAGTTGTGCAAATAAAATCATCACCACCTTCACCAAGTAAAGGTGGTGATGATTTTATTGGCTTGACCCTGTGATGATGCTGCCGCTTATATTGTGCTGGGCAGTAACAATACATTGGGCGTTTCTTCATTGGCCGGCCCGGCCCGACACCGATACTGACAACAACAACGACATCGGTGGACGCTTAATTCTATGGAATTGTAGGGAACAGTGTCTCATTGACCCGGCCCGACACCGACATTAACTGCAAGGGATGACCTTAGCTGCGATGTATTTAACTTCTATTTACAAAAGGTCTGTATTGTATTGAGCAGAGTAAGGGCACTAGAAGACTCTATTTGTGCAGTTGATCCGAATAAACTTCTAAATACGCTTCAAGACCACAATTCCTAGCAAGAGTTAAATAATCTGTAAAATTTTTAACATATTTTACAACGAAGCTAAAAATTAAAAGTTAATTATCTTAAATTATTAATTTTGTTTTTTTTTACGTTTTAAATTAGCACCTACACATTATTTCAAGATAACGTATTATAAAAAGCCGATACTTGATTTTATTAACGTTAAGTTTCGATAGTGACACATCACTATTTAAGAATTGCAAAAAACTGGCAACCGTCGTAATGTCAAACTTTGTCTCTGAGATTAAAAAACAAATATGACGAGGCTGAATGGTCTTTAGACCGATGCCTGCCTTTATAAAGGCGAACAAAAAAAAACAAAAGATTAAAAATAGAGTATACCTGTATGAGAGGAAAAATCTGGTAAGAGTATTTCCCACCATTTTTTAGGGGGGTGGTGAATTTTCTTTTTAGTTGTTTTAATGGTAGTTTTAGTTGTTGTTTTAGTGGTAGTTTCAGTTGTTGCTGTAGTCGTATTTGTAGGTTTACTTGTATTTTTAGTTGTTGTTGTAGATGTAGTTTTATTTGTAGTTTCAGGTTTTGTCGTTGTTTCAAATGAAGGAAGGGTAAAGTCAGCCGTTACCGAATGAATAAACTTAAAACGCATTGATTCGGAAAATGATTTTAAATAACAATTGTGCGTGTAAAGGCAACAATGATCATTTGGTAATAGTGGAAACGCACAGGTCGCAACAGATTTCCCTGTGTAGAAATGAATCTGCAGTTGGATTCTAATTTTTCCATCGTCATCCTTAACTTTTACTTTTACTATACGTTTATAAGAATTTGGAAGTGGCTCTGAATCAGGACAACCTTCTTTACAACAATCAGGAATCGGATCAGCGATTTCAACGTCTTCACATACAGGAGATCCACTGTGAAGACGAGTTCTTGATAGATATGATGTGCCATCTCGCACATTTTTCTTTGCGTTGTAAAAAGTACTGGGCACTTTTATACACTTTGATGCTTGCAAATATACAGGAAGACGCAGCACAAGTAACCAGCAAATATCTGTAACAGAGGAGGACACACCGATCAGACAATCAATAAAGAAACGTGGAATATGTCACACCAACACGCAACATGTTCACAGAAAACCCTGTCAGAATGATCCTTTTGTAAATTCATAACTATTACAAAATATCGCTTGGTTTTGTAATATTTATTTAATGCATCTTCGTTCTGATGACATACCTAATTAATATTGTTATTGCCGTGAATCCATTCCAAACAGCTAGCAGTTAGCATATTTAGGTTAGTAGTCCAGGAATATTAGTCAAATGAGGGCAAGAATCTCGGAATGAGAGATAGTCAGCTATAAACTTGTATTAACCTTTATTTTGATACCTGCACGCGTTCTGCCCTCTATCTCGAAAATGGTTCAGGATATAAAAAAATGTTTAAGCAAAAGTTGTAGGGAATTTAATCCTCTACATTATCTATCTTCTTCTTCTTCTATACTTATAATAAATCTGTAGAGAGGTCAATTCTGTACATGAAATATATTTCCAAAATAACTACCAGGGGGTGATTAGGGATCGATACTGATGCCAAAAATGCAATCAGTAAATTTTTTGTCTGTCTGTCTGTCTGTCTGTCTGTCTGTCTGTCTGTCTGTATAACCGTTATAGAAACAAAAACTACTTGACGGATTTTAACAAAACTTGGTACAATTATTTTTCATACTCCTGAGCTGGTTATAGTATACTTTTCATAACGCTACAGTCAATAGGAGCAGAGCAGTGAAGGGAAATGTTGGAAAAACGGGAGAAGCTACTCCATTTTTTTAAGCTTCCGTCGCGTGTGCAACCTTAATGGTTAAAGCTACACAGAAATCATTTCATGTCAGATATTTTCCTTAAAATTATATAAAAAATATCCCACGACAGCATATGTCTATCTTTTATGGTTGACTCACAATAACACGTGTAACTCCCGATAGCTTAGCTGTTCGAAGCTTTCTGATTATAATATTTGTCTACTCTTACGTTTATAACACTCTCAGTCACCCCTAATTGAAAAAGTTAACATTATTAACTATTCCATAAAAAACAAACAAACATCCGAATTGAGAACCTCCTCCTTTTTCAGAAGTCGGTTAAAAAGAATCATATAAATCGGTATAGAAACACCAAAAATATACATGAAATACGCTAATAATAAGCCATCGCGCGTGAATACTGAATCATTCTATAAGGATTATTTTTGAGAATCGCCGCTTCTTCAGCTACCCCGTCCGATTATCATACATAAAATACTTTATTTTCAGACCAAAGTCCATACATTTACACATAAACAAAAAATAAACACACAAATCTATATATATAAAAGAAAGTCGTGTTAGTTATACTATTTATAACTCAAGAACGGCTGAACCGATTTAGCTGAAAATTGGTAGGGAGGTAGCTTAGAACCATGAGACGGACATAGGATTTTTATCCTGGAATTCCCATGGGATCGGGATTTACGTGGGGAAAAACCTCCCACGCGAACGAAGTTGCGGGCAAAAGCTAGTACTTATAAAAAATCTGTAGAGAGGTCAATTCTGTACATGAAATATATTTCCAAAATAACTAGCAGGGGGTGATTAGGAATCGATACTGATGCCAAAAATGTAATCAGTAAAAAAAATTTCGGTCTGTCTGTCTGTATAACCGTTACAGAAACAAAAACTACTCGACGGATTTTAACGAAACTTGGTACAATTATTTTTCATACTCCTGAGCTGGTTATAGTATACTTTTCATCGCGCTACAATCAATAGGAGCAGAGCAGTGAAGGGAAATGTTGGGAAAACGGGAGAAGTTACTCCATTTTTTAAGCTTCCGTCGCGTGTGCAACCTTAATGGTTAAAGCTACACAGAAATCATTTCATGACGGAAATGTTCTCCTTAAAATTATATAAAAAATATCCCACGACAGCATATGTCTATCTTTTATGGTTGACTCACAATAACACGTGTAACTCCCGATAGCTTAGCAGTTCGAAGCTCTCTGATTATAATATTTATCTACTCTTACGTTTATAACACTTTCAGTCACCTCTAATTGAAAAAGTTAACATTATTAACTATTCCATAAAAATGAATCATATAAATACACTAGTACTCTCGCGGGGCTTCGCTCCCGTGGATTCTATCACGGTAAAAACATAACTCTCCTTTTTTGCAGTCGGGTAAAAAGTAGCTTATAACCTTCCTTAAGCTTCAAGCTACTTCCATACCAAATTTCATCCAAATCCACCCAGTACTTTCGAAGATTAGCGCGTTCAAGCAAACAAACAAACAAACAAACAAACAAACAAACTAACAAACTTTTCCGCTTTATAATATTAGTATAGATTATTAAAGATTGGTGAAGGTACCTATCCACAACTATACCAAGGAAAATTTATTCTGATGCCTGAGTTATGTTGTCGGCCATTCTCCGATTAGCAAATTTTACGTGTCCGGGCTTGCAGAATCCGTAATGTTATCATATTCAATCATGCAATTTTTTTATATGTTAGATAGCATCCGTATCTAGCTCTAAACAAAAACATTGGCTTCTGTTTTAAGTAGTTAAGACTAAATTAATTTAACCTATGTTCAAAGAACCTCTGTTTTCTAATTACCGTGACGTGTCCGCACACTAACTTAATGTTAAAACTTGCTTGTAATTTTTATAACGTACAGATTTACTTTGATCCATTCAACGTTTTAAAATGTATTAAGCCACGTGTATCGCATATCAAAATATCGACTCAATAGAACCAGTCTATAAATAATTATCATTAAGTAACCGCATGTCCAATCGAAAGTTATAATTGCCGTGACATTTTCTGTTCTCGGGTGCACAGCCCTAAATAACAGTATTTGGCACATTACTACCGTATGCGTCGCGTCTCCTCAGTGTGTGCCGCGGCCCATCAGCAGTTGCACGTCTCTAACGTTAGTGTACCGCCAATGAAACACGTGAGTATATAATTACCGTAGCCTTGGTTAAAAAAAATTATAATTACCGTTGTACTTATTTTAATACTTGATTTTTTTAGTTAGGCCCAAGTTGATCATGTAAATAGAGATAGTACTTTGGCCTCCGTATGTTGTAATAAGCTAGTATTTGCATACTGTATCGGTTTTCGACATTTTTAAGAAAATCTATCGTTTTCTAATTACCGTATACCAATTACCATATGTTTATAATTACCGTTGTATGAAAAATGTATACTTGTTTACTAACTGCAGCCGCGATGTCGTACCAATGGAAAGTTTTCCCGCGGTTTTCGTAGATTATTATTATCATTGTCCGTAAATATGTCTATATTATATGCTGACCATTCATCAAGTTATTTAATTTATAGGATGGGAAAACCCAAAAAGACCAAAGAGGAAGTTAAAGAAAAGAAAAGGCTCGCCGCACGACAACGCCGAGAACGAATTAAAAATGACCCTGTTCTATATCAGCAATCAAAAGAAAAAGAGAAATAAAGGTATAATAAAAGAAAAAGAGATAAAAACTTACTATCTGCGAAATGTCACCAAAAAACTGGAAGAAAACTCAAAAAAGAAATAGAGAAAATTTTAGAGCTTACTATAAAAGACAAAAGGAAAAAGACAAATTGGAAAAAATTGGGACAGAAGTGATGGTGATCATCAGACAAACCTAAAATTTTATCTAATCGGCTGGTGAAGCCCGCTTATGTATTTCCTGTGTGTTCGAACTCTCTTATTTCCAAACATGATATAGTTAAGAGGCTTGAGAAGTTCGAAAAAGCGGAAAGTAGCTTAAATTTATCTGACACAGACAGTTTTTGGGTCTCCTGTATATTTTAGTCTTACAATGCCTATCCATCTATCTATCTTCAAAAACAATGACAAATGTTGCAAAGAATAGTATTTAGGATAAGAAGACTACAGGTCCATTTTTCGATTTATCTGATTCTGATGAATCTGTTTTTCAAATATTGGTTTTTATATTGTGTTTTTTATATTGTTTTTTGATTGCTTGTTATTTTTGAATAGAAAATTACTATTAAACAAGACTGATTTAAATGTATGACATGATGATTCTTTATAGAGTATAAGTACTCAGTGATATTAATATAAGCAAATCTTTAAATTAAAAGAGCTTTGAGTAGCTTTATGCTAGATATATCCTTATATCCAAGAAGATTTTGAATATTATAGTTTTAAGTTCCATTCTACTTAACTTTTTAATAAATTAATATCGTTTCAACAAACTAAAAAAATTACCAATCAAGACAATGTTTGTTTTATTTAGTTTGTTTTTACCTGATTTTCATTGAAAGTGTATAATTTTTAATAAATTATAGCAATGATAAAGCGTCTTTTTTACTATTGGTTATATTTATGGGGAACATCGTTAATTCTATTGCATTATTTATAATTATATGTGTACAAATTAATAATGTGTGTTATTATCATTTCATTATATCATATTTTCCATAGACTTGATGATATTTTCTAATTACCGTTGCATTAAATATTAAATTTTTCTAATTACCATACTCAATAAATATTCAAGTCTCATTAATTAGAAAACCACTATTAATTGTTACATGCCTCATTAATTATTGAATTTGTATCTTTGATTTGTTTCATATTTTAATGTATTTAAGTAAAATCAGTGAAAAATAAAAAATGTTACGGTAATTTGGCAAAGAACGCCGAATTGGAGAATGACCGTTGTATAGTGCAATCCCAACCACATCTTATATCGTCGGTTTACGGTGACGTAACAAATATATTAAATAGGGACAATTCTTGGCTATGCCAAAGATCTATTTTAACTCCTCGCAATGACCAGGCATTTGAGATTAATAACAAAATACTGTCGAATATACAGGGGGAAGCAAAGTTTATAGTTCAATAAATAGAATGGTCGATGAACAAGAAGCCACTAATTACCCGATAGAATTTTTAAATTCCTTAAATATTCCCGGACTTCCTTCTCATGAAATTTGTTTAAAAATTGGCATTCCGATAATTCTGCTCCGAAATTTAAGACCACCACAACTTTGCAATGGAACTCGGCTAAAAGTAACCCAGTTGCAACAAAATATAATCGAGTTTCAAATTTTAACAGATTGCGGTGCAGGAGAAACCGTCTTTATTCCCAGAATTCCCATAATACCAAATAATTTTCCATTCCAATTTAAAAGAACGCAATTCCCAGTATCGGTGTGTTATGCAATGACAATTAATAAGGCTCAAGGGCAGACTTTTCGTGTTGCTGGAGTAGATCTCGGTGTCAGGTGTTTCTCGCATGGTCAGTTGTACCTCGCTCTTTCCCGGGTTAGTAGTTCTAGAAATCTTTATGTTTACGTGCCGAACGGGTCAACTTTCAACATAGTTTACCCGGAAGCTTTGCGCTGAAGTATTTTTGTTCTATAGGTACTTAAGCCTCATGTGAACGTGATCTAAACAATATTACCAATACATTAACTTAATAACACACAAGGAGTTACACGCTGACGGAGTCGCGGGCACAGCTATTAACAATAATATTGTGCGGTTCCGTATTGCGATATTTTTCAACAGTATTATAGATTGACATATTATATTTCCCTACTAAATTACGAAAGTTAATTTGTCTGTTACATCAAAATCACTGAACCGTGAGGAAAGACATAGGCTACTTTTTTTTACGAAAAACGACGGAAACGCGGACGAATTCGCGGCCAACAGCTATCTATACTAATAATATAAGGCTGAAGAGTTTGTTTGTTTGTTTGAACGCGATAATCTCAGGAACTGCTGGTTCGAATTGAAAAATTATGTTTTTATTAAATATTCAATTTATAGAGAAAGGCTATATATCATTACGCTAAGGCCAATAGGAGCGGAGCGCCAATGAAGAATGCTTCTAAATCAGGGTTAAATTTAACGTTAGCCCAAAGTAACTATTCCACGCGGACAAAGTCGGGGGCAAAAGCTAGTTTATAATAAATACAAATAGCATAACACCGATAGGAAACGATATATTTGCAATAAATATACCTACATAGGTAGGTTTTGAGACAAGTTTTAGGGTGTCAAAATAAAGCTTTATACAAGTTTTTAGCTGACTATCTCTCATTCCGAGGTGAAACCCCTAATATTCCTGGACTATAGTTGGAGGGGCTAACAAGATAGCTACTAATGTGAATTTTGTTGTTTTTTTTTGCGATTATCATATTTATTTTAATGGTAATGGAAATGTTAGCGAAATATCGGTACCACTAATTACCATTATCATATTTATAACTCTGTCTTCACTTTATTTTTAGCGACAAAGAGTTTCTTGGCATTTTTGGCTTGACTTTGAATGCTTAATTTTGCTATCGCAACATGCAACCGTTTAATTGCCCAGAAATTATTTAAATTGTTTTTCTCTTTTTTAGATTATTTTTGGATACGACAGGCGTGTGTTTAATAAGTTTCTTTTTCCAATATATTATTTCTTGGATTTTTATTTTATAAAATTACTAGTACTCACGCGGGGCTTCGCTCCCGTGGATTCTATCACGGTAAAAACATAACTCTCCTTTTTTGCAGTCGCGTAAAAAGTAGCCTATAACCTTCCTCAAGCTTCAAGCTACTTCCATACCAAATTTCATACAAATCCACCCAGTAGCGCGTTCAAGCAAACAAACAAACAAACAAACTTTTCCACTTTATAATATTAGTATAGATTTCAGAAAAACTGCTGGGCCCAGATGGAATTGGGTGGGTCACGTAATTGGCATTCACGACAGTCGTGGGGCAAAAGTATCTCGCAATGGGTGTCTGAGGATGGGCGATGCCGCCGAGGTTGGTACAGAAGATGATGAGATGACCTGTGCAGTGTACACGCACTGCGATTGTTGGTCCGATGTGGCGCCCGGATGGAACATTTGGATTTGGGAAAGTCCTTTGCCGAATAGTTTTTTTAATTGCTGATAAGCTCGCGTTTGACCTCAATCTCACCGAATGGTAAGCGATGATGTGGTCGAGGATGAAACACACTTATTTAAAAGTAACTTATTCTTTTTTTTTTGTTTTATTAATGACTAGTACTCCCGCGGGGCTTCGCTCCGGTGGATTCTATCACGGTAAAAACATAACTCTCCATTTTTGCAGTCGCGTAAAAAGTAGCCTACACATATAACCTTCCTCAAACTTCAAGCTACTTCCATACCAAATTGCATCCAAATCCACCTAGTACTTTCGAAGATTAGTGCGTTCAAGCAAACAAACAAACAAACTTTTCCGCTTTATAATATTAGTATAAATTAATGATAATATGCTCGCGTTTCACCACTATCTCACCGGATGGTAAGCGATGATGTGGTCGAGGATGAAACAAGTTTACTTAGAAGTAACCTATTCTTTGTTTTTGTTTTATCTATACTAATATTATAAAGAGAAAACCTTTGTATTTTTGTATGTTTGTATTGAATAGGCTCAAAAACTACTGGACCGATTTCAAAATTTCTTTTACCATTACTTAGAGGGATTCTTCCGAATCCGTATAGGCTATATTTTATCCCGGAAAATAGATAGGATTTTTCGTGGTAGTGAAAATTGTGGAGTAAGGCGTCGAAAAAACTGCCGTACGTTAACGATTCTCGCGAACGCTGCCTATATTTAATATAAACATTGCACCCGTGCGAAGCCGGGGCGGGTCGCTAGTCTAAATATATATAACTCAAAGGTGACTGACTGACTGACTGACATAGTGATCTATCAACGCACAGCCCAAACCACTGGACGGATCGGGTTGAAATTTGGCATGCAGGTAGATGTTATGACGTAGGCATCTGCTAAGAAAGGATTTTGCGAAATTCCCACGGGATCGGGATTTACACGGGAAAAACTTCCCACGCGGGCGAAGCCGCTGGCACAAGCTAGTTATACTATATAAAGCTAAATTACCACTGACTGACTGACTCACTCATTGACATAATTGTTCTCCCAGATGGTGGATGGGGAGGTGGGTATATTTTGACAGATTCGTAAACAAGTAACTCTCAAACCTACGGGAAAAGTGCCAAACCTCCCCTTTTCCCCCCTCCCTATCGTATCTCGGAAACTACGAGACCCGTATTTTTTTTTTACGGATTCGTATAGAGGAGGCTCGGTAAAGTAAAAACCATTTATCAAAGTCGCCCCCCCCACCCCCCTTCTCACCCCCTTTAGGCGGATCTCGGAAATTAAGAGACTTGGAACATTTTTTTTTTCAGATTCATTTAGAGGGGCAATGCTTTAGTCAAAATACTTCTGCAACCCCCATCACCAACCCCACTTTTTTTTTTTTTTACAAGCACGCGAGGTGCTTGCACCTCGCGCAACACGCAAATACTAGTTAATGATAATATGCTCGCGTTTCACCACTATCTCACCCGATGGTCAGCGATGATGTGGCCGAAGATGAAGCACGCTAACCTAGAAGTAACCTATTCATTCTTGACTTATAGCTATCAGGAAACACTGATTCCAGCAGGGAATTCCATTACTTAGCTGTGCGTATTTTTTTCACAAGCACGCGAGGTGCTTGCACCTCGCGCAACACGCAAATACTTGATTTAGAGGGGCAATGCTTTAGTTTTTTTCACAAGGCATCTGCTAAGAAAGGATTTTGCGAAATTCCCACGGGATCGGGATTTACACGGGAAAAACTTCCCACGCGGGCGAAGCCGCTGGCACAAGCTAGTTATACTATATAAAGCTAAATTACCACTGACTGACTGACTCACTCATTGACATAATTGTTCTCCCAGATGGTGGATGGGGAGGTGGGTATATTTTGACAGATTCGTAAACAAGTAACTCTCAAACCTACGGGAAAAGTGCCAAACCCCCCCTTTTCCCCCCCCCTTCTCCCCCCCCCCCCCCCTATCGTATCTCGGAAACTACGAGACCCGTATTTTTTTCTTTTTACGGATTCGTATAGAGGAGGCTCGGTAAAGTAAAAACAGTTTTTCAAAGTCCCCCCCCCGCCCCCCTTATCCCCCCCTTTAGGCGGATCTACGAATCTAAGAGACTTGGAACATTTTTTTTTTCAGATTCATTTAGAGGGGCAATGCTTTAGTCGAAATACTTGTGCAACCCCCCCCCCCCCATCACCCCCCCCCTCTTTTTTTTTTTTTTTTTCACAAGCACGCGAGGTGCTTGCACCTCGCGCAACACGCAAATACTTGATTTAGAGGGGCAATGCTTTAGTTTTTTTCACAAGCACGCGAGGTGCTTGCACCTCGCGCAACACGCAAATACTAGTATATAATATAAAGCTAAATTACCACTGACTGACTGACTGACTCATTGACATAATTGTTCTCCCAGATGGTGGATGGGGAGGTGGGTATATTTTGACAGATTCGTAAACAAGTAACTCTCAAACCTACGGGAAAAGTGCCAAACCTCCCCTTTTCCCCCCTCCCTATCGTATCTCGGAAACTACGAGACCCGTATTTTTTTTTTACGGATTCGTATAGAGGAGGCTCGGTAAAGTAAAAACCATTTATCAAAGTCGCCCCCCCCCACCCCCCTTCTCACCCCCTTTAGGCGGATCTCGGAAATTAAGAGACTTGGAACATTTTTTTTTTCAGATTCATTTAGAGGGGCAATGCTTTAGTCAAAATACTTCTGCAACCCCCATCACCAACCCCACTTTTTTTTTTTTTACAAGCACGCGAGGTGCTTGCACCTCGCGCAACACGCAAATACTAGTTAATGATAATATGCTCGCGTTTCACCACTATCTCACCCGATGGTCAGCGATGATGTGGCCGAAGATGAAGCACGCTAACCTAGAAGTAACCTATTCATTCTTGACTTATAGCTATCAGGAAACACTGATTCCAGCAGGGAATTCCATTACTTAGCTGTGCGTACAATGAAAGTATTCCCAAAACGTTTTGTGCGTATGGGTGGGATGTCCATCATGGACGTGAATAGCTGAATAAAAGAAAACATATTTGCATTCTGAACTTCAGTTTTTAATGGCAGTCGAGTTTTTACCTGACTGTAAAGGAAGGGTTATGTTTTACGCGCGTATCTTGTATGTATGCAATATTCTTTATTACCTCATATCTCCAGAACCACTGAACGGATTCACATAATTGAGGTATTGTTAGATTCTTCTTAGCAGCCCAAGTGTTCTTAGATAGGTGACATTTGAAAAAATCAAACATGGCGGCTGTGCGAAGTCATTATACATAGTGAAAAAAAAATGTTTTTCGAATACTACAACGTGGGTATCAAATTAAAGGGCTTAAAAACACAAGAATTTCAAAAAGTATATCATGTTTATTATTAGTGTAATACTAGTAAAAATAATACATACAAAGAGAATGTTTAAAAATATGGACTTAGCTCTTTCACTTTCTGAATCCGGTGGGGTGCTAATGTAACACGACCGGGAAAACTAAAAAATTGTTAATTAAAATTTTAACCAAAAAGTTGAAAAAAAAAGTTATATAAAAATCTAAAAAAGTCGGCTTTTTAAATTTTTATATAACTTTCTTTTCTAAAATGCAAGAAACAAATTATTTTTATTTTAAAAAGTGACAAGCAGGCCCAATTGAAAATATTTTTTTTAATAGGATGGGTCCGCCTGCTTGTCACGTTTTCTTGCATTTCAGTTGAGCAACCCGGTTTTTTAGATTTTTTAAATAACTTTATTTTTGGTATTTATATTACACTCGATCTGCGTGAACTCTTTTTCATTGAAGTTCTTAACTAATGCTAAGATTTAGGTATCTTATGTATTAAGTTTCATTGAAGTCGATTCATTCATTTATTTCTGTTGATTAATCTGCGAGTTTGCCAGAAACATCGAGATTAGTTACGCAAAGTATATAATTAAACGAGTTATAAATTAAGACAACGGGATAAAGGATTACGTTCCGAGTCGAAGGCGCGTCGTATTCCACGCGCGCCTCAAAGAGCTGTCCGCCTCAATGACGGGGCCCCATAGGGCCATTGCCTGCCGGGGTTGCGAAAACATTCCAACGAGATACCGTGGTTCCGGAATTCAAGAACAACTGAAGGAACTGGCTGGGTTTTTAGTTAATAGGAGTTTGACACACCCTTCCGCTTCACCACTAGTTGTAGGAGTTAGTAGGAAAAGGGGGTTATGTGGTGGAGGTTCACTCTCTTGGCCTTGGGATGAATACGCTACCGGATCTGCCTTCATTCTTAATAGATGATTCTAATATAGTATAGGCCTCCCCGAGGGTCATGGTGCGTTCCATGCTCGGAATCAGACTAGTCAATTGGTATTCCGGAATTGGGCAGGACACCTAGGAAGGCAGCGATGGCAGGTGGAGTAAAGCTCTGACCGAGTGGCGTTCAAGGACTGGTAAGAGGTGCGTTTATTGGTCGCCAGCGAGATGGGCGGACGACATTGTTGCCATAGCCGGTATACCCTGGATGAGACAGGCACATGAACGTGGAGCTTGGCACAAGCGAAGGGATACTACATACTATAAATTTAAGTGATTGTAATAAAAAGTCTTACGCCATACGAAGTTCATGGTGGCACAGGTCTATTGATTTCACATCACTGCATCACGTCAACTACGTGTGAGCAGCAGACATTTAATGGACTTAAAAATTTTACATTATTGGAAAATCGAAAATCATAAAATATTATGTAAAATTAATTTTTGATTTAAATTTTGTCTGTTTTAATCGTATTTATAGGGTTCCGAATGCGCGTGTGAAAAAATTGGCCAAGAGCTAGACGGATTCAATCATGAACGGTTTCGTAGTAGCTACGTAAAATAACTTAGTTTTTATTTTATTTTCATAGTTTGATTAAATGACAAACTAATTTGTGGTTATTGAAAATGTATACATGTAATATCTCTCTATAAAAAACTGCTAACGTTCAAACCAACATTTAACCGACTTCAAAAAAAGGAGGCTTTTATAGCCTTTGCAAGTTCTAAGCCTGTTACTTGTTTGTTCTTATTTTATTATTCCCAAAATTTGGCTTGCTGGTAGAAACTAACCATCGAACATAATAATTCGTATATAAGAACTAGCCAGGTCAAACCTTAGGCTACGATATATTCTCCTAAGTTATAAGAATAAATGCTATTTTATGTTGTTATAAATAAATTTCAGGACTGACCATTGAACTCGGCACCCATTTAGATTTCACTTCTTTTGTCGTTGAAGTCAACAACCAAGGCATTTATGATAATATGGAACTTGGCTCTCATTTCACATTTATGTTTTTCATGGGTATTTATTTTCAGCTACTACTTACAGTGTTTTAAAACAAAAAGTTACTGTTAGTTCGAAGAGTGGCATAAAAAAGATTACAATTTTATTGATTAAGTTTTTTTCATTTAAGTAATGTTCTCAATCATATTTTTCTATTTCATAAATAATATGACTCATACTGTTAATTGATATCAAACGAGATCTTTCAAGCAATTAATATGT
The DNA here is from genome assembly GCA_943138885.2 of Tholera decimalis. NCBI lineage: Eukaryota > Metazoa > Arthropoda > Insecta > Lepidoptera > Noctuidae > Tholera > Tholera decimalis. The sequence goes on from OW964570.2 coordinate 11,708,780, forward strand.
GTCTATAATATGATTATAACACATCACACATCAAACATTCTAAACGCAATGAACGATATCCCATTTCGTTTACCTTCCATAAAAAATATGTCATATAAGTCATATTACCAGGAAAAACCATCATCTTATCCAGTTTCATAATATAAAATACTTGATTTGATCAAGCAACATATATTGCGTTTTCCCATTATTGTGGGTAATGGCCTGGTAATGGTATCACTGAAAGCTATATTTGTGTGCGTTTGAGAAACGTAGACACATTCGGCTCACGCACACAAAGACAATGAAGTGGACACACGAAATCGCTCGTGTTTTATTCTAGACGCCGTTTCTATGCGTTATTATTATAAGTTATAAAAATTCTGTCTGTCAATATTTATTTATATATGTATAAGAAGTTTGTTGTTTCTTTATTCTTTTAGGGTTTAGTTTCCTGACTAAGTCCTTGAGTTAGACCATTGTGAGTGTAAGTAAAGACAAAGACAGTTTATGGTATTTTACACAGAAATCAAAAATATAGGAGAAGTGGTAAGGGGGCGTATTGGTGTCCGCGCGACATGGCCACAGGGCTCATGTCACAGGCAAGTGCCCGTCTCTGCGAACTAGTGCGCTTTCGACGGCGATCGTGATAACATATATGAATAGTTGTTCTGTGGTATCTTGTAAAAACCGAAGCCAAAATCAAAACTATGTGAATCATGGAATCACTTACCATATGTAAGTACAAGTATTTTACAATATTTGTCTTTAAAATCATGAAAAACAATAAATCGTAAAATATTTCTTGGTTTTACAATGTTATTTTTGTTTCAAATATCAGAACGACTGTACTACTTTTGCTATAAATACATTGCTCCTTAACCACTACCTGAGTTCGTCACTAAGTAACTGGACAAGCAATGTAAAAATAACATACGAAACTGTATTACGCGGATTCATCGCGTAGTGAGGCCGCCACTTCTTGCGACGAATTAGTGATGTGCTTGTGCAGATCCACTAACGAAGGCTATCGATAGCAATGTCGATTGACGAATGAAATATTGCTATTATAGTTTAGGGGATTTTCAACTGACGACAAAAAAAGGAGGAGGTTATCAATTCCACGCGTATATTAATATTATTTTTTTATATATGATCACCGATTACTCGGAGACGGCTGAACTGATTTGGAAAATTCTTTTTTTGTTTGAAAGGGTATACCTACTTTGAAATTGCTCCCATTGTCACCAAGTCAGGATCTGATGATGGGATCCTGGAGAAATCGAGGGAACTCTTCAAATATTATAGGCACACCTATAGTGATTTGAGTATTTTTATAGTAACTTGTGTGTAGTTGCATTCGAAAAGCACCATTTGTGAAGTAGACCTGATGATGAAGACCACCGATGGCCACTGGAACTACTCAATATATAAGTAGGAATAACAAGTAGTTCATGTGTTCCGCTTCGATTACTTGAATGTGGTTATTAAGCACAATATGCTCGTCATAATGCATATGGTGAAGTGAAGCTGATGGTGAACTACCAGGAGAACTCCTCAACAAATAACAGCCCAACATTGGGAAAAGCAATATTTTGTAAATGAATATAAGTAGTTGACATTTAGGCTCTTGTAACTAGGTAAATTAAAAATCGACCAACTAAAAAGAGTGAAATAAAAAACTTTTACCCAAAAAAATTAAAGACTCCCAAAAAACACTGCAAAGTGAAAAATAACTTTAATTTCGGAAGTCGGTGCCAAAAACGAAAATACAAAACTAAAGACACCAGCTACTGAAATTAAAGTTATTTTTCACTTTGCAGTGTTTTTTGGGAGTCTTTAATTTTTTTGGTAAAAAGTTTTTTATAACATACGGAAACCTCTAAGAAAATATGTTTAAAAAATGTACAATAACAAATGGAAGAATCGATAACTTTCCGATTTAGTCAATCACTAGCGTATATGTAAAATAAATTGCTTTTGCACAGCACAACGATAGCGACCGATGTTTTTGTGTGGGTAAATAATAAGGTGCATGGTAAATACACGCTGTGTTTGACGGAATAAGGTTTATTATTGATTGTACATTGTACGTACTGATTTAGGAAATGCGGGTGTGTGCGCGAGTGCGTATCTATTGATTTTATTAAACTGCATGTGTAGTTGTTGCCCCGCCCAGCGTCTAACTGGAGACACACGGTTCCGATATAATTTCTTCTGTTGACCACATCTACTTATTTATTTTATCTAAGGTATTTTAATAACAAGTAAGAAATATGATTTGTTGAGAACCCTTTATGCGCAAGTCCAACTCACACTTGATCATTTGTTAGCTACAATTACGATAAACGATTAGCCTCAAGCCGATTGGTTATGGCGGATAAGAAGAGGAGATTATTAAATCAATTTAATTAAAATGATTTGATTAAAACATATTTTTTAATTAAGAATTTGGAAGGGACAACTATGTAGATGGTATCCTATGGAACCGTATTTAATTAAGAAATATTACTGGGTTCCAATGTACTTGAAGTTTTATGGGTTTATTATACCCTAATTTATTCAACAAATCTTAAATGACATATGCATACTAGAGATCGCTCAGTTGTCGAAATTAGACCATATTTGTTTTATTTGAAAGTTATTTCAAACATAGGTAATTATTATGTTTCTGCATTTCTGCTCCATACAAACCTTTTGAAGCGTCAATAGCAAATATAATAATGGGTAAAGAGTCGGACTTGTCATCGAGAAATCGCAGGATCGAACCTCACCCGTTATACAATTCCCTGAACCCCCTCTAGACACATGCATATTTAGTTTAGTTCGAGGGGTTTACGACATTGCTAGCAATGTGAATTCTACCCACATTGAGAGTCTCTTTTTTTTAAACTGCAAATTTCATAGTTCTCCATCTACGTAGGTAATTTATATAAGGAATGGAATTCCCCGAAGGAGTCTGTGTTTCCCGATAGCTATAACCTAGGGGTCTTTAAGTCAAGACTGAATAGGTTACTTTTAGGTAAGCGTGCTCCATCTTCGACCACATCATCACTTACCTTCAGGTGAGATAGTGGTCAAACGCGAACCTATTGGGTGAAGTCAGGCTGTGGATGATGATGATAAATAAGTACACAAATAAATTAATTGCATGTATTTCTGTCTTTCTGTATTATTAGAACTTAAACGGGATATTTACCATGTGTACTTTTTGTTTCGAGTTTCCGATATTTCGGCAGTGTTGCAAGCACCATAAAAAGTAAAATAAAAAATAAAACGTTTATTCGAGACCAAACATGAGACTTAATTTAAAAACCCACCAAACTGCTTAGCAGTTTGTCGGCGGGATTGGCGCTTGTTTTTACAATATTTTGGCTCTGAGGTACTAACATACAATAAAACTAAGTAGGTCCAGACAGTTGTTGTGACAGCGCAGGCCGTCGCGTCGTCGCGCGTCGCCGGCACACGTGCAGGTGCGACGGACCCCTATTTACCTATTCTGAAGCGCGGCGGCCCGCGCTGTGCATGCTTTCGTTGAAAACAATGTAGGCATATAATTTTTTTTTTCAACACAACCACTCGGAACTTTGACTCGGCCATCGCATGAAAACACAATATATCTCACAAGTAATACATATATAAATTAAATTGTTTATTGCGATTGCCAAGTCAATCTATTTATTTAAAACGGTAAAGATTTTTAATATTGATATGGTCACTATAAGATGTCGTTAGGTTAAATAATTACGTAACAACTTAAGACAGAAGGTCCCTTAAGTAGGGACTGAATAAATTAATAACCGAATTGGTATTACATGGATCTCACAACCTTTTACGGTAGAACAACTAAGTTGCGAGACTTGGGTTTTTGACAAGTAATGTTTTTTATGGGATCTCATTGCTTTTTGTAGAAAGTCCTGTTCAAGTCCACATGAACATATAGAATACTTATTTAGCTAATCATTTTTGTTTATATAGTTTAATTTAGTAATTTTAGTTGATTATTCGTCCTTTTATTATCTTTGGTAAATCTCTAGTTATTAAGTTGGCAACATTGTTTTGGACTGAGAAAATTTGTCTGGGTCATGGCGCACGTTGTGCTCTTTTATTTAATATAATAAAAGTTAATTAACTTCAAAATACACGCATTTCATTTCGAACATGCGTAGTGGTCCTTCGAATTAGTGGTGAAGTAACTTCAGTGCCTTTGGTGAAGTTTTTTCGTCTTGCACCGTGTGCGTGGTGGTTTTGTTCGGGCCGCGTTGCCCCCGCGGAGCCTCACCCTGCTCATAGGTTGGGTAAAAATCCCGACTTTGCATCAATTCCAGCCTCCATCAACCTAAAATCGCCAATTGTGAGCGATTTTCATCATCAAGGTGGTAAAATTCAAGAAAACCTAAATTTTTTACCGTTCGGAGGTAGGTACTTCCATTGAATAAGTAATACCTACTCAAAGAAAAAGTTTGACATCCCGCCAACGAACTGTCAGATTGACATTGTCAATTTTTCAAGTTTACGAAGTAAACAAAGTTCACAAACAACAACGAAAAGTTGCATAAAGCACTTCAAAAGTGCATTAATTAAAGGTGATAGTGACCTAGTGTTAAAGCATACAGTGAATTTGTGTTGCGTTGCAATGGCCGAGCTAAAGAAACTAAAAATTACGCGTTCGCAGTACAAAGGAACATTAACACGAGTGGAAAACTTTGCCAGTGATCCAACTATTATAAGTTCAGCAACAATTGATATGTTAGAAGCCCGCAAGGATAAATTAAATTCTGTTTTTAATCAATACGAAAGTGTACAATTAGATATTTTGAGCTTAGATCCTGAGGACTCTGAAGATGTTGGTGCATTTGAAGAAAAGTTTTATGCAACTCTTGCCATTCTAAATAAAAATATAAAATCACGTAACAAGTCAGATTCAGAGCCCTCCCAGACTGGATATGTCAGTTCTTCAAAATTACCTAACATTGACATTCCTACTTTTGATGGGAAAGACTACACTAAATTTAAACCATTCTATGAGTTGTTTATTGCTGTCATTGATAACAACACAACATTGTCGGATGTTCAGAAGTTATTTTATTTAAGAAAATATTTATTAGATGAGGCCTTATCTGTAATTGTGAACCTGCCTCTCACAAATAAGTCCTACACAGAGGCTTTAGAATTATTAAATAAACGATATGACAATAAGTCAAGATTAATTTGTAATCATATCTACCTACTTCTGGATATCCCATCAATGCCTAAGGGCACAGCTGCATCTATAAGGACATTTGTTTCCAATATTCAGCAACAGTTGCATGCATTGAAAAATTTAAACGAACCAGTCAATGAGTGGGATCGACTTTTGATTTGTGTGCTTTGTAGAAAGATTGATCCATACACATATCGCGCTTTTCAACTTGACCGCAATCCAGAAACATTACCAACAATGACAGACTTTTTATCTTTTCTTGAAAAACGTGCAACAGCATTGGAGGAAAGTAACCCTCATAAAGTTAATAATGAAAATAAAGGTAAGTCTGTGACACGTGTATCTAATTTAGCTGTCCCCACTGGTTTAGTGTGTTCCTTTTGCAGTAAAAAAGAACATGCAATTTTTAATTGCCCACAATTTAAAATGATCCCTATAGATGCTCGACTGACTTTTGTTAAAGATAAAAAACTATGTTCCCTCTGTTTGAAAAGTCATGCTGACAATGTTTGTAAGTATAAATTTAAATGTAGAATTTGTAAAAAATCACACAATACACTTTTACATTGTGATGACCAGCCAGAGACTCCAGTCTCACTTTGTTCAAATTCTCAAGTTACAACCTGTAATGTTATGCTGCCTACTGTAATGGTAAAAATTATTGACAAATATGGTCATGATTTTAAAGTTAGAGCATTGCTTGACAGTGGCAGTCAAGGTTCCTTTGTAACTAAATCAGTTGTTGAAAAGTTAAATATGATTCCTACTCAGCAGGTTACCAATATTATTGGGATCGGCAATAATTCTTCAAAAATTAATCAAACTGTTAATTTTAACATAAATTCATGTCAATTTGACGATGTTAAATTCAATGTAACTTGTTATGTTGTTGATTCTATTACTACACCTTTGCCTCAACAATTTGTTGATATTTCTAAATTAAAGATTCCTAAAAATATTCAATTATCAGACAGTGACTTCAATATCCCTTCAGAAATCTCAATCTTATTGGGTGCTGAAATATACTTTAACTCCTTGTTAAATGGTTGTATGAAGATTCCAAATGGTCCTGTACTCCAAAACACTGTATTTGGATATGTTATTGCTGGCACAATAGGAGAATGCAACAAACAAATGGTATGTAATAACCTGGTATCAAATTTTGTTATAAGTGATAATTTAAAATTAGAACAGGTGATGGAAAAATTTTGGCTTACTGAGAAGTTACCTGAACCTGTCGATAAGTGTGCAGATGAGTGTCAAAGATCAGAAACTATCTTTCAACAGTCTGTATGCCTTGAAAATAATACATTTCATGTTGATATGCCACTTATCTGTTCCAAGGAACAATTAGAGCTTGGAAATTCTTTTTCTATTGCCCTTCAAAGATTTTGGTATCTAGAACGCAAATTTAAACAACATCCTATGCTATTGGAGAAATACAAAGAATTTATAGATCAGTATGTTGCGATGGGACATGCAATTGAAATTGATATAAGTTTATATGATATTGACTGTGGCTCTGTTTATTTTTTAGCTCACCATGCTGTCTTTAATGAGGAGAGCAAGACCACTAAGTTGCGAGTGGTTTTTGACGGAAGTATGAAGAGTAAGAACAATACTTCATTAAATGATGTAATGCTGAATGGGCCTGTGGTACAGGGTGAGCTTTTCGATATACTACTTCTATTCCGAACATATTTGTTCACCTTAATTTGTGACATAGAGAAGATGTTCAGGTGTGTTTTTATTAATAAAAACTATACCACCCTGCAGAACATTCTCTGGAGAGATCACCCCAGCGAACCAATCAGGTGCTTGCAATTGCAGACCATCACATATGGGCTAAAGTCGTCTACCTTTTTGGCCACTCGGTGCTTATTAGAGCTTGCCAATAGATATAAGGAGCAATACCCTCTAGCGGCTAATGTTATCATTTCTAGCACTTATGTGGACGATGTCATTTCTGGTTGTGATAATGTAGAAGAGCTACACCTGCTAAAAACTCAGTTGATAGAGTTGCTTAGATTAGGCAATTTCAATTTGCATAAATGGTGTTCAAACCATTCTTCTGTTCTCAAAGACATTCCAGTTCAACGTCAATACTTTGATGAAGTTAATCTTAATACAGATAAGGTTGTTAAAACACTTGGTCTAAAATATGATGTCGTTTTAGATAATTTTACTTTTCAATCCCCACAGTGTGAGGAAGAAACTTTAAATACTAAGAGAAAGGTACTTAGTTATATTGGTAAAATTTTTGACCCTTTGGGTCTTATTGGGCCTATTATAGTAGTGGCCAAGTTAATAATGCAGGAGTTATGGCTTTTAAAAATAGAGTGGGACTCTACTTTACCTACTAAACAATTATTACCATGGAGAAATTTTCTTGCAAATTTAAAACTTATGGGCAAAATTACAGTCCTCAGATCTATAAAAAGTCATAATTTAGTATTGGTTCAGTTAGTTGGTTATGCTGATGCTTCACAGAAAGCCTTTGGCTGCTGTATTTATTTAAGAGTTTTATATGAAAATGGAAAAGTAGAGACTAATTTACTGTGCTCAAAATCGCGCGTTGCTCCTGTAGCTAAAAAATTAACAATACCTCAGTTGGAACTAAATAGTGCATTATTGCTAGCACAGTTGGCAAGTAGAGTCGGTAGAGTACTTGCATCTAGATTTAATCTCTCAGTTTATCTCTATAGTGATTCCCAAATTGTACTAGCTTGGATACAGGCCGAAAAATTAAAATATAATGTTTATGTTCAAAACAGAGTACGAAAAATTGCTGAACTTACACAAAAATCTTCTTGGTTCCATGTTAGGTCTTCTGATAATCCAGCTGACATACTCTCAAGGGGAATAGATCCGCAAAAATTGCAAAATCACGCTCTATGGTGGCATGGTCCACAATATTTGTCTAAGGCCGATTTCTGTCACGAAGAACAAATATTAAATAATATAAGTAGTACAGAAATTGATGAAGAGGAAATTTCTTGCTTCTTGCAAAAAGTAGAGCAGTCCTACATATTGGAGATTTTTGAAAAATTCTCTGATTTAAATAAAATTGTAGATATTGTGTCATACATATATAGATTTTATAATAATACTTTAAAAAATAAAAAAGAGGCTATTGACTCAAATCTGTCACCTAAAGAATTGCAAGATGCTCTTTTAATTATAATTCGTTGTGTACAGAAACAGCACTTTGCTGAAGATTTTAAACTGGAAAAGAAAACTACTCTTGCAAGTTTACACCCTTTCATAGACGCACATGGATTACTTCGCGTGGGTGGCAGGTTGCTTAATGCAGATATACCACATGATAAAATGCACCCCTTAATTCTTCCAAAAAATTGCCATATAACTTCTTTATTAATTAAGAGAGAACATCTCAGATTATTGCATGCTGGTCCCAGACTTGTCCTTAGTTCCCTCTCGCAGAAGTATTGGATCATTAGTGGCATTAGAGAGGTCAAAAAGGTATTGCATAAATGTTTAATATGTGCGCGTTTGAAGGCTGAGACTGCAAGGCAGCTTATGGGTTCACTACCAGCTGAAAGAATTACTGCTACTAGACCCTTTCAGCATGTGGGTATTGACTTTTGTGGCCCTTTTAATATCAAGGTTGGTAGAATCCGTAAACCACTCGTAACGAAGGGGTATATTGCCCTCTTTGTCTGCTTTGCTACTAAGGCCATCCATGTGGAAGTGGTATCAGATCTCACTACTGAGAATTTTTTGGCATGTTTCAACCGTTTTATCTCCAGAAGAGGCATGCCTACAAAAGTTTTTTGCGATAACGCAAAGACATTTAAGGGTGCACAAAATCAACTTAAAGATTTATATGAGTTACAAAACTCAAAGTCTCATAGAGACTCAGTGCATAATTTTTGTAAAAATAGTTATATTACCTTTGTATTTATTCCTAGTTACTCACCGGAGTTTGGTGGATTGTGGGAAGCGGGAGTAAAGAGTGTAAAACACCACCTTAAAAGAGTAGTAGGCACCTTAAGTTTGACCTATGAGGAATTTAACACAGTTGTGGTGCAAATAGAAGGTGTTTTGAATTCTCGACCTCTGCTCTCACTAAACCCAAATGAAGGCAAGTATTTATCTCCTGGTCATTTTGTGATTGGCACGGCTTTGTGCAGCTATCCTGAGGTTGATTTGACAGAAGTCCCTATAAATCGTCTACGATTTTGGAAGGTGGTAACCAAGCTTAAGCAAGACTTCTGGAAAACCTGGTCAAATGATTACTTGACTCAGCTGCAAAGTCGTCCCAAGTGGAAACATGAATCACCAAATATGAAGGAAGGTGATATTGTTTTGGTAAAGCATTTGAATACGTCACCATTAGTGTGGCCTATTGCTAGGATAATAAAAGTATATCCAGGAAATGATAAATGTGTTAGAGTGGCTGATGTAAAGTTTAATGATAAGATTTATAGAAGGAGTGTCTCAAAGTTATGTCCGCTACCTATTAATTAACAATGTTATTTTCTATCATTGTTAAATTCAAATTAATCTTAACTATTGTGTTCATTGCAGTTATGATTCTTGGCCTGGCCCAACTATGTTCAAGTCCACATGAACATATAGAATACTTATTTAGCTAATCATTTTTGTTTATATAGTTTAATTTAGTAATTTTAGTTGATTATTCGTCCTTTTATTATCTTTGGTAAATCTCTAGTTATTAAGTTGGCAACATTGTTTTGGACTGAGAAAATTTGTCTGGGTCATGGCGCACGTTGTGCTCTTTTATTTAATATAATAAAAGTTAATTAACTTCAAAATACACGCATTTCATTTCGAACAAGTCCTACTTTTTCCTTTCCGGTACCTTATACTTCTTGTATACCAACAACGAGTTTTCTTAAAGCCCTCTCTCTGTCTTATGAGCTTTTCTTATTTTTGTAGGTAGCCTTCCTTTTTTTATTTTCCGGTACTACTTCTTGAACTTCAGCTAAAGTTTTTTTCAAAGCCCACTCCCTGTCTCTATGGGTTTTTTTCGGAGGCTTTGATACGCACATATGGATACGCACGTACGTCTTTTGCATTAGTTAGTAATAATTAATGCCGCACTCGTCAAACGTCTCGGTTAAAGTTAATCCATAAGTAAGTAATTATGCAATTTCGGGCAATTTACTCTACTTAATACTCCCCAATACTCTTAATACTTCTTGCTTTTTTATTCCGTTGACCATTTAACAAGTTACCTTTGAGCATAATTATTATATCTAGGTACCTATCTACACTGAAAGACACGGTGGAGCATATGGTCGAGGTGTGCCCTGCATGGGTGGAGCACCATCGTATCCTCATAGAGGCAATCGGCGGCGGCGACTTCTCGCGCCTTGCTCTAGTTTAGAGCATGGTGCGAAGCGAGAGGAAATGGGATGCAGTCACCTCCTGCTGCGAAGCAGCCATGCTAGCGAAGGAGGAGGCCTAACGTGCGAGGGAGAGACAACTCTCCTCGCGCCATAGCCGCCGGGGGAGACGCCCCGGGCGTCGTGAATCGCGAGTCGATTTCGGGCCACCGTAGGCGCAGGCCTGCGGATGGCAAGCAGGGGTCGCTCACCGTCCGGTAAGGACCAGGCCCGGGTCGGCGGCGTGTTGTGTTCCACGCGCGCCTCAAAAAGCTGTTAATACCAGTGACGGGGCCTCATAGGGCCATTGCCTGTCGGGGTTTATGGGAAAGTTCCATCGAGATACCGCGGCCCCGGAACTTTAGGGCTTACGAAGGAACAGGGTGGGTTTTTAGTCAGTAGAATTCTGATACACCCGAGCGGAAGAAGTCATTCGATGATATTTTTCACCAAAAAAAAAAGTAACCATCTACATCTATTATTTCATTATATTATACAGGTACACTGATTATTTAACTGCAAATGTAACATTGTAATCCTATATATTTATATGGGATTACAAAGTTATTTATGCAGTTGATGTATCTAGAAAACTGGAACGAAATGGAAAAATATTATAGTTTTTCCTTGATTCATATACTAAACACTAATTGTATTCTAAATTTGAAGCTTCTATGTCTGCTAGAAGTGCTTTAGACTTTTGATGATCGGTCAGTCAGTGAGTGACAAAATTTACAAAATTGGAACTTTGACTCGTTATAATTCTTAAACTACTGGTTCAAATTGAATGAAATTTGAAATATACCGTGTTTATAGAAAGCCTGAATTTTCAGTAACCAAACAGGCATTGGCCTGTTTCAGGCTTCTAGTTTTATCCACAACGAAGGTATAGGGGGTCGAAAATGGCCTGAGTTGCTTCGAGAAAAGAATGGTACGGCCTTGCCGCTTTTTTGCTCGACTTGGCGGGGGCACTGCCGTGCCCCCAGATACAAAATTTGAATGTTGTATTTATTAATATCTAATCAAAAGTCTAAAAAATAAGTTTCAAGCTTCTAGCTTTAAAATTGACGTAATCTCCATATAAACTTTCATCCCCTATTTCAACCTCTTACAGCCCTTTTTTCGCATTAAAAAGCAGCCTATGTCCTTTCTCGGGCTCGAGACTATGTCCGTACCAAATTTCATTAAAATCGGTTCAGTAGTTTAGGCGTGATTGCGTAAGACACGGACAGGCAGAGTTACTTTCGCATTTATAATATTAGTAAGGATTAAAGTCGGTTTCTTATCTTGCAAAAAAAAAGTTTTGTATAGTGTTTTGTAAGGTTTAGTTTGGTGTTTTTTTTTTTGTTTCAATGAGTACATTATGTTTAAATAACATTTTAAATATGAATAAAAGCCTTTTATTTCCTAAAATTAAGTTTACAATATTACACTGAAATATTTGATTATTATTATATTAGGAACCCCTCTCAGGTGAAGGCCTCTTCCAAAGATTGCCACATTTTTCGGTCCTGTGCTATTTGTTGCCATTGTGGTCCAGCTATTTTCTTGATGTCATCTTCCCAGCGCGCATGGGGTCTACGTTTATGACGTTTGCCCAGAGGTCCATGCCATAATGTTACGGTTTTTGTCCATCTCTGATCTTTGAGTCGCGCTACATGTCCGGCCCATTTCCATTTAAGTTTTCTTGCATGGTTAAGAGCATCAGTCGTTTTTGTTTTTGCTCTTATGTCTATGTGCCTTATTTTTTTAATGTTCATCATGCTGCGTTCCATACCTCTTTGGCAAGTGGTTATTTTATGTTTGATTTTTGTAGTAAACTTCCAGGTTTGGCACGTATATGTAAGACATTGAATATGGCATGAGTCCATAACTTTCTTTTTTAATCTTGTGGGCATATTACTTTTAAATATTTCTTTAAAACTCCAGTATTTAGACCATGTATTTTTGACTCTCCTCTCTACTTTAAGCTCGTTGTTGTCACTATTAAATCCTATTTGCTTGCCTAAATAAATGTATTTTTCAACATATTCTAGTTTTCCACTGTCTATTATTATGTTAGTTTTTATGTGATTAGACATAGTTTTTGTTTTCTCAATATTCATTTCAAGACCAACTTGCCTGCTGTGTCTGTGTAGAGCTTCTATCATGTGTTGTAGTTGAGAGCTTGTTTCAGATAACAAAACCAGGTCGTCTGCAAATCTGAGGTGACTTAGGTACTTGCCTTTAATGTATAATCCTTTATTTGTCCAGTCTAGTTCTTGTATTATTGATTCTAGTATGGTAATAAATATTCTGGGTGACAGAGGGTCGCCTTGCCTCACACCTCTCTCGATAGGAAAACTCGGTCCAATAGTTTCCAGCCTCACTCTACCAGCGCATTTGCTATATATATTTATTTACATTTTGATCTTTCAGAGTTCTCCATACGCTTTCGTGTGAAACCGTGTCAAACGCTTTTTGATAGTCAATAAAAGCGAGATATAATGGTCTTTGATATTCTTGGTATTTTTCTATTATTAACTCTAAAGTATGAATATGATCAACAGTTGAAAACCCTTTTCTAAACCCCGCTTGTTCAATAGGTTGCTTTTGTTCTAGTGTCGTGCTTATTCTTTGATTTATAAAAATAAAAATAAAAATAAATTGCATTTAATTCAAGTAACTTAACTCATATTATAAGATTAACAACGCACACACCAAATATTATTTTCAAAGAATAAATTAAAATTAAAATGACAATTACAAAAAAAAAGAAAAGAACTAAATGAAATAAAAATGTCAATAAAAAACAATAAAATGAATAAAATAAAATGGTCATAATATTTTTTTCTATAATTAAAAAGGCTATAATTGAATAATAAAAAAAAAAGCATTGGCATTATTAATTTTTCGAAGCGAAAACTTTATATACTGTAGACAGTAGGCTTATGGGTCTGTAGTTAGCTATATCTTTAGGATCTCCTTTCTTGTAAATCAAAATGATGTTGAATATACGTTTTCTCGACTGATTTTACTTGATTGTCCAATTTTATTTATTAATTTCCTAACCCTCGATTGAAAGTGATTGTGTTTGAGGTACCTACATAACTTAAACTGAATAAAAAATTGTTTTAACTAAAAAAATGTTACTCAAAACCATAAAAAAGTCACCTTTAGATTGTAGCAATTCCAAATGATTGAACAATAATTACACAACTAAAAATATTTCATCTTTCTGAAAACTTTTTTCAAGCAATATGTATAGTCTTAACTCAAAAATTGGCTATTAATTAACTATCTGTATTTTTTTTAATTATTGGGAAATATTCAATTGCTTTAATTTTATTAATAAACCTTTTATAGTATTAATATTTTTATAATCTATAACAGGAACTGAAATATACATTTTTCGTCGATTCTCAAAAACCACACATTTTGAGTTACAACAGTATTGTATTATTAGTGCGATATGTAACTTATGGTTGCTGGAATGTGGAAGAAAGACCAAGACATCAAAGGAAAGTGGTATGGGAGTATACAAGAAAGATTACCTATTAAACCCTGGTACAATAGATTAAAGGAAGCCAGCCGAGACTTTATCACTACGATAAATAGATTGCGCTTTGGCCATAATACTACTCCGTCACACCTTGCTAGACTTGGCATTATTACAAGCAATACATGCCCACATTGTGAATACCAAGAGGGAACCATGGAACATCTTATTTTTGACTGCCAAAACTTCTTGCTTGACAGAATTAGTGTTGGCTAGTGAACTTAGTGATGTGAATATTAAGTACGATTCTTTATCCCGCCCGCCGCCACTTGAAGAGTTATTAGAAGACAAAAATACTTACAAACCGATATATAAATACATTAAAAATACCATTAAAATAATTTAAAATGAAGTGATAGTGCAGTGTTGATATTAAAATTAAAATAAGATTTGACCTAAAGGTCCAGTTACCAGGTCATAAAATCCCAAAAAAAAAATTTAAAGCATCAACTACAGAATATTTTGCCAGTGGTTACAGGAGAACCATAGATGATACATATAAATACTTAAGATTTGTGAGACACAGTCAAACAGTAGCAAGGTTTCCAACTTATCACTGAGATCTACTAAAGCCTATTGAATTGATCTGGAGTCCTGTAAAATATAAAACTGCCTCACATAATGTGTTATCGTTCTAGGCAGGAAGTAATGCTGGAAGAACTGGAGACAAATGTCGTTGAAGAAGAGAACATGGAGGAATTTGAAATTTCGGGATGGAAATTCGATTCAATTGATTTCGGGGTCAAAAGTACCGTCTTCATTGATATCACTCTGATATGGTGAAGTGTCTTAATGTCAAGCTTGCGCATTACACTGGCCGCAAGCTAAACGGCACTGCAACCCTGCTTTCCTGCATCCACATCGCGAACCATAACCAATCTTGCAGTTGCAGAATATTGTGTTAAGCAATCCCCCCAGAGCTGGTGGATTCATTGTCATAACAGGTTCCAGGAATTCATCACGCATTATCCAACCCCAACTCTGGGGTTCTAAATCATGCCCTAACCAAGTCTGAACTTGATAATAAACACGGTTGAAATAAATAATCAAACACTGCGTGCGCTCTAGTAGAGCGCACGCAGTGTTTGCTCTACCCTCTATCTCGAAAATGGTTCAAGATATAAAAAAAAATATGTTTAAACAAGAGTTGTAGATAATTTAATCCTCTACAATATTTATAATAAATACAAATAGCATAAAACCCATAGGAAACGAGATATTTGCAATAAACGTGTATAAAATTGTGTTTTTTACCTTTAATTTTGAAATATCTAAGGTCGCGGGTACCCTGCGATAGGTAGATTTTGAGACAAGTTTTAGGATGTCAAAATAAAGGTTTATACAAGTTTATAGCTGACTGTCTCTCATTCTGAGATTCTTGCCCTATTTTGACTAATATTCCTGGACTAGAAGGGATTACCGTAGATTGATTTAACACACAGAAATTTTGAGATTTGGTTAGGGATAACAATGAAAAGCCGTGAAGTCGCAGTAATGAATGAACCTGTTTATATATAATTCGTTGTGTACATAGTCGAGTATGTACATAATATTCTAAGAATCTTTTAGCGCGTAGCACTCATTCAGTCGCCTAACTGTAAGCGCTGTATTAGAATACGAGGGTATACTTAGGACTTAAAACGGGATACTTGCCATGTATATTTATGTTTCCGAGTGTCCGATATTTCGACAATGTTGCTAGGACCATGATCACGAATGATTGATAGTTCTGTTACTATTAGTGACCATGTCAGTTTAAAACCTTATAATACGAGGGATTTCGCTAATTATCAGATAAGCGCGTAAAAGCTACTGCTTTTTAATATTACGCGATCTGATTGATTCTTATGACACTAACTTAGTAAGTTCCCGGCATCCCAAAGTAATAGCAGAGCAAGATTGGATCATTATAACCACGATTGTTCATATCGACGGTAAAAAAGAGTAGTTTAAAGTTTGGAAATGGACATAACTTTCTATAAAACGCAGTTTTTTGCTTGGGCATAAGTGACAAAAAGTTATCACAGAGCAATGGGAGTAAGCGCATTCGAAAGAGTGGAAATTTTTAAGTAGAATGGCATTCATAAGTCAGTTTCGACCAAAATGTCGCTTCTGCCCTATTACCTTTTAACCGTCGATATGGATTCTTGATCGCTGTGGATCGCTTCGTCGCTGTGGTGTAGTAGGGGATAGCCTCTACTTTCCACTTGTTCCATGAACGTGCATCGCGTAGCCCAGCACAGCTCCAGGCGGTAGTATTTCTTAAGAATATAACGATGTTCGGTGGAATCAATGAAAATTCGAGGCAAAAGAATAGCTAAATAATATCTTAATCGGAAAAGGTCCTGCCGGGATTGCGCTCCTCCCAGAGTTGGGGGAACGAGAAACCGCAGTCCCGGAACGCAAGGGCAGCTGAAGGAACAGGGTGGGTTTTTAGTCAGTAGAAGTCTGACACTCCTTTCCACTCCACCCATAGCGGGAGAAGTCAGTTGAAGATTTTCCCACAGTAAAAAAAATGGTCAGAAGAAGTCATAAAATTTGTGAACGCAGCCGATTGATCTGTTATCAGTTGGCGCGTAAAGTGCGATCTAGAATTCCCGCCTAAACCAACTATCAAAATGGCGCCGCTAAAGCTTTAGTTTCCTAGGATAGCGGTGCCATCATATAGCGGCCGTAATACAGCGGTGAATGACGTCACTAGAACGTTGTCTATGTAAACAAAATGGCACGGTTTCCTAGAGAGCGGTAACTGACAACGTAACGTCAAAAAGCGGTGCCGCCATTTGCATGACGGCCGTCTTGTCGGTGTCAGATGGTTTCGTTAACGTTTCATTGATAGCGATGAAGCAGACAGTGTGTTAAAACGGCCGTGGAACTTTCCACATGTCGTCACCGTAAAGACGGCCGTCTTTATGCGTCTGTAATATTACGGCCGCTATATGACGGCACCGCTTTCCTCGGAAACCAAAGCTTAAGTGTTCCTCTTGATAGCGCCCACATTACGGTCTGAGATTGATTGATCAAGGGCTTGTGATTATAGGCTACCGAATTGATTGGTCTGATGTTTTCTGTGCACTGAATTAATGTAAATACAAGGGCACAGCCTGCACTTGATTGCAACTGGTGAAAATTGTTGGGTGGACTAGCAATGAGGGTACAATTCACATTACTAGCAATGTTGTTAACCCCTCCAACTAAACTAAATAATTCATATGTTTGAAGTGGGTTTACGATAAACGTGTAACAGGTGGGGTTCGAACCCACAACCTCTCGATCACAAGGCCTTGGCCATTAGGCTATTGACGCTTTACAAGTGTAGTTACAGTTATTTTTTTGTGTCTGGAACTTTTTGATAACCTAGCCAAAACTTAAAGGAAAGCCCAGTGTAAGACTAGTAAGTTTGTGTCCCTCTTTATTATTGAATGGTTCTCACTTCTTTTGGTTTTTTTTATTTATTGTGCCTACCTACACATAACAAATTTTTAATCAGTAGACGTCTGACACTCCCTTTTCTCACCAAAAAAAGGTATCTCTCAGGTCGGCTGGTGTCACAGAAATCACAATCAAGGAAGGGATACTTTTGGCAATACAGTATGTGTGCTCGCTAACTCTCTCTGAAATGCACGCACAGCCCCGCGTTTTTATCGCTTCGTATTTCAGCACCTATGTACTTACGTCACCGCACAAGGCAGTTAGTTAGATGTTATTACTGCTTGTATGTCATTGTAGTTCGATTCCGTTGCTTGTTCGTGTGAATTTAAATGTTAGTAAACGCACACAAGATACAGGAGAAAACCCTAGTGTAGGGCAGTCTTAAAAAGAAGAAGTGACATACTATGTATTAAGTCTGTCTTGGCAAATAGGTAATTAGGTACTACAATAGATTCAAACCTTGAAAAATAAATAAATTCACATGAAGAAGTATATAAGTAAACAATAATCTCTTAATATAAATCTGGCCCCGGACTGAAATCGTAATTCTTTACTAACCCTTTGCATTTTATAAAATATATTCTGTAGTATATTTTATACACACCTAAGTAATTATTTTATTTGGATACTACGCGTTATTTCCAAAGATTGCGAAGTTAATTCTGAAATAAAGCAAGCATCTTTACGTGATGAAAAGCAGTTAAGTACTAATTGCAATCTAGATTCTAGAACATCTTGAAACCTCGTACACAATGTATACGATGTATACCTTCATATTTTAAACGAACGTATAAAATTGTTTTCTTTATGTGCCCGATACGTTCGTTTCAATTACTACGAATGTTTTATTTACGGCGTAGGTAAACAGAAAAATTATTAATACAAAAAACACGGCTGAACGAAACCGCTATGTCGATACTTGTATGATGGATGGGCTCTAAAGAGACTATTCAATCAGGTGTTGAGAAAACGCCCTCTCATGGCTAAGTAGCCCTTACTATCTGTTCTCCTGGTACCCTAAAAAAGAATCGCTCAATAATTTGTTTTGTCCGATCAAGTGTCTGAAGAATTGCTGTATACATGGTTACTAGTAAAAGACTAACAACTTTTCAGAATAATGTTAGTAACATCATGAAGCAAAAGAAAGCGCTAGTAATGTAGGTAAACTGATAGTACAAAAACTTTTTAACATAAAATTAAACCGACTTCAAAATACCCTTCAAAGTGAAAAATAACTTTAATTTCTGTAGTCGGTGTCTATGGGTTTTTATTTTAGTTTTGGCATTTTTGGTTTAATTTTTTGTTATTTTTTTTTATTTATCTCTTTTTAGTTGGCCGGTTTGCAATTTATCTAGTTACAAATGCCTAAATGCCAACTACTCATAACTTTTAACAAAATATTGCCTTTCCCGATGCAGGGCTGTTAATTGTTGAGGAGTTCTCCAGGTACTTCACCATCAGCTTCACTTCACTATATGTTCAAGACTGCAATAGGCCAGCCAACGGTAACTGGACGTGTCCGGAACTTTTCCACGATACGTGGAGACTACCGTTGTTTTCAATACTATAAACAGGGTTACACAATGGCCTGCCTCTACTAGGCTTCGGCCTACAACAATAAAAACAAAATGTACCACTAACCTGAGTGCTGGGGACGCCAAGTTCGACCTTCAAAGGTCACGCCCTAAGTGTGGTTTGTATGTGATATGAGGTGAGTAATTGTAACGTGTGATGTAAGTCAAGTGTTGTAGAACGTTCCCAAGGCGCCGATCTCCAGATGGCGCGGTCACAACAGCATCACACCTAACTCGTTTCCAGCAAGCGCGCGCTACGCGTGGTAGGCAATAAGGCGATATGTTCCAAGAAATATCACTGGATTCTTGTTAATCCGAGCTTACAAAGTTCAATCAATCACTGAACACAATTAATCTGTTCATATCTCGTGAGATCCAATACGATTTACAACAAATTCCGCGTGCCGGCCGACCGACGACAAGGCGGCGTATAATTCAACAATATCCCGGGGTTTTCAACAAATGGGGAATACACTTCAACCAACAAATAATTCGCGACCCAATTATCGGTCTCAACAGGCGAATTCAACAATATTTTACCAATTACAATCAAATCAAAGTCCCAAACGTGCGGACATTTTTCCAACAAGCAAAGTCAATCTGTCAAGTCAAGAGAGGTTATGTCAAGTCCACAGATAATTAATGTTGCCGGCCAAAAGGTGCGTTCTGTTTCACGTCGGACCGAACATCTACCCCCCCCGGACGGGCCTACCCGTCCGCTAATCAATTGGAAGTCTTGACAAGGTTGCAAATTCAACACAGCTTCAATGCGGCCAAATACCGTAGCTAGTTCCTCTAAGGTGAGAACGGTGTCTCCCAACAATCTCCGCCAGCGTCCCTTTGCCGCTTTCACCGCGGCCCCAAAAATACCCCCCCAATGGGGGGCAGGCTGGCGGGTCAAACAACCAAGTGACCCCTCGGCGGGCCAAACTATTACCAATATCAACCTGGCTCTCATTAAGGAAGGCGTATAGCTCCTTCAAATAGTTACTTGTACCCTTGTAATTCGTACCGCAATCAGACCTAATCAACGAAGGTAACCCACGGCGAGACACAAATCTTTCCCAAGTCGCCTCAAAGGCCTCTGTCGGGAGGGAGGTTACCAGCTCCAAATGTACTGCCTTGGTTGACAGGCAGACAAACACACAAATAAGCCCCAACAATCCTGCTATTACGAAGGGTGGACGTCTTCAACAAAGGGGGACCAACAAAATCCGTTACGACGCCAGCAAAGGGCCTCGCCTCATTGACGCGATCAGCCGACAAAATCCAAAATTCTCGCTGCAGAATGGCCAACAGCGCATTGCAACCGGCATGCGAGTTCTTAGTGTGACGATCAGTCACCAACAATTGTACCAAGTTCAGTTACAACAAGGGCAGGAGCACCAATTTTAGGGTAAGGACAACTCACAAGGGTGACCTCAAACCAGGTCCTTCCCTCAACAGTGGTGTCAGCCGGTTCGCCAATTCCCCAAATCTTGCCTGAAAGGTCGTTCACCTTCAGGCCAACCTGTCCCGCTAACCAAGAAGACAAAGGCAACCCCGGACTCCCGTCTCCAAAATGGCACAGACCACAATCGAGTCACCCAAGGGTCCCCAGACCGTGACCGAGGCCGTTGGCAACAAAACCGTCTTGATCGGGGGGTTCCTTTAGCGGGGCAGGCGTCAATCTCTTAGTGATGCCTGGGCGGCGACCGATCGCCGCTTCCAGGCTGCCTTCGTTCACGACGAGGCCAACAATCAAACCATTCGTCCGCGCGGTGTCCCAAGCCGCTCGCCATCACTGGAGGGGCATATCCCACCGGATGCCCGAATGGCGGAGGGCGCGACTCCAGCCGGGGACGTTCCGCCAACGGAGGGGAAAGGGAGCGGCGCCGACCCGGCCACTGCTGCCTAGCAGCCAATGCGCGTTCTCCCTGACGAGGGAAGACCAAATGGCGCTCGTGGGGCTCCCGTTCAACTTGCGCGGGGGGTGGAGTGCGGCGTACAGAATCGCGGGTCTCAGCCCGGTGCTCGTCTCCGGGGTACCCCCCCATGCGCGAACCCCCCTCAGAAGCTGGTCTGCTGGAGCGGTTCGCGTTGGCGCACAAAATCTCCAAGTGGGACCCTTCACAAATTCTACACGGGCGGGGGTCGGGGCAGTCCCGATAGAAGTGGGCCCCCAAGCACGAAAAGCACAAACGGCGTGCGTTGACAATGCGGCGGCGGGAACTTACGTGCAAATTCAAAAAATCCGGGCAACGCGCCATGACATGCCCCGTTGCCTTACAAAAGTCACAAGGATGAGGACTCCGGGCACCATCAAAACGGGGGGCGGGGCGAACATCAACAGGCCCCCTAGCCCGAGGACTCCGGGCGCCAGCCAAACGGGGGGCGGGGCGATCATCAACAGGCCCCCTAGCCCGAGGACTCCGGGCGCCAGCAAAACGGGGGGCGGGGCGATCATCAACAGGCCCCCTAGCCCGAGGACTCCGGGCGCCAGCCAAACGGGGGGCGGGGCACTGCCCTTAATGAGGCCATTGCAACAATCAAATATTAATACAAACAACAATCAACAACCAACAATCAAATATTAAACAAACAGCAATGACTTGTTAGCCGGCCAAATATATTCAACAAAATAAAAATTCAAATTCAATTATTTCAGGTCCAAATGCGACCCTGTACTTATTCCAAGTATGAATCTAGCTTGGTACAGATGGCTAGTTACAAATAAATAACAATTCAATGTATAATACAATGCTGGATCAACCTCAAATAAATATCAAGAAGCACAACAATTGACTGTATAATATTGAGCCGGAGAATCTCTAACAACTATCCAATAATTACTATAAATGCAATAACCAATACACACAATTCAAGTCCTATTATGTTAGACTATGTGTAATTATTATTTAGATAACCTTTCAAATTCAGATCAATGACATTCAATTATTAATTGCAACAAATACCAAACAACTTTTACAACAATATACCAACTTATGTACCAAATTATACCAAATTATACCAATAATTCCTAATTTCACAAATAAATCCTACCTGTCAATGCAATGAAAGAGGCTACAATACAAATTACAAATACAACTTCAATTGATTCAACTTCAATTAGATAGCCCGGATGACATGGTAATATATTCAATACTTATTAAGTTACAAGTTATGTTAAGTAATTAAACTCAAGTTTTAAGTTTTCAACAATATTCAAAACTTATTAAGTTACAAGTTATGTTAAGTAATTAAACTCAAGTTTTAAGTTTTCAACAATATTCAAAACTTCCAATTAAACCAGTGGATCTTATATTATAAGAGCCGCGCTTCTGCTACCAATTTTATATTAAAACCACGCTCTGCTACCACTTTTGTTCAAGACTGCAATAGGCCAGCCAACGGTAACTGGACGTGTCCGGAACTTTTCCACGATACGTGGAGACTACCGTTGTTTTCAATACTATAAACAGGGTTACACAATGGCCTGCCTCTACTAGGCTTCGGCCTACAACAATAAAAACAAAATGTACCACTAACCTGAGTGCTGGGGACGCCAAGTTCGACCTTCAAAGGTCACGCCCTAAGTGTGGTTTGTATGTGATATGAGGTGAGTAATTGTAACGTGTGATGTAAGTCAAGTGTTGTAGAACGTTCCCAAGGCGCCGATCTCCAGATGGCGCGGTCACAACAGCATCACACCTAACTCGTTTCCAGCAAGCGCGCGCTACGCGTGGTAGGCAATAAGGCGATATGTTCCAAGAAATATCACTGGATTCTTGTTAATCCGAGCTTACAAAGTTCAATCAATCACTGAACACAATTAATCTGTTCATATCTCGTGAGATCCAATACGATTTACAACAAATTCCGCGTGCCGGCCGACCGACGACAAGGCGGCGTATAATTCAACAATATCCCGGGGTTTTCAACAAATGGGGAATACACTTCAACCAACAAATAATTCGCGACCCAATTATCGGTCTCAACAGGCGAATTCAACAATATTTTACCAATTACAATCAAATCAAAGTCCCAAACGTGCGGACATTTTTCCAACAAGCAAAGTCAATCTGTCAAGTCAAGAGAGGTTATGTCAAGTCCACAGATAATTAATGTTGCCGGCCAAAAGGTGCGTTCTGTTTCACGTCGGACCGAACACTATATGCATTGTGATGAGCATATTGTGCTCAGTAACCATATTCAAGTAAGCGAATCGGACCATATGAAATAATTTTTATTGAGTAGTTCCGATGGCCATCTGTGGTCTTCATCATCAGTTCCACTTCACTAAATGGTGCTTTTCAAAAGGAAATGCACAATTTACTATAAAAAATACTCAAATTGCTATAGGTGTGCCTATAATATTTGAAGAGTTCCCTAGATTTCTCTAGGATTCCATTATCAGATCCTGATTTGATGATAATGGGACTACCTCAAAAGGATACTCTTTCAATCAAAAAAAGAATTTTACAAATCGGTCCATCCGTCTTCGAGTAATCGCTGAACATACATTCATAAATACATTAAAAAAAATACGCGACGAATAGAAAACCTCCTCCTTTTTGGAAGTCGGTTAAAAAGGTAACGAACCGCTAGTAATATAGGTAAAATTATAATACAAAAGGCAGCGAGCGAGGGGATCGTGATAGTTTGTTTTTAGTAAATGTAGTTAATATGTTTTCTAAAAAGTCATCGAGTCAATAACCCTGTATATGTACATATATCGCATCTCTCTCAGTCACCTGGAAATCAAAGATAAACTCTATTTTCTTAGATATTTATTAATCACATAGGTTAGACAAGTCGAAATAGACTCGATTACGTTAATTCACCACTGGTAGTGGTTTAAGCGAGATATTTCAAAGGACAGATTTTGCAAAAGTTGCGATCTATGTAAAATAATTTGTTTTATCAAACGTTCAATATACTCTTAAGCACAGCCTGCATTTTCACGATATACTTAAAAACTACTGAATAGATTTTCATGCAATGTTCACCAATAGATAGAGTAATTCGCAGTGGTAGACGCCCACGGCGTCGGACGACGGCCGACGATCTCCGGCCACCGTAGGCGCGGGCATGCGGACAGCGAATAAAGGGCAACTCGTTTTCCGACCATGGACCATGCCCGTGTCGACGGCGCGCGTGGAATACAACGCGCCGTCGACCGAGGGCCGAAGCCTCCCGGGGTCGTGGGACTTATCTCATTACCGTGACCCCGGTACGTAAAGGGCTATTGAAGGAATACCGTGGATTTTAGTCAGTACAAGTCTGACAGTCCCTCCGGCCCTGCGCGGGGTGGGACGACTCATCTGATGATTTTACCACGTTAAAAAAAAATAGATAGAGTAATTAATAAGGAAGATTTCAGTATTTAATTTATCTTAGTTTTTGGTGAATTTGCGGAATAAGACCGTGTGAAGTTAGGCCGGGTCGCTAGTTATTTTATAATAGCTTCTACCCGCGACTTCATTCGCGTGGGAGCGTTTTCCCGCGTAAATCAAGATCCGTGGGAATTCCGGGATAAAAAGTAGCTTATATGTTATTCCAGGATGTTAACTATCTACTCACCAAATTTCATTCTGATTCGTTCAGTAGTTATTGCGTGAAAGAGTAACAAACATGCATACATCCATTCTCACATACTTTCGCATTTATAATAGTAGTTACGTTATTATTTTGTATGTATTCTCTAGAGTCGTTACGTAGTGGGAACGAGAGGGTGTCGTTGTACGGATGTTGTTACTGAAGAAGACTTCGATAGCGCTAGGGTGACGACTTAGAGGCGTTCATGACAAGTCTGAGACGGAAAACACACCGAGAGGGCTGAAAACTATGTAAACCTTGGCCCAGTAGTAGGACAATATAAGTTCATCATTTATTTATAAACTAGCTTTTGCCCGCGACTCCGTCCGCGTGGAATAGTTACTTTGGGCTAACGTTAAATTTAACCCCGATTTTGAAGCATTCTTCATTGGCGCTCCGCTCCTATTGGCCTTAGCGTAATGATATATAGCCTATAGCCTTTCCCTATAAATTGACTATTTATAGTTTGACTATTTTAGTTCAGTGATTTTGATGTAACAGACAGATTAACTTTCGTAATTTAGTAGGGAAATATAATATAACAATGTATAATACTGTTGAAAAATATCGCAATACCGAACCGCACAATATTATTGTTAATAGCTGTGCCCGCGACTCCGTAAGCGTGTAACTCCTTGTGTGTTATTAAGTTAATGTATTGGTAATATTTTTTAGATCACGTTCACATGAGGCTTAAGTACCTATAGAACGAAAATACTTCAGCGTAAAGCTTCCGGGTAAACTATGTTGAAAGTTGACCCGTCCGGCACGTGAACATAAAGATTTCTAGAACTGCTAACCCAGGAAAGAGCGACGTACAACTGACCATGCGAGAAACAACTGACACCGATATCTACTCCAGCAACACGAAAAGTCTGCCCTTGAGCCTTATTAATTGTCATTGCATAACAAACCGATACTGGGAATTGCGTTCTTTAAATTGGAATGGAAAATTATTTGGTATTATGGGAATTCTGGGAATAAAGACGGTTTCTCCTGCACCGCAACCTGTTAAAATTTGAGCCTCGATTATATTTTGTTGCAACTGGGTTACTTTTAGCCAAGTTCCATTGCAAAGATGTGGTGGTTTTAAATTTCGGAGCAGAATAATAATCAGAAAGCTTCGAACTGCTAAGCTATCGGGAGTCACACGTGTTATTGTGAGTCAACCATAAAAGATAGATATATGCTGTCGTGGGATATTTTTTGTATAATTTTAAGGAGAACATTTCCGTCATAAATGATTTCTGTGTAGCTTTAACCATTAAGGTTGCACTCGCGACGGAAGCTTAAAAAGTGGAGTAATTTCTCCCGTTTTCCCAACATTTCCCTTCACTGCTCTGCTCCTATTGATTTTAGCGTGATGAAAAGTATACTATAACCAGCTCAGGAGTATGAAAAATAATTGTACCAAGTTTCGTTAAAATCCGTCGAGTAGTTTTTGTTTCTATAACGGTTATACAGACAGACAGACAGACAGACAGACAGACAGACAGACAGACAGACAAAAATTTTACTGATTGCATTTTTGGCATCAGTATCGATCCCTAATCACCCCCTGATAGTTATTTTGTAAATATATTTCATGTACAGAATTGAACTCTCTACAGATTTATTATAAGTATAGATGAAAATCTGGTGAACTAAAATATGAGGAATTTTTAAAAGTCATAGAACAAAAGTTGTTGATTATGATGTTAGTAACATCTTCCTGAGAGGTTTTTGGTGTTTTACAATTAACCCTGTATATTATATATTAATAAAATTCATAGAAAGGGGGTTATGAAAACTCTGCTTCCACTATTTGTTTTGAAAATATCCCGCAACTTTCTCTTAAACGCATATTGACTGGTGGCCGTCCTGATACGAGTATCAAGAGGTAGTTCATTCCACAGAAGAATAGAGTGTATAATATAATCATCTGCGTAGCCTTTTTCCAATTATGCTGGGATTAGCTTCCTGTTCGATACTCATCGAACACATCATCATCAGCAGTTTTGGCTCAAGTAGGTCACGCTGCGGCACCAGCGAACAGCGCGATCTACGCGAACCAGTGCGCGATCGACCGGCATACTTATAGCACTCATTATCATCATTAGCATTAATTAGCGTATAGTGTCGGAATAAACTTATCTAAAATCTTACCTTTGACTTATCATTTAGCACCCGTAATATCTAGCAGCTCGAACATTACCGTTCATATTGGACCTTCGAACCGTCAAGGACTCCGCGACCGCGATAAATCGTAACGCGCAGTGTTTGTACAATTCCAGCAGCCTGTGGGTTGCCGCGAACTAAACTTAGACTAGGCGTGAGTTCAGAGTGATCTACATCCACCGTGGGGAGCTACGCGCGAAGCAACAAGAGCGAGCCAGCCGCTCGCGTATCCAGCAGCATTGCAGCAACAGCCGCATTACTTGTAACAGCAACAACCGTAGAACTAGCGGTTTTCAAGTAAGAACGTTCCATATTTTCTGTCTCACTTTAATCTGAAAGCAGCACAATGGAGACTTTATACTTCCAACAAACTGAATTAGCAGAGAGCATTGCCAAGGTCCTTATTAATTTCAATAAGGATGGCAAACAGCGTAAGACCATCGACTACTGTAAAAAGAGGCTAGATCTTTTAGACTCGTATTGGAGAGAGTATCAGCTAAATAACGAAAAACTTTTGTCTTTCGAAAAAAGAGGTCATATGTACTTCGTCAATTCGGAGTTCGAGCGAACAATGGAGTCTTATAAAGCAGCAAAAGACGCCATATCCGAATATTATGAAGAGTTATGTAATAAAGCAAAACAGCCAGCATTCTCTGATCAAGAAGAAAACCCTTCATATCAGCAAGCAGCAGCAGCAGCAGGTCCTTCGGGGGGCAGATCCTTACAGAAACAGGATAACTTGACGCCCTCACCATCCTCCAGGCCCGCGCGCGCTAGTGTCGAGGAGTCTGGAGGTACCTTTAGTAAGCTAGATGACATGCTACGCAAGCAAAATATCAATTTCAAAGCATTCGCAAGAACCGTAGAGACCATAGATGTCGAGTCCTTGTGTGACAAATGGGAATTTGAAGACGCCTTGCGATTATTACAAACTCGGTGGACAGCCATAGATAACAGCCATTGGGAACTAATGATGGAGTTGGAAGATGACGAGCAGTACGAATTAAGCTACACTAAACAGGAGCGTACGTACAACGGCTTGAGAAAGGCTATCAGTTCCAAGATGTGGGCAACGTCGTATCGTGACAAGTCCACACCAAAAATGGAAATTCCTATATTCTCAGGCAACTATCTACAGTGGGTATCCTTCAAGGATCTTTTCGATGAAGCAATCCACAACAATCCTTCTCTGTCAAATGCACAAAAGATGCAGTTCCTGAAGAGTAAGATTAAAGGAGAAGCTGAGCGTTTGATCCAACATCTCCCGATAAGCACGGATAACACCTGTTGGGAGATCTTGACTCACAGATTTAATAACAAAAAACAGATATTTATGTCCCATATAAATTCCTTTTATAATCTTGCCAATATACAGCAGCAGTCGTACACAGCCATAAAACGACTTCATGACGTCACCTTAGAGAGTCTTCACGCCATAAAGAACCTAGGCGTAGATATTACGACATGGGATCCTCTTCTTGTCTATATACTAGCACAAAAATTGGATAGTGAGTCTTATTCCGAGTACATAGAGTCGTTGAAGAATTCGCGTGAGCTTCCTGTACTTCAAGACTTTTTGGACTTCTTAGAGAACAAGTTCACTGTCCTAGAGTCATCTCGGCGACGTCAAGATGGGACACCTAAGACAGTTTCATCTCAATCATCTAATCTTTCATCAAATTTTAATCGAAAAAATAATTATAAATTGAGCAATGAATCTAAAAATACCAGGAAACTGGAAATTGCGACATCAATGCATGTGTCTGAGTCACTAAATAAATGCCCTCATTGTTCGTCAAAACATAATTTAATAAATTGCAAAAATTTATGGAAGCGCCAATTGAGCAGAAAATAAAATTAGTTAAACAATAAAATTATTGCATAAATTGTGTTTTCGATCACAATGGCGCAAAATGCTACTCGACAAAAAGATGTCATAAGTGCAATGACGAGCATCATACGATTTTGCATGAATATTTCGCAACACAATCAAAGTCTAACAACTTTACCGAGATTGCAAAGGAAAAAGGCGAAAACAGCAAAAGTATACGCGCTTCTCAGCAAGAGGCATCGGAGATTTTATTAGCTACAGCACTCGTGAAGGTCACAGCAGCCGACAGGACCCAGCACGTGATGCGAGCACTGATCGATCAGGGTTCACAAGTTTCCGTGATCAGCGAGAAAGCAGCACAGCAGCTAGGATTAAAGCGAAAACCTTGCAAAGGGGCTATTTTTGGAGTTGGCGAGCGTGAAAGTACCTACAAAGGAAAACTAACGATCGTTTGTCAATCGACTTATACCGATTTTAAATTTTCTACTGATGTTTTAATAATGAACAGCTTAGTAAAAAATCTGCCAAATGAGACGTTTACAAAGCCATCATGGCAACATACTGCTCATCTCTGTTTAGCGGACCCAGATTATAACATCAGTCGTCTAGTGGATCTTCTCTTAGGAGCGGAAGTCTATGCCAATATCCTGTTAGAGGGATTAATTCGCGGACGAACGTCCTCGGAACCGCTAGCACAGCAAACTCATTTGGGATGGTTGCTATGCGGTGGCAATGCGAGCACTTCATTTCAATCAACGTAATCTTGAATAACGTTGAGGATATCCAACAATTCTGGAAAATTGAAGACATTCAAGAACAGAATTCTATGTCTGTAGAAGATCAGGAATGCCTAGATTTTTATGAAACTACGACGAAACGTCTAGAAAATGGTCGTTATGTAGTAAGGTTACCTATGAAGCCAGGATGGGAAGAGAAGCTGGGATCTTCGAAAGAGATAGCGATAGCACAATTTAAAAATCTAGAACGTAAGTTTAGCAAGAACGAAGATCTAGCGAAGCAATACAAGCAATTTATCCGCGAATATGAGCAGCTGCAACACATGAAGTTAGCGATTTCTAACAGCAAACAGAAGGTGGAAATAGAATGTTTCTTTCCTCATCATGCGGTACATAGAGCGGAATCTAGCACTACAAAATTGCGCGTAGTGTTCAACGCATCGGCTAAGACTACTTCGGCGGAATTGCTTACAAAACTCATGGCAAAAATTGTCATAAGCATCAACAGCTTAGCCATCGTGATATATGGTTGGAGTGATTCTAAGGTAACTCTTAGTTGGATTCAAGGTTCACCGGAGCGCTGGAAGCCTTTTGTATCGAACAAAGTGAAGAAAATTACTGGTATTATGCCGCCAAACACTTGGTATTATATAAACACCAAAGAAAATCCAGCTGATGCAGCGAGTAGGGGCCTGACGACCTACAATTGCTAGAACAAGCATTGTGGTGGCAAGGACCGACCTTTTTATCATCACCTCATTTCAAACCTAAAGAACAAACGAAATCGCTACTGACGAAGAGACGAAAAAGTATGTAAACGTAGCTCAGAATCTTATCGTAGATAGCAGCATAGTTAACGATCTATTACATCGTTACAGCTCATTTACAAAAATAACACGCATTTTAGCCTGGATACGGCGGGCTTTGACACCTGTTGTTAGTAAACAAAAAACGAAGCATCTCACTTTACACGAGCTTAGATCAGCAAAACTTACAATAATAAAATACGTTCAGCGCGCTGTGTTTAAACCAGATATTGAACGCTTATTGCAAAACCAGGAAGTAAAATCCGACAGCAAGCTACTCAACCTTAATCCATACTTAGATCAAGACGGAATTTTTAGAGCGAAGGGAAGACTCAGGCACGCAAACATAAGCTCAGAAATGAAGTATCCAATCATCATTCCATATAGCAGCCGGCTGACTGAGCTTCTTATCGCTCAAGCTCATGAGCTCACATTTCACGGAGGAGCTCGGCTTACCATGTCCTTTCTAAGACAAAAGTATTGGATAATAAAAGGAAATCGAGCCGTCAAAACACAACTTCACAGATGTGTTACCTGTAGAAAACAAGAACCCAGGAAATTACAGCAGATTATGGGAGATTTACCTGATTTCCGCACCAATCCAGCTCCAGCATTTTATCACACGGGGGTAGACTACACGGGCTTCATATCTGTGAAAGCTAATAAAGGACGTGGAATAAAAACCACGAAAGGATACGTGGCTTTGTTTATCTGCATGGTCACGAAAGCAGTGTACATAGAATTGGTTTCGGACTTGAGCAGCGCTTCTTTTATAGCAGCATTGAGAAGAATGTCAGCGCGACGAGGAGCTCCGAAACATATGTACTCTGACAATGGCACTAACTTCGTGGGAGCCAACAAAATCATGCAAGAAGAGTACGAGCAGCTAAAGCAAGTTTTCGGTGATTCATTTTATAAGGAGATAGCGGAAATGGATATAGAATGGCACTGGAACTGTCCTTCCTGGCCTAGTGCAGGAGGAATATGGGAAAGATCGATACGAAGTCTTAAACAACACCTCAAAAGAGTTGTAGCGGACCAAGCATTGACGTTTGAAGAACATAGCACCATGTTAGCGCAAATAGAAGCGGGTCTCAATTCTAGACCTCTGTGTCCGATATCTGAATACATAGACGACTTAGATTTCTTAACACCCGCGCACTTCCTAACTGGTAGAGCAGGTCTGACCGTGATTGAAACAGCCAACGACGCTAGGACTAGGTGGCACTTAACGAACAAGATTTTTCAAGACCTTTGGAGAAGATGGAAAATTGAATATCTTAGCCAATTATCTGTTCGGAACAAGTGGCTAAAACCAAAGAGCAACATTAAGATAGGTAATATGGTGACCATCCACGATGATAATTTTCCTTCTGGAAAATGGCCAGTGGGGAGAGTCGTTGAGGTGCACCAAGGAAATGACGGATTTGTAAGGGTTGTGACATTAAAGACAAAGAACGGTTTAATAAAGCGACCTATCATCAAATTGTCCGTCTTACCAATCGAGGCAGACGAAGAGCAGAGCAATAAAGCCAAAACTAAAATCACAAAGGATGAAACGTTAGCGAGTAAAGCCTCGTAATTTCATTAACGTCGTTTTATCATTAATATTTTTTATGAGTATCTCGAGCAGCAGCGAAGCATCGAACCACATT
The DNA here is from genome assembly GCA_943138885.2 of Tholera decimalis. NCBI lineage: Eukaryota > Metazoa > Arthropoda > Insecta > Lepidoptera > Noctuidae > Tholera > Tholera decimalis. The sequence goes on from OW964570.2 coordinate 11,740,641, forward strand.
ACCCAATTTAGTGGTAATCAATCCTTATACTACGATCCGACAGGTAAATTGAATATAATACGGGATCAATGGAAAATTGTGTCTTACTACGAGATGCAACCTTATTGGCAAGGTGATAAAGCAGTGAATACTTTCATCAAATACCTAGAGCAAACATGTACACAAATTAAAGAATCCAGCCATTGTAATATGATTTTATTACAAGTGCAGCATGATTATACCGAGCTTCAATATCGCAATCAGCTGCTGCTAAATCAGCATTTCGGAACTCGGTCAAGAACTCGACGCGGCCTTGTCAACGCAGTCGGCTCTATAGCTAATACTTTATTTGGAGTACTCGATCAAAGTTTCGCGGACAAATACCAACGTGATATTGAAATTATCAATAGCAACGAGAAGCACTTATTACAACTTTGGAAAAATCAAACATCTGTGGTAGAAGCTGAGTATAATGTTCTGAAACGAACTGAGAAGACCATTGATACTCAGTATAAGCTTATAAATAGACATCTAAACCTCTTAGATGAAGCAGCTAGGCAAGTGCAGATGCAAACTAAAAGCACGTCAACTTTACAAGAATTTACCTTAGCAGCCATGGCTACAACAAATATGATACAAAACTTAAAGCGTGTACAAGATACTTTAATTGACACTTTGACGGATATTTATCATAGTAAAATTAACATGCATCTACTTACTCCAGAGCAACTCAGCAACGAACTTCAAATCATTTCCGGTCAAATATCAAAACAACTTACTTTACCCATCAATAACATTCAGGCCGATTTATATGAAATCTACAAGCTACTAAAGATCAAGGCAAGAATGAGCAAAGAGTATTTTATTTTTGAGATCTCCGTACCACTCATTAGCAGAGACAGTTTCCAACTGTACCGCTTGATACCGGTACCTCTTCAGGTTGGAAATGACATGATCAGCATTATTCCAATCACCGATTATATAGCAACTAATCTGATGAGGGATGCTTATCTTGAAGTCAAGGACGACGATCTTCAAACTTGCAACTATCAGGATGCTAAAGCTACATCTGTCAGCTACGAGATCCAATCAAGCGTCTGGATCCAGATGAAAAGTTCTGCCAAACCGAAAAAATAGATACCTGCCAGCCTAAGAAAGAAACCTGCAAGAATATGTGGTTACAATTGCACGACCTATCGTCCTATCTATATTTTGCATGTGATACTTATTTATTTACGATCATATGTGACGCTGAAACCCGAGCGCGCCGAGTCAGCAAGGCCGGGCTCATTCAACTCGACAAAGAATGCATAGCTAAGGGCCGTGACATAACTCTTTATTCATATCAGCAGGGAAACAAGCTGACTTTAAAACCTGACCTCTTAATAGCAAATATAGCTCCAATACAGCACCATAATTTGGTAAATATTACACTGCCATTTCTCGAAACAACGACAGAGGATGCACAGATCAACAACACACTAACCCGTCTTGGCAATCAGATAGCCGCTATGAAGAAAGCAACTTTGGAAGAAGGGACAATAAATACGCATGATATACATCACTATGCCATATCATACGTATTGCTAGCAGCAATCGTCGTAGTGTTCCTGTGGTTCCTGTGGCAGCGAGGCAAGCAAGCCTCATCCAGGCCCGCGCGGGACCCGCAGACGCCGTGCGAGCCGGTGCCCGCACCAGCGCCTGTCGAGCCGCGCGCGGCGCCTATCAGCTGTGTGAGTGTTAGTGCAAGTGCGCGTAAGCCGTCCGTGCCCAAGCAAGGGATAAGTGTTTGTGGGATCAAACGGTGGTCCAGTTTACGAGTTAAAAAAGACAAATCAACGTCTTCTATCAGTAAAAGACAATCGGTCTTTACGGTAGATCTAGATAGAGATTAGCGATCATTTAGGATAAGAACATTCAGCATTGTATTAACATTCATAAGCAAACTACTGGTTCACCTATGTATTACTAACCCTCTTAATTGTACAATCATATCATCTCTTTTCCCGCATCCTCCCCTTGGGAGCATGTTCGATACTCATCGAACACATCATCATCAGCAGTTTTGGCTCAAGTAGGTCACGCTGCGGCACCAGCGGACAGCGATCTACGCGAACCAGTGCGCGATCGACCGGCATACTTGTAGCACTCATTATCATCATTAGCATTAATTAGCGTATAGTGTCGGAATAAACTTCTCTAAAATCTTACCTTTGACTTATCATTTAGCACCCGTAATATCTAGCAGCTGAGAGTATATTAGCGTTTTACATGTTAATTTAAATAACTACAAATTAATATAATTTTGTTATTTTTTGTAGCTGATTTACGTACTGGTACTGTAATGTTTAATGATTAAAGAACGTGATTTGATAATTATATTGTGTAATTACTCAAGTATATACCTACCTATACCTGACCGACCAAAAAGTAAATAAAAGGTAAGCACCCCTCGTCAAATAGTGTTTACTTATAGTAGAACATGTATAACATTAATTAGTATTTACCTAATACATTCCAAGTTTAGATTTTAAACTTTGATCTGGTGAACTGTTGACATACTAAGCAGTTGACATTATGAAGTGTTGAGATTTTGAATCGTTGGTCTTAAGCTTTGGTTTCCTAGGAAAGCGGTGCCGTCATATAGCGGCCGTAATATTACGGACGCAAAAAGGCGGCCGTCTTTACGGTGACGACATGTGGAAAGTTCCACGGCCGTTTTAACACAGTCTGCTTCATTGCTATCAATGAAACGTTCACGAAACCATCTGACACCGACAAGACGGCCGTCGTGCAAATGGCGGCACCGCTTTTTGACGTTACGGTGTCAGTTAACGCTCTCTAGGAAACCGCGCCATTTTGTTTACATTGACAACGTTCTAGTGACGTCATTCATCGCTGTATTACGGCCGCTATATGACGGCACCGCTATCCTAGGAAACCAAAGCTTAACGGTGTTGATGTTTTAACTGCTGATATTATGGCTGTTGATCTTAAGTATCAATCCCCTGTCTGACCTCCACAACGCATTAGGTGGGTAACACGACATCCCTTGGCTAGATAAGTGTCAGAAAATTTGTCTTTGACCGCCCGTAACGACTGTCAAACATGTTCAAATGACAGCCGGGAGCAACCGCATAACGTGCCTCGGACACGAGGGTATCACACCGCCAAATTCCAAATTCCAGAAATTAGCAGCAATTCAGAAATTTCTTTAAAAAAACCCAATAGAACTTTTTGCCCCGGGAATCGAACCCAATACCTCAAGCTCGGGAAGTAATTTTAATTATTTTATTAAATTCGCTTTGTCCCCTTTAACGGGGACATAGACCACGGGGACAACGGGGATACACCGCGTTTGCGACCACGTAACCAACGAGGTAGTCAGGGACAATATAGGTTTACTATAAAACTTTTGTGTACCAATAAAGACGACGATTAGTACGTCAAAAAATCTGTCATCCTTTAAAGAAATCTTGACTACCGATGCTTCGTTCGCAATGATAATAACACGATTGGGTTAGTTACTTGAAACATTTTGTTTTTAATTCGGGATGAGGCCACTCTTGACCTCAATCTCGCCTGATGTTAAGCGATAGATGAGGTCTACGATGGAACGAGCGAACCCAGAAGATGCCTGTTCACTCTTGCTTTAAAGGCTGAAAGGTCATAAGTGGCAGGGAACACAGAAGCCGGCAGAGTGCCTCAACGCCCACAACTTGGCTGTACATACAATAAATGTGGAAGCAAAACACTTGGTGCAACATGACGGTACATCAACCAAGTGCGGATGGTACCCAGCATTGCGTCTGATAGTCCTGTAGTGAAAGAGAGATGGAGGGATCAGGTCATGGAGCTCCTGCGCACACTCCCCGTAGAGTACAATTTGTAGAAAACAGACAGAGAAGCAAAGTTTCGTCGATGAGTCAGGCGGTAAAGCTTGTCCACTGGCGCCTCGTCGCTTATAATTATTTTGGTTCTGCACTCGAACGAGTCCAGTACAGCAAGTTGGTATTTTGCAGAGCCATCCCACAAGTGACAGCAATACTCCACGCAGGAACGGACCTGTGCTTTATATAGACTCAGAAGCTGGTACCGCTTCACCTTGTGTAGGATACCCAGCGTTTTTGCTGCAGTCCTAGCTCTGGACTCAAACTTTTCCTTTCCTTGAACTTTTTTCTTTCTGAATGAATAAATGTTAAATACTATCTACTACGTTATATATTTTTTAATCTACCAAACTAGTAATATATTATGATTATACACAAAATTAAACTAATACCAACGCCATTCTTAATTTTTTTTTTTAACGGCGGGAAATCCTCATGGACTACCTCCGCCTGGGGAATGGCGGAGGGGCGTGCCGGATTCTTACCGGCTAAAACCACCCCGGTGTCTCCTCACACGTGCGCGGGGGGCCGCGGGAAACCTAATTCTTCCGCAGCCCCGCACTAGTGCTGGCCGGGTCTGTCCCAGCCTCGCCTCCTGCACGGGGTAGTGAGGTGTTGAACTACCCCGTGCATCGCCTCAGAGGCGCGCGCCAACACCCGCGTGCGCCTGCGACTCGGGTCCATCGAATAGGGGGCGGGGGACTTCACCAAGTCCCTAGCCCCTGGACCCATTCATGGGGGCTGGAAAAGGGCGTTGTTCGCCCTTCCCCTGCGCCCGGTGCGCCTTCTGCGGCCAGGAAAGGGAGTGGAGATCTCCCTCTCCCTTTCCGCAGTTTCCTTCTGCGACATCACGTCCTCGCAGAAGGACACCAGGACACCACCGCGTCCCACGACTCTGCGCTGCCGACCATACTCTGCACTACGGCCGGCAGCGACAGATCGCCTCCTACTTCATTTGTGAGGACACGGTGCTGCTCCTCCCAAGCTACACACTCGGCGAGCGTGTGTTGCGCCGTGTCCTCCCCGCGATGGATGATGGCGTGATGGATGTTGCACCGAGCGTCCGGCTCTCTGTCTATGCGGCACAGGTACTTGCCGAAGCAGCCGTGCCCCGACAGCACCTGTGTCACTCTAAAAGACAGGGAGCCGTGCCTTCTCCCGAGCCAGTCGTCGAGTACTGGCCGGATCGCCTCGACGGTAGCGAGGCCGGTGGTAGGGCGCAGAAGCCTCTGCCGCCATTCCGCCACCAAGACCTGACGGAGCTCCTCTCGGCGCAGCGCGATCTGCCGCTGCACCGGCCTCGAGCCCCGTGCCCGCTCTTCCTCGCGCCATCGATACAACGACGCGAGTACTTTCGCCTCTAGGTCCCAGGGCGGGGATCCGGCCAGGACGCAAGCCGCCTCGTAGGAAATCGTGCGGTACCCGCGGACGACTCTGACGGCCATCACCCTCTGCGGTTTGCGCAGAATGGCGAGAGTGCCGGCCGTCATATCCAGCGCCCACACAGGGGCCGCATACAGGGCCATGGACCGCACGATTCCTACGTACAACAGCCTACAGGTGGCGCTCGGGCCCCCAAGTTGGGAAGCAACGTTGAAAGCGCGCCCGCTGCGCCCATCAACTTGGGCACCAGCCGCCGGAAGTGGGGCCCGAATTCCCATAGGCTGTCGAGCACCAATCCCAGATACTTCATGGTGGACTCGACAGCTATCCGGGTCCCGCTGACCACGATGTGTGATCCCGGCGGCGGTGCCCGTCGAGGGCCATGAAACACCATGGCCTCTGACTTGTTCAGGGCCACCTCCAGGCCCAGGCGCCGGATGCGGTTCACCACCTGTGATACCGCAGCCGTGGCTAACAACGTCGCTTCCCTGTGCGAGCTCCCCCGGGCAGTTACGAGCGTGTCATCCGCATAACACGTCACGTCGGCGCCTGGCGGGAGTTCACCTCTCAGTACCCAGTCGTAGCCGATGTTCCACAGGGGCGGTCCCAAGACCGATCCCTGTGGAACACCGCACGACGTGAGGTGCCGACCAGCACCGTCACGTCCCCGATAGGTGACGCATCTACCCTCCAGGTAAGCTCCAACTGTACGGCGGAGGTAGGGAGGCACGCGATGGTATTTCAGGGCCTCCCGAATACAACTCCAGGGTAGGGTGTTGAATGCGTTGGAGATGTCTAAAGACACCGCCACCACCACCCCACCCCGGGACGTCGTCTCCTCCGCCAGGGCCCTCACGCACATGATGGCGTCTATGGTGGAGCGCCCCCGACGAAAACCGAATTGGTTGTCGTCCAGGTTCGGCCCCTCCCTGCACAAGTGGCTGACGAGGCGATCTGCGATGATACGCTCAAAAAGTCTGCCCGCCTCGTCAAGCAGCACTACGGGCCGATACGCGGACGGCGAGTCCGCGGGGCGCCCCTCCTTCCTGAGGAGGACCAGCCTCCCCTCCTTTCACACACTGGGAAACTGACCCTGCTCGAGGCATGCCGTTAGAAGCCTCCTCAGCTGGGGCTCTAGCTCCTTCAGAGCCAGGACGAGAGCTCGACCAAGCACTCCGTCGGGTCCGGGCGCTGTGTTCTTAGCCCGAAGTTGCGACACGGCCGCTCCCATCTCTGCTTGCGTCACCTCGGGGACATCGGTGCTCTCCTCTTCTTCTGGAGAGTCTGTGGCTGAGAGCGAAGCCATCGCCGGAGGAACGTGTCCCGGTCGCCCTGGGAAGAGGGCCAACACCACCGCCTCTAGCAACTGGGGTTCCATGCTTCGCGTCAGTGGAGGCGCCCAGGGACGCAACTATCTCCGTACCCAACGGTAGGGGCACCCCCACAGATCCCGATCCAGGGACCCCAGCAGCTCCTCCCTGGCGCGCGACTTTGAGTCGCCGATGGCCAGCCACAGAGTCTCCTTGGACGCGCGGTACACCTCATACAGCGCGTCCTCCTCGGCGGAATCCCGTCGACGTCGTCTCTGGTATCGGGTGTACCGGCGGCGAGCCGCAACGCATGCTACGCGCAATTGCGCGTCTCGGTGGTCCACCAGTACACCTGGCGCCTTGCGGACTGTTGGCGGACACGGGGCATAGACGCGTCGCAGATCTGCGTCATCGCCCCGCGAAACCACAGCGCCACCGCCTCGACGGCGACGGGGCCGTCCGACGTCGACTCCCAAGTCCAGGACTGGACTAATGCAGCTTCTTCGAGTAGTTCCCTGTCGATGCGCTTAAGCGCCCAACGCGGGCCGTCGTTAATCGGGGTTGTTGGATGGCGGCCGATCGCGGTCTGGGCAGAGACGTCGAACCGGATATACCGATGGTCCGACAGCGTCTCCACCTCCACGGCGACACGCCAGTCCCGGACTCGGCCGGCGACAGAGGGGCTAGCGAATGAGACGTCCACTATCAACCCGCCCCGCTGCCGCACGCACGTGTATTCCGAACCCCGATTCAGGACGACCAGACCGGTCGTCACCGCCCACTCTTCTAGCACCTCGCCCCGAGGGTCAGTGACCGGAGATCCCCACGCCAATGACTTGGCGTTGAGATCACCGAGCACCAGAATGGGACGAGGGTGATGGCGGCCTACGACAGCGCTCAACTCGACAAGGAAACCCTCAAAGTCGGCGAGACTCTTGTTGGGAGAGAAATACGCCCCCACAATGACGATGCCACCCGAGACCGCAGCAACCCAGCCGCGGCCCCGAGACGGGTCGGTCAGAGTCTCACCAATAATGGCCACCGAACCGTCAGCGCATCCCAGCCAGTTGTGACGGGCGGGGATGAAGTACGGTTCGGCGACCACAGCCACGTGAATCGACCACTGTGCCATGCTCTGGAGTAGGGCCAATATTAATGATGCGCGCTTCAAGCTCATGAAGGAAACCGAGGGCACTAAAACCTGGAAGTGCCTAGCCTGTTACTGTAAAATACTAAAGCGAGGAAACACTAACACACCTATACGCTCACGAGAAAATGACTCAAGCCTGATAACTTCACCACCGGAAACAAATAATGTCACAATTAGGAGAACAACGAAACCTTTGAACGACACCATAAGTTCCCTGGATCTCAGTATATTGGGTGACACAATGTGCATGCAAGAAGCAGGAAAAACTACTGGTTCTATTGTACAAACGGAACTAACACTACAGAACCTGGGTGAAATGATTTCACTTCGCTTAAAAGAAAATAATAGGTCAATCATTTCCGAACTACAAAATACTATCCAAATAGAATTGAAAAAAGCCATCTCTAAGTTGAGAGATGATTTTGAACGTGAAATAAGTTCCTTACACAAGCAAAATGAACAGAGGATAATGGACATCCAACATGCAAACTCGGAAATCGAAAATCTAAGAGCCGAAAACGAAAAATTAAAAACCGAAATAGAAAGTTTAAAGATACTAACAAACGCTAATAACACATATTGTACTGAAAGCTATTCTAAGAAAATTGTGTTATATGGTTTTGATGAATACTTCCAGGAGCCTACAGATAACCTACACATCAGGTTGATAAATTTATTTCGCGAAATAATGAATGTTAATCTAGTAGGCTATGATCACGACTGCAATAGGCCAGCCAACGGTAACTGGGGTGTCCTAAACTTGTCCACGCTACGTGGAGACTACCGTTGCTTTTCAAAACTATAAACAAGGTTACACAAAGGCCTACCTCTACTAGGCTTCGGCCTACAACCATTTGATCCAAAAATTACAAATAACACTCACCTGAGCTGTAGACGGCAACCCGGATCTGTTTGATCACGTCCAAAGTGTGTATGTATGTGATATGAGGTGAGTAATTGTAACGTGTGATGTAAGTTACGGGTTCTAGGACGGTCACAAGGCGTCGATCTCCAGATGGCGCGGTCCTGACCAGCATCACACCTAACTCGTTTCCAGCAAGCGCGCGCTACGCGTGGTAGGCAATAAGGCGATGTGTTCCGAGAAATATCACTGGATTCTTGTTAATCCGAGATTACAAAGTTCAATCAATCACTGAACACAATTAATCTGTTCATATCTCGTGAGATCCAATTCGATTTCCAACAAATTCCGCGTGCCAGCCCGACCGACGACAAGGCGGCGTATGATTCAACAATATCCCGGGGTTTTCGGCAAATGGGGAATACACAATTATATATTAACTCAACAGGTCCGCCGCGGACGACATTTTTTTCCAAGCGCAAGGTCTATCTGTCAAGTCAAGTAATGTCAAGATCAAATTCTTTATGTCAAAAGGGTGCGTTCTGTTTCACGTCGGACCGAACATCTACCCCCCCCGGACGGGCCTACCCGTCCGCTAATCAATTGGAAGTCTTGACAAGGTTGCAAATTCAACACAGCTTCAATGCGGCCAAATACCGTAGCTAGTTCATTAAAGGTGAGAACGGTGTCTCCCAACAATCTCCGCCAGCGTCCCTTTGCCGCTTTCACCGCGGCCCCAAAAATACCCCCCCAATGGGGGGCAGGCTGGCGGGTCAAACCACCAAGTGACCCCTCGGCGGGCCAAACTATTACCAATGTCAACCTGGTTCTCAGTAAGGAAGGCGTATACCTCCTTCAAATAGTTACTTGTACCCTTGTAATTCGTACCGCAATCAGACCCCATCAACGAAGGTAACCCACGGCGAGACACAAATCTTTCCAAAGTCGCCTCAAAGGCCTCTGTCGAGAGGGAGGTTACCAGCTCCAAATGTACTGCCTTGGTTGACAGGCAGACAAACACACAGATAAGCCCTAACAATCTTGCTATTACGAAGGGTGGACGTCTTCAACAAAGGGGGACCAACAAAATCCGTTACGACGCCAGCAAAGGGCCTCGCCTCTTTGACGCGATCAGCCGACAAAATCCAAATTTCTCGCTGCAGAATGGCCAACAGCGCCTTGCAACCGGCATGCGAGTTCTTAACGTGACGATCAGTCACCAACAATTGAACCAAGTGGCCCTCCTTGGGCAACAAAAGGGGGTGACGGGCCCCATAAGGAAGGCTAGAGTGCCTCAACCGTCCTTCAACAGGGTTTCCCGAAGTGGCTCGTCCCAACCAAGTTCAGTTATAACAAGGGCAGGAGCACCAATTTTAGGGTAAGGACAACTCACAAGGGTGATTTCAAACCAGGTCCTTCCCTCAACAGTGGTGTCAGCCGGTTCGCCAATTCCCCAAATCTTGCCTGAATGGTCGTTCACCTTCAGGCCAACCTGTCCCGCTAACCAAGAAGACAAAAGGCAACCCCGGACTCCCGTCTCCAAAATGGCACAGACCACAATCGAGTCACCCAAGGGTCCCCAGACCGTGACCGAGGCCGTTGGCAACAAAACCGTCTTGATCGGGGGGTTCCTTTAGCGGGGCAGGCGTCAATCTCTTAGTGATGCCTGGGCGGCGACCGATCGCCGCTTCCAGGCTGCCTTCGTTCACGACGAGGCCAACAATCAAAATATTCGTCTGCGCGGTGTCCCGAGCCGCTCGCCATCACTGGAGGGGCATATCCCACCGGATGCCCGAATGGCGGAGGGCGCGACTCCAGCCGGGGACGTTCCGCCAACGGAGGGGAAAGGCAGCGGCGCCGACCCGGCCACTGCTGCCTAGCAGCCAATGCGCGTTCTCCCTGACGAGGGAAGACCAAATGGCGCTCGTGGGGCTCCCGTTCAACTTGCGCGGGGGGTGGAGTGCGGCGTACAGAATCGCGGGTCTCAGCCCGGTGCTCGTCTCCGGGGTACCCCCCCTTGCGCGAACCCCCCTCAGAAGCTGGTCTGCTGGAGCGGTTCGCGTTGGCGCACAAAATCTCCAAGTGGGACCCTTCACAAATTCTACACGGGCGGGGGTCGGGGCAGTCCCGATGGAAGTGGGCCCCCAAGCACGAAAAGCACAAACGGCGTGCGTTGACAATACGGCGGCGGGCACTTACGTGCAAATTCAAAAAATCCGGGCAACGCGCCATGACATGCCCCGTTGCCTTACAAAAGTCACAATGATGAGGACTCCGGGCACCATCAAAACGGGGGGCGGGGCGATCATCAACAGGCCCCCTAGCCCGAGGACTCCGGGCGCCAGCAAAACGGGGGGCGGGGCGATCATCAACAGGCCCCCTAGCCCGAGGACTCCGGGCGCCAGCAAAACGGGGGGCGGGGCGATCATCAACAGGCCCCCTAGCCCGAGGACTCCGGGCGCCAGCCAAACGGGGGGCGGGGGGAACATCAACAGGCCCCCGAGCCCTAGTCCGTCCCTGGTCTCTGGGCTGAGAAGGTAGTGGGGGTGACCCCGTGGCGCCACGAGTGTTATCCGCAAACCGACACTCGTCTTCCAAAAATTTGAGGAGGTCGTCAAAGGGGGGAAGATGGGTGGCACTATCCCCACCATACTTCTGCTCAAAACGTGACCTCAACTCCGCGGGGAGCAACTGCAGCACTATGTGCACCAACAAGTAGGACCAATGTTCCACCGGTAACTCCAAGCGTCTCAAAGCGTTGGTTGCTGAAACCAACGGGTTCAGCAAGTCAGTGCGCAACGTCGACGTGCTGACAATGGCCGGTAGCCCCAAAATCTGGTCGATGTGCACATCAGCCAGGCAGCGCTTGTTCTGATACCGTCGGGAGAGAAGCTCCAGAGCGGTCGGGTAAGAGGAATCCGTCACCGGCAAGTGCTGCACCAAGGCTCTGGCTTCGCCCTCCAGGACAGACAATAAATAGGCCAGCTTCTGGGCAGGTCCGAGGTCCGAGCGTGCATCGACAAGACTCTCAAAGAGATCTAGGAAGCCCAGCCAGTGGTCCAAGCGACCGTCAAAATGTGGCAGCTCCAGGGTGGGCAGCCTACTCAATAGTCCAGGGCCTGCAACAACAGGGGTCTGCGGCTTGGCCGCATCAGGCACCCGGCTCTTCAAAATTTCCCGCGCTCGTAGACATATGACATCCCCCAGGTGGATAATCTGGTCATAGTCACCCAAAATCTTATCGCGGGCTGTCTGATCCATCACCCCCAAATCCACGTCCATGATGTACTCGTTGAAGCGTGTGAGCGCAGCATCAGCTGACTTGATCCTCTCAATCACTTGCCCATACCGAGCAAGGGTGAGCTCTTCCAATTCCACACGCTCAACAGTTGCAGCTGCCGATATGAACCATCTCAACTGTGAGGTCAATCCCGCAGCAGCCTCCCTGACTGCCCTTAATGAGGCCATTGCAACAATCAAATATTAATACAAAACAACAATCAACAACCAACAATCAAATATTAAACAAACAGCAATGACTTGTTAGCCGGCCAAATAATTTCAACAAATAAAAATTCAAATTCAATTATTTCAAGTCCAAATCCGACCCTGTACTTATTCCAAGTATGAGTCTAGCTTGGTACAGATGGCTAGTTACAAAATAAATAACAATTCAATGTATAATACAATGCTGGATCAACCTCAAATAAATATCAAGAAGCACAACAATTGACTGTATAATATTGAGCCGGAGAATCTTTAACAAAAATCCAATAATTACTATAAATGCAATAACCAATACACACAATTCAAGTCCTATTATCATTTAGATAACCTTCAAATTCAGATCAATGACATTCAATTATTAATTGCAACAAATACCAAATTATGTACCAAATTATACCAATAATTCCTAATTTCACAAATAAATCCTACCTGTCAATGCAATGAAAGGGGCTACAGTACAAATTACAAATACAACTTCAATTGATTCAACTTCAATTAGATAGCCCGGATGACATGGTAATATATTCAAAACTTATTAAGTTATAAGTTGTGTTAAGTAATCAAACCAAAGTTACTTTCAAAACTTCCAATTAAACCAGTGGATCTTACATTATAAGAGCCACGCCTATACCAGAATGAATCAGTGGATCTTATAAGAGCCACGCCTGCTACCAATTTGTTCAAGACTGCAATAGGCCAGCCAACGGTAACTGGGGTGTCCTAAACTTGTCCACGAGTACGTGGAGCGTACCGTTGCTTTTCAAACAAGGTTACACAATGGCCTACCTCTACTAGGCTTCGGCCTACAACCATTTGATCCAAAAATTACAAATAACACTCACCTGAGCTGTAGACGGCAACCCGGATCTGTTTGATCACGTCCAAGGTGTGTATGTATGTGATATGAGGTGAGTAATTGTAACGTGTGATGTAAGTTACGGGTTGTAGGACGGTCACAAGGCGTCGATCTCCAGATGGCGCGGTCCTGACCAGCATCACACCTAACTCGTTTCCAGCAAGCGCGCGCTACGCGTGGTAGGCAATAAGGCGATGTGTTCCGAGAAATATCACTGGATTCTTGTTAATCCGAGATTACAAAGTTCAATCAATCACTGAACACAATTAATCTGTTCATATCTCGTGAGATCCAATTCGATTTCCAACAAATTCCGCGTGCCACGAGGTGACGCAATACGGCGTATGATTCAACAATATCCCGGGGTTTTCGGCAAGTGGGGATTTCACCTTCAAACAACAAATAATTCGCGACCCAATTATCGGTCTCAACAGGCGAATCCAACGATATTTTACCAATTATATTAACTCAACAGGTCCCAAAAAGCGGACGACATTTTTCAAGCGCAAGGTCTATCTGTCAAGTCAAGTAATGTCAAGATCAAATTCTTTATGTCAAAAGGGTGCGTTCTGTTTCACGTCGGACCGAACAGGCTACATAGAAGACACGTACAGGATTGGCAAAAGAAGCTCGAAAAACCGTCCATTAGTGATAGAGCTATTAAGCAAAAGGATGGTAGCGTATATTAAAGAAAACAGTCACGTATTTCAGGGAACTAGATTATTTTTATCACAATTTTTAGATCCTAACGCACGAAGAGAAAGGAAATTATTGCGGGAAGAAATGCTGAAAGCACGGAAACAAGGACAACACGCAATAATCCGCGATAATAAACTTTTTATTGATGGAGCAATAACAAATATAACACACAAGATACCTAATTACCACATGGATACAATCAAATTTAACACACAAGAAGGCCTATTAACTTCTCAAATCAACAACAGTTTTTTTCGAAACCACACCTACTCAGAAGACAGAACCAGAAAGTTTCGTAAACAAAGACCTACAATTTAAAATATTATTTCAAAATATTCAAAGCCTCTCCAACAAACAACACATACTAGAAGCCTTCCTCCAAAAAACCCCAAAATACAATGCTATGTGTGTATCGGAAACTTGGCTATCAAAAGAAAGACTGGAATTAATACATTTTAGCGGCTACAAGGTTGCGGCTTCATTCTGTCGGGAATCCCGCACAGGGGGCGGCGTCTGTATTCTTTTACAAGAACACATTGAATGCATAGCGCGAAGTGATATTTCAGACATGTCAATTGAGTATGTCATAGAAGTGTGTGCAATAGAGTTACAAATAGAGAATTTACTATTAATAATAATTTACTGGAATAGAAGAGAGGAAGCTATATTTTATAAACAATTAAAACAGTTATTGGATTACATTACTAAAAAATACTTTAGATTAAATATTGTTATAGGAGGAGATTTTAATGTAAATATATTAGAAAATAGTTTAAAAACTAACCAATTTTTAGATCTCATGTTAGAATATAAGTTTAAACAACACATAAAAGAACCAACACGAGTAACACAAACCACCTCTACGTGCCTCGATTTAATATTCACAAATTTTAATGTTACGTCACATACAACCGTGGAAGAGTTAGGTTTCTCTGATCATAGCAGTACTATTATACATTTGACCGTACCCCAAAAATCTAAACAAATAGTGTGGTATGTTGAAAAAAGGCTTTTTAAAAACAAAAACATGCAACAATTCAAATCCAAATTGAAAGAAATAAACTGGAACGATATAATAAAACGCGAAAAGGACATAAATGAAAACTATGAATTATTCAACAATACACTTACCAGCATACTAGACCAATGTATACCAAAAACAAAACTAAAGTTAAAAACAAATTATAAAAAATATTGGCTTACTAAAGGAATCAAAATTTCATGTAAAAATAAAAGACTAGAAAAAATACTCTTACTTAAAACAAATAACTCTTTAATTAAAAAAAATTACAAAATGTATGAAAAAACTTTAAAAATAATTGTAAATAAAGCTAAAAAACTACAATATATAAATAGATTAGTAAAATCTAATAATAAAGTAAAAACCATGTGGAAAATTATAAACGAAAGGACGAATAAAAATGTAAAAAAATACAAAAGCAATGTGACGCTACAAATAAATGATAATATTGTCTCGGAACCTAAGCAAATTGCAAATATATTTAATAACTTTTTTGCGTCTATCGGAAAAAGGAATGCCAATCCCCCCGGCAAGGAGCCGAGTGGCACGTCAGTGCTCAATCCCACACTAAACACATTATTTCTAAGCGCAGTAGATCCTGGTGAAATAAATTTGTTATTAAGAAGCCTTAAAAACAAAAATAGTCACGGAATCGACGAAATGCCACCAACTTTAGTGAGACAGTGTGCCAATGAGCTTACCCTGCCATTTTACTTGCTTGTAAATCAGTCTTTTGAGGAAGGTAGGTTTCCGAACTACCTTAAGAAAGCTATAATAAAACCAGTTCCCAAAAAAAAATCAAAAACTGATCCCACTAATTACCGTCCTATAGCACTTTTACCTACCGCCTCAAAGATATTTGAAAAAGCGATGTGTAACCGTGTTTATTCGTTCTGTGAAAAATACGACATTTTTAACGAGTCACAAAATGGTTTCCGGAAAAAACGTTCTACAGTTCTAGCGGTGTATAAGTTTATTCAGGAAGCAATTAATCTAATTAACAAGAAAAAATACTCAGTAGGGATACTGTTAGATATGACAAAGGCTTACGATAAAGTGCAATATGATATCTTACTTAATAAGCTACAAGGAATAGGGATCCGTGGAAAATCTCTCGAATGGTTTAAGTCTTACTTAGAAAATAGAGAACACCAGGTCGAGATTGAATACTACAACGAAAATACAAAGTCAATAGAATATATTCGATCGGAGAGTAATAAAATTAACGCCTCCATCCCCCAAGGAAGTGTTATTGGCTGCCTATTATTTATAATTTATATAAACGACCTCCCAAAAATCATAAATGAGTCATGTGTTCTATTCGCTGATGATCTCTCAATACTTACTTCATGCCAAAACAATATTAACTTAACGGAAGCACTTACAAACACACTTAACAAAATAATAACTTGGATGGATGAACACAACCTCGAAATTAACTTTAAAAAAACTAAAATCATGTCCTTCCACCCGCGTCAAAAAGCTCCTTTAGACATAAAATTCATCTATAACGACATAAGAATAGAAACAGTCCAAGAATTCAATCTACTCGGCCTATCGATAGATACAAATTTAAACTGGGAATCGCACATTAAAAAAATTCGGTCCAAATTATCAAAATTTGCTTATGCCCTTCGTGAAATTAAAAAAACTACAAATCTCCACACTGCTCTGGTTACATATTATGCTTACGCATACGCATGGTTAAGTTATGGCGTAATACTATGGGGAAACAGTACACATGCACCAACACTTTTCACACTACAAAAACGACTCATCAGAATACTGGTAAACATAGAGAACACAGACAGCTGCAAACCTTACTTCCAAGAACACAAACTTTTAACCCTTCCCTGTATTTACATCTTGGAAATATGCAAATTCGTTAGACACAACCAACACTTATTTACTACACGAGAACACATACAATCTCAATATACACTACGACACAAAAATAGGCTTAACTTACCTGGGGGCTCTAAACTGAAATTACACTCCACAAGCAAAGGTGCTTGTGCCCAGGTAAGTTAATTTATTGTATATTTTTACTGACATTACTAAGGAGTAATGTCAGTAAAAATATACAATAAATTGCCAGATATAATTAAAAATGAACAAAAATATAATATATTTATGAATAAATTAAAACAATTTCTCACCTATAAATGTTATTATGATGTAAATGAATATTTCAGTGATAAATAAAATAAATGTATAAAATATAATATCTTAAAAATGTATAGAACCTATGTAGGAGTAGTTTAAGTTATAAACATATACACATTTTATTTATAATAATTGTTGTAGCGTTGTAGTCGATTAAACTAGAAGTCGACTACCACACTAATCTCTAATGTCTATGGTTTCACGGAGTGACAACACTTATGCAGTGACCGTCTGGCTATAAATTCTAACCTCCGGTAGGCTTAGTTCTTTTCTCGCCGCCTACTGTTGCAAGTAACTTATATAGAAACCGCTCTGTGCCAAGGGTAAGTGCTCATTGTGTCTGCCATTTTCTCTCCATCTTGCCAAATTGTAATCCTTTTATTTCGCCATAATCTGCAGCGTTTGTAAATTTATATAATTACCCGGTTGTCAAGATGGCTTCCTGCTGGAACATAACTGTGATATTTCATTGTCATCTGCTTTCCACTAGTGTTCTAAATTTGTGGAGCGTACGCAAGCCGCAGCATTGTTTTCCCGCTGTGCCATAGCAGCTACGAGCTTAAACGCCTTGCACGCGGTTACTTTTTATATAGTTGCACGCGGTATGCGCACGCTTATCTCTATTTAACCTTTGTGAACCGCCGCGATGGTGAGTTTCCCATCCATTTTCCCGGGTACTGTTCCGTGGGGCTTACGGCTGGGAGACGCACGCATCGCTGGCGCTCACGATTCCTGCACCACGCTTACGGAAGCACCCTTCGTGTGATTCCAGGGTTTTTTTTCTTCCTTCTCTTTCGTTTCTACTGCCTTGGATTTCTACTATCAACCACCTCTACGTCCGCCGCTCGACGGGTGTCACGCTGCCTCTGTGACTGTCTGCGTGGCCTGCCCGAATAACCTCTGCGCCCGTCTGAGCGCTATTGTGTGGCCTGCCCGCATAACCTCTGCGCCCGTCTGCGCGCGAGCTGCCTGCTACGGGATCTGCCCGCCGGTCCGCGTGCGTCGCGGCCTGAGCCCAGGGCAGTACCATTCTATACCTTCGACCAGTGAGGGAACCCTGTGTGAACCGAACCCACCCCCCTTATCTCAAATAAATGCTGTAAACCTGCGGTCTTCTTTTATTATTTCACCACTTAAACCACTACGCCACAGTGGCGCCCACTCGGTAAGGTTCACAAGGTTTTCTTCACTGGTCGCTATTTACCTGACTCACACATCGTGGCGGTAAGTAGTGGGTAATTACTATATTTTTCTTCTGTATTTTTTTTTAATTTGTTATTTTTATATAATTTGTTAGTCAGCTACTAGGGTTTTGTTATAAATTGTAAAGATCACAATGAGCGCTAACCCAATCAAATTTATCCACCTAAGAAAGGCCGAATTGGAATATGAGGTTGTCATTAGAGGCGGTGAGAAGGGCACATTCACTGACTTTAGGAAACAAATTAACAATGCTCTCCTGAGTAAATTCACTCCTAGTATCTTTCTGCCAGTGGTCAGCAGGCTGAAGCAAGTGCCACAAGAACCCCAATTCTAAATATAATCTAATCTAATAGATATAATAGTAAATATAATCTAATAAATCTAATAAGAAATATAATCTAATAAATCTAATAAATATATTAAATCTAATAAACATAATACAATCTGATAAACAAAATATAATATAATCTAATTATCATATAATCTAGCTCTAAAGTTTTTATTGAAAACTATGCAGAACCCACGTCAAGTCATCTAGGCATTTTTAAAACTTATAAAAGACTAACTCTTCGTTACTACTGGCCAGGAATGCACAGTGACTTAGTGAAAGCTGTAACTTCATGTAAAATCTGTCTAGCTCATAAACAAGTAAACCATGCCCCACTGGAGGTCATGGGGAAACCTAAAGAATGCTCTCGGCCATTCCAGATGCTCAGTATTGACATTGTTGGCCCTCTGCCTGTCTCTAGACGCCAAAACGCATATCTTTTTGTACTGACATGCTGTTTCTCTAAGTATTGTCTTCTAAATAAGACAATCATAACAGCCATTTCAACCTACAATAATAATGAGCAACGCTCTTGGGATCTACATATTCCAGCTGTTCAATTTGCACTAAATAACTCAACTAGTGAAGTTACTGGTTTCACACCAACATTCCTTCGCTCAACTTTCAAGTGAAAGTCCTTGGTCTTCACCTATACCTCCCACACCTAAAAGGGATGACAAATTGCGGTTCTGCTTAGACAGTTACAAGCTAAATTCAGTAACTAAGAAGGATGCTTATAATTTACCTTATCTCTGAAATTCTAGATAACCTAAAGGATGCTAAATACCTAACAAGTCTAGATCTTTATAAAAGTTTCTGACAGAGCATCCCGTAGGCCTAGCTAACTACTAGTGTTTGACCCCATACTGGGTCACACGATGCCAAGGGAACACACACCCACGACCGCCTAAGATACTGGTCGTGGAGGGTCGACTTGTACCTAACTACCTAAGTTAACTATAACTCTGGTTATAGCTATCCTAGTATCATATTTCACACCCACCTAAAGTGTGGTAATCCTAATTAAAACCTACTGACTAAAGTTAACAAACTATTATTCTAAAATTAACTATAATTAGTTATCTTTTAACATAACTAAATACCTTGACTGCATGGCTATAAGCCAACATAAATAACTTCAGTTCCATTGCCACCTTTCTGCTGAACACACACATACACTACACAACTAGCACTACACAACTAATCTCTTTGATTATTTTCTCTTTACGGCGTGACTATGAGAAACTACATAGTGGGCCCTCAGGGCGATTCTTTAGTATCATGGCAGAGTAGTCTCCATAGTACACTACCTTTAACTTTTATTTATGTTATTATGTCCTCATGGATATCTTAAAGACGGCCCCCTGAAACATGGGTGTCCGCACACTAGTTAATTTACATTAATTCCTAACCTACTGTTCTGAAAACAACTTCAAGCCCGTAAATTTCTATACAAATACCGTACCTACCCATTAACTACTTGCATAGTAGTCTATAACCTTATAGTCTAATTATAACTGTAAAACTTTCTCACTACTAACCTTAAAACTATTCATAAAACAATATATAGCATTGTCCTTTGTATTGTTTTCAACTAAACTGTTGGTGATCTGCCACCACAGTTAAACTATATTCCAGCTTACCCTGGTAACATTTCTAACATTAATCTAGGCCCTAAACCAGATTAAAACATAACTTTTATACTATTCATAAAACTTTATAAACTGTTGGTGATCTGCCACCACAGTTAAACTATATTCCAGCCTACCCTGGTAACCTTAATCTAAGCACTAAACCCGAACCTAACTCGCATTTCATCAATCGTTTAATAATAGCATCTACATGAAATATTCTAACAACATTTAGTCAACAAACTTATCTAATTTCTTTTACCTAAACACTAAACTAGAAACCTAACTTTAACTTCATAACACCTTTTAGTATTGAACAAACCTATCCTGAATATTACTTAGATTCAACCTGCCCTAATTAAATTAATAAATTCTCTTAAAAAATATTTCCGCGTGATTCATAACATAACCTATTTAATTTAAGATCATTGACATATTATATTTTTGACGTTTACGTACTGACTTTGACATCTCGACGTAGTTGCCAACCTTGGATACTTGTCTTTTAGAATTTCGTCTATAACGTGCGGATATTCTCGCAACAGTATGAATATGGACTTGATTTATTTTTTATAAATTACACTCACGTTCGGAAACTCACTCGAATGGACTTCTACATATGATGCGTATTCCAGTAATGAAACTTAAACCAATTTGAACATATACATGGACCATCACCAAAAAAAAAATGTTTTTTTAACTTTAACAATTTTTTTTTTACCTTTTCAAAAAATTTTTTTTTAAATTTTTCCTTTTAAATACTCTTAGCTTTTAACTTTAACAAAAATTTTTTTTACCTTTTCAAAAAAAAAAAAAATTTTTTTAATTTTTTTTTAAAATACTCTTAGCTTCGAACTATAACTTAATTTAATTTTAAACCTAAACATAAAATAGAACTTTAACTTATTATTAAATTGTTGTTAGAACTTTGATGATTTAATATTCAACGATGAACTTACTTCTTGTTTTGAAACCTAACATTACCTATAGCCTGCAACAGTCCCCCAAGTTTACCTAACCCTATGGAGATACACTTGCTTTATCTTGCTGTTTTTCCTACTGACTGTCTCGAGTTAAACTACTCTATAATTAGCTTACCTCTCGTATGTAATTGTACGTCACTGACTTAGGACTACTTCCAAGTCAGGGATGGACTTAGAATGGATGGATGAATGTTTAATAGTATGGAAGCACATGAATGGGATGTATGAACGTATAGGTAGTCAGTAATATTGGTTTAGGCCTTCTAGCGGATTTATCCTAGGGAAAATCCTTCGCTAACAGGCGGGGTACTGTAGCGTTGTAGTCGATTAAACTAGAAGTCGACTACCACACTAATCTCTAATGTCTATGGTTTCACGGAGTGACAACACTTATGCAGTGACCGTCTGGCTATAAATTCTAACCTCCGGTAGGCTTAGTTCTTTTCTCGCCGCCTACTGTTGCAAGTAACTTATATAGAAACCCCTCTGTGCCAAGGGTAAGTGCTCATTGTGTCTGCCATTTTCTCTCCATCTTGCCAAATTGTAATCCTTTTATTTCGCCATAATCTGCAGCGTTTGTAAATTTATATAATTACCCGGTTGTCAAGATGGCTTCCTGCTGGAACATAACTGTGATATTTCATTGTCATCTGCTTTCCACTAGTGTTCTAAATTTGTGGAGCGTACGCAAGCCGCAGCATTGTTTTCCCGCTGTGCCATAGCAGCTACGAGCTTAAACGCCTTGCACGCGGTTACTTTTTATATAGTTGCACGCGGTATGCGCACGCTTATCTCTATTTAACCTTTGTGAACCGCCGCGATGGTGAGTTTCCCATCCATTTTCCCGGGTACTGTTCCGTGGGGCTTACGGCTGGGAGACGCACGCATCGCTGGCGCTCACGATTCCTGCACCACGCTTACGGAAGCACCCTTCGTGTGATTCCAGGGTTTTTTTTCTTCCTTCTCTTTCGTTTCTACTGCCTTGGATTTCTACTATCAACCACCTCTACGTCCGCCGCTCGACGGGTGTCACGCTGCCTCTGTGACTGTCTGCGTGGCCTGCCCGAATAACCTCTGCGCCCGTCTGAGCGCTATTGTGTGGCCTGCCCGCATAACCTCTGCGCCCGTCTGCGCGCGAGCTGCCTGCTACGGGATCTGCCCGCCGGTCCGCGTGCGTCGCGGCCTGAGCCCAGGGCAGTACCATTCTATACCTTCGACCAGTGAGGGAACCCTGTGTGAACCGAACCCACCCCCCTTATCTCAAATAAATGCTGTAAACCTGTGGTCTTTGTTTTTATTTTTACTACCACCGAAACCACTACGCCACATTGTAAAGCCCTCTTCCTTTATTATAATTTGCTGTGCCCGACAGGGTCCACAATGATCTGTAAACTATGTATATTTTTGTATGCACCTACCACCTAAGTTCACATTGTGGAACGCAATAAATGATTGAGTATTGAGTATTGAGTAGGAGATCCTGAGCTCTGGCACAGTGGTTGATGTTGCCCTGGAGAAAATGGAATTGGAGCATTATTAACATTCCATTCCCTCGGCAACGGTCCTGGGCCGGGAGTCGGCCGCGGAGCTACTAGTCTGCGGGGGAGGCGAGGTTTCCCCGGCAGGTTTGGTGCTCCTCTTCTTTTTCTTCTTTTTGGCCTTGCTGGCAGGCGCGCTACAGGCCCCTCCACCCACTTTTTGTCCCGCTGGCTTCCCTGCATCCGAACACAAGATGCAGTTGAGTGCCGCGGAAAACTGGGCCGCCTTGTGGCCGGGCTGACCGCAGCGATAACAAAGATCACTACGGTCAGTTTCGGCGGTGCACTTTGCCCGGACGTGCCCCTTCTCCAGGCACCGGAAGCACCGCAAAGCCCGGGGCTGCAGGAGTTTCGCCCTCGCTGCAACCCAGCCTACCAACAATCTGCCGCTCTCGGCGATCTTCTTCGCCGACGCCACAGGGCACCGAACCCAGACTACGCCGAGTCCGGTGGCGTCGGCGCGTATATCGCCGGCCCGCACATTGCCTGGCGGACACTCTCCACTTCGGGCAACGGCCGCCACCACCTCCTCAGAGGTCACGGAGTCATCCAGACCAGCAATCCGCACCTCTGCGGTTTTCATTGGCCTGGAGACCCGGACGTCCTCGGAGCTGAGGACCTCCCTCATCTTGGCGGCCAGAGCGTCCGCCTTTTCGGCACTGCCGCTCGCAGCACCAGCCACCTCAAAGAGCCGCGCACCCGTGGCAGCCTGCCTGAGGGTGACGGACTGGAGGCCAAGATCATATAATTTGATCTTGGCCTTGGCCTCGGCAATGACCGACTGGTACGTTACGCCGCGCTCCGCAGCCCCGGGCTGTACCAACGCCATTCTAGGTTAACTTTTAAAATTAATAAACTTTAAGCCCAAGCACAGATTGGTTGCTACACAAAATAATGATTATAAATAAAAAACATGATTTTCGTTCATATATATATATTTTTTATATAATTATTAAATAAATGTCCAGTTAACAATTTATAATTATACTTATACATTTATGAATAATATCAATTTTATGGAGTTAACAACAATCTGGTGACAAAGAAGATAGAGAGATAAAATATCGGTTAGCTAGTATTATATTACTTGAGACTAGCTTTTGTCAGCAGCTTCGTCTGCATATATATGTCCTAAAATATTAAATGACAACGCATTCAACATACCTACTTAGACAAATATCCTATAGACTTTCACAGTTATTTTAGTGTTACCAGAAGTAGGTTACGATTGGGTTAAAAGACATACGCTTATGTGAAGTTATTATTATTTAAAACTGTCCCAGCAGGTGTTGCCTTTCTGATATTTTAAACTTTCTCTGTATGAGAGGGAATATAATACAAAATGAAATAATGAAATCAATCCGATCTTCTCGAGTTTTAGAGACATTAACCGCTCAAATCACGGAAGGCCGCCGGCGGCCACAAGGCGGTACATTTTGTGACGTGTGTGTATTAATTGATTTTTATACATATACTTTTAGATATACACGAAAGAAATAACATAATTTTGCAAGATAGAAAAAAGTATTCTTAACCTATACCCTGTTTTTTAATCTCAGAGACGGAATTGACACATGCAAATGTCAAGTTTAGAAATAATGTTGCCCGCTCTTTTGTGCAGTGTTATACCTACGATACCGGTTTGTTGAATCGTAACTTTTTACCCGACTGAGCGACGCAAAGGAGGGTAATGTGGCGTTGTACAGGCCAAACGCGTGGGCTAATTTGAATAATTCTCACGTTAATCAATTCGTCTTAACCATGCGAGTGTCACAAGAGATATGACAGTTAATTGTAAAATATCGGCAAACTATATCAAATATCGTTGGGATATTGTTAAATAGGTCTTTTTTATAAAAAGAACTAGCAATGTGAGTATAATTCACATTACTAGTAATCTTGTTGACCCCTCCAACTCAGCTAAATATTCTTGTGTTTGCAGTGCGTTGAACTTGCGATCTTTCGATCGCAATTCCGACTTTTTCCTCTATTTTTCATTTCAAGCAATCGCTTAGGATATATAAGTTTTAAAACGGATCAGTGCCATATTCAGGGTGCAGTTTTTTTTTATTTCAAACCCATCGAGTGAGGTATCAAAATAAAGGGCTTTACGAGAGAATAATAAATAAATATATGATTTATGTGTATTCGAGTAAATAGAAATGAAAAATCGTAATACTAAAGAAAGGATAAAGTTGGAATTATTCCTTCTTCCTTGACTTATAATGTTGTTATTTGATAACTTTATAGGCCAGCTAAAGTTGTGCAAATAAAATCATCACCACCTTCACCAAGTAAAGGTGGTGATGATTTTATTGGCTTGACCCTGTGATGATGCTGCCGCTTATATTGTGCTGGGCAGTAACAATACATTGGGCGTTTCTTCATTGGCCGGCCCGGCCCGACACCGATACTGACAACAACAACGACATCGGTGGACGCTTAATTCTATGGAATTGTAGGGAACAGTGTCTCATTGACCCGGCCCGACACCGACATTAACTGCAAGGGATGACCTTAGCTGCGATGTATTTAACTTCTATTTACAAAAGGTCTATATTGTATTGAGCAGAGTAAGGGCACTAGAAGACTCTATTTGTGCAGTTGATCCGAATAAACTTCTAAATACGCTTCAAGACCACAATTCCTAGCAAGAGTTAAATAATCTGTAAAATTTTTAACATATTTAAACAACGAAGCTAAAAATTAAAAGCTAATTATCTTAAATTATTAATTTTGTATTTTTTTTTACGTTTTAAATTAGCACCTACACATTATTTCAGGATAACGTATTATAAAAAACCGATACTTGATTTTATTAACGTTAAGTTTCGATAGTGACACATCACTATTTAAGAATTGCAAAAAACTGGCAACCGTCGTAATGTCAAACTTTGTCTCTGAGATTAAAAAACAAATATGTCGAGGCTGAATGGTCTTTAGACTGATGCCTGCCTTTATAAAGGCGAACAAATAAAAAACAAAAGATTAAAAATTGGGTATACCTATACGTATTATATTATAATTCTACTTGTATGAGAGGAAAAATCTGAAAAGAGTATTTCCCACCATTTTTTAGGGGGGTGGTGAATTTTCTTTTTAGTTGTTTTAATGGTAGTTTTAGTTGTTGTTTTAGTGGTAGTTTCAGTTGTTGCTGTAGTCGTATTTGTAGGTTTACTTGTATTTTTAGTTGTTGTTGTAGATGTAGTTGTATTTGTAGTTTCAGGTTTTGTCGTTGTTTCAAATGAAGGAAGGGTAAAGTCAGCCGATACCGAATGAATAAACTTAAAACGCATTGATTCGGAAAATGATTTTAAATAACAATTGTGCGTGTAAAGGCAACAATGATCATTTGGTAATAGTGGAAACGCACAGGTCGCAACAGAATTCCCTGTGTAGAAATGAATCTGCAGTTGGATTCTAATTTTTCCATCGTCATCCTTAACTTTTACTTTTACTATACGTTTATAAGAATTTGGAAGTGGCTCTGAATCAGGACAACCTTCTTTACAACAATCAGGAATCGGATCAGCGATTTCAACGTCTTCACATACAGGAGATCCACTGTGAAGACGAGTTCTTGATAGATATGATGTGCCATCTCGCACATTTCTCTTTGCGTAGTAAAAAGTACTGGGCACTTTTATACGCTTTGATGCTTGCAAATATACAGGAAGACGCAGCACAAGTAACCAGCAAATATCTGTAACAGAGGAGGACACACCGATCAGACAATCAATAAAGGAACGTGGAATATGTCACACCAACACGCAACATGTTCACAGAAAACCCTGTCAGAATGATCCTTTTGTAAATTCATAACTATTACAAAATATCGCTTGGTTTTGTAATATTTATTTAATGCATCTTCGTTCTGATGACATACCTAATTAATATTGTTATTGCCGTGAATCCATTCCCAACAGCTAGCAGTTAGCATATTTAGGTTAGTAGTCCAGGAATATTAGTCAAATGAGGGCAAGAATCTCGGAATGAGAGATAGTCAGCTATAAACTTGTATTAACCTTTATTTTGATACCTGCACGCGTTCTGCCCTCTATCTCGAAAATGGTTCAGGATATAAAAAAATGTTTAAACAAATGTTGTAGGGAATTTAATCCTCTACATTATCTATACTTATAATAAATCTGTAGAGAGGTCAATTCTGTACATGAAATATATTTCCAAAATAACTAGCAGGGGGTGATTAGGGATCGATACTGATGCCAAAAATGTAATCAGTAAAAAAAAATTCTGTCTGTCTGTCTGTCTGTCTGTATAACCGTTACAGAAACAAAAACTACTCCACGGATTTTAACGAAACTTGGTACAATTATTTTTCATACTCCTGAGCTGGTTATAGTATACTTTTCATCGCGCTACAATCAATAGGAGCAGAGCAGTGAAGGGAAATGTTGGGAAAACGGGAGAAATTACTCCATTTTTTAAGCTTCCGTCGCGTGTGCAACCTTAATGGTTAAAGCTACACAGAAATCATTTCATGACGGAAATGTTCTCCTTAAAATTATATAAAAAATATCCCACGACAGCATATGTCTATCTTTTATGGTTGACTCACAATAACACGTGTAACTCCCGATAGCTTAGCAGTTCGAAGCTTTCTGATTACATTGACAACTATACCAAGGAAAATTTATTCTGATGCCTGAGTTATGTTGTATAGTGCAATCCCAACCACATCTTATATCGTCGGTTTACGGTGACGTAACAAATATATTAAATAGGGACAATTCTTGGCTATGCCAAAGATCTATTTTAACTCCTCGCAATGACCAGGCATTTGAGATTAATAACAAAATACTTTCGAATATACAGGGGGAAAGCAAAGTTTATAGTTCAATAAATAGAATGGTCGATGAACAAGAAGCCACTAATTACCCGATAGAATTTTTAAATTCCTTAAATATTCCCGGACTTCCTTCTCATGAAATTTGTTTAAAAATTGGCATTCCGATAATTCTGCTCCAAAATTTAAGACAAAAAAAAAGAAAGAATTAAAGAAAAGTAACCCATTTGCAACAAAATATAATCGAGGTTCAAATTTTAACAGATTGCGGTGCAGGAGAAACCGTCTTTATTCCCAGAATTCCCATAATACCAAATAATTTTCCATTCCAATTTAAAAGAACGCAATTCCCAGTATCGGTGTGTTATGCAATGACAATTAATAAGGCTCAAGGGCAGACTTTTCGTGTTGCTGGAGTAGATCTCGGTGTCAGTTGTTTCTCGCATGGTCAGTTGTACGTCGCTCTTTCCCGGGTTAGCATTTCTAGAAATCATAAAGAGTTCACGTGCCGGACGGGTCAACTTCAAACATAGTTTACCCGGAAGCTTTGCGCTGAAGTATTTTCATTCTATAGGTACTCATGTGAACGTGATCTAAACAATATTACCAATACATTAACTTAATAACACATAAGGAGTTACACGCTGACGGAGTCGCGGGCACAGCTATTAACAATAATATTGTGCGGTTCCGTATTGCGATATTTTTCAACAGTACTATAGATTGACATATTATATTTCCCTACTAAATTACGAAAGTTAATCTGTCTGTTACATCAAAATCACTGAACCGTGAGGAAAGACATAGGCTACTTTTTTACGAAAAACGACGGAAACGCGGACGAATTCGCGGGCAACAGCTATCTATACTAATAATATAAGGCTGAAGAGTTTGTTTGTTTGTTTCAACGCGATAATCTCAGGAACTACTGGTTCGAATTGAAAAATTATTTTTTTATTAAATATTCAATTTATAGACAAAGGCTATATATCATTACGCTAAGGCCAATAGGAGCGGAGCGCCAATGAAGAATGCTTCTAAATCAGGGTTAAATTTAACGTTAGCCCAAAGTAACTATTCCACGCGGACGAAGTCGCGGGCAAAAGCTAGTTTATAATAAATACAAATAGCATAACACCGATAGGAAACGATATATTTGCAACTAGCGACCCGCCCCGGCTTCGCACGGGTGGACATTTATTTTTTAATCTCTCTTTTTTGTAGGCATTATTGAGTTCTACAACTTTTCTATAGAAGTCAACCATACATCTCTAACCATTTAGGCAGCGTTCGCGAGAATCGTTAACGTACGGCAGTTTTTTCGACGCCTTACTCCACAATTTTCACTACCACGATAAATTCTATCTATTTTCCGGGATAAAATATAGCCTATACGGATTCGGAAGAATCCCTCTGAGTAATGGTAAAAGAAATTTTGAAATCGGTCCAGTAGTTTTTGAGCCTATTCAATACAAACATACAAAAATACAAAGGTTTCCTCTTTATAATATTAGTATAGATAAATATACCTACATAGGTAGGTTTTGAGACAAGTTTTAGGGTGTCAAAATAAAGCTTTATACAAGTTTTTAGCTGACTATCTCTCATTCCGAGGTGAAACCCCTAATATTCCTGGACTATAGTTGGAGGGGCTAACAAGATAGCTACTAATGTGAATTCTGTTGTTTTTTTTTGCGATTATAATATTTATTTTAATGGTAATAGAAATGTTAGCGAAATATCGGTACCACTAATTACCATTATCATATTTATAACTCTGTCTTCACTTTATTTTTAGCGACAAAGAGTTTCTTGGCATTTTTGGCTTGACTTTGAATGCTTAATTTTGCTATCGCAACATGCAACCGTTTAATTGCCCAGAAATTATTTAAATTATTTTTCTCATTTTTAGATTATTTTTGGATATGACAGGCGTGTGTTTAATAGGTTTCTTTTTTCAATATATTATTTCTTAGATTTTTATTTTATAAAATTACTAGTACTCACGCGGGGCTTCGCTCCTGTGGATTCTATCACGGTAAAAACATAACTCTCCTTTTTTGCAGTCGCGTAAAAAGTAGCCTATAACCTTCCTCAAGCTTCAAGCTACTTCCATACCAAATTTCATCCAAATCCACCTAGTACTTTCGAAAATTAGCGCGTTCAAGCAAACAAACAAACAAACAAACTTTTCCGCTTTATAATATTAGTATAGATTTCAGAAAAACTGCTGGGCCCAGATGGAATTGGGCGGTTCACGTAATTGGCATTCATGACATTCGTGGGGCAAAAGTATCTCGCAATGGGTGTCTGAGGATGGGCGATGCCGCCGAGGTTGGTACAGAAGATGATGAGATGACCTGTGCAGTGTACACGCACTTTGGTCCGACGTGGCGCCCGGATGGAACATTTGGAAGGATTTGGGAAAGTCCTTTGCCGAATAGTTTTTTTAATTGCTGATAAGCTCGCGTTTGACCTCAATCTCACCGAATGGTAAGCGATGATGTGGTCGAGGATGAAACACGCTTATTTAAAAGTAACTTATTCTTTTTTTTTATTAATGACTAGTACTCACGCGGGGCTTCGCTCCCGTGGATTCTATCACGGTTAAAACATAACTCTCCATTTTTGCAGTCGCGTAAAAAGTAGCCTATAACCTTCCTCAAACTTCAAGCTACTTCCATACCAAATTGCATCCAAATCCACCTAGTGCTTTCGAAGATTAGCGCATTCAAGCAAACAAACAAACAAACTTTTCCGCTTTATAATATTAGTATAAATTAATGATAATATGCTCGCGTTTCACCACTATCTCACCGGATGGTAAGCGATGATGTGGTCGAGGATGAAACAAGTTTACTTAGAAGTAACCTATTCTTTGTTTTTGTTTTATTAATGATAATATGCTCGCGTTTCACCACTATCTCACCCGATGGTCAGCGATGATGTGGCCGAAGATGAAGCACGCTAACCAAGAAGTAACCCAACTAGCACAAATGGGCTGCATTAGAGCTTTGGAGCGTATCCGATTATTACTTATGGTAATAGACGTAAGCGCTAGAGCGTCTACTGCAGACTTAAAGCAGCCGCTTTAGCGCTATTTGGGCGCCATTTTATGCAACCTAAAGTTCCATTTAACCTGCACAACGGTTGCATAAAGGTTCCTTAATAGCTATAACGATTTATTAACGCTATACTAAAGCTCTCGTAGCGCTACTTTTGAATGATTTTGAACTACTTTGAACGAATGAATTGATTATAGTTCTTTATTGTATATCTTCAGTTGACATTGTTTGTAATATTTTGGTAAAGTGTTTTCGTCGCCATCATGAAAATAAAACAAAAAGAAGTAAATGTTTGTATTCTGTATTAGCAAGATATATAAAGATACTTAAAACGCTGTCCAGTTTACTGTAGATATATAAGATAATTTTCGAGTAATTTTAACGCGCTTTTATGATATTTAAAAAATTAACAAAAGATATGTGATATTTTTTATTTGTTATACAGAATAAATTTTATTGCCGTATTTTTACGTGTCGATAACTTACTATTTGCAAGTGGCCGATTGTTTACCGGTACATTTAATGCACATTTAACTGAAAAACCAATGTATATCAACTCAATTTTGCAAGTGAATTATAAGTTTTCTTAAAAAATCATGGCGTCATTGTACTGTAGTCATAACCTGCAGTTTGAGCTCTAATAACTCCCTTTTGAGAATCATAGCGCTAATTTTCACCCTTCTAACGCTTCCAGTGATTTTTGTTCCCCTAGTGCAACTCACAGCCACAAAAAGCTCCTATTTTCCTGTTTTTGAGGTTATAAGATTAATTATTTGTATCCTTAAGTGTATTGTAAGGTGTACAATAAAGTATATAATAAATAAATAAGATCTAGTTACGTACTTATTCGTTTAGCATCCATTTTATTAAATGTTTTATAATAGTAACAAAAGCGGCTGTAAAATGGCGAATGGATTGAGCCTGCAAGGAATGACTATTGCTACTAAAGGCCTTAGTTACACTGATGATTTTTTGTAACTATAGTATGCATAAGAGTTTCTATTATTTCTATAATGAAACTTATAGTAGTATAATAGTGGTTACTATAACTATAACCTATACAAGTTACAATGGAAACTACTATGCAGCTGTGAGTGGCAGAATGACCTTCGTAACTCTCATATAAAGGTGTAAGTGGTAAATGAGTTCTACCGTGGACTACTGTGAAGGCTAGGGTAGTATTTGATTCAGCTTATAGCACCTTAAGTAACTTTTATAACTATAGACGTTTATGGATGCAGATATGCAACTCTGAACTGCTTTTTGAACCCTTAAACCGCTATTTTACAGCCCAAAGTAACAAAATAGGCTGCTATTTCCACTAATGTGCTCGTTGGGAACCTATTCATTCTTGACTTATAGCTATCAGGAAACACTGATTCCAGCAGGGAATTCCATTACTTAGCTGTGCGTACAGTGAAAGTATTCCCAAAACGTTTTGTGCGTATGGGTGGGATGTCCATCATGGACGTGAATAGCTGAATAAAAGAAAACATATTTGCATTCTGAACTTCAGTTTTTAATGGCAGTCGAGTTTATACCTGACTGTAAAGGAAGGGTTATGTTTTTCGCGCGTATCTTGTATGTATGTAATATTCTTTATTACCTCATATCTCCAGAACCACTGAACGGATTCACATAATTGAGGTATCGTTAGATTCTTCTTAGCAGCCCAAGTGTTCTTAGATAGGTGACATTTGAAAAAATCAAACATGGCGGCTGTGCGAAGCCATTATACATAGTGAAAAAAAATGTTTTTCGAATACTACAATGTGGGTATCAAATTAAAGGGCTTAAACACAAGAATTTCAAAAAGTATATCATGTTTATTATTAGTGTAATACTAGTAAAAATAATATATACAAAGAGAATGTTTAAAAATATGGACTTAGCTCTTTCACTTTCTGAATCCGGTGGGGTGCTAATGTAACACAACCGGGAAAACTAAAAAATTGTTAATTAAAATTTTAACTAAAAAGTTGAAAAAAAAAGTTATATAAAAATCTAAAAAAGTCGGCTTTTTAAATTTTTATATAACTTTCTTTTCTAAAATGCAAGAAACAAATTATTTTTATTTTATAAAGTGACAAGCAGGCCCAATTGAAATTTTTTTTAATAGGATGGGTCCGCCTGCTTGTCACGTTTTCTTGCAATTCAGTTGAGCAGTCCGGTTTTTTAGATTTTTTAAATAACTTTATTTTTGGTATTTATATTACACTCGATCTGCGTGAATTCTTTTTCATTGAAGTTCTTAACTAACTCTAAGATTTAGGTATCTTATGTATTAAGTTTCATTGAAATCGATTCATTCATTTCTGTTGATTAATCTGCGAGTTTGCCAGAAACATCAAGATTAGTTACGGAAAGTATATATTTAAACGAGTTATAAATTAAGACAACGGGATAAAGGATTACGTTCCGAGTTGAAGGCGCGTCGTATTCCACGCGCGCCTCAAATAGCTGTCCACCTCAATGACGGGGTCTGATAGGCTGACGGGGGCCATTGCCTGCCGGGGTTGCGAAAACATTCCAACGAGATACCGTGGTTCCGGAACTCAAGAACAACTGAAGGAACAGGCTGGGTTTTTAGTTAATAGGAGTTTGACACTCCCTTCCGCTTCACCACTAGTTGTAGGAGTTAGTAGGAAAAGGGGGTTATGTGGTGGAGGTTCACTCTCTTGGCCTTGGGATGAATACGCTACCGGATCTGCCTTCATTCTTAATAGATGATTCTAATATAGTATAGGCCTCCCCGAGGGTCATGGTGCATTCCATGCTCGGAATCAGACTAGTCAATTGGTATTCCGGAATTGGGCAGGACACCTAGGAAGGCAGCGATGGCAGGTGGAGTAAAGCTCTGACCGAGTGGCGTTCAAGGACTGGTAAGAGGTGCGTTTATTGGTCGCCAGCGAGATGGGCGGACGACATTGTTGCCATAGCCGGTATACCCTGGATGAGACAGGCACATGAACGTGGAGCTTGGCACAAGCGAAGGGATACTACATACTATAAATTTAAGTAATTGTAATAAAAAGTCTTACGCCATACGAAGTTCATGGTGGCACAGGTCTAT
The DNA here is from genome assembly GCA_943138885.2 of Tholera decimalis. Taxonomy (NCBI): domain Eukaryota; kingdom Metazoa; phylum Arthropoda; class Insecta; order Lepidoptera; family Noctuidae; genus Tholera; species Tholera decimalis. The sequence goes on from OW964570.2 coordinate 11,774,092, forward strand.
TGATTTCACATCACTGCATCACGTCAACTATGTATGAGCAGCAGTCATTTAATGGACTTAAAAATTTTACATTATTGGAAAATTGAAAATCATAAAATATTATGTAAAATTAATTTTTGATTTAAATTTTGTGTGTTTTAATCGTATTTATAGGGTTCCGAATGCGCGTGTGAAAAAATTGGCCAAGAGCTAGACGGATTCAATCATGAAGGGTTTCGTAGTAGCTACGTAAAATAACTTAGTTTTTATTCTATTTTCATAGTTTGATTAAATGACAAATTAATTTGTGGTTATTGAAAATGTATACATGTAAAATATCTCTTTATAAAAAACTGCTAACGTTCAAACCAACTTTTAACCGACTTCAAAAAAAGGAGGAGGTTCTTAATTTGTCGGAATTTTTAATATTTTTATGTATGTTATATTGAGAGAATCATTCAGTATAAATTTTTAGATATTCACACATTTTATACATTATTTTTACGTAAATCGATCATCAAACAAAAATTCTAATAACCTAACTTATCACAATTCAAAGTTGCTATCAGTGAGGAAAAAAAACACCCATATTGCTTTCTTTTGTGCTTATTTTTGTTTTAAAAAATATAAATTTGGCGGCGATTATGTGTGCATCAAACTAAACTATATTTATTTTCAGCTACTACCTACAGTGTTTTAAAACAAAAAGTTACTGTTAGTTCGAAGTGGCATAAAAAAGATTAAAATTTTATTGATTAAGTTTTTTTCATTTAAGTAATGTTCTCAATCATATTTTTCTATTTCATAAATAATATGACTCATACTGTTAATTGATATCAAACGAGATCTTTCAAGCAATTAATATGTGTCTATAATATGATTATAACACATCACACATCAAACATTCTAAACGCAATGAACGATATCCCATTTCGTTTACCTACCATAAAAAATATGTCATATAAGTCATATTACCAGGAAAAACCATCATCTTATCCAGTTTCATAATATAAAATACTTGATTTGATCAAACAACATATATTGCGTTTTCCCATTATTGTGGGTAATGGCCTGGTAATGGTATCACTGAAAGCTATATTTGTGTGCGTTTGAGAAACGTAGACACATTCGGCTCACGCACACAAAGAAAATGAAGTGGACACACGAAATCGCTCGTGTTTTATTCTAGACGCCGTTTCTATGCGTTATTATTATAAGTTATAAAAATTCTGTCTGTCAATATTTATTTATATATGTATAAGAAGTTTGTTGTTTCTTTATTCTTTTAGGGTTTAGTTTCCTGACTAAGTCCTTGAGTTAGACCATTGTGAGTGTAAGTAAAGACAAAGACAGTTTATGATATTTTTAACCGACTTCTAAAAAAGGAGGAGGTTCTCAATTCGGATGTTTGTATTTTTTTTTTTATGTTTGTCCGCACATAACTCCGTCGCTTGCCAACCGATTTAAAAAATTCTTATCTTGTTAGAAAGGGTATACTTCCAAAATGGTCCCATGAAAATTTTGTCGAAATCAGACAAGCCGTTTCTGAAAAATCAACAAAAGTCTAAAAAAAATATTTATGTTGATGATCTTTTCGTTTACTCTGCATTGCGTTTTTTGTTCGCGCATAACTCCGTCATTTACGAACCGATTTGGAAAATTCACTGACCCACTAAAAAGCACGAAAATAAAAACTTTTTTGCAAAAAATAAAACCGACTTCCATATCAAAACACTGCAAAGCCAAAAATAATTTTAATTTCGGAAGGCGGTGTGAAAAAGAAAGAAAATACAAAAAAAAAATACAAACATCCGAATTGAGAACCTCCTCCTTTTTTAGAAGTTGGTTAAAAACCAATAACACCGACTACCGAAATTAAAATTATTTTTGGCTTTGCAGTGTTTTGATATGGAAGTCGGTTTTATTTTTTGCAAAAAAGTTTTAATAACAAGTAAGAAATATGATTCGTTGAGAACCCTTTATGCGCAAGTCCAACTCACACTTGATCATTTGTTAGCTACGATTACGATAAAAGATTAGCCACAAGCCGATTGGTTATGGCGGATAAGAAGAGGACATTATTAAATCAATTTAATTAAAATGATTTGATTAAAACATATTTTTTAATTAAGAATTTGTAAGGGACAACTATGTAGATGGTATCCTATGGTGCCGTATTTAATTAAGAAATATATCTGGGTTCCAATTTACTTGAAGTTTTATGGGTATATTATACCCTAATTTATTCAACAAATCTTAAATAACATATGCATACTAGAGATCGCTCAGTTGTCGAAATTAGACCATATTTGTTTTATTTGAAAGTTATTTCAAACATAGGTAATTATTATGTTTCTGCATTTCTGCTCAATACAAACCTTTTGAAGCGTCAGTAGCAAATATAAGGGTAAAGAGTCGGACTTGTCATCGAGAAATCGCAGGATTGAACCTCATCCGTTATACAATTCCGTGAACCCACTCCAGATACATATTTAGTTTAGTTAGAGGGGTTAACGACATTGCTAGTAATGTGAATTCTACCCACATTGAGAGTTCTCTTTTTTCTAAACTGCAAAATTCGTAGTTCTCTATCTACGTAATTATAGTATAAGTAATGGAATTCCCTGACGGAGTCTATGTTTCCCAATAGCTATAATAAAGTAACCTATTCACTCTTGACTTAAAGACTCCTAGGTTATCTTAGGGGTCTTTAAGTCAAGAGTGAATAGGACACTTTTAGGTAAGCGTGCTCCATCTTCGACCACATCATCACTTACCATTAGGTGAGATGGTGGTCAAACGCGAACGTATTAGGTGAAGTTAGACTGTGGATGATTATGATAAATTTGCAAATAAATTGATTGCATGTATTTCTGTCTTTACTGTACTTTTTGTTTCGAATTTTCGATATTTCGGCGCTGTTACAAGCGCCATGATCACGGATGATTTGAAGTAATTGCGGGTGAACGTTTATGAGCAGACGAATCGGTCTACCCTCTTTCTCGTTCGTTTTTTGTGATCGCCACCGCTACCACTGCCACATGTGTCACTCAAAACCCGATTCTGTTCCTGACACACAAAACTCACCGTGGCCGCTCGCGAACTTTTTTGAACACTTTTACGGGGTTTACACAATTGAACCACTGGAGTCTAGGCCGCCGACAGTTGAAACTCGTCCTCCCGGTTGAAGTTCTTGTATTTGGTAATCTCAATCACTTCCCTTACCAGTCTAGGTATGTAGTGGCGTTCTGTCGAGATGACCTGAGGATTATGTAACTCAATCCAATGGTTTGATCCTGCTTCTAAGAGATGTTGATGATGTACAAAAAGTAAACATGGTAAATATCCCGTTTTAAGTTCTAATAAAACTGTTAGTGACTATGTTAGCTTAAAAACTTATATTCTCTCTTTCTGTTAAATATTTTAATAAAACTTCCACTAGATGATAGGACAATAGGTCGATAGAATGATAGGTCGTTATAGGACTTTCCTGGACCGGGATTTCCTTGAGAAAAACTTTTTAACAAAAAATTAAACCGACTCCCAAAAAACACTGCAAAGTGAAAAATAACTTTAATTTCGGTAGTCGGTGTCTTTAGTTTTGTTTTTTCGTTTTTGGCACCGACTTCCGAAATTAAAGTTATTTTTCACTTTGCAGTGTTTTTTAGGAGTCGGTTTAATTTTTTGTTAAAAAGTTTTTATTTCACTCTTTTTAGTTGGATGATTTTTAATTTACCTAGTTACAAGAGCCTAAATGTCAACTACTTATAACCTTTTACAAAATATTGCTTTTCCCAATGCTGGGCCGTTAATTGTTGAGGAGTTCTCCTGGTACTTCACCATCAGCTCTACATCACCATATGCATTGTGATGAGCATAAAGTGCTTAACATCCATATTCAAGTAATCGAATCGCAATCCACTCAATACTTATTATTGAGTAGTTTCGGCGGCCATCTGTGGTCTTCATCATCAGTTCCACTTCCCCAAATGGTACTTTTTGAGAGCAACTGCACAAGTTACTATAAGAAATACCTAAAACGCCATAGGTGTGCCTATAATATTTGAAGAGTTCCCTCGATTTCTCCAGGATCCCATCATCAGATCCTGACTTTGGTGATAATGGTACCAATTTCGAAGTATACCCATTCGAACAAAAAAAGAATTTTCCTAATCGGTTCAGCCGTCTTCGAGTACTCGATGATCATACATGAAAAAAAAAAAATATACGCGTCGAATTGATAACCTCCTCTTTTTGTCGTCGGTTGAAAAACGACGTAGGTAATATCATTAAACGCGAACAAAGTCGCGGGATAACATAACATAAAACGTACAATGTAGGTTTCTTCGTGCCATGCACTATAGGTGTCACAAAACTTATCTACAGTATAACCAGTTTCTCAGTAAATACAGGCTTTTGACGCTCAGCTCTAGACTCCAATAATTAGATTTTCACTGCATAGACTTAAATAATGTATAGTGCTATGCTGTCCTCAGAACTGTCCATAGACGGCGAGTGCGTGCGGGAAAGCTCTTTGCAGTAGATACCTGCCGATCCAACACTGGCTTACGTTCACCAGTTCGGCGAATGGCAGCAACCTACAATGAAGCATTCGAATACATAGATACTTTAACATGTTCTTTGAAAAGGTTTCGTAGCCTTTTGTATGAGGCACTTAAACATAAGACTACCTAGTTGTTTATTGTTGTTTTTATTTTTATTTTATTTACCCAAATTTTTTAAAATACTGACTATTACTGTTACTGACTGACTGTTACTGTTTTGTTGTTTTTAGAATATTAATATTCTAATAAAAACTTTTTACCAAAAAATTAAACCGACTCCCAACAAACACTGCAAAGTGAAAAATAACTTTAATTTCGGTAGTCGGTGTCTTTAGTTTTGTATTTTCGTTTTTGGCACCGACTTCCGAAATTAAAGTTATTTTTCACTTTGCAGTGTTTGTTGGGAGTCGGTTTAATTTTTTGGTAAAAAGTTTTTATTTGACTTTTTTTAGTTGGTTGATTTTTAATTTACCTAGTTACCAGAGCCTAAATGTCAACTACTTATAAAATTTTACAAAATATTGCTTTTCCCAATGCTGGGCCGTTAATTTTTGAGGAGTTCTCCTGGTACTTCACCATCAGCTATACATCACCATATGCATTGTGACGAGCATAAAGTGCTTAATATCCATATTCAAGTAATCGAATCGCAATCCACGAAATACTTATTATTGAGTAGTTTCGGCGACCATCTGTGGTCTTCATCATCAGTTCCACTTCCCGAAATGGTACTTTTTGAGAGCAACTGCACAAGTTACTATAAGAAATACCCAAAACGCCATAGGTATGCCTATAATATTTGAAGAGTTCCCTCGATTTCTCTAGGATCCCATCATCAGATCCTGACTTGGTGACAAATGGTACCAATTTCGAAGTATACCCTATCAAACAAAAAAAGAATTTTTCAAATCGGTTCAGCCGTCTTCGAGTACTCGGTGATCATACATAAAAAAAAAAATATATACGCGTCGAATTAATAACCTCCTCTTTTGGTCGTCGGTTGAAAACAACAAAACAGTATCAGTCAACAGCTCACCTCCTACTCCTAGTGACTGTAAGGTTTTTTTCATTACTGGTAATCTGTGGACAGCGTTGTGGGCTACATTATTACTTAAGTTGTTTATGTTTTACTACTTGTAATTTTGCATTTTGTAGCTGTTTGTTGTTCCTATTTAATAAAAAAAAAATACTAAAAATAAATAAATAAGATTAATAATAATAAATCGGAAATATATTGTGAAGGTATTGTACGATAGGATAGGATTGGTACGGTAGACATATGTCGGGCATCTAACAAACCGGAATCCATTCGTCACATTATCTCCGGTTGTTCTCGTCTGGCTAACAGAGACTATTTGCATAGACAAAACCTTGTAGCTAGGATTGTTCACCAGCAACTTGCTCTTAAATACAATCTCGTGGAATCAGAAGTACCATACTGTTACGCCAGTCGCTTAGTGAAGTACGTCGAGAAACTTCGACATAAATCTAGAATGTTCGAGACACTAACGCCATCTAGCGGCGAGTAGCAGGAATGAGTATATCTAGTCGAGACACTAACGCCATCTAGCGTCGAATAGCAGTACTGTGTACCTCGAATAGCTTCCTGGAATATTCTGGATATTATAAACAGTGAGTCACTTTTATAAGAATGTTCTAGAGCTCATAGACCGGGGTATAAATAGATCGCAAAGGGGCGCAGAGAGTCCAGTCTTATTACGAGGCGAATACGCGATATAATCGAAGCTTTACTAGTGAAGTTCAGTGCGATTTAAGTGTTAAGTGACAAGAGTTGTGGTGCGAATAGTTGTGTTAAATTTTTATCTTGTGTTTAATTAATTAAAGGGTTAATTTTGGTTTAATTGGCGTTAATTATTTCTATCCCGAACCCCAACTCGTAACAATACTATAGGTATGAGCCCGACCCAGTTCTCGAAAATGGCAATATTACACTGTACTGGGATCGATCTATCATCACTGACAGGACTATTGTTGCCAATAAGCCTGATATAGTGGTAATAGACCGATTAGAGTGCCGCACAGTGATTGTTGATATAGCGAACCCTCATGACGAGAATCTCGTGAAAGCCGAGAAAGCGTGCATGCTTTTTGATAGGATATGGCTAATGTACACTATTGTTTATATTAAGGGAGAGTGGGGTTATTGCGGCCTCCTAAGGAAAACTTTAAATAAAATCTAAAGTTTACTTATTAATCAGTCTAATTATTATTATCATTAAACTTTGGTTTCTACCCTACAAATTTAGCATAACACTTGTATCAACAACAATATTTTTTTAACAAAAACATAACTATTTCTGTTTGTATTTACTCGGTTCAATACGGGTAAACACGGACGCGCATTGGGGTAATTACGAACGGTATGGGGTACAAACGGATGCAATATTAGTTCTTACATAGATCACAACCACCCGATGAAGACCCACTTGTACAACTTTAATGAGCCCATCGTTGACATCCTACATAAAGGAGCATTCTTCCGAAAGTGGGCCAAAATACTTCTCATAACAAAACATACACCAATATTCTTCCTCTCGCTATCTATCTATCTTTATCAAAAATTTATAACGTTTTTTTTTCTTCTTTCTTGGACTTTGTATTAATCCTTGGTTTAACGATTTTTTTATTATCATTATCTGTCTTATTTCTCTTATTATCTATGAATCATTCTTCTTTTTCGTCTTAGAAATTTTTTTCGTCCTTCTTTTCGTAGTTCTTGCTTTTATTGTGTACTAGTTAAAATAATGGAGTGCTTCTTTTTAATTATTCTTTTCTTGATTTTTATTGGAGATTGTTGAATAGATACATTCACTATATCTGATAATGCAACTGAAGGTGATGGCATTGTTGATCATAAAGCAATTTTAGTTGGTGCACCTGACAATAGCTAAGCTACGGTGGAATAATTTAAAGGAAGTGCATTTTGGATGGGAATTCAGGTGTCATGCAGGTGTCAGATCTGATAAAGAGATGGAGTGGACAATTTCTTTATCAAACCTGTGCTTCAAATTCTTTGCATTAGCGAAATCATATGCAATTTTTCTAAGCGTAGGTATAGTTTTACCGTACTAATTTCTGCATGCTTTCAAAATATGTTGCACAAGTTTTTGCTCTTGCGATTCGTTAAAAACTGGCTTTGGCCCACGTTTTGGATCAGTAATATCATCAGCTCCATATGTTTTGACTTGGTCAAACAGAGTAGCTCTCGGAATATTATATTTCTCTTCAACTTGCCGAAAACTGATTTTTTTATCGTGTATCTCTCGAACAGCTATTTTTAATGTGTCTAAAGGTTACATTTCTTTTCTGTTTTTCTTTTATATGTACAAGGCATCTGAAATAGACAATATTAATCTGTCTTAATATTTTATTGGGGTAAATGCACTCATATATAACTTAAGTACACCAATGTTAAGAGCTAAAAATTATAAGAAAAGTAATGAAAATGTATAATCGAACATACCTGTTACATAGGAATTAAGTATGTTGGCAACACTTGAAGACAGCCAGCCGGGCTAGAGGATCTTTGGAAAATGGCGTCAGTCCGCGTCTCGCTTTGTCTCATCTAATCTAGATTATTATCATGTAAGTTGAACAACAATAAATATTGATTATAACCAAACTGCAGTATCACTAAAGTAATACTACAAAAGATCCTTCGTGACATGGTGTCAGAAGAAATTTCAAGAAATTTAGTCGACAACGAAGGTTAGTCAATGCATGCGCCCCATCCTCTTCAAGAAGCCAATTGCAAATTGCAATGTCCGACGATATGGATCAAAGGAAAAACACTACAATGGAGAGGATAGATTTAAAAAGTAACAACATGCCTAGAGAGTGGAAGAATTGGTCGAATAGATTAAAAATTTATTTAAGAGCCAACAAGCTTGAAGACGAAGATGACAAGCGGAAAGTAGCCATTTTGTTACAATTCATTGGCCCCGAGGCACTCACAATTTTTTACTCCTTTGACGTAGATATTGATGTGGTGACATACAAAGAGTTATTAGCCAAATTCGAGGCTTATTTTTTGCCAAAAATAAACATCACAATGGAAAGACACAAGCTATTTAATCGTCGACAATATGAAAACGAGAGCATTGACGAATATGTTACTGACCTCAAGAATATCAGCCACCAGTGTGAATTCGGTGTACTGCGTGAAAACTTGCTCAGAGACCTTTTCAGCTTAAACCTACACAGCGACAACCAATACCTAAAAGAAAAACTATTAACAGACTGTCCGAAGACTTTAGATGAGGCCATCAATATAGCTAAGAGTTTGGAAGAAACCAAACGACAATCCAAAATTCTAGAGAATTCAGCAAATTTTGTTGGACAAATCAAAACAAAGCAGCAGCAGCGAGCCAGCCGTCCAGTCAGAACTGAAAGCCAACCTAGAAGTCAGTCCCAGTCTCCATTGAGGAAGAAATGTGGTCGTTGTGGTCAGATACATAAAAATAAATGTCCAGCTATGGGTGTGCAATGTCATAAGTGTAAAAAACCAAATCATTTTGCTTCATTTTGTCGAACAAAGTCTATTAGAATAGTAGAGTCACAGGAAGAGAACATGGTAACACCTAACGATAATTTACTCATAGGTACGATTTATTCTCTAAATAATGTTTGTTCAATTATGTCTGAAAGTAAGCCGTGGCATGTAGACTTAATCATTAATGATAATCATGTGCAATTCTTGTTAGATTCTGGGGCAGACACAAATGTAATATCATACCACACATACAGAAGGCTTGGTATTCCAAATTCAAGTCTAAAGAAAAGTAAACACACTCTCTCAACATTCAGCGGGGAGGTTATACCAACTTTAGGACAGAGTAACTTATTGGTCAGTCACAAAAATGTTAAATATAATCTAAATTTTCACATAGTGGATTTAAACTGTCAAAACATCATAGGAAGAGCAACATGTAAGGCCATGAACTTTATAAAAAAGGTCAACTCTGTATCTTTTAATGATAATAACCCACCCATGAACAATCCATGTCAAAATATTCTAAAAAAGTATAATAACTTGTTTGAGGGTCTAGGTTGTATAACAGATTTTGAATGTGATTTTAGCTTGAAGCCAGATGTCACTCCAAAAATAAGTCCGTGCAGGCGAGTACCATTTAAATTGCAGAGTGTATTGAAGGAAGAACTTGATAATCTTGAACAAACTGGTGTGATATGCCGTGTTGAGGAACCAACCTTATGGGTAAGCCCATTAGTTATTGTATCTAAGAAGAATGGTCAAATAAGACTTTGTATTGACACTAGACATCTTAATAAGGCCATAATGAGACCTCATTACCAATTTCCTACATTAAATGAAATTAGATCGGCTCTTGTAGGTGCAAAATATTTCTCAACTCTTGATGCTAACAAAGGGTACTGGATGCTAAAGTTATCTGAGGCTTCTTCTAAGCTGTGTACCTTTATAACTCCCTTTGGCAGGTTTAGATTTACTCGGCTACCCTTTGGGATTAATGCTGCCCCTGAAATTTTTCATAATGAGATGGTGAAAAGATTCGGTGATATAGAGGGAGTGAAAATAATGCTCGATGATTTTTTAATTTTTGGTAGAACAGAGTCAGAACACAATGAACATTTAGAAAAAGTGTTACAAAGAGCAGCTGAATGTAATTTAAAGTTCAATAAAGCAAAGTCTAAAATTTGCCAAACGGAAGTTAAATATCTTGGTCATGTATTCAGTGCTGATGGTGTTAAGGTTGATGAAGCCAAAGTTGAAGCTATATGTAAAATGCCTAGTCCAACTACTGTCCCTGAATTACAGAGGTTTATGGGTATGGTAAATTATTTAGGTCCATTCATAAAGAATTTGTCACATGAGTCTAGTCATTTACGTTCACTTTTGTCAAAAAATGTAGCTTGGAATTGGACGGAACAACACCAATCTGAATTTGATAAAATTAAAAACCTTATTAGCTCTACACCAGTCTTAACATATTATGATCCTGATAAGGAAGTCACACTGTCAGTTGATGCATCTAAAGATGCTATGGGAGCAGTTTTGTCTCATGGTAAACAACCTATTACTTATGCATCAGCATCCCTCAATAATTGTCAACAAAACTACTCCCAAATAGAGAAAGAATTGCTATCAGTACTGTTTGGATGCACAAAATTTCATCAGTATGTATATGGACAGCAGTTCACAGTTGAGACGGACCACAAACCCCTAATTACTCTTTTCAAAAAAGCATTACATGACATACCTCCCAGGTTACAGCGTATCATGCTAAGACTTCAACCCTATGACATAAGAATAGTATTCAAACCAGGTCGTTACCTCTATGTTGCTGATACTCTTTCTCGTATGGCTTTACCAGAAATTTCTTTGGAAGACCTAGATAGTGATTTAGATTTACATGTAAATTTGATTTTGTCTAATCTTTCTGTCAGTCCTGAAAAACTCAAAGAAATTCAAGAGTTGACTTCCAAGGATAAAACATTATGTCAAATAATTCAATATTGCAAAAATGGCTGGCCAGAACACAAACAATCAGTAGGTGAAGATATTAGACCTTATTTTCCATTGAAAAGTGAGATTCATGTTATCAATGACATTGTTTTCAAATCTAATAACATAATAATCCCAGAGTCATTCAGAAATACCATACTTAACATTATTCATAAAGGCCATCAAGGAATAAATAGCTGTATCCGTCTTGCTAAGACTGCTGTATATTGGCCAAAAATTGATAGTGACATAGAGAAATATGTAGGTCAATGTAAAATATGTTTATCATTTCGCAGAAATAATAGTAAAGAACCCCTTTTACACCATGATTACAAGTTGTTACCTTGGAATAAAGTTGGTATAGACTTATTTGACTTTGACGGTGAAAAATATCTTATTGTAGTCGATTACTACTCAAAATATGTTGAAATGGCATTATTAAAATCTGGGTTTGCTGCACATCCTGTCATTACTCAATTAAAATCAATATTCGCCCGTCATGGTATACCAAATATTGTTGTTTCTGATAATGGACCTCCATTTAACAGTAGTGAATTTAGAAGTTTTGCTAAAGACTGGGATTTTCAACATGTCACATCTAGTCCATACCTAAGTTGTTCAAATGGAATGGTTGAGAGAACGGTTGGAATAGTAAAAAACATGTTAAAAAAATGTCATGTTGATAAAAGTGATCCATATTTGGCATTGTTAATATACAGGAATACTCCTAAACATAACCATTATTCCCCAGCAGAACTAAGTATGTCTAGAAGTCTAAGAACTGTAATACCAGTAACAGAGAGTAATTTACAATTTAAAACAATTGATAATAAACAGGTGCAGGAAACAATTGAAAAACAAAAAGTAAAATCATCATTTTATTGTAATAAAAATAGGACACAATTAAAGCCTTTATCAGTTGGTGATAAGATAATGTTTAAACACAAACCGAATGGAACATGGATTCCTGGTATTGTTTCTCAGGTAGGCCCAGAGCCTAGAAGTTTCATTGTAAACAGCCCAGAAGGTTCTTTTCGCCGGAATAGAATTCACATTATAAAACCATCACATTCTCTTGAATTGTCAGAAAACCTTGATTCCAACAATGATAGTTTGTCTAGTTCAAACACTTTTGATAACACACCAGATGTTGTTGATAACCCTGTTATCACTGATAGATCAAGATATGGTCGTTTGTACAAAAAACCTTCTAGGTATGTCGAATCTTGTTAGAATTATGGAAATCTACTGTAACACGTAACCTAAGTTTTTTTTAAATAACAGAGTTTGTTATTAATTTATTGTTGGTTTGTAAACAAAAGCTTGAAGAAAAAAAAATTAAATTAGAAATGTCAGATGTCAAAAGTCAATCACAGATTAAACATGATAGTGGTTGCAATTGTCGTGCTGGAACTGTCACATTTATAGTTTTCTTTCTAGTTCATAAAGGACTAGAGAGGTGTTTAGTTTTTAGTAAAGTAGTTTGTTTTCTAAACAAAGGAAGATGTTATGATGTTTAATTTTACTATTGTGTATTACATGATAAAAAGTGTATTAATTTAAAAGTAAATACTTATTATAAGTTATATTAATTAGTTAAAAAAAAAAAAAAAAGGAAGATGTTACATAGGAATTAAGTATGTTGGCAACACTTGAAGACAGCCAGCCGGGCTAGAGGATCTTTGGAAAATGGCGTCAGTCCGCGTCTCGCTTTGTCTCATCTAATCTAGATTATTATCATGTAAGTTGAACAACAATAAATATTGATTATAACCAAACTGCAGTATCACTAAAGTAATACTACAAAAGATCCTTCGTGACAATACCTTGAAATAAATACGTGACATTCCGTCTTTACAACTGCCTGCACAGTAAAGATGGTGGATGCTGCCTGCTCACTGCACCTAAGAGGCGCGGACGGGGTTAGATTTCGTAAGACAATGGTGTCTGGTATTACCCGGTGTCCGTGAATACCCCACTCTTCCCTATACCTTTCGCTCGTAGCCATATTCGCATATAAAAAATAATTATGATTATGATCAAGTGTGCGAGGGATCATGGGGTAGTTTAGATCTCTTCACCGACCCTAGGGTAGAGGATATCCACGAAGATTTCCACCTCTATAATTCAGCCAATAGGCTGGATGAAAATGAGAGGAGGCCTGTGTCAACGCAGTGGGAACGTTATTATGGTCCTCCTGCTTTGATACAGGCCTCTACTGTTGCAAGAGACCAAGAGACTCATTGGCAACGATTCATTGGTCGAATCAAAGCTCCAGAGCCTTGAACATCGACGAAGAGTTGCAAGTCTATCGGTTTTCTATCGGTTACATTTCGGGGAGTGTGCGATGGAATTACACAATCTAATTCCGCCAAGCCCGTTCCATCATCGGACTACAAGACAAACGGCAATGCGTCATTGGTACATGGTGGACATCCCACACATACGCACGAAACGTTTTGGGAATACCTTCATTGTGCGTACTGCTAAGGAGTGGAATTCCCTGCCGGAGTCTATGTTTCCTAATCGCTATAACCTGGGAGTCTTTAAGTCAAGAGTGAATAGGTTACTTCTAGGCAAGCGTGCTCCATCTTCAACCACATCATCACTTACCATCAGGTGAGATGGTGGTCAAACGCAAGCCTATTATCATTAATAAAAAAAAAACACAAGCCTCTAACGTTCCCACTGCGTTGACACAGGTCTCTAACATTCCCCCTGCGTTGACACAGGCCTCAAACGTTCCCACTGCGTTGACACAGGCCTCTAACGTTCCCACTGTGTTGACATAGGCCTCTAACGTTCCCACTGCGTTGACACAGGTCTCTAACGTTCCCACTGCGTTGACACAGGTCTCTAACGTTATCACTGCGTTGACACAGGCCTCTAACGTTCCCACTGCGTTGACACACGTCTCTAACGTCCCCACTGCGTTGACACTGGCCTCTAACGTTCCCACTGCGTTGACACAGGCCTCTAACGTTCCCACTGCGTTGACACAGGCCTCTAACGTTCCCACTGCGTTGACACAGGCCTCTAACGTTCCTACTGCGTTGACACAGGTCTCTAACGTTCCCACTGCGTCGACACAGGCCTCTAACGTTCCCATTGCGTTTACACAGGTCTCTAACGTTCCCACTGCGTTGACACAGGCCTCTGACGTTCCCACTGCGTTGACACAGGCTTCTAACGTTCCCACTGCGTTGACACAGGCTTCTAACGTTCCCACTGCGTTGACACAGGCCTCTAACGTTCCCACTGCGTTGACACAGGCCTCTAACGTTCCCACTGCGTTGACACAGGCTTCTAACGTTCCCACTGCGTTGACACAGGCCTCTAACGTTCCCACTGCGTTGACACAGGCCTCTTCTCTATGAGATTGAATGGGCTGTAATATACCAAACGGGCACAGTGCGGGTTGGTGGATGTCACATGTCTTCGAATTTTATTGGGCATGCCTGTTTCCTCACGATGTTAACCTTCTCCGATTTGAGAGTAGTGGTAAAGTAATGTGTCTGACGGGAATTGAACCCACAACCTGCACTCGTAAGCCGAGCTTATAACCACTGCTTTTCACCTCTATATAAAACAAAAATATACTTAATTGTTAGTGTAAACCGCACTTATCGCTTATCATAACAGACACGAAATTATGACTAATTAATTTCTGTAAAACTTATAATAACTTAGCTGATAAGCACATAATAAACAGTAGGTACCTGATTAAGTCTTCAAACTGCTGTGCGTCCACTTGTCTAATGAAATCAATATGATGTGGACGGATTCCTTATCCAGTAAGTCGATCTTTTTATTGTGCCCTGAATTATAATCCTTTATTCTTTAAGCTTCTCGCTTTACCTTTCTGTCAATGTACTATTATAAAGATGTGTTTTTTTTTTTAAGTTTGTATGTAATCTCCGGTAAAAGTGACCTAATTCTAAGAATGGTTTCATAAGTTGCATTATTTGTGAGTGCTTATAGGTCATAAATTATTTCAAAATCCACGAGGATGAAGTCATGGGCGAAGTCCTAGTGTTCTATATCTGACCATGAATATTAACAATCTAACTTACCAAACTAACTTTAATACTAACTATAAACATAAGTTGAAATTGTACAAATGTTCAGGATTAATCCCTAGGTGTTTATCTCTGGGCACGCCCCAATCGCGGTGATAAATCCCCTCTTTGAGGAGTGGCTACAGAGACACCATGGTAGCCTCATTTTCCGCCTGACGCAGGTGCTTACTGGACATAGCTGTTTCGGTATCTGTTTCGGTACTGCGGTATGACATGCCTGGGTATCATCACTGTGAGGACCACGCGGAGGACAAGTGGAGAATACGATGGAGGTGTGCCCGCTTGTACGGAGGTGGCGAGAATGTTCTAACGAGATACCGTGGCTCCCGGGTTTTTAGTCAATAGAAGTCAGGAGGAGTCATTAGATGATTTTTCCACCAATAAAAGGTTTTTTACCTCACGGACATTGTAAAAACCAGTCCAGACCGTGCGTCCAAGCAATTGAGATTTTCCAGAGTTACGAGCACACAGAGCAGGGGGAGTCATTTGATGAATTTCACCCCTGAAAAAAAAGTAATTAGGAGACAATTATTTGTTATAGGAATCAAACTTCCTTTTGTCTCGATTAGACAGTTACCTGAACGTAACTGAATACCACTAGTTTAACTCTCCAAGTTCTCTAACGTAGTAAAATAAACACTGGGTTATATAAGTTATATAAAGTTTATTGACCATAATTTTAGGTTACAGTACACCGGTAATACAGATTTACATAGTAAATAGTATAGGACACATTCACTTACATTCAACTACACCAAGTTAGAACTTATCTATAACAATGCTACGTGGGTGGGGAGTAGAAGAACAGTTAAATTAAAATAATGCTATCACAAGTAGAGCAATGGTTCACATACTTGATAAAATCATAAATGCCCAATGACGGAATACAGAGAAAAGTTCTTTACCTCCCGTGCTAGTCAAGGACTGTGTTACGGCAAGGTAAGATTCTCGCTCATGGAATAATAGTCATAATGTAAACACTTTAAGACACTTTTTACCAAATACATTTGTTTTGCTGTGAATCATAGATGACTATAAACGAATTACAAGCTTAGCGTAAACAAGTAGTATATGCAAAGAAATCAGACAATGCAACTACTAACGTTATTTCAATGGTTGCAAGACTAATATCAGTTTTGCTTATTAGCGAATTTCCAATACGAATTTCAATGATCCATTTATTACTGCCGAGATCAAGTATACTAAATGTACTTTCCGAGATCTGATGGAGTCTTGGTATGCAATGAATCACACAGATGTGCCTGTAGATCTCTCTGAACGTTGCTAAACTTTTAAGATCCACCTTAGTGGTTGATATTATTTAGCTACAAGCCTCTCTAAACTGTAACAATGATCAAAGCATTAGGTTCACTCCAGCTAGAAGACCCTACAATACTTACAATAACATTGTACAATAAGATTGAAAGAAGGTTAGATTCTCAACGATCAATTATATTGCATAGTAAACGAAATGCACAATCTTTTCGCGCATGTGTTGTGCATGCGTAAACACAGACAAAAAATTTTTGCACTAACCTGACCCTACACAAGGCAACAATGGTGCTATAAAATTTAAACTCGCTCAAACTTTGGTTCAATAATTGCGCAATCCTTAATATTAATACTAAACGGTTAATAATATTGCACAATTCATAATAATGCGCAATTTCATTGATCGTTTAGGGGTCGCGTAAGAATAGCTACGTTTGTTTTATAAAGGTTTTTAATGATGTTTTTTATTACAGTCATTTGGGGGGTCTTCGTACTGCATCTCATTGTACTGGGGCAGGCAGGAAGTATCACAGAAATTCCTTTAACTTCTCCTTACAAACATAACCCAACATATTGCGAAGACCTGTGCCGACAGGAAGCTATAGATTTCAGAAATCGCCCTACTTTGTCAATACTTCTACAAAAGGTGTCGTTATTAAAATTCAAGGTGTTCCTAAGATCTAAGAACATTCATAGAAGTTACAACCCAGTTCGAAATGTCATAGATTTACTATGTGATTGTGGAGTAAGAAGATATACTTCCGTTAAACCGTGGACTGGTGCTCTGATTTTGTCCGACCATAATAAGAAAAGATTAAGAATGAACCCAGCTTGTCCCAACTCGGCGAAATGTACAGAGGTGAAGTGGTAGATAATATAATTAATGAAAATTATATGGCATTCTTTTGAGCAATTTTTTCTTTATTTACCCTCAATGACAACAATGTTTACCTACTAGCTATCATGTAATTGTTTACACTTATATTTGAAAGTTATCAAAGCGGTTTGGACACCGGAATAGCCTAAATGAAATAACAACTTGACTAAAAGAATAGGCGCAATCGCAGATTGACTGACGTCCAATCTTATATATAAAAACAATTGATGTTCGTTAGTCTCACTAAAACTTGAAAACGGCTAGACTGATTTCATTAATAATTTTTGTGTTATGTTCATCTCATACAGGGAAGGTTTAAAAGGTGAAAAAATATCGAAAATAAAAAATATATAGCGTTGCGAAGTCGCCTGGTCAGCTAGTATATTATAATGACGTAATATCCCACAATTCAAATATAAATCTAAATTTTCTTATTAAGTCTATTTTGCGATAGTAAATAGAAAAATTGGCCAAGTGCGAGTCGGACTCGCCCATGAAGGGTTCCTACTGCTGTACTACTGTACTAAACTATAATAAATATAACATACTTAATATTTTTATTTGAAAAAAAAAAAAAAAACAAAAAACCTTACAAATTTCTTAAAACTAGCTTATTTACAATTTTTACAACTACGCCAAATAACTTTGTTTTTCATAGTATTTGTATGAATTACAAAGTAATATTTGCGGTTTTAGAAAATATACTGTATCTCAAAAACTGCTCACTCGATCTCGTTCAAACTAAATTTGATTGAAAGTTTACATTAAGATCTACAAAATATGGTTTGTTTAGATTTTTCACTTCATTATTATAGAAGTTAGAGGGGGGGGACACACATTTTACCACTTTGGAAGCGTATATCTTTTAAACGATTTACTTTATGAAAAAGTCATTTTAGAAACCATAATGTCATTTTAAAGACCTGTCTATAGATACCACACACGTATAGGTTTCATAAAAAAAAAATATTTTCAGTTTCAGTTCCATGTATGGGGAGCCCCCTTTATTTTATATATTTTTTAAATTTTCTCTTAAAATCGGAAAGCGGTTCATAGAATACATCTACCTACGAAGTTTTACATGTATAGTCCTAATAGTTTCGGAACAAAATGGCTGTGACATACGGACGGACGGACAGACAGACAGACGGACAGACATGTCGAAACTATAAGGGTTCCGTTTTTTGCCATTTGGCTACGGAACCCTAAAAACTTGAAATATTTTTACGCATACCTTCTTAAAACTTTCATAATGACCTAATATAGTCTAGAAATAAATATTAGCTCGTTTTATAAACGATAACCCGTGCCGACTTGCGATTGAAACTTGTCCATACAAATTGCGCGGGTACCGCGCTTGTGCCTGTAACTGAGTGTTTTATTAGTCACTTCATACACGGTTTTTTAGATTTTTAGTGCCTATTACTTATTGCATATAAAGTGGATTGCCCATCCTGGGCCCAGTACGGACACTTCCTTTGAAAGAAATTACAATTACCACTAATTTATTTATACCAAATCATGAATTTTACATACATTCTAATGAGCGCCATTGTAATGAATAATATTTTGTATAAAAAAGTACTTTTCTATCTAAAAATCGAAAACGTTCTTGTAGATAAATGTTGCCACTACTTAAAACACTCTTTATCGATTTTTCCACTGATATTAATTTTATAGTAATAAATAAATAATATAGTATAATTCAATGTAACAAATTTTGGACTTTGCACAAACAGTAGTTATAAAAAAGGATTAATGAGAATCAAACCAACGTTTTACTTGTATGAATTATAATGTAACGTAGAATAAATTGATTAATCGATATCGTGTTATGTATATTTTTTTTTTCATAATGACAACACTTTCGTCATTTGTCAAAAATAAAGAGATATTCATACACGTCATGTCACATTTTGTTTTCGCTTAATGTTGATGTGTTTTTTTTTTATACTCATAGATTATACATATAAGTCCTCAACATCATGTATGGATGTTAAGCACTTTATGCTCGTCACAATGCATATGGTGAAGTAGAGCTGATGGTCAAATACCAGGAGAACTCCTCAAAAATTAACGGCTATGCACAGGGAAAAGCAATATTTTGTAAAAGGTGATAAGTTGTTGACATTATGGCTTTTGTAACTAGATAAATTACAAACCGACCCACTAAAAAGCGTGAAAAAAAATTTATTAGCAAAAAATAGAACCGACTTCCATATGAAAACACTACAAAGGCAAAAATAACTTTAATTTCGGAAGGCGGTGTTTTTAGTTTTGTATATATTTTCGTTTTTGACACCGCCTTCCGAAATTAAAATTATTTTTGCCTTTGTAGTGTTTTGATATGGAAGTCGGTTCTATTTTTAACCGACTTCTGAAAAAGGAGGAGGTTCTCAATTCGGATGTTTGTTTGTTTTTTTTTTTTTTTATGTTTGTTCGGGCATAGCTCCGTCGCTCGCCAACCGATTTGAAAAATTCTTTTTTTGTTGGAAAGGGTATACTTCCCAAATGGTCCCATGAAAATTTTATCGACATCGAACAAGCCGTTTCTGAAAAATTAACAAAAGTCTAAAAAAATATTTACATTGATGATCTTTTCAGTTACTCTATATTGTGTTTTTTGTTCGCGCGTTTTTAGTTTTTTTGTAGTTGACATTTTGGCTTTTATAACTAGATTAATTACAAATTGACCCACTAAAAAGCGCGAAAATAAAAACTTTTTTGCAAAAAAATAAAACCGACTTCCATATCAAAACACTACAAAGCCAAAAATAATTTTAATTTCGGGAGGCGGTGTGAAAAAAAAGCAAATACAAAACCAATAACACCGACTACCGAAATTAAAATTATTTTTGGCTTTGTAGTGTTTTGATATGGAAGTCGGTTTTATTTTTTTGCAAAAAAGTTTTTATTTGCTAAAAATTTTTTTTTCACGCTTTTATAATATTCGCGAAGTCAAGTTGACTGTTAGTGAAAATGCCAATCTTGTAATTAAAGAGTGTAGTATATTTTGGGAAAAAGCAAGAATTCCCTCAAAAACATTTTCTAAAATGCGTGACGAACTTATTGATTAATATCATGTTTGGGGAGATCTACAAAAAAAATTAAGAATGAATACTCCGGCCACGTTCAAGAATCGTGTATAAAATTTTAAAACTACTTTGATAACTTATTTGATATTATTGCACATGCGGATGCCTTTGAAAGAATGAAAGTAGAGGAAGACAAGGCATTTTTAAAGAAACAAAGAGAGCCAGGTCGATCGGGATGCCTAGGTGGCGTTGCCAAAAAATTAACAGAGAAAGAAGGAATAGCTAGTTAGGCAAAGAAGACTGGAAGAGAGTTAGCGAGAGAGAGGAGAGTTAGCATTTACTTCCACTACAAATAACTTGGGAGTCACAACAAGAAAAATATTAGGCCCCATGGAGCACAGCATCAGGCATGATGGTTAGCGAGAGCGATCTATTCTTCAAAATGTGGTTGCAATCACAACTCCGAATGATTGCGAAAGACAAACGGGCTCTTCAAGATGTTTGCTTATTTACGTCACGTTTACGTGTACGTTTGTTTGTGTATCTTAAACCTAGGCTCGAGTTGCAAACTTAAGCACCTCGCCAAGATTTGTGCTTCTTGAATAAGGTAAAACAGTACGAAAAAATTGATGCAACAATTTCTAAAGCTTCGTTAAGGAAGTGTAGCGAACCACAGGTGTGAAAGTGATAATAAGACAGTCTCTTCACACTAATACCATACGGATATGGTATTAGTGTGAAGAGACTGTCATATTATCACTTTCTGATTATGAAGTTGATAAGCTAAAATTAAAATGATTGCCAAGTTAAACAGAAATTTAAGTTGGCAATTACAAAAACGCTTGTTTCCATCGATGGAAGAAATGACTCAAAATCTTTTCGGTAAGCAAGTATTTATGTTTTTTTTTACTGTTGTTTTTTTTTTGTTTTTTTTTTGTTTATTCATGTGTTTTTTTATGTTGTAGATAAAACTAATGAATGATTGGTGATGATGATTTTGTATCGGAAAACATTTCAGATTAACGACGGTTTTCTGCAAGATGTATGTTGTTGGAATGATAATGCAGCTTTGCAAGACACTGAATAAATTGTTTGAATGTTTTGATCGATACCGCTGAAAGGGCTGTCAAATAAACAGCAGAAGAAGAATAAAAACAGTTCTTATTGCGTTGTATGTAGGAACATCGATATTTCAATCCGGATTTTAAAAAACTACCCACATTTAAGAGAAGTTATCCTAGCTGACTGTATTCTTTTCTTTTTAATAAGGTTGATATTATTATTTAAATTTATTTTATTTTAACTCCTATTCACTTAATTTGTTCCATTTATAATAGTTTGATTGCCGACCCAAATATGAGAACAAGATAAGATTTTCAATAAACTTTGAAGCTCAGTCGGCACGGGTTGCGATCATGCTAGAAAGATGAAATTTCATATTTAAGTATGTTTTAATATTTATAAAAAAATTAGAGGGTACCTATTCGTTTGAAATATCAAAAAAAAATTTTTTTTTGTCCCTTTAAGGGACACCCTAATAATCACATTCCCACTGCTAGGGCACAGGTCTCATCACTATGTCAGGAAATGGACCGTAATTCACCACACGGGCCCAGTGCATGCGAACAGGGTGGGTTTTTAACACGTTCGCTGACAGTACGTCGTTAGGCGGGAAATTAAAATAGTGCATTATGACAGTACGTCGAGGGACGGGCCACTTATTTTTAAGAGTACGTCGTGGAAAATTATACTGTCGTAATGTGGTGTCAGGATAAGTGCTCACTGTCAGCGAACGTGTTAATCAGTAGAAGTCTGACACTCCCTTCCGCTAAACCCAGAGCAGGAGAAGTCATTCGAAGATTTTCCTACTCCGAAAAAAGGGCTCAGTACGTGTTGGTAGATGTCACGCGTCCCCATACATGGAACTAAAACTGAAAATATTTTTTTTCATGAAACCTATGCGTGTGTGGTATCTATTCTATTCTATTCTATTTTTGGTTAATGGCAAGTGGAGCCGATGTCGACTATTCTGCCAATGTCTAAAGTAAATTGGAAAAACAAGTGTGTATGATTAATGATTAGAGACAGAATGGATTTAGAAAAGAAAAAAGTTAAAATCAGAACAGGAACGATAGTCTCTGTTTCTTCAATTGGTACAGTTGAACTTGTTGGGTTAGTACAGGACTGAAACAAACAAAGAATAAAAATACATAAATATTATAGTTGTTAAACGATTACATAAATTATACCACAACCATACAGACAATTTTTGGTACTCTGGCTCACAGTTTTATATTGTTGTGACGGATGAAACTCATCAGCGCCACAAGCAGTTCTGGTGAAGGAAATGTTAGAAGAGAAGGGAAGTTAATTGGAAGAGGGATCTTAAATTTCGGGAGACGACTATACAAATCTGAAGATGAGACGATATTTGGGCATTTAAAAAATATGTGGTCCAGTGTGCCTTCTTCCAGGCCGCATTCGCATAGGGATGAGTCCCGAATATAGTTGCAAAACTTCTGAATAATTCCGGAATACTTCGGGGAAAGTTTCTTTAAATGGGAATTATTCAAAATGATAAATTCATTTTGAATCGTTCTGATTTAAAGAAACTTTTAATTATTTATTAAGATTTCAACTTTTTTTGCTGAAAAATCGTATTTTGCATCGATCGTCGATCTCTGTGCGCCGGCCGCTGCCGCCGCGCTGGCACCGCGACGCGCGCACCCGACTGCCACCGGCCACGAGTCGTGCGTGCAGGCGATGGCGGTGCGGGGTGCGGTAAGAGGGAGGGGATGCTCCTCCCCGGAGAAGTTTTCACCCGTGCGAGAAAGATTCGTACCCCGCAATCGAATGTTTCCGAATATTTCGCCCGAATAATTCAATGGGAATAAATGTGTTTGCTTGTTGTGTGGTGGGTGAGTTAATTATTAATTATTGTGCACTGCGAGAGTACGTATGTACGCTACGAGAGTAAAATATAAATGTTTATTTTATTATAAATGGGATTGATTAAGTATATGTTGATATTTTTATAGGTAGATTTATTAGCCTGCGATTAACAGGATTTTTATTCTTTTGTTTTTAGGTAGGTAATATCGGCCAAAGATACACATACTCACTTAAGAAAATATTTCTGCGGAAGCGCAGCTAGTGACAAACCACATCCCTTCCTGTTTTCGCCCAATTAGAAATAATATGCATTTTGTGAGTACAGGGCGTGTAACATTATATTAATACATACTATTACGAACACTACTAAAATACGCTTCGTGCATCCTATTGGTCAAAATACATGCATTAGGCGATCGAGTTGTAAGTCGTGCTATGTGATTATAGCCTTAAATGTCAGTTGTGAAATAAAAAAACCAGGCCAAGCATATTTGATTTGCTATTTGAAAAAGGGTTACCTATGTTTTTGGTTAGTTTGTATGTAGCTCTGTACGCATCGCGAGTATTCGCGAGTCGCATAGGTAGGTATTAATCATTACCTACCTACTTAACGCGTATAATAGCCCAGTCAATAAAAGCAAATAAAGGCACACCTTGCAAGCAAAGGCGTTTTGATGCGGTTTTCAGAAAAGTATTTGTTCTTACCTACTTAGGAGCAGGTTTTGGTATATTAACAGACTTCAAAGGTCGATTTTCCTGTTTTTTTTTGACAGTTGAAATATTCCCAAAGTTTCGGAATATTTCAGAATACTTCCGAAGTATTCGACGGGAATGATTCGGAATGTTTCCCGCCAGCATCTATAGTCCCGAACACGGATTTTTTCCAAGAACACAGGAGTGCAACAAAAACCTAAGCGGATTCTACAGAGGACGGAGATGATGGATTTCGACACCTTTTTGTACGTGTAGAACCAAGGTTTTGGCTAAACATATGGTTGCACTGCATAAAAGAATTTGCCTTTCTTCTTCCCAGTCGAGTTCCACTGCTGTTGCCAAGTACTGTAAAGGTTTTCTTTTGGGAGATTCAGTAAATCATAGCCCTGATGGGCATTGTGGCAGAGATCGGCTGTAGTAGATGAACATGCACCTTTGGCCAAGGCATCGACGCACTCGTTGACCTTAATGCCACAATGCCTAGGTATCCAAACCAACTGAACATCCTTCTGGCTATAACTGCACGACAAAAGAGATTTTTTAATTCTTAAAATAAGTGAACTGTGCAATTTACCTTTGAAGGGGTTTTGGACTAGGGCTTGGAGACAGCTTAGGGAGTCTGTAAATATAACGGCTTTGTCAATGCGGTGGGACTCGATGAAAAGACACGCTTCCAATAATGCCACACACTCGCCTGTGAACACAGATGCTTCCTTGGGGCATTTGTATTGAAGTATGATCCTGGAGTTTTCGAAAAATACTGCAGCTCCAGTGTGATTAGAGTCAGTAGATTTTGAGGCGTCTGTAAAAAATCTCTGGAAACCGTCCCATCGCTGGGCCACGGATGCATTGAAGATCGAATTTGCTGAAGGGGAATTTTTGGGTATACCTATATTGAAATGGATTTTTGGAATGAAACATAGGACTTCGTAGTCGAAATGAAAGAGGGGTAATTTAGGAAACTGTACGATTGGGCATTCTAAACTTTGAGTTAGACGAAAATGTTTTAAGATTAAAGGCGTTTCTTTATTTTTCCAATAATTTGAGGTTCTGCTTATGGAATTTAGCTCATGCAATTTAGTAATAAGGGGATGGGAAGACCTACAGATTACCCTAGATAAAAAACGGGAGGCCAGGTACTGTCGCCTTAGGGCCAGGGGAGGTTCAGCGCATTCCCCCTGCAACGCGCCGATGGGCGAAGACTTCATACATCCAGAGATGATCGGAAGACACTTGGACTGTACCCTGTCAAGTCCAGCCAAAGCACCTTTGTTGCATGGTGTTAAGTGGAACGTGCCATAGTCCAAAATACTGCGAACTAGGGCATTATAAACTAATTTCATGGTGTACGGGTGAGCACCCCACCATATGCCCGCAAGTACTTTTAAAATTGAGATGACACGTTCACATTTACTGATTAGGTGATTAATGTGGTGCTTGCCAGTTAATTTCGGGTCAAGAAAAACGCCCAGAAATTTGACCTTACTTGAGAGCGGGATGTTTTTCCCCGAGATGGTTACCGTTATCTGTGGGATTGTCCTCTTGCGGGAAAAGACTACTGCCGAGCTTTTTGGTGCAGATAACGTAAGGCCGCGTTTTGAAAGCCAATGATTAAGAGAGTCCAGTGAGAGGCACAGAGATGACGCAGCGTCTACGATAGAGGAGTGTGACACATACAGGGCTAAGTCATCAGCGTACTGTAAAATACGACAATCAGTGTCTAGGCAGGAGCCAATATCAGCTGTGTAAAGGTTATAAAGAAGGGGGCTTAAGACGAAGCCCTGCGGGAGTCCTCTCCAAGTCACTCTCCCATCAAAGTCCTCACCCTGGACCCTCAAAACCAAAGAGCGAGACCAAAGTAGTCCACATATGCATTCGATCATCTTAGCCGGAATACTCAGCTGATGCAGTTTCTGCCTGAGAACGGGAAGAAGAACGTTATCGTATGCGGAGGAAATATCTAGAAAGGCAGCAACAACTGACTCGTTTTTGGAGAACGCCAAACGGATATCCGT
The DNA here is from genome assembly GCA_943138885.2 of Tholera decimalis. NCBI lineage: Eukaryota > Metazoa > Arthropoda > Insecta > Lepidoptera > Noctuidae > Tholera > Tholera decimalis. The sequence continues at coordinate 11,800,022 of OW964570.2, forward strand.
GACTAGAACTCCAACACTGTCCATTGTGCCGAGCCCCTTCCTGAAACCAAATTGGTAGTTCGGCAGTAAGCCTCTGGATTCTACTATCCATTCTAGACGGTTTTTAATAAGATGTTCGAGTAATTTGGCTAAGACTGAAGACAGGGCGATAGGTCTAAGGCCATTAGGGTCATCCACATGTTTGCCAGGTTTGAGCAGAGGGATAATAATTTGCAGTTTCCATTGGTCTGGAACCCAACCATGATTGTAACAGTAATTTAATAAATCTAGGTAATATAATTTTGCTTTTTTTCCTGCACGAGTGATAAAAGAATACGGTATCCCGTCACTACCAGGTGCTGAGTCCTGGACATGGTTGAGCACAACATCTAGTTCTTCTGAGGTAAATGGCGCGTCAAAAGGGTCATCAGATTCTATAAGGCGCGGCAAATTATGGCACTCAGACAGGAGCGGAACGTAGGGTGGCGCAATTATGTCGAAAAAATGTTCAGCAGTTTCCCTGGCGATCGGTGGGGATAATGAAAGAGTACACCCACGTCTAAACCTATTAATATTCTTCCATACAAGTGAAATTGGAGTGGAGGGGGATAAGGACGAACAGAATTTGACCCAACCCGCACGTTTCTTCCTACGGAGAAGGCGCTTGGATCTTGCATAGAGCCGTAAATAAGCTAACAGATTTTGGGTGTTCATCTCCCCATTGTATGTTCTTTCGGCCTCATTCCTCGACCTAACAACTGAGGTGCATTCTTGGTCCCACCATGGAGGTGACGGGATTTTATTACGGGCACAGTTTTTCAATGGAAAACAAGAGTCTGCACTCGAGGTTACAGCCTCAACAAAGCCTTCATAACAACTCTTGGCATGGCGGTGATCAGAGTTTTGAGGAGAACTTGAAGCTAAATTTGGAAGTATATCTATTTTCTCCTCCAGTGATGATGCAAACTTGGACCAATCTGGATTGGACAAATTATACTTCAAAAGTGGAGGAGAAGTTTTTTCTAAGTAAGTTTTATCTAACAAAGATATGACAATAGGGTAATGATCACTGCCATGCGATAAGGTTGTACATTTCCAATGGGTCGAAGCAGCCAATTCAACCGAGCAAAACGTTAGGTCAACACAACTCTTCTGCTGTCCAGGAAGAGACCTGCGAGTTGGGCAACCATCATTTAAAATGCAAAGGTCCATATCATCAAGGAACTCAACTAGGGCTATGCCAGTGGCATCGCAACGTTCAGACCCCCAGCGGTAATGGTGACAGTTAAAGTCACCCATGACCAGTATTGGGCCCTGGACATTGGAAATAATGTTTCTTAAAATATTTAATAAGTTCAGACTGGGGTGAGCAATGTATATTGAGAAGACTGTAATTCCTTCCACTCGACTAGCAACTATACTCATATCACCTGTGGGTGCAGAAAGAGATAAGGGTGACAGTGGAACTCGACTGTTAACAAAGAGAGCTGACCCTCCATATCCGTCGGGTCTATCACATTGAAGTAAGTTGTAATGTGCCATACGAAAGCTAAGATTTGGGGTTAGCCAGGTCTCAGCTAATGAACAAGCCAAAGGTTTGTATTTGTTAAGGAGGAAAATGAGGTCGTGTTTTTTATGCCACACGCTCCTCACATTCCACTGAAGGAATACTTGGTTTGACGCCATTTTTAATTTCTAACAGTATTGATATAAGTTGATCGGCAACGGTGGACGGTGATTGGGGGTTAGAAGAAGAAGAAGAAATAATTGTTGGTAGAAGTTTTAAGAGAAGATCAATGACAGAAATTGTATTACTAGGGGAGGTATTATAATTTAGAGCGCAGCCATTAGGCTGATTAGGTTGGGGAGAATTAATTTATAGGAATAGAATAGGTTATGAGCTGATTTGTCATACGATGGGGAAAGTGGAGTATGTGTCTTGGGTTTTAGGGCCACAGTTTTATTATATGATTGCTGTTGGGATTTAGTAGCATTGGCATAGTTGCGTGAGGCTACTGGGATAATTTTACTTGCCTCAGCATAGGGAATAGATTTTTCTGCCATGATAGTCTTTATAGCCCTCTGTTGACCATGCTCAGGGCATGACTTGCTATTAGCAAAATGGCTCCCCGAGCAGAGCACACAGAAAGCATCTGTCTCAGAAATGAAGCAACCATCACCAGGGCGATCGTGGCCACATTTATTACACCGTGGTTTGGATCTGCACAGATTGGCCACATGACCAAATCTGCAACACTTGCGACACTGAATTGTGGGGAAAATGTATTGTTCTACAGGGAGAGATGTATAACAACAGAAAATACGTTTTGGGAGTACTTGGCCATCAAAAGTAATAACACAAGTTTCTGTGGGCTTCCACTCATTAACACCGTCTTTAAATATTTTCCTATTAATGCGGCGAATTTTCAAGATTTGCCCACAACCTGAGGGCACAGATAAGTAAGTTATAGCTTCCTCTTCTGTAATATCAGTAGGGACACCGGTCACAACACCCATCCTGGTAATATTAAATGTGGGAATCGTAGCAGAATAACTAAATCTTGGTAATATATTGTTTGCCAAGAAAGAATTCGCATCTTGAGGTGAGGTAAACTCCACAGAAACTCGGTTACGGCCCACTCTTTTAACGCCATCGCGTACTACATTAGTGAAATTATTAAGAATTAAAAATTTCCCAAAATTCACAGGATGTAAAGTCGTGCCAGCATTTGGTTGGGTTTCAATTCGGGACACATGAACTATGTATGGACCTTTATCCGTTACGGAGTATCTAAGCCGACCAATTTGGCTTTTGGGTTGCTTGCTTGGTGGGGTGGGTGTAGGAACTTCTTCGTTAACAGGACGTTTTCGTGAAGATTGTGAAGTAAGGGTCACGTCTATGCCTGCGATGTTACAGACTACATCTGCGAATTGTGATAGTGGGTCACTAGGAAAAGGGTTTAGGGAAGCTGAGATGTCAGGAGGACCAGGATCGGGAGGTTTATTTAAATCCATCTTAGAACTAACACCGGGACAAACACAATACAAACCTGTTTACGAACACAAGAACGACACAATTCTATAAAAACAAGTCACAAAAGTAACAACTGTCACTCAAAAACAATAAAAATTCACTAGACACACGTGTTATCCAAGAAACCCGTGGCGAGAATCGTGTGGTATCTATAGACAGGTCTTTAAAAATGACATTGAGGTTTTTAAAACCACTTTCTTATAAAGTTAATCGTTTAAAAGATACGCTTCCGAAGTGGTAAAATGTGTGTGTGTGTCCCTCTAACTTCTATAATAATGAAGTGAAAAATCTAAAAAAAAAATATATGTCTGTAGATCTTAATGTGAAATTTCAACCAAAATTGTTTTGAATGAGATAGGAACAGCGGTTTTTGAGATACAGCATATTTTCTAAAATTGCAAATATAACTTTGTAATTCATACAAACACTATGAAAAACAATGTTATTTGGCGTAGTTGTAAAAAATGTAAATAAGCTAGTTTTAAGAAATTTGTAAGGTTTATTTTTTATCAAGTAAATATACATATTGTATTATATTATTATAGTTACTGCGGAACCCTTCAAAGGCAAATCTAACTCGCACTTGGCCAATTTTTATTTAATTCTTGATAGGCTTGCGTTTGACCACCATCTCACCTGATGTTAAGCGATGATGTGGTCGAGGACGAAGCACGCTTGCCTAGAAGTAAACTGTTCACTCTCGACTTAAAGACTCCCAGGTTATAGCTATCAGGAAACACAGACTCTGGCAGAGAACTCTACTCCTTAGCTGTACGCACAATTAAACTATTCCCAAAACGTTTTGTGCGTATGGGTAAATGATATTTATTTTACAAATTGATTATTAAATAACACTTTTATACGTAATTTTTTTCGTAAATATAAACTAGATGAGGCCGGTGTTTCCTAACTCACTACCTTGAGAAGAAACACCGAAAGAAACTCAGAGGTCCATCTCTTTTAAAGTCCATACAATCTTTTCTGATTAAAATATATGGGAACCTTGTAGGATATCTGAGGCGATCTTTTGAGGAAAGATGCTCACAGATTTGAGTGGGCCTGTCCAGACAGTGCAATCATTTGTCAGATGACGTATAGCTTAACTTTGAACAAGGAGTTTAACGATTTCATGAACAATACCAAGGTATGGACGTTTGGGTAGGCCGCAAAGAGCACTCAAACTGCCAAACAATCATGTTTAACTCGAATGAAACAACCTACATAGTTCACATATTCACAATCGTTTATGAGGATTATGTAGATTAGTCTGAAATGGCCTTTTGAGGAAATAACCACACAGATGTGAGAAGACTAGTCCTGTCAGTGCAAGTTAGTCTGTAAGCTCAACTTTGGACTACAAGGAGCTCAGCGACTTGACGAACAATGCCAAAGATATTTGAATAGGTCGCAAATGTACTCAAACTGGCAGACATCGTCGTAAGAGAGAGAGAAAAATAAAAAATAAAAAAATGGATATTAAAAAAGATCCAAATAATCGCATTTAAGTACATAATTCTGCTAAGTAATAATAATAATATAATATAATATAATAATAATAGTAATTCTGTAATAAGTCTGCTGGAAGAAATTTCTTAGGAAATAAGCAGCACCTTTGTGCTCTTTTGTCTGTATTTAATTTTTTCCTTTATAAGTGTCATGTGTGTACATAAATAAATAAATAAATAAATAAATAATTACTAAAAATATATTATACTTTACAAAGTAAATATTCATGTTAAAATAAAATAAAAATAAAATATTATACTTTAAAAAGTAATTATCCATGTTAAAATAAATATTAAAAAAAATGTAATGTCAATTGTATTAAAATAAAATACAAGAAATTGTGATTGTAAATAGCACTAGTACTCCCTGTATATCATTGGAGCTCAATCCCGAGCCTTTTTATCCTCAATATAGTTTTTAACTGTATAAAAAGCTTTCTGGCAAAGCTTGCGTTTTATGACTAATAAATAGTGACATTAATATAAATATTCATAATCTCATGACTCAGCAAAAATAATTATTTAAATTTATTGGCTTCACATACGGTTTATTTGATACGGTTTTGTTATTTCTTGAAAAAAAAAGAGCCCTAAAATCAAAGCAAAAAGAACAGTCGAACGCATCAATTACGATCAGCTAGACGCAGATCTTAAGTTAGCTGACTTTAGTCAGATATATATGACTAATGATCCACATGATGCGGCAGACTTATTGGTTAATCTCATAACGCGGGTAATAGAGTCGAAGACAAAAACAATCAAAATCTCTAACCGTAAAAAATCATGAAGCCATGAATCACTCCTGGCCTACTTCGCTGTATTCGACATAGAGATAATCTACATAAAAAACTGAAAACTGACCCGGAGAACTATATCTTAAAAACAACTTATACAAGATATAGAAATTTTTGTAATAAGTTATTAAAATATTCTAAAAATGAACACGACAGGAGGGAAATCAGGGATTCTGGGAAAAATACGAAACAGCTGTGGTCGGCTATTAATGGTATAACTGGTAGGGTCAAGAAGCGAGACGCCGCCTCAGATTTGTTATCCATTTCAGCAACTCCAAAATAATCTGTTAATGATGTCAACGATTACTTCGCGGAGATTGGTAAAGACCTTGCTGAGAATATCATGAATCGGTCAGTAGTATCGCCTAGTAATATCTCTTGCAATACCTCGCACTCTATGGTTCTGTTGCCAACAGACGAAGCGGAAGTTACAAAATTAATATTGTCGCTTCGCAATGAATGTTCTATGGGATGGGACCGAATATCTAACAGTCTCCTTAAAAAACACATAGCCGTAGTAGTCCCACCTGTAACTTATATTTGCAATCTCGCTCTCAACACAGGCAAATTTCCAGGGCATTCAAAAAGGCCATTATACACCCGATCTTCAAGGATGGGGACAGAAACCGTGTCAACAACTATAGACCTATAGCCGTGCTGCCGGCTCTATCCAAGATTCTTGAACGGATCATGAGCAGTAGACTAGTTGATTACTTGGAGAAATATAACCTTCTCTCTCCCTCCCAATACGGATTTAGGCCCGGTAAATCGACTTCCGATGCTGTTCATGATCTAACCAATTATATCGTCACAAACATGGATGCTGGCCGCAAAGTCTTGGGGATCTTTCTCGATCTTGCCAAAGCATTTGACACGGTACCTGTACTCATTGGGAAGATGGAACGGCTTGGAATTAGAGGGGTCCAATTAAAACTATTTGAGAACTATTTGAGTGAGCGTACTCAGAGTGTGAAAATAGACAAGCACGTTAGTAATGAGCGCCTAGTCACCTACGGCGTGCCTCAAGGCAGTGTACTGGGGCCAACCCTATTTCTCCTATATATAAATGACCTGGGTATACTCACCCTCCCCGGAGGCAAAATTGTAACTTTTGCAGACGATACTGCATTATTATTCAACGCGGATACTCGGAGTGAAGTCTATGGGCTTGCTCAATCGGGCTTCAACTTAGTATCAGAATGGTTACGAAATAATATCCTCACACGCTAACGCTGCAAAAACCAATTACGTCACTTTCTCCATCAAACAAAACCGGCCAACCTCGGATACTTCCTCCATCGTAGCTCATACTTGTCCGTTGCCACACTCTACCACCTGCTCATGCACTCACATCCGCAAAGCAGATAAAGTAAAATATCTGGGTATTATCATATATAGTAGATTAAATTTTTATGAACATATTCACTCACTGAGTAGCAGGCTGAGGTAATAAGGTTAATAGGATCCTGCATATTTATGACTTTAACAGAAATAAATGTAAATCGAAAGTAACTAATTGGATCCAAGAACTAAACTATAGTGACACTGAAGATATGCTTGCTGTCCCTGTATAGACAATGGAAAAAAAAACTATTACATTCACCCACTCACCACACACACTCACTATACATACACACTATACACGCACCTACATCTCCACTTAATACTAATCCCACTAACAATATTATTATTATTATTTTGTACTTCGATTAATTTTAATTTTTATTTGCTTCTTAAATTTTAATAACATGTAAATTACAAGGTGACTCCTGACCACTAATATATAGAGCATTTGAAATGTTAACCCAAAGGGTGGAGACCTGGTGTCCTGAAATACAGGCCCTGGCCTAGTTTAGGCACCAGTCCCTACAATGTTTATTGTTTGGAATATGTCCCTAATAACTGTAAAATTATACATAAATATTGTGGTGAGAGAATAAAGATTATGATTGATTGATGATTGAATTTAAATTTGTTGAGGCTCAGTACTTGCAAATGGCAGGGTAGTTTATTATAAAAACGTATGCACTGGCATTTAAAAGAACCACCTATTTTCTTGAGCCTTGTTTTTGGAACGACAAAGTTGTGTTTATTTCTAGTATTTACGTTATCGATCATTTTATTTTTTAAAGAGATTAATATTTTTATGAGCATACAAGAGATTCACATAAATATACTTAGAGGGCTTAGTCATTATATTAATTTAATTTATCTCTGAGGGAGTGCCGTGGAATTAATTTATAAATAGCACGAATGGACATCCATTCAATCTTTTTTGTAACACAAATATTGTATTTATATCGGTGACATTTCCCCATAACAAAATGCCATATGACATCACACTATGAAAATAACTAAAGTACACTAAACTGGCCGTCTCTAAATCAGTTAGGTCACGAATTTTTCAAACGGCAAATGCTGCAGAGCCAATTTTTACCAATTTATCTATATGGGCCCCACTGAAGCTTCGCATCTAAAGTAATGCCTAAGAACACCGTGGTATCTTCGGGTTTTAAGCTTTCGCCCTTTGTTAACACACTTGTGTTTACTTGTCTAACATGCGGTAATGTAAAATTTATGCACTTAGTTTTTTTCTCGTTAAGCAGAAGATTATTAACATTAAACTAATTCACTACCGTTGTAAGGGCACTATTCTAACATCGTTTAAATTTAAATAAAAGTGAAGTATCATCAGCAAACAACACTATATCATGATTATTCTTTGTGAAGAATGGCAAGTCATTGATATAAATAAGAAATAGAAAAGGACCTAAAATTGAGCCCTGGGGGACCCCCATTTTGACAATAGATCCGGGAGATCTTTTACCGTTTATATCAACTCTTTGAATCCTATTACTTAAATATGAAGTAAGAAGATCCAGAAAGGCATCCCGGATTCCGTAGTAGCGTAGTTTCTTGATCAATGTTTCATGGAGAACACAATCGAATGCCTTCGACAAATCGCAAAATATGCCCAACATGCGTTGCGCACTTATCTTCTCATACACTGTAACGCTGGGGCTCCTCAGGGATGGGCTTACTGCGGCTCTGTTTCCCCTTTTTCGCTTTATGCGTTTATTTATAAGACTTGGTAACATCAACTGAATTACCCCATAGGTCCGTTTTTAACATTCAGTGATTTAAAAGTTTATATTATATATTTTATTATATCATTACAAGTTACACGGGTGTGATGTCCACCATGTAATGATAGCGCATCGCCATTTGTTTTGTAGTCCGATGATGGAATGGGCTTGGTGGAATTAGACTGTGCAATTCAATCGCACACTCCCCCAAATGTAACCGATAGAAAACGGATATTATATGTATTATCAATACTTCACAGCAAACTCTATGACTTAATACCATTTATTTTTAAATACTTAGAATTCAGACTCTAGCCTTGTAAGTCCACGGGGACTTCCAGGGGAAGCCCCGCGTGAGTGCTAGTGTTGTATAAGGATACACTTCTTAGGCTTCGCTCACGTGGCCTTTATCACGATAAAAACATAACCCTCATTTTTTGCAGTTGGGTAAAAAGCCTTTAATCTTCTTTTTAAGTTTCGAGCTATATTCCACATTAAATTTCAACCAAACCCATCCAGTACCCACTTTCGAAGATTAGCGCGTTTTTAACCGACTTCAAAAAAAGGAGGAGGTTCTCAGTTCGCCTTGAATTTTTTTGTTTTTATGTATGTTACCTCATAACTCAAAGACGGCTGGACCGATTTGGAAAATACTTTTTTTGTTCGAAAGGGTATACTTTCTAGTTAGTCCCATTGGCATCACGTTAGGATCTGATGATGGAATCATAGAGAAATCGAAAGAACTCTTCAAATATTATAGGCACACCTATAGCGTTTTGAGTATTTCTTATAGTACCTTATGCAGTTGCTGTCGAAAAGCACCAATTGGGGAAGTGGAACTAATGGCCACCGAAACTACTCAATAATAAGTATTTCGTAGATTGCGATTCGATTACTTGAATATGGATGTTAAAGCACTTTATGCTCATCACAATGCATATGGTGAAGTAGAGCTGATGGTGAAGTACCAGAAGGACTCCTCAAAAATAGACGACTCTGCATCGGGAAATGCAATATTTTGTAAACAGTGATAAGTAGTTGACATTTTAGCTTCTGTAACTAGATGAATTACAAACCGACCCACAAAAAGGCGTGAAAAAAACTTTTTAGCAAAAAATAAAACCGACTTCCCTATCAAAACACCACAAAGCCAAAAATAACTTTAATTTTGGAAGGCGGTGTCAAAAAAGAAAATACTAAATAAATAACACCGACTACCGAAATTAAAGTTATTTTTGGCTTTGTAGTGTTTTGATATGGAAGTCGGTTTTATTTTTTTGCTAAAAAGTTTTTTCAAAGTTCTTCTTCTTCGCAAACTTTTCCACTGTATAATATTAGTATAGATTGTGTTAACTATGTATAATAATGATATGTTGTATGTCACCAGTATGGGATGTGGTGTTTTAAAAAAAAACTTTTTAGCAAAAAATAAAACCGACTTCCATATAAAAACACTACAAAGGCAAAAATAACTTAAATTTCGGTGGTCGGTGTCATTTGTTTCGTATTTTCTTTTTCTTTTTCAACACCGCCTTCCGAAATTAAAGTTATTTTTGCTTTTGTAGTGTTTTTATATGGAAGTCGGTTTTATTTTTTGCTAAAAAGTTTTTTTCACGCTTTTTAGTGCGTCGGTTTGTAATTTATCTAGTTACAAAAGCCAATATGTCAACTACTTATCACCTTTTACAAAATATTGCTTTTCCCAGTGAAGAGCCGTTAATTTTTGAGGAGTTCTCCTGTACATCACCATCAGTTCTACATCACCATATGCATTGTGACAAGCATAAAGGCTTAACATCTACATTCAAGTAATCTAATCGCAATCTACGAAATACTTATTATTGAGTAGTTTCGGTGGCCATCTGTGGTCAACATCAATTCAACTTCCCCAAATGGTACTTTTCGAAAGCAACTGCTCAAGGTACTATAAGAAATACTCAAATCGCTATAGGTGTGCCTATAATATTTGAAGAGTTCCTTCGATTTCTCCAGGATTCCATCATCAGATCATAATTTCGTAACAATGGGACCAACTAGAACGTATATCCTTTCAAACGCAAAAAGAATTTTTCAAATCGGTCCAGCCGTCTCCGAGTTATGAGGTAACATACATAAAAAAAAAAAAAAAGATTCAAGACGAATTGTAAACCTCCTTTTTTTGAAGTCGGTTAATAAAGTAGCTGTAGAGTAGTTTTAATGGAAATCTCCGTATTCAACAACTACATAAAATATATTGAGTCGGACTGGGAGGTAAAACATAGACATGGATGTAGAAGAAACACTTACATATAGAATATAATTCATAGTTCTGAGTCTGTATTCCTATATTGAGATGATAGGAGCAAACAAGCAACGGATAAGTCATTACCTATTGGCTTTATATTATGTGCTTAATTATCATTGGATGTATGTACTTTAATTCAACGTTTTAGGAATTTAGGTTTCACGAATTTAGGATTAAATTATTTATAATTTAATCCTAAATTCGTGTGTGTTTTCGTTTCTTTATAATCTCGTGTTTATGAACAGTCACGATTTTAAGGGGGAGATTGCTCTATCAAATTATCTACATTATTTATTGTTGAGAGGGCTCGCCATATTCGGTATAGGATTTGACGTTTTGAACCCAAGTTTTTTTTTCATTGATCTGAAACCTTGCAAATTTGTTTTGGAATTTTTGCATCAGGCGAGACTAGAATTTGCAGGCTAGGTAATAAAGATTCCGGTTTGCGGGAATGTCTGGGTTCGCGGGTATGTTCTAACGATACACCCCGCTGACTAAAAATTTAAATAAATAAATAAATAAAATACGATATACCGCGGGTCCGGAATGCAAAGGTTGGTGAAGGAACAGGGTGGGTTTTTTGTCAGTAGAAGTCTGACACACCCTTCGGCTACACCCAGAGTGGGAGAAATAATGCGATGATTTTCCCACCTGAGAAAAACAAATAAAGATTATAAAGTAATAAATTAATCTTAATCTTATAAAGTAATCTTAATGATCTTTATCTAAAGACAGTCACATAATTGTCACTGTCTTTAGAGTGTTGACACTTCTGCATCCTACTCCAAATGACTACCCAACTTTCAAGTCATTCTGTCTCTTCTCATCCTATCATCAAGCCATTGGGTTCTAAATAAAGACAGAATATTTTCTTTTTAAAAGAGAACAAGCAATATGGGTAGAATTCACATTACTAGCAATCTTGTTAACTCCTCCAGCTAAAGTCGTCAACATAAAAACAAAAAAATAAAGAATAATTTTTACTGTTATTTTCCATGGTGAATCAGTCCGTAGCTATAATATTTTATCTTAAATATTATAGCTACGGATGCTTGGCAAATACCTAATTAAAAAAGACATAAGTGCAATTTAAATTTGATTATTAATTTTTTATAATTATTTACGGTTTTTCAATTATTGATATCTATGGATCTACAGTTTACTCATACTAAGCTTACCTCGCACGAAATCACTCGTCGCGTTGCGATATGATGTAAAATCATAGACCAGTCAAAAATGAACGTATTTTTACGTAAGTTTTATTTAAACACTTTTTTTTTTCTTATCATCTGGTACATCTGACTCATTATGTTCCATCTAAAACTGTAATCAGGCCAAAGTCGAACTGTATAGTGGGCTAATTTTTTTTGTTCTGTACTAACCAGTAGCGCCAGGCTTCGCCCCCTTGGACAATATAACGTGTAACGAAAACCCCATATCTATCCAAAAGGACTGAAGACAACATCTGGTATGGAGTCTCTATGCAAAGTTTCAGCTCAAAATAAGTGACTCACAGAATTGACCCCAAATTATTGGTTTCATATGTTTCTTGAATACCAGTAATAACAAACGTGTCACAGCACTATGAGGGTCGTTACTTTCCACGTCACTTGCCAATAAAACGATAATTCTCTTCGTTCTTCTTAATTTGAAAAATTCGGTCTCTGGTATCAATGTATTGAAATTTCTGATAAGTTGCACACATGTAGACATAGGATTACAAAACCCTTGCTATATCGTTTGTTATCATTTGGACTGCTCTTCCGCGCACTCTATGAGCCAGACGTGTCGCAAGTCGCTCTAATTAAACTAAATTATTTTACTTACTATAATTAAGTGAAACCTAAGCCCAGTGAAACATAAACAAAAAACATAGCATACAAACGTGTGAGTTAATATATAATTACGACAATTAAGCTTGAAGAAAGAAACAAGTAAACAACAGTGAGTCACACGCCGCGCTTCGCTTCTATTCGCTGATAGCCGGTGAGTCAGAACGCACCGTACGACGAGAAACGCTACCTTATATGGTCATAAAATCCAAATACAATCTTCACCTAAAACGTTACTGGCGAGAACTATACTTGTAATTGGGGCTTACTCATTGTATTGGAATAGCCCTGTACAAAGTTACTCGGACTGGTGATGGAGGAGGTGCGAGATCGAATCTTAGTAACACGATATGCTTTTTGTTTATTTTGGTGGTGCTTTGGAAGCAACCTGACAACCTTGACCAAAAATATTGCTTTTGTTATACTGCCAAGCATTATTTAATAAGTTATATATATTTATTATCAATAATTATGTCACTAAGACACACACCACCTCAAACTCCTGCACGAAGTGAATCTGATGTCCATTTAACAGCGTGCGCCGTAACCTCACAAAAAGCTTTGCCCACTTCGACTCCTGATTTGGAAAACGTAAACTCTCGCAATCGCAAACGCGATGATGGTTGTACTGCCTTTATGCAGGAAATTCATGAACTATTAAAAACTCACACGTCTCAAACTGACAGCAAGCTGAAGTCGCTACAAGAGTCTATCACTGAAATCAAAGCCCAAAATAGTGATATTAAACAATCTGTTATCCATATTTCAAAACAATATGACGATATGGTGAGCAAACTGGAGAATTTGGAAGCGGAAAGAAAAATTGATCGCACTTACATATGTCAGCTTGAGGAAAGAATGGAATACCTGGAACGAACGATGAATGCGTCGAAACTTGAGATAAAAAATATCCCCAAAAAGCAAGGCGAAACTAAGGAAGACCTATGTAAAATTATCACAGCAACGGCAAGCGTTTTAGGGACTCCTCTGCAACTGCAAGATATCAAAGATGTCTACCGTTTAAGCAAAAAGGAAGGCGCTTCTTCTATCATGGTTGACTTCTCTACCGCCTCGACAAAGGAAATCATTATAAAAAACTTACGCCTATTTAATAAAAGAAACACCGGGAGCAAATTAAATACTACCCACATCAATAAAGAAGGCCCAATAAAACCAATATACATAACTGAAATCCTGACTATTAAAGCGCAACGCCTATATTTCCTAGCTAGAAATTATGCGAAGGATAATGGCTACAAGTTCTGCTAGACGTCATTTGGGAAAGTGTTTCTGCGTAAAATTGAAGGCGACAAACAAATATTGATTAAAACTGAATCTGACATCAACAACCTCCGTCTGAACAAATGACTAGTTGCTTTCTTATGTTTTTCCAGTTACATATGTTATTTTTATCTTTTGCTTTTTGTCTCAGTATTATCAATTTATAAAAATATGCTAATTCATAATTTCAAAAACATATATACACAATGTACATTACACTACAACCAAACTACCATCATACACATGCACAACCACGTATACCTACTAATATGTCCTACAATATCACCCAATAACGGGTTTAATCTATTATGTAGCGAGATCATTCTTGAAGTCCCCCAGGCATTCCCTTATTGTCTTTGTAAATATTTCTTATATAGAACGCCAATTCGTGACATATTTTCAGACCGTTTTTCCAATGGCTAATAACTCCAATACTATCGGATCAGATTTGGATACTATCTCTGTGGCTAACAGCTATTTCTGTGATACTGAAACTTGTAATACTATAATACGTAGTAGTACGACAAAGTCTTTGAAAATTATAACCCAAAATATCCGTAGCATATATAAGAACTTTGACAATTTTCAGGTACAACTAGCTACCTTTTCGTTCGATATGGATATTATGATTCTCACTGAATGCTGGCTAACAGAGCACAAACCGATACCTATTATTGAGAAATATGAATCTTTTTCCTGCAAGACTAGGCTCAATCAAAATGGGGGCATCGTAATTTACGTCAAGAAAAATATAAAATGCACCGTGAAAGAACCAGAGTCTAAGGACGCTAGTTTCTTATTACTAAAAGTTTATCCAGATATTTATATACTGGCGGTGTACAGATCTCCATCCACGTACTGTACAAACAGCTTTCTCGACTCACTAGACAAGATTCTACGACCAATTCAAGCGAAACACATATTAATTGCTGGCGATATCAACATCGATATTAAATCAAATAATAATGACAGAAACAGTGCATCCTATTTAAATCTAACTGCTGAATTAGGGCTCCTCCTTGCACATATCTTTCCAACAAGGCTTGCGAACTGTCTGGACCATTTGATGCTAAACTCACCCCACACTGCTGATGTATTTGTAATAGAATCAACAGTGACTGACCACGCCTCTGTCCTTTTAAGTCTTGGTTATTCAAACCCTAATAGCAAACGAATCAACGAGTACAGGAAACTTGATTATGTTGCTGCTCTCACACATTTGCAAACCGTTGATTTTTCGTTTGTTAATTGCAACTCGGATGCAAATGATGTCGCTACTCTTTTTGTCGAACATATTTCTAAAGCAATCACACAAAATTCAATATTAACCTCACGTCCCTGTAGGAAAAGATTACTTAAGCCCTGGATTACCCCTGGTTTGCTGCGATGTATTCGCCATAGGGATAAGCTTCATAAACTATACACACAGAACTCACAAAATACTTCTGCTGAATTGACGTTCAAAAGGTATAGAAACTTTTGTAATACTCTTTTGAAAAAATTGAAATAAATATACGAAAGGTCTTTACTAGAAAGTACAAATAACAATAGAGATAAATGGAATGCCGTTAAATCTATTATTAACACCCCAAAAGCGAATTCAGATGGGGATCATCTTTTACTCCCAGGTAAAAGTGCTTTAAGTGCTGTAAACGATATAAACACCTACTTTGCTAATATTGCCAAACAACTAGCCGATAAAATAACAACACCAAATAATTATAAATTTGACGTAACCCCTGCCTTAAACTCTATCGTTTTGCTCCCTCCAGACGAAGCTGAAATTGAAGAGCTGATAATAAATCTCAAGAATGACTGTGCAACTGGGTGGGACTGTATCCCCGCCAAGTTTCTCAAATTAGCTCGTCACATTATTGTTCCCCATCTGACTAAACTAATAGAAATGTGCCTTACTCAAGGGGTTTTTCCAAGAGTATTCAAGAAGTCTCTTATTACTCCTGTCCACAAGGGAGGGAAAAAGGACGATGTCGGAAACTACAGGCCCATCTCAGTTCTTACGACACTTTCTAAAATATTAGAAAAGGTGCTGAATAACAGACTCACAAACTATTTGCAGCACAATGAAATACTGTCAGATGCCCAATTTGGATTTAGGTCAGGAAAAAGCACTGAAGATGCCATAAGCCAATTAGTAGATCACGTCACGCTAAAACTAGATCAAAAACAGAAATGTATTGGCATATTTCTAGACCTAGCCAAAGCTTTCGACACTGTCATGATTTCCTTACTTGTGGATAAGCTGGAGAAGATCGGTATTCGTGGTGCTGCTCTAAGCATTTTTAGAGATTTCCTTTGTGACCGGACTCAAAGAGTCAAAATTAAAGACAACGTTAGCTCTGATGCCTGGGTCACTTACGGCGTTCCCCAAGGTAGCATTCTTGGCCCGAGTCTCTTCTTGATTTACATAAATGACCTCTGCCAGCTGCCACTCATGAACGGTAAGATTGTCACTTATGCTGACGATACGGCATTAGTATTTCATGGAGGGAATTGGGATGAGGTTAAACGAAGTGCTGAAATAGGACTGCATAAGGTTAGCCATTGGCTAAGATCTAATCGTCTCACGCTAAATATTGCTAAATCTACTTATCTACAATTCTCCTTTTCTAAAATTAAACCGGTTAATTTAGATATAAAATTTCATATGTGCGACTTAATCTACTCTACTAAATGCTCTTGCACAGCGCTTACTAAATCTTCACATGTGAAATACCTTGGTGTGATAGTAGATGATAGGCTAGATTGGCGCCAGCACATAAATCTAACAACAACGCGTGTTAGGAAACTTATTTGGTCTTTTAAAAAACTGAGATATGTAGCTGATTTTAAACTTCTGCGCACAGTATACTATGCACTTGCGCAGTCAGTTTTGGAATATTGTGTTGCTGTATGGGGTGGGGGTTGCAAAACTTTGCTGATACACCTTGAGAGGGCTCAAAGATCCCTACTTAAAGTCATGACCTTCAAACCGTTTCGATTCCCCACTAAGGTGTTACATGAGAAGTGTGAAATATTAACAGTCAGACAGAATTATATTCTACAAGTAGTCACCAAGCAACACAGTATTACGCCATATCTCCCACCAACTGAAAAAAAACGCACCGTTGCAAATGTCTGCTTACCTCTTCGCTGCCATACGGTGTCTGCTAAGCGACAGCGGGTATACCTCGCCACTTTCCTCTACAATAAGTTAAACAAAACCCTCAACATTTATCCCCTTAAGACTCGTGATGTGAAAAAGAAACTTAAGATCTGGCTACTAGCTTTGGACTACACTGAAACTGAAAAGCTATTACAATCGAATCTAAAATAATATAATATGACATATTACATTGGTATCCTCACGCACGCACTCACACAATACCACACATTCACAATCTCACACACACTAAGCACCCACACCTCTTACATCAACACACAACATTTACAATTATTTTATTCGGATTTAAATTTAATTTTAATTAATTCAATTTTATTTACATAATTTTGGTCCCTAATCCCCATTAATTTTAATTTTATTTTGATTTGTTTTAATGCATCTATTTTATCTTTTTTATTTTGTATAATTTTTAACCAATAAATTCTAAATGTATCCATGTTGCATAAAACTTGCTATATTGTAACATCATTGGAAGAAGTCA
Source organism: Tholera decimalis (assembly GCA_943138885.2). Taxonomy (NCBI): domain Eukaryota; kingdom Metazoa; phylum Arthropoda; class Insecta; order Lepidoptera; family Noctuidae; genus Tholera; species Tholera decimalis. The sequence continues at coordinate 11,817,479 of OW964570.2, forward strand.
CTGGCTCCTGAAATACAGGTTTTCAAACCTAGCTCTGGAGGCAGAGTCTCACATCTTTGTAATTTATTTTATGCCAATAAAGAATTAAAAAAAAATAAATAAATAAAGAATTATCATCCAAAGAAGCTGTGCACTTGGTATGTATATACCCTTTAAATTACACGTTGTATAATGATGAAAACATTGCCCTCTTTCTCTTGTTGTCGGATAAAGTAAGTAACCTTTATCAAGCTTCAAGCTACATACTTCCACACCAAATCACAATTCATCAAAATACCAATACTTTCGAAGATTAGCACGTTTAAACAAACAAACAAACTTTTCCGCTTTATAATTTATTTATTTATTTAACCTTATGGACAATAGGTACCTTAGAAAGCATATTATATATCTCTCCGCAATAACTGTGCCGCGGGATGGTATGGCATATCTAGCGACCTCTTAAAAAAACATGCAGCCATGATTGTGCCTCCGTTAACATATGTATGTAACCTTGCTCTCTCCACAGGTAGATTTCCTAATGTGTTCAAAAAAGCCATAATCCATCCGACCTACAAGAGTGGGGACACGAGTCGTGTTGATAACTACATACCCATATCTGTGCTAACTGTATTTTCCAAAATACTTGAGCGGATAATGAACAGCAGACTTGTGAGCTACCTGGAAAATAATAATCTTTTGGCTCCAGCGCAATTTGGGTTTCGTTCAGGCAAATCCACTTCTGATGCAGTCCATGAGTTACAGATTATGTAGTTAAAAACTTGGATAGTAAGGATAAAGTAGTGGACATATTCCTAGATCTCGCCAAGGCTTTCAACACGGTTTCTGTCCCTATTCTTGTACGTAAGATGGAATGCTTGGGAATCAGGGGACTTCCACTGGAGCTCTTTACAGACTACCTGAGTGGACGTACCCAGAGAGTTAAAATAGACGAATTGATCAGTGACGAACAAATAATTAACTACGGAACACCACAAGGTAGTGTCTTCGGGCCCTCACTATTCCTCGTCTATATTAACGATCTGGGTATGCTCCCTATCCCCAATGGTAAAATAATTAGTTTTGCGGATGATACTGCCCTCTTGTACAGTGCGAGATCGTGGGAAAAGGTATTTGAGCGTGCTCAGCATGGTTTTAATAAAGTATGTGACTGGTTATGTGGCAACCTGTTGACCCTGAATACAACCAAAACCAATTACATGACATTTTGTATGAAAAACAATGCATCGTCTGAAACGTCTTTTAACACTATCGTAGCTCACTCTTGCACAAACCCACTCACCCGTAGATGTAACTGCGAACCTATCACCAAGACTGAGAATGTAAAATACCTGGGAATAACAATCGACAAAAACCTAAGATTTCATGATCACATAAACACTCTTAGTAACAGATGACGAAAACTAATATATGTATTCAAAACGCTGAGACTAGTTATTGACAAAAATATTATGAAATCAATCTACTATGCTCTAGGGCAATCTAAAATATGCTACTGCATCACCTCTTGGGGTGGAGCTTCAAAAACGATACTGTTAGAGATTGAAAGAGCTATACTGAAAGTGTCATCTTTAAGACCTCATCGTTACCCCACTGATCAACTTTACAGAGAAAGTCAAGTCCTGATAGTGCGCCAACTGTTTGTTCTGTACACTCTGTTGAAACAACATACTTGCCTGGAATATAATCCTGTTCTGTTCAGAGGGAGAAGACGTTACGACCCAGTAGAGCGCAACTATAAACGTCACAAAACTGTTTTTGCAAAGCGTTTCTTTTACTACCTAGGTGGCTACTTATATAATAAGACTCATAAGGTATTACATATATTTTGTCTCACAAAAATGCATGCAAACAAGGCTTACTGACTGGCTGTTAAATTTAAACTATAACACTACTAAAAACTTACTTATATAAACCCAAATACATAATCACGTACTCTCACACACCCACATCAACATACTCAAACACTCACACATTCACACATACTTCATATATATATCGTATTATTGTCTACGCGCTTAGTACATAAATATAATATTAAAATGTAAAGGGGTGGGATCCTGGTGTCCTGTAACACAGGCCTCAAGCCTAGCTTAGGCACCAGTCTCCCACAATATAACTACTTAAGTTATGTACCATAATTTGGCAAAACTGTATACCTAATATAATTTATGTATATTGTGGAGAGAAAATGAACTTATTATTATTAATTTTGTTATATGTACGCAAAAACTTAAAATTTTATAAGATTATAAGCTATATTTACATAATAAATACACGCAATAAACATGAAATTATTATACCTAAATGGAGATTAGCCAAGACAAGCAAGTTATAAAACTGGCAACTTGTTATAAAAGCGTATGCTATTTATGAGATATGTCTCATAAATAGCATACGCTTTTATAACAAGTTGCCAAAGTCTGTTACCAAACTTAGCGAGGGAAAATTTAAAACCCACGTCAAATGTGTCCTTATCAAAAAAGTGTTTTACAAGATTCGGGACTACGTTGAAGACATGACTGCTTAGCGATGATTCCTTCCTTCTGTAAATGTGGCTTCCTTGGCTTAGTGTAACTGTGTTACAAAGAGTGTGTGTAACTAATCACATACCCACACACACATAGCTATGTATTTATTTATTTATTTATCACAAAATCCACAGCTCTTAAAACAATGTTTTATAGTAACTTATATCTAATCTTACAGCCAATTACGGATTTACAATTTATTCACTAGTAACAAACATGTAGGAAATATATTTTTATTAGATTAACATTATTATACAGTACTAGCTTTTGCCCGCGACTTCGTCCGCGTGGAATAGTTACTTTGGGCTAACGTTAAATTTAACCCCGATTTTGAATCATTCTTCATTGGCGCTCCGCTCCTATTGGCCTTAGCGTAATGATACAATATAGCTATGCCCGCGACTCCGTCAGCGTAAGTTAATGTATTGGTAATATTGTTTAGATCACGTTCACATGAGGCTTAAGTACCTAGAGAACGCTTCGACCGCGAGACGCGTCGAGCGCGGCGACCGATTCTCAAAAATAATCCTTATAGCATGATTCAGTATTCACGCGCGATGGCTTATTATTATAAGCGTATTTCATGTATAACTTTGGTGTTTCTATACCGATTTATATGATTCTTTTTACGGTTTCGTAGCCGAATGGCAAAAAACGGAATCTTTATAGTTTCGACATGTCTGTCCGTCTGTCTGTCTGTCTGTCTGTCCGTCCGTCCGTCTGTCACAGCAATTTTATTCCGAAACTATTAGGACTATACATGTGAAACTTGATAGGTAGATGTATTCTGTGAACCGCTTTCCGATTTTGAGAAAAAAAATAAAAAATATTTAAAATAAAGGGGGGCTCCCCATACATGGAACTAAACCTGAAAATATTTTTTTTCATGAAATCGATGCATGTGTGGTATCTATAGACAGTTCTTTAAAAACAACATCGGGGTTTCTAAAGCCACTTTTCCATAAAGTCAATCGTTTAAAAGATATAAGCTTCCAAATTGGTAAAATGTGTGTGTGTGGCGGACACAACCTCTAACTTCTATAATAATGGAGTGAAAAATCTAAAAAAAATATATGTCTGTAGATCTTAATATAAACTTTCAAGCAAAATTAGTTTGAATGAAATCAGTTCAGCAGTTTTTGAGATACAGCATATTTTCTAAAACCGCAAATATAACTTTGTAATTCATACAAACACTATGAAAAACAAATTTATTCGGCGCAGTTGTAAAAAATGTAAAAAAGCCAGTTTTAAGAAATTTGTAAGGTTTTTTTTTCAAAACAAATTTATTTGGCGCAGTTGTAAAAAATGTAAATAAGCTAGTTTTAAGAAATTTGTAAGGTTTTTTTTTCGTCAAATAAATTTGCATATTATATTATAGTTACTACGGAACCCTTCATGGGCGAGTCTGACTCGCACTTGGCCAATTTTTTTATGGAATAGTTAATAATGTTAACTTTTTCAATTAGGGGTGACTGAGAGTGTTATAAACGTAAGAGTAGACAAATATTATAATCAGAAAGCTTCGAACTGCTAAGCTATCGGGAGTTACACGTGTTATTGTGAGTCAACCATAAAAGTTAGACATATGCTGTCGTGGGATATTTTTTATATAATTTTAAGAAGAACATTTCCGTCATGAAATGATTTGTGTAGCTTTAACCATTAAGGTTGCACACGCGACGGAAGCTTAAAAAATGGAGTAACTTCTCCCGTTTTCCCAACATTTCCCTTCACTGCTCTGCTCCTATTGATTGTAGCGTGATGAAAAGTATACTATAACCCGCTCAGGAGTATGAAAAATAATTGTACCAAGTTTCGTTAAAATCCGTCGAGTAGTTTTTGTTTCTATAACGGTTATACAGACAGACAGACAGACAGACAGACAGACAGACAGACAAAAATTTAACTGATTGCATTTTTGGCATGAGTATCGATCCTTAATCACCCCCTGATAGTTATTTTGGAAATATATTTCATGTACAGAATTGACCTCTCTACAGATTTATTATAAGTATAGATTAAGAAGTGTGTATGGGGAGTATTAAATGAATGTGTCTTGGTGTGTGTGCGTGTGTGTGAGTGTGTGTGTGTAGGTATGTGGTGTATGATGAATGCCTGTAGTGTACCATACTTAATCTCATACTATTTTACTTCTGTTAGGATCTGATTAGGTAAATCGACATGTACAGAGGATAAAAGTAGCTTCCTAAACATACCTTTTTTGGAGTTAAATATATCCAGATGGGAGAAGTTTTTGTTAAAAGTCCTCAGTATTCTACTAATAACTAAATTCTGAGCGTAGTTTGTACTGGCATGTGGTACATCGAAAAGCTGAGTGTGCCTAGTCCGTCGTGACGGCGTGCTCAATCTCAAAACTAAGTTACTTAGATCAGCGCAGTCTATATTTCCACTACAAATATTATAAAGAAACAGCATGTCCAAAATCGTACGTCTGTCCTGCAAAGGAAGAATGTTATGATGTTTACATGATAGAAGATAATCTTTTTGTTTAAAGCCAGTGCGATAGTTAATATACTTTACAAATTTAGATTGTATAGATTCAATCTGCTGCATATAAACCAAGTAATGTGGATTCCAGATGCAGCTGCAGTATTCTAAAATACTGCGTATGAATGCAAAATATAGTATTTTAATGCAATCTATATCGGTAAATAATTTACATATTCGCATAATAAATCCTAGACTTTCGTATGCCTTGCATGTGCATAGTAAAAATGTTAAAATGTCTAATAGAACGTTTCGTCCTACAGAACTAGGACGAAACAAAATAGTCCCAAGGGAATATAGGAAGGTAGAAAGAAAACCAAGAAATACAACAATACGGATCGGGAATTACAAATACGCACATGCTGAATTCAACAAACCGCCATATTGTGATTGTTTATTTTTAGTTCAAGAACTGTCACTTTATACATCCTAAGTAGAATCTGGCACCAGGTCTTTTTAAATAAAGTTGATATCTGTGCTTTATCAAATTGTATTTCATTTATGTGTCTGTTTCAATTTGTAACAAGATTTTAAAATTGGAGATAAGTTTGAGAATTATATTAATATAATTCTCAAACTTATCTCCAATTTACTTTACCAGAGAAATCAAAATCGTAAAGTCTTTAGCTGTACTATCTCCAATCCATCTAAAGGTTGTCTTTGAAAGATCTCTTTCATTGTGTCACTTGAAGTACCGTTTTTATATTTACCTTTTCTATGACATACATACATCATCATCTGCTTATTACCAACTATTTTGGGGTCGGCTTCCAGTCTAACGAATGCAGCTAAATGTTACTGTTTTACATGGAGAGATCTATCTGACCTCCACAACCTTTTTCTTTTTTACGTGGTAATATCATCAAATAAGTCATCCCATCCCGGGCAGGGCCGAAAGGAGGGAGGACGGCCCTCACGCGGCCTGCCTCCTCCTTCGATAGCATGACTGCTTCGCAGAAGGAGGCGACCGCTTCCCACTCCCTCTCGCCCCGCAGCATGGCCTCGACCAATGCCGGGCGCGAGAGGTCTCCGCCTATCGCCGCCATGAGGACACGTCGGTGCTCTGCCCAAGCGGGGCAGTCTTGCACCGTATGCTCTACTGTGTCCTCAGGGCGATCCTCGCAGTGGTGAGACCCAGGCGTTTCTTCCTTTCCCATCAGACACAGGTACCTCCCGAAACTTCCGTGTCCGGTGAGGACCTGCGTCATGCGGTAGGTCAGGACGCCGTGACGCCGATCTAGCCACTCCTCAAAGAGGGGTCTTACCGCCGCAATTGCGGCGGACCTCCACAACCTAGTAGCTTTTTTTTTCTGAGTGAGAAAATCTTCGAATGACTCCTCCCGCTGTGGGTGGAGCTAAAGGGTGTGTCAGACTCTACTGACTAAAAACCTACCCTGCTCCTTCAGTTATCTCGTTAGAAGTCTTTCCGACAACCCCGTAAGACTACTGCCTTACGACTTCTGACTGACGGGGCCCGATAGAGCTACTGATCTATCGGGCCCCGTCAATGCTGCTGACTGTACAACTTGGTAGCTGGGTAACACGATATCCCTTGGTCAGACCAATGTGAGATTTTCTGGCTACGGGTACGGGTAGTTAGCTACCCGTAACGACTGTTAAATATTTGACAAGTTGAGAGCGAAAGATTGCGCGGTAGGTCACGGATGTGATGGACCGAAAAAGTCAAAAGAGCATTCTATTTTCCACTCCACAAATCTATAAGAACCGCTTTTGGATGAATTTAAAAGAGAAACAGAGACAGTAGGTCCTGACAGTCCGACAGACTTTACGAGTCATTTAACGATTTTCTCACAAAAAATAATATAAAATTTGTCAATACTAAGTATTAATTGAAAATAAAAATAAATCAATCAGGTAAATCTTAATCATAATCGTAGCTTAATGAACCGTGTAAATGGACATCGCATTTAAATTAAATAATTAATTTTATGCATATTAAATATTGTTTAATTTGTCAATGATTATTGTTAGCAACGGATTTATTGAATTTCTGTTCGTGATAATAAGTTGACGCATCAAGCCGCCTGTAGCCATCCGAAGACGTGGTCTTAAAAGTCCTGTGCCATTATGGACCTAATTTCAAGTAAGATTTTTAAATATTTTACTGATATTGATACTGTTAGCCTGCATTATCCTACTGCAAAAGGCAAGACCTCTCCCCATGATTTCTAGGTGGTTCTATCCAAAGCCTGTAAAGTGGTTATATATAACTTTTTGATCTTAAATCTTTCTGTTACTAATAATTCAACAGAATGGTGAAGGCGCATTACCTCTCCCTATTACTTTTCCCCTTCTTTCTTAATAATTGAGAAAATCATCTCTCAAGAATGTACACACATGTAATATTACATACATTCAAGAGGTTGGTCAACTTATCATAGGTCTGAAAACAGAAAGTGCACCAGGATGTGACAATATTAGTAGTAGATTTCTTAAACAGCACAAAGATATTCTAGTACATCCTCTAGAAAAAATTTTCAACGATTGTCTAAAAACCGGAGTGTTTCCTGATTCCCTAAAACGATCAGAAGTGTGCCCAATTTATAAGACAGGAGACAGAAATCGTATTAGCAACTACAGACCAATATCCATACTACCTGCAATTTCCAAAGTTCTAGAAAAAATAATAAACAGCCGTCTTGTAAAATATCTCGAGAAAAATAAACTTCTATCTAATAATCAATATGGGTTTAGACATGAAAAATCAACAAAACAGGCAGTAAACAAACTCATAGACTATATTAGCTCTAATCAGGATAAAGGGAAAAAGTGCCTTTCTATTTTTCTTGACCTAGCCAAGGCATTCGATACGATTTCTGTTTCCCTCTTACTTAGTAAGTTGGAGGCTCTGGGTATCAGGGGCACGCAGCTCGAACTTTTCAATAGCTACCTCTCTGGGCGAACTCAGTGTGTTCGAGTGGACAATCAGAAAAGTACTCACCTACCTGTTACACACGGTGTGCCGCAGGGAAGTATACTGGGGCCCACCTTATTCCTCGTATACATAAATGAGCTTACTAACCTTAAACTGACTAAAGGCGAAATTATTTCTTTCGCGGATGACACCGCGTTGGTGTTTGCGGGTGATAACTGGGATGAGGTGTTCTATACCGCACAAAGTGGTTTTGACATAGCTAAGGGATGGCTGCAGAAAAATATACTCACTCTAAACGTTTATAAAACAAAATATGTTTGTTTCAGCATCAGGCAAGCGGTGAGTATTCGCAGTGACCTACAAATAGCTTCACATTATTGCATTACTACGGATAGCTGTACATGTTCTCCTCTAGAACGCGTTAACTCGGTAAAATATCTTGGCATTACCTTAGATAAAAACCTAAACTTTAAAGATCATGTCAAAATTCTTTGTAGTAGATTACGTAAATTAATCTACGTATTTAAAAACCTACGCTATGTCGTGGACCCTTCGCTGCTGAAGCGGATATATCAGGCCCTATGTCAGTCACTTCTCACCTACTGCATCTCATCCTGGGGAGGCATCTGCAAGACAACGCTAAAGGCAGTTGAGGTCGCCCAGAGAGCTATACTGAAGGTTAGCATGTTTAAACCTATGCGTTTTCCTACTGTTACACTGTTCCAATTGTGCGAGGTTATGACGGTAAGACAATTGTTTATACATAAAATTATCCTGCAAGAACACAAAAACCAGCCCTTCAAGCCAATGTTATTACAGAGACGTCGAAATTATCATGTATGTGAAAATGTAAATACATTCAATACAAAATTTTGTAAACAATTTGCATGTTTTCTAGGCCCGTACCTTTATAATAGGCTTAATAAAATATTACATATATACCCCCTAACTAGAAAAAAAAATAAAATTAATTGCATGCCAATATTTACAAAAATTAAGCTACGAGGAGACGGAACAGCTACTACTTGTACCACATTAAAATAAATAAATAAATAAAAATAGGGCTAAGAGCATCGTGATCACTGATACCCTCCTCACAAGCTCGCCTACACATATAAGTATACGCTCACGCCTTCTTACACCCTCAAACTCTCAACATAACTTCACTCACACTGACACCCTCATATCTATACATCACACACACCTTAATTTAATTAATTTTAAATTAATTTATTTATTTAATTTAATTTTCATAAGCACGCACACTCACACACAAACATATATACACACACAATAACAATACACATTACACTTAATATTTTTTACTTACCTTGCATATATTTCTTAATGAGTTTTTTATTTTTTATTCTTGTGTTTAATTATCATTATTTTTTCTCAATTGTTGATTATGCATGCATCCACTGTCTGGCACCAGTTATATTATTTATTATTGTATTTAATGCGAGGGGAATGGTAACTGATAGCCGAAATACAGGCAATGCCTAGTTCGGCTACAGACGCTAAACTCAACGCCTTAACAGAAATTGTTTGCAACAATGCGATTGAATACGATTTATTAGTATATGTTTTTGTATTGTATGTATGTATTTTATATAATTATGTTCAATTAATATTATTTATGATGTTTGTACACCAACAGTCCTTATCTGTCTCCTTTAAGTTCTGTCCATCCAAAGGTTATATATAAGACCGCCCATGTACACCAGTTTTACTTATTGTATCCATAGAAATATACTGAGGTTTACAATAAAATACATAAATAAATAATGAGTACATAAATAGTCCTGATCATTGATGTATTAAAAGGAGGAAGATACAGTACTAGACACAGCGTTTGATCCTGCTAAACTAAGTGATTGCCCGTAGTTGGCACTCAGTTGCGCACGGAACGTTGTTGATCACACAGCTCAAGAAATTCTCGTCTCTTCGTGTTTTTAAGGATATTTGTTCTTGTAAAATGACTTCTTGTGTAGCTAAACAGTATTTTAATTACACCAGGAAGAAAAATAAGAGACATGGGTCATGGGATCACTTACTAATTACTTATCTAATACATGCAATCTCATTTCATTCATAATCGCAAACATTCGGCAGCTGAGGCGATTTCGCTCGCATTACAGCGCCGTCTCCTGTCTCTGTCCTTGTCTATCGATGACTGTCGGTTTGGGTCTGATGATGACACTGAACACAGATGTGTGTGTGAGTTTCCGAGCATGTATTCGTGCGCCGAGCCCAGGGTTTACTGATTGCGATGTTAGCGCGTAACATATCTTCCTCCTTTTAATACATCCATGGTCCTGATCAATTTCGGCCACGGTGCCACAGATTACTAAATAGTTACAGACGATGCGGCCTATCTCAATGGAGATTAGCCAACGGCGAACGAGTATGTGCACAAGCACAGGTGCACATTCAGTTTCTTTACTCTCATAGTCCGATGGATTGGCAATCCGATACGACCGGAGAGATAGCGCAGGACCAACGCTCGCGCATCGAAGATTTTTCCGCTTTTCTGAGTATTCATTTATTTATTTATTTATTAAAACTTTATGCAACACAAAAATGTACAAAGGCGGACTTAATGCCATAGCCATTCTCTACCAGTCAACCATTTTTTAAGTCTCTCTTTAATAAGTTTCTATGCTCATATTTACGGTTTTTTCATTTACATGTGCCTAAAGTCCTTGCTTTTTTCCAAATTTAATGATCCTAGGTCAACCGAAATATCCCTATGGGTTTTTTTTTTCCATTTGAAAATGCAAAATATGCGATATAAACGGCATGGTTTGGTAGCGTTAAGGTTTTTGTTTGATTATTTTACCGCTGAAATAGAGAAACGGTGTCTTGAAAGACAGACGGAGAATGATGTGATCCTGTAAGGGTTCTGATTTTCCTTTAGAGGCATCAAACCCAAAAAAATTGGAAAACTCTTACAGGCTTTCCCACAGAAATCAAAAATACATTTATCTATGGGGTTTCCTTTGAACATTCAAAAGAGAACTAATACACAATAAAGCAGTATAAAAAGACTACAGTTAAATATAGCAGTCGCGCAGGGCTTCGTTCCCGTGAACTTTGACACGATAAAAGCATAACCTCCTTTTTTTGCAGTCGGGTAAAAAGTAGCCTATAACCTCCCTTAAGCTTCAAGCTTAAGGGAGGTTATTTACGAATTATACGAAGATACTTTCATCCAAATCAGTGGATTTGGATGAAAGGAGCTTCGAAAATTTGCGCATTCAAACAAACAAAAATCTTTTCCGCTTTATAATACAACGTGTAACAGATTAAGCGGAATTAATTAATTTTAATTAATTAATTACCTCAGACACCCCAATTATAATATTAAATTATATGTCTAAAACAACATCCGTAACTAAATAAATTAAAATCAAACCTAGAAAAAATTTATAAAATAGTTATCCTTACTAAACGCAAAACGTATTTGCGTTATACAATATCCTTACGCAGACGCACACACTCATGCAATGTTAGCGGCCGACGTGACGCACACAATTTCCTTGAATTAATTCTGAGTGTACTGTGTTTCCATTTTAAGTTAAATGAAAGATTTTTCTATCAAAATTTAACACCTATTTTTTATGACGGAAATCGATTCAGAAGCCGATTCTGAACCAACTGTTTTCAGGAATTGCGTTTATTCTGTTACACGTTGTATAAGTATAGACTAGTAAGTCCCATGCAAATGGTCAAACTGACCGCTATGGTCTTCTGTTTCAGATATTTGCTGGTTACTGGTGCTGCGTCCTACTGTATATTTGCAAGCAAGGCGTCCCCCCAGTTATGTTGTGCCTACCCATACGTCATCGGACGAGTTATCAGTAACACAACCACACCGCAGTGATTATAATGATCGTATGTGCGAGCTTGAAAATCCATTTCCTGATTGCTGCAAGTCAAGCAGGGGCTGTTTCAACCTAAGAACACATCCAAGTCACTCCAAACATAATGGAAACAGACGCGACAATGAATATGAATACGATTACTTCAGTGTGTCAATTGTAGCTGACTGTAACATAGAATGGTCAGGATTGGATTTTTGTTGTTTATTCGTTAATCAGTGTCATTCAAAACGATTTGTCCAAGCATTTTATTTTCAATATATAAAAACGGAATCTATTCCGTCTTTGACAACTTCTGAAAGTAACATTGAGACTACCACTGTATACCAAAATAGAGGAGAAGTTCTACCTTCTAACATTAGTAAGTCTTATGAACAGAAGACGACAGAAGAAAGAAGAACAAAGAGAAGAACCAAAACAACAAAAGCAACAACCAAACATCATAAAAATAGATATCATCACAAAATTGGATGCAACGTGTGTTCTCGTATTTTTCGTAATAAATCCTGTATGTGCTTACATTTTAATCCTGTTATTATTACTTATTTATTTATTTATTCAGGTTAAATGGTGATTCATAACAGTTAGTACCGAAGTTATACTAAGTTAGTATGTACCGAAATCGACAAATAAACTACTTTTAAATACTCAAATCACCGTTCCACAATCCCATGAGAAATTGCACAACAGCGGTCGTCATCATATTGGTAATCCGATTCGAATGAGGGAGCGTTGTTACCAATGCTGATCTAAGTAATATGTACAATTTGTCACCAGTTTGTATAGAAAATTTGTGTATATTCAGTTATGTACTTGAAGTGGATACGGAAACAGAAAATACCACCAAAAACATCCTGTAAAAAATTTGCCAAGTCTCGCCTACGCTGCTTGTTTCTTTATAAAAAGTAATGAAATCTCTAAGCAAAGCGAATCCAAGTTTAAGGATCTTTACTGCGATTTCTTTATAAATATAGTTAGATTTTATGTAAGCGTTGAACCGTTGAACATACTCTATGCACTTTTACTAGTTAATACATCGAAGTCAACGGCCAAGTCACATAAAATCTAACTATATTAATAAACAAGTCGCAGTAAAGATCCTTAAAGTTGGCTTCGCTTTGCTTAGAGATTTCATTACTTTTTATAGAGAAACAAGCAGCTTAGGCGTGACTTGGCTAATTTCTTACAGGATGTTTTTGGTGGGATTTCACTTCTTTTTGCAGAAAGCTATTTTCTACTTGATTAGTTTCTTAATTATTCAGACTCCAGTTTCATATTCATTTATAAGAAGAGGCTCGTCACATTGAATAACTTTTGTCAAGGCGCATTTCCATATCTCCCATAGTTCAGCTGAGCTTTAAGGGTTCTTCATCAGATACTTCAACCTTCAATTTTTTATAAACATTAGTAGAAGGGACTCGTCACTCTGAATAACTTTTGTCAAGGCGCATTTCCATATTTCCCATAGTTCAGCTGAGCTCTTAGGGTTCTTCATCAGATACTTCAGACCTTCAATTTTTATACACATCAGTAGAAAGGGCTCGTCACACTGAATAACTTTTGTCAAGGCGCATTTCCATATCTCCCATAGTTCAGCTGAGCTCTTAGGGTTCTTCATCAGATACTTCAGACCTTCAATTTTTATACACATCAGTAGAAAGGGCTCGTTACACTGAATAACTTTTGTCAAGGCGCATTTCCATATCTCCCATAGTTCAGCTGAGCTCTTAGGGTTCTTCATCAGATACTTCAGACCTTCAATTTTTTAATTTCAAAAGAAAGGACTAACCACGGTCAATAAGCTTTGTGAACAAAGCATGTCGATAATTTCAATAGTTTGGCTGGTCTGTTACGGTTTCTCCTCAGGGTCAGGGTAAGATACTCCAGATCTTCCATGATCCTAGTTTTGATAGTTTTCTCTTCATATAGGTACTAAACACTACCTCTATGCCAAATTTCAGCTCTCTAGATTTATGGGAAGTACTAGTTCTATTTTGATGATCGGTGAGTCTATACAACGTGTAATTTAAAGGGTATAGACATACCAAGTGCATGGCTTCTTTGGATGATAACAAACGATATGGCAAGGGTTTTGTAATCCTAAGACTACGTGTGTAGAAGTTATTACAAATTCCAATAAACTGATACCAGAGACCGAATTTTTCAAATTAAGAAGAACGAAAAGTATTATCGTGTTATTGGCAAGTGACGTGGAAAGTTATTGACCCTCGTAGTGCTGTGACACGTTTGTTATGATTGGTATTCAAGAAATATATGAAACCAATAATATGGTATCAATTCTTTGAGTAAGTTATTTTGTGCTTAAACTGTGCATAGATACTCCATACCAGATGTTGTCTTCAGCCCTTTTGGATAGATATGGGGTTTCCGTTACACGTTGTATATGTCGAAATGGTACAACTTTGCTTTTGCATAACTTACGAAATAAAAAAGCTAAAAACATAAAATTTTGCGGTTTAAGTGTGTGCTGGTAGCTTACTAGATAACGATAATTTCAGCGTTCTAAATATATCCAGAAGTCCCCAAATAGGGGCCTGGAAATAATATATAATATATATAATATATAATCTTTATTTATATAAAAAGGGGAGATTGTTACATAAATTACATCTGCTTATGTACTATACTTAATACAAAATAAAAATAAAATCTCCGACTAAGTGGGTGAACTGCTGTTCTCCTAGCTAGGCTACAAAATAGCCTGTATTAAGGAGTAACAGTGCCGAGCCCCTCTTATTAACATATTATCAAATATTTTTAAGTACATTGTAAGGTATTACTAACAAAATTTAACACTAAGTGCTATAATTTATGCAAGGTAGGTAGTTGCTGAGAAATACTCTAGATCGTATTTTTGTGTATGTGAGTGCATGTGTGGATGTGTTTATGTGAGTGTATGTGTGGATGTGTGTGTGTGGATGTGTAAGCGAGCGTGTATTTGGAACCGTGGCTATGCCAGTGTGTAGATGAAAGAGGATTGAATCAGTGTGGGTATAAGTATAAGGTGTGTGGTACAATACACAAGCTTGTGATAAGTTAATTTAAGTATTTTTCTGTTTCGTCATATGTCTGGTTTTGAAGAAATGTACGGACAGTTTTTTTGCAATTGTGATAAGTTAAGTTATATATTGGACATTTTTTGTTTATTTTATTATATAGTGATGGACCTAAAAAGTAAAAGAATCTTTTAGTAAACGTCACCCGGGTTTGCGGAGGATTACATACTATGTCTTTTCGACGTTTATTAATTTCAGTATATGGGGTTTTGTGGTGTTGTAATAGGACAGTTTGTAAAATAAAGTGTTGCCGTATGTTAAGGACATTGCAATTGTTGTATAACTCATTTGTTGGGAAAATAAATGGACGAAAAGTAGCCACTTTTAGTATGGCTCGATGTGCGACTTCTAACGGTTTAAGGATAGTTTTAGCTGCACCACCCCAACACGGAATACAATAGGTTATAATAGATAGGCATAAGGAAAAATAAACAGTACGTATAATTAAAGGATTAGCAATGGTTCGGAGGGTTTTAAAGATATAAATTAGTTTGCGAACTCTGCTAGTGAGGGCATTGATATGCAATTTAAATTTAAGTTTATTGTCTATGACTATACCTAGGTATTTAATATGATCGGTGGAAGATATGGGTGCACATTGACATGAAGCTTGGCATTGCAATGTGCATTTGTGTGCTTTAAGTAGTATTGGAGGGTTTGGTTGGGTGGGGGAACTGATGGAGTAGGTAATGAATTTGGTTTTGGTGGTGTTAAGTGTAAGTGTATGAGAACAAAGCCAAGTCAGCGCAACATTGAAGCCATGCTGTGCCTTGTCCTCAAGCTCAGACCATGTGTCAGCAACAAAAGTCATAGCTGTGTCATCCGCAAAGGATGTGATCTTAGCATTTGGTATATTAATATTGCATAAGTCGTTTATATAGACCAAAAATAATGTGGGACCCAGTATGCTTCCCTGAGGAACACCATAGTAGATGAGGAGCTCATTGCTGCTGTGACTGTCAATATTAACCATCTGGGAGCGATTTGTGAGGTAGCTCTGAAATAGGTCAAGTTGCAACCCCCTGACACCCAATTTTTCAAGTTTCTGTAAAAGGGTGGGGACGGGAACGGTGTCGAAAGCCTTCGCGAGGTCTAGAAATATTGTTAGAACCTTTTTGTTGCTGTTCAGATTTTGAACGATATTGTTTGTTAATTCCTGAACTGCATCACAGGTTGACTTGTTTTTGCGAAAGCCAAATTGTTGCGATGATATTAGTTTGAAGTGTTCTAAGTAATATGTAAGCCTTTTATTGATAAGACGTTCAAGTACTTTAGATAAGGCACTTAGTACTGCTATGGGACGGTAATTGTCCGGCAAGTTCCCGTCACCCCCCTTGAAAACTGGATGAATGATTGCCTTTTTAAATGAAGAGGGAAAGACGGCGGTCTCGAAACAGAGATTAAAAATGTGGCATAGAATGGGTGCCAGGGCGGATGAATATCTCATTAAAAAGTAGGGTGGTATGCCATCCCAGCCCGTAGCGGCATCAGAGCGCAATGAGTGAATAGCTGTAGAAATTTCGTCATGGTCTGTAGGATCGAGGACAAACGATGAAGAAAATGTGCTATTAGAAGTGGGTTGAGCGACTTTTGATGGTGAACTAATGTGAGTTATATCACTAGCAAGTTTCTTGCCTATATTTACAAAGTATGAGTTTACATTATTACAAGACTCGGTAGGTGAGGATGACAAAGTTAATAATTGGGCAGCTGTATTTTTAGTTTTAGAAGTGTTTGTTACTCGTTTAATTGCATTCCATAACCTTTTTGGACTCTTACTGGCTTGTTTTAGTTCTTCTGTATCAAACGCCCTTTTTGCCTTCTTTAAAATATTAACACGCCGAAATGGTTCCAGAAAAGGATGGTACGGCAGTGTTTGCTTTGCGCTCGACTTGGCGGGGGTACTGCTGTGCCCCCAGATAATAAATAATATTATGATAAGTACCACGGAAAACATCAGTCTTAGTGGGAGTAAGTAAGTTTGTGGCTATGTAAGTTCGAAAATGATAAAAAACTCAAAAAAATGCAAGAAATAAAATACAATATTTGTGTTAATTTTATGACTCACTAGCACTTCGTCGACGTGGATTTCGAAATAATTTATTGCTTATAGCACTCAAAAATACTTCAAATAATCAATAAAAAATATTGTGGAAAATATCATTGGCTCCTAAATGAATTGTCTTTGTATTTATTTTCCTAAATAAATAAATAAAAAATAAAAAAATATATAAATTTTAGAACTGAATCAAAAGTTCCGGAGATTACCCCCTACATACAGACTTAAAAACAAATTTCCCTTTATAATATTAGTACAGACAGTAACATGAATTGAATTCATTTTTTTTTCATGAATAAAGGCTAGAACCTTCTTCTTATCTAGGTAAGGCTCAATCCACTTTCTTTAATACCCGTAAACTATCGAGGCTAAGGATCAATTAGCATCACAAAAGTTGGGAATATTAGCAAAGGTGAGACGATACTTCACACCGGAACAGCTTGTCAATCTGTATCAAGTCCAGGTTCGGTCGTGTATGGAGTACTGCTCTCATTTTTGGGATGGATCTGCCAAATACCAACTGGACGCGCTTGAGTCTAATGAAAAATGGGCCAAGAGACATATTGGCAACGATACACTGGTCGAGTCAAAGCTCCAGAGTCTTGAACATCGACGACGAGTTGCAAGTCTATCGGTTACATTTCGGGGAGTGTGCGAATTACACAATCTAACTCCGCCAAGCCCGTTCCATCATCGGACTACAAGACAAACGGCAATGCGACATCGTTACATGGTGGACATCCCACCTATATGCACTAAACGCTTTGGAAATACTTTCATTGTGCGTACGGCTAAGGAGTGGAATTCTCTGCTGGAGTCTGTGTTTCCCGATAGCTATAACCTAGGGGTCTTTAAGCCAAGAGTGAATAGGTTGCTTTTAGGTAAGCGTGCTCCATCTTCGACAACATCATCTCTTACCATCAGGTGAGATGGTGGTCAAAACGCCGCGAACCTATTATCAATAAAAAGAAAACTATGTTTTAATTAAATTGAATGATTTCCTATTGTTATCTACTGTAGCTAATCGACTCGTGTCTAAGGAAAGAAGAATTGAATTTTTTAAGCTTCTAAAATTTCGGAGATATTCAATATTTATCTATTTTAAAAGAAGTTCAACATTACTTTAAAATTATGATAAATATATATTTCAAACTCTTCAACAAAAAAGTTTTGCCATTTGATACTTTATATAGGTTTAGTTTATCTATACTAATATTATAAAGCTGAAGAGTTTGTTTGTTTGTTTGTTTGTTTGTTTGTTTGTTTGTTTGCTTGAACGCGCTAATCTCAGGAACTACCGTTCTGATTTGAAAAATTCTTTCAGTGTTAGATAGCCCATTTATCGAGGAAGGCTATAGGCTATATATCATCACGCTAACACCAATAGGAGCGGAGCAGTAATGAAGAATGTTTCAAAATCGGGGGATTTTTTTTTCCACGGGGACGAAGCCGCGGGCGGAAGCTAGTAATTTAATAATCTTTACTTAGTGGTAAGATTACTGAAATTATATATTTTAAATGTGTGTTTGGTTCAATTGTTTTTATTTTTACAAAACTTCCACTGAATTGATCCTGCTGTTTCAGAGCAAATTAACTGTGTTAAACTGACACACACGATCCAATAAGTGTTCAGTTTTGCAAAAGGGTGTTCGGAACCATAAAAACGATTAAAAAGAATAACTAATCTCTTGTATTTTATTTTATTTTTCCAGTTACTAATATCTACTCAATGTTGTGAGATGTGTGGCGACGATGTGAAATTAAAATACCATTGCAACCATGAACCTAATTTTCCGTAAGAAAATTTTCTTTCAATAAACATTGTAAAAGAATTCAGGAGCGGCTGATTGTGAAATGACAAGATTAAACGGATATAGGATCCTTCCTGAGTGTCTGTCGGTCCATCTGTCATAGACTATTTGCTCCGAAACTTCAGAATAAATTCTGGTGAAATTACATGGACAAAAAAGTACATTCCATGTACACATACATAGTAAATAATATTGTATATTAAAAATAGAAAAATGATTTAATACGTAGTTTTTAACCTCTCTGATCTCGTCAGTGTTTATTTCAAAATAATTAGTAATCAAGATGAATTCAAAGTACCATTTGTCAACGTCCGCCATAATGGACCATAAAGTAAGATAAATATAATAATGGGTGTTCCACATCAAGCATACTACTTGCATATATCACATAGACGTGTGATATGGAGGACAAAACGCTATTATTAAAAACATTTTATTTATATGAAACTGTCTTCGTTGGTATTTTTGGCATTTAATAAAATTATCTGTTCATAATGTTGATGCGTAAGATAGTTTTTTTTTTATATTTCACACAAAAAAGAATCGGAAAACGGAATGCGTTACTTGTTTGACAATGTGTCATTGTCTATGTCAAATGTCAATATTATATTATTGCAGATTCTATATTGCGTTCTGTGTTTGTTTTTCCGATTATTTTCTATTATTTTTGACTCCTGCTTATTTCAACGTACTGATACCTTCTATCACCCGATTACCTTGCTATTAATACTGGACTCTGATTTACATTGCGTTGTGGATCAATATGAGGTGCATCAACTGCGGAATAGCCATGCAAAGGTTACAGAGGCATCTCATATCCTCGCTTTCTGCACACAATCAAACAAGACTTTCGCGTTGGATAACCAATGCCCAAACCCAGGTAAGAAGTTGGACTAGAAAAAACTTAACCTGATTTATTTTTATATAGTTCTGGTATGCGAAATCTTACAGTGCATCTTATTTTCAGTTGCCTCTTGATACATTTATTTGTCATCCATGCTTATTATTATTAAACACCGAAGCTGGTGAACAAGAGAGACTACTGGGGCATAACATGGTTTGCCTTGGTTGTGGCAAATCAGTGAGGAAAATAAGATACCATAATGTCAGTATGGAGTGTCCGTTGCTGGCTGTTCTATTATCACAAAATACTAATTATGTGGTAAGCATTTTGTTTTTCATTATTATAAATACCTAGTTGTATTAATCTATAAAAAACTGAGCTTTCATACTATGTATGTATGATTGTTATATCTGTGTTTTATGTATTTTTGATCTTTAACATAGTTAATATACTTGCCTAAAGTAGGCATTTTACTATAACATAGTACTTGAAAACATAAAGAGATATTTAAAAAGATACCCTTGTTACTAAAAATTATATAAACATAAGAATTATCTAGTGATTGAATTAATTTATTATTGTGTTTATTCTAACTGTGGTTTATTTTCAGTCTTCAAGAAACAACTATGTTTGCCATGTGTGTTGGATGCGAGCAAATAGACAGGCAGTGCATGACTCATCACGAGACATGCATGAATTGGCTTTGGATAATGATGCAGCAGCCCCTAATGTTAGCCAAGTTGTTAGCCCACCAGAGCCACCACCGTTGCCGCCTGTTCAAAGAGGGCCATGGGAAAGTAATACCATATCATTACCTAATTACAAGCGAGCTTCGATCACATCTGTTCACAGTATATTTCAACAATGCAGAAACAGAATGGTACATTTGGTCCCGCAATTCCTTAAGAGACTGCTTTTGCAGGAACATAGTTTCAATGTTCCTCGCAGCTGTAGAGTGTGTGAAACACATTTGTACAGTGATCAATGGCATTTATTACCTCAAATGAATGAGACACATTCTACATTTAGTGCTATCCATATAGTATTCAAGTATTTATTTGCAATCCATAATGTACACATACAGGTGGAATAAAAATATAAGAAACAATTGTGGACCCTGTCGGGCACAGCAAAATTTATAATAGTTAGGAGAGAGGAGAAGACATAATTAATATTATGAAGTCAAAAGCTAATATTATGAACTTTGAAAATGTCTCGGAAATTCTCTCACGGAACAGTAATCATAATTGTAAAATAATAATAAATAAATCTATGATTGTATTTTTTTAACAAGTCTGGTTCTGATTAAAGCAGTTATTTATGTAATTACTGATGCCCTATATTTACACTTAATCCAGGTTAGTGTATTGGTAAAATAAAAATGCTCTGTTCTATCCAAGCTGGTTGACTGACCTCCCTAGGTCTCTTTATTAACACTATCGCTGCATTGCTCTAATATATATTATCTTCGTAAGCATTTAAGATATAATAATTATAATATGTCAAAATATTTTTATTTATTTTCTCTAATAAGTAAATAAATAATAATTTTTACTGCTTTGTTTTATTCTGTGTTTCCCTCGTTGGTATAATGGTCGCAAGCGCTACTGCTGAGCATGAGGTCCTGAGTTCGATTCCCAGGTCGAGCAAAGTGATATTGGGTTTATTCATCAGGAATTTCTCAGTTGCAGCCCGGAGTCTAGATTTGTGCCTGGCTGATAGAAACGGACTCGCCCCCTATTAAATGGTACTCAAAATAACTGGTGAAATCTGGGTGTACTATAGGTACACATCTGCCCAACCCTTCGGGGAATACAGGCGCGATGTTATGTTAATGTTTGTTATTATTGTCACATTTTTTGAGACTATTACCCAGTTTAATAACTGTTAGTCAATATTCAGTTTAAAAGCCTTCATATTTTATGTGGCCATTACTTTGTTTATTGGTTTAATACTAAAACTATATCAGTTATACGCAATAATTCACAACTGTTCACTATTTTAAAGCGCCTTTAAGTTTTTAATAGCGAACTTATAATCTAAACACCTTATTGCTAGCGATCTGATTAAAAGGTTTACTGTAACTGTTTTTTTGTCTAGTCTTAAGTTAAGGATTTTCAAGAATTCGTTTAAGTTGTTTGACATTTCCTGATTCGAGGTATGGCCAAAGGCTACGTGTTGCCATATAACGTGGCAATGCCGCCAGTCTCCTGGGTATATTACCGGCTGACAGCGTTGATGACAAATATTTTTATTCTGTACTAGCTCCTGCCTGCGGCTTTGCTCTTGTGTAGACGTCTACATTAGGTGTTCCAGTTTCCGAAATGCCGAAGAGCCTGTATGTTGCTCAGTCTTGATAGCCATATAATGAAAAAGTTTCATTCAAATCCGTCTATTAGTTCCGGACATTAACGTGTACAAACAGACAACAGCCATCCCACCGATACCACAAAACTGTACGAATACTTAAATTGTGCGTACAGCTAAGGAGTGAAATCCCCTACAAGAGTCTATGTTTACTTATAGCTATAACTGGGGGTCTGTAAGTCAAGAGTGAATAGGTTACTTCTAAGTAAGCGTGTTTCATCTTCGACAACATCATCGCTTATCATCAGGTAACATTGACTACCATTTCACGGAGGGTAACTGGGATGCCGAAGTATTAGGCCCAGTAATCTACGACTACAGGGCAGCCTAGAAGCAGGAGTGTGTGATCCACCTCCATGCGGGCTCTGCAGAGTTGGCGGTCTGTGAGTCTTCGCTAATCTCCCAACTACTAGACGGATTTGAATAAAACTTTTTCGTTGTAAGCTATTAAGTCTGGGTAAAATATAAGCTGTAACTGATTTCGAAAACTGATAAACCTGATGCAGAATTATATGCAAGCGAAACTGCAGGCTGAAGCTAGTAAAATATAAAAATAAACTGGACAAATTACAACATTCGATTTTACTAATGAAGGATGGAAACTAATGAAGCACTGTGGAATGAATTATAAAAGTTAAACAAAAAAATATCTGTAATATCGAGTTGAAGAAAAACAAATAAAATACACACACTCACGAATGTGGTGTTGTGAAAAGATTTCTAGATGATATGCAGATTGAGTGGACTTTAACTACATACATCCTCTGTTACAGATATTGGCTGCTTACTGGTGCTGCGTCCTCCTGTATACTTGCAAGCATTGAAATACCACCCATATACCTTCTATACATGCGCACGTCCTGTTTCTCATGAACCCACCAATTCAGTTACTTATAAACATAAGATTTTAACATAGAAAAGCGAAATCTGATGAAAACGACAGAGATGAATTTGAATATGTTTACTTTTATGAGGAACCTAAGCCGTTGTGCGACTTAATTGAAGAATAATGATTTATGATGAATGTTGCTTCTGAGAGTCCGGTTGTAATGGGTTATCAGATTAAACTAAGCCAATCTTTTTTAAATGTGTAAAAATTGAATTGACTTCGTCTTCAACAAACCATGAAGACGGGCCACCAATTCCTAATCACAGTATGGAATCTCCGTCACAGTATTAAACTCATCTCGGCGGACACTAGTGCCCCTTATTACCCATATATGTAACCTGTCAATTAAAACGGGTTCCTTTCCGAGAGTTTTTAAAAAGGCAATAGTGCATCCAGTTTTTAAGACCGGTGACAGAGGCAGTGCCAATAACTATAGACCAATATCAGTCCTGACAGCACTCTCCAAAATTCTTGAACGAATAATGAACAACCGCCTAACAAATTTCTTAGAATCAAACAAAATTATATCTAGTAACCAATATGGTTTCCGTACTGGCATATCCACGGAAGATGCAGTGCTTGCTCTAACTAAACATGCTGTTAGGAAACTAGATAAAAAACACAAATGCTTGGGTCTATTCCTATATCTAGCTAAAGCATTTGACACTGTCTCTGTCCCCATTCTATTAAATAAGCTGGAACGCATAGGAGTTAGAGGCATCCCCCTTAAAATGTTCACTGACTATCTCAGAAACCGGGTTCAAGTTGTGAAAATCGGGGAATTTTCGAATGGGGAAGAGGTTGTTGACTGTGGCGTCCCCCAAGGTAGCATCCTTGGCCCCACATTATTCATTATCTTTATTAATGACTTATGCGACATTCCCCTCCCAAATTGCAAAATTTTTACATATGCTGACGATACGGCCCTTATTGTGGATGGATTAGATTGGAATCATACGAGGCAAAACGCAGAGCATGCTCTTAAAACGGTCATGACTTGGTTATCCACTAATCTGTTGACTTTGAATATTGATAAAACTCTGTTTATTCCTTTTGTAATGAGAGCTGACCTCCAGCCTCTGGAGTCATTTGCACTTAAGGCTCACACTTGTTCGTTGACTGTCCCGGATTGTAGCTGCTTATCCGTATCCAGATCTTCGTGCGTTAAATATTTGGGCGTGCATATTGACCAGAGTTTTCGCTGGCACAAGCAAATTGAAACTGTAACAACCCGAGCACGAAGGCTTATATTTATCTTTAAAAAACTTCGTCAGTCTGCTGACACAGAGACCTTGAAAATGGTATATTTGGCTCTATGTCAGTCCCTGCTATTATATTGCCTAACTGTGTGGGGTGGAGCACCAAAGTCTACAATCCTACAACTCGAGATTGCACAGCGTGCAGTACTTAAGGTGTTGACCAATAAACCTTACAGGTACCCAACCTCGCTGCTATATGCTGACTGTAAAGTCCTAACGGTGAGGCAACTTTACGTCCTTCTTACAATAACTCGCATACACAAGTCCCGACCACTACAGGAGCCTATAGGTAGAATAAAGCACACAGTCTTCAAGCCGGATCGCACCAGAACAGTCTTTGCCCGCAACCATTACTTCTCCCTAAACGCAAGGCTGTACAATAAAGTAAATAAACAGTTAGTTATATTCTATCTTAATAGGAAAACCTGTAAAATGAAATTAAAGGATTGGCTGACTTCTCTCTTATACCAGGAAACCGAGGACCTATTGGCTGCCATGTCTAAGTAATTTTATTAATTTATCAAACACACAACACACATTATATTATAATCTGTATTCCCCTAGAATATTAAATCTCACATACACTCACAGTTACACTACAACATACACACTTGTACACACATCAATGAGCAGTTTATTTGATTTACTTAGTATTTTCGGACAAACTTTTTGCTTTTTGTTTTGTTTTAGATTCATTTTAGTTTCATATTAATTTTAATTAATTTTATTTTTTAATTTATAATTTTTAGTTTTGTCTTGTAATGAATATTCTTTTTAACCGACTTCAAAAAAAGGAGGTTTACAATTCGTCTTGAACTTTTTTTTTTTTTTTTTTTTTTATGTATGTTACCTCATAACTCGGAGACGGCTAGACCGATTTGAAAAATTCTTTTTGCGTTTGAATGGGTATAGTTTCTAGTTGGTCCCATTGTTACGAAATCAGGATCTGATGATGGGATCCTGGATAAATCGAGGGAACTCTTCAAATATTATAGGCACACCTATAGCGTTTTGGGTATTTCTTATAGTACCTTGTACAGTTGCTCTTGAAAAGCACCATTTGAGGAAGTGGAACTGATGATGAAGACCCCAGATGGCCACCGAAACTACTCAATAATACGTATTTCGTTGATTGCGATTAGATTACATGAATATGGATGTTAAGCACTTTATGCTCGTCACAATGCATATGGTGAAGTAGAGCTGATGGTGATGTACCAGGAGAACTCCTCAAAAATTAACGGCTCTGCACCGGGAAAAGCAATATTTTGTTAAAGGTGATAAGTAGTTGACATTTTGGCTTTTGTAACTAGATAAATTACAAACCAACCCACTAAAAAGAGTGAAAAAAAAAACTTTTTATCAAAAAATAGAACCGACTTCCATATAAAAACACTACAAAGGCAAAAATAACTTTAATTTCGGAAGGCGGTGTATATATTTTCGTTTTTGACACCGCCTTCCGAAATTAAAGTTATTTTTGCCTTTGTAGTGTTTTTATATGGAAGTCGGTTCTATTTTTTGATAAAAAGTT
The DNA here is from genome assembly GCA_943138885.2 of Tholera decimalis. Taxonomy (NCBI): domain Eukaryota; kingdom Metazoa; phylum Arthropoda; class Insecta; order Lepidoptera; family Noctuidae; genus Tholera; species Tholera decimalis. The sequence goes on from OW964570.2 coordinate 11,843,141, forward strand.
TTTTAGGCTATATTTTTGTGACCAGCTTGGAAGGAACCCCGACACCTGAGATACAGGACGTGTCCTAGTTTGGGTGTCGGAAGTTTCAAGTTATGTGTATCGACCTAGCCGAATATAAATATTGTAAAATTGCTTTGTTCCTTGTGTATATGGCTTCAATAAATACTTTACTTACTTACTTACTTACAAACACACATCTTCAACAACTCCTCAACGTGAACACACATCTTCAATAACTTCTCAACGTGAACACACATCTCCAACAGCTCCTGAATATCAACCCACATGTAAAACCACTAATGAGCGGAAAACGGAAACAAGGAAACGGAAACGGAAACAAGGTAAAGGTAAAAGAAGTTATTTACAAAATCTAAAAAACCCGACTTCTCAACTGAAATGCAAGAAACAAGCACATTTTTATTTTAATAAGTGCCAAGCAGGCGAGACCCAATTGAACATTTTTTTAATGGAATGGGTCCGCCTGCTTTGCACTTTTTAAAATAATAATGTGCTTATTTCTTGCATTTCAGTTGAGCAGTCGGGTTTTTTAGATTTTATAATAACTTTTTTTTTTCAAGTTTTTAGTTAAAATATTAAGTAACATTTTTAAAGTTTTCCCGCCCGTGTCACAATGGCACCCCATCGGATACAGAAAGTGAAAGAGCTAAGTCCATATTTTTAAACTTTCTCTTTGTATTATTTTTGGTAGTATTACACTAATGATAAACATGATATACCTTTTTGAAATCCTTGTATTAACCCCTTTAATTTGATACTCATATTGTAGTATAAGAAAAAAAATTTTTTTTTCATTCTTTATAATCGCTTCTTACAGCCGCCATGTTTGATTTTTTCTAATGTCACCTACCTAAGAACACTTGGGCTGCTAAGACACATCTAACGATACCTCAATTATGTGAATCCGTTCAGCGGTTCTGGAGATATGAGGTAATAAAGAATATTACATACATACATACAAGATACGCGCGAAAAACATAACCCTTCCTTTGCAGTCGGGTAAAAAAGGAAGAAAAAGCAAAAAAAACACAATCGTTATCACCACCACCATCACTAACATTATTACACTAGTCCACCCGTGAAAACTTGGTAGCAGCTTGCCGCCCCGTATTTTAAGGATATTAAAAAATAATTCTGGTATTTTGTTATTTTTTTATTATAATAAATACACAAAGAAGTTACTATCTTGCAATGATATCTATTCCTACTATTAATAAACCGGTAATTTAACATTTTTTTTACTAATGAGCCCACTCTCGATCACGCCTAATGGTAAGCGATATATGAGGTCAACGATGGGACAAGCGAGCCCAGAAGATGCCTATTTACTCTTGCTTTAAAGGCTGAAAGGTCATAAGTGGCAGGGAACACAAAAGCCAGCAAAGAATTCCACAACTTGGCTGTGCGCACAAAATTCATAGTTCTTATATAATATCTAATTTTATTCGTCACTGTTTGCTTGAGTCACAAACCAAAGTATTTATTGGTTAGTTAGTGTTATCGTCAAACGCAACGTATTGTTTCAATTTATTAGTCTATTATAATTCATGTTACTTGATAAGCTAAATTAATTAAGTAATTAGTAGTGAAACAAGACGCTTTGAGAGTTATTGAACATAGTATAGCAAAGTGGATTCAGTGAAAGCTATTTATCTTAATTGTAATTGCAGCCACTTGTGGGATGGCTCTGCAAAATACCGACTTGCTGCACTGGATCGACCGAGCGCAGGGCTAAAAGGCTTATAGGCGACGAGGCGCTAGTGGACAAGCTTCATAGCCTGGCTCAACGGCGAACCGTTGTTTGCCTGTCGGTTTTCTACAGGTTGTACTTCGGGGAGTGTGCGCAGGAGCATGACCTGATTCCTCCATCTCCCTTTCACTACCGGTCTACCAGACGCACGGCTGGCTACCATCCACACTTGGTTGATATACCGTCTTGTCGTACCAAGCGCTTCTCCTCCACATTTATTGTGCGCACTTCCAAGCTGTGGAATTCTCTGCCGGCTTCTGTGTTCCCTGCCACTTATGACCTTTCAACCTTTGGCATCTTCTGGGCTCGCTCGTTCCATCGTAGACCTCATCTATCGCTTACCATCAGCCGAGATTGAGATCAAGAGTGATCTCATAATGAATTTAAAAAAAATGTTTTTTTTGTCGGGTGGAATATCAAATATCTTCTCCCGCTCTGGGTGGAGTGGAAGAGAGTGTCAGACTTCTATTGACTAAAAATCCAATTCTATTCCTTCAGTTACCCTTACATTGCTCCAACTCCGACAGGATAGGACACCCTGTTTATGGTATATACTTAAAATAGTTTGGAAATAAATTGTAAGCCCTTTGCGGACACATTCACTGGTTCAAGTGGCTCTAAATTCATCATTGATCTTGTTTAACCTTGATGACAACACAGTTGGTGCAGTGGTTGATCGATAAGCTACTCCACTGCGTGTATTAGGTTTGATTCCCGCTTCGAAACACACCTATGTGGTTTGTATGGCCTATAAATAGTTATTCTGAGTCTGAATGTTTGTACACAGCGGAAATTAAATTTTCTATATAAATGACTAATTGTACTCTCTGTAAAGATTTCTAGAATGTCACATTATCCATTATCTTACTTGAATCTAAAATTATTGAATATATTCATTTTCCTAAGCATATCGACTAACGGAGGTTCAGTTGAAAACCAGCGTCGGGTAATGTATGTATGTCTGGCATACCTATATGCTCAACTGGACTTATTTAGTGCAGCCGAGAGGCACACTATTTTATTATTATCATACAATATAAGTACTAACGTAGTTTGTTAGTGAATTTCTGTACCAACTACTATACTTGTAAGTCTTTCCTGTAATGGAATATAATTACTAACATAGTATGTAAGTAACATCTATTAGTAGCATTTAGAATTGTAAGCATTTTTTATTTTGGATCTTGTGGTCTCAAATAAAGAAATATTTATTTAAAATATGCCTTTGCCCATGTCTTTAATAAAAAGGTAAGAATAGGTGGTGTTTATTTGGTGGTTTTATTATATTATTATTAATGTAGAAGGGTTCTTCGTTGTCTGTCTGTCTTTCTAGACCCTTCTTTTTTTTAGGAACGCTTAAAGATCAACTTGAAACTTATATTAATCAAGAAAAAAATTAAACCAATATCGAGTTTATGGTCTCTTTCAGCTGTGAAATTAGATTTGTAAAGTCAACCGAATGAAATGATATGACGGCTTATGTCACATATTTTGCGATTTCACGAGTAAATCGTAACCTATAAGATGATTCTCGTTGATCTTGAATTATGAAATTTGTAAAAAGCAATACTATTAAGTAAATGAAAAAATGGAATGCCGAAAATATGTTGTTAGTTGTGTACCATTGAAATTATATCTAAACTACTAACGATAAAGATCCAAAAATCCAATCCAGTCACCAATCCAGGGGTCAACCTCTCCGGGTTGCGGGAATGTTCTAACAAGATACCATGACCCCGGAATGCAATGGAAACTGAAGGAGCAGGGAGGGTTTTTAGTCAATAGAAGTCTGACATTCCCTTCCGTTCCACCCACAGCCGGTGGGGTCGTTTGATGATATTCCCACCCAGAAAAAAAGGGGTTGACATCTGGAAGCTTTGCTTAATCTAGGCTCCTCAGGTTATTATAAACTATACAGTACGGTGTATTGTAATTTCTTTAAACGCTATGCATCTTGCACCTTTTTAACACGCTTTATTTAAGTCGAGTTTTTTTTTTAATTGATAATAGGGTCGCGTTTGACCACCACCTCACCTGATGGAAGTGATGATGTAGTCGAAGATGGAACACGCTTACCTAGAAGTAACCTATTCACTCTTGACTTGAAGACCCCTAGGTTATGCCTATCAGGAAACACAGACTCCGGCAGGGAATTCCACTCCTTAGCCGTACGCACAATGAAAGTATTCCTAAAACGTTTTGTGCGTACGTGTAGGATGTCCACCATGTAACGATGGCACATCGCCGTTTGTCTTGTAGTCCGATGATTAAACGGGCTGGGCCGAATTAGATTGTGTAATTCCATCGCACACTCTCCGAAATATAACCGATAGAAAACCGATAGACTAGCAACTCTTCGTCGATGGTCAAGGCTCTGGAGCTTTGAATCGACCAGTGCATCGTTGCCAATGAGTCTTTTGGCCCATTTTTCGATTGGCTCAAGTACGTCCAGTTGGTAGTTGGCAGATTCATATCAAAGATAAGAGCAGTACTCCATACACGACCGAACCTGGGCTTGATACGGATTGAGCAGCTGTTCCGGTGTAAAGTACTTTACACCTATTTTGATGCTAGTTGAGCCTTAGCCTCGATAAATGGACCAAAATTGAGGGTGGAAGTTAGTGTTACCCCAAGAAGCTCAATACGATCGGTAATCGGCACGGTTACACCACGGAAAGTAGGAGCCGGTTCGAATTGGCTCCTTCTTGCGGAGATGAGACACGCCTGGGTCTTAGCTGCATTAAACTTGACCAAGCTGGCATCGCCCAATTCGGAGACAGCCTTCAAGGACAAGTTCAAGCGCTCAACCATGTCCTCACGGAGAGATTGGATCTGTGACCCACCAGCACGCGCACTGGACACATGTCTCTTAGCAACTGTGCTGTCGTCTGCATCCCCAAAGGTACCAGGCATGAGCAAATCGTTAATGTGTAGCAAGGATAAAGTTGAATAAAGTTGAAGTTAAGATCCAACCCCTGAGGGACCCTAGCATTAATTGCCAATTGGCCAGATGAGCAGCCATCAATGACCACTCGAATGGACCGATCTCTCAGGAAGTCTTCAATCTAAACGCAAAGCTGAGTGGGTAAACCGAATGAAGGAAGCTTAGCAATAAGGCTATCGTACCAGACCCTGTCAAAGGCCTTACAGATGTCAAGGGAAACAGCAAGTGCTTCCCCGTGCTTTTCAATGGCCTCACTCTAGATATGAATAGCATACGCTAGAAGATCCCCAGTAGACCGGTTTTTGCGGAAGCCGTATTGTCGGTCGCTGAGGATGTCGTTAGCTTCTAGGTATGGCTGTAGTTGGTCGCGTCAGCATGACTGCCCTTTTTGGGCACAGGCTGAAAGTTAGCCAGCTTCCATGCTTTCGTCACCTTTCCAGTCTCAAGCGAAAGGCGAAACAGGCGTGTCAAGATTGGAGACAATTCAGGCGCACAAGTTCTAAGAACAATTGCTGGTATCCCGTCGGGGCCACTAGCTTTGTTCACGTCAAGATTACGCAGCACTCTACGGACGTCCTTCTGATGGATGGGAATGTCCATCATACACGTCTCGCATCCAATAGGAGCATCAGGAGGGTGAGCGCCACTACTATCCAGACGTGAAGACTCGAACTATGTAATAAAATTGAAGAATCTGAATTACACGCACTTCTTGTTGTTGTGTCATCATGAAAATTGGCAATTTTATGTAGATTAGATTATGCAATATTATGGTACCATCGAGCTGGTCTGATGATGGTATTGGAAGGTGGCTGATAGAACCCTGGACTGCTTACTAGGAAACATATCGAGTTTGGACTCAATAGATCGTCTTAACATATTCTGTCCATTTCTCCTGATGACGAGGACATATGATTATTATTGTATCATGGAGCTGGTCTGATGATGGGACTGGATGATGGCTGACGGAACCTTGGACTGCCTATTAGTAAACATATCGAGTTTGTGCTCATTACGTTTGTCTTATAAGCGTGGTTTTTAAAACTATTAATTTATTACAAGTGTACGCATATATATTATAAGTAGTAACGCAATACGATTGCTAAGATTTGTTTTTACAATCTTGTACGAGAATGTTAAAATGCTTTGAGTAAAATTAAAAGCAAATACACACTATTAATATAAATGTGCAAGTGCGTTTGTTTGTATGTCTCTAAAAAATGATTGGTTAACTTTAATAAGGTATAAAACAGGAGAAACATCAGAAACTTAAGTTTCTAAGATAATTCTGATGTTTCTGCTATGGTTCTAATTTGACCATACTGACCCATTTACATAAAAGCACTTTATGTATAACTGGGTTTCTAAGCAGTGCAAGTCATTTTTATCGGTTTTATTTCGGGTGTATTCTCGTTCGTCCCCTCGACTTCGTCCCCCTAGGGGGACGAACGGGAATTCACAAAAATAATATTTAATTTGTTCCCGATCGTCCCCCTAATTTTTTTGGGGGGACGAATGGGAATATGTTCTTTGATTAGTGCCATTCGTCCCACTAAAAGATTTGTGCATAATATGTTTATTCGTTATTTCGTAGTTTACTTTTAAATTAGTTGCTTCGTTAGATTTAATCATTATTTTACAAAATTCTTCTCTATTTTTTTATGAATTATAAAAACGTATCCTAAGTTTGGAACGACTGTCGCAACCGACGGCCGGGCACGCCGCAATTGCGGCGGTAAGACCCCTCTTTGAGGAGTGGCTAGATCGGCGTCACGGCGTCCTGACCTACCGCAAGACGCAGGTCCTCACCGGACACGGAAGTTTCGGGAGGTACCTGTGTCTGATGGGAAAGGAGGAAACGCCTGGGTGTCACCACTGCGAGGGTCGCCCTGAGGACACCGTAGAGCACACGGTGGAAGACTGCCCCGCCTGGGCAGAGCACCGACGTGTCCTCACGGCGACAATAGGCGGAGACCTCTCGCGCCCAGCCTTGGTCGAGGCCATGCTGCGGGGCGAGAGGGAGTGGGAAGCGGTCGCCTCCTTCTGCGAAGCAGTCATGCTTCCGAAGGAGGAGGCGGGCCGCGTGAGGGAGAGGATGGCGTCCTCCCTCCAGCCCAGCCGCAGTGGTAGACGCCCACGGCGTCGAACGTCGGCCGACGATCTCCGGCCACCGTAGGCGCGGGCATGCGGACAGCGAGTAAAGGGCAACTCGCTGTCCGACCATGGACCATGCCCGGGTCGACGGCGCGTCGTGTTCCACGCGCGCCTCAAAGAGCGTCAGCAACATGACGAGGCCCCCTCTGCAGAGGGCCGAAGCCCGCCGGGGTCGTGGGACTCATCCCGTTACCGTGGCCCCGGTATGTAAAGGGTTATTGAAGGAACACCGTGGATTTTAGTCAGTAAAAGTCTGACAGTCCCTCCCACCCTGCCCGGAGTGGGAGGACTTATTTGATAATTTTACCACGTTAAAAAAAAAAAAAAGTTTATCATTGTTTCATTTAAAATGTTTACCTACACTAAATGTAACAGCTTTGGCGGCATGCGTCGGCGATGCCGGACTTAACAAAAGAGTGCCTATAACATTGTGTTATTTGCGTAAATCCTATTGGTTTACCTGACATTCTCTCCCTTTCCTATCCTTAAATTAGACCGGTCGGGTTAGTGTTGACAAAACAATGAAAGTGCACGGGTGTTAATGTAATCCATACTTCCATACCAATATTATAAATGCAAAAGTAACTCTGTCCGTCTATCTGTCTGTCTGTCTATCTGTCTGTCTGTCTGTTACCTTTTCGCGCTGAACCGATTTACATGAAATTTGGCATGAGAATAGTTTAGGACCCTGGGAAGGACATAGGATAGTTTTTATCCTGGAAGTCATCCCTTAAGGATGTAAAAGGGTGTTGGAACTTTATATTCCCCCCTCCCAATTCATTCAAATCGCGTATTCAAAAACCTCTCATAACATTTTTTTTTAAACTACACAACTGCATGTAGGCTATACAAATCTTTGTTTAGGGCTGGGGAACCCACGTCATGGACCAGTCAACATCAAGTTAATATACGAATCATTTCTATTTCAAAATCGGGGCAATATGCGTTTGCCCTTTTGAAAATAGGAGAAGATCGTGTGGCAACAGATATTAACGGGATGATTTATTTGAGCTCTGAATTCTGTAACATAGTCCAAGATACAGATAATTTAAAAAACCACGTTTATTTTGATTTGAAAACAAATATGAGGGATAAAGAATGGCTGCGTGAAAGAGTAATTTTGGCACCGGCTAACGAAATTGTAGGGCAGATCAACGAAAAGATTGTCTCATGTGGATTGTGATGTTGTCGAGTATCTGTCCGTCGACAATGTCATGGATACAAAGCAAGTGACGTCGTACCCTGTAGAGTTTATCAACTCTCTGGAATTGTCCGGGTACCCCATCACATTATTTGAGGCTTTAACTTGATGTCCCAGTCCTGTTGATGCGTAATCAGGGCGCACCAAGGCTCTGTAATGGCATGCGACTACAAATTACACACCTTGGATGCAATGTTTTCAAGCAATAATTATGACAGGAACAGCAAGCGGTGAAAACGTATTTATTCCTTGCATTTAGTTCGAAAAACTCAAATTTCCCCTAGAAGCGGCATCCGCAATGACCATAAACAAAGCTCAAAGAAAGACACTGAAAGTCGCAGGTGTACATATAGAAAAAGACTGCTTTTCAAAGGATATATTATTATTATTCCATTTATTTAATATATGTACATATAAATTACATTTTTAAATATTAATATAAAAACATTTAAAAACATAAAAAATAGTAGCCCACCGGTATCGGGAACAGGGTCCAAGCTACCAGTGGTCAGGGCTCCATAGAGAGGAACCTCCTCACAATACGCGCCGTTTCCTGGAGTACAGCTTTCTGGATCAAGCCCTTGATCCAGCTGCCCAACTAGAGCTTCCTTAGATGTTGGTCGAGGCTCTTGGCTATTATACCATTGGCTGTGACGACGTTAGCCAGACGAGAACAACCGGAGATAATGTGACGAATGGATTCTCCCAGTTTGTGACATGCCCGACATATGTCTACCATACCATCCTTCACAATATATTTCCGATAGTTATTCGTCATCATATCTTCGTCCATAATCGCAGACAAAACCTTCGGTTTCCCCGAAGAGGTCACCAAAACATTTTGTGAGTACAGGGCGTGTAACATTATATTAATACTTACTATTACGAACACTACCAAAATACGCTTTTTGCATCGTATTGGTCAATATATATATATATATATATATATATATATATATATATATATATATATATATATATATATATATATATATATATAAATATACAGCCTGACTTTGAACACATGCGACAAAAAGAAATGGGAGCTTCAGTTACAGTAATATAGTAATTATAAACTGTTTTTTCTACAATCTAAATCGATAAAAAAAATTACGTGATTATTGTTTTAAAATGGTCCATTGATGTTATTATCTTTATTTAACTACGAATTATCGGTATTCGAGCAAAATAATTAATAGGCAAAATAAATAAGAAAAATTAAAGTATCATAAAATCTCGTCCGACTCATCGCAGTGTCAATAACCGTCGTGGAGTACTCATGTTATTAAACGTTGCCGTTCATAGCGGTCATTCACCTAATTTTGCCTATTTTCTAGTGTAAGTATCGCGCGACGTTGCCAAACCTCGCATGATCGCCAGCGCACTACACCCCTTCCCGGCGACCGCCCCCGCGCGGCGGGGGCGCGCGGCGCGATTCATTCATAGCGAGAATGTACCTAAATCGTGCCTACTACACGAAAACGGTAGTACGCGAAATTCTTTGATACTTTAATTATTTTAACGTTTTTCGTAACACTGATAAATTCTTTTTTAATTTTACATTTGATATGTTCTAAATTTTCTTGACAACGCGTATTATTGTATATTTAAATTTGTCGCGTCTATTCAATTTCACCCGGTATATATTATTTGGTGGGAGCAATAGAACTAAAAAAATAATTAATAAATTATTCCCGTTCGTCCCCCCAAAAAAATTAGGGGGACGATCGGGAACAAATTAAATATTATTTTTGTGAATTCCCGTTCGTCCCCCTAGGGGGACGAAGTCGAGGGGACGAACGGGAATACACCTTATTTCGGGGGGTGTGCGATAGAATTACACAATCTAAGTCCACCAAGCCTGTTCCATCATCGGACTACAAGACGAACGACGATGCGCCATCGTTGGTAGACATTCCAACTATACTTACAAAACATTTTTTGAATACATTTATTGTGCGTACAGCTAAAGAGTGGAATTTCCTGCCGTGTCTCTTTGCCTTTAAGTCAAGGGTTCAATTTATACTTAGATTACTTTTAGTTAAGCGTGCTTCATCTAAGACCAGATCATCGCTTACCTTCAGAAGAGATAGTGGTCCAATGCGAGCCTATCACAATAAAAAAAAGACTATCTCAGCGTCCTAGACAGAGTAGTTTCGGTCAGGGTCACATAATATTAAGAACGATTTTATAAGTGCCTACATATAAGTTTACATTAAGAGCTTTTAACAAGCCCTTACTAGAATTCCATTAGATTCGAAGTAGATATCAATTTGCGAGCAAGTATATACCATGTTAGTCACAGTAGCTGAGCTGGAATTTAATAGTTAGTAGTAAGTAGGATCTGAAAAGGTTGTCTACAGATTTTAAAGAAACATAAAGTATTTAGGGTTCCTTTGAACTAAGTAATTGTATATTCTATAGTTTTTTTCGTGGAGAAAATCATCAAATGGTTCCTCTTAATACTCCACCAAGGTCGGAATAACTAGGGACAGTGTGTGGCGTAGTGGTTTAGGAGGTGGAATAAAAGATAAGCCACAGGTTTACAGCATTTATTTTCGAAGGGGGGTGGGTTCGGTTCACAGAGGGTTCCCTCACTGGTCGAAGGTATTGGATGGTACCGCCCTGAGCTCAGGCCGCGACGCACGCAGACCGGCGGGCCGATCCCGAAGCCGGCAGCGACCACGTGTCCGAAGCAGAGGATAGGCAGGGCAGGCCACGGGAGAGGAGGTCTCTCCTCCACACCCAACTCGACCACGGGGCAGGCGCAGAGGTTGGCAGGTAGACCACGCGACAGCGCGTCTCTCCGGCAGTGGTGACGGAGGCAGCGGTGACACCCATCGCGTGGCAGACGTTGCAGTAGTTGAATTTCGAGACCGAAGGCAGTAAAGAAAAACGAAGAAGAGAAAAAAACCCTGGAATCACACGAATGGTGCTTCTGTAAGCGTGGTGCCAGGAATCGTGAGCGCCAGCGATGCGTGCGTCTCCCAGCCGTGAACCCAAAGAATAGTACCTGGGAAACGAATGGGGAAACTCACCATTGCGGCGGTTCACAAAGGTTATAGGTAAGCGCAAGCATGCCGCGTGCAACGATATAAAAGGTAACCGCGTGACAAAGCGTTTAAGCTCGTAGCTGCTATGACACAGCAGGAAAGGGATGCTGCGGCCTGCTTACGCTTCACAAATTTAGCAACACTAGTGGAAAACAGATGACAATGAAATAACACAGTTATGTTCCAGACGGAAGCCTTCTTGACAACCGGGCAATTATATTAATTTACAAACGCTGCAGATTATAGTGAAATAAGAGGATTACGATTTGGCAAGATGGAGAGAAAATGGCAGATACGACGAGCACTTACCCTTGGGCACAGAGGGGTTTCTATATTAGTTACTTCTAACAGGCAGGTGAAAAAGAAGCTCAGCGGGCCAGAGGTTAGAATTTATAGCCGGTCACCGCAAAGTGCTGTCACTCAGTGAAACCATAGACATTAGAGATTAGTGTGGTAGTCGACTTCTAGTTTAATCGACTACGACGCCACAAGTGTTAGGCTCCAATATTTTACGAGAGTTTCAGAACGCCTAGTTTGACAGCGTCTCTACAAGATTCTATGTGAACTAATGTCCATCCTCTTCGCCAGTCTGTTTTGTATATGAACAGTAAGAATAGTTCAATTTTCTTAATACATTAGTTAATGACAGAGCACTTTGCATTTCATATAGGTGACTTAACGTTCTGAAAGTCACGAACAATATTGAGCTCTAGCAGGAGCGTCACATTTTTTCTGACAAAAAATCTATGTTGTTCCTTCATAGTTGACCTTGCGTTCAGTGACCATGGTATCTCGGTAGAACAGTCCCACAATCCCGGATAAATTATAAGAAGAACTTACATATCCGTGTCGGTGTTTTTATTTTGACTCAAGGTTGTAGCCCTCATGGTTGTCCACAACCGTAGGATCTGTCAGTCTCCTGCTGATTAAAACCACCCTGGTGTTCCCTCGTTCATTTTCGATGAGAGTTGAGGTGGGTTACTTTCACTGCCTCGTCTGTGGTCGATCTGGCGGCAACCTAGGCTTCGTTCCGAAAGTAGTAGTGGGGTGCGTCATAATTTCCTTTGGGTAAGTACTGAGAGAGGTATGGATGGAACACTTCGCACCGCCATCTACAGTTCTGATTACTTGAAATGGCAGATATACACGTATTCCTCGTTTCTGAATCCTTTTAGGTGAGCTGGAAGAGAGCTTTAGCCGCCCTCTACACCTGGTACGCTTTTTTTTTTCGCGGTCAAAATCCTCCTCCATGTATGTACTTTACAATGAGGCGGGCAAAGGGGTCTCGTACTGACTAGTGACAGATTAACCTTTAATTAAATTAAGCAATTGCCTAGGGCATCACGTCTGGGGGGGGGGGCACCAGAAGAAGCACAAAAAAAATCCGTCCTTAGGGCATCACGTCTCACTCTCACGTCACCAAAAACCACACCAAAAAAAGGTTTCTAGGACTAATTTGAAAATTCGCACGTTATACTTATAAGTTGACATAGAGTACTCGAATGCACCGGAATTGCGATCAGCCAATCACAAACCGTTCCTTTCCCGCCTGGCGCCCCCGCAAATCTGTGTCAATCAAATGTTTTGTTTTTTGAGTAATTGTGCCGGCCGGCTTCTATGCGTAGCGTGTGCATTTTAATAAATAAATAAATCATGCTTTGGTTTTTATTGTTGTCGCACCTACTCCACTTCTAAAGTACGTTACATATCATCATCTTATTAAAAAAAAAAAAAAAATGTTTTTAGGTGGAAAAGGTAAGACCGATTCTAGTTGACATACTGATAGGGGGGCCCACAGGCATGGATTGCTTAGGGTATCAAGAAGTCTTAATCCGTCACTGGTACTGACTAAAACCACCCTGTATTCCTTCGCACACTTGCAGCGGGGGGGGGCCGCGGGAAGACATAAGTATTCTTCAACGTGGCCCCCGACTGGTACCGGCCCGTCTCTGCAGGCCTTGTCTGACCACGTAAGATGGCAGACAACTAGACTTTTCCCTATCCTATTAAGGAGCGGAATTCCCTGCCGGAGTCTGTGTTTCCTGATCGCAATAACCTGGGGGTCTTTAAGTCAAGAGTGGATAGGTTACTTCTAGGCAAGCGTGCTCCATCTTCGACCACATCATCACTTACCAGCAGGTGAGATTGTAGTCAAACGCGAGCCTATTATCAATAAAAAAGCTACCTTCTGTGAAATGACGCTCTTACTTATGAACATCACAACATCCAATGGTTCTGAACTGCCGAACATTGACCGAAACTCGATTGGAAGCCACATATCACTTAGTGTAATATACTCAATCTAAAGCACCATAATCGCAAAACCCGCCCTAAGCGGACTTACCACAACACTTACGACACTACTGGCCAAAATCACAGCGCGCGATATGACTGGACTTTCTAATCCAAGTTTGGTTTTGCAAGTAACATTCGGGCCTATGAACGGCACTAGCAAGGGTCGCAATCGTTGGCCATAACGACGAGGATTGTGCTATGTGTGCTGCGAAACAATAACTATGTGCACTAAGTTGTCAAGCTCGATTCGATCACTGGAAGTTCAGAGGTCAAGTGATTATTACACCAAACTAGCTTTTGCCCGCAGCTTCAGTCATGTTAAAGCTTTTTTTTTTTTCAGCCAAAAATACCCATGTCTTCTCCTAGGTATATTCTACATCTGTACCAAATTTCGTCCAAATCCGCAAGATATTTTATAAATATTTATATAAGTATTTATTTTATTATTTATGTAGATTTGTATAGCCTTTTTATGTACTTTTATTAAGTTACTTCTCGCGTACATATTGCATCTCCCACACTATCTCTTCACCACTCATGGTTGACTGGTAGAGAATACCTACCTATGTGCATGAATTATCTATACTTATAATAAATCTGTAGAGGTCAATTCTGTACATGAAATATATTTCCAAAATAACTATCAGGGGGTGATTAAGGATCGATACTCATGCCAAAAATGCAATCAGTTAAATTTTTGTCTGTCTGTCTGTCTGTCTGTCTGTATAACCGTTATAGAAACAAAAACTACTCGATTTTTACGAAACTTGGTACAATTATTTTACATACTCCTGAGCGGGTTATAGTATACTTTTCATCACGCTACAATCAATAGGAGCAGAGCAGTGAAGGGAAATGTTGGGAAAACGGGAGAAGTTACTCCATTTTTTAAGCTTCCGTCGCGTGTGCAACCTTAATGGTTAAAGCTACACAAATCATTTCATGACGGAAATGTTCTCCTTAAAATTATATAAAAAATATCCCACGACAGCATATGTCTAACTTTTATGGTTGACTCACAATAACACGTGTAACTCCCGATAGCTTAGCAGTTCGAAGCTTTCTGATTATAATATTTGTCTACTCTTACGTTTATAACACTCTCAGTCACCCCTAATTGAAAAAGTTAACATTATTAACTATTCCATAAAAAATTGGCCAAGTGCGAGTCAGATTCGCCCATGAAGGGTTCCGTAGTAACTATAATATAATATGCAAATTTATTTGACGAAAAAAAAACCTTACAAATTTCTTAAAACTAGCTTATTTACATTTTTTACAACTGCGCCAAATAAATTTGTTTTGAAAAAAAAAACCTTACAAATTTCTTAAAACTGGCTTTTTTACATTTTTTACAACTGCGCCGAATAAATTTGTTTTTCATAGTGTTTGTATGAATTACAAAGTTATATTTGCGGGTTTAGAAAATATGCTGTGTCTAAAAAACTGCTGAACTGATTTCGTTCAAACTAATTTTGGTTGAAAGTTTATATTAAGATCTACAGACGTATATTTTTTTTAGATTATTCACTCCATTATTATAGAAGTTAGAGGTTGTGTCCGCCACACACACATTTTACCACTTTGGAAGCTTATATCTTTTAAACGATTGACTTTATGGAAAAGTGGTTTTAGAAACCCCGATGTCGTTTTTAAAGAACTGTCTATAGATACCACACATGCATCGATTTCATGAAAAAAATATATTTTCAGGTTTAGTTCCATGTATGGGGAGCCCCCCTTTATTTTAAATATTTTTTAATTTTTTTCTCAAAATCGGAAAGCGGTTCACAGAATACATCTACCTATCAAGTTTCACATGTATAGTCCTAATAGTTTCGGAATAAAATTGCTGTGACAGACGGACGGACGGACAGACAGACAGACAGACAGACGGACAGACATGTCGAAACTATAAAGATTCCGTTTTTTGCCATTCGGCTACGAAACCGTAAAAAGAATCATATAAATCGGTATAGAAACACCAAAGTTATACATGAAATACGCTTATAATAATAAGCCATCGCGCGTGAATACTGAATCATGCTATAAGGATTATTTTTGAGAATCGGTCGCCGCGCTCGATGCGTCTCGCGGTCGAAGCGTTCTCTAGGTACTTAAGCCTCATGTGAACGTGATCTAAGCAATATTACCAATACATTAACTTACGCTGACGGAGTCGCGGGCACAGCTATATTGTATCATTACGCTAAGGCCAATAGGAGCGGAGCGCCAATGAAGAATGCTTTAAAATCGGGGTTAAATTTAACGTTAGCTCAAAGTAACTATTCCACGCGGACGAAGTCGCGGGCAAAAGCTAGTAAATAAATAAATAAATAAAAAGAAAAGCGTGACAAACAGGGATATAATGGGAAAGGGATAGAAATGAGCGTTGTACAATTTAAATGTTAATAAATGAATAGTTTAAAAAACACTAGAAAAACACGCTTTTATAAATGCACGTAAAAACAAAAAAATGTTAAGAAAACCGATAACGGATTTTTTTTAGGTTTGTTATAACCTTGAAACCTGATCGTGTTTAAAGTCCATTACGTGGCCTTTCTCACAAGTGCAAACACGACTATGATACGATATTCTATCATGGAATGCCAGTGCCTATCTTCCGGCTTCATCAGACCTTGAAACCTAATCGTGGTCAAAATTCATTACAAGACTTTTCTAAGAAATCCAAATCGCAAAGCTATGATACGATTTTCCATCATGAAGTTCCAGTTCATATCTTCCGGCTCCATCATCAGATTAGTTCTACAGTACCATATTATTGTATTATCATCAGAACTACATAGAGTTGCCAATTTTCATTACGCTACGAGCCTTGGAAGATGGTTAAATTAGTTACCTTAGATTCCATTACATAGTTAGTTACATACAGGTCGACCTAATAAAAGCGAGTAAATATACTAAAAAAATTTTTAGCAAAAAATAGAACCGACTTCCATATCAAAACACTACAAAGGCAAAAATAACTTTAATTTCGGAAGGCGGTGTCAAAAACGAAAATATATACAAAACTAAAGACACCGCCTTCCGAAATTAAAGTTATTTTTGCCTTTGTAGTGTTTTGATATGGAAGTCGGTTCTATTTTTTGCTAAAAATTTTTTTTTCACTCTTTTTAGTGGGTCGGTTTGTAATTTATCTAGTTACAAAAGCCATAATGTCAACAACTTATCACCTTTTACAAAATATTGCTTTTCCCGATGCATAGCCATTAATTTTTGAGGAGTTCTCCTGGTACTTGACCATCAGCTCTACATCACCATATGTATTTTGACGAGCATACAGTGTTTAACATCCGTACTCAAGTAATCGAATCGCAATCCACGAAATACTTATTATTGAGGAGTTTTAGTGGCCATCTGTGGTCTTCATCATCAGTTCAACTTCCCCAAATGGTACTTTTCGGAAGCAACTACTCAAGGTACTACAAGAAATACCCAAAACGCTATAAGTGTGCCTATAATATTTGAAGAGTTCCCTCGATTTCTCCAGGATCCCATCATCAGATCCTGATTTCGTAACAATGGGACCAACTAGAAACTATACCCATTCAAACACAAAAAGAATTTTTCAAATCGGTCCAGCCGTCTCCGAGTTACGAGGTAACATACATAAAAAAAAAAGTTCTAGACGAATTGTAAACCTCCTTTTTTTGAAGTCGGTTAAAAAGGATGTAAGAGAAAACGTTGGTGTAACTAATGTTTGTGCAATGAAGATTTGTTACACGAAAGTTGTACTATTTTCAGCCCAAGGGCGGATCCAGCTTTGGTGCCAGGGGGGGGGGGGGGGGTCATATAATCGTGGTCAAGTGACAAAAAGTTATAATTTGTATTTCCTGACTCCGCTGCCACTTGGTCATCCACTGCCGATATTCGTTTACAACGACAGAAACTGGAGTATTTTTTTTTTTTAATTTAGAATAGGTTCGCGTTTGACCACCATCTCACCTGATGGTAAGTGATGATGTGGTCGAAGATGGAGCACGCTTACCTAAAAGTAACCTATTCACTCTTGACTTAAAGACTCCTAGGTTATAGCTATCGGGAAACACAGACTCCGGCAGGGAATTCCACTCCTTAGCCGTACGCACAATGAAGGTATTCCCAAAACGTTTGGTGCGTATGGGTGGGATGTCCACCATGTAACGATGGCGCTTCGCCGTTTGTCTCGTAGTCCGATGATGGAATGGGCTTGGTGGAATTAGATTGTGTAATTCCATCGCACACTCCCCGAAATGTAACCGATAGAAAAAAAAAAAAATATCTAGTAACACTGTTTAATAATTAATATTAGTCGTCCACCTAGGTCCTGGACCCAGCCCAGGGGGGGGGGGGGGAGTCATGACCCCATGACCCCCTCTCTGGATCCGCCCTTGTTTCAGTCTTTATTGTAATTAGTTTTCAGCGGGGCTCGCGACTAGATAATAACAGCCACTCGTATCAATCTTGAAATTTAAGCAATGCTTACCGAGGTCGGTCTATGGATGGGTGAACATCTCAACATATTGATATTCCTCCGTGCTCTGGAAAGCACGTTAAGCTGTTGGTCCTGGCTGTCATTCGCACATGTTTGACAGTCGTTACGGGTAGTCAGAAGACAGAAAATCTAACACTGGTCTAGCCAAGTAAGAATAAGAATAAGAATAAGAATAAGAATAAGAATAAGAATCAGAATAAGAATAAGAATAAGAATAAGAATAAGAATAAGAATAAGAATAAGAATAAGAATAAGAATAAGAATAAGAATAAGAATAAGAATAAGAATAAGAATAAGAATAAGAATAAGAATAAGAATAAGAATAAGAATAAGAATAAGAATAAGAATAAGAATAAGAATAAGAATAAGAATAAGAATAAGAATAAGAATAAGAATAAGAATAAGAATAAGAATAAGAATAAGAATAAGAATAAGAATAAGAATAAGAATAAGAATAAGAATAAATTTTATTGGACCAGAGTTACAGTAATTTTCTTAACCTATGATTAACATTTCGAGTATATAATCTTGCTGTAACTAAACTTTGTTTTATTAAAAAGAATGTCAGCGGCCTCCAAACTAGGCAGCGCCTGTATCTTGGAGACCAGAGTTGCGTTAACAAAAGATAAAAAAACTTTTTACCAAAAAATTAAACCGACTCCCAAAAAACACTGCAAAGTGAAAAATAACTTTAATTTCGGTAGTCGGTGTCTTTAGTTTTGTATTTTCGTTTTTGGCACCGACTTCCGAAATTAAAGTTATTTTTCACTTTGCAGTGTTTTTTGGGAGTCGGTTTAATTTTTTGGTAAAAAGTTTTTATTTCACTCTTTTTAGTTGGTCTACTTTAAATTTACCTAGTTACAAGAGCCTAATTATCAACTACTTATAACCTTTTACAAAATATTGCTTTTCCCAATGCTGGGCCGTTAATTGTTGAGGAGTTCTCCTGGTACTTCACCATCAGCTCTACATCA
The DNA here is from genome assembly GCA_943138885.2 of Tholera decimalis. NCBI lineage: Eukaryota > Metazoa > Arthropoda > Insecta > Lepidoptera > Noctuidae > Tholera > Tholera decimalis. The sequence continues at coordinate 11,862,025 of OW964570.2, forward strand.
CCATATGCATTGTGACGAGCATAAAGTGCGTAACATCCATATTCAAGTAATCGAATCGCAATCCACTCAATACTTATTATTGAGTAGTTTCGGCGGCCATCTGTGGTCTTCATCATCAGTTCCACTTCCTCAAATGGTACTTTTTGAGAGCAACTGCACAAGTTACTATAATAAATACCCAAAACGACATAGGTGTGCCTATAATATTTGAAGAGTTCCCTCGATTTCTCCAGGATCCCATCATCAGATCCTGACGTTTATGAAAATGGGACCAATATCGAAGTATACCCTTTCAATCAAAAAAAGAATTTTCCAAATCGGTTCAGCCGTATTCGAGTAATCGATGATCATACATTAAAAAAAAAAATATACGCCTCGAATTGATAACCTCCTCTTTTTGTCGTCGGTTGAAAATAACTATTCTGAACAGATATATGAATGCAATGGTCACAAAGTATTTAAAAAAAAAATGCCTAATTTAATAATAAAACAATATCTAAAAATAAAACAAAACATTAAACAAAACTTAAAACAAAACAACTGTGTGCACTTTATATAAAATAATTAACTTAAATACAAATTGAACATAAGTTTATTTTATGGTTAATGAATAAGTGTGTAATATTGGTGTTATGTGTTAGAGTGGTGTGCGTTTATAGAAGGCTTAATGCGTGAATGTATGTGAGTTAGCATGTATGTGTGTCTGTACTAGATAATTTCCTCTGTTTCATTGTACGATAAGGAAAGGAGTAATTTTTGGATTATATTCTTGCATGAGTGAATGTTAATGCCTTTGATGTTAATGCCTTTGATGTTACAGTATTTACTGATTTGATTATAAATATGGGTGTGAGAGTAATATGGACAGCGTCTTGCTAGTAGACTCGTAGCGTTTGGTAGAGGGATGTGTAGAACGCGTCTGGATAAGAGATGTTGATGGTCAGATCTACTTTTGAAGGATTTATGAGCATGTAGTGTGGCACTTAAAATGAATAACTGCCGCACTCGGAGAACAGGAAATTCATTATATAGCAGGTCTGTTGGGAACTTAAAGGCTTTTTTAGCATTACTTTGATGACAGCTCTCTGAGCCCTTTCTATTTCAATAAATGTGGACTTACCAGCACTGCCCCAGATGGAAATTCCATACTGCAGCACTGATTGACAAAGACCAATATATACCATTCGGAGAATTTTAGTGGGTGTGCAGTCACGTAACTTTTTCATAATGTAAATAAGTTTTCTGACACGAGCCGAAAGAAGATGAATATGGGGTTTAAAGGAGAGATTTTCATCTATTGTAATACCGAGGTATTTGTGGGAGTGAGTGTGGTCTATGCTAGTGCATGTACAGTCTATTAGTGGATTATAATGATGGCTACTGCATGTATGGAGTTTAAGTTTTAAATTCTTTGGAGGACTGGATGCTGTAGTTTTGAAAAACGTGATAAGCTTTGTTTTTTTCACATTAAGCGTAAGAAGATTTTTGTTAAGTACCTCCATGATCGTTATCAAACCACTCTCAGCAGAATGATACACCTCTTCCCAGGTTTTGGCGTGAAAAATAATAACTGTGTCGTCTGCGTATGATATGATTTCTGCAAGTGTATCGTGTTACCCAGTAACTGGGTTGTGGAGGTCAGATAGGCAGTCAATTCAGCTGCATTCAGTTAGACTGGAAGTCGACACCAACATAGTTGATAAAAGGCTAAGTCGATGATAATTATAATTATTTTCATCCTTCAATGTACAGACGCCAGCACATCAAGCTACAACAATCTGTCAAATTTCTTTAATAGATTTTCAACTTTATTTTAAAAAATATTAGGTTCAAGGTTGATTGGGAAAATTTGACAGTTTCGGGTAGCTTTATGTGCCTGTACACTAAAACGTCGATAATATAATCTAATGTCTGCTTCTAGTGTTTCAGGCTTGATCTAACCCAAAAGAAGTTAATTAGATAACCACTAAACCCTATTTTACCACTATACTATTTTTATAAAAGAGAACTAGCAATATAGTTTATACTATACCTGCTCGGAAAGTGCCTTAATACTTTTTAAAAAGTTTGACAGAAAGGACGCCATTACTATAGTACAAATGTGCGGGTCGCAAAAGTGTATGAGAATTCATTACTAACGTGCTGGAGACACTGGAGGGGGAGGGAAAAGTGTATGAAAATTCATTACTAACGCACTGTTTTTTTTAAATTAGGACCAATTCACTAGCTAACTTAAAAGTACTTATAATGCCAAAAGACAAAAAGTTTTTATCACCAAGAGAAAATGATACTGGCCACATAGTATTGCTCAACATTGATTTCAAATTACACCAACACTGCTGAACAAATTCAGAATTTCACATCAACTTTCAAAGAGAATGTAATAATAATAACAATTTGGCGCGAAAAATAAATGAGGTCCTATCTTTTAACTCGGTTTCAATTATTAATGTACAAAAAGCTATTAAAATTATATTAGGAAAGTATAAATCATTAACAAAAACACTGCTTATTGTATTTAATGCTTAAAACCAATATTAATCTCCCTGGCACATGTATTACATTGAGTTTTAATAACTGTAATAAATAATTTAATAACACTATGTTTTATCAACTTTCAGCATTCGAACATAATACTAATAACAATTTGGCGCGAAAAATAAATGAGGTATCTACTGTCTATGGCCATAGGTCCTATCTTTTAACTCGGTTTCAATTATTAATGTACAAAAAGCTATTAAAATTATATTAGGAAAGTATAAATAATTAACAAAAACACTGCTTATAGTATTTAATGCTTAAAACCAATATTAATCTCCCTGGCACATGTATTACATTGAGTTTTAATAACTGTAACTATTTTAATATAAACTACAATTTAAAATAAAAAATCTTTTATTTTCCTCGTAGGTGTAGTATAAAGCACTATGTATCACTCGGAAGAAAGTGCGATTCCCAACTCGTGTATATTAAGGCCCTCAGCTACGCCTCAAACTACACCCTCGTTGGTAATCGGTCATTTTCTTCCCTCGATGAACAATGTACTATTGAATTCACATTACTAGCAATCTAGTGAAACTCTTCAACTAAGCTAAAATTCTTGTGTCTGGAGTGGGTTCACGGCAATAGTGTAATGGGTGGGGTTCGAACCCACGACCTTTCGATCACAAGTCCGACATCTGCGCCATTAGGCTATTGACGCTTCTATGTTTGAATTTGTGAATTCACAACAATTTACAATTACTCTTGAACATGTTTTCTTAAAAAAGCATACTTTTTTCTTACATTTGTGAGAGCATACCGTTTTTCAGGAAAGGTGAAAAACGATATGCTCGCCTGTTGAACGTGAAGTATTTTAAAATTGAACTTTTCAAAACATGGGGCACTAAAAGCCCACAGGTCTATTTTATAAAATTAATTTCCATTACTACAATCACAATACATACATAATAGCGGGCATATAAACCAGGTTACTACACTTCATTTGTTTAACAACTTCGAGCGAGTGAGTGGGACACATATACGAGTCTAGAACGAGAGCGGTAGAGAAGGAAAACAATGAGCATTGAAGGCATGCGAGCAGTTTGTGGATCGCACAAAGGATTCGGGGTCACGAGGCTACGGGGGGTGAATTACCCCGAATCAAGGGAGAATTACACAGTGTTTGTTTATTTCTGTTATAATATTAAAATAATGCAAATATGAGTGTTTAATAAAGTCAATAAAGTTTGATTAGTGAAAATCTGCTGAAGGTGCTTCCTGGGGGATACTCGCTGTATTGCTGTTAATCGGCGAGAATAACATTAAATATTGTCTTAAATTTAATATTATGTCCCTCTCGTAGAAAGGAGCCCTGTATCTCTTTGAGTATATTATGTTATGGTCCTAGTCATGGATGTAATAATTTGCTATTACATACTTAATTTATGACTTGGATATTTTTGTAGACTATATTGTGTTGAACAATATTTTGATGGTGTAGTTGGAATCTCTCGGCTTCTTAATGGCATTGTCTTCTATACCACGTCGACTCTACGACTACGTCTAATATGACTTAATATTGTCGACCAATAAGTAATGTAAAATTCTTGAATGAAATACCCACGAAATATGTAAGTGGATGTTGCAAAATAATTTACCAATACTAGCAACACTGCGCTGAAAGACCACCGGGAATCGGGAGCTTGCCCGAACGTGCTTCAGTCGGTCGCGGGAGCTCGGCCTTGTCACACGAGCCCGAGTCATCGGTTACCAAAAACGAACAATCGAATGAAAATCGAACACCTAATTCACAATAACCTCAAATACCATAAATAAAATAACATTCTATTTTAAATAACAAAGGTGACAATCTAATAGAATCGTGTTTAGTGTTCTATTTAATCAATGAGGGTAGGCAGGTAGTGAGAGTGCACAGGATACGCTACAGAAACTGGGATATTATTAAAAAATAGGCTGTTTTCACACTGTTGTTGTGAGGGCGAAACCAGGTGAGTGCTTATTTATTATTTATCGAAGTATTTTCTTATTTCTGTGAACGAATTGTCCTGGGACTGTGACTCTACAACGTGACATCTCTAGCTTTATTGATAAACTGTTCTCTTTTATAAATTGCCACTAGTGCTATTCACTTTTAAAGGCAAACAAGCGTGGTACGCTGTTTTAGCAACAAAATTATCTGTTTAATTGACTAAAAACGGGTCCCTACATTTTGAGTTTATGACATATTCACTTTTATGAAGTGATAAATGATATTTTATTTTGCATGCTGGTAGGTTATATTTTTTTAAATTGTGATTGTAACAAATAGTTGAAAACCAACGTATATTCATCAAACAAAATTTTAATTTATCAAACGTCCGTTCCGCGTTTTCAATGAATGTTACATTTCTGTCCAAACATCAAGTTATCTTTGATTACTTATTCATATTACTCGGTTTGATTTATTTAATCAATTAGGTAGGTTTCCTTTTGGTACTAATTTTATTTCGTGACTATCCGGTAGTTTAGGTAGGCAAGTTTGTGAGGCAAAATATTGAAACCAAGCATATTCCCTGAAAATACCGTAAACGTTACTGATATTGTGTGTTAGATAGCAAATTTTATAGTAAAATGTAAACATGGCCTCACTAAAACAAATGTTTTGGGAATACTTCCTTTGTTGAACACCTAATTCTCTGCCGGGGTCTGTATTTCCTGATATCTATAACTTGGGGGTCTTTAAGTCAAGAGTTAATAGGTAACTTTTAGGTAAAAGCGATCCGTCTTTGAACACATTATCGCTTTCTATCAAGTGTTATCATGGGATAGCAGGTGATATGCGATCCTAAAATAAAAATAAAACCAAATGAATAACTAATTTCGAAAAAAGAATGAAAGTTAATTTGTTTGAATTTAGAATTCTAGGACAACGCGAAGTTATCATAGTTAATATTAAAGTCATTTTTTATCTGTGCACAAAACTGAAACTTATAATAAAACGTCAAATGCGTAATTGGTTATTATAGTCGAAATTCAACCTAGAAAAATAAATTTTTAAATAGGTAAACAATTTACGAGGCATATTTGAGCTATCAAAATCGGTCTATTAACAATCTGAAGCTACTTGCATATTGCAAAGAGTAGATCTTTATAGAGGACACACTCTTAGAAATCCGTATATCTTTACAAAATAATGGAAAAAATTAAGCACGACGTTAAGGAATGCTAAAGAAATGATTGTATTATAGAGAACTTCTGCCATCGGTTTCTCTCGCGTGTAAAGTGCTGGTCAGTGGGACGTCTTAGGGGCGGTTCTGCATCAGATGTTCCTATTTCCGAATTCAATAATACTATACAAACTAAAAAAGTTTCATTCAAACTCAGTTCCGGAGATTACCGTGTACAAACAGACACAAATTTTATTTTAAAATGCTTGCTCTATTACTGTTTCTAAACCCCTCTCAATGTTTTTTTTTGTAAATGTGCTAAATGTACAGACACACTTTTTTACTGTTTTATTATATGTATTGATTATGTAGATTAAGGTCTTAGGCGGTCTTTTGAGAAAAGGTCCATACGATTGAGCGGCCCTGTCCATACAGAATGCGAACAAAGCTGTCTGTTTGTATGCTACCTTTTCAGGTCCTACTGGGTGTTAAGATTTTGATGGAGATATGGCCACAAACGACAATCTTGCGGAATAAGACTTAAGATTCTATTCATCTCGACAGGATATTCCAATGGAATAATTCGAACTAGACCAAGGAAAGTTGTAGAAGCTACATACTAAACAAAATACCTAATAATCAAAATGATTTGTCCCGATTTCAGTGGCAAATGGCGGAAAGATTATGAAGGTGGCCCTTTCGTCTATCGTTTAAGTGTGATATCATGAAAATGGATCCGAACGAGTCATATTTCTTGAACATATTGCTTTGAAACGATAGATTTCGTAATTTCTTCCTGTAATCTTTAAATATTACTCAAATTTAATTTATTTTTTTATTTAAATTTAACTAAACTGGAAGTTTGACTTTGTTAGAGTCTGGTGTCTGAAATAGGTTTTCGTAAGAACCTGAATTACAGGTAACCAGGTCCTTCCCGTGGCCAGAGCCGATATAACCTAAATAACATGATTATGACTGAATACAACTAAAGTGCAAGAATTGGAAACTATTCTAGAGAGAGAAGAGAACTAGTAACAATTTTCATCTATTTTCTGCAACAACTTCAAAGTTATTTCTTTACAATTGCGAATAAAATATTGCTATCACGGCATTTTTATTAGACATATATGCACATGGCGCAATCTATGCAAAAAAGTGATCCCATACCGAAATTTTCTTCATTGCTTTCTAGATTGGGTTAACAAACTTTATATGTATACCAAATTTCAACTGAATCAGTCAAGTAGATTCGCAAAAAGATGCCTGTAACAGATAAACATACAGGCACACGCCGGGTCCTACGAGTATTATGGGTTCCATTTCTTCATACACACGTTCAGAATCCTAAAAATAAAGTGGTTTTAGAGTATACTCTCTTCAATATTTGAAAGCCTTGAAAGTGGCTTCAAGAGTAGATACAAGTATTGATATTTAATCTGCACCAGTTAACTTTGCAGAGGGAACAGCCGATATTCTCCCTGTATTCATATCGATACTATAATTGGAAGCAAGTAGATTTCATCAATGAAATTTTAATGACGCTGGCCGAAGTTTTCTTTAACTAAGTGCATTGATTTCGAATCAGAAAGATAATTCACGTACTTAAAATCCGTAATATAATATCGGTAAAAGAAAAAATCAAAATTGCGGGAAATTTGAGGGGTTTTCAACTGATTGTGACTGACAGTGAGTTTCTTAAAAGACGCAATTTTTTAAAATTATTTGTCACGTACAGAAAGACAATATTTGAAGATATACGATTATCGTGTGCATGTAATTTTCATTTTTTTTCGATGGGATAATCAGTTGCTCTTAGGTACGTTCTGGGGCCATTTAGGTCGGTAGAATATTTCCGCAACAACTGGCAGGTATTATGTCCATTTTTACTGTTGTATTTGTGTGCGGATCTCGATAGACCTTTCAATGTTAGTTTTCCTCTGCTTTTGCCAGTGATCGTTTCGTGAAGTAACGATAACTACTCGTAACCATAACTTTTATGCATGGTTATAGTGTATTAGTATTATATAGTAGTACTCGTAGCACACAATTAATGCGTTAAAATTCATGGACAAGAGGGAAATTAAAGGTCTTTTTTATCAATGTTTGCATCCGCGATACAAATGCAATGCATCCCTGCGGTTTTTCTAACCGCTGCGCGCTGTTCACCATATTCTTATATGGTGAACAGCGGTTAGGATAAAGTTTCTGCTTCATTACGTTGGCTACTTATACAATACTTTAATATCAGCCATTTTTTTTTGTATACGCCAACCAACAGCTTGAAATGGAAAGGTAGTTCGTAAAAAGAAATACAAGTACTAGGGTGGCAGAAATTATGAGATCTCAAAGCTCAAAGCGTGCTCGTGTACGGTGTGCGACAGTAATTGCTTCCTGTGGGGAAACTCGGCATGTGAAGAACGAACGACCTCTCTCCACCCTGTTGCTACCAGGCTGCTATAAATTCGAGGGAGATGTAATTAAGCCAGCTGTACTCAAACGTCATCGGGCTCAGAGCGTTTTCCTTTGCGTTCCATTTTTGATTTGATTATGTCGTTAAATTCGGTCAAGTGTTATTTGAACTAGTAAATACACAGCTTTTTTAATAGTTGTCTGGCTTATCAAAGAAAATTTCAAATATTTTATGCAAATATTTCAACAGTTAAACCAAATTTTTCTATTTAAAATTCAAAAATTCATCATGACCTAATTTCAGACCTACATAGTTTAGCAGGTATCGTACTCGTACTTCATTACCAAGCGATACCTACTGTAATGCAGGCTAACTTAGCGAGACTTCATATTCATAAAGTCAGGATTACACTTGTAAATAAGCGCTTAGCCTACGTTGTAGACGCGGCATTAGGCACACGCGAGCGAACACTGCCTCCATTTAAAATTTTAAATGTTCGCTTTAAAAACAGGGAGTTTTAAATGTCAACAGTGACTTCACTTAATGCAGTCAGTCTTGTTTATTTTTATAACAAGACTAGAATTTGCGTGTTGCGCGAGGTGCAAGCACCTCGCGTGCTTGTGAAAAAAACTAAAGCATTGCCCCTCTAAATCAAGTATTTGCGTGTTGCGCGAGGTGCAAGCACCTCGCGTGCTTGTGAAAAAAAAAAAAAAAAAAAGAGGGGGGGGGGGGTGATGGGGGGGGGGTTGCACAAGTATTTCGACTAAAGCATTGCCCCTCTAAATGAATCTGAAAAAAAAAAATGTTCCAAGTCTCTTAGATTCCGAGATCCGCCTAAAGGGGGGGAGAAGGGGTCGGGGGGGGGACTTTGAAAAATGGTTTTTACTTTACCGAGCCTCCTCTATACGAATCCATAAAAAAAAAAAATACGGGTCTCGTAGTTTCCGAGATACGATAGGGAGGGGGGAGAAGGGGGGGGAAAAGGGGAGGTTTGGCACTTTTCCCGTAGGTTTGAGAGTTACTTGTTTACGAATCTGTCAAAATATACCCACCTCCCCATCCACCATCTGGGAGAACAATTATGTCAATGAGTGAGTGAGTGAGTCAGTCAGTCAGTCAGTGGTAATCTAGCTTTATATAGTATAACTAGCTGTCTTTAAAAAAGGTTTTTCGAATGATCAGTAAACACTTTGTGAGTGTGTGAAAGTAACTTTCGCTTTAATTATTATGACTTTTTTAGTCATAATAATTAAAGCCAATGTCACTTTGCGGAAATCCGTAACTGATAAATATTTTTATCACCTTATCTAATATGCAGAGTTATTGATAAATCTATTACAACCTCGTAGGACTGTATTACTAACATCATAAAAACGACTTTTGTTCTATAACTTTTTAGAAAACATGATGTATTTACTAAAAACAAACCTTCAAAATATACTCTGCTACCTTTTGTACTATCAGTTTACCTACATTACTAGAACTTTCTTTTGCTTGACTAGACTAGTAGACTGACATTTAGAGCGTTCAATTGAAATCTTTTTATTTTTGTATGAAAATCTGATGAACCAAAATATGATGAATTTTTAAAAAGTCATAGTACAAAAGTTGTTCCTTATGATGTTAATAACACAGTCCTGAGAGCTTGTTAGTGTTTTACCAATAACCCTGTATGTATTTATATTCTCTTGAGATAATTGACTGATTCTTGAGATATTTGAGGTGATTGTTTACTGGTAGAGAATGTCTTGTTGCATTAAGTCCGCCCATATACCACAATTGTACATAAAGCTTAAATAAATAATTTCTGACTGAACGCGGATGAAGCCACTGGTAAAAGCTAGTCCATACAAATGTTATAATGCAATATGCTTTTTTTTGTTTTGGGAAACCCACCCTGTTCCTTTGGCTGGCTGTTACTTTATCACGTTTTAACTGCTGAAAGAGATTTCACAAAGATTTTGCAAAAGGGTAAAAGATAAGAGATATTTATTTTATAGTGGTCAGTGGCCCTGACTGCTATGGGCAAGGTCGTGGGTTCGATTCCCACCCGGGACAAATGTTTGTGTGATGAGCACGATCATTTGTTCTTTGTCTGGGTGTAATTTAGAAATATACACGTTTGTTTATCAGTTGTCTAGTACTCATACCACAAGCTCTGCTTAGTTTGGGACTAAATGGCGTTGTGTGAAAATTGTGGAAAATATATTTTGCAAGTTGGTTATGAATCACACGTAAGTTTTTCGTATTAAAATGAATATATCGATGAGGCCGGTGTTTCCAAGCTGTTTACACTGAGAAGAAACACCGAAACAAACTTGGTGATTATCGTATCTTTTGACCATGACCTGGAGGCTACTTACCATTGCTTCTCGAATCAGGAATAACTATATTCCTATAATAAAGAAGAATAAAGAAGATATCGCTCTTAGCTATAAGACCGCCATTATAACTATATTTTTATATTTCAATCATTTCAGTTCGTGAAATCGTTCCAGCTCCTTAAGGTTCTAAGTTGAGCTACGCGATATTTGATAAATGCGTGCACTGTTTGGACGGGCCTGCTCAAATCTGTTTGATTCTGTCCTCTAAAGGGCGCCACAGACATTAACCTACATGGCTCTCATATGATTTGGATCACTACAGATCGTCTGGACTTTAAAAGAGACGTTGATCTCTGAGTTTGTTTCGTGTTTCTTCTCAGAGTAGTCAGTTTGGAAACACTGGCCTCATATAGTTTACATTTACGAAAAAAAGACATGTGAAAGTGTTATTTATAACCTATTTGCAAAATAAACATCATTATTTCATTATTTGATCATTATTTATTTATTTGCATTGTATTCGAATTTTACAATTACATATCAATACATAAGCAACTTATACAAGAAAGGTTATATATCTATCAAGAACCGTTCACATGTCAAACCATTAAAAAAAACTCAATAACAACCATGTCCATTCTATTTCACAAAAATAAAATGAGATTTAAACGTAAACTAAATTTCAGTTAAATGTAATTAGATGTAAATGAAATGTCAATCATGTCATTCAAATCACCGTTTATATGCAAACCATAAAAAGCTCAAAAAATCAACCACGTCTATTCCAGGTTCTGCAAACTAAACTGGAAATTAATTGCTTATTAAATGTCACTAAAATGTAAAAATGTCAATACAATTCAATCAAATGTCAATTAAATTACCGTTCAAGTGTTCAACTGTCCAACCAAAAATACTTTTTTGCAAAAAATAAAACCAACTTCCATATCAAAGTACTACAAAGCCAAAAATAATTTTAATTTCGGTAGACGGTGTTATTGGTTTTGTATTTTCTTTTTTTTTTTCACACCGCCTTCCGAAATTAAAACTATTTTTGGCTTTGTAGTGTTTTGATATGGAAGTCGTTTTTATTTTTTGCAAAAAAGCTTTTATTTTCGCGCTTTTTAGTGGGTCAGTTAATTTTCCAAATCAGTTCGTAAATTACGGAGTTATGCGCGAACAAAAAACGAAATGCCTCTGCATTTGAGAACCTCCTCCTTTTTTAGAAGTAGGTTAAAAATCTATCCCATATTGTGTGAATTAAATGAGAATAAAAAATCAATCAAATATCAATAAAGTGTATTCTATCTATCTATAATAATAATTCAGCTTATAACGTTCTCACTGCTGGGTCAAAGGCTTCCTCTCTATGGAATAGTTCCTAAGCCGACTCGTGGGCCTAGTACAGTTTGGTAGATATCACATGTCTTCGAACACGACTCTCAAGTTGGGCCCGTAATCACTGGGCCATTACTGCTGTGCTGTGCACATATTCCTATTCCTTATGTATATGAAGATAGATTCACGTATTTGAATAAAACTCATTAAGAACATCTAGTATGCGTTGCTGAAGTTTTAGACTTCAGGCTGAAAGTGCCGCGTGGAGAACCCTTAGAATATCTCTGAAAGTTTCAGCGCGAGGCGGGCGAACGAATAGAATTGCGATAGACAAGCGACGTACCCATTAACGTTCTTGTATATAAATATTGTAAATCCTTTCATAAATATTTTTCTAAAGAGGAATATTTTTCTTTGTCCTTTTTACAAGATATTTCTTAAAGAAATGTCAAACTATGCAGTAAACTAAGAGTAAATATCATGTTGGAGTTGTAGAACAGATTTATTTATTTATTTACATAACAGTCAACAATGTTGGCATTCTCTACCATTCAACCATGAGTGGTGAAGAGACTCAAGCAAGATTTGCAGGAGGTTTAGGGGAATAGTAAAATTAATGAACACTTAAGCGAGAATCGCCAGATGCACATTCAGATCTCCAGTTTTTTCGGATAAATCTGTTTTAGTATTTATAAAAAAAAATATTTCTTGTTAACTTTTATATAAATCTATCTAAATGTTTGTATAAATCTAAAATATATTTATTTTTTTACTAGCTTCTGTCCGCGACTTTTTCGCGTCATTTATGAAATTAGTACCTATATATTCTATTAGTATGATATTAGAATTTGGCAATGCTTAACCTCTGGCCAAAGTAATAGCCAGCTCTTGAGCCGCAGGACATGTCAACCATCCTTCTCGTAATTTCTTTAAAAAGGATGTGCACATGTTATGGACCCCACGGTAAGAGTTTCGCTTTCAACATCTAACGGCTCGCAAATATAGTTACCAGTGCGTTTATTATATTTTCCACCACTTATGGTTTTCAACCGACGACCAAAAGAGGAGGTTATCAATTCGACGCGTATATTTTTTTTTTTAATGTTTGGTCACCGAGTACTCGAAGACGGCTGAACCGATTTCGAAAATTCTTTTTTTGTTTGATAGGGTATACTTTGAAATTGGTACCATTTGTCGCCAAGTCAGGATCTGATGATGGGATCTTGGAAAAATCGAGGGAACTCTTCAAATATTATAGCCACACCTATAGCGTTTTGGGTATTTCTTATAGTAATTTGTGCAGCTGCTCTCAAAAAGTACCATTTGGGGAAGTGGAACTGATGATGAAGACCACAGATGGCCACTGAAACTACTCAATAATAAGTATTTCGTGGATTGCGATTCGATTACTTGAATATGGATATTAAGCACTTGGTGCTCGTCACAATGCATATGGTGATGTATAGCTGATGGTGAAGTACCAGGAGAACTCCTCAAAAATTAACGGCCCAGTATTGGGAAAAGCAATATTTTGTAAAATGTTATAAGTAGTTGACATTTAGGCTCTTGTAACTAGGTAAATTAAAAATCAACCAACTTAAAAGAGTGAAATAAAAACTTTTTACCAAAAAATTAAACCGACTCCCAAAAAACACTGCAAAGTGAAAAATAACTTTAATTTCGGAAGTCGGTGCCAAAAACGAAAATACAAAACTAAAGACACCGACTACCGAAATTAAAGTTATTTTTCACTTTGCAGTGTTTTTTGGGAGTCGGTTTAATTTTTTGGTAAAAAGTTTTTACAACTGCATTGGGAGTACCTGTACAACAATATAAACTGGGAAGATGGATGGCGTTAGAGTATCGCCACTAGTTGCGGTCCATAGTGACTTACTTGAATTAATGTTCTAAGTCCCCTAGATGTGGCAGAGGGCGTCTACAGTGCTCCACCATCACGTTCTTTCTTGGGCTACGCGCTTCAAATCGCGCCACGATAATCCGATTTTCTTCAACTCCACCGCTACTGAACGCTTCCAAGTGTGCTTTGGACGGCCACGTTTCCGCTTCCCCAATGGGAACCTAGTCTAAGGATGGGGCTGGGATCCCCTCGGACAGTGTAGCCAACCAAGACCACTTTCGGCGAGTGATCTCCTGTCCGATCGGTATCTCATGGCAGGCTTCCAGTAGGGTTGGTTATCTTTTGTGGCCTGAATATACCGAGAATCTATCACAGTAAAGGAGTCCAACTTCCTCATCGTCACGTACCAAGCTATTGGATTCTAATACGGTTGGAATCCTGACGGTGACAAGAGCTCGTCGGATGATGTCCTTTAAAATAACATATCGCGTAAAACGTCAGTGTATACTGCCAACAACATATCTGTCGTAATATTTGCTCCACAAAAATCGCCTTTTTGCTGACTGTGTGAAATCGTTACCACAGATGTAAATTATTTTTTGTTATAAATAGAACCTTTAACCACTTTTTTAATTTAGTATGCCACTCGTACACGTTAACACATTTCTCTATAGGGAAATAAATAAGCTCACATAATTATTTAATAACGTTTATCAATCATTAATCAATATATTATATAAAACGCTTCCGTTACTGATTGACTGACAGACAACACACAGCCGAAATTCTGGGCGCAAGAAGCTGAAATTTGGCATGTATGTTCCTTGGGGTGTGTAGAGGAGCACTAAGAAAGGATTTATGGAATTTCCAACAGGACCGGAATTTACACGGGAAAAGCCTCCGAAGCGAACGAAGTCGCGGGCAACGGCTAGTCTTAAGTAAAATGTAAATAAATTATGACTTATATAGTTAGTGGCTCATGTAGAGAATTCCTACGGCATCATGCAGGCTCGCATTTGACCTCTATCTAATCTGGTGGTAACCGAAGAAGAACCGGAACCGGAGAGGTCACTTTTAGGTCGGCGTGTGAAGTACGCTTACCTAAAAGTGACCTCTCACTCAAAGTATTAGGAAGTAATAGTTATAAAACATATAAACAAACAAAAAAATACTATTACAATGTATGGTATGTTTTAGAAGCGTCAATACCCAAGGTGTCGGTTTTGCGATCGAGAGGGGTTCGAACCGCACCCATTAATCTATTGCTGTGAACTCTCTCCAGACACAAGCATATTAAAATTTAGCGTAAGTATATTTTATGTGAATACTTCCCACATTTCTAGTTCTAAGCCAAATTATGAATAAACGTTTTGTAGTAAGTCATTTGACATGTTTACAACAAATAGGGTGTAGATTCTACGACTTGGCAACGTTTACAGTTCGTCTCGTAAACTCCGACCAATCAGCGGCTTTATGACATTAAAAGGGAAGTTAAAAGACTATCAATATACTTAATAGAACTTGGTTAGTTGGGAAAACATGTGACCTGACAAACAATGATAAGGGTTGTAGTTTTATGTAATTAATCACGGCTAAGGCCGCAAACAAACTAGGCTAAATAGGTTTTTTATAGACCCGTCTGTTACCAAGTGCTCCTGTATAAAACATCCGATCTTAATATTAAAACACACTCACAAGTACTGAAATAACCTTAGTACCTATGTATCTTTGTTGTTATTTTTTCAACATTTTTCTATACTGATATTATAAAGCGGAAAATGTTTGTTCGTTTAAACGTGCTAATCTTCAAAAGTACTGGGTAGATTTAGGTTGAATTTGGTACGGAAGTAGCTTGATGCTTGAGGAAGTTATAGACTACTTTTAACCCGACTCCGCAAAAAGACAGCCTAACTCCTGAGAAGAATAAGAGGAAGTCCCAACGGTATCCTGAATCACAGATTACTAATAAGTTACTAACGTAACCTGAATGCTATTGCGGGTGATAGTTCCTCCGCTGTGTTGCACTTTGTACGGAGACTAATATTTACCTAGTTCCATGCATTTGTGCCTATTTAGTTATAATTATTATATTTGTATAGGCTTAAGTTACTAACAATAGAATTTTAAGTTAGTCTGTAACTAACAAAATATGGATCTTATGGCTATCCGAAATAAAACGATTGAATTGAATTGAATTTTTTCAATTCAATTCAATTCAAAGGAGGGTCAGTAGGGTCGTCCGCATGTCACAACCATTTTATTCCTACAAACTATTAGGACTACACAGTTGGTTGGTGTTCTGTTTATCGCTTTACGAATTTTATACAAAAATTAAACTAATAAAACATTATGGGGGCCTCCCCACATGTGGAATGGGAATAAAATTAATTACGAATTCGAATATTTAATTATTCTTAAAGTCAATAGTTTGAAAGATAGACTCTTCCTAAGTGGTGAAATATGTGTTCCCCACACTAACTTTTAAAGTAATTGAGAGAAATAAATTATACTGTAGACCTTAAAGAAAACTTTCAACGAATATTGATTTGAACGAGATATAGTTTAGTGGGTTTTGAGACATAGCACATTTTAAAAAACTGCAATCATAACTTTGTCTGTTATACAAACACCACTAAAAACAAAGTTATTTTGCGTAGCTACTACGGCATACTTCATGGGCGAGTCTAACTCGCACTTAGCCAATTTTTATGTTCATTATGTCTACTTTTTAGGGTTCCGTAGCCGAATGGTAAAAGACGGAAGCCTTATAGTTTCGTCATGTCTGTCTGTCTGTCTGTCTGTCTGTCCGTCCGTCCGTCCGTATGTCACAGGCATTTTATTCCGAAACTATTAGGATTATAAATGTGAAACTTGGTAGGTAGATAGAAGTATTCTATTAACCGTTTCTAGCCCTACAGACCTCAATCTGAACGATAATTCTGTAAGCAGTTTTATGTCGATAGGAGCCGGGTTTTCTGGTTTAGAACAAGTTTCAGCTTCCTTTGACATTCCCTCTATGTCCGACAAATTATACGCCAAGTGCCATAACAAGGTCTGTCTACTACGGGAATTAGCCAAAGAAAAATTGGCCAAGTGCGAGTCAGACTTGCCCATGAAGGGTTCCGTAGTAACTATAATAATATAATATGTATAACTACTACAACTACTAGTCTGTCTGTCTGTCCATCCGTCCGTCCGTATGTTACAGCCATTTTATTCCGAAACTATTAGGACTATACATATAAAACTTGGTAGATTGATGTATTCTGTGAACCGCTTTCCAATTTTAAGAAAAAAAATTAAAAAATATTTAAATTATAAAAATACCTATTAAATTAAAAACCAAAATTGGTTTGAACGAGATCGGGTCAACAGTTTATTAGATACAGCATATTTTCTAAAACCGCAAATATAACTTTGTAATTCAGACAAACAAAGTTATTTTGGCGTAGTTGTAAAAAATGTAAATAGATAGTTATATATTATGTATATTTTATAATATACCAAATTTCAGTAATAAACATAAACCCATATACAAAAGAAATAAAGACGATATTAACTAGACCGCCAAACTGCCAGTTGTCTTACGATAAAAATAGATTTCGTCTCGACGACCCAAGGGCAACTGAATTAGAATACTATTCGTAGCACCCTTACGGTTTTCGACATTTTCTGTTTCCAAAAAATAAATTAAATTTTTGCCTTAAACACTTCCAAGATGGTAGGAGTTTAATATATCGCACCTCTAGATGAAAACCTCACTAATTCAAAAAGTACTCACATTGAGTTAATGGTGTTTTCAAAATCCCCACGAAAATACATACGCGGAGTTAAAACTCACATTAGGATAACTTATATAATATACGATAAAGTAAGGTAATTCTACTTACGACACAAAAATAGGCACCATTATTACCTAAAGTAGACTAAATTACTAAAATAATAGTTTTTATCAAGTTTCGGGGGAATAGTATAAAAAATATTTAATTGAACAGGCTTTAGAACATATAACTTTATGTATAAATTACTAATTTCTTGACATCTCTAGTGAATATTCCAAAATCAGTTTTTGGTCATGAAAAAAGAGGTTTTTCCATTTCCCAGAGTTTTCATCTAGTGGTGCGATATGTAGGAATATATATAAAATATTAACTGGCTCGTTTGTCGTATTGTCATAACTTTTGTGTGTAAATAAATAAAATAAAAAAATAAATAAAAATAAAGTATCGATGATCTTTATTGAAGTAAACAAAATGCTTGATTGACACAACTAATTTATTTTGTTAAAGTTATAATTTTTTTAACTTGTCTCTTTCTACAATGATGTCATGTTAAGGGTAATCGAGAAACTTGTTTGAGCGTTCAATCATTTGAACTAGTATTGCTGGAATCGTGTCAGGATGATCACTTTAACTAAGAATTTGATTAATCTAAACAAGATATCGTCAATCAAGCTAAAAAGTCACTTGATTGGCTTGCATTTTTTTCAGTGCGGGTAAGTTAGAAGCCAGTAAATATGACACTAGTCTAGCCATGGATTATCATTTTAGTCGAAGCCCATAAGACCGGCCGCCCAAGGTTATGGGTTCAAACCCAGTCAGGCTAGTTTGAACAATTCAAATCATCACTACTTTTCTCAATTCGGTTAAGGATTACATCGTGAGGAAACCGGTATTTATTTATTTAAACTTTATGTAGGTACAATAGTGGTACCATGGGCGGACTTAATGCAACCAGGTTTTCTCTTCCAGTCAAGAAGAGAAAAAGAGAAAGAAGAAGAAGTTAGGTTGATACCCACAATGGGCCCGCGTGGCCCATTCCTTCTCGTAGAGAGAAGGCCTGTTTATGTTATTGGACTTAATGCAACAAGGCATTCTTTATCAATCAACCTTTCGGTTAAAAAGACCCAGAAGAGAAAAAGAGAAAGAAGAAGAAGTTAGGTTGGTAACCGCAATGGGCCCGCGTGGCCCATTCCTTCTCGTAGAGAGAAGGCCTGTTTATGTTATTGGACTTAATGCAACAAGGCATTCTTTATCAATCAACCTTTCGGTTAAAAAGACCCAGAAGAGAAAAAGAGAAAGAAGAAGAAGTTAGGTTGGTAACCGCAATGGGCCCGCGTGGCCCATTCCTTCTCGTAGAGAGAAGGCCTGTTTTTGTTATGTAATGTTAGGTGAATATCTAGCATAAAAGTCCCTGTTCCAATTGCAATATACAATGTACATTTTATGCTTTATGTTATCGTTAGTCTTTTTGATTGATATATTTTTTGTGGTCTGCAAACTAGGTCTTATACAAAGTTTTACAGAAAAAAATACTCAAAGCCTGAGCACTCAAGTCATTGTACCTACTCATAAATTATAAACCATTTTAAAACAACCCCAAATCGTGAGAATAATATTACCTGCGTACTATAATTTCAGTAGAAGCTAACGTCACACAAATTTGGAACAGAGGATCATATTTTATATTGCTTATTTTTCCTATGAACTTGGTTTCGCCTTAAATTAAATTTTTACCCCTTTCGGGGTGGAATTTCCAGATATTCTGAAACAGATGTTCAATTAATACAGGCTAAATTCCAAGTTTCAACGACTTGTGATGAATTTGGATTTTATTTTCATATTAACTTTCAACCCCCATTTTGGGAGTTTCTTGGGATTGGAAATTAAAAAATATTCTCTCTTAGTCATTGAGTTATAATGTACTATACATTATAACTCAATGCTCTTAGTCGATGCTTACTTGTTTAAACGAACTTACAGACAAAATTTCATGTTTATACGTTTAATGATAATTTTCAAGATTTGATTGAAGATTCATTCCAGTAACATAATTTTGTATTAGCTGTTGCCTTCGGCTTTGTTCGTGTGGAAATTTTGATACTTTGACCCCACAGAGATCGTACTACGGGATAATTGCTGTTTCAGACGATCTCTTGAACTAAATTTATTCGTGAGTGGTTCAACCATTCTGGCGTAATTTAGCAATAAACATCCATATTAGTACAGATATTATAAAGGGGTAATTAATTAATGATTAAGACCTCTGTGGAAGATGTGCATGTCTCTGAGTGACTTATTTACCTACACATGATGATTTGGATGGTGATAAAACAGTAAAAAAAATAATGTGTCTTTACATTTAATATATTTACAAAAATATAATGATAATATTATAATTAAGCTGTAGTCTAGGCAACATGTAGGCTATAATCGATTTCGAAAACTGGAACACATGATGAAGAACTTTACACACGAGCGAAGCCGCAGGTGGTACCTAGGTGTGAATAAGTCGTTGGTAGGTATTTCTTATACAACTAGTAAATAAAATAAATTAATGTGATATTTAAGATGTATAATTATACATGTCTATCTCTTAAACTAAGAAAATAACGGCAAAGAAACGTGGGCATATATTTTTATTACGTTCGTGTCTGAACGCCGTGCTTCATAAAATGGATAATATTGTTTTTTCATGGTCCACTGGGCCTTTTGGTTGTAACTGTTTTATTAAATTTGACCGCCTTAAGACTGGCTGTTTTTCCATGAGATGTGGCTTTGTGAATTTGAAGATACTCTTCGTTCTGGGATTCGTTTTCGTTTATATTATCCTATTATTTGGTTATAGATTTGAGAATGATTGTCAAATCCATCAAAAGGTTGTCTGTAAAAGATCGTTTTAGCGATAAGACCGCGCATCGTAACGCCCTTTGTAGTTTTGTTAAGTCCTTATTTAATTCTGTTATGCTGTTATGGTGATAAAGAGATCTATTTATGATTGTGGACAGTTGAGATGCATTACGCCATAAAAAGATGCTGCTTGATCATGACGCTAGCAATAAAGATTTTTATGATTAGCTGTGCCCGCGTCCCTGTCGGAATTCCAGAATATAAAGCTTATATATGGACCCATAACCTCTTCTTCTTTCCAGTGAAAGTCCCATAATCAGTTCAACTGTTGCTGAGGAAAAAAAAACAAAAAGATAGACCAACATTTTTAAAAGTTTATTTATTTTAGTATTGTGTAAAAAACTATACCTAAGCATTAAAAATTTTTTGAGAGATGACTTTATGTAAAGGTGAAAGAAGAAGATAATGATATGCTCAATCACATCTTTGGCAGTCGATACGGGTATTCAGAAACTGGAAAGTCTGGCAGCGGTCTTGCCAAGTGGTATCGTGTTACCCAGTTGTTTGGTTATGGGGCTTGGATGGACAGATCCATGTGCAACACTGGTACTCTGCTGCATCCGGTTAGACAGAAAGCTGACCCCAGCAAAGTTGGTTATTTGCTATAATCATTTCTCAAATGGAAAGCTTGACAAAACAAGTGACGATATCTACATACATATCATTATAACCGAAAAGCGTCCACTGCTGGGCTACCCACAATGTCACCTTTGGCCCATTGACCGGTCTTGTGCAACTCGCACCAAGCGGAATCTACCCCCCCCTCCCACCCAAATAAGAGGCCACCCTGATACTTAAATATTGTGATTCTTCAGACTATGACCGTACACTTCCTCTCCTAGTATCGTTGTTCTCCTAGTATCATCTAAGTCGATATCGCCTGGAAACTTCGTTTATTGCCCTTTCTTTGGCCTCTTGGCTGACTTTAAGCCTTTTCTAATGAAGCCTATGTTGTTGAGAAACCATATTTCTGGTCCATATGTTACATAATTGATGAATATATCTGAAGTCACGCTAAACTGGGATAAGGACCGCAGTAATTCATCGGTTTGCCTACATCTGCAAATCAAATACACTACGAGTACTTTACATGTCTTATAGCCTCTCGTATAGAGAATGAAAACTTGCTAGTAGCTATACCAGGACATTTAATTCGATGCAGTAGACTGACAGTTTCTGAGTTGTCAGATATTGACGACTAAGAAATTGTGATGTAAGTAACTAAATTAATCGATTCAAGAATAAAATAGAATAACGATGTAAACTATTTTTTTTAATAATATTGTGTCAAAATAAAAAAAGTATTATAAAGGTCCGTGAAAAATAAAACGCATAGATAATGATAATATTTTTAGTTTTTTACAATAGGTACCTATACCTATTCCAACGGGGTTTAGGTCGCAGTGGTGCGGGGGCTGTCTTTTTAATAGTAATCCCGCGCAATTTATCAAATGTTCATTACTTGAAACATTTATTTATATTTCTCACGTTTAAAAATCTTCTTTAAAAATTCACGGTTAAAAAAAGCTCACATATTTTTCGATTGATCGAATCCATCACTATTAGGTTAAATAGGGTATCATTATTTTAGTAAGTGACACTAGATTATATCAGCTTACTGCATTGAATTAAAAGTCCGGCTATAGCAAGAAGTTAGATAGACCTCTTCGGTATACCTATTTTCCTAACGTCTTCATAGATGGGTGAAAATGGAGTTCGAACGACTTGTGGCATGTACTTGATAGTTTTATATTATACACTAGCTTTTGCCCGCGACTTCGTCCGCGTGGAATAGTTACTTTGGGCCAACGTTAAAATTAACCCCGATTTTGAAGCATTCTTCATTGGCGCTCCGCTCCTATTGGCCTTAGCGTAATGATACAATATAGCTGTGCCCGCGACTCCGTCAGCGTAAGTTAATGTATTGGTAATATTGTTTAGATCACGTTCACATGAGGCTTAAGTACCTAGAGAACGCTTCGACTGCGAGACGCGTCGAGCGCGGCGACCGATTCTCAAAAATAATCCTTATAGCATGATTCAGTATTCACGCGCGATGGCTTATAAGCGTATTTCATGTATAACTTTGGTGTTTCTATACCGATTTATATGATTCTTTTTACGGTTTCGTAGCCGAATGGCAAAAAACGGAATCTTTATAGTTTCGACATGTCTGTCCGTCTGTCTGTCTGTCTGTCTGTCTGTCCGTCCGTCCGTCTGTCACAGCAATTTTATTCTGAAACTATTAAGACTATACATGTGAAACTTGATAGGTAGATGTATTCTGTGAACCGCTTTCCGATTTTGAGAAAAAAATTAAAAAATATTTAAAATAAAGGGGGGCTCCCTATACATGGAACTAAACCTGAAAATATTTTTTTTCATGAAATCGATGCATGTGTGGTATCTATAGTCAGTTCTTTAAAAACGACATCGGGGTTTCTAAAACCACTTTTCCATAAAGTCAATAGTTTAAAAGATATAAGCTTCCAAAGTGGTAAAATGTGTGTGTGGCGAACACAACCTCTAACTTCTATAATAATGGAGTGAAAAATCTAAAAAAAATATATGTCTGTAGATCTTAATATAAACTTTCAACCAAAATTAATTTGAACGAAATCAGTTCAGCAGTTTTTGAGATACAGCATATTTTCTAAAACCGCAAATATAACTTTGTAATTCATACAAACACTATGAAAAACAAATTTATTCGGCGCAGTTGTAAAAAATGTAAAAAAGCCAGTTTTAAGAAATTTGTAAGGTTTTTTTTTTTTCAAAACAAATTTATTTGGCGCAGTTGTAAAAAATGTAAATAAGCTAGTTTTAAGAAATTTGTAAGGTTTTTTTTTCGTCAAATAAATTTGCATATTATATTATAGTTACTACGGAACCCTTCAGCGGCGAGTCTTACTCGCACTTGGCCATTTTTTTTATGGAATAGTTAATAATGTTAACTTTTTCAATTAGGGGTGACTGAGAATGTTATAAACGTAAGAGTAGACAAATATTATAATCAGAAAGCTTCGAACTGCTAAGCTATCGGGAGTTACACGTGTTATTGTGAGTCAACCATAAAAGTTAGACATATGCTGTCGTGGGATATTTTTTATATAATTTTAAGGAGAACATTTCCGTCATGAAATGATTTGTGTAGCTTTAACCATTAAGGTTGCACACGCGACGGATGCTTAAAAAATGGAGTAACTTCTCCCGTTTTCCCAACATTTCCCTTCACTGCTCTGCTCCTATTGATTGTAGCGTGATGAAAAGTATACTATAACCCGCACAGAAGTATGAAAAATAATTGTACCAAGTTTCGTTAAAATCCGTCGAGTAGTTTTTGTTTCTATAACGGTTATACAGACAGACAGACAGACAGACAGACAAAAATTTAACTGATTGCATTTTTGGCATGAGTATCGATCCTTAATCACCCCCTGATAGTTATTATGGAAATATATTTCATGTACAGAATTGTAAAACTCTCTACATATTTATTATAAGTATAGATTATGTTTCGAAAGTTTCTTCGAGTTTTGGCTATTTCTTGGTTTACACTGTTCGACAGAAGATATTTGAAAGACATAAAAGGCATGGAAGTGGTAGAGGTATAATTATGAGTACCTATTGGAAGGTATTTTTCAGATGCCAAACATGTTTTGAGATCTTGTTAAGTTTAATTTGACAGATAAAGAACATATGTACATTTTATTTTCCCGGATTATGTATTCCAGCGGTTATTTAATATTTGATTACTGTTATAACTTAACAAGGTTGCGTTTTTTATTCAATATTATAATATGCAATTCTACAACTGAAGTGTGTTCACATATGCATAATATGTCGCAACATGTAGGTAACAGTATGCACCTCTGGAACGACTGCATTTCTTACTTTCACAAGTCAGTGATGCGTGTATTTAAGCACCTAGTTTATTTATATTATGGCGACGAATGGAATAAATAAGGCATGGAACTCGAGCTTTCTTTTTGTGATGTTTTAGAAACGGAATGCTGGATTTTACAGTTCGAAAAGTGTGGTATTCATATGTCTATCTGAATATCTCGTAAACTACATGTTTGCTTATTTAAAAAAAAATATATTAAATTTGCGCTATAGCCAACAGGAAAGATAAGTAAAGTCATTTTATTCATGACGTGATTTATCCTGTGACGAATCTAACGGTCTAGGACTGTAACGGATCTTTTTGGATTCAATTTAGATACAATAAGATCTGTTCGCCTTGGATAAGAAGCTCATTTTTATACGGACACTCTAAATTATATTGAACATAGATCATTTAAATTATTAAATGACTCCCGACCACTGTTTGTGAGAGCACTAAGTGAAGATACTAGACTGAAGATAGTTGACTGGTAGAGAATGCCTTGATGCATTAACTCCACCCATGAACCACTATCCGTACTAATATTACACCCCTCTGTTTCCGTCGGGAGTTAAAAATCAAGTAAACATTTATTTATTATAATTATAGTTTATTGTACACCTAAAGGATAACAATAATAAAACTAGTGTACAATGGGCGGTCTTATAGCACAGGGCAATCTCTTACAGACAACCTTTGGATGGACAGAAATTATAGGAGATAGATTTAGGACTGTCAGTGTACAACATCATACATAATACTAACCAAACATCATAATATAAAATACATACCACAAAATATAATATATAAATATATACTAATACATATCAAATTTATAATAGAGAAAGAAGGGGAAAAAATTATAGTGAGAGGTAATGCTCCTTCGCCATTCTTTTGAACGTAGATAATATTTGAGCACGCCTCACATTTATGGGTAATGCATTCCACAAGCGGGCCGCTTGTATAGTGAAAGATTTATCGAAGAAAGAAGTGTTCAAATTTAGAGTTAAGTATCCGTATGCATTCATACGGATACTTAACTCTAAATTTTCCGATGATCTCAAGGACCTTGAATGTATGTCACAGAGAAACCGAAAACGATCTTTAAGATAAAAAGGAGTGAAAGGATTAAATAGCACATTATAAAGCAGAGAAAGTAAATGAAAATTCCGGCGAAACCTAATAGGAAGCCATTTGAGCTTAGCACGAAATTCAGAAACATGGTCATATTTGCGCAAGCCATAAACCTAATACAGAGATTTTGAAGTCGCTCTAGCTTGTCAAATTGGTCTTGGGTCAAATCAAGATAGCTGACATCAGCATAGTCCAAGATAGGAAGAAGAAGAGATTGTGCAATTGCAATTTTTGTGGTGATGGGAAGAAAATTACGCAGTCGTCTCAGGGAGCCTGCAATAATAATATATAATAATGTGTATCATGGCCAGAAAATAAAGATTTATCTTACCTTACTTCCTCTAAGTCTAAACAATAGCAGCGGTATTTGATACGGTTCTCACTAACAGAATCTCTGACAAACGAGAAAGGTTTCCACATATAATTTGCACCGAAAAGCTGCCGAGAATACAATATTAGGATATAGTAGGAAAGTAGTACCAAAGTTCAATAAATCAATTTATCCCTTAGTGGCTTACTTTCAACATGAAACTTCTCGCAAGCTATACATGTGTTAATCAATCAAGTAGCAATTATAAGGCGGTGTCTAGACGAGATTATCAAAATCCCGGGTGTAGTTAATCCTGCATATAAGTGTAATATGTCTTAATCAACGAGCTGATAAGTTTGGACAGTGTAGATGTACTGAATACGTAATATAAATACCAAAGATCCCATTGTATCACCCTTTTTTGGGTTCCGTAGTCGAATGGCGAAATACGGAACCCTTATATATTCGTCATGTCTGTCTGTCTGTCCCACCGTATGTTACAGCCATTTTATTCCGAAACTATTAGGACTGAACATGTAAAATTTGGTAGGTAGGTATACTCCGAACGGTGTTCCGATTTTTACACAAAAATAAAAAGTAAATAAAAATTAAGGGGACTTCCTATACATAGAATTGAACCTAAAAATATTTTTGTTCATCAAAACTATACGTGTGTGGTATTTATAGACAGGTCTTAAAAATTACATTGAGGTTTCTAAAACTACTTTTTCTTAAAGTCAATCGCATAAATAAAAAAATACACTTCTAAAGTGGTAAAATGTCCCCCCCCCCCCCTCTTTTTAATACAGGAGTTAAAAATCTAAAATAAAAATATGCTATAGATCTTAATGAAAACTCAACGAAAATTGGTTTGAACGAGATCGGGTCAACAGTTTTAGAGATATAGCACATTTTCTAAAACCGAAAATATAACTTTGTATTTCATACAAACACTATGAAAAATAAAATATTTGGCGCAGTTTTCTGAAATGTGTACAATAAAGAGTATATCTATCTACAGTAACATATTATGTTTTTATTTTTATTATATTTGACGGCGCATCAACCTTAGTCGTCTGTTGGGTTACTATCGAAAAAGACTGACGGCTGTCAATCAAGCGGAGGGTCCGTCGTCGTGTCGATGGTTGGCGTGGCCATGTTTGTCAGTATTGCTTGCCATGAAAAGCGGCCGCGCGCCACGAATTTGACAAATCGCTAATTTTCAGT
The DNA here is from genome assembly GCA_943138885.2 of Tholera decimalis. Lineage (NCBI taxonomy): Eukaryota > Metazoa > Arthropoda > Insecta > Lepidoptera > Noctuidae > Tholera > Tholera decimalis. The sequence goes on from OW964570.2 coordinate 11,888,846, forward strand.
GTAATAGTCTGAAATTTTGTGATAATTCTGATTAGTTATAAATTAGAATTAAGTGTTCTGGCTTTACGTGTTATAATTTTATAGAATTTAGCATAGTCTAAGTAAAAAACATGTAATAAGTATATAGTAACTACAATTTAAATCAATATAAGTATATTCACAGTACAGTCATCGCATGCTTATCCTCCAAAATAAGTATAGATATTAACTTGAATGTATACTAATATTATAAACTTAGAACAATAACGCATAGAATCCGTGTCTAGAACAAAACACGAGCGATTTTGTGTGTCCACTTTATTTTCTTTGACGCACACCTAATCGCCACCAAAACTATATTTAAAAAAAAAAAATAAACACAAAAGAAAGGAATATGGGTATTTTTTTCCTCACAGGGAAGCAACATTCAATTGCGATAAGTTAGGTTATTAAATTTTTTTGTTTTATGATCGTTTTACGTAAAAATAATGTATAAAATGTAAGTATTTACTTGTGAAATGTAATTTGATTACACGTTTTTTGTTTTCCTGTGGAACTATGACATTCCTTTACGCTACAAATGGTTGTTTTAAATTATTTACTTGAGAGCTCTGTTCGGCGGAATGTGACCTTGAGTACTGACGGCTCTCCGAGAAAAGTTAGCCACAATGGCTAAGTTTTAGTTGCCTCACTTTTTGTACTCGTACTAGGGTTCTATGCGTTATTGTTCTAAGATCATAAACAACATCTCCTCTTCAACTCTCCTGTCGCAGGTCTGCTGGAAGAAATTTCTTGGGAAATAAGCAGCGCCTTTGTGCTCTTTTGTCTGTATTAAAAAAAAATTATTTTGTAAGTGTCATACATATGTGTACATAAATAAATAAAGCGGAAAATAAATAAATAAATTTGTTTAAATGCGCTAATCTTCGAAAGTACTAGATGGATTTGAATGAAATTTAGTACCTAGCTATGGGAGTGGCTTCAGGAAGGTTTTTAACCCACTGCAAAAGAAGGAGGTTATGTCTTTATCGTGATTAGGTTCACGGGAGCAAAGTCCAGCGGCGACGAGTAGTATTTTAATAAAGTGTGCCTGAAATTATTTATGTTTAGTGTAGTTTTATTCATAGTCGTATGCTTATTTATTTAAATAAGAATCATACAATTTTATCTCATTTAGATTCATTAAATTTGCACTAAAAACGAATTCAAATAACTACAGTTTTGACTCTGCTAACGACAAAACTTTTAATGTTATTAAAACATATTTTATTCCATCAAACATGTCTGGAATATTTTAAATATTTAGTTTTCAGCAACGCTATGGAGTGGGACAACAAAATACGCGTTGTTAATGTTTGAGAGGGACGGTGTATGAATAATTTATGTATTGTGACTCGGTGCAGAGATGTCAGCCATTATGTTTTGCTAAATGTTTTTGTAAGTTGCTTTTAGTCTAGTTTAAAGTCTATGTATTATCGGGCAGCGAGCAGGGAACACCGTCAGGTTATTAATAGTCCTAGATGTGTTGAATTCTATTATTTTTTAATGTATAATTTCTTTTAATAGCAATAAGATGTTGTTTATTTTTATTTTTTTTACTGTGTGTACTTGTGGCATGTGTCAATAAACGTTTTTTCTTTCTTTCTTTCTTTCATTTACATCAGCATTGATAAGGCCATTGCCCTAGGGTTGCGGGAATGTTGTAACGAGATACCGCGGCCCCGAAACGCAGGGGATGTTGAAGGAACAGAGCGGGGATTAGTCAATAGAAGTTTGTTGATATTTCCATTAAAAAAAAACGTAGGTATAATAGAATTGCTTAAGAAAGTAGTAACATAATTGGAAAGAACTTTTTCGGGAAATTCCTGAGAAATGTCAGTTCATCTACTGCTTATCCTTTGCCCAAATACGTTGGAATCAGCTGCTTATTTAACCGGATGCAGCTAAATTCTAGTAATTTTAACCGACTTCTAAAAAGGAGGAGGTTCTCAATTCGGATGTTTGTTTGTTTTTTTTTTATGTTTGTTCAGTCATAGCTCCGTCGCTTGCCAACCGAATTGAAAAATTCTTTTTTGTTGAAAAGGGTATACTTTCCAAATAGTCCCATGAAAATTTTATCGAAATCTGACAAGCCGTTTCTGAAAAATCAAGAAAAGTCCAAAAAAATTTATTTACGTTGATGATCTTTTCGTTTACTCTGCATTGCGTTTTTTGTTCGCGCATAACTCCGTCATTTACGAACCGATTTGGAAAATTCACTGACCCACTAAAAAGCGCGAAAATAAATTTTTTTTTGCAAAAAATAAAACCGACTTCCATATCAAAACACTACAAAGCCAAAAATAATTTTAATTTCGGAAGGCTTGTGAAAAAAAAAAGAAAATATAAAACCAATAACACCGACTACCGAAATTAAAATTATTTTTGGCTTTCTAGTGTTTTGATATGGAAGTTGGTTTTATTTTTTGCAAAAAAGTTTTTACAAGGAGCGAGACTACCTATTTGACCTGAACCCAGTATCTGGGTAGTCAAAGGGTACTATCGTATTGATAGCCTTTGACTACCCGTAACGACTGTCAGAGATATAAAAATGATAGCCAAGCTGGTCGGCAAGCTTTGCTTTAACCTTGAAGGTCGACCCGTGCGGTTAATATTGAGCCACTAGCTTATCAGAAATATTAATTGGTCCATTTTGTTTTTGTTATCATTGGTGCCTCTTTTTGGTTCTCTGGTTTTTTAGGACATGACGACACAACGTGTGCCATATTTTTTGCGGGTAACTCCTTCTTGGTGGGTTTGTATTTTTCTATTCGTAAGTGTTATACTTTAGTTATGTGTTTATTGTTTAACATCGTGAGTATACCGGCATGTCGTAGGACTTAAATTCGAAGATATGTGACATTCACCAATCCGCATTAACCTCTCAAGGACCGCCATTATTTACGTCAACTATTAGTTGAGCCCCGCTGGCACACAAATTTTGTGCCAGCGAGGCACAACTAATACTTGTTTACTGGCACGTTTTTGTGCCGCTGGGGCTCTAGAGGTTAATAATAATAAATAAAATACTTTATTTTCAGACCAAAGTCAATATACATAGAGACACATTTACACATAAACAAAAAATAAACACACAAATTCAAAATAAATATAAAATACAATAATAACAAGACAAATTAGACGAAATATTATAAAATACACTTAAAAAAGCAATTACTTAATGTATGTGAATGACGCTCTGTGAGTCGTCATCCAGTGCCACATTATTGGACATCCAGTGCCACATTATCTTGTCGGCGACGACAGCTATCAGACTGTTGGAGCTATCGCGCACTCGCCGCATCAACGATGCTATACGCGACCGTATTAATGGAAAAAGATCAGGCACACCTGCCTCGACGCACTGCAAAAGCGCAGTAGCCCCTTAAAGCATTATTGTATTGGACTCGCAGAGCATTAAGCCCCCGTCGTGGTGGATTACGGCTCATTCCCTATCACACAAGAAGGCATGTGTTCCAGCAGTCGGAACGTAATAAACGTAATTCCCGTCCTTTTTTACTTTAAATAGTCTCGCGTTTGACGACAATCTCATCTGATGGTAAGCGATGATGTAGTCATCTCCATTTCACTACCGGTCTACCAGACGCACGGCTGGGTACCATCCACACTTGGTTGATATACCGTCTTGTCGTACCAAGCGCTTCTCCTCCACATTTATGGTGCGCACAGCCAAGTTGTGGATTCTCTGCCGGCTTCTGTGTTCCCTGCCACTTATGACCTTTCAGCCTTTAAAGCAAGAGTAAATAGGCATCTTCTGGGCTCGCTCGTCACATCGTAGACCTCATCTATCGCATACCATCAGGCGAGATCGAGGTCAAAAGCAGGCTCTTCAGTAAAAAAAGTTAGAAAGATCCCCAGATTAGGTTTTTTTTATGCAAAACAGATGTTTTGTAAATGGAGAATTAAACAAGTGGAGTGGTAAATCTATGTGTAACCCTTTTGTATGTTCTTTGCTAAGTAGGTAGTCTGATACCTACCTACTTGGCAAAGAACATACAAAAGGGTTCTTTGCCAAGTAGGTAGTCTGATACCTACCTACTTGGCAAAGAACATACAAAAGGGTTACACATAGATTTACCACTTCACTTGTTTAATTCTCCATTTACAAAACATCTGCTTTGCATACGTAAAATATTCGATTAATTCCAGTCATGCATGTTCTTTGGGTATCTCTCTACACGGGTTTAGGAAAGTATACATATTGCGATTACCGTAGGCATTGAATAGCTTATCAATGAACTGGGTTTAGTTTAAGTATGGAAGCTGCATTTTTGTTATTTCAAACGCCACATAAACTCCTTTCATTGTTAGTAATTAATTACCGTAGCCACCATCGTGGCTAAGGTTTTTGATTGCTTGCTCAATAACCTTTTGAAAAGTAAGGTCAAGCTACATGATGCTCAGTATGGTTTTAAGGAAGGTTTTTCAACTGAAACAGCAATTTTATGTCTTAAGAAGACTGTTAGGTATTATAATGACAACCAAACACCTGTTTTTACTTGTTTTTTGGACATGTCAAAAGCTTTCAACATGGTTTGTTATGACACGTTATGTTCTAAGCTGTGTGAGGCAAATATTCCATCTGAATTAATAGGCGTATTTAAATTTTACACGGCTTACGCTTAAGATATAACACCAAAAAAAGTGAAATATTCATTTTTCGGGTGGCTAACAAGAGTGCAGAAGTCTACCCAGCTGTCACTTTAAATGGTGGTATCTTGAACCGTGTTTATCAGTTTAAATATTTAGGCCATATTGTAACTGATGATTTAAGGGAGAGTCTAGTTGTTGAAAGGGAACGGAGAGCATGGGCTGTGAGGTGTAATATGCTGGTCCGAAGGTTCTCGCGTTGTACAGGTGTCGTTAAAGTTACACATTTTAGGGTTCCGTAGCGGAATGGCAAAAAACGGAACCCTTATAGTTTCGTCATGTCTGTCCGTCTGTCTGTCTGTCCGTTCGTCCGTCCGTACGTCACAGCCATTTTATTCCGAAACTATTAGGACTATAATACATGTGAAACTTGGTAGGTAAATTTATTCTGTGCACCGCTTTCCGATTTTAAGAAAAAGCTTAAAAAATATTTAAAATAAAGGTAAATATATAAAATAAAATTTTCAGTTTTAGTTCCATGTATGGGGAGGCCCTGAACTAAAACTGATTTTTTTTTTCATTAAACCTATGCGTGTTTGGTATTTATAGACAAGTCTTTAAAAATGACGTTGTGGTTTCTACAACCACTTTTTCATAAAGTTAATCGTTTAAAAGATATGCGCTTCCGAATTGTTAAAATGTGTGCTCCCTCTAACTTCTATAATAATGGAGTGGAAAATCTAAAAAAAATATATGTCTGTAGATCTTAATGTAAACTTTCAACCAAAATTAACTTAAACGAGATCGAGTTAGCTGTTTTTGAGATACAGCATATTTTCTAAAACCGCAAATATAACTTTGTAATTCATACAAGCACTATGAAAAACAAAGTTATTTGGCGTAGTTATAGAAAATGTAAATAAGCTAGTTTTAAGAAATTTGTAAGGTTTTTTTTTGTCAAGTAAATATTACATATTGTATTATATTATTATAGTTACTTCGGAACCCTTCATGGGCGAGTCTGACTCGCACTTAGCCAGTTTTTAAAGCTTACTGTCAAACTTTTTACAGGTTGTACCTTAAAATCTGTCAATGCTCTTGGTGTTCAGTACTACAATGCATTCAGGATGCTGTTAGGGCTGCCAGGTTTCTGTAGCGTGTCAGTAATGTTCGCGGACACGCATACTGACTGTTTCGCTGCGATCAGCATCAGACGCAAGCGAGCAGCGTCCTTTCTAAGAAGAGTACGTGCCAGCACTAACAGTCTCCTGTGTGGCAGTGCCAGTAAATTAGACTGTTCCATTAATCATTTTTGAGTCAACTACATGTACGTTCATGTAATTGACTCATATTTTTTATTTTATTTTTTTTTTAGTTTAAAAATTACTAACATAAGTAATGCTACTAATGATAATTAGGTATTAATTGTATTGGTTAGTGGATTAAAATCCTGAAATAAATGATTATATTATTATTATTATGAGCCTGTGCTGTGTCCCTGCAAGGCAAAGACCTCACTTCCCTCCTTCCACCTTTCGCGATTGAATGCAATAGTAGACCAATTATCTATTCCTGCCGGTGTTGCATGAATGATCTAACAGGATATGAGATACGCGGTCTAGAAACGCAAGGACAGTCTGACGCTCCCTTTTACTCCACCCAGAGCGGGAGAAGTCATTCGATAATTTTCCCACGTCAAAAAAGCCAATTCTCCAAGAATGAATCCGGCTCATTCTGCCATCTCATTCTGAGCCTGCAGCGCTGTCGTTTCCTGCCATTTGAGACCCAGTCAGTGATTATTTTGGCCCATTGCTACTCCAACATCCGTTAGATATGACCAGCCCGACTCTGTGTTTCCCGATAGCTATAACCTAGGGTTCTTTAAGTCAAGAGATCAATAAAGAAAGCCCAGTTCTATTTTAAACCAGCAGCCGTGAAATGTAAACGCTGGAGTAAAGTTTATCCAAATCCAGGTCTCTATTTAGTCTTTCTGTGTCTTTGATTACTCAAGACTTTCCGGGAAGCTGAGAAATTATTCACGTTGAATTTTGATGATTAATAAAAAGCAATAAAATCGCTAACGTACTTGGAGCAAGACTGCATTGTTTTGTGTTTTTTTAAAAATGTTATCAATCAGGCAAAATAAACATTGAGAACATTCGTATATTTTTGAAGTCGGATAAAAATAACACTATCATAAACAAAATTAACTCATTAGATTTGTATTTAAGAGGAAAACATTCATAAAAACATGTATAGAATTCAAAGTTAGAATCAGCTATTTGTATTTAAGGATAAGCTTAGAACTAAAAAGTTTTCATAAGAGATAAAGCTGGAAATCTTAGCTAAAACCAATTAGACTGGACTAGATGTCTTTTGTCAGTATATAAACATTTCAATATAAAACTTGGAATGCGATTCAAATTGCGTTCAATGGCTTAAAATCAAATAACCCAAAAACGAAGTCTTTTAAAAGAAATATGAATAACAAAACACGGTAACGGCTCAACAATGAGTGCTTTTAACTTCTATTTTTTAATAAATAATAATTTTTAATAATATCATAATTTTTATTTATTTGACACACACAAGTTATTGAGGAAGGAGAGATACAAAAAGAAGAAGAAAGCACACATTATGCAGGAGAAGTAACCGTGGGCCCCAAATTAGGCACAGTCTGTTATCTTGGTGGCCCAGGATGTATATTTAAGAAATTACAGTTCAGTGCGAATAGCGCAGTTTGACTCTGGACACAACATGATAAATTGGCACGTAAATCCCTACATGCCAGTGCATTACGTAAATTAATTTTCGTATTTTCTTTGAGAGAACAGATATATATATTCCTTGAAACACAAGTTCTGAACAACTGTAACTCCCAAGTATTTAACGGAATCGACTTTAGTTATAATATTGCAGTCACAGTTAATGGAATTACAGTGGAAGCTGTGAATTTTGATTTTTTCTATGTCCGGACAGCGAGAGCGTCTGATATGGTAGGCAATAAAATTGGTTTTTTCAACGTTAAGTGTAAGAAGATTTTTGTCGAGCCAATCCGTTATGGTGCGCATGCCATTTTCAGCAGCCTCTATGGCATCTTTCCATGTATTGCCTTGGAATATTACAGCAGTGTCATCTACTTAGCATATCATGTCTGACTGTGATATGGAGAGCCCGAGCAAATCATTCATGTACATGGTGAATAATGTCGGCCCTAAGACACTGCCCTGTGGCACTCGGATATTTAAAGACTTATCGTATAAATAAACGCGGCCCGACATCTATAAACAATCTATCAAATTTAATACGTATAAATTTTCAGAAATAAAATGGAAAGCTTTCATAAAATAACATAATGGTTTACTTGAAGAATTTATGATAGAAGTCCATTTTGTAACAATACGGTTGATTCTTTCAATTCAATAAAAAATGCTAGTAAACTTTAAACGCTCAATTTACACGCAAATCTGATCGGCTTTAGTGCTTTTTGTGTTTACGTTTGGCGATTTGTTTTTTAAGAAAGGAAAGTTTAGTCCTGATCATTGATGCTGATCGGATATTAAACTGTACTCTTCTATTTAGTATCAATACTTAATATTATAAAGTGGAAAAGTTCGTTTGTTTGTGTGTAATATTGTGGATTTTTAAGAAATCTGGCGTGGAAGTAGCTTGAAGCTTGAGAAAGGTTATGTATATATAGGGTGGCCCGTTTACAGTGCAAGCGAAAACTTATGGTTTCGAAATTATGTTTTTTTTATAACCTAGTCTAGTTATTTACACTAGATGAGCCTATAGCGCGATAGGTAGATTATTGCACTATGCTTATACTAAATTTCATTCGATTCGGTCCAGTACTTTTCATAACAGAGTGGTTTTGTGTCAAAAATATTGAAAATTCGGGTAATAAAAAAAAAACGTAATTTCTAAACAATAAGTTTTCGCTTAACTAAAGTATGTTTTAAATGATCACTTATGATACTATCAAGCTGAAAAAATCTTTGGACCACTGTAAACGGGCCACCCTGTATAAGGCTACATTTACCCGACTGCAACAGAAGGAGGGTTATGTTCTTATCTAGATAAAATTCACCAGAGCTAAGCCCTGCACGGCTGCTAATACAATAAAATACAAAAATATTTATTACTACTTCTGCCCCGCGGCTTTATCACCATAGATTTTTTTCACCTAGCGGCTAGCTGTATGAAATACAGGTACTTAACGATCTATTCTCCGATCATCCTACCAAATATATGCAAAAATATAAGGAAAAGTGCGTGTACGAACATTGTTCATGGGTAAGTAGTGATGGGCCGATTATAGTGTTTGCCGACTAACCGACTAGGCGACTAATCGGTTTTCAAATTGCCGATTAGTCGGCCGACTAATTGGCAATGCCGATCATTCTAATACTCGCTGCTGTGTGAGATAATTGTAGGAACATTGCAAAGACTATTGAAGTATCTCTTTTTAAAGCAGTTAGTTGTTTTATTTATTTATATTTTAAAACTGTATGCAACACAAAAAGTACGATGCAGATCCGCGATTCACTTAAAATTGACAATGTAGTACAAAATCGAGGCGCATAGTTACACATTTTAACCACTCAGCGACAACTAAAAAAAAATTCAAGAAAAACTAAATTTACCATCACATGAGCCATCATCTTCCACAAGAAGATGTTTCTACAAGGTGGAACTCTTTTTACTACATGTTGTCTCACCTTTTTGACCAAAAACAATCCTTTTCTTTAACGTGGCAGAAAATACAATAAATTTTGATAATTTATCGACCGGGGAGTGGAAGTTTAGATAATAAGTTCCAGGTGCTCATCAATATCTGAAATTATTCCTCACCTTAAAACACTGCAAACATATTTGGAGAACTATTTACTACACAACGTGTAACAGAATAAACGCAGTTCCTGAAAGTTCAGAAGTTCAGAATCGGCTTCTGAATCGATTTCCGTCATAAAAAATAGGTGTTAAATTTTGAAGATGTTAATAAATACTTACTTACTATTGCCATGTTACGTGGTTATGGATGTGCCATATTTCGTTGACTAATGATTTTAAGATAGCTTAATTACTGACTGATTAATAAGTTCCTATATTGTAAAGACTGTAACTTAAGATACCTACTGTAAGTAATGTTTAAAAAATATAAAACAAGTACAAATTATTTGTTTTATTTTTATTAAATATATATAGTCGGCGACTAGTCGACCCATCTCTAGTACCTATACTTATAGTCATATTTATTTGCGAAGATATGAGTACATTAGGTTGTCAGGTATAGATGAAACATTCCATCGTATTTACCAGGTAACTGGTGTGGAAACATTTATCAATGTTCAACAAAACAGGTACATAACGTACTGAGACGTACATATTATGTGTAGATGAAGATTTACGGCAATATCAATAATGTTGGATATCAAATATGGAGAAAGAGTACAGAATATGGCAAGTATTTTTATAGAAAAATGTATTAGAAATAATTTTAACTATGCTCGAAGTTTGAACACAGAGCCACCAGTATGTCCAGTGTTGCGGGAATATTCTAACGAGATACCGCAGCCCCGGAACGCTAGCGCAACTGAAGGAGAAGGGTCGGTTTCAAGCCAGTAGAAGTCTGACATTCCCTTCTGCTCCGCCCACAGCGGGAGAAGTAATTTGATGTTTTTCCCACCCAGAAAGAAAAGGGCACCAATTTATACTTTTCATTAACGATTGTATAACCATTGTATTGTAGCGAGATATAAGCCATTTACTAACTTACTTACTTATCAATGTGAAGATAAATACAAAAATTTATTAAATATTTTTACTAGACAAGTCTGCGGCATTGCCGGTGTGAAAATTTTTCGTCGTTTTCCAAAGTCGAATACTGAACCCGTATTAAGCATTTGTTTCATGTAAAGTATTATTGATTTAAAAGAGTGTTAATTGGGCTACTAGCATGTTCTTCATTAAAATCTATGTTTTAGCATACTTTTGACTGACCGACTTAACGATTCAAAAATTATTATTCCAGGTTTCATTGAAAAGCGGAGAATTTTGATTTTAGAAATACTTACTTAACCGATATTGAAAAAGGATCTGCATATTACTGCCGTGACCAAGGGCTTAAGGGCCTATACTACCTCAAATGGCTTAGCATGATCCTCCGTTATGTCGAAAATACTGCAGCAATAATTTTGAAATAAATATATGGTAAAGTTGAGGATTAATGTTAGGTACTCAGTTTGACGAAAACACGATTCCATAAAATTTTCTTAATAGAAAAAAAATCCAAAGCTACTTCCAAACCGAACAATAAACCGCTGGTATTCTAAAATAACTTCAAATTAGGTAATGAAACTTTGCATATTAATTGAATTAACTATAAAGCAGGCCTTATGTAATTTACATGTTTTAAATTACCATTATTTTCACCGTAAAACGAAATAAACTAAATTATCGGTGTCTTAGAGTCTTTTTTCCCTGCAACCCTGTCTCGCTTGCTCGCGTGACCGCGGGCAGTAGAGTGCGAGCGAGATAAAGAGTGAGAAGCGCTGAGGTAGTATAGACCCTTAACTCGCACTGGCCCTTTTTTCCGGGTGGGAAAATCATCGAATGATGGAGTCATTCGATGATTTTCCCACCCGGAAAAAAGGGCCAGTGCGAGTTATTCAAGAATACACGAGATTCCTCAAGATGTTTGCCTTCACCGTTTCAAAAGTAGTGGTGTTGACGAAACCCATAGTAAATAAGAAACGATAACACAGAGTAATGTCCCTTTTCGAACCCATTACCTACAACTCGTAAGTCGGGTATGTAACCACCGGGAAACTTAACAACTTTTCACAAACTCATCAATATACAAACATATATATTATTCTGTTGACCTCGATTTAAGGTTACACAAGGGTGAGCTTAGTCTTAGAAAAATATCTTCAATTGATTATTTAATTAATAGCAGACCGTTTACAAATGATATACACAGACGTTTAGTGATGCCCTACAGAAAGTCGAAGAGTACTTTTAGGTCATGTTAGATGACTGCTGTCAAATACTTAGTCTGTATTTTTTTTAATTCCGTATGAGCCCAATCTGGACCTCGTTCTCGCCTGATGTAAGCCTCATTTGAAAGAGTAAGCCCAGAATATGCCTATTCACTCTTGCTTTACAGGCTGAAAGGTAGTTGCAGTGGTTTAGTGGTAAGGAGCACAGAAGCCAGCTGAGAGTTCCACAACTTGGCTGTGCGCACAGTAAATGTGGAGGAGAAGCGCTTAATCAAAAAAACTTTTTAGCAAAAAATAGAACCGCTTCCATATAAAAACGCTACAAAGGCAAAAATAATCATACATACATCACCATCAGCTCTACTTCACCATATGCATTGTGACCAGCATAAAGTGCTTAACATCTATAATCAAGTAATCTAATCGCAATCCACGAAATACTTATTATTGAGTAGTTTCGATGGCAATCTGGGGTCTTCATCATCAGTTCCACTTCCTCAAATAGTGCTTTTCGAGAGCAACTGCACAAGGTACTATTTCCCCTCCATTTCTCCATGATCCCATCATCAGATCCAAACGTTATGACAATGGAACAAACTAGAAATTATATCCTTTCAAACAAAAAAAGAATTTTCCAAATCGGTCCAGCCATCTGCGAGTAATGAGGTAACATACATAAAAAAAAAGTTCAAGACGAATTGAGAACCTCCTCCTTTTTTTTGAAGTCGGTTAAAAAGAAAGTATATTAACCAAGGATTTGAATGGACTTGTCAGACCATCAAGAGATGTTTGTTGAAGCGTGTGTCGACGGGTTCGCTCGCGATCATGCGGAAGCGATGTACTTCCACAATGGCGCGCTTGCGCTTCTTCTCCAATGGCATCCTGCATGTGTTTTCAGACCGGTGGGACTCTCCCCTATTACGAAGGTGGGTAAGTGTTCAGATACACTTATCCAAATAAACTAGTGTAGGTACTATTGAACGAACAACTCAAAGGTTCATCGGGTGATTATTATTATAAATTTAATTTAATAATAACATAAGGCTAAGTTTTACAACTACTAACGTTATATGGATTTGAATCTGAAATAATATATTTGGAATTGAAAAGGCCATCATGCATTGACTTAGCTTTTTTCCAACTATGCTAGGATCAGTTTCAGTGTAACCGAATTCAACTTAATACTAATGTTTTACATGAACCGACTGTATATCTGACCGCCACAACCGAGTAGCTGGGTAACACGATACCCTTCAGCAAAGACTGATGTCAAATTTCTTGGCTGCTGACTAATCGAAACGACTGCCAAATATGTACAGACGCCAGCACATCAAGCTACAACAATCTGTCAAATTTCTTTTATAGATTTTCAACTTTATTTTTAAAGAAATTTGGTTCAAGGTTGATTGGGAAAAATTTACAGTTTCGGGTAGCTTCATGTGCTGGCGTCTGTAGAAAATGACTGCCGGGACTAACGGCATTAGGTGCTTTCCTAGGCACGTAGAACTCTCGTCACCTATCTATGGACCAACCCTGGAAGAGTGCTTAACTTTCAATACAGACCGCTCGGGTCTATTATATATATACAGGGTTAATTGTAAAACACCAAAAACCTCTCAGGACTATGTTACTAACATCATAATCAACAACTTTTGTTCTATGACTTTTAAAAATTCGTCATATTGTAGTTCACCAGATTTTCATATAAAAATAAAAATATTTAAATTGAACGCCCTAAACGCATGTAGCGTCTATGCAAAGCAAAAGAAAGCGAAAGTATAAATGGCTTTCTTTTGCTTCGCATAGAGTTCGTAACATTTAGGGCGTTCAATTTAAATATTTTTATTTTTGTATGAAAATCTGGTGAACTAAAATATGACGAATTCTTAAAAGTCATAGAAAAAAAGTTGTTGATTATGGTGTAAGTAACATAGTCCTGAGAGGTTTTCAGTGTTTTACATTTAACCCTGTATATATAGAACGTGTAATACAAATTCCAATACACTGATACCAGACACCGCATATTTTCAAATTAAAAAGAATGAAAAGAATTATCGTGTTATTGGCAAGTGACGTGGAAAGTTATTGACCCTCGTAGTGCTGTGACACGTTTGTTATGATTGGTATTCAAGAAACATATGAAACCAATAATTTGGTATCAATTCTTTGAGTCAGTTATTTTGTGCTGAAACTGTGCATAGAGAATCCATACCAGTACGTCGATTCTGTAAAATTCGAACAACAACTCGCATCTCACATAGCTATTCACTGTCACTTCGCTTATGGTTCAAAGTGACCTTGATTTTGCATTTTATAAACAGCGTCGAAGTGACGGAGGAATTACCTTACCGAATGCCATTTCTCACGTCATCTCATACTTTATCTGTCAAAATCTTTAGTTCAACTCACTGACACGCTCGCAAGGGTAGCGCTAGTGTAAATTCGAATTAACAACCGAGTTTTTAGAATGCCAATCAATAAACTCACAGCGGATTCATATTCGAAGTTTAGAATGAGGTCTTACAGAATAACACAGCTGATGTTGTATTCAGCCCTTTTGGATAGATATGGGGTTTCCGTTACACGTTGTATATACATATAGCCTTAATTTTTTAGCCACGAGCTCCTTAGACCACCTCAGATGTAACCTATATGGATAACCTTTATGACTCAATCTTTGCATTGAATAGATTAAATCTCTTTTTCATCATATAAATTTATTCGTCGAATCCATCAATCGGTACCAATAGGGTTCTTCCCACTGTTTTAAAATAATGAAATTGTTAAAAAAGAGGGGTCCCACATCACAACGAAGGGGCAAAGTCCAAAAAAAAGGGTTAATTTGTAATACTAAAACAGTAGCCTAGTTCGAGTCGGACTCGCTCATGAAGGGTTTCGTAGTAGCTACGCAAAATGAATTTGTATTTCTTAGTGTTTGTATAAAGACAAAGTAAAATTTAGGTTTTTAATGTGCTACCTATATCTCGTTTTAACCAATTCTCGTTGAAAGTTTTCATGAAGTATTTATTTGTTTTCGTTTTTTTTTTCTTTTTTTGTGGAAGTGTTTATCTGGAGTGTGTATGTGACAAAAAAGATCATCATATCTACAGGGATGATGATTTTGTTGTAGTTTTAGTTTCATGTATTTGGAGCTCACCTTATTTTTTTTTGTATAAAAGTCAAAGGGCGGTTCACAGAATACATTTACCTTCAAAGTTTCAAGTCTGTAGTCTTAATAGTTTCGGAATAAAGTGACATACGGGTGGACAGACTGGCAGACAGACTCCGTTATTGGTGCAGACTATTTATTCTCTGAAGTGTGCTTGGAACACGCCCGTTGATTTGGGGTGACCGGTGCTATTAACTGATGTTAGAGAATGTATGTGCAGATTCTTGCACGTCCATCTCAGTAATGATTTACACTTTGAAACTATTTTCCTCGTTTTGACTTACTGTATGCATGTAAATGGATTATTTGAAATGATTAAAACAAAAACTTGCAGAGGAATCTAAAGCGTAGTGGTTTGCTTACTCGCTACGGGTTTCGTAGGCATAGCGGATCAGGTACGAGCTACGCCGTACTTCGTAGCAAAGAGGCTAAGTCGAACTGAGAGCGCGTATGATATTTTCAACCGACGACCAAAAGAGGAGGTTATCAATTCGACGCGTATATTTTTTTTTTTTTTTTTTTTTTTATGTATGATCATCGAGTACTCGAAGACGGCTGAACCGATTTGGAAAATTCTTTTTTTGTTCGAATGGGTATACTTCGAAATTGGTACCATTATCACCAAAGTCAGGATTTGATGATGGGATCTTGGAGAAATCGAGGGAACTCTTCAAATATTATAGGCACACCTATGGCGTTTTGGGTATTTCTTATAGTAACTTGTGCAGTTGCTCTCAAAAAGTACCATTTGGGGAAGTGGAACTGATGATGAAGACCACAGATGGCCGCCGAAACTACTCAATAATAAGTATTGTGTGGATTGCGATTCGATTACTTGAATATGGATGTTAAGCACTTTATGTTCGTCACAATGCATATGGTGATGTAGAGCTGATGGTGAAGTACCAGGAGAACTCCTCAACAATTAACGGCCCAGCATTGGGAAAAGCAATATTTTGTAAAAGGTTATAAGTAGTTGACATTTAGGCTCTTTTAACTAGGTAAATTAAAAATCGACCAACTAAAAAGAGTGAAATAAAAACTTTTTAACAAAAAATTAAACCGACTCCCAAAACACACTGCAAAGTGAAAAATAACTTTAATTTCGGAAGTCGGTGCCAAAAACGAAAAAACAAAACTAAAGTTACCGAAATTAAAGTTATTTTTCACTTTGCAGTGTGTTTTGGGAGTCGGTTTAATTTTTTGTTAAAAAGTTTTTATGTAGTTAAACTTTCCGTGGCGATAACATGTAACACGTAATGATTGTGGTATGGCCCTCTTGACTTAGAAAAACTGATTGAAGTAGGCTGACTTCCATATAGACTAGCTGGGCCCCGCGTTTTCGCTCGCGTTAATTTGAGGAAAACACTAAAATTCATTACCAAAACTTTCATCCCCTAACCTTTAGGGGTTGATTTTTTGAAAAATAAAGTAGCCTATGTTTGACCAACTATTGTCATTCCAAATTTCATCCAAGTCGGTGCTGTGGTTTAGGCGTGAAAGCGTAACATATAGACAGACATAGAGACAGACAGACTTTCGCATTTCTAATATTGGTATGGGTTTGAAAACCAGAAGATTTCGAAAAAAGTGGCGTGTCGAATTTTAAACTCGCATCGGGGTGCTTTATGAATTAATGCTGCGTGTCGCGGATTCGATTCTGATATGTAACAAAATTTGTATAGCCGACGGATAGTCGTTACTCTTTACGAATTTAATTGTTTTTCTTTAATTATAAATAGGTTCGCGTTTGACCACCATCTCACATGTATGTACATATGTGCGTAAATGGACCTACGATACTGGAGTAATTCTGAGTATGAGGAAAAAAAAACCCACCCAGGATTTACCCAGGTTATATAATAATAATTAACGCTATATCCGTTATGAATAACACTTCTTTCAATAACCACCCAAAGTAAGTTAAGTTCTTGATTAGTTGTTTCTTAAATTGCTGAGTACAACTTACAAATGAATACACTCTTTTTATAATAAAGCAAAATAAAATATAGATAAGTTTGAAGAATCTGTCATGATTTGGGCGGAAATCTAAGGTAATAGCCCAAACTCCCAGAAGGGATAAACCCAATACCGTCTATTTGCAAAGTAAAACCAGAAAATATCTGCTAATATAAGACTCCAACTTTAATGTATTCAAAATCGCTGTGTGATCTATCAACTTGAGCATCAGATTATGTAAAGTGGGTTCCGTAGCAAATATTTATGATTTGTGCGAGACCCGTCTTTAAGGCGTTATATTATGCAGACAAAGCGCTTTCTAAGGTCAGCTTACACTAAGACGTAACTTGAAGAGCCAAACGTTAAGCTTACAAATAAATCACACACTACTACTTAACTGGTCAATATATCTAACCCACTTATATGAGTTGTTGCCAATTTCCGTGTTTTTAAATGTAGATAAAGGAAGAAGAACAGTGGTGGCGAAATGGTAATAAGTTTAACATACAAGTTGTAAGGCCGAGGCTTTGAACTCGGGCAGACATATTATTCTGTGTAATTTTAATCATCACTACTATCGTCAAAACATTGAAAGAAAACATCATGCCGACCGACATGACCTTGGATCGAAAATCCGAAGACATGTCACATGCAGCAACTCGCTCTTGAGTCGCCTGATATACCCACACTGGGGTTCTCATAAAAAGGGAGACCAGTGTCCTAACAATGTGAACGACATCATTAGGCTGGTTAATGTTATGCACTAGCAATATGGGCAGAATTCACATTACTAGCAATCTTGTGTGCTTACGCCAATAGTGTAATGGGTGGGGTTCGAACTCGCGACCTCTCGATCAGTCATTAGGCTAGTACCGCTTCAAAGTCAGTCAAATGGGGGCGAGTTGGGTTGTAAAATGGTTATTTTACAACCCAACTCGCCCCCATTGTTAATACTCTGTCTATCCCTATTGGTTATAAATTTTTTATTTTTTTATTTGTCGGGACCGGGTCCTGATCTGCGATATTAATTGGATCCATATTATAGCATAATCAATTCACACACACTCCACCCACTCTAGACACAAGCATATTTAGTAAATATGCTTGTGTCTAGAGTAAGCTAAATATTATTTAGCTTAGTTGGGGGGGTTAACAAGATTGTTAGTAATGTGAATTCTACCACATTGCTAGTTTATCTTTAAATAATCCTTTCCTTTTAAAATAATCACCGTTAAATTACAGTAAAATAAGATAACAATATAGGTAACACAATTCAGACACTCCACCGAACGCGTACTCGTAGCACCACCGTGCGATCCCAACCGAGTCTCAAATCACACCGCCAGTAAATCGGCGCTTCACTGCGCACAAGCGCTCGGTGTTGTGTCAGAGTGTCATGTCATCGGATGTGTCGCAACAGACACAGATAATTCATTTCCACGACACTCTAAACTAACAGCAATATCTATGAAATCTAACACTAAATATAAAGCGCCGTCATATTTTTATTGGAGTTTTAGTTTTTGAGACAGAATTTTGAGATTTTCTTTTTCAAAAGCATTTCCATAAATACTCTACAGATTAATACTGAACTAATCGCCTTAGTATGTTCAAACATTCCATTATTTGAACAAACGGCTGAAATAGTCGATATCGTCACAGATTACGGTTTAATTATTTAAAAACAATGGACTGGAACACGCGATGGCAGCTACCTGAGACCTAATTGAATCTGGCCGGGTCACGGCGATCGCGTTACTGTTTAGATTGGCTGGAAAAGTTGGTGCCGTTGTTAGGGCCAAATATGGCTGTCCGGAAAAATTCTCAACCTGATTTTTTTTATCAGCTGTCAAATTTTTCCACTCATTTCAATTAGTTCGTGGTTTTGATTCAAAGCAAATCTAATAAAAATATTTTACCCACATTAAATAATAAATAAATCTTTATTCACGTTTCATACATTGTTTTCATGTAATAATTGAGGCAGTCCCAGTAAGTTACGAGAGTACTTGTGTTGGGACTGTCTCGCATCTTTCCGTAATAGTATATCTAGGTTAACAATGGTGAGACCAATATAAGTATGCTAGTAAAGAATTTTAAACAAAATTAAACAAAGGAAAAGACATAAAATAACATAAAATTTAAATAAGTAGCTCAGTTGGACTTTTATGTGAGTGTGTAGTGTGTGTGTGTGTGTATATGTGTGTGTTTTTGTGTGTGGTATTGTGGTCGAGTTTGTTGACATGTTTGTGCGAGTAATAACTGTCGATGTACGCTACGTACGAATTTGAGGAAAACTATCTAGCTCTGGCTAAGATCATTTCGGTTTCCTCGTATGTTAGTGATTTTAACCATTTAACTAGTGCTTTCTTGCATTTGTATAATAGGAGGGGATATATGTTCAGTTTAAAATTGATTTTGTTATAAATAAAAGCAGATTGCGTTGGATATTGTCTGCTAGCAAAGGCAGTTCGGACCCTTGGGGAGTGAGCCACAATATCTTTTCTTCTTCTATTAAGGATAGTTGAATCTATTGGAAGGGCCTTGTGAAGTTTTAGAGTGATATGTAGGAGATATAGTTGCCTAATCGATAGCAGGTCACTAATTTGATAAAGGTCGCATGTTGAGAACCAGAACGGTTTAAAATACATCACTTTAATAAGTGATCGCTGAGCTCTTTCAAGGTCCAGAAACTTTGTTTTAGTAGCTCCTCCCCAGACTGGTATACAATACGCTACTACTGACTGTACCAAAGCCACATAAATCTTGCTTAAGAGGTGTGAGGACATCAGGTAGCGTAGAGTTTTAAATATCCAAATAAACTTCCTCACTCGTTTCATGATTACCTCAATATGTGAATGCCATGATAACGTCTGGTCAATAACTATGCCGAGATATTTTGTTGACCTTACTTTCTCCAGTTTTTGGCAGTCACAATCTTGAGGCATATGACCATCACAGATATGTATCTTAACATGAAAATCTTCACAGGGCTGAGACCTTTGAGTGGGTGAAAAACAGATGAAGTTGGTCTTTGAAATATTGAGAGTTAGGAGATTAGTGTTCAGCCACTTAGAAACAGCAACTAGGCCTTTTTCGGCAACTACTTTCACCTCTTCCCATGAGGATCCAGAGTAAATAACGGCAGTATCATCCGCGTATGAAATAATCCGCCCTCCACTGTTAGGCATACTACATAAGCTATTTATGTAGATTAGGAAGATTGTCGGGCCCAGAACACTCCCTTGCGGAACTCCATAAATGACGTTTACTTCGTCGCTATTTATGCAATTTATTTTTACACTTTGTTTCCTGTTTTTGAGATAGCTTTCAAACAAGGCCAGACTTTGCCCTCTTACGCCTATGTCCTCAAGCCTGCGCAGAAGTATAGGGACGGAAACGGTGTCAAACGCTTTTTTCAAATCTAGGAACACCGTAAGACACTTTTGACCCCCATCTACCCTACCCACTATTTCAGAAGTTAATTCCGTAATAGCATCTTGGGTTGATAATCCTCTTCTAAACCCAAATTGGGAGCTAGACAGAATATTGTATTTATTTAGGTAGTCGATTAATCTTCCATTTATTAGCTTTTCTAAAATTTTTGAAATAGAAGGTAGGACAGATATGGGTCGATAATTGTTAACATCGTTAACGTCCCCACCCTTGTGCACAGGAGTAATGATAGATCGTTTAAGGTCGTTTGGAAAAATACCCGTTTGGAAGCACAAGTTTGCCAACTGACTAATTAGAGGAACCACAAAATCCCTGGCCATTTTTAGGAATTTAGTAGATATACCATCCCAGCCCGGCGCGCTCTCGGAGTCAAGACCCATTAAAATACCGTCCACTTCTTGTGGATCCGTGTCCAGTAAAACGAACGAGGAGCCGCTATTATTAGTAGTGTGGCCAGTGATAGTCCTTGAACCAGCTTGAGCAACTATATTTTCTGCTAGGATTTTTCCTATTGTTACAAAGAACTGATTAACGCGGTTTAACGAGTTAATGGGGTGTGGTGTAATATTAAGAAGGTGTACATTTGAGATTTTAGGTGTTTTAAATTGCGTGATTTCATTTATAGTTAACCAGAGATTTTTAGGGTTTTAAGCTGATTCTTCTATTTGCTTCTTATAATATTTTCTTTTTATTTTCTTAATTAAGTTTGAGCAAAAGTTACGGAAACGTTTATATGTAATATTTAGTATTATATTAAAAGGATCTATTCTTGCCTGGCGTTGCATTTTGTTCCGAAGTCTAATACAACGTAGAGCTCCAGTAGTAATCCAGGGCTTCAATGTTCGCTTATGATTAGAAACAGATTTAGTTTGCGAGTTAGAGAGAAGAGACGACCTGATTACTTCTATCAATTTACTGGCAAAAATATCAGGCAGTGTCTAGGTTTTGAAGAGAGATGTATCTATCTCAGTGAGGGATTTATAAGCATTTTCGTAGTCTATGACCGTTTTGGACCTATGACAACTGCGTGTTTTCTGTGAGTTTGCTATACTTAAGATAACCATAGCATGATCAGTAATGGTTGTGTTGAGTACCGCTACAAAAGCTGAGTTTTTATGCTTATCAAACTTGAGAAAAATATGGTCTAGGCAGCTCTGTTCTCTAGTTGGTAGAGTGTGACCTGGTAGAAGACCATGTAGTGACAACATATTTAAATATTTATTCCTATTTGATCTTCTTTGGGATGTTTCCGAGCATTTTTCTATAAGGTTAATATTAATATCACCTATAATAATTATATTCCTGTGCGTACTTAGGGTTTCAAGATGGTGATTTACTGAGCAAATGTACTCATCTGCACAGGCATTAGATGGGGAGCGGTACATTCCTATTATGGTGAAATTAGATATGGTTATTTGAAGGGCAGAGGCATGTGTTATGTTAATTTCTGTTACCTGGGCCAAATGGTCGTTTCTAATGTAAACTACCACCCCGTCATTTTGATTTAATTGATTTAGCGTGTAGTATGAGGTATAATTGTTTAAGGCTGGTAACTGCTTGTTTTGATTTAATCTACATTCGGTGAGAATCAGTATATCCATTTTCAGATCGATTTGCAATAGGTTTACATTAAGGTCGTCGAAATTGCTGTAAATACTTCTTATGTTTTGTGTCATAATAGTAAGGTTGGAGTTTTTTAATTGTGTATAACTAGATATGTCCTCGACGTCAACTAAAACAGAATTGGCAATTTCAGTGCTGTCTAAATCATGCAGTGTGTTTAGTCTACTATCCATAATCGGTTAAAGTTTCAAGTGGGTGTTTCTGTCGGCCTGGGAATGTGTTTGTAAGTTGGATTATGATGTGTGTGGTTGTTTTGTTTGTTGTGTGTTTTAAATATTTTAATACGTGTACTGAGTATGTGCTTTTAGAGTGAGTGAATGAAGTATTTCGTGTGTAAACTGATAAACAATTTGCGTACTTTATAATCAGAGCGAGATTTGTATGTAAAAGTGTTTGATGAGCGTACTTAGTAACATTGTTTTTAAATAGAACCTTATATATAGTTAATTTTAACATGTATTGGAAATAGTGACATATTGTATAAATATAAGCCCGTAACATTGGTTTTGATAACAAGGACATATTAAAATTTACAAGAATTAGTCATGCACTCTGCAGAAGGTGGTGTACCTGAGATTCATTTTGAATTTGGATAACCTTGGAGGTGTCATCCTGCTTCACAAGCACTCTGCCAAATGCAGTCCAGCAAAATTTATAGTGTTTTGATTTTACCAAATCCCGAGCAAGGAAAAACAGGCGGGAGCTCTTGGGAGTTAATTGTTCCGAAATGTATACAGGAACATCCTCATTTGTAGTGAAACCCAGGTGTTTAGCTTGGAGCTTGGTCTTGTTTTTAATATTAAATAACTTGGCTTTCTTTAATAAATCATTTTTTGAGATGACAGAATCCAGTTCGACTACGATAGCGGAATTTTTTGCGCCGTCTTTTTTTCCACGTACTCTAAATATGTCTTTTATATCTCGCTGAGTGAGCTCAAGATTAATATTCTTTGTCAGACATAATACCATGCTGATCAGATCCTCTCTTGTTTCTTGGCTCTTTTTAGGGACGTTTTTTATTTCAATGTTATTCCTACGCGCACATCGCTGTAAATCCTCAATTCTATCCTCTAAGACCACAATGTAGTCGTGGTCTTTTTTCATCTGCAATTCTAGTGAGTTTATCTTCTTTGTAAATTCCTCATTTTGGTTTGTCAAAAGCGCAATGGAGTTTTGAATGTTATTGTTAGTTTGCTGTATCTCCTTAAGATTTGATATAATGTTTTTGAGTTCGCTTTTCTGCGTAGATATGAATGATGAAAATAGTTCCTTCATTTCTTCCTTAAATTTACAGAATTCGGAGGGTAAGTCTTCTTCCCTCATTCTTTTACTGCGTAATGCGATGTAGTTCGGTGGTGTAATATCGAGCCCCGTTTCATTCACGTTTCCGTCAGAGAAAGATTTATTCATGTTAGATATTTAATTATGTAGCTAAAGTGAGTCTTAGAAGTGCGTCGGAGACTATGGGACTATGAACCAGGATAGTCGCTGATTTGTTGAAGGCCGTCTGCGATACTAGGGCAGCAGAGTAATTAGAAGTACGAGTACGGTACTTTGGGTTACTTAGTTGTAGTACAGCGGGTGTCTGTGTGTAAGTCGTACTCACGTAGCTTCCTAGCTCCACACGACTCCTCCTCCGAGCTTACTTTGTCCTATTATTTTGAAGTTTATTTTATTTACACAATTTATTTATTTATATTGTATTTATAACATTAACGAGTCTACGTCACATCTACACCGTATGGCGGTCCGGGGGCAGAAGAATGACAAAAGATATATGTGATCCTCCAAGAGAAAAATAGTGTAGGTAAAATACGTTGGCGCGTCTCTGTTTCTTAATCACCGCGGCGAGCATCCAGTTGAGTCATTAGGTGTTAGCGCACGCAGTACGCGCCCTTACGCACTCCGCGTAACCGTGCGAATTGCGCGTACGGTTCGAAAAAACCAATTGTCATTCACTTGTCAGCTGGTCGGCAAACTTTTGACCGTTATAATATTTTGCACTAAATCCTCAATTTAGAACACTTTTCGATAGTTTCTTTTTTACGCATTCACTGCACTATGCATAACTTGTCACTTTTCACTGATTTGTAGAGCTTAATATTAGATTTAGACGTAGTAACTGAATAATTAAACAGAGAGTAAGTTTACGTATGTGTTAACCGTTTAGCCGCTAGGACAAAGAGGAAATTGCTAGTAATTTTTGAAAATAATAAAATATCAATAAATATTTCTTTGAGGGCACTTATAAAACGTCAGAAGATATTTCCCGGTTCAAATTATCGTTTCCTAGGAGGAAAAACCGCCATGAAACTCTATTGTTCTTTTCCAACCTTAATTAATTTTCGAAATGTTTTCATAATAAAGTACTTTTACGTTTTTGAGTATTAACTGATAGGTCTGGAAAAATTATAAGGTAAATAAAGAAATAACAATATTTCTTTATTGACGGCCGCCTATATTAGGGTCTGGCTTTTATTCTAGTAGAAAGCAACAGAGTATTGCATTCTTAAACTGGCTATCTGTTTCTCACTTTATTATTACTTTGGTGTCCGAGCTTTAAAGAATAATCTTAATTAATAATAATAAATAATTAATTACGAATAATCTACCGGCGGACATTAGACATGAAACAGATTAATTGCAATATAAAAATAAGTTAAAGAAACATTTTATAAGTACATAATATGTGAATCATAATAACCTATCTAAATTTTTAGTCAGTAAAAGTCTGACACTCTACTAACGCAAAGAGCAAGAGTCATTTGATGATTTTCTCCCCGAAAAAAAGGCTAAGCATTTACATTTCAAATTCGATTCTACATCTAATCAATAAGTTGATACGGACAATGGCTGTAGAAATTCGAAAATGGAATGTAAACAGATAAGAAAGTGTCCTAAACGTATGAGCATAGAATGGAAGATAGGCTCAATGCCAGCGAAACATTCAACAAGCATATCTTGATAGGCTTACACGGGTAAATATGTGAGTATATATGTACTCATAAGAGATATTTAAGTAGTCTACGTCTAGTAGAAACTTAAGTTATGATTTGTGGTCGTCTAGAGGTCGTAATTCGACCTTAATTTAAATTATTTCGAAAGCATTATAAAAATGTAATGCCTCTCTATGCCAACTTTAACTGTGACTAAAGAGATTGCCCATAGCCCGTACCATATTGTGTCACAGGTACGCTATTACCAAAAGTAGTGTTTTGTTTGTGTATTTACTAAGAGTTCTGTACTAACTATGTATGTATGTTATGTACTGTAGTGTATTTACTGTGAGTTTTAAGTCCTATTTTTAACCACATTCAAAAGTGATGATAAGTAATTAACAATTTACCTAAAAAAAAAAACGCATTTCCGAAAAATAACGTTCCGTTTACCTTTCATGAACTGATAATGATCGAAATGTCTTCCTTAAAAAAAAAAATTAAATGTGTGTAAAATAATTAAAATGAATGCTATGAAATCCTTTTAAATTATCTAGTTACAAAGTACTAGTTACATTTGCGTATTTTATTAGAAATCAAAATCATTTTTAGTTAATATGTTTTATTATGTAACTGTTATTTGTCCCTAAATAAATAAAAACATCATAACGGAACACCGAAATATGGAGCTCTCAAATGTCAATGTCAATCTATCGATGTTTATGTCGGTTGATTGAAGTATTTGCTGTTTGAGTTGATCTGCTATTTTTAATGAATAATTACATCTATAATAACTATTGACAGCGTTGAGCGATGACTCAGAAGTGTCGAGATAGTGACTGTTATTGGTAAACACCGGCCGGCGTAAACTTATTCGAATATCTCAAAAATGTGGTTAAACTATGTTAAAATCTTATTTCTAGTGGAAAGTTAAATAAAAAACGACGGGTTGCACTCCGGGAGTGCCGGCAGAAATGAAAACTTGAATATTAACGTTGTGCATTTTTGTTATTTTGGAATGGTTAGGGAATAATTTTGCACGAATTGCTTTAATTATCAGTATAAAAGTACTATCATTTATGTGGTAGAATACAATATTTATTTAATGCGCTATCGTACACAAACATGACAATTTATATTACATTAAAAAGTTTGCGAAGGCATACATTTTCGCCGCGCCGTTGAAAGAGAGGGGGATACTTCCTCTCCTACGCCGCGCCGGCTGTCTACTCTCCGTCCGTCTTACGAATTTTCGATCAGGTCACGTGTCCTGACGCGAGTTTAAAATTTTTTACCCATTACAAAAAAAGTGCACAACGCCGCTAAAGAAGTTTTCACTTCAAAAACTTGACTAGATGAAAGTGAATTTGGGTTGACGCAAATTGGTATGAATACCCCATACAAAAGTGGGTAATGTCTTTTCAAACTCAATCAAGACTTACGAACTGTAAGTCGTACAATCCAGTTCACCCAGGCACTGTTAGTATAATTTTCATCATCACCACTGCTTTCAAAACGGTGAAGAAAAACAGTGACGAAGTCGACATGCCCTTAACACGTTCGCTGACAGTGAGCACTTACCCTGACACCACATTAAGTAGAACTTTCCATACTAAATGTAGTACTCGTTCACAAGCAAGTAATATGAAACTACCCAAAAAATACTCGTGTGAGAAATATAAAATTGCTCATAATATGACAGTGGATAACTGCTCTTCATAATACTTATATGAAAAATTATCTTGAGACGACGTACTCTTAAAAATAGGTGGCCCGTCCTTCGACGTACTGTCATAACGTACTATTTTAATTTCCCGCCTAACGACGTACTGTCAGCGAACGTATTAAGATCCGAAATCTAAAGACGTGGTATCTACTAACCCACATTGGGCCCGCTAGGCAAGTTACGGTCCATTCCTTCCCATAGAAATGAGGCCTATGTCCCATGGCTAATTAAGTATTTGTTTTACAGCTTCTACTATACAACATGTAACGGAAACCAAAAGGACTGGAGACAACATCTGGTATGGAGTCTCTATGCAAAGTTTCAGCTCAAAATAAGTGACTCACACAATTGACCCCAAATTATTGGTTTCATATGTTTCTTGAATACCAGTAATAACAAACGTGTCACAGCACTATGAGGGTCATCACTTTTCACGTCACTTGCCAATAAAACGATAATTATCTTAGTTCTTCTTAATTTGAAAAATTCGGCCTCTGGTATCAATGTATTGAAATTTCTAATATGCTTCCCACATGTAGACATAGGATTAGAAAACCCTTGCCATATCGTTTGTTATCATCCAAAGAAGCCGTGCACTCGGTATGTATATACCCTTTAAATTACACGTTGTATAACTCTTTTAGGATGTGTTCATCTTGTTCTCTGTCCGTCACAAGAAATTTCCTCCGAAGCTACTGGTTAACAAACAAATGCAGTTCAGTGATCCAAACACGGGTGCATAGCATTCTAATTTTTAAAACATCGTGTGTTTGAAACATCAAATGATACATTAATAATTAACGCTAATTGCGGCGTCAGTAGCATAATGGTTATGTTACGCGATGTCGCGGATTTGAACCCTCACCCAATACACTATTTCCGTGAACTCCTGACACAAGCTTATTTAGCTTAGTAACTAGACTTAGCTAACTAACCCCTCCAGGGTTAACAAGTCTTTTTATTTTGTTTAGTAGGAACCCTCAAAGACATTTCGTGGTTTTAAAATTATCCAATCTTTTGAAAGTCTTTGTCCTTTTCACTTACTTGGCAGGGTTTCTTAAATAAGTAACTATGTTTCCACTGTCGTAACAACTATTCGAGACGCAGGTGGTTTACCGAAAGACTTAATTTGAAAATTCACTTAACATTTCGTTCTACTTAGAAACTTTATGAATTCATGTAATAAAATAAAAAAAAATTGAGCTGCGTACTATTCATTATATTATTTATTTAAGTTTAGTCAACAAGCATACACAAACATACACAAAGGTGACACCTACTGTTGAATGCAAAAGAATTTTGTTTCAGCCTGCGATAGAACGGTAGGACGACAAATGTAGACACAGTGTGTTTTTTTTATTGATAATAAATAGGCTTGCGTTTGACCCATCTCACCTGATGGTAAGTGATGATGTGGTCGAAGATGGAGCACGCTTGCCTAGAAGTAACTTATTCACTCTTGACTTAAAGACTCCTAGGTTATAGCTATCGGGAAACACAGACTCCGGCAGGGAATTCCACTCTTTAGCAGTACGCACAATGAAGGTATTCCCAAAACGTTTCGTGCGTATGGGAGGGATGTCCACCATGTAACGATGGCGCTTCGTCTTGTAGTCCGCTGATGGAACGGGCTTCACGGAATAAGATTGTGTAATTCCATCGCTTACTCCTCGAAACGTAACCGATAGAAAACCGATAGACTTACGACTTTTTTTTTTGCGTGTGGAAATTCTCATGAATGTCCTCCGCCCTGGGGTTGACGGAGGGGTCTGTCAGACTCTTACTGACTAAAACCACACGGTGTTTCTCTTCTAGCTGGGGTGCGGGGACACGTTAGCATTCTGCACAATCACCCCAGCAGTGACGGTCGTTTACCCCATCTCAGATGAGGGGAGGAGTGAGCATCTCCTCACCCTGTCATAATTTTAGAAAGGCGCGCGGAAACACTACGCGACACCTGCTCGGGCCTGTATGATCGGATGCCAGACTTCCCCAAGTCTGACACCCACAAGCCACATTACGGGGGATGGAAGAGGGCTTTGTCGGCCCGCCTCTGTCACCCAGTCCTTCGAGCGCGGCTCGGTACATTTAAGGACGTCTCCCTCTCCCTCTATGAGACATGTTGGGGTCGACTTCCAGTTTAACCTGATGCAGCTGAGTATTAGTATTTTACATGTAGATGTATGTCTATCTGACCTCCATAACCCATTAGTTGGGTAACACGTTACCCCTCTAACAATTTCTAGCTTCTGACTACTTAGTGCCAACTTTCAAACTCTGGGCTACCATTGAGAAATTTCTTATTGAAATAATAGCACTTTTTGCCCGAATTGGGAACCGAGTAGTGCGCCAAATGAAATATGTACTTACAATAATATATTGAACTAGTACTCACGCGGGGCTTCGCTCCCGTGGATTGTATCACGGTAAAAACATAACTATACTTTTTTGCAGTAGCCTATAACCTTCCTCAAGCTTCAAGCTACTTCCATACCAAATTACATCCAAATCCACCCAGTACTTTCGAAGATTAGCGCGTTCAAGCAAACAAACAAACAAACAAACAAACTTATCCGCTTTATAATATTAGTATAGATATACAACGTGTAACGGAAACCCTATATCAATCCACAAGGGCTGAAGACAACATCTGGTACGGAGTCTCTATGCACAGTTTCAGCTCAAAATAAGTGACTCAAAAAATTGGTACCAAATTATCGGTTTCATAGGTTTCTTGAATGCCAATCATAACAGACCTGTTACAGCACTACGAGGGTTAATAACTTTCCACGTGACTTGGCAACAACACGCTAATTCTCTTCGTTCTTCTTAATTTGAAAGATTCGGTCTCTGGTATCAGTGTATTGGAATTTGTAATAAGTTCTACACACGTAGACTTAGGATTACAAAACCCTTGCCATATCGTTTGTTTTCATCCAAAGAAGCCATGCACTTGGTATGTATATACCCTTTAAATTACACGTTGTATAGTGACGTGTACTTAGCTCAAGCCGTAATAGCCGAATGGTTAAGGTATCGGCCTTGTGAACAAGAGTTCGTGGGTTCGAACTCAGTTATTACACTATTGCCGAGAACCCACTCCAGACAAAAGCATATTTAGCTTAGTTGAAGGTGTTAACAAAGGTTAGTACCTACACTTTGAAAAAAAAACTAGTATAATAAACATCTTGATATTCTATTCTATTTCGGGAATCGAACCAACCACCTGATGCTCAGCAATTGCACTTACGACCGCTAGACAAACAAGGCAGTCATGAGACAGAGTACAATTAAAATAAACTATACTCTTCCACAGATAGGCAATTACCATCCTCAGTAATGAGGAAAACGACGTGACGAGGAGAAGAATTTGTTTAAAACACAATGTAGTCAGGCTTTTTCCTCCGTCGACGTAACCAAATTATTAATTAGCGTACTTTAATTCGACCCTGGCAATTTACTACACCTAAAATATAACTCTATCACCGCAGCTTAAGATTTAGTTTACTTTAGACGCCGTATTTTGTTAGTTATTTCACGTAGAAATTAAATTGCAGGTGGGAACAAAACTAATGAGAAGATTTAATATTATTAATTACGATTTTTATGGGTACTGGAATGTAGGTGGACTGTTTCGTGGTAGAGCTAGGTTAAGAATGGCACGTTTTGGGCTACATTTAATATTTGGGTTAGGTTTCATGTTGCCTTAAATATGATTTATTTTTATTTGTATTTTATGCGTGACATTTCTAAATGAGCCTAGCTTAAATCGCGTATTTTATAATTTAATATTGGGCAAAAAAAAAAAGTCACTGTTTTTTGGTTGTTTATAACGTTGTCACACATAGACCGCTCAACCAATTTAGTTGAGATGACTATACCAATAGTGAAGAGATGAGAGCTTAGAGAAGGATTATTCTCTTATCCTGACTGTATACTCCCTTGGGATCTGACCTTACACATTATATTGACGCAAAGATAAACACCTATTTAATCAAATACCTACGTATACCTCTCTTGGTTTGTCCGTCAATTTTTCTTTTAACTTCAGCTTGATTATGACACAGTTCTCAACGAATGTGGCTGTTAACGTACACAAGTAATTAATATGTCCTTTTATTACATTTATTTTATATACATATAATAAAACAGTAAAAACAGTGTGTCTGTACGTTTCATATTTTTACAAAAATAATAATAGAGGGGGTTAAGAGACAGAAACAGAGGATTTTTTTTTATAGTCTAAGTTTGTACACGCTTATCTCCAGATCTACTAACTAGATTTTAATGAAATTTGGCATGTAGATAGTTGACATTCTGGAATAAAACATAGGCTTCGTTTTATCCCGGAATTCCCACGGGATCGGGATTTACGTAGGAAATCCTCCCGAAAGTCCAAACGAAGTTGCGGGCAACACCTAGTAAATAAATAAAAATATAGTAGAAGTTATTCCATATCATTACCATTTAATAAGATTTTATTGATTTAATTTGAACATTATTTATATTATCTATTCTCAGTATTCAGCAAAAATTAATATCTTTTACGCAAACTGGCTAGGCTTTATCTACAAATAAGTACAATACAGTGCGTTGGAGTAAAACGTAACTTTATCTGTTACGTTCTGCTTGCGTGTCACTCAGGCACCATCCGTCCTGTTGGTGCAACCGCAGATTTTCAATTTATCAATTTACGTTACGGGTAGTCAGATGCAAGATAATCTGATATAGTTGGAAAAAGGCTAAGTGGATGAAAATGAATTAAGTACTGAAACTGAAATTCTGAAATGATGGTGAGTGGCGTACACCCAGTTGAGTTTTAGAATAACTTATATAAATAAGTACGCAGTCTCCATTGAGTTTTTTATTGAGTAGTTTTCTTTATCGAAAGCATGTCCATAAAACCTCTACTGACTAGTCCTGAACTAATCGCTCCAGTATGTCAAAATATTCCATTATTTGTACAAACGGCTGAAATAATCGATATCGTCACAGATTTCGCCTTAATTATTTAAAAACAATGGACTGGAACACGCGATGGCAGCTACCTGAGACCTAATTGAATCTGGCCGGGTCATGACGATCGCGTTACTGTTTAGATTGGCTGGAAAAGTTGGTGCCGTTGTTAGGGCCAAATATGGCCTCGTTCGGAATTTTTGTTCAACCTGGTTTTTTTATCAGCTGTCGATTTTTTCCGGTTTCCAGTTAGTTAGTGGTTTTGATCCAATCAAATAAAAAAAATGGTTTACCTACATGGGCACGGGTACTTATAAAACGTTAGAAGATAGACCACGGTTCGAATCGAAACGTCCGTAACAGGAGACTCCTTGACCATTTCTAGCTTCTGGCTATCCGTAACGAGATTTGAAGATGTTTTTGTGATTAAATTTCCAAAACTCCGGGCCACGGTAATCCTCAGTAATGGGGAAAACGACGTGACGAGGAGAAGGATTTGTTTAAAACACAATATATATATAATATATATACTGGTCGAATCAAAGCTCCAGAGCCTTGAACATCGGCGACGAGTTGCTAGTCTATCGGTTTTCTATCGGTTTCGGTTATCGGTTTACATTTCGGGGAGTGTGCGATGGAATTACACAATCTAATTCCGTCAAGCCCGTTCCATCATCGGACTACAAGACAAACGGCGATGCGCCATCGTTACATGGTGGACATCCCACCTATACGCACTAAACGTTTTGGGAATACCTTCATTATGCGTACGGCTAAGGAGTGGAATTCCCTGCCGGAGTCTGTGTTTCCCGATAGCTATAACCTAGGGGTCTTTACGTCAAGAGTGAATAGGTTACTTTTAGATAAGCGTGCTCCATCTTCGACCACATCATCACTTACCAACAGGTGAGATGGTAGTCAAACGCGAACCTATCATCAATAAAAAAAAGTCAGGCTTTTTCCTCCATCGACGTAACCAAATTATTAATTAGCGTACTTTAATTCGACCCTGGCAGTTTACTACACCTAAAATGTAACTCTATCACCGCAGCTTAAGGTTTAGTTTACTTTAGACGCCTTATTTTCTTAGTTATTTCACGTAGAAATGAAATTGCAGGTGGGAACAAAACTAAGTAATGAGAAGATTTCATATTATTAATTAAGATTTTTATGGGTACTGGGGTTTCGTGTTAAAGCTAGGTTAAGAATGGCACGTTTCGGGCTATATTTAATATTTGGGTTAGGTTTCATGTTGCCTTCAATATGGTTTATTTTTATTTGTATTTTATGCGTGACATTTCTACATGAGCTTAGTTAGAATCGCGTGTTTTATAATCCAATATTAGGTTAAAAAAGCAAGTCACTCAGTCGTTTTGGTCGCTTATAATGTTGTCACACATCCAGACCGCTCAACCAATTTAGATGAGATGACTATACCAATAGTGAAGAGATGCAAGCTTACTGAAGGATCTTTCTCTTATCCTGACTGTATACTCCCTTGATCTGACCTTACACATTATATTAAGGTAAAGATAGCGAAATAGTAGTTATTTCATACCATTACCATTTAATAAGCTTTTATTGGCTTATTTTGAACATTATTTACAGTATCCATTATCTGTATTCTGTAACAATTAATATCTTTTACGCAACTGGCTAGTCTTTATCTACAAATAAGTACAATACAGTGCGTTGGAGTGTAACGTAACATTCTGCTTGGGTTAACACATAGGCTTTTGAGTGACTTTGCAAATGTTATTAAAGATGTATGTAAATTATTGTAACACAAAGACATGAGGCAAACATCTTTTTCATCCCATCTATTCGAAAAGGACGACTTGGTTCGCCTTTAAGTGCACCCAACCAAAGGTAGTGTTTTCTATAAGAAACTTTTAGCGGGCAGTAATGAGTTTTTAATCCTCTTTATAAGTGCGCCGCAATTATCTTTGCCGCGCACTTTTTGAATTTGGAACATCTTAGTGTTCAGCGCCAAAGAAATCGAACGCAAATATTGTTTGAATAAAGACTGGCTGGTACGAGGGCCCATAGTCGCGCCGCCGCACATACGTCCTTTTTGGCAATCTACGCGCGCAAAAAGTTTAAATTTCAGTTGATGCGATCTATTTACAGTATTTTTTTCCAAACACCCAGATAGTCAGGCAACTCACAACATGCCGTGTTTTGACATTTCGGGCGCTACTGAACGAAAGAACAAATAAGTCGCGACATGTTTGCGCGCACACAGCGCTACGCTGCGTCGTCGGTCAGTCGGTCCACTTGTTTCGAGGCGACCAAACGGTTCTTTCCAATATGAAGTGATCAACTGGTGCTATGGAACAAACGTGTAAAGGTATGTGCATCAACAGTATTTAACTTTTAATTCGATTTTTGCATTTAAAGTTATATAAAGGAACCATAGAACCACAGAAATCAATTTTATCTATGCATAGAACCAACTAGTAATTTAGTAAAAAAAAGTTATTATTTCATGATTTTTGGACCGCAACTATTTTTGTTGGTAGTTGTTGGTCTTGAAATTATTATGTATGTGTAGTGTAACTAAGTGAAATTCTGGCAAATTACGTTTTGGCTGCAGTAACTTGCAGTACAGTAACTATTTTTATGTGTCTTTTTAGACCTGGCGGAAGGAGTAAAGCGGAGTGAGCTGTTCGACATCTGGCGAAATGAACCTGTTTCTTCTTTAAAATTTGAAGCTGTATTGAAATATTTGACGCTACCTTAATAATGGAAAAAGCGATAATGCCGATAGGTTCGCTATCCGAAGAAGCCCAAGAGGCTCGAAACAAAGATGTAAGATTTTATCGCGAATTTCACTCGCGCAAGTTTTCAAGGAGACAAAATGTGGAAGATATTCTGCACATGCTGCTTATATCATCGGACCCTCTAATAGCGAGTTTACGAAGAGCTAGGTTTAAACGCACTGGCTGCATACCTCAATCAGTTCTGGATTTGCTGGATGTGCCTGAGATAAATGCAGACTAAATAATTGCATTCTATACACCTATTTCGTCATGTAAATAATTGTTAAAATTATACTACTTTCTTGTTCGCTACAATTTGTTTTATTTACCTATAAATGGACACATCTTAAGAAAATTAGAATTTTTAGATGGAAAATACAGAAGACGGAACCCCAACGTGCATGTCTAAACTTTCATTTGGCTTAAATTATATTGCTGATACTATAAAGTTTCTTAAATACAACAATGGAATGCTTTTTGCGCGAAATATCATGTAAAATAATATTGAGTGCATAAACTGATGAAAAGGACGTACCTACGTGCGCCGGCCGCGCGCCGGCTGAATAATAAAAAAAAAGAAAACAAATTAAAAACGCGCAAACTACAGCCCGCGTTTTAGTCATTTTTTACGGATTGTCAGAAATTCATGGTTTTGTTTTGAAAAATGAGTTCTTCAAGTGACAGTGAAAGTATAGAATTAACACCTGTAAAATCCCGGGAGAAATATATGAAAGTCTATGGTAAGTTTATTGAATGGAGAAATGCAAGAGGCGCCATATAAGTTTTTAGTTGTTTTATTATTAGATATTATTTAATTTCAATTTAGTTGTACTCTATGTTTTATTAAATAATAATTTACAATAAAAATATGAGGCGCTTTTTATTTTCTCATAGTGGGTGATGAAAATAAGAGTGTATCTCTCAGGCGCAAAATATATTTGTGGCTCGGGCGACGCGACGTACTTTGAATCCCTCGCTACGTTCAGGATTCTGCTAAAGAATCCCTTGCTACGCTCGGGATTCTACTCTAGAATCCCTCACTTCGCTCTGGATTCAAAAAAACGCCCTCGGTGTAAAAATATTATTTTGCTTCCTTATGATACAATGTACTATTTAGTTTGTGTGAGAAAATCATCGAATGCCTCCCGCATTCGATGATTTTTCCACCTGGGTGGAGCGGTAGGGAGTGTTAGACTTCTACTTACTAACCAAAAATCCCCCCTTGCACCACAGCTACTTAATAGATTGCTTGTTCAAGTCTTGGAAATTATTATTATTATCAATTTATTTCGGATGTAAACAGTATACATATATAAAAAAATATAGTAAATAAATACTTAAGTGTCACTAGCCTTACGGACTTGTGATTGAAAGGTCACGGGTTTGAACCCCACCCATTACATTATACCGTGAACCGACTCCAGACATAAGCACATCTAGCTTAGTTGGAGGGTTTAAAAAAAAATCTATTAACGTGTATTATAACCCGCATTGCTAGTTCTCTTTAAATAAAACAAATTGTTGATATAAACTATCTTAGGTACTTAATAGCCGTCACAATCGCAACACGGACACTCGAATATTATTCCTTCTGTACAACATCCTATTCAATCCTGCATATCCTAGCTACCTGCGCGATCGTTTTTCATTCACTCATCCTACTGATGCCCTTTGTAGATCCCACCTTAAACTCCATCTCAATTTCCCATCCCATAAAACCTGTTTCTATTCCCACTCCTTCTCCTTTCATGCAGTACGACTGTGGAACTCACTTCCCGCTAATATCCGCGAAGCTATCCATTAGTATTTTCAAAAAGCAGGTCAAAGATCATTACCTATCTAACATCCCGTAATTTTATATATTTATTATAGGTATATATTTTTATAGCATGTATTTTAATTCTATGTATGTATATATTTATTAAATATATCATTTTAGTTTAATTTTATAGCTAAGTATGTTTTATATCGTAATTAGTATTTATACACACTGTGTCTATCATCTCCTCTTCAACTCTCCTGTCGCAGGTCTGCTGGAAGAAATTTCTTAGGAAATAAGCAGCACCTTTGTGCTCTTTTGTCGGTATTTAATTTTTTCCTTTATAAGTGTCATGTGTGTACATAAATAAATAAAACACGGATCCATTTGTGGTGGATTGGGCAATCTGCACGAGTAACAAACAGATACCATAATCGCTACCTCTCAAGCGTTGTAGTAAATAAATAAATATCATTTTATTTCCTGTTTTTTAGACCTTGAATGGAATAACTGAAAAAAATCAAATTTTGATTTGATTCGGTTTAGATCTAGGAGCGAGATACTTTCATTTTGAATATACAGATGATTAGAAATTCAGAAGTACGTAGTTTTTGGTTCTTTAAGGGTCATATTTTGTTACAATAAAGGTGACTTTTCGCCGTATTTTGTAGATAATGGTACGGAACCATTTGTGCACGAGTCTGACTCGCACTTGGCCGGTTTTTTAATTTAGACCTTTTATTTATGCAGAGCCATTTGACACTCTTGCAATTAATTACTACTGGTTCGTGAACCAAGTCTTCTTAGAATTTCTCTACATAAATGTGCACATAATTATTATATCGATATCTTAGGGTAGAAAGGTCGTATAAACCATTTTTACCCAAAATGAGTTATGCATATCAATCTATAGAGCGGAAAATTCTAAACAAGACTACATTCATAACTCATTTTGGGTAAAAATGGCTTATAACCCAAGGTATCGATATGAAGAAACTTCGGGATCTCCATTTAAACGTACCTACAATAAACATTGAAACAGGTTACAATTATAAATCCAAACATCTCGTAATTAGCGCTAAGTCAACAAATGAATATACCTGTTTAATTAAAGATAAACATTTCTTGTAGAGAAGGAGTTAATTAACTAACATTGTTAAGCAATAGATCTTGATAATTGTTTTATCGGTGTTGGCACAATAGATGCAGTTTGTGTAGTGACACTATTGTTTATGTAGCTTTGTTACAGTCGGATCCAATAGGGTAGTTTCCTGTGTTACAAAATAATTATTTTATTTGGTCCCTTAGGTAGATTTTCAAAAAAATATTGGTCACGTATTTTTTGCAAGTCCAGAAAAATTCACAAAGATGGATAGCTTCAAAGTACAGGAGTGGGGACTGCTGACGTCACACATCGCTAAGAATTAGGCAGTGCGCGCACTGCCTTGCGGTGGCCGCAATTCCGGTAGTTCTACCGCACGGTGGGCTGAAAAACGGCTTTCATAGACTTAGGCATTTTATTTTGCAAGTGCCAGTTTTTGTGCCGGATATCACTTCTATTTGTTATAACAATATACAAAAATGACACCAGAATTGATTCTGCACAAAAACGAAGGAATTATAATTTTTTTACGAAAATTTTGTATGGAGCTAGTATGAAAAATCGAAATATCTCTGAAACGGCAGCGATAACCGTAATATCCTTATAGGAGGTTTTAGTACTAATTATTTATGATTTTTTGACATACGTTACATAATGGTTGTAGATGCCTTTTTTTTTTTAAATCGTCAAAATATTTTTATTTATTTTTACATATTAAACGTTCCTTTTAGTGTTTAAGTTGAAGAATTCAGAGCTTTAACAACTCTTAACATAAAATAGCATCACCCCTATAGACCTGAAGGACTAGACAGAGGTGTGTAGTATCTTGTTGATCTTGTAAGATTTCCAACAATACCAAATAGTTGAATATCAGTGTCAAAGTGCCCATGCTGTCGCTTCTTTTAGAAAGATAGGGGAATGAAATTGTTAATTGATCATACCCTAAAAGTATGATTACAACATAACCGGACACATAATAATATCGACACAAAAGGAATTTTAAAACCTTGCATACGTTCAAAATACAAAATAACATATTGTGTAGTCATCTAATGAGTCTGATGACAAGTAATTAAGTAATTAGAATGATGGTTGTAGTCTTCTGATTCTAATGAGCCTATTAAGTGATTAAATGATTTGAAATATCTCGCAACAATACCAACTAAGAACTGCATTCACCTTTTTATAATTAGTGAGCTAATGTGATTTGCTAATGTTGATTAGTTCTACTATGAGTTCTACGAAATGTTTTTGACGATTATAAATTTTTATTATCATATCTTTTATAACTTTAATGAGGGTAGTTAACTAATTATTGACTTTATACAATAAAAGGGCTATAATTTTGTTCCATAATTTAGATTGTTCACAACCGTGTAACTGCTAACACTAAAACTATTTGCTTTGCGACTACAAAATCTTAGAATGGAAAGTTTAATCACCAACTTAGATTTGTTTGTTCTTCTAAAAAGTGAGTGTCCTTCATTTAATCATGAAGTATTGTTTAGTGCAATTGTGTCCCGCATAGGCCATTGCCTTTCTGCCGAAGATCAAGTAACTCTCAAAGAATTTTGCCGGAGATTCACGCGAGCTGCTTTAAACAGGTGGCAGAAATCTAAACGATTCTTTGATAAGTTTAGAAATACGTACGGAGAGTGGTTGCAAGCAAATATTGATTGGCCGAGTTGCGTGCAAACTTTAATAAATCAAGAACCAACTGTTGATGAGATACCAAGAGCACGCTCAGTCTCTCCAGAACCTTCGACATCATCGACTGTTGGAACAATGACAAAAAGGTCCCGAAAACCATTCAAAGATCTGGGAAGCAAACAGAAAAAGAGAAGATCTAGTGAGCACATAGGCGAGGATTCCTGTGAATTGGCATATGCAGCTGCAGCACGTTTAAAAGAAGAAGGTTATGAAGATATCGCATCTGTAATCAATTATATGATCAAAAATCCAGAAGCTGCCGTTAAAATCAAGGAAAGCATTAAGAAAACAGTAATATTTACACCAGAGAAAGCACTTGGATTGCTTCTTTCACTTAAGCTTTCAAAGTGGCAATATATTACGTTGCGAGAGACTGCCATTCGGGAAGGTGCTAAGGATATTTACCCATCCTACTATAAACTGCAACAAACTAAGCTTGCATGCTACCCTCCTAATCAATCAGTATCAGTTACGGATTCATCAGCTAGAATTACACTTCAAGCTTTACTTGACATCACGGTGAAGCGGATTCTTCAAAGTCTTTCTGATAATGTGGAAAATAAGCAGTTAAAGCTGATATCGAAGTGGGGATTTGATGGTGCTTCCAATCAAAGCCGATACAAGCAGAAAATGGAC
Source organism: Tholera decimalis (assembly GCA_943138885.2). NCBI lineage: Eukaryota > Metazoa > Arthropoda > Insecta > Lepidoptera > Noctuidae > Tholera > Tholera decimalis. The sequence continues at coordinate 11,928,273 of OW964570.2, forward strand.
GGCGAGCATGATGATTCAAGCATTTTCATGACCTCCTTGGTGCCACTGAAACTGACAGATGGAGATAATACTATATGGACAAACCCGAAACCATGCTCAACTTTTTATTGTCGTCCGGTTCAGTTCACTTTTGTAAAAGAAAGCCATGCAGTTGTCATTGATAACAAAAGAAAAATTGATGAGGAAATTGAGGCCCTTAACCCCACAGAGTGCATTAATAGTAACAGGGTGACTCATAAACTAATGATGACAATGATCGACGCAAAAGTCTGCACGTACCTTTCTGAAGCTAGATTAAATGCATCATGCTACCTGTGCTTAGCAAAACCAACAGAAATGAACCACTTAGATGCTGTAACATCAAAAACTGTGTGTTCTGACATATATGAATTTGGCCTATCATCCCTACATGCCCGTATAAATTGCATGGAATGTCTGTTACACATTGCGTACAGACTTGACTTCAAACAGTGGGCAGCAAGAAGTAATGAGCATAAAGATATGTTACAAAACAGAAAAAAAAACATTCAAAATAAATTTAACCCTTAACTGCTCGCATGGGGTCATAGCACTTTCACGCGTCGAAAAAATGCACTTGCAATGGTCGGAACCCCCCCACGCGCCCGCTAGCCTCTTAATATGCGCTAAAGAACATATTCTAGTACCGTTTAGACCACTGCAGGTGTAGGTCGCGCCGCTGCTCTCTTGAGTCGTGACCCCGTGCGAGTATTTACGTAACTTTTTTTAGAAAGGTAAGCTTTTTATATTCTATTATTTTTATTTGATTTATTTAGATATTGATATAATTTTGAATGAAATATGATAGTGAATGATATTTTCTATCGTTTTACTAGTTTAGATTTTTTTATTGTTTTTTTTTTCTACAAAAATGTTATTTACATAGGTTTTTTTACTCCTCAGTTGTCAAAGATGGATGAAAGAGACGAGCGTATTGCACAGTGACTACTAGAGGTACCTGATGAAGAACAGGATGTTGGGGGCGACTTTTAGAAATACATGGTTTGGAAACCCTACCTGCTCCGTCTACCACTAAACGTGGGCGGTGCTATAATTGCCCGAGAAGGAGTCACCGAAAAGTGTCCACAAAATGCAGTAAATGCAAAAAGTTTTTATGTAATGAGCACTTCATTGTCTACTGCCTAACCTGCAATAACGACGATTCCCTTAGTTCCTAAGAATTCATGAAATTTTAATACATGATCTCATATTGTGCCAAAAATGTTCCCTATTGTAGAAGTTTATATTTTAGTTATTTTGATGTCTTAGAAAATTTTATTTTTGGTTGTGGTTTTTATGTCTTATAGTTTAAATAAAGTACTTTCATAATTAGTATTGGCGTGTTTCATTAAAAATAAGAAATCATTAAATTTCATCCATAGAAATTGGGGTCACCACGGACCCCGTGCGAGCAGTCAAGTGATTTTCCTCGTGCGAGTAGTTAAGGGTTAAAGAGGAGCTCAATCTGTTAATTGATATAGTAAAACAAGGCTCGGGAACTACCAATGACGGGAATACCGCAAGGAAGTTTTTCGAGTTTCCCAATAAAACTGCAGCTATTACTGGGTTGGATCAAAACCTGATAAAAAGATTTGCTGTTATTTTGCAAGCAATAACATCTGGTGAGAAGATCGATGTCATCAAATTTAAAGATTTTGCTCGCAAAACAGCAGAAAAGTACGTGGAATTATACGACTGGTACTACATGTCATCAACCGTACATAAACTATTAATACACGGAGCTGACATAATCGAAAAAAATGATATTGTCCCGATTGGGACTCTCTCGGAAGAAGCCTCAGAGTCTCGAAACAAAGATTTTAGGAGCTTCCGGGAACATCATTCGCGGAAAAGAAGCAGGCAAGATTCTAATCAAGATATCCTAAATATGCTTGTTGTTTCTTCGGATCCTTTTCTAAGTGCACAAAGGCCGAAGTTAGATGCCAAAAGGAAGACAACCTTTTTTGCTGAAACTCTCGACCTAATACAGTTTCCGGAAACTGAGTTCGAGTTTGTAGGTATATCCGATCTGGATTCTGACTCGGAATTGGAGTCCGACAACGAAAGTTGTAAAGAAAATTTGTAAAATTTAATTATTTTTCTTTATGTTCTTTTGTTATTTATGTTAGTTTATTGTACCAATATGTTTAGTTAATAATTTCATAAATTATAGTTTCAAATATGTATTTTGTATAATTGAATTTATTAGATATTATTTTTGTTACTTCTGTTTTATTTAAATTACCTATCAATAAAAAGTTTATATACAGTCTTTTTTTTTTCACATATTCTTAATATTTGGGGAAAAAGCATGCTTCCTAACGATGTTCTTAACTTTGACACAGTTCATGGATCGTTTTGAACAGTTTCATATGTTAAAATAAATAATGTTAGTACTATAATCCCCTATAAGGATATTATTATTATTATGTGTCCGGTTATGTTGTAATCATACTTTTAGGGTATGATCAATTAACAATTTCATTCCCCTATCTTTCAAAAAGAAGCGACGGCATGGGCACTTTGACACTGATATTCAACTATTTGGTATTGTTGGAAATCTTACAAGATCAACAAGACACTACACACCTCTGTCTAGTCCTTCAGGTCTATAGGGGTGATGCTATTTTATGATAAGAGTTGTTAAAGCTCTGAATTCTTCAACTTAAACACTAAAAGGAACGTTTAAATATGTAAAAATAAATAAAAATATTTTGACGATTTTTAAAAAAAAAAGGCATCTACAACCATTATGTAACGTATGTCAAAAAATCATAAATAATTAGTACTATAACCCCCTATAAGGATATTACGGTTATCGCTGCCGTTTTAGAGATATTTCGATTTTTCATACTAGCTCCATACAAAATTTTCGTAAAAAAATTATAATTCCTTCGTTTCTGTGCAGAATCAATTCTGGTGTCATTTTTGTATATTGTTATAACTAATAGAAGTGATATCCGGCAAAAAAACTCGCACTTGCAAAATAAAATGCCTAAGTCTATGAAAGCCGATTTTCAGCCCACCGTGTACCGCACCGGTAGACTGACCGCAGTGCGCGCACTTCTATGACACTCCATACTTCACAAATTTTGCGGTGCGGTAGAACTACCGGAGTTGCGGCCACCACAAGGCAGTGCGCGCACGGCCATATACCGAGGTGTGAGGTCACGCGAAATTTCAACTCACTGTATCGTCTTAATTTTTCAATTATGTGAAAATATAAGAAATACGTGTCCAATGTTTTTTTGTTAAACTACGTTGCGGACTAAATAAAATATTTTAGGAAACTATCCTATTGTCTGGTTGGGGTCGTCTTTCAGTCTAACCAGATGCAGTGAGTATTAGTGTTTTACATGCAGCGACTGCCTATCTGACCTCTACAACCCAGTAGCTGTGTAACACGATACCCTTAGCTAGACCAGTGTCTGTCAAAGATGTCCAAATGACAGCCAAGACCAACGGCTTAAGACCAGGCAGTCCAAAATAATTTTCACGCAAGCTCCGCCCACATGCACCCCGGTGAGGCCGTTGTTATACTAAACGTTAATTAGTAGTTAGCAGTAATAAAGTTGAATATCGCGTGCGGTCTTTCACCATGTTCGGTTTCGAAACTGCCGTTGTGTGCTAAACGCTAACGCAGCAGTAATAAAGTTGAATATCGCGTGCGCTCTTTTACCATATTCGGGTTCGAAACTAAATGTCGTAAGTCTCAATTCTTATTTCGTTTATAACTAAAGTAATAATTGATCTAGAGAAAAATGTCCTATATTTGGATAATAAACTATATTTTCTTACTGTCGATAATAATTTTAGACATAAAAGTCGAGTAATCTTGATTCAATTTTGAATAATCTTTAAAAAAGACATGCATTCGATTAAAAAATGAATCGAGCAAAAATGTTCCAATTACGAAACTAGTCTAGACATGTAAAGAAAAAGATCCAATCAACCATATACTAAAGTTCCATTTTGATTGTATGCGTGATTGTTTCAGAATGTGAATGCAAAGTTACATATAATTTAGGGAGCCTCCTCTTAACGTGCTTTCCGAGGCACACGGGTATCACAACACCAACTTTCAAACTCCGGGCTACTACTGAGAAATTCCTTACAGAAAAACCCAATAGCCCTTAATACAAAATTACAAACATAAAAAAAGGATAAAAATAATCGTTGAGCATGTCCACACCGAAAGGGACACCAACTCAGCATTTGCTGGGCGGAAGACACCCAGCGCTGGTTTTCAGTTGGCACCCAGCAGCGACACACGGACGAAGGCAAGTAAATCAAATAAATGTTAAAGAGTGTGTAGTGTTTTAAATACATTAATAAAATAATATTGAACAATGCAACATCGTGTGCGCAAAAACAAAACATATTTGATCGTACAAAAGGCGCGTTAATTGCCTTGTCGATACAAGCTGGCCTCTAAGTTATCATTATTATGATATGAGTTATTATATAGTTTTTGACTGAGCCGGGAATCAAACCCGAGACCTTGTGCTCAGCAGCCGCATTTGCTCCCACTCGGTACACGAGGCAGTTGTCTTAGGCATATTATAATAATAATTCAGCCTATTCCGTTCCAACTGCCAGGATACATGCCTGCACGTCATCTCATACTTTATCTGTCAAATCTTTAGTTCAACTTGCTGACACGCTCGCAAGGGTAGCGCTAGCTTAAATTCGAATCATCAACCGAGTTTTTAGCATGCCAATCAATAAACTCACAGCGGATTCTGATTCGAAGTTTAAAATGAGGTCTTACAGAATCACAGCACTGCTTTCTATGAGAGAGAATGGACCGTACTTAATCCACCCGCGGGCCCAGTGGGTCATGGTGGATATCACGTCTTCAGCTTTTTTTATCGTAGGACATGCATTTTCTCACAATATTTTTTGTTCATCGATTTTTTTGTATTCTATACTGTACTAGTTGTGCCCCGCGGATTTACCCACGTTAATTTGAGGAAAAAAACCAAAATTCATTAAAGTCTGTTAAGCGTTTTAGATTTCTCATACAAACTTTTAACCCTCTAATTCAACCTTTTAGGGGCCAAAAAAGTAGCCTGTGTTTGACCCCCGGCTCAAACTATTTTTATTCCAAATTTCATCCAAATCAGTGCTGTGGTTTAGGAACAACTGAAGGAACAGGGTGGGTTTTTAGTCAGTATAATTCTGACACTCCCTTCCACTCCACCCAAAGCGGGAGGAGTCATTTGGCGATTTACACATCAGAAAAAAAAGAAAAGACCCCCAACATAGTCAGGAATAGATTGAATGAGGAACTTGAAAATTCTATTAGTATTTTCGAAAATGACATAACGGCAGGTATTAAGACAGAAAACTGAACCAAACGAAGAGTGTTTTAGTAATTTGCTTCATCAATCACAAAAATTACACCAAGACTAAATTTTATTCGGGCACGCCGTAATTGCGGCGGTAAGACCCCTCTTTGAGGAGTGGCTAGATCGGCGTCACGGCGTCCTGACCTACCGCATGACGCAGGTCCTCACCGGACACGGAAGTTTCGGGAGGTACCTGTGTCTGATGGGAAAGGAGGAAACGTCTGGGTGTCACCACTGCGAGGATCGCCCTGAGGACACCGTAGAGCACACGGTGCAAGACTGCCCCGCCTGGGCAGAGCACCGACGTGTCCTCACGGCGGCGATAGGCGGAGACCTCTCGCGCCCGGCATTGGTCGAGGCCATGCTGCGGGGCGAGAGGGAGTGGGAAGCGGTCGCCTCCTTCTGCGAAGCAGTCATGCTTCCGAAGGAGGAGGCGGGCCGCGAGAGGGAGAGGATGGCGTCCTCCCTCCAGCCCAGCCGCAGTGGTAGACGCCCACGGCGTCGGACGTCGGCCGACGATCTCCGGCCACCGTAGGCGCGGGCATGCGGACAGCGAGTAAAGGGCAACTCGCTGTCCGACCATGGACCATGCCCGGGTCGACGGCGCGTCGTGTTCCACGCGCGCCTCAAAGAGCGTCAGCAACATGACGAGGCCCCCTCTGCAGAGGGCCGAAGCCTGCCGGGGTCGTGGGACTCATCCCGTTACCGTGGCCCCGGTATGTAAAGGGTTATTGAAGGAACACCGTGGATTTTAGTCAGTAAAAGTCTGACAGTCCCTCCCACCCTGCCCGGAGTGGGAGGACTTATTTGATAATTTTACCACGTTAAAAAAGAAAAAAAAAAAGACTAAATTTTATTGGTTAACCCAACGAATTAGGAATGATACCTAATTCGTTGGGTTAACCTATAATTTATGCAAAATAGTGTTTTTAATTATGTAATTTTTATGAAACAGCTTTGGATAGCGAATACGAAGGTCTTGTTTCTGTCAGACCGAAGAATATGGTCAAGTTTTGTCATAATAGCTATAACCTGGGAGTTTTTAAGTCAAGAGTAAAAGAGTAACTAGGCAAGCGTGCTTGTGCTTATCTTCGACCACATCATCGCTAAACATCAGGTGAGATTGCGGTTAAACGCAAGCCTATCAACAATAAAATATAATATGTATTTATTTATTTTATTATTTATGTACACACAGTAAAATACATTAAGATAAACATAATTATAATATCTGAGTACAAAGGTACTGCTTATTTCTTAAGAAATTTCTTCCAGAATACCTGCGAAAGGAGAAGTGAAAAAGAAATGTAGACAATAGTGTGTGAGAACAAGAAGAGAAATAAATATGAATATGTGAAGTCTAAAAACTAAAACTAAAATATTAAATATACTTACACATACTTACAATGCAATAAAAATAACATATACTTAAATAAATACATAACGTTATAATATATAAATATATACATAAATAATTAACACAGTTAAGAGGAAAGGTAATGCTCTTATAATCGACATTTGAATAGAGATATAGTTTTTAAATCACGAATGCTAGGCGGAAGTGAGTTCCACAATCTTACAGCATGGACAGAGAAGGAATAAGAGTAGTAGCTAGTTTTATGAGGATGAGATTTAAGGAGGGATCTAAGGTGTGATCTACACGGTACGTCGCTTGTTTTTATGTCATGTATTGTTTTTAATTTATCATACATTTTATTAACGTTTTAATTCAATGTAAACTACAAAGTAAAATAAACATCAACAAAATTAGTCCTCGACGCTTTCGGCTATCTAAAAGACAGGCGGCATTGCCACGATGTATGCCAAAGTAATAGCGTTACACGAAGTATCCACTAGTCTTTTTAAAATTTCTTTGAATATGCTGTGAGTACAAAGATATTTATTTGCATTTATTATATTTATTTGGTTATTTATCTAAGTCCTAACATATTACCAAAACTCGTCGCGTTTATATCATGAAAGAAAAACCTTTACGATAGACGAAAAAATCGTGATCCCATAAAGTTTCCGATTAATTTTTAAGAAAGTCCAGCCGAATACTACCTTTGTCCTGTCATACTTCAAAAAACAAATTGCCACGAGATAGTGGTTAACTTAATTATCACAACCAACTTGGTCTCCGTTTTAAACTTGGTATACTGGTGCCAAGATAAGTGCACCCAATTCCGACCACTAAGTACCAGGGAACTACGGATTGGTGAGCTATTAACTTGCACTTTGGTGGATTAACATTTTTGTGGTTGTGGCGGATGTTTAATTAGCATTTTGAACGGTTATGAGGTCCTGGTGCGTTTTAGTCAAATAAATTGTAAATTATAGTGTAAGTATTTCAAATGTAATTTTGACCAAAATTTTACAATCTCTTCCTTTCGCCACCAATCTACCAGACGTACTGCAGGATATTGTGCGCACAGCCAAGGTGTGGAACCCTCTGCCGGCTTTTATCTGTGTTCTCCTTATCATGTAGTAGAAGTAGACAGATGCCTGTTCACTCTTGATTTAAAGGTTGACTGACGGGTTATATGTATAACCTGGGCTTGCTCATGCCATCGTGTATTGGTAGTGCTCACCATCAGGCATTTTTGACGTCAAGAGTTAGATTTTAAGTTCAACAAAGCTAAAAAAATACAAACATTTATATATTATAATTATTATAAAAGAAAGGTGGAACTAGACTACTGTACTCAGAGATAATGCAAAAAAGAGTTATGGCGTGTAAGTCAGGCTCAGGGGTGAAGGGAAAGCGAGGATGTTTGTTGTTGTGTATGGTTTTGACCTGTGCAAAAAGATTCATCGTAATAGGTTCACTCTATATTACATAATTATGACGTAAAAAAATTCTATCTCAATAAATGTATAAAAAATAAGCATTGGTTCCAATATGTCTCAAGTAAAGTAAAGGACACTTAATAACACAAGAGTAGTAAAATCGTTCAACAACAAAATAATGTCCATAAAATGAATGGCTTGAGTGAACATTCTTAGTTCCCGGTCCAGTTTAGATTATCACAGTCATTTGAGTTTCCGAACGACTGTTTAATAGCTAAAGTGGAGGAGCATTGTTGATTGTTTTGACAACGTGATTTACAATGACCGGGTGATAGATGGTAAACTATTTTGAGCTGCTTGTTTACTTCTACGTTTGGCTGGGCTCCGTGTAACCGGGAAAGATTATTGTTATGCAATATAGGAGTGATTGCAAAAAGCTTATCCCACGAATCTATACTAATATTATACAGCAGAAAAGTTTGTCTATTTGTTCATTTAAACGCGCTGATCTTCGAAAGACCTTGGCCATACCATGACGTGTTAAAGCGAGAGTCGTTTGAGCGAAAAAGAGAGATGGAGCTATATAGCGTGCATAGTTTCATCCCTCTTTCTCGCTCGAACGACTCTCGCTTTAACACGTCATGGTATGGCCCCTGGGTATGTTTTTTTTAAGGATGATGGGAAATCATCCTATAACTGCCTCCCGATCCGGGCAAAGAGGGAAGTTGTGTCAGACTTTTACTGACTAAAACCCATCCGTGTTCCATCATATGCCCTTCGTGTCCCGAGGCCGCGGTAACTCTTTCGAACAATTCCGCAAACCCGGCAGGCAACGGCCCGCTTATGAGCCCCGACAATTTTTGCTGACACTCTTAGGTTTGGATGGAAGAAATTTGGTACGCATGTAGCTTGAAGTTTGATGAAGGTAATAAATAGGCTACTTTTATTCCACTGAAAAATAAAGAGGTTATGTTTTTATCGTGTTAAAGTCCACAGGAGCGAAGCCCCGCTCGACTACTAGTCGTAGATATAATATTAAAAGCATGTTGTTTTGTCAAATGTCAATTGAGAGCTTGTATTAAAATAAAAAACATTTCCAAAGCCTCTATCTCAATGTACCATTTACGTAGATAGGAATAAATGTTGTTTCTACTCTATGATATGATTCACAGATGTATTTTGAATAGAGCGTGTCATTTATATTTTTTTATTATATTAATGGTGTAGTTCTGTTTTCACTATAATAAAAGATAAAGATTTATAAGGGTATGGCAAAATTACCTATTATAAACTCGCGCCTCAAAGAGCAGTCCGCAGCATTGATGAGGCACGATAGGGCCATTGCTTTCTGGGGTTACGGGAATATTCTAACCGAGCCGAGCCGAGATACTGCTGCCCTAGATTGCAAGGGCAACCGAAGGAACAGAATCGATTTTTAGTCAGTAGAAGTCTGACACTCCCTTTCGCTCCACACAGAGTGAAAGGAGTCATTTTATTATTTTCCCACCGGAAAAAGAAACATATAAACCACTACATAATTAATAAAGAAGGATATTTTGATGCATAATAGAAAAAAGCCATGTTAAGTGATCGGTTCATAACTCGCAAAATTACCATAATTTTTTTTTCAATATTTTTTTTTTTAAATTGAGATTTGAAGATGTTTTCGAGTAAAAAGCGCGAAAATAAAAACTTTTTTGCAAAAAAATAAAACCGACTTCCATATCAAAACAATACAAAGCCAAAAATAATTTTAATTTCGGTAGTCGGTGTTATTGGTTTTGTATTTTCTTTTTTTTCACACCGCCTTCCGAAATTAAAATTATTTTTGGCTTTGTAGTGTTTTGATATGGAAGTCGGTTTTATTTTTTTGCAAAAAAGTTTTTATTTTCGCGCTTTTTAGTGGGTCAATTTGTAATTAATCTAGTTATAAAAGCCAAAATGTCAACTACAAAAAACTAAAAACGCGCGAACAAAAAACACAATATAGAGTAACCGAAAAGATCGTCAATGTAAATATTTTTTTTAGACTTTTGTTGATTTTTCAGAAACGGCTTGTTCGATGTCGATAAAATTTTCATGGGACCATTTGGGAAGTATACCCTTTACAACAAAAAAAGAATTTTTCAAATCGGTTGGCGAGCGACGGAGCTATGCCCGAACAAATATAAAAAAAAAAAAAAAAAAAAAAAACAAACAAACATCCGAATTGAGAACCTCCTCCTTTTTCAGAAGTCGGTTAAAAATAATATCAGATTTACAAATTACTTTGAGATAACGTAACGTAATAAATATAACGTACATAAAAACGTCACATCATCGCAACGTCATCAAATCCGATCACTTAGTACCAGGCAAACAAAGGCTGTTAGGATCTATCTGTTTCTTAAAGACACATTCGCGGGGACCTCGCGTCGATAAATCACGCTGAGCCAACAACGTTCAGTCATTACAAAAACGATCAAGGTTATAGAGGAGAAATGTCTGGATTTTTATTAAAAAATATTGTATAGACTCGCATCGTGTCGCCAAGATAAGAATATATCGCTTAGTATTATTAGCTTGTGAAATGGCAAAATATGCGTTATAAACTTTTGCTCACGTCATGATCAGATATTTTATATATGTTTTTCGCAGCTGAAAGAGACCATAGACACGAGTTTTTTTTTTAGAATATTAATGACAGACAGGCAGATGGATAGCGTATTCCTAAGGGTTCTGTTTCCTTTATAGGTACTGAACCAGAAAATAGAATGATAATAGTAAAAGTTGCTGATTCAGACTTGTCGATTCAATGTTTCTGTATCAAGGCATCATAATAGAGGTGCAGTTCCCATACTTTATAGAACGCGTAGCATATAACATTACATTCTTAGGCAGTTGTCCACCGCCATCCAGTAGAGAAACGATTAACTGTTGGCTTATTTCTCGCTCAAGAAACGTACAATAGATATAGGTACTTTCTGTGTAAACAAAAGAGATGCATATATTACTAGCTGATCTCTGACTGTTCATACTACCGGCGAGTACTCGCTCCACCAGTTGGTCGCTGAGCGACAAGAGCTATCAAAGATGATACTCGCTCAGCGATGCTCGCTTGGCGGTCAGAACTCACGCCCAGAGACCAGCTAGTTGGTCGTTTCTCTGTAGTGCAGCTGTGAAAGTACACGTATTGTGCATGGCCGCGAGCGAGTGGCGCGAGTAAACAGCCGTCGCACTCGCACACTCGCTAATAGCCCAACGACAGAGCTATCGGAACTACACGCTCACTACTCGCTGCTCGTCACTCGTTTCAAGTTTCCAGCTCTACTCGCTACTCATTCATCGTCGGCGGTTGGACAACTGCCTCAATCTGTTAAAAACACCTTCTAATTTCCCCATTTTTGACATTATCGACTAGATAATATGATTTGAATTTGAACGTTTCTTTGTTGTTGTCCTTCAGTTATGAGCTCAACATAAATTGCCAGTAATATCTTAGTACAATCAAAAAGTCGTTACCTATTGATAACGAAATAAGCGTCTTCGTTAAGACAGTCTATCGGTTTTCCATCCATTACATTTCAGGGAGTGTTCGATGGAATTACACAATCTAATTCCGCCAAGCCTTTCCATCATCAGTGATGCGCCATCGCTACATGGTGGACATCCCACCCATACGCACTAAACGTTTTGGGAATATTTTCATTGTGCGTACGGCTACGAAGTGCATTCACCAACCCACACTGGGTTCGCGTGGTTGCTCCATTCCCTCTCACAAATCCATACTAATATTATAAATGCGAAAGTAGGTAACTCTGTCTGTCTGTATGTTACCTTTTCACGCCTAAACCGATTTAGATGAAATTTAGCATGGGAATAGTTTAGGACCCTGGGAAGGACATAGGATAGCTTTTATCCCGGAATTAAATAAGGGATCGAGAATTACGCGGGAAAAACTCCCACGCGAACGAAGTCGCGGCCAAAAGGTGGTAGTTGTATAATTATAATAATCACAAATAGTGCCAATTTTGGTAGCTTAAGAGCGCGTCTAAAGCCAGCAAAATTTTAGAATTCACCCGCACTGTCCTACCCGCTTGTAGCGCACGATTGTAGCGCACGATTGTAGCGTGATGAAAAGTATACTGTAACCAGCTCAGGAGTATGAAAAATATTTGTACCAAGTTTCGTTAAAATCCGTCGAGTAGTTTTTGTTTCTATAACGGTTATACAGACAGACAGACAGACAGACAGACAAAAATTTTACTGATTGCATTTTTGGCATCAGTATCGATCCCTGATCACCCCCTGATAGTTATTTTGTAAATATATTTCATGTACAGAATTGACCTCTCTACAGATTTATTATAAGTATAGATAATTGCCTATTTAATGCAAATTCTAAAATGGTATAATAATAACCAGTATCTTGATAAAGTACAAAGTTATTGCTGTTCGAATCTTAAAGGAGAATTTTTATACAAATTTGATTTCAAAATTAAATTACTTTAACACTGCTGTAACTAATTTTAGACTCAAAGAGAATGAGAATTTCCTTAAAATTTGATCACTATGGGTTTGTTGACACCATAAAAGACATTAGTAATTAAACAAATTTATTGAAAAAGAAAATATACAAGATGTTCGAAGTGGGCTCCTTCAGCTGCTATACACGCTCTACACCTTCTTATGAAGGACCGTCTCAATCGGCGCGCAAATCCTGCCGACGATATTTCGTCAGCAGCCGAACGTATGCGTTGTCGCAGCTGTTCAACTGAAGTGATTTCTTCTTTATAAACTACCTCCTTTAAACAGCCCCAGTAAAAAGTCCAATGGGTTTAAATCTGGCGAGCGAGGTGGCCACATTCTGAAAATAAAATATTATTTCAAAACAAATTCCTTGTTATACAATCACGTCCACAATAAATTGATCTACAAAAATAGGGTTTAAATACCTAATGGGCATACTTAAATAGGTTCGTAATCGATATAAATATATTTCATCGAACAAACACGGATACCAACTAAAAGCTTGTGTTTATTTTGCATATACTATTCTGCCCGCGTTACCTACGACTACGAGTGACCATAGAAATATTAAATAAGAAGTGGTATAGGTAGATATTTTTTTTTTATATAGAATACTCGCAAGATCATTATTGTTGTCCATCCGTGTATTTAGATTTTTGGAAGATCTCATAACTACATTATGGGAAAATGATCATAAAATTGTATCGTGAAGAATAAGATAACAAAATAGCAAAAGTAAATAGCTACCTATTATGAATGTAATTTATTACCTATTATCCTAATAATCTAATAAAGTACCTACCACGAATTTTTGATATCGTCGTGTCTGGGTGTTGTTTATCTATATATGTATGTATTTAAAAATGTATTTGTCTACGTATATCAGCTGTCTGACACCCATAGTACAGGGTCGTCCTAGTTTGGGGTCAGATAGCCGTGTGTGAAATGTCCCCACATATTATTATGTCTAGTTACCTACTCGGCCCACGAAAGTGCGTAGGTAAACGAATTTAGATCTTGTGTCTCTCAAAATAAAATCTAAAATCACCTGCATAAACTTTCTCGAAAGTATAAAATGTATTTTTATTTTTTCAGTATATAATAACAAACAAGTAACTCACAAACTTACCTTCGACAATTAGCCATCCTGTCAATTTGTAACTTTTTTAGTTCTCTTTTCAATGTTTTTTTTTTGTTTCCCATTTCACTATTTAGTTCGAACAACAACAACAATTGCGATTGAAATGATTATAACTCGGCGCAGCTAAAACACTTGAGCGTAGTCCTCTCGTCTCAACAGAGCGGTAGCGACTGATGTGTGAAATAGAAATATGCTTGAAGCTCCCGCAACGAGCGACGGAAGATGACTTCTTGCGCGGAATAAAAACGTATTATGCGCCAAAAGTGTTTTATCGTAATAAATCCAAAACTAAAAGGAATTACATAAAATGCCTAAGCAAAGCCTTTACTCTTGTTTAAATATAATTATTTATCAAATTTTTGTCGCAATTAGCATTACCATATCGAGTACAAAACGGAAAAACATGAGAATTAGAGGTTATTTCGTGATTTTTTTCTACCAAGGAAATGTTATTATTTTATGTTTTTGATCAGAGAGAGCCCTTGAAAATATGATGTAGTTATTCATATATTTTTATTTTAAGATTTGGTCTGGAATTTTTCATGTAAAATCAAATAGAAAATTGGTAATTTTGCTTTATACGCGCTCTTAACGCACAACCGTCATATTATAAGGCTGCAAAAATTAAAGTTCCATAGTCAAAAAGTGGAATATAATCCTAAACAGTGCACTATAGCAGGACTTTTAATTCGATGCAGTAAGCTGACATAAGACATAGACATAAAATAATGATACCATATTTAACCTAATAGTGATGGATTCAATCAATCGTTGCTTGTATAAGTTGCAATTTCATAAGTCCATAGTAATAATTTTTCAATTTGTGCATACATTGCGCCGATGCAGTTGTTTTTATTCCTAAAGGCTGGTTTTCAAACTCAACGTTTCTTTTACTAGAGAAGTAAAAAGTGCGAGTTTTCAAGAGCTTCTGTCTAAAACTTTATTTATCATTTCCCATTCATAAATAACTATTTATTGTACCTGCGCGCTATCTCGTCACCAAACTCGGTTGACTGATAAAGAATTCCAAAAGCATAATATTTCAGTCTGCCTTCGTACTTATGCGCTGAAGTGTAAATAAATAAATTATGTGATCGAAAATATTTAACTATAACTAACTCAGGTGTATTAAAATGTCGATGAATTCCGTGAAATTTAGCAACGCATGAGTCTATGAACATTAAAACGGTTCTAAGTGAACTAATTACCCATTAAAATGCAGTTGTAATGGTAATAAACACAAATCGCGGTACCCAGATTTGTAACGAACAGTTGTTCTGAATCGGGATTCGAGCCCGGAACTCTGTATTTAGAAGCTTGGCAACTCGCCAGCATGTCATTGGTGTCGTCAACTATCGACGAGATCAAAGAAAATGTTCTTTTTTGTTTAATCTCGGATATTACACATATACTCAATCTTTCAAAATACTAACATTATAAAAATGGGTCTGTCAGTCTAGTTATAAAGGTAGGGTGGTATTAATGAGTGGGTGGAGTAATTACTCTCTTAATCTCTGAAAGGGGAATCAAAGTCCTTTAAACGGTTAAGGTTTCCCTTTGAAAACAAAAGAATCTTTCCATTCATCTTTTCTATTAATAAACTACCCCGATATGGCCCTCCATTTAATGGTCCAAAACAAACGGAAAGTATCAGAAGTACCAGGCCAGCATAATGCTTTGAGAACATAGTCGAACAGGTACAAAGCGTCCTTCACAATACACGAACTAGACAAAAGACAGTTGCGAAATGAATTTCCCTCATCACGGACGCCACAGTTTGGTGCCACAAACTTGCTGCTCGATCACAATAGACCTGAACTTCTGCTGCCCTCATTATACGAACGATATTGTTCGAGACTTCGGAACACCGACGTCTATCCATAGTAACTTGTTACCGAAGTTTGGCGATGTGTAAACAATTAAAAAGTTTGTTTTATAAGACTACCTTTGGTTTGTCCAGAAGTTACGAAATCTTAAAATATATGACGGAAAATATGTCCGAGTTGGGTTAGTTAGTCACAGGAAAAATACTACGTCATTAAGTCCGCCTTTGTACCTATGGGCATGAAGGGTCATGATTATCAGCTTAGCCTTTTTCCAACTATGATGGGGTTGGCTGCAAGTCTGCCTATTTGATCTACAATCCCCAGTAAATGGGTAACACGGTACGCATTGACAAGACTGATGCCAGATTTTCTGGCTTCTAACTATAGTAACTTGGCAAGAGTCGTTCAATGCGCAGAAGTCGATTTTTAGGTGTCAGCGGTTGTCAGCGGGACGCGGGGTATGACGTAGCGCCGCTCCGAGCGCGTGATTGGTGCGTCAGTAGTTCTCGTTCAATTTGCTCCCGAATACACTTGCGTACACGAAAGTTATACCCTTTGTTTTTGTTACGAGTTGTTGTTTTAAATTTAGTTTTTGTTACGTAGATTACAATGCAAGGACCAAATACCGTTTTACGAATACTATTAAAACGTCAGAAAGAACAGTTAGACACTATAGTTAAGGAAGGTTGAAATTCCGAATTCGTTACTGTCTTTAGGACACCGGAAAAAAAAAGAATAAAAGGGGTAGCAGTTTTATTAACTAATTGTGACGACGAAAACATATTTTTTAATGTTTTTTTTTAATATATTTTTTTCACTTTTATATGTATTTATGTATTATATCTATTTTATTTATAATACCGAATTAACGAATGAATTCCTCTTCTTTCTTTAACATTCTTCTGGACAGATATGATTAAAAATAATAAATAATAATAATAAATAAGTTTATTTACCACAAATTTGATGTACATTGCACAGATTTATATGTTAACAAATTAATTACAGATATGTACACTAGTTTCAACCCTGCCCCTTAAACTAGGCAAAGCCTGTATCTTAGGGGGCAGTACACTGACCGACTAAAGGGTTACATTAATATAAAATTCACATAGCGGACGTGCAAGTGGAATGTGTCAGCAGTAATGCGTATTTATGTGGCAAACTTGACGAGTGCGAGTGTGTAGTAGTGGCAGTGTTGTGTGTCGGTGTGTGTGTGTGTATGTTTGTGTGAGTGTGTGTGTATTTGTTGTATTATAAATGTGGTGAAGTTAAGTAAGTGAGATGTTAAGTTATTGTGGGATATGATGTTATGTGTAGTTGTTTATTACGTGATGTAGGTTTAATAGTGACTCCGTTTCATAATAGTCGAGATTGAGCAACCATTCTTTTACTGTGCATTTTAGTTTAGACCTAGTGAGACCAAGAATATTTAATTTCTTGTGTGCTTTGTTGTATAACTGCCTGCTTATTACGTAAAATTGATGTTTTGCAAACGTAGTCCTGTGTTTTGCCGTTGAGATGTTTTGTTTGCGTTTGTTAAGGTCAGGGGGAGGCACACTGCCATGTGTCCCAAGGATTGATTGAATCACAAAAAGCTGTCTCACAGTTAAAACCTTACAGTCTTCATAAAGTTGAGCTGTAGGATATTTGCGCGGTTTTTTCGTGATCACTTTGAGGAATGTTCTTTGTGCCCTCTCGAGCCTCAGGACACATGTCTTTGCGGCTCCACCCCACACATTAATACAGTACCCCAGTACCGACTGGTGGTACAATAAATGATGGCAATAACCATAGGTATACCCGTAATGAGTCTCAAAGACCTAAAATAACAGGTGGGACCGAACGAACGAACGAACTTTTCGAGGCACGGATCAATCTTGATATCGACGCTGGAAAGGAAAAATTATCCAAGCGACATTTTTGGCCATTTGAGTTATATACATTGTTACTCACGTTCTTCTACGACGACTTTTGATGTTGCTTCGAATTTTGAAGTTCGCGAGAGTTCACTTTTTTTCCTTACTAAACGACAAAATTTTCGAGCATTTCTGAAAATTTGGTGGTTGTCGTAATTGTGAAATGCTAAATTTGCCTTTGGTCAAGTTTGACATTTCTGTTCGTACGGTAATTACTCCACTTAGTTAATTTTTCCAGTATCTGGCAATATAGTGTTAGGCGCTTAGGTAATTTTGAGTTATTTATTTATTTATTTATTTATGTACACACATGACACTTATAAAGGAAAAAATTAAATACAGACAAAAGAGCACAAAGTTAGTTTAGTTATTTGGTTTTTTCCTACATGCATTGAGGTAATATAATTTTTTTATATTAAATTAATCTTTAGGTTGTTTTGCTTCAACTTCCACATGTTTTTTATTTTGGTAAGGCAACTTTTACTCTGATATAAATTCTAAAAAAGATATATATTACATATTTACCGTACCTTCCTTAATCGAAGCTTGTCGGTTAGTCAATTTTTCCCGTTTCTACTTTTAGGGAAAATTTTACTAAGCGACACTAACTTTAAAGCTAAGCATTATTTTTAATAGTTACGTATACTATAATGTAAATAAAAAAATATCCAAATAAATTTCTAAGAATTAGGCTTTTTGGACCATTACAAGAATTTACACGATTTTTTTTCTGAAAATTCAAACTTTAAACTGCTCTACTGTAAAGTTAGTCTGATGTCACTTGGATAATTTTTCCTTTACAGCGTCAATATGTTAAGATGGTCTCCACCATCACCACCGACTGCAAGCGTTGTTTAACCTTGAAGGTAGACGTGCGCTCTTATTATTTGGGCACGAACTCCTCGTGTATAAAGTGTTAATAAATAAATCAAACTATGGAATTGTTTATCGACTTATGTGTATGTTGCGTTGCTATTTCCCTATATTATTATTTATCTTCATCTTAAAAGGTATTTAATGTACAGACGCCAGCACATCAAGCTACAACAATCTGTGTTTATTTAATAGATTTTCAACTTTATTATTAAAGAAATTAGGTTCAAGGTTGATTGGGAAAATTTGACAGTTTCGGGTAGCTTCATGTGCTAGCGTCTGTACATAAATAATAATAATCTCATTAAAAAAATATTATGTTGTTTTTAGCATACGTTGCAACTTATAGTATGTGTAACCTCCATAGCCAAATATATTGTCTATAGCAAGATATTTGTGGTAATAAACCCTATTCTCACTAATGTAATAAATGGGAAAGTGAGTTTCAGTTTGTAACGCTTTCACGCGTAAATCGTTGAATCATTTATCAAGCTGTCTAATGCAGTTGATGGCATGAAATCAGTTACTGAACTAAAATGAGAAGTGTTTTATGTTTAGAGATGTTTAGTACCGTTTCGCGGTCGTGCTTATTTGAAAGGTCAACCATAAAAAATTACATGCTTTTTATAGTATATAATAGATACAGAAAATTACCCTTAAACATGACCTCTGAAACATAATATATTTCGCGTAAGCATTAGATAGATAAATAGATTCATATATTTTTCAGAAATAAATATTAGATCGGTAGTGTTTTACAGATTTTTAGCAGATACACAATTATAGTTCAACATATACCACCTAGTTGTGGCATGCAAATTTTGTGACAATAACAATTAATAATTTAATGTATTTATTATATTCTGCTTATTCGTGTTCACTTCGTGTTTTCTTTTTTTTAACCCTTTTTACCTTTTTGTATTTCATTGTCGTAATTCATATTCATATTTTAAGACTTAACTTCTTAGTTTCGACAAATAAGGATTTACTAAAATGTCTTTCTCAAAAACAAAGTTGAGAATAGACCCTTCATTTTATTATACAATTAACCCGTACCGAATCCTACATTCTCTTAGCTCAATTACGTCACTAGTTAGAATACGGACTTGTCAACTATGCCTTATGCAACCATAAGTATATGGCCTAAGCGTTTCTTCCTTTGCCCAGGGCTGCAGTGAAAACAGAGTGGCTTTGCGGTAATTTGAGCACCATAAAGTCTAAGTTGAACTAAGCGATAAACTGAGAAGTGGTTGCACTCGGTTCAACGAAAGTCTGTGTATTTCTTCACTCAAAAAACCACCTTAGACATTAAACCTAAGTGATTCTGATATGATTTGACCAGTCTCTTTTGTAGTCCATACAACCCGTGTACGGTTATTTTTTTTAAAGAGATCTATCAGTGTGGGTAGAATTCACATTACTAGCAATCCTGCTTGCCCCAGTTTTGGTGTTTTATATGAGGCCACTCAGGTAGGAAACACCGGCCTAATTTAATTCAAACTTAAGAAAAAAACTGCGTCTAAAATTGATGATAGTGATATAATATAGAACAATTATAGTTTAAAAACTAAAAACACGCCTTTATTTACTGCAATTATCCCCCATTAGAAATAAACGTGAAATAAACAGAACACATTAATAAGACAAAATAATGTAATGAGCATAAACTCTATATGTTTACTAGTAGGTAGTTCAAGGTTCCATCAACCACCTTCCAATTCCATCATCACCCCAATTCTATGGTGCCATAATATTGTATTATCATCTAATGTACATATTACAAAGTTTCATGATGATACAACAATTAGAAGTGCGTGTAATTCAGATTTTATTACATAGTTTGTTACAGCTCGAACTAATAAAATCGTGTTAAAAAAAGGAGTCGCTTACTGATTACTCTGGGCAAATTTGCTAAACTTCCTTTACTTCCTAACTTTACTTTACTTCCCTGTTTGAACACATTTCATACATTCCCAGAAAGTGTTCTAATGTCTTTGGTAACAAGTTTTTCCAAGTAAAATTAAGTTCTGAGACTGTAGGTACTGTTATCCGGTAAAGTCAATAAGTGGGTGCCTAACGCCGAGACTGTTTAATGATTGTATTGTTACTTACTAGGGACCTACAAATTATGATAGATAGATGGAATATTCTTTATTGTATACCAATAATTTAAATACACCTGTTACACAATATTGCTTAACCTTTGCTTACAACGGTCTTTTCGCTGATAGCGATAATATGTAAATCACATTATTAAATGAAATAAAATATACATCTTTATACATACAATATATAAATAAGTATATAGACACATTAAATGTTTTGAATGGCATATAGGGAGAAAGAGAAATACAAGTTATAGTCATAGGAGTGTATAAAAATTAGCCAAGTGCGAGTCAGACTCGCCCATGAAGGGTTCCATAGTAACTATGCTAAATAACTTTGTTTTTCAAAGTGCTAGTATGAAATACAAAGTTATATTTGCAGTTTTAGAAAATGTGCTAAATCTCAAAAACTGCTGAATCGAGCTCGTTCAAACAAATTTTCGCTGAAAGTTTTTTTTTAGACTTTTCACTCCATTATTATAAAAGTTAGGGGGGGGACACATTTTACCACTTTGGAAGCGTTACATATCTTTTAAACGATTGACTTTAAGAAAAAGTGGTGCTTAACAAGTTTCAAAAACAAAGAAAATTGAAATAGTATAAAAATGCTTTGAAAACATTCAACGCCAAAAATGCCTAATAAATTCCAAACAAAATACGTTTCAAATCGTCACTGAAAGCAAACGCTTGAATTTGTGCGTGTATTTTGATTTTAGAATCTTACTAATATTATAAACTAGCGACCCACCCCGGCTTCGCACGGGTGCAATGTTTATATTAAATATACTATAGAATGTCTTTATATACATCGTTGACAGCTTTTTGTCATTCGACATACATGTTCTCTTTAGTAATTACTCTTGAAAGTGCGACACATAATTTACCATGGGAAAAACATTCAACGCTCAAGTCTAAGCAACATAGGCACGCGCACCGTGCCTCCGCCGGCACCGCGCGGCAACCGCTATGTCCTTGCATTTTAAATCTGAAATATCTTCGAAACTATTTATTTAAATTATATTCTGTAAAGGGCAATATTGATTTACATTAAATGCACAATGTATTTATGGTACTTAATTGGATAAGGATTAATGCTGTATTGCTTAAAATCGCTTCGTAAAATATGCTCGTATTTCTCGTAAAAAGTAAAGGATAAAAAATGGTTGTTTTGGGTTATCTATAAGAGATAGACAGATGCCATCCATAACATTTTTTTTGACCTTTTTAAGGTGTACAATACTGTAGTACATTATTTTGATCTATCTCGTAGGGTTCAGCCAGCGTTTGCAAAGCAAGCGCAAAAAAATGTGTTTATTTGCGACATCACATTAGAAACCTCAAAAATTATCAGTGTTCCTCTACTATATTATGCATGTTATATACTTAAAAACCTTCCTATTGAATCACTCTTTCTATTGAAAGAAACTGAATCAAAATCCGTTGCGTAGTTTTAAAGATTTAAGCATACATAGGGACAGACACAGGGAAGCGACTTTATACTATGTTAAGAAGATGCGAAAGATTGTGAAAATAGATGTATGGATGTTACTCTTTCACGCAAAAACTACTAAACGGATCTGAATGGAATTTGGTAAATAGATAATAGACATCCTGGAATAACACGTAGGCTACTTTTTATCCCGGAATCCTCACGGGATCGCCCACGGGAACAAAGTTCCTGGGAAAGAAAGGAACTTCGTTCTTAATTATCTCTTCCTAGCTTCTGCTAGGAAGAGATAATTGTACATTTTGAACCAAGAAAAAATATCATGTCCTACATATAAGCTTTCAAATTCTTTCTCATTGCAACCTTTTAGGGTTTTTCATTAACATGAAAAATGTACCTTAGAATACAACGACACTAAAGTCGATACGTATTTAAACTTGATGGCAGACTGATGTTTTACGTTGAGAGATCTTGCGGTAATCGTTTTAAACAAAAACTTTAAAAACCCTATATTTCACTTTAAGTCTTCACAAACTTGTAAAAAGCACACGGCAGCACAAAATCCACTACATAGCATTTTTAGATTCTTTAATATTCATAAAAATCATCAACTTCAAAAGCACACTAAAAAGACTCAGAAGTTCAGAGCTGATATTATTTCATAACTTGGCACGTTATTCTATACATTTATTTACAGGCTAAATTGAACTCTAGTGCCAAGATGATACGATCGATAAGGGATGTATTTTAAAACTTGGTTTTATCAGGCAAGTTTGCCCCGAGCTAATAGTTTTCCAACTAGCATCCGTGTTCGGAGATGATATCTTATATCGAGATAGCGGAGACTTGAATTGACTTTACGCTTCGAGCGTAGTTGAAAGAAAGGAATATAGGGAAGTTAACCATACTGTTAAGAGTTTGAAGCAGTTTTGTGTCGAAGGAGAGTTGAGTTTTATGTATGTATATCGTTCCTGATCAAAAGTCAAAAATCCGACATACCAGGATATAAGAAACGTAGCTCAGTACATGGCTCGCCGGCTGATTAAAACCTAGCGTGATTAGGGAGCTGGGTCTTTCTTTGCCAAAAGAATAAGCATTGCTATTCAACGTGGCAATTATAGCTATCTATACCCGTCAAATGTAAATAAGAAAAATCATATATTTGGTTGTTATTCATTAACTTTGTAAGACTTACATAATTTAATTCAGATTAATTTTGTAATTTACCCATTATGGTTATTGAATTAAGATTATTATGTTACTTTTATTTCTTATCGACATTGTATTGAAGAGTAATATGTATATTTCTAGTTACTGCATGAAAAAAGGACTGGGAATAGAAATGAGTTTTATGGCTTTGGAAGTTTAGATACAGTTCATAATGGGTTCATACATAGAAATAAGGTGTTTGTTTTCCTCCCTTCCGTAACTGCTGTAACTTTTGATATCAAAAAGTAGCGTGACAATTCTGGTACCCTGGTACAAATAATAACACAAGTTACTTTACTTTCTACTTCCCCTTCTTCCCTGGCAATTTTTGCACATGCCTCGCTATCTCTTCACCAATCTTGGTTGACTGGTATAGACTTTAACTCTACCATTGTACCTAAATAGGCAGCATGAAATCTAAATAAAGTGTAATGCTAATATTTAATTTAACACTATTGATACTCTCTAATGTCTTTGATGATTTTCCATGAAATTGTACGCGTGATTAATGTTTCGTGGGATTGTACAAAATTTGTTTATTTTAATAAAACGTTTTTCTTTACCAGCACTACAATGCGGACGTTCTAACTTGGCGAGTGTGAAGTTAGGCTCTGCGAATTTTAACGCTTGTGCACTCGTACAAAAATAAAGGTTTTAAAAAAATAAATGCAATTAGCAGTTGTTATTCCTGTTAACAACTGTTATTGGCATTTATTTTTTTAAAACCTTTCCTTAAAAAAAGTTCGCAGAGCCTAACTTCACACTCGCCAAGTTAGAACGGCCGTACTGTACCTACTTTTTTCCTCTCCCCGACAACCTTTCTTTTATGAGTAATAAAAAAATATTCAGCCCTCTTATAAATTAATGTTTATTAATATTTTTTTTTTCATTTTGACTCGAATTATAATGTGAAACTTAATCAAAGCTCTTTTTCATTTCATCGGAATTTATTTGCTTTACATTTTTGTCGATTTAATTAAATGTTCTTTAATAAAGCTCGAGAGGTGTAAATAACAGCTTCACGGGTAGATCTTCTTGACAAGGTCGATTCGTGGTTGGGTGACCGTCTCAACATATCGAGATACCTTTGTGCCTCGGAAAGCACGTTAAGCCGTTGATGTCCATTTGGGTAGCCGCCAGATGCTAGAAAATCTAGATCCAGTCTTGTGTGCCCCAGCGGCTCAAAAACGTGCCAGTAAACCAGTATTAGTTGAGCCCCGCTGGCAACAAATTTGTGTGCTAGCGGGGCTCAACTAAAAGTTGACGTAAATAATGGCGGTCCTTGAGAGGTTAAAGGTTATCGTGATACCCTGTTTGGGTTGTGGAGGTCAGATTGGCAGTCGCTTCATGTTAAACACTAGTACTTAGCTGTATCCGGTTAGACTGGAAGCTAACACTAAAATAGTTGAGAAAAGTCTAATCAGATGATGAAATCCTTACCTATATTCCTTACTATAATAATATTATAAATGCGAAAGTAACTCTGTCTCTCTGTGTGTTACGCAATCACGTCTAAACTACTGAACCGATTTAAATAAAATTTGGTACGGACATAGTCTAGAGCCTGAGAAAGGACATAGGCTGCTTTTTAATGCGAAAAATGGGCTGTAAGGGGTTGAAATAGGGGAACAAAGTTTGCATGGAAATTACGTCATTTTTAAAGCTAAAAGCTTTAAACTTATTTTTTACGACTTTTGATTAGTAAAATGTACTTAAATAAGCTATTAGTAGTAAAATATTGTAAATAGCTTATTTATGTATGAGTTTTATTTTCAAAATAATTAGTCTAAAAAATTAAAAATGCTGCCGAAAGTCACTATTCCGCGCGGTCGAAGTCGCGGGCACAGCTAGTACTCGTTCTTTATAACGGTTTGCGTCATTAAACTAGTAAGCAGGAAAACAAAACTGTAGCACCGGCAAAATTGTCATAAAATACCGTTTTTTTAACGAAACATTTTCTTTTAACTAGTCAATCCTTTATTTAAAACTTAACAAAATTTGTTAAAGATGAAGAAATTAACGAAGGGTTTAATTTATAGCAAAGGAAGGGAAGTTGATCTAGCCGAGTAGCCGCTTTTTGTTTTAATTGGTATTATCGTTTAGTGGAAGAGAAATTAAATGGTTAATAATTAATTTGTTACAGGCTTTCTTAGGTTTCTCTAAATTGATTTCGTATTTCAAAACAGGCGGATGGAACAATATCTTTATATGAATACGTGAAGAAAAACAATGTACCTCTTTTTTATGGAAATTACGCGTGTGAAATTTAGCAAAGTAGAAGTTTATGTGGAGAAGGTGTGCAAAAAATGAATACTTTTGCAATAACGTTGTGGACTTACGCAGCCATACGCATAAAACGTTTCCGGAATACTTTAAATATGCGTACCACTAAGGAGTGGAATTTCCTGCCTGAGTCTGTGTTACCTGATAGCTATAACCTAGGGGTCTTCAAGTCAAGACTGAGTTAGGTTACTTCTAGGTAAGCGTGTTCCATTTTCGACCACATCATCACTTACAAAAAAGTGCAGAGTAAGAATTCATGGGGCGTTACAAAATTCGACAGCATGTTTGAATTCCGTCAACAGGAAAATACTAGACTGGTAGCGTGGCAATGCCGATTCTTTTTTTATTATTAAATTGGGTAGAACTATTCAAATCTGCTTCTTTAATCATTGACTGACTTCTAGCCCCTTAGTAGGGCATCAATTTTGTATGACACATGTATACAAATTTTTCAAAGCGGAACAGTTTGTTTATTTATTTGGCAAAAGTTTGATTTATTTGGAAGTGTTTGTGTGATTAAATGCGCTAACTTTGAAAGTGCTGGGTGGATTTGAATGAAATCTGGTAAGGAAGTAGTTTAAAGCTTGAGAAAGGTTATTTTCTTACGAAGGTTACTTTTTACTCCACTGAAAAAGAAGGAGGTTATGTTTTTCTTGTGATAAAATCCATGGGAGCGGAGTCCCGCGCGTCTGCTAATCCTATCCTATCCTACTAATATTATAAATGCGAAAGTTTGTGAGGATGGATGGATGTTTGTTACTCTTTCACGCAAAAACTACTGAACGAATTTGAATGAAATTTGGCAAGTAGATAGTTTACATCCTGGAATAACACATAGGCTACTTTTTATCCCGGAATTCTCACGGGATCGGGATTTTACGCGGGAAAACCCTCCCACGCGAACGAAGTCGCGGGCAAAAGCTGGTTGTAAATAAAACCACAAGATATACAATAAATGACAACATTGACAATTCCACTTCATTAGTATACTTTTTATTAAGAGCTTTGCTTCATCCTTTGCATGTTTCATGTTTAGTGGGTACGTTTAAAAAAGTTGAAATTCACATATACATACGCACCGCCAGACCCGAAAGGAAACTATCTGTAACCCATGCAAATATTTATTTCGTGCGAGAATCGAACGCACTGGGGCAGCTGATTGCTCAGCCATTGCGCCAACTGAGTCGTCAAATTTTGAAACAATGAAATAAATCCAAAATTTGTAATTATACAAAAACACCCAACTGCAAATAAAGAAAACAAATTTAAGCACGACACTTTTATAGCACTTCGATGCAGTGGGGTGGCTATTATTTTAGTTTAAATCATAGATTTCAATTATTATCATCTCGACGGCTTAACAACGACTTTGTTTATGTAAAAATATTTCATAAATAAAAAAAAAATGTTATAAACAGACTTCTAAAACAAAGAAGAATATGGAAAGTAAGCTTTTGTATTAAAATTTCAAACAAATATTTTGAGAGGATCTTTAAATCGGTAGACGCAGGTTGTGTTTTAAACATTATCATAAAAGTACATATTGCACATTCGTTTCTTTTGCCAAATAAAAAAAAAGAAATAAACACTCAAAACCTACTTACTTATTGAGTAACTGTATATAACATGGAATATTATAAAAATATTATATTCATTCAATACAATAATTAACAACACAAAAAAGTTGGTATAATAGTTCCCCAACCTCCCCTAACGTCACGTTGAAAAATTAGAATAAAAAATATATTTCTTTTGATATTTACCTATGAAATGACACATTTTAGCCTCTAACGCCTGGCCTAATTTTCTTTTAAAACACATTTTTTCTTAAGATGTGTAGTGTCGCGTTCGCGACACAGGTTCGTGCGTAACTAAACAGACACGAGGCACTTACCTTTTTTTGATTTCAACTTGCCATTTCAGAGCGCGGACAACGCATCTATAGTTTATTATATATCTTTGCTTCTAACAACTTAGGTTGTTAACCGCTGAACTTTGTTGTCATTATTAGTAATGACAACAAAGTTCAGCGGTTTAACGTTTTCTCCAAAGCACGAAGGTAAAAGCGGTACACAGTAATGGATCATATGAGTGAGCATTCATACACGTACTGACTTCGGCAAGGGTTGCTTAATCTTCAAGATCAACCCTTGTAGCTGTTTTGTTATTTAAAATCATTAAACGAAGGACTCATTTGATGATTTTACTAATTAAAAACCATTAAAAAGAAAAAAAAACATGAATGTATGTTTTATTGTACACCAAAAATAGTTACCGTTTTTGGGCGGGGTAATCATGAAATTAATCAACCCGCTCTGAGTGAAGAGGAAGAGAGTGTTAGACTTCTACTGATTATAACCCCACCCTGTTCCTTCAGGTGTTCTGGGGCCACGGTATCTCGTTGCAACATTCCCGCAACGGCTCTCCGCTCCTCCGCTCTGTCGGCCGTTTTATATTGTCGAAAACAACTGGAAATCTACGAACTATCAGATAGTAGGTCCAGCCAAACTTTACGCGCTTTTTTACATCTCTGCAGTTTAAAAAATAACTACATAAAAAAGACATGTTTCCTTAAATAAACTTAAAATTAAAACGACCAATCATAAAAACCGCAACCTAAAACAAATGAGTACAAAATTAATTTAAGAGTTTGCGCTAAGCTCAGGATTATGAACAAAGAAATTTAATTAAAAAGACTTAAGAATACCTATCGTTAAGCACGTCAGTTGTGGCCCTTTTATAACGGGTTTGTGTGAGTGATTTATGAGGCCGACTGTACTTTTTGTTTGTGTACTGTGTCATTAGTCGAGTTTTTGTGTTTGAAGTATTTTTTGAGGCTACTAAGGGGTTTGTATAAAAAATTGGCTATTACAGACGTACATATAGACATACATATATCTTTTGACCTTATAAAGAGGTCCTTTGTTTTACACCAGGATATTCGGAACCAGTCATAATCTAGGCTTCAACGAGTCTCATAAACTTGTCAAATTACACGTAAATTAGGAGCTTCTGAAAGTACCTAAATTATTGGTATCTTTGGCATTGTTTTAATACCTACAAGGTTCTGATATAATTGACCAATACAGATTTTATGGTCTTAAGAGATTAATTTGACTTCTGAGTTTGTTTCGGTGTTTCTTCTCCGGGTAGTCAGTTAGGAAACACCGGCATCATCTTGTTTAAATTTACGAAACAGATGACGTGTAAAAGTGATATTTAAGTAATAACCAATTTGCAAAATAAAGGTAATTTATCAAATAAAGACAGATTACATGTTTATTTGGTTTCGAGTTTTCAATAAAAACGAACGAGGAAGAGGGTAGACCGATTTGTCAGCTCTTAAACCCGCAATAATTCCAATTCATCCGTGATCATGGCGCTTGCAACAGTGCCGTAATATTGGAAACACGAAACAATAAAATATTAATGGTAAATATCCCGTTTTAACTTTTAATAATACTGTTAATGACGATGTCACTTTAAAAAACTTAAATTGAAATAAATTGAATATGATCTTTTTTTAAACTTTTTTTTATATAAGTAGTTTTAATGGATCATATTGGTATTAAAATTTTCTAGTTTTGCTAAGATAAATCATAATGCACAATTTTAGTATATACTTTTCTAACCGTTCCGCTATTGTTTTCTAATGAATTTAGAGTAATATGGTGAGCTTATTAAAATAGTGTGAATTTTTATTTTTGATGTGCGTAGGCGTAATCGCTTGTATATGTTTATATTATAATGCTGATAACGCTGGCGATGCATTGTGCCCTGCCGTCCCTCCCTCGACTCTAGTCCCGGTTTCGACGGGCGTAAGTGCGTCGACTCATGTACGTGCTTACGCTGCGATTGCTGCTGCTAACACACCAGCTGCCTCACGAAAGCTCGCTTTCGAAAAACGCCGCTGCAAACCAACCCAAGGAGGTCCGAGAAAGCGGAATCCTGAAAAGAACAAGTGCGACCAGGATGGCTTCGTCAAGGTGGAAAAGAAGAGGAAGCCAGTTTGTCGAAACCATTGTGGCACTGCGCTTGCCGGACCTAACCACCTGCTGCATCCTGCCGTACCTACAACTTTAATTTACGTGCCCCATCTGCATCATTCTACAACGGCAGAGGACATAGTCAAATACATTATGGCGAAATCCAATTTCTCTCTCTCTCATCATGTCTCATCATGAAACTTATTTTAATTCTTTTGTTGTGAGAGGGCCGACCAAACTGTCAACTTTCATGAAGGAGCAATTTTAACCGAGAGGTGTAATTTTCTGGCTATTTCGAGGCCGGTTACCGGACATCGCGCGACGCACGACGCCGATAACTCTCGTACAGTACGACCGTTCTAACTTAGCGTTAAAGTTCGCAGAGCCTAACTTCACACTCGCCAAGTTAGAACGGCCGCATTGTACCATAGTATAAGATTTGATTTAGTAATGTATGTATTAGTTTATTTTTATTTATTGTAATATTGTATTTTATTTTTATGGGCCAAGTTGCCTGAAATATATAAAATTCTATTCTATACATATATCAAGATTTCTCCATGTATCAGAAAAAAACGCAGTCATTGGTCCCAGAAATCATTCATGTGCGCCATTCTTACCCAGTTACTGCGTGTAAAATACTAGTATTCTGCTAGTTGCAGCAGAACGAACAAAGCGAGGTTTTTGTACGTTCAAAACAAAGGAAGTATGTGTGCTAGGGATGTGTTGAGAGAGTTGTGTGCGATGGGATGTGCACTAAGGACGGACGCGAGCGAAAAAGTATCAGCCACTACTAGATGATACTTGTCAGAGGTAGATGTGTAGTGTACAGAAAATGTGGATAAGTGGAACAAACACTCTTATATTTATCAATTTCCAATGAAGAAATGGAAGTAGAAGATACAGAATTTATTAAAGCACTTTTGGAAAAAAAAATAGCACATAGCAAAGCAAAAGACAGCACAGATTTCGAATACGTAACTATATTAAATATCTTACATTATCGCTCCGCTCTTACCACACCTTACCCCGGTCGTATTTGAAAAGAGCCTGCTACACATGCTGTCGTCACACATTTGCACAGCATTCACTGCTAGCACATTTTTAGTGGAAACTCTCACACCGTTTCACAGCCTCGCTACGCATCCTCGCACATCTGTGCCAGCCTTAGTTGGGAAGTAATCGAAACGTCCACTGGCAAATGCACAATATTGCAAATTGGCCCTAAAGTGACAGCAAACATTGGCCACATCGCCAATACACGACATCTCACTAAACCAATAACGATTGACATGAGGACATGACAGCCAATCAGTTGTCTGGTTTATGACGCGATTGCAAATTACTAGATCCGCCATAATAACGCTTACTATAGGTACCAGGACCACAGAACACTGAACTAGTCGTAGTGTTCATGTCACAAGTTGTTGGCTTTTATAGTTTGACACATTATTACTTTGTGTAATTCAAATCATCATCACTGTTTTTAAAATGGTGAAGGAAAACATAGTGTAGAAACCGGCATATCTTAGGACCAAAAAATCCGAAGACTTGTGACATCTACCAACCCCGCTCAGGGCCTGCGTGGCTGATTAAGGCCCATTCCCTCTCATAGTAAGCGCAATACACACCAAAGCCGCCGACCCGCCGACCTGTGTCGGCAACTTTTTATCGGCGGGCTAGTTGGCGGCTTTACTCATTGCAAGTCGGAAAACTTTGTCGGTGGCATGTCGGCGGCTCGACATGCCGACATTTTTCTTCGTCCCATTACATGTCGCAAAAACAAAAATACTAGCACGTCACTACACAACATGTCGGCTGGCAATACGCTCGGGCGCATGTTGCCGACATGTTACTTTTCATATAGGCCGCAATAGGTAGTCAATGTGTTATTCCAGGATGTCAACTATCTACTTACCAAATTTCATTCAGATCCGTTTAGTAGTTTTTGCGTGAAAGTGTAACAAACTTCCATACACCTATACATCTATCCTCACAAACTTTCGCATTTAAAATACTAGCTTTTGCCCGCGACTTCATACGCGTGGGAAGGTTTTCCCGCGCAAATCCCGAACCCGTGGGAATTTCGGAATAAAAAGTAACCTATATGTTATTCCAGAATATCAACTATCTACTTACCAAATTTCATTCAGATCCGTTCAGTATTTTTTGCGTGAAAGAGTAACAAACATCCATCCATCCTCACAAACTTTCGCATTTATAATATTAGTAGGAGTAGGATAGGATAAGATAGGATTAGTAGGAAGATTAACGGCGTCTTTTGTGACTTTCTTTGTGAATTCCGTCCTCTATGGTGTGCACTGATTGTAACGATCAAATTAGTTGACGAATATTAGTTGGCTCCTGTCAAACGTAACAGGGCCAGCCTGTATATCATTATAGGTGGATTTAATAATGATATTACTTGGTAATTGTGATGTGGCACTGAGGACATATTATTATTTGCTGAAACTAAGGAAAGAAAATACAAAAAGTTTAATGTACTATTGACTTCACGATAAAACACAACCCTTTTTCTTTTACTATTGGGTAAAAAGCCTAAAACATCTTCAAGCTTCTTTTTTACCAAATTTCATTCAATTCTACTCAGTACTTTTTAAATTATTGCGTTTATAGAAACAAAATTTTTCGTTTTATAATATTAGTATAGATAGACTGATAATATATATATAATATATAAGAAAATTACGCAGACGGACGCACAGTTAAAATTTATATTATAGAGGAGTGCAGAAAATACACCAGTGGTACACTAGTTTATTTGGTAAATGTTTTATTTATTTATTTATTTATTCATAGGAAACTCAACAGCTTTTTTTACAATTCTCATTATACAATAATAATGTCACATGGGGTTCTGAAGCCTATTATAGAGTTTCACAACATGCATGTTAAATTAGACAGTATAGTAGTTCTAAAATTTTAACTATACAACCAAAGTAAAAATAAAAGGAAATATAACAACTGGTAATATAACAACTGGTAAATAATAATAATAATATACGAATATTTTTTACTTACTGGTGAGTATTTTTACAACTGATTTACGAAAAGATACCTTAGATAGCTGGAATATATCCAGATTTTCAAATTTGTCTATGTATAAGCGAGGCAGTCGAGTCATAACAGCATTTTGTCCATAATTGGACCGGTTTTCCTAAAATATTTACTTGAAATATTTAGCAGTATTATTGTATTTATTATTATTTTATAACACGGAAGTAATTTTATTACAGATTCAAATGTTGCTTTTTATATTTATTACTAGCTTTTGCCCGCGACTTAGTTCGCGTGGGAGGCTTTTCCCGCGTAATTCCCGATCCCATGGGAATTCCGGGATAAAAACTATCCTACCTTCCCAGCGTCCTAAACTATCCCCATGCCAAATATTATCTAAATCGGTCAATCGGTATAGGCGTGAAAAGGTAACATACAGACAGACAGAGTTTATTTATCTATCTTTTTTATTTATTTTTTAAAAGTAACTTTCGCATTTATAATATTAGTATGGATTTTAGAATTGAACCATGCAAGAACAATTAGAATAATTACAGGTTAGCACACAGATCATATAAGTTAGCATATCGAAAACTAGTTAAGATGTTTTAGGAAATACCTACAGTGCTTTTCAACTAATAACAGGAATAACTGAGCGAGCGCTATATTGTGACTTCATAGCTGTCAAAGGGAACAAATTAGGTAGGTAGGTAGGGTGACCAACACAAGAATTCATTAAAATAAAATTTATTTACGAAGACAATAAATTAATCAGTCTTCAATTCTTTCATTTTTTCTTGAATAATTTTGGCATGGCTTCTGGGCTTTTGCCAACATTGAAAATAAGAGAGAAAAACTATGTTTAAAAAAAAACAAACATTACATCTAGCTTATTTTAGTTAATTAATAACATTTTATTTAAATTAGATATAGGACTCGATTAAACAAAGTAAAAAATCTGATTTCTTTGCTATCCATACTTTTTGACAGTTAGAGGTCATTGACGTTCATATTAGCATTTGAAACGCGTTATATGTGCTATTCTGTCAGCGAATGCAATTATATATAGAAACAGAAAAGTCTATGTGACGGATGACGTGAAATTTTGACAGCTTATATTAATTTTTTTGACGTTTTGACAATCGCCTTTGCCATCCTATCGCTAACAGATTGTCACTTGTCTAGAGCCTAAGGGCCGAAGCAACAGTTATTACGATGAAACTTGAATGAAGTATCACTCTACTTCAAGTGAGACTTGATCATCAATAGCAAAGAGGTACGAAAAAGGAAGACCTTTGATTTTATTAAGACTTAAGAGCTCTCAACGAACAGATTATATAAGATGAGTTGACTACACTGTTGGCGCAGTGGTTGAGCAAATCTTTTGTTCTTGTACCGGATGCGATTCCCGTATCGAAACTAATAGATAGAATATAATTTATTGTACAACAATAATTGAAACACACTTAAATAACAATATTGTAAAAACATTGGTTACAATGGCGCTCTTATCGCTGAGAGCGATATCTTCCTCCTTTGGAAGGACTTTACGAATGTATTGTTGACTTTATTTTTACTAATGTTTGTATCGCCTAGAAATAAATATTCCGAGTATGGGTGTTTTTTTTCGGGTGGGAAAACCACCGAATGACTTCTCTCGCTCTGGGTGGAGCGGAATAGAGAATCAGACTTCTACGGACTAAAAGGCAACCCTGTTCTTTCAGCTGCCCTTAAGTTCCGGGGCCGCAATATCTCGTTAGAACATTCCCGCAACCTCGGCAGGAGGAATTCCTAGTTTTAGGACTAGTATTTTGTCATCAAGTTTTTCAACACCCTTTCACAAAAATATTTTCCACTTGTAGATAAATCTGTAAAAATTATTTATTGTTATTTTGATATGCTGATCATGGAGCACTCCAATTCGTTATAGAGATAGGCTACTCCTTTAAATTAAACCTCTAAGGAGCTGTATATAGGAGCTGTATTAATAGGGGATGAAAGTTTGTTTATACGAAAAATCGTGCAAACGACAATGAGGGCAACAGCTAATATTTTAGCTAGTATTCATTTACATACTGTTTAGTAGATTCCAAGCTTAAATTCTTAAAATACTGACCCAATAATTTATTACTTTAGGTTAAGTATGCGTGCTACAGTTTGAGGTTTTGTGCGTGTTGGTTCACAAGTCTAAATTGACTGACTTTTTCTCGCAGATTTACCACTAATAACAGTTATTTACCTCAATAATAAAAAAATATACGTCACGTTTTCTAATGGCAATACGAAACTAAAAATATTTTCTTATCGTGAAATGGTGTAAATCACATATTTGGACCGATTTATCACCAGGCGCACAGACAGGCTTTTAGAACAAGCGACAGCGCTATTCTTTATAGTCAACCAGCGAATCACATTTTCGTAATGTACTGATATGGTACTTACAACCCTACTGCTATATTATTATGGGCGTTAATGAATCATCAAAATGTTATAAGATATTTGTATTGACTAGTAGTAGTAGCTAGTAAAACCGATACCAGTAAAATATTTTGTTTTTTGGGGGAATATCATCAAATCACTCATCTCCTCTGGATTAGTGGAGTCTCAGATCTCTGATTAAAAAGCTCACCCTGATCCTTCAGTTGCCTCCAGTTGCGTTCTGGGTTTCAGTATTTCGTTGCAACGTTCTAGATATAAATAAACTTGAAGACCCTGTCTGAAGAGATAACACGTTCGCTGACAGTACGTCGTTAGGCGGGAAATTAAAATAGTGCGTTATGACAGTACGTCGAGGGATGGGCCACTTATTTTTGAGAGTAGGTACGTCGTGGAAAATTCTACTGTCATAATGTGGTGTCAGGGTAAGTGCTCACTGTCAGCGAACGTGATAATAAACCCTGTGTTGTAGATATCAATGGCACATACTGGTCTTAGGCTTATTATATACTAGCTTCCGCCCGCGACTTCGTCCCCGTGGAAAAAAAATCCCCCGATTTTGAAACATTCTTCATTTGTGCTCCGCTCCTATTGGTCTTAGCGTGATGATATATAGCCTATAGCCTTCCTCGATAAATGGGCTCCCTAACACTGAAAGAATTTTTCAAATCAGAACCGTAGTTCCTGAGATTAGCGCGTTCAAGCAAACAAACAAACAAACAAACAAACAAACTCTTCAGCTTTATAATATTAGTATAGATATGTATACTTGCGGCTTTCATCAGGTCATCTCGGAATTATGGAGTTCGTTCAGACGTGATGCCTTCCAATGGGCCCACGTCTTGTTTATTAACGCCACTTATGTATACCACTTACTTAAGTTTGACAATAAAATGTTGTTGAGATATTTTTGAGTCTATCGATGTAAGGTATGTTCATGTGTTGAAATATATTTCGATTAAGTCCACCGGTTAGATTGTCAAAAAAGCTTCATCATCGACGTCATCATCGCATACCATCTGGTGAGATAGCTGTCTAACACGAGCATATTACCAAGAAAAATATGAAAATAAAAAGCATCAGCAATTGTGGATCAGTGGTATGTACCACTGATCCACAATTGCTGACACGAAAACATCTTGAGGAAACCTGTATCTACTAGGACTGAAAAATCCGAAGGAATGCGACCACCAATCCATCAATCAAACGTTATTTATTGGTAAGAAGTGAAGTCACCCAAAATTTTAATTCAATGTATGTTTTCTTTCTATTTTATTCATTCACAACATTAATGATTCAGCTTACTACGTGCCCACTGCTAGGACACAGACCTCTTCTCTGTGAGAGGAAATGGGACGTACTACCACGCGGTCTCAGTGCGGATTGGTGGAAGTCACATTTCTTCCAGTTTTTGGCCCTAGGATGTAACGGTTCCGGATGACGCAGGTCCTCACCGGACACGGAAGTTTCGGGAGGTACCTGTGTCTGATGGGAAAGGAGGAAACGCCTGGGTGTGACCACTGCGAGGGTCGCCCTGAGGACACCGTAGAGCACACGGTGCAAGACTGCCCCGCCTGGGCAGAGCACCGACGTGTCCTCACGGCGGCGATAGGCGGAGACCTCTCGCGCCCGGCATTGGTCGAGGCCATGCTGCGGGGCGAGAGGGAGTGGGAAGCGGTCGCCTCCTTCTGCGAAGCAGTCATGCTTCCGAAGGAGGAGGCGGGCCGCGTGAGGGAGAGGATGGCGTCCTCCCTCCAGCCCAGCCGCAGTGGTAGACGCCCACGGCGTCGGACGTCGGCCAACGATCTCCGGCCACCCGGGCATGCGGACAGCGAGTAAAGGGCAACTCGCTGTCCGACCATGGACCATGCCCGGGTCGACGGCGCGTTGTGTTCCACGCGCGCCTCAAAGAGCGTCAGCAATATGACGAGGCCCCCCCGTAGAGGGCCGAAGCCTGCCGGGGTCGTGGGACTCATCCCATTACCGTGACCCCGGTACGTAAAGGGTTATTGAAGGAACACTGTAGATTTTAGTCAGTAAAAGTCTGACAGTCCCTCCCACCCTGCCCGGGGTGGGAGGACTTATTTGATAATTTTACCACGATAAAAAAAAGGATGTAACGGTGTCCTCACGATATTTTCCTCACTAATTCGAGAAGTTGATATCATTAATTGACCCAAAAAATAAGGTTTCCGATATTTTTTGTAACCTAACAAACGGTCTAGAAAATACGTGACGACGTATTGAGGCTAGCTTTTAAGAAAGAATTAAGTAGAAATTATTAAGTAGGTAACCCACAAAGCCACAAAAATAATCGTTCATACGAGTACATTGGCGAACTAGAAAGCTACACAACATTACAGGCAGAGGAAGTTTAGAGCTATTCATCAAGCACTTGACGTTTGGACAGGCTTTCAATACAAGTAGCGTGGCCATTCCTCTCAGTCAACACAACCTTTATGCTGTACGCTTCTGATATCCTGGTAGCTCTTGCATTTTTGTTTAGGTTAAAATGCTTCGAAGCTGAACTTTAACTGACAACTAGCAGCAACAAGGCAAATAAAATGAACATGAAACAAGTATAGAAAAAAAAATAAGTGAAAAATATTAGATAGTTATCTACCAGGCTAAATATTATTATTTAGGTATGTACCTTATTGCAAAATTGTTCAAAAGAGTTACTGTGGCCTCGGAAGACGAAGGGCAAATGACGGAACACGGATGGGTTTTAGTCAGTAAGTCACATCCTCCCGCTTCGCCCCCAGATCGGGAGGATTTCCCATCCTTAAAAAAGGTACAGATCTTAGTCGCGCGTCGAGTACCTACTGGTATTATAAAATGTTGAAATAATAAACTTTATGCGTTGGACATAAAGTCTGTGTTTCCTGATAGCTATAACCTAGGGGTCTTTAAGTCAAGAGTGAATAGGTTACTTTTAGGTAAGCGTGCTCCATCTTCGACCACATCATCACTTACCATCAGGTGAGATGGTGGTCAAACGCGAGCCTATCTATATATATAAAAGAAAGTCGTGTTAGTTACGCCACTTATAACTCAAGAACGGCAGAACAGATTTGGGTGAAAATTGGTATGGAGGTAGCTTAGAGCCAGGAGACGGACATAGGATAGTTTTTATCCCGGAATTCCTACGGGATAGGGATTTAAGCGGGAAAAACGGGTAGGGTTGGTGTAGGGTAGGGGTAGTGTAGGGGTAGGGGTAGGGTAGGGGTAGGGTAGGGGTAGGGTAGGGGTAGAGTAGGGGTAGGGTAGGGGTAGGGTATGGGTAGGGTAGGGGTAGGGTAGGGGTAGGGTAGGGGTAGGGTAGGGGTAGGGTAGGGGTAGGGTAGGGGTAGGGTAGGGGTAGGGTAGGGGTAGGGTAGGGGTAGGGTAGGGGTAGGGTAGGGGTAGGGTAGGGGTAGGGTAGGGGTAGGGTAGGGGTAGGGTGGGTTGGGTAGGGGTAGGGTAGTGGTAGGGTAGGGTAGTGGTAGGGTAGGGGTAGGGTAGGGGTAGGGTGGGGTAGGGTGGGGTAGGGTTAGGGTAGGTGTAGGGTAGGGGTAGGGTAGGGATAGGGGTAGGGTAGCGTTAGGGTAGGGGTAGGGTAGGGGTAGGGTAGGGGTGGGGTAGGGGTAGGGTAGGGGTAGGGTAGGGGTAGGGTAGGGGTAGGGTAGGGGTAGGGTAGGGGTAGGGTAGGGTTAGGGTAGGGGTAGGGTGGGGTAGGGGTAGGATAGGGGTAGGGTATCGGTTGGGTAGGGGTAGGATACCACGCGAACGAAGTCGTGGCGGGTCAGCTAGTTATCAATAAAAAAAACGATTGCAAACCAATACATTAATTAGGTACCTACTCTTTTTTCTCTCGGAGGGAAAATTATCAAATGATTTCTCCCGCTCTGGGTGCAGTATCAGACTTCGAATGAGTGCAAAAACCTACCCTTTGCATTCAGTTGCCTTTGCATTCCGGGGCTGCGATATTTCGTTAAAACATTCCCGCACAGTGGGCTTTGTCATAAGAGATCATCGGAAACTCGCGCATGCGTACATCAACATATGATCGTGAACGCTTGGGGATGAGGCCTAAATAAGTATTTCTATCGGTTACATTTCGGGGAGTGTGCGATGGAATTACTCAATCTAATTCCGCCAAGCCCGTTCCATCATCGGACTACGAGACAAACGGCGAAGCGCCATCGTTACATGGTAGACATCCCACCCATACGCACAAAACGTTTTGGGAATACCTTCATTGTGCGGACGGCTAAGGAGTGGAATTCCCTGCCGGAGTCTGTGTTTCCCGACAGCTACAACCTAGGAGTCTTTAAGTCCAGAGTGAATAGGTTGCTTTTGGGTAGGCGTGCTCATTTTCGATCACATCATCACTTACGCGAAACTATTTTCAATAAAAAAAAGAGTGTACATTGTTTTTTGAATACCTATCTTATTAACAGACCAAATAAAGTAAAAATTTTGAAACAGGAAAATAAATTTATTTACCCGGCGTCAACTCATCTTCAGCTTGTCTATTTGCATTAAAATTTTACTATAATTTTACTTTGACCTAATTGATCTTTTCGTTTGTTTCAGGGACACAAGTGTGGTGTTAATGCGATGATCCGTTTTATGTGACGTCAGCCTAGTGCGTGTGTGTGCGTGAGTGACAGTTAACACAAGATGGCGGACCCCGACGCGTTCGACGACGAGGTATGGTACCTTCCACTTTTGTTATTATAATTATTTATTATAGAACTAGATAACTTTTATACGGTTATGGGTCAGCTCTTACTGACACGAAGTGATGTCGAAACGCTGCACAATGTTTTCGAGAGTAGGTATGAATGTCTTTGTTTTTTTTTTTGTTACTGGTCTTTCCATTTATTCATTCATATAGTAATTCGCATTGTGTTTAAATTAAGTGCTATATTATTACGACTATAATTATAGCAAAAAGGAATAACTGATAAGTTAAAAATAAACAAACATTCAAAATAATAATCAATATCATATCTCAAGTAGCTTAATTAAAAGACTGAATAGATTTCAACCACTTTGGTGTCATGAGATGCATGCATGTTGAAAAATACGTTTGTTGCCCGTGGTACTACTACCTGTGGTACTACTAGTAGTACCACGGGCAATTTTTTTTTTCCCGTAGTACTACCAAGCAGTCCAGTAGTACTACGGGCAAAAATAATTTACCCGTGGTACTACTAAGATTTTTATTCATTTTTGTAAAACCTTTTGTAAGAAAATAATATTGGTGACATAACAAGTTCAAATTATTTACACATGTCATTTGCTGTGCTAGATCATTCCTATGTATCTATCATCTATGATCATTCCACTTCAAGATTCATAATGCATTAATAATTATTTTGAAATGAATTAGCTAAACAATTTTCTAGCAAAGGTCAAATGTAGATGGTGCTGTATCAACTCCGCGAAAATGTGTGAAACAGCCATGAAACAGCTGAATCTAAAATAACAATGATTAAAAGAAAGGGCGGCAATGTTCTTATTGGCGATGATGGTCATCAGTACTATAAATTAAAAAACTACAAGAACGTTTCTTCGATATGGAGGTGTTGTATGTTTAAGAAGTCAAAGTGCTCTGGAAGTTTGACTATGAAAGTAGGTACGTACGTAACTAATTCTTTAATATGTAATTATAAAAAACTAGTTACTGTATATATTATAATATATATAATATATTATAATAGATTTAGAGTACTTCGGCATAGAATAGTTTTAGTCCTATTTTTTTTTTCGTATGTATTAGTTTTCCCTGCATCCGAATATAGATAGGTAGAGCAACTTATAGGTAATTGGTCATGTGAAAAATAACAGTCGTTTTAAATTTATGCCGACTTGTTTGAATTCCGACCCTACGTTTCCTACTAACTAAAATTACAAAGAATCGATAGGATAAACTTGCTAATCCAATAACTACAAATTAAAAGAAATAAACATCTATAGACTATATGTATCTAGATCTATAGACATCTAGTAATACTTAACCACCTATTATATTAAAATTGATTCACTTAATAAAGATTTTAAATAAAAGAACAGGAAGAAGAACTGACCTGTTGGTCAAGTGGTTCCAAGCGCGACTCACGCGGGCCAAAAAGAGCTAAAATATAATCTCAGTAGTAGCCCAGGGTTTGGAAGTTTGCGGTGTGATACCACCGTGCCTCGAAAATCACGTTAATCCGTTGGTCCCGGCTATCATTAGATAGCTATCAATAGAACATAAAAAATAAACTTTAATAGGTAGTAAACACGAAAACTGATATATACACCTACTCGTTAAATTACTTAAACTATTTAAAAAACCTATTTATTGACATATCATAAAAATAAATTGAATTGTGCCTACACAATGTTAAGAACCGTAATAAAAACTTTTTTGCAAAAAATAAAACCGACTTCCATATCAAAACACTACAAAGCCAAAAATAATTTTAATTTCGGTAGTCGGTGTTATTGGTTTTGTATTTTCTTTTTTTTTTTCACACCGCCTTCCGAAATTAAAATTATTTTTGGCTTTGTAGTGTTTTGATATGGAAGTCGGTTTTATTTTTTGCAAAAAAGTTTTTATTTTCGCGCTTTTTAGTGGGTCAGTGAATTTTCCAAATCGATTCGTAAATGACGGAGTTATGCGCGAACAAAAAACGCAATGCAGAGTAAACGAAAAGATCATCAAGGTAAATTATTTTTTTTCGACTTTTTTTGATTTTTCAGAAACGGCTCGTCCGATTTCGATAAAATTTTCATGGGACCATTTGGGAAGTATATCCTTTCCAACAAAAAAAGAATTTTTCAAATCGGTTGGCAAGCGACGGAGTTATGCGTGGACAAACATAAAAAAAAAAAAAAAAAAAAAAAAAAAATACAAACATCCGAATTGAGAACCTCCTCCTTTTTTAGAAGTCGGTTAAAAATATAGACTACACACGTATTTTACTAACTATATACATAAATGGTACCAAAATAAAACAAATACGAATAAACTAACCTACATTATCTAACAAATTATTGAAATGAAACACTGTTCAGCAAATCTGCAAAAGTATCAACAATCCGCGCGCCCGTTCGGTAAATAACGTTGTTGAATTATTAAAATTTTACATTTTCAACCGACGACAAAAAGAGGAGGTTATCAATTCGATGCGTATATTTTTTTTTTATGTATGATCACCGCGTACTCGAAGACAGCTGAACCGATTTGGAAAATTGTTTTTTTGTTTGAAAGGGTATACTTCGAAATTGGTCCCATTGTCACCAAGTCAGGATCTGATGATGGAATCCTGGAGAAATCGAGGGAACTCTTCAAATATTATAGGCACACCTATAGTGATATCTGTATTTTTTATAGTAACTTGTGTAGTTACATTCGAAAAGCACCATTTCTGAAGTGGACCTGATGATGAAGACCACAGATGGCCACTGGAACTACTCAATATATAAGTATTTCATGGGTTCCGCTTCGATTACTTGAATGTGGTTATTAAGCACAATGTGCTCGTCACAATGCATATGGTAAAGTGAAGCTGATGGTGA
The DNA here is from genome assembly GCA_943138885.2 of Tholera decimalis. Taxonomy (NCBI): domain Eukaryota; kingdom Metazoa; phylum Arthropoda; class Insecta; order Lepidoptera; family Noctuidae; genus Tholera; species Tholera decimalis. The sequence goes on from OW964570.2 coordinate 11,970,738, forward strand.
AGTACCAGGAGAACTCCTCAACAATTAATGGCCCAGCATTGGGAAAAGCAATATTTTGTAAAAGTAGTTGACATTTAGGCTCTTGTAACTAGGTAAATTAAAAATAGACCAACTAAAAAGAGTGAAATAAAAACTTTTTACCAAAAAATTAAACCGACTCCCAAAAAACACTGCAAAGTGAAAAATAACTTTAATTTCGGAAGTCGGTGCCAAAAACGAAAATACAAAAGTAAAGACTCCGACTACCGAAATTAAAGTTATTTTTCACTTTGCAGTGTTTTTTGGGAGTCGGTTTAATTTTTTGGTAAAAAGTTTTTATCTCCTAAACGTTGCACCCAAAGTATATACTGTATTGTCGTACAATCGTGGTATTGGCTTGTCACTACTTCAACTTTTTCTTTTAATTTTGATAAAGCGATATCTATCATATTTTATGCTACGTTGGGTTCACACCCGTGTGATGCCCTTTGCAGTATTAGCTGGTCCTATAGTGAAATAATCAGTAACTAGTTTTTTATAATTACATATTAAAGAATTAGTTACGTACGTATCTACTTTCATAGTCAAACTTCCAGAGCACTTTGACTTCTTAAACATACAACACCTCCATATCGAAGAAACGTTCTTGTAATCTTTTAATTTATAGTACTGATGACCATCATCGCCAATAAGAACATTGCCGCCCTTTCTTTTAATCATTGTTATTTTAGATTCAGCTGTTTCATGGCTGTTTCACTCATTTTCGCGGAGTTGATACAGCACCATCTACATTTGACCTTTGCTAGAAAATTGTTTAGCTAATTCATTTCAAAATAATTATTAATGCATTATGAATCTTGAAGTGGAATGATCATAGATGATAGATACATAGGAATGATCTAGCACAGCAAATGACATGTGTAAATAATTTGAACTTGTAATGTCACCAATATTATTTTCTTACAAAAGGTTTTACAAAAATAAATAAAAATCTTAGTAGTACCACGGGTAAATTATTTTTGCCCGTAGTACTACTGGACTGCTTGGTAGTACCACGGGAAAAAAAAATTACCCGTGGTACTACTGGTAGTACCACCGGTAGTACCACGGGCAACAAACGGAAAAATATACTTTCTTTATTTGGCATACTTATAAAGTGGTCTTAAAATAAAGGGAGAAACAAGATGACTTCAAAAAAGTTACCCCAAACTTAATGAAATAAATAACCATTTTATTTAAAAAATGCTACCGTAACTAACAACATTAAAAAAAGAAATAAACTGTTTGAATAAACGTTCCTAGCAAGTTACACCTACTAAATATGATGTCGGGTTTTCTGATAAAACACCAGTTCTATACCATACTTAATCAAAGATCAACTAATCAATTTCAAAGTAGCACCTATTGCGGAGAAGCTATTTTGAATCCAGATTGACTTATAATTGGCCTTCTTTCAATATTTTTCAACTACCTGTATCCTAGCTGTAAGTTTCCCAAAGATAAAAATAAATAAATGATAATAATAGACTAAGGTGTTACGGACATCTAATGCGGAGGACTCAGGATCATGTAGTGAGGAAGTGCCTTTCCATGACTACGTAAAAGAGAAGAGACGTAGGCCGCAAACTACGTGGATGACGAATGTCCAGAAAGACATGAAAAGTTGCGGTCGATCTCATGACGACACATACCAGCGGAGCAAATTACGCCTAATGATTAAGAAAGCCGACCCCGTGTAACGGGATAAGGCAAGGGAAGTGACGGTCGCGAAAGGGGCGAAGTGGCGTTACGCACACTACACCGGATTCAAGTCTGAAAAGTCCGATGAAGCCATAGTTTCTACTATATGTAGGAGTTTTATTTTAGTAGGAGTGGAAACTCGAACACAGATCTTGTTTAACAATATTGTAAATATTGTTTTGAAGCTATCCGGATAATCTATACTAATATTATAAAGCGGAAAAGTTTGTTAGTTTGTTTGTTTGTTTGTTTGTTTGTTTGCTTGAACGCGCTAATCTTCGAAAGTACTGGGTGGATTTGGATGAAATTTGGTATGGAAGTAGCTTGAAGCTTGAGGAAGGTTATAGGCTACTTTTTACCCGACTGCAAAAAAGGAGAGTTATGTTTTTAGCGTGATAGAATCCACGGGAGCGAAGCCCCGCGTGAGTACTAGTTTAGTATATTCCTGCAGCCAGCCAGGGTTGCGGGAAGATTGTAACGAGATACCGCGGCCCTGGAACGCAAAACTAACTAAATACAGGGTGGGTTTTAGTCAGTAGAAGAGATCAGAAGTAGAAGTCTGACACACCATTCCGCTCCACCCGCAGTGGGAGGTGTCATTTGATGATGTTACAACCCCGACAAAAAATGCTATCCGGATAATTATCGATGCCGTGTCGATCAGAAAGAACTTCAAATGGAAAAAACTGTCGGTTTGACGTGTCTGGACCTCTGGGTGTCCTTCCAAAAATATACATAAAACATATACGTAACCTAAAATCACGTTTCTGTAGGAAACATCACATCCTTGTTGAAACTTTGGACCAATAACACAAACGTGACTCTGCGAGGAAGCTCATTATGATCGTCAACTCTATGAACTTGAATCTAAACATTGATCGATTTTATCACTACGGTTTGAAGAGTGACGTAGAACTGCAAAATCCAACGAAATGCTGCACCCCGGCCGCGCGATTCAACCTTTCTCACTCATCCCACACTTTTTTTACAAAAAAAGATCGCGACTCTTGCGGATCTCTAATATTTCGGCAATATTTGCAACTTGCAAGGATAGCTAGGTGGAAAAATATTAATCAGCTCGTAGTAATTCGGTCGGTACATACTGTGGTTTTATGATAAGCACTGTAATTAGGTACCTCTTAAAACTAATCAGATTTCTCCCGCACCTGGTCGCGATCTTATCCTCCTTGCACACCTAGTACATTACCTAGGAAACCACTTCATTTTCGTACTGTGCAGTAATATTACCTTCATATTGCGAAACGACTGCAGTTTGCACGTTGTTTTAAGTTAGATTAACCTGTCATATAGTTTGTATCCAATATAGTTCCAATGTATGTTTGCGGTTCTATATCCAAATTGTACCGTGTTGCTCCATCGCCGTGCCATGGCAGTATTCCAAATTTCAATGTATAACAATTACTTATGTATAAGTAGTTTTTTTAGCCTTTGCCAGTAATGTTGAAGTTTCCTAACAACCTCGTGAAAGACGTGGATATTTGTAAAAAGCATTTGGAAGCATTGCGTCATTTATTTTGATTGAACTATTTTGTTTACTACTATTCTGCTTGCTTGCTTACTTACTATTTTACTTATTATTTTTAAATAAATAAAATGCTTTTATTTTCAACCGACGACCAAAAGAGGAGGTTATCAATTCGACGCGTATATATATATTTTTTTCTTTTTTTAATGTATGATCATCGATTACTCGAAGACCGCTGAACCGATTTGGAAAATTCTTTTTTTGATTGAAAGGGTATACTTCGATATTGGTCCCATTTTCATAAACGTCAGGATCTCATGATGGGATCCTGGAGAAATCGAGGGAACTCTTCAAATATTATAGGCTCACCTATGTCGTTTTGGGTATTTATTATAGTAACTTGTGCAGTTGCTCTCAAAAAGTACCATTTGAGGAAGTGGAACTGATGATGAAGACCACAGATGGCCGCCGAAACTACTCAATAATAAGTATTGAGTGGATTGCGATTCGATTACTTGAATATGGATGTTACGCACTTTATGCTCGTCACAATGCATATGGTGATGAAGAGCTGATGGTGAAGTACCAGGAGAACTCCTCAACAATTAACGGCCCAGCATTGGGAAAAGCAATATTTTGTAAAAGGTTATAAGTAGTTGATAATTAGGCTCTTGTAACTAGATAAATTAAAAATAGACCAACTAAAAAGAGTGAAATAAAAACTTTTTACCAAAAAATTAAACCGACTCCCAAAAAACACTGCAAAGTGAAAAATAACTTTAATTTCGGAAGTCGGTGCCAAAAACGAAAATACAAAACTAAAGACACCGAATACCGAAATTAAAGTTATTTTTCACTTTGCAGTGTTTTTTGGGAGTCGGTTTAATTTTTTGGTAAAAAGTTTTTATATCTTTAACATTGAATTCATAGCCTGATTGAGGCAGCGCCAGTAAGTTACAGAAGTACTTGTGTTGGAATATATCTTTTAAATTCAAACATAATTACTAGACAAGAGCATAGACATATATAAAAACTATTAATGTAGGATTCCATTAGCAAAAAAACGCTATAGCTAGTTAGTTAGCGTTTTTTTTGCTAATGGATATAGAATAGAAATACGAGTAGGTACGTATAGAATATCCTATAGAAAGTGCTAACGGTTATAATTTAAGTTATTAACATAGGAATCTAATGTCCATCAAACTCCAAGCTCCATAATTACAACATGAAAGGGTATTTATGAGCCGTTTTTGACGCATGATCAAAAAAAACTGAAATAGGTACTAATATGCTTATAAAAAATTTAGAAATAATCAAAGTTTTTGCTCTCTGAATAAAATTCCAATAAAATCGTACTCTACTGATTTATCAATCCAAGCCTATCCAAGCATTTATGAAACTCTGTCAAACTTTTTTTAAAAAACGTTTTTCACATACCAACCTCGTGTTCCAAGTTTGAAAATACGTCAATTAAAAGTATATTGGCAGCATCCACTGGGTTGCGCGCATTTTTATTTTGCAATATTTTTGTCCTAACTGCGTTTTTACGACTTTTTTTTGGTATATGGGAGAAATATATTTAAAAAAAAAATAGATTTATTTCCCAGTTAGGGTTTTTATTCGAGCCGAATTTTTAACAGCCAAAGTAAATGAATCCGGATATTACAGATTTATTCTGATGACTTTTTAATTTGCTTCTGAATACGCTTACGCATGCAGCGCGTAGTTAAAATACGTTTATGTAGCAACAGTCGACCGTCTTAGCTTAACTTTTAATTGTTAACACGTTCACCGACAGTAAGCACTTACCCTGACACCACATTTGGACAGTAGAATTTTCCATACTAAATGACAAATCAACGTAGTACTCGTGCACAAGAAAGCAATATGAAACTACCCACAAAATACTCGTGTTACGACAGTGAGAAATATGAAATTGCTCATAATATGACAGCGGATACTGCTCTTCATAATACTTATATAAAAAATTATCGTGAGAAGACGTACTCTTAAAAATAAGTGGCCCATCCCTCGACGTACTGTCATAACGCACTATTTTAATTTCCCGCCTAACGACGTACTGTCAGCGAACGTGTTAATTATTTTTTTGGTCAGAACTGCTTCAGGAATTCGATGAAAACGTTTATTTATTTACTAGTACTCTCGCGGGGCTTCGCTCCCGTGGATTCTATCACGGTAAAAACATAACTCTCCTTTTTTGCAGTCGGGTAAAAAGTAGCCTATAACCTTCCTCAAGCTTGAAGCTACTTCCATACCAAATTTCATCCAAATCCACCTAGTACTTTCGAAGATTAGCGCGTTCAAGCAAACAAACAAACAAACAAACAAACTAACAAACTTTTCCGCTTTATAATATTAGTATAGATTTATTTATTTAAACTTTATGTACAATTGTGTTACATGGGTGGACTTAATGCAGCAAGGCATTCTCTACCAGTCAAACTTTGGGTTAAAAACACACTGTGGTAGGTGTACAAGAAAAAGGAATGAAATAATATATTTAATACTAATAAATATAATACTAATATATAATAAAAACTTTTTTGCAAAAAAATAAAACCGACTTCCATATCAAAACACTACAAAGCCAAAAATAATTTTAATTTCGGTAGTCGGTGTTATTGGTTTTGTATTTTCTTTTTTTTTTCACACCGCCTTCCGAAATTAAAATTATTTTTGGCTTTGTAGTGTTTTGATATGGAAGTCGGTTTTATTTTTTGCAAAAAAGTTTTTATTTTCGTGCTTGTTAGTGGGTCAGTGAATTTTCCAAATCGGTTCGTAAATGACGGAGTTATGCGCGAACAAAAAACGCAATGCAGAGTAAACGAAAAGATCATCAACGTAAATATGTTTTTTAGACTTTTGTTGATTTTTCAAAAACGGCTTGTCCGATTTCGATAAAATTTTCATGGGACCATTTGGAAAGTATACCCTTTCTAACAATATGCAATACACATATATGCTAAAATGACAAACTAATAGATACGGTGCTTTATAATATTCTTTCTGAATAATATAAGAAGAATATAAAAATAAGAGAGCTCATGATAATTATGACGAAGACCAAACTAAGAATAACAGCCCCTTAAGTAGTGGTAAAACGTAACGTTAAGTTTCACAAATACACTTTTAACTCAGGAGTTAGTGCCAATGACCAATGACACAAATGGTTTTGCAAGATGTTTCAAAAGTGAATTTAGTATCATATTTTAACAAGATGTTTCGGTCATAATATATTTATAATCTGGGGGTGTTTAAGTCAAGAGTGAATAATAATAATAATATAATAATAATATTCCACAACTTTCACACAACGCCATCTAGTCCCAAACTAAGCAGAGCTTGTGGTATGAGTACTAGACAACTGATAAACTTACATATATATTTCTAAATACATACATATTATAGATAAATTACACCCAGACAAAGAACAAATGATCGTGCTCATCACACAAACATTTGTCCTAGGTGGGAATCATTTTCGACCACATCATTAGTTACCATTAGGTGAGATGATGGTCAAACGCAAGCTTATTATTATCAATCAAAAAACTTTTCAACGATCTTCTACGTTTGGTTCATTTATATGTAGTTATTAATCAGAGATTTGGATAGCCCTACCATATGCTTATGAAATAGCTTGTATAAGAAAGTCAGATGTGTATTCCGTTTTCACCAGGCATTCATGCATGAATATTATTAACAGGTGAGTTGTATGAAGGCGCTCGATCACGTACTAGGGTTTCAGGAATACAATGGCAGAATTACGTAAATGTTGTATTTATGCATTGTGTGAAATCGAAGAAGAGTGCAAGAATTGTGTGTGTTTTTAGGATTCCGGTGCCGAATGGCAAAAAACGGAACCCTTATAGATTCATCATGTCTGTCTGTCCGTCCGTCCATATGTCAGCTGTGACATACGGACTTACGGACATTTTATTCCGAAACTATTAAGACTACCTACACATTTGAAACTTGGTAGGTAGGTGAATTCTGTGAACCACTTTCCGATTTTTAGACAAAAATAAATAAAATTAAGGGCGCTTCCCATACATGAAACTGAAAACATTTTGTTCATCAAAACTATACGTGTGTGGTATCTATTGAAAGGTCTTTGAAAATGACGGGTTTCTAAAACCACTTTTTCTTAAAGTCAATCATTTAAAAGCTTCAAAAGTGGTAACATACTCTCCCCCCCCCCCCCCCCCCCCTGAAAAATCTAAAAAAATACATGTTGTAGATCTTAATAAAAACTTTCAACGAAAATTGGCTTGAACGAGATCGGGTCAGCAGTTTTTGAGATATAGTACATTTTCAAAAACCGTAAATATAACTTTGTATTTCATACAAACACTATGAAAAACAAAGTTATTTGGCGTAGTTATTACGGAACCCTTCATGGGCGAGTCTGACTCGCAGTTTGCCAACTTTATTTTAAATACGTTTTGTCATTCGTATGACTTATTAGTGTTATTTAAACGTACTTATTTTTACGGTCATATATATCGTTAAATACATTTATAGAAATGAGCTAAGCCATTGTTTAAAATTTAAAAACATAAGTAGCAGGTTAGCAAAAATGTGTCAAATCATTTTTTACTAGGCACTATAAGACAATTTTTGTAAAGATATTTCAAAGTCAACTTAAATTGTTCAATATGAAATACGCAAACTGAACTGAGTAAGTCCTTCGAGAAGACTCGACCCTTTCCAACAAAAACCCTTGAGAACCGGCACTCGATACAAAATATCAGACTATAACAGAATAATTTAGTTCTAACGCTCAAATACCTGTATTTCATCGTGTTTGCTCTCCGCATCGAGATCAATAGGAGACAGGTTTTAGTATTTGTACAAGAGAATAAAATGATATGAAATTAAGTGTTCTTTTTTGTACTATTTTTTTTTTAAGTTTATTTACCATATACACAAAAGAATCCTCAACTTCGGCTCAACCATCGAGTCCAGAGCTCAGACTGCAGCAAATAAGCAAACAAGTGCCAACTTGCTGCATTCGATCGAGCGCAGAGCTAAAAGGCTTATAGGCGACGCTGGTGGACAAGCTTCATAGCCTGGCTCATCGGCGAACCGTTGCTTGCCTGTTGGTTTTCTACAGATTGTACTTCGGGGAGTGTGCGCAGGAGCTCCAAGACCTGATTCCTTCATCTCCCTTTCACTACCGGTCTACCAGACGCACGGCTGGGTACCACCCACACTTGGTTGATATACCGTCTTGTCGTACCAAGCGCTTCTCCTCCACATTTATTGTGCGCACAGCCAAGCTGTGAAATTCTCTGCCAGCTTCTGTGTTCCCTGCCACTTATCTTACCTTACCTTACCTTACCTTTCAGCCTTTAAAGCACGAGTAACTAGGCATTTTCTAGGCTCGCTCATCCCATCTTAGACCTCATCTATCGCTTACCATCAGGCGAGATCGAGGTCAAGAGTGGGCCCATCAGTAATTAAAAAAAAAATTATATGTATATAAAATGTAATCAAGGAAATAATAATAATAACTGCCATTTTTTATATTTTTAAATGTTTTTTTTTTGTCAATTTTATAATGAAAAATATTTAAAAATGTAATTTTTGAGATATATGTAAAATAAAGGAAATAATAAAATATAGGATTATTCATATTTATAGCAACCAAAGATCACTATCATAAGTCTCAATATCGATATCGAATATCGGCGCAATTTATTTATTCGGTTTGGATCTCCAACAATTAATACACCTTAAGCCTGCAATACATGTTGGCCGAGCGTTGTCGAGTGAAGGCCAATACCAACATGTAGACGGTATATTTGCCTTGTCTTGCTATCGCTCGGTGTCACTTGCCTAGTTGGCCGAGTGGAGGCCAGCGCCAACGTGTATAGAGCTCATTTGGTGCAACTTGTCTTCGCTCGCCGTTGCTCGTGATCACTTGCCTCACTTCGGATCGGTGTCGGTTATTGGTCACAAATCAAAGGCGCTCGCCTGCGCTCGGCCAACGTGTGGGCAGCTCTACAGACCCTCTTCTACATTGGTCGTCTGCATTGGCGTTCGACGAACTTGTCGAACGTGTGGACATTATTTCTTGCCTTGTACCTATTTGCCAACACTCGCGTTGGCTTACGCTCGGCCAACATGTATTGCAGGCTTTACAAGATAAAACAATAAATAACAATACAATTGTATACGTGTAAGGACGTGATTGTGACGAACTGTGTGTTACATATGTTTATATCTTTCTTTTTATTTCTTTCATGTCCTCTTTATTAATGCTTTCTTGCATCATCAAATCTACAATTATCTTGTCAATTTTATATCTTATCATTTAGCTGAATAAATAACCTAGTGAATGAAGAGTCTTGAATCCAGTGTTAGATTCAAAGCCATTCAAACAAAGTTTTGTTTTTTAAGTAAAGTACTGCGGTAATCTGCTGTTTACAGTAAATAAAAGATCAAAGGTTTTTGTTCTAAATAACTTTTTGTGGTTTTGTTACCATTCATGGCTAAACGGTTAAACGCCGACCGTCGAAAGTTCTGGAAAATACCATTTAAATCTTTTCTGGGAAATAAAAATTATGAAAATTGATTTTTAATTGTTTCTATCAGAGACGTTATCCCAATCATAATAGATATAACTTTCTAATTTAAATTTTAATGCAGGTATTCAATTAATTCGTAACCAACTTCATAAGCTCTTAATGTTTCGTTAGCTCTGTGTGCTCCTTTCCTCAAAAGAACACTACTAACATGAACCTTCATGCTTCTCATATGATTTAACCAAAACGAATTGTATGGACTTTAAAAAAAATGTTGACCTCTGAGTCGGTATTTCTTCTCAGAGTAGTCAGTTAGGAAACACCGGCCCCATCTAGCTTAATTTAAAACACAAAAAATACGGATAAAAGTGTTACTTGTAACCAATTTACAAAATAAATATTTCATTTAATTGATTTTTTTATTAATTGACTGAGATAATAAAAGGGTAAATCATGTGGTTGTGGAATTGCCACAACGGACGGTTGCAGCGACAGAGGGCGCCGGGCGCTTTACAGTTTTGACAAACAGCGACTCTCGTAATAATGCAATCACCTCAAAGTACACATTAAAGTTGTCATTCCGTATGTCTGCTAGACTTTTAACTAAGCCATGCAACGGATTTTGATGTTAATTATATTTTTGGTAAAGTAACTTCTTGAGAAAGACTAATAAAAAAATCTTACAAAGATTCCTGATCGCTATAACCTAGGGATATTTAAGTCAAGAGTGAATAGGTTAATTCTAGGCAAGCCAAGGCAAGGATATGTCAAAATATTGAAAACTCAGTTTCCAATCAAGTCTAGATTATTTTTCAAAAATTAATCATATTAAGTTTCATATTGTCAACCAGCAAAGTCATTACCAAATAATAATAATTATTAATAATAATTATATATATCCAAACTTTTAACAGAGTATTTCAAATGAAAACTACGCTTCGTACCGAAATTACTTCATAAAAAAATCAAATCATGAATGTTTTATTTCACATAGGCTTAAATAAGCACTTACAAAATGTCATAAGCTAGGGTTATGAGCGTTTGATTAAGATAAGCAGCGTCGAAATAAACGGATTCCACTGCGCGCAGTCTGCCGTAAATCTTTATACTTTCAGCCAATCGTTTTCGCTAATATTATTTGTCTAGTCACTTATAAAAATATATTTGCCTAGATACAGCTAGGTTTGGACCTAGATTTAGTTTTCATTAAATTAATTTGCGCCAGCTTTGTATTAAAATAAGCAGCTTAACAAACTGTAATCTTCCGGTTGAAGGAAGGATTAAAATGTATGCTTGATTCTTATTGGTCCAACTTTTCATGCATAATCTTAATAAATGGCACAAAATATTTTTTTTTCTACAGAATTTAGAATTCACAGTACTAGAAATCTTTTTAACTCCTCCAAGCTAAATATGCTTGAGTCTGAAGTGGGTTCTCGGGTGGGGTTCGGACCCGCGATCTCTCGATCACAAAGCGGACACATTAGCCATTATGCTATTTTCGCCAGTCCGAAGCTTGTAGTGTCTTCTAGCCAACTTCTAGCACATTCTTAACAATTCGGGGTTAAATAAATTCCTTTTAATATTTTAGATGAAGGGCCTGAAGTACGCTACATGCATAATATCAAGTATTATTGAAGGTAAGGGTACTTACTCTTTATAATACTCGATATTGTAAATGTGATATAAATAAAATGTGTCTTTATCCACTTTGTAGTTCCATACTTCCAAAGGACAAATGGAATCCTTGTAGGTATGTCATTTCGTCGTTCATCGGACTATCAAGATCTTTTATCACAAGAACGCGTAGAGATGTCAAATTGAAATTTAATAGGTAAAGGTAATGTAGCTTATCTATACTTTAGCGTTATGAATTATAGGCTTAAATATTTACATATTTTTTATTTAATTATTGTTCCGATTTGTTTACTGTAATTGAAAATTTAAAGACATTGAAAATTGTTTAATGAATAAATAAATGAGTAAAACACAATGGAAATTGTTTAATGAAGAATAAAAGCCTTTAATTCACAATGGAATGAAGTAACGATTTAGCGCGAGTGGAGACGCGAGCGACTATTGGTGTTCTTTAAATAGGTTTTGATATAACTAAGCCGCTTCATAACCGTAAAAAACTGAATAGAACGATAAAAAGTCTTTAAAATCGTTCAAAGAAATCTCAATCTCAGTAAAAATAAAATTAAAAAAGAAACCAACTCAGTCTGGAAAGAAACTAACAGTTTCATACAAGAACGGTTTGGTAAAAGGATTTCCAGCGCTTTTTTCGCGTTCGTCGACTAATGCTCTATTGTAGTAAGCTGGCAAGTTCTGCGTTAATAATGAACCCGTAATGAATTCTTGGCAAACCTAGACGATCGTCAGGGTTGACGAAATCAATTTTTGCATTTGAGGTTTTAAATGAAAGCATTCCTATGTATGAGGTAATTACGTCTCAGTGGCAATCTATGTCAAAATATTATATGGGTATTACATCATTTTTGACAGATTATGACTTAGATGCATACCTAAGTGTATCCGAATAAGATTTTTGATCATAGAACTAAAATTAAAGAGGTGTGCTTTTTTTAAATAGACAGTCTCATAGTCTTTGAAGTTGGGTTTAATTTACTGATTGGGTTTTCTAATCTGAGTTATAATAAGCATTTGACTCGCCCCTGTGACGGAGGAGACACAAGTATCTAATGTTGACCTCGGCCTAACCAGAACAGACGAATAGTGAATATTTCCAGCAATGACGAAGCGTTCAGTATAGTATATTTTTTCAATATTATATTAGTACCAGCCCTAAACGCTTAGGCTGGTTAGGGTTGCAACTATGCACTAATAGCATAAGTGACACAATTTTATTATTGTAAAATGAGGTTTTAATTACCTGTAACTTAAGAAGAGACTCCTCAGTGGTTCTGCTTCCCTGGTAGCTTTAATTACTTAAGTACCGTTACTGGTAGTTTTAATTGGAAGATATTACAAGCAATTAAACTTTTTATTATAAAATGATTAGTATTAAATCCACCCGCATTGGGCTAGTGATGTACTGAGGTATACTGAATTCGATTCTTACGTTGGGCATATTTTTGTCAGATTTTTCTCTCTGAAAGTTTCCTTGATTTGTGTTGCACGTGGAAAAAAATGCAAAGAACGGTCAAATGATATCCAGGAGTAACATTTTAACTTATTTTCGGGGCACAGAGGAGTCTCAGTATGGAATAAATGAATACCCGTCCTAATACTGATTATATCAGGCGTTGCTTTACATAGGAGATCGTCCCACTGAGGAATTACAACTTAGCCAAGCGCTATTTCTAATATTCATATATTAAAGGAAAGAATTCAATCGTTTTATCGTCACTAAAGACAGATTTTTCGAGACTAATAGCAACACTTAACAACTCTTCCGATATATTTGCTAATTACCAAGCTTTGTTAGCTCTTGTGTTGAAAATATGTATTCACTCAAGTAAACTGACTATTGAATCAGCCCATCAATACAAATAAATACAATTGAAGTATTTGTCTGTGGTTCCAAACTGTGTTTTCTGAAATGCTTACACTTATTTACACACTGGCAGTTGCACGCGACTTCGCTCGCGTGGGATGTTTTTCCAGTGTAAATCTCGATCCCGTGAAGCATCTACGTACTAAAAGGAACCCCCGTGCAAAATGTGAGAGCCTTACTTCTTGTAGTTTCTGAGATTTCGTGATTAATCAGTGAGTGGTAAAAATACCACTCACTGATTAATCACGAAATCTCAGAAATCTATTTATTTTTGTTTATTTGTTTATCTATAAAAGCAAAAGCTTTTATAGATAAACTACTAAACACAAAACAGCTTTTTTAAAGGTTTGTCTGTCTATCGTTCTGTCTGTCTAGCTAATTTCTGGAACAGTTGAACTGATTGGATTTTCACTGGAAGATTGAGGAGGTTCCTATAGGGCAGCACACAGACTACTTTTTACCCGACTGCAAAGGAAGGGTTATGTTTTTCGCGCGTATCTTGTATGTATGTATGTTTGTAATATTATTTATTACCTCATATCTCCAGAACCACTGAACAGATTCACATAATTGAGGTATCGTTAGATTTGTCTTAGCAGCCCAAGTGTTCTTAGTTAGGTGACATTTGAAAAAATCAAACATGGCGGCTGTGCGAAGCTATTATACACATTGAAAAGAATATTTTTTCGAATACTGCAATATGGGTATCAAATTAAAGGGCTTCACACAAGGATTTCAAAAACGTATTTCATGTTTATCATTAGTGTAATACTAGCAAAAATAATACAAAGAGAAAGTTTAAAAATATGGACTCTTTCACTTTCTGAATCCGGTGGGGTACCATTGTGACACGACCGGGAAAACTATAAAAATATTTATTAATATTTTAACTAAAAAGTTGAAAAAAAAAGTTATTTAATAAATGTAAAATCCCGACTGCTGCTGCTTTTAAGTAACTTTTTTTATTTAAGAGAGTTACGCGGAAGTACCGTGTAGGTTATATCGGCACCACCATGAACAAAGTCATGGGCACTTCTTGTTAGTCTGACCGGATGCAGCTGAGTCTTAGTGTTTTACATGGAGCGACTGCCTATCTGACCTCCACAACCCAGTAACTGGGTGACACGATCACCCTTGGCTAGACCAGTGTCAGATTTTCTGGCTTCTGACTACTTGTAACGACTGTCAGGGATGTTCAAATGACAGCCATGACTTTGGCTTAATGAGCTTACCAAGGCACAGGGGTTTCACACCGTCAACTTCCAAACTCCAGGCTACTACTGAGTGCCGGGTTAATGGGAATGTTCTAACAAGATACCGCGGCCCCGGAACTTAAGGGCAGCTGAAGGAACAGGGTGGGTTTTTAGTCAGTAGAAGTCTGGCACTCCCTTCCGCTCCACCCAGAGCGGGAAAGTCATTCGATGATTTTCCCAACTAGAAAAAATGGGCTACTACCAAAGATATATAATAAACTATAGATACGTATTCCGCGCTCTAAAATGGCAAGTTGAAATCAAGGTAAGTGCCTCGTATCTATTTAGTTACGCACGAACCTGTGTCGCGAACGCGACACTACACATCTTAAGAAAAAATGTGTTTTAAAAGAAAATTAGGAAAAGAACATGCCTTTGTGTGTTTTCAGACGTTGCACTAATTACACTGCTTCCGTGAGAGGTCAAAATGTGTCATTTCATAGGTAAATATCAACAGAAATACATTTTTTATTTTAATTTTTCTACACGGCTAATGGCGGCTAGCGTATGAATGAAGTCAGTCACGTGACGTTAGGGGAGGTTGTTAACTAAAGATGTATATTCATCTCTCTCTAACATCAGGTGTACCTAAAGATGGCATTTATTTTCTGTACCTTTCTTTACACGTATTAGATAGTAACTCTCTATGTGTGTGTTTCGTGCCGATTTTGAGAGGTGTTTTGTGGGAATATGACGCGTCTATTTATAATACGTCATTGGCTACTACTGAGTACATACCCAATAGCACTTTTTGCCTGACCGAGTCGCGCTAGCGAGTACTACACCAACGTTGTCACGTTACACGTCCAGTTAGTTATAAAAATGAAGGAGCATATTCATTGCTTAGATTATTTTTCTCAAGACCTTACGATGATATTATGTATTTATAAGAACTCCCACTTTTTGTGTTATACAACGTATAAAGGAAACTCCATATCTATCGAAAAGGACTGAAGACAACATCTAGTATGGAGTCTCTATGCAAAGTTTCAGCTCAAAATAAGTGACTCACAGAATTAACCCCAAATTATCGGTTTCATATGTTTCTTGAATAACAATAATAACAAACGTGTCACAGCACTATGAGGGGCATCACTTTCTACGTCACTTGCCAATAAAACGATAATTCTCTTCGTTCTTCTTAATTTGAAAAATTCGGTCTCTGGTATCAATGTATTAAAATTTCTAATAAGTTCCACACATGTAGACATAGGATTACAAAACCCTTGCTGTTCAAGACTGCAATAGGCCCAGTGCAACGGTAACTGGGGTGTCCCAAACTTGTCCGCGATACGCGGATTCTAAACGTTGCTTAATAATGATAACAAGGTTACACATGGCCTGCCTCTACTAGGCTTCGGCCTACAACAATAAAAACAAAATGTACCACTAACCTGAGTGCTGGGGACGCCAAGTTCGACCTTCAAAGGTCACGCCCTAAGTGTGGTTTGTATGTGATATGAGGTGAGTAATTGTAACGTGTGATGTAAGTCAAGTGTTGTAGAACGTTCCCAAGGCGCCGATCTCCAGATGGCGCGGTCACAACAGCATCACACCTAACTCGTTTCCAGCAAGCGCGCGCTACGCGTGGTAGGCAATAAGGCGATATGTTCCAAGAAATATCACTGGATTCTTGTTAATCCGAGCTTACAAAGTTCAATCAATCACTGAACACAATTAATCTGTTCATATCTCGTGAGATCCAATACGATTTACAACAAATTCCGCGTGCCGGCCGACCGACGACAAGGCGGCGTATAATTCAACAATATCCCGGGGTTTTCAACAAATGGGGAATACACTTCAACCAACAAATAATTCGCGACCCAATTATCGGTCTCAACAGGCGAATTCAACAATATTTTACCAATTACAATCAAATCAAAGTCCCAAACGTGCGGACATTTTTCCAACAAGCAAAGTCAATCTGTCAAGTCAAGAGAGGTCATGTCAAGTCCACAGATAATTAATGTTGCCGGCCAAAAGGTGCGTTCTGTTTCACGTCGGACCGAACATCTACCCCCCCCGGACGGGCCTACCCGTCCGCTAATCAATCGGAAGTCTTGACAAGGTTGCAAATTCAACACAGCTTCAATGCGGCCAAATACCGTAGCTAGTTCCTCTAAGGTGAGAACGGTGTCTCCCAACAATCTCCGCCAGCGTCCCTTTGCCGCTTTCACCGCGGCCCCAAAAATACCCCCCCAATGGGGGGCAGGCTGGCGGGTCAAACAACCAAGTGACCCCTCGGCGGGCCAAACTATTACCAATATCAACCTGGCTCTCATTAAGGAAGGCGTATAGCTCCTTCAAATAGTTACTTGTACCCTTGTAATTCGTACCGCAATCAGACCTAATCAACGAAGGTAACCCACGGCGAGACACAAATCTTTCCCAAGTCGCCTCAAAGGCCTCTGTCGAGAGGGAGGTTACCAGCTCCAAATGTACTGCCTTGGTTGACAGGCAGACAAACACACAAATAAGCCCCAACAATCTTGCTATTACGAAGGGTGGACGTCTTCAACAAAGGGGGACCAACAAAATCCGTTACGACGCCAGCAAAGGCCTCGCCTCATTGACGCGATCAGCCGACAAAATCCAAAATTCTCAATGCAGAATGGCCAACAGCGCATTGCAACCGGCATGCGAGTTCTTAGTGTGACGATCAGTCACCAACAATTGTACCAAGTTCAGTTACAACAAGGGCAGGAGCACCAATTTTAGGGTAAGGACAACTCACAAGGGTGACCTCAAACCAGGCCCTTCCCTCAACAGTGGTGTCAGCCGGTTCGCCAATTCCCCAAATCTTGCCTGAAAGGTCGTTCACCTTCAGGCCAACCTGTCCCGCTAACCAAGAAGACAAAGGCAACCCCGGACTCCCGTCTCCAAAATGGCACAGACCACAATCGAGTCACCCAAGGGTCCCCAGACCGTGACCGAGGCCGTTGGCAACAAAACCGTCTTGATCGGGGGGTTCCTTTAGCGGGGCAGGCGTCAATCTCTTAGTGATGCCTGGGCGGCGACCGATCGCCGCTTCCAGGCTGCCTTCGTTCACGACGAGGCCAACAATCAAACCATTCGTCCGCGCGGTGTCCCAAGCCGCTCGCCATCACTGGAGGGGCATATCCCACCGGATGCCCGAATGGCGGAGGGCGCGACTCCAGCCGGGGACGTTCCGCCAACGGAGGGGAAAGGGAGCGGCGCCGACCCGGCCACTGCTGCCTAGCAGCCAATGCGCGTTCTCCCTGACGAGGGAAGACCAAATGGCGTTCGTGGGGCTCCCGTTCAACTTGCGCGGGGGGTGGAGTGCGGCGTACAGAATCGCGGGTCTCAGCCCGGTGCTCGTCTCCGGGGTACCCCCCCTTGCGCGAACCCCCCTCAGAAGCTGGTCTGCTGGAGCGGTTCGCGTTGGCGCACAAAATCTCCAAGTGGGACCCTTCACAAATTCTACACGGGCGGGGGTCGGGGCAGTCCCGATGGAAGTGGGCCCCCAAGCACGAAAAGCACAAACGGCGTGCGTTGACAATGCGGCGGCGGGAACTTACGTGCAAATTCAAAAAATCCGGGCAACGCGCCATGACATGCCCCGTTGCCTTACAAAAGTCACAATGATGAGGACTCCGGGCACCATCAAAACGGGGGGCGGGGCGAACATCAACAGGCCCCCTAGCCCGAGGACTCCGGGCGCCAGCCAAACGGGGGGCGGGGCGATCATCAACAGGCCCCCTAGCCCGAGGACTCCGGGCGCCAGCAAAACGGGGGGCGGGGCGATCATCAACAGGCCCCCTAGCCCGAGGACTCCGGGCGCCAGCCAAACGGGGGGCGGGGCACTGCCCTTAATGAGGCCATTGCAACAATCAAATATTAATACAAACAACAATCAACAACCAACAATCAAATATTAAACAAACAGCAATGACTTGTTAGCCGGCCAAATATATTCAACAAAATAAAAATTCAAATTCAATTATTTCAGGTCCAAATGCGACCCTGTACTTATTCCAAGTATGAATCTAGCTTGGTACAGATGGCTAGTTACAAATAAATAACAATTCAATGTATAATACAATGCTGGATCAACCTCAAATAAATATCAAGAAGCACAACAATTGACTGTATAATATTGAGCCGGAGAATCTCTAACAACTATCCAATAATTACTATAAATGCAATAACCAATACACACAATTCAAGTCCTATTATGTTAGACTATGTGTAATTATTATTTAGATAACCTTTCAAATTCAGATCAATGACATTCAATTATTAATTGCAACAAATACCAAACAACTTTTACAACAATATACCAACTTATGTACCAAATTATGTACCAAATTATACCAAATTATACCAATAATTCCTAATTTCACAAATAAATCCTACCTGTCAATGCAATGAAAGAGGCTACAATACAAATTACAAATACAACTTCAATCGATTCAACTTCAATTAGATAGCCCGGATGACATGGTAATATATTCAATACTTATTAAGTTACAAGTTATGTTAAGTAATTAAACTCAAGTTTTAAGTTTTCAACAATATTCAAAACTTCCAATTAAACCAGTGGATCTTATATTATAAGAGCCGCGCTTCTGCTACCAATTTTATATTAAAACCACGCTCTGCATACCAATTTTGTTCAAGACTGCAATAGGCCCAGTGCAACGGTAACTGGGGTGTCCCAAACTTGTCCGCGATACGCGGATTCTAAACGTTGCTTAATAATGATAACAAGGTTACACATGGCCTGACTCTACTAGGCTTCGGCCTACAACAATAAAAACAAAATGTACCACTAACCTGAGTGCTGGGGACGCCAAGTTCGACCTTCAAAGGTCACGCCCTAAGTGTGGTTTGTATGTGATATGAGGTGAGTAATTGTAACGTGTGATGTAAGTCAAGTGTTGTAGAACGTTCCCAAGGCGCCGATCTCCAGATGGCGCGGTCACAACAGCATCACACCTAACTCGTTTCCAGCAAGCGCGCGCTACGCGTGGTAGGCAATAAGGCGATATGTTCCAAGAAATATCACTGGATTCTTGTTAATCCGAGCTTACAAAGTTCAATCAATCACTGAACACAATTAATCTGTTCATATCTCGTGAGATCCAATACGATTTACAACAAATTCCGCGTGCCGGCCGACCGACGACAAGGCGGCGTATAATTCAACAATATCCCGGGGTTTTCAACAAATGGGGAATACACTTCAACCAACAAATAATTCGCGACCCAATTATCGGTCTCAACAGGCGAATTCAACAATATTTTACCAATTACAATCAAATCAAAGTCCCAAACGTGCGGACATTTTTCCAACAAGCAAAGTCAATCTGTCAAGTCAAGAGAGGTCATGTCAAGTCCACAGATAATTAATGTTGCCGGCCAAAAGGTGCGTTCTGTTTCACGTCGGACCGAACACTTGCTATATCGTTTATTATCATCCAAAGAAGCCGTGCACTTGGTATGTATATACCCTTTACATATCTCTTGCTCTGTAAGTACACCCTTACACCCCTGAATGCCGGGGTGTATGACTATCATTACAGCATAGGTTTTGGAATTTGAAAAAAGAACTGTCATACTCATACTGCACGAAGAATATTTTTAAAAAGTTAATTTTTTTTTTCTCGGTATCGATTAATTACTCGAATCGGAATCTAGACAATTTATTTTATAAAGATTTTATTTTAAATATGGAACTATTTGTTTCCACATCGTATGTTAGATGGAATCGATTTAAAAATCAAACTGGCCAGCAAGATCTGACGCGCTTGCGTGCGTGAAAAAAAAAGGCAGTCTATTAGTAGGCGCGAAAGCATCGCGAAAATAATTAATTTTCTTGTTTGAGTTCTTTTACAAAAGTTTTAAACATGTCTAGTGACGAAGACATAGATCTAACGCCCGATTTTATTAAAGAAAGGGCAAAAACAGTTGTCGAAAATATATTACCGCCGAACTCGAAAGAAAGATATGTAAAGGCATACGACGAATTTATGAAATGGCGGTCAGAAAAAAAAGTGAAATCTCTTTCTGAAAGTGTTTTTATATCATATTTTGATGAATTATCTAAGAGGCTACAACCTTCCAGTTTATGGTGCTTTTATTCCATGCTAAAATCTACAATGATGACAAAACATGACGTGAATTTGAAAGATTTTTCTAAACTTACTGCTTTCTTGAAAAGGCAGTCTGACGGCTTTAAAAGCAAGAAATCGAAGGTATTTACTGCAGAAGAAGTACAGAAATTCTTAAATGAAGCTCCGGATGAAATTTATTTAGCAATAAAGGTACCTACGTATTTACTTGCCCTTTTTAATAAGTTACCAAAATATTTCACAGAAATACTATGCGAATTTGGTGCCTTTAATACAACTTATGTCTTTTTTACAGGTTGTTCTAATTTTTGGGATATCGGGAGCCTGCAGAACCGTGGAATTGACAAACTTGACAATAGAAAATGTAGAAAAACATAACAAATTACTACTCATAAAACTGCCTAACACGAAAACTAAAATTGACCGGTCATTTGTTGTGCATGAAGAATTTGCAAATTATGTTGAAAAATATCAAGCTCTTCGGCCTGAAAACGTGGATACAAATCGTTTTTTTCTTAATTACAGTAAAGGAAAATGCCACAGACAAGTAATAGGAAAAAACAAATTTACAGGCATGCCAAAGCAAATAGCCACATATTTAAAACTGAGTAACGTAGAGTTATACACCGGGCATTGCTTTCGCAGAACATCAGCGACTCTATTGGCTGATTCGGGAGCCAACCTCACTCTGTTAAAAAGGCACAGCGGCTGGAAGTCCAGCAAAGTGGCCGAAGGTTATATCGAAGATTCGATGGCAAACAAAAGCAAAATTACTTCTAAAATAACAGAAAATATAAACTTAAAATCACCACGTCAAAGCACATCATCTGAGCCATTTTTTAATGAAGAAAATAGTACCAGTCAACTGCCGCCATTTACGATGCAAGAACCTCAAGTCACTCAAACTCAAGTCTTATCATCACAAACTCATATTCAAACTATAAATATACCTAAAAAGAACGTGACCATATCTCTTACAAATTGTAATAATTTTACTATTAATTTTAATTAAATACACATTTTTTTCTTCTTAATAAATGTTCATTGAAACCTGCTGTCTTGTTGTTTACTTACCTCACAATCGATATGTAAAGCAGAGTATTTATCTCGGGCGTAAGCATCAATTGCATACTCGGGTTAATTAGCGCCTTCGCTTCGCTCAGGCGCCAAAAACCTCGTATGCAATTGATGTCATACAGCCCTTGGTTAATAATCTACTATTAAATTACACGTTGTATAAGCTTGGGTTTTTCTTTAAATGCGAATGAATGTTTTAATTTCGAAAGAGCTCAGCTCTCGCTTACTCAGTGGTTTCTAGTTATTTTCCTATTAGCTCGCGTTATGGTGTAGATTTCCTTACATAATGAGATAAAAATGACTATTATTATATTGAGCTTTTTAGATTCTGAGCGGGTTTCATAAAATACTAACTAAATAATACGCCTTTTAGATTTGGTATTTGCGTATCTGTATCACTTTCACAGTTAACTGCCAATTCATTGAATGTTTGTCTGTTACTTTTTCACGCCTAAACCGCTGAACCGATTTAGATGGAATTTGGCATGGTAATAGTTTAGGACCCTGGAAAGGACATAAAGATAGTTTTTATCCCGATATAAGGTTCCCGTGGGATAGTTTTCGAATTGCATGCGGGCGAAGCCGCGGGCAAAAGCTAGTTCATAAATGAATTATATTTGTGAGACAATTAAAAATAACTGTGCTGCGTGATAAGTACCTTTTTCTAATATAAAGTTTAAATGGCATAAATACTCTATCGAAAATTAATATAGACTGACTATTGACGTTACGTTATCTTCAAGAAAATAAAGATAATATATCTTTGTTTATAGTTTCCCCGCCTCTTCTAAGCCGTGTGCAATATAATTTCATACGGTTATCTCTATTACAAAGAGCGTTAGAAACAAAGTTTCCTGGGTTGTAATCGTGCAAAGCCGAAGTCGCTCGCTAGTAGTTTATAACTGCTTGCGCAAGTTTTATTTAGTTTATAACTTTCTACTATCATATATCCGAACGCATCTTACATATTATAATACAGATTCTTTCTTGACCGCGGTTTTTGAGTTGACCAACCATATTCCTTCCCTCTATCCAATTCCCACAAATCAGAGAAGAAATGCTCATCGCACGCGCCGTTGATTGGCGCATTCAAAGCCAGCCAATCACCGTACAGATGCTGTGGCAAAAAAAAAGGTATAATTACCTCCGCCATATTGTGTCTATTCGTCTTCATAAAAATCCCGCCGTGAAGTTACCACGCTAAGACAAGTTCCCCGCGCCGCGCTGAGATAACCATAAATACCGCTAATCTATACTATAATATTATAAAGCGGAAAAGTTTGTTAGTTTGTTTGTTTGTTTGTTTGTTTGTTTGCTTGAACGCGCTAATCTTCGAAAGTACTGGGTGGATTTGGATGAAATTTGGTATGGAAGTAGCTTGAAGCTTGAGGAAGGTTATAGGCTACTTTTTACCCGACTGCAAAAAAGGAGAGTTATGTTATTACCGTGATAGAATCCACGGGAGCGAAGCCCCTAGTATATCTATAAATCTAAACTATCAAATATCCGTGTTGGCCCCACAAGTGTGACAAAAATAGAGACCAAGGTGAAAGTGCAGCAACTAAGAAGAAAGGGATTCAACCCACGTGCTACAACTCCATTCTCAAGCTAAACAGCTCAAGATATCCAAGTAAGTCCTTTTTTCCTACCCCCTGGTCGGTTCAATTACTGTGTGGTCAATATTTCACCCAAATTGTTTTCCCGCCACGGTCCTTCGAGAACTTTCCGCACCATAATTTTGGTCCAAATGAGCCGGATTCAAAGAATCAGCGATCTTCTATACTTTTTATAAGTTTACCGCAACGTAATTATAGGTCTCATACCTAGGATTTAGGTCAAAATACCTAAAATACAAAGTTCGTGAGAACGCCATATTGGACGCGTACATACCGTTCGGTAATTCGTACTTACTTTCCTGCTAATTATATAATTCATTGAGAATTACTGTATCAACTTAATATTTCTCCTATTGCATTGAAATAGCATAGGTAAATATTCTAACCGCTTATTATCGTGAGTTATCTCGGCTAACTTAACTACAAATTATATTCAACCGCATTCCTTTGGTTATACCCGCTTAAAATAATATTATTCTAATCTAACCGCTGTACTTAATATTAATCTCCAATATTTTTTGTTAATATTCCAATATGGAACATCTTAAAATAAAAGTCAAATTACTTCAAGCTAAAAATCAAGCAATCTTTGAACGTTTATCGTCATTATATGAAACTTCTAAGAAAGTAAATACATCTAGTATTGAGCTTCGTTCCTCGGATGATTCCGAGGAACGAAGCTCATGGCGGACACGGAAATTCTCTCAGTAACCCGTCAAGAATTTAGTTCCAATTTAGATAAAATAAATACCTATTCTTTACAATTAAATCCTGATCATAAAATTGATTATAACAGTCTTACATCTTTTGACGGTGTTTACACGCGCGTAGAAGATTTACATGCGCGTAAGTTTGTTGAGATTACAGTTACTGCTAACAATAAAATTAATTCTTTTAAAATTACCGCTCTTTTTGTCGATTGTATCACGGACAACTTGCCATCTCACCTTGTTGACACTTCTGCAGTGCAACATTTGTTTGATTTACCACTCGCAGATCCACTATGGCATGTACCTGGGGAGGTCGAATTGCTTTTAGGGGCTAAACTGTTCCCGTATTTATTACTTCACAATAAAATTATTTCACCTACCGCTCCGTCCGCTATTGAAACCGTGTTTGGTTTCATTCTTATGGGTGAGGTACCCGCTAGTTTAACTAATAATAATTATAGTCCCGCTGAATTAAATACCGCTTCATATTTTTCTACCGCGCTAAATATAGATAATTCTCATTGTTTTCTGTCTTTAGACGAATCTTTACACAAATTTTGGAATATCGAAGAAATACCTTCAAAATCTTTTATGAGCCCTGCAGAACTGGAGTGTGAACAGCTGTACGTTTCTACAGTGTCACGTGACTCCAGTGGTAGGTATTGTACCGCGTTACCATTCTGTAAAAATCCAAATTAAATTGGAAATTCTAATGCTGTCGCTTATTGACGTCTAATCAGTTTGGAAAAAACTAAGCTTCGCGACTCTGCTTTGCGCGCTAGTTATAATGAAATAATCCAAGAGTATATTGATAAAAATTATTTAACTGAAATTACGCCTAGTTCTGTTGATCAGACTGTAGGTTATTACATACCGCATCACCCTGTTATTAGGAACGATAAACAAACCACTAAAGTTCGCATCGTTCTTGACGCGAGCGCTAAGTCTCATACTGGCATGTCATTGAATGACTTGTTACACATAGGGCCGAATTTACAGGCCGACATATTTTTATTACTTTTAAAATTCCTATTGTTCCCTATTGCAGTTACAGCTGACATAAAACAGATGAATCTTCGAATTTCTGTTATTGATGAGCATCGAAAATACCAAAACATATTTTTTAAATTTAATACCGCTGAACCTATTCGCGAATTTCAATTTAACCGAGTTGCATTTGGTCTCAAGTCCAGTCCCTTTCTAGCCATGCGCACTGTGCGCCAGCTATCATTAAATAAAATATTGCGCATAATTGTATATATTCTGAGATTTTTGCGGATTATTCTTTATGATAAATTACACAAAACAAAATTACCTCGTCATGTAGCCGTTTCTATGGGTTGCGTGACAAATATAGTAGGTTTCGCTGATGCCAGCTTGACTGCATATGGCTGCGTCATATACTTACATGTCACCGCGTCGCTAAGTGTCAAGAAAATCTTGACCCTAAGCATTTTTTCATATTAACGGAAAGGAAAATCTTAGTGATTGTCTGTCTCGAGGTATCCTACCCGAACAGTTACTAAACCACGATTTATGGTGGCATGGCCCTGAGTGGCTTCTGCGCCCAACTGCTGAATGGCCTATCACTCCTTTTGTTTCTTCATGCCACGAACAATTGCCTGAATTTAATAATAAATCTCTAACATTGGTATCTACCGCATTAGAACTTAATTTAATATATAGTCTTTCTCAAAAATTTGCATCATTAAATAAAATATTGCACATAATTGTATACATTCTGAGATTTTTGCGGATTATTCCATATGATAAATTACACAAAACAATTACTGTCCGTGAATTAGCTACCGCTGAAATTTATTTAATTCGTTGTATTAAAGATATTTATGACGAAATTAAAAGTAAAAAGCTTCGCTTACAATTTAAAATACTCGATCTCTTCATAGACGAGCATAATATAATTAGAATCAGCGGCAGATTGTCAAATGCAAACCTTCCTTATGAAGCTCAGCATCCCGCTCTTTTACCTAAACTATAATTTTACGCATGTACTAATAGATTATTATCATCGCATTAATTGTCATGCTGGTGTAAGCCTTCTTAGTTCTCTGTTGCGCCAAAAATATTGGATCCTCTCTTCTAGAGGTGTAATCAGACAAAGATTACATGCTTGTAACTTTTGTTTTAAAGTTTCTCCTTCTCACCCTAGCCCAAAGATGGCTGATTTGCCCGCGTGTCGCGTACAGGAGACTAAAGCTTTCGTTCATACGGGTGTGAACTACGCTGGTCCCATTAAAGTAACATTATGTAGACGCCGAGTTCAAAGAAGTCAGAAAGCTTACATATATTTATTCATTTGTTTCGTTACCAAAGCAGTTCATATTGAGTTGGTTACCGACGTGTCTTCGGACACTTTTATTTTAGTTTATAACTTTTTACTATCATATATCCGAACGCATCTTATAGTATTTGTTATTACAAATACCAAATAACTTACATTTTCTTTGTAATCATAATCCATAATTCATCCATCAAAACAAATATTTTCTTGTCATAACATTTTTTACGTCAAGGCTGACAAACTGTAATTTCTTCTTCTTTGTAGTCACTGAATGGCTAATAGACTAAAAAGGTTGTTCATACTTTTATTATATAATTGTTATTCACTTTTATCGATAGGACTAGCTTAATATTGTATATTATTATTGTGGTTGTCTACTGATTAACGGCATTTTAAATTATAATTATAAATTTCTAAAACACACTCTCAGATTTTATCGAAGAGGTTTAATAAATTATGCTCGAATATAACTGGCTGATCAAATAACTGGCAAGATGGACTATTTTGGACTCTACAATTTGAATTCTGGTACAGAATGAGAATGGAATGGATTTTGAACGCTGAGCTGGGTATAAAAGGCGCTGGGGGCCATCTCCGGGAGTTCAGTCTTTGACCAGTTTTTGAAGAGTTTAGTTCTCGACGAGTTTTGACGAAGAGTGATGGAAGAGGAAGTGCAGTACCCGCTGCCCTGACTCCTTGTTGGGAGCCTGCTGCCTTGACGCCTTGTTGGGAGCCTGCTGCCCTGACGCCTTACTGGGAGCCTACTGCCCTGACGCCTTGCTGAGAGCCTGCTGCCCTGACGCCTTGCTGCGATCCTGCTGCCCTGACGCCTTGCTGGGAGCCTGCTGCCCTGACGCCTTGCTGAGAGCCTGCTGCCCAGACGCCTTGTTGGGAGCCTACTGCCAGACCGCCTTGCTCGAGCTGCTGTACGACGAAGACATCGTGGAGTAGAAGGCGATCCTGGAGTGGTCTGCCAAGCCGTCCCGCAAGTAATATACTCTAAACCTCCTCCTCTTCTCTCCTGAGTGTGTCAGTTAGGTAGGTAGGCCGTTTTTTTATAAAATACTGTATATTATTAATATATTAAATTTAATGGTACATCTATTTTACCCTCTCTTATTGGAGAAGTAGAAGGTATCGTTACAATCTTACATATTAGAATACAGATTCTTTCTTGACCGCGGTTTTTGAGTTGACCAACCATATTCCTTCCCTCCTATCCAATTCCCACAAATCAGAGAAGAAATGCTCATCGCACGCGCCGCTGATTGGCGCATTCAAAGCCAGCCAATCGCCGTACAGATGCTGTGGCAAGAAAAAGGTATAATTACCTCCGCCATATTGTGTCTATTCGTCTTCATAAAAATCCCGCCGTGAAGTTACCACGCTTTTTTTTTTTTTTTAACGTGGTAAAATTATCAAATAAGTCCTCCCACTCCGGGCAGGGTGGGAGGGACTGTCAGACTTTTACTGACTAAAATCCACGGTGTTCCTTCAATAACCCTTTACATACTGGGGCCACGGTAACGGGATGAGTCCCACGACCCCGGCGGGCTTCGGCCCTCTGCAGAGGGGGCCTCGTCATGTTGCTGACGCTCTTTAAGGCGCGCGTGGAACACGACGCGCCGTCGACCCGGGCATGGTCCATGGTCGGGCAGCGAGTTGCCCTTTACTCGCTGTCCGCATGCCCGCGCCTACGGTGGCCGGAGATCGTCGGCCGACGTCCGACGCCGTGGGCGACTACCACTGCGGCTGGGCTGGAGGGAGGACGCCATCCTCTCCCTCACGCGGCCCGCCTCCTCCTTCGGAAGCATGACTGCTTCACAGAAGGAGGCGACCGCTTTCCACTCCCTCTCGCCCCGCAGCATGGCTTTGACCAAGGCCGGGCGCGAGAGGTCTCCGCCTATTGTCGCCGTGAGGACACGTCGGTGCTCTGCCCAGGCGGGGCAGTCTTGCACCGTGTGCTCTACGGTGTCCTCAGGCCGACCCTCGCAGTGGTGACACCCAGGCGTTTCCTCCTTTCCCATCAGACACAGGTACCTCCCGAAACTTCCGTGTCCGGTGAGGACCTGCGTCATGCGGTAGGTCAGGACGCCGTGACGCTGATCTAGCCACTCCTCAAAGAGGGGTCTTACCGCCGCAATTGCGGCGTGCCCGAAGTTACCACGCTAAGACAAGTTCCCCGCGCCGCGCTGAGACAACCATAAATGCCGCTAATATATCTATAAATCTAAACTATCAAATATCCTTGTTGGCCCCACAAGTGTGACAAAAATAGAGACCAAGGCGAAAGTGCAGCAACTAAGAAGAAAGGGATTCAACCCACGTGCTACAACTCCATTCTCAAGCTAAACAGCTCAAGATATCCAATTAAGTCCTTTTTTCCTACCCTGGTCGGCTCAATTACTGTGTGGTCAATATTTCACCCAAATTATTTTCCCGCCACGGTCCTTCGAGAACTTTCCGCACCAATAACTAATAAGTAAACAGCATTTTTACATAAACTTGCAAAATGCAAGTGTCTTTAATTTGGTTTTATGTTAATTTTTAAAGCAATGCACAAATTATTCGTTTTACAAAATATTCCTTCTGTAGTACTGTCACACCAATCTAATTACATCCCTTAAATCTTGTGTTTTACCACTTCATTATATAGTCTCATATACATACATTTAACGAGTGTAATAAAGGACTTTTAAAGAGCTTTTGGGGACTAAAATCTCTTTGCCAATAAAGTGCCAAGACCATGCTTGGCTTACAATGTACTTAATGAAATTTTGGCAGGGAATTTCAACGTCCGGAAAATCATTATGAATGGTGAAAATGATTAATGAAAACATTTATTTGGTGAGATAATTTATCTTATGTTATTTGAACTAAACCGGGATATTTATCATGTATTTTATATTCTAATGATACTGTTAGTGACCAGTTCAGTTTAAAAACTTAGGTATAAGTTATTGGTAACAAGTTTTTTAAAGGCAATCTCTACTAATTGCGAAAACTATTTCCTTAAACGCGAAAGTATCTGGCTATCTGTCTGTTACACTTTCACATCTAAACTTCTAATGAAATTTGGTCCAGAGATAAATTAGACATTAGGGAAAGTCATAAGCTAGCTGCTAAAAGAACTTTCCACACGAGCGACGCGCGACGCCGCGGTCAAAAGCTAGTTGTTAATAGATAGGTAGAATATATTTTATTGTACACCAAAAATTGAAACAGATTTATATAACATGAATTTCCACGAATAATAAAAACGAATTTGCGCCTAGTATCATATTATGTAGTTAGTTAATATACAGGGGTCACGTATTTCCACTGACATAAAAAATAGTTATCTTGGACCGACTGAGCAGAAATTGGACGTGTACATTTATTAAGGATGACAATGCAAGATTAATTCAGAGACATAATTCTAAATCCAATATGGCGGGCATACGAACATTAAGTACAGAAAAAGTATTTTTAAGCTCCCTTTTAGTGTGCCGACAATGATAAATGATGTTTATTTTGCAAATCTATACTAATATTATAAAGCGGAAAAGTTTGTTTGTTTGTTTGTTTGCTTGAACGCGCTAATCTTCGAAAGTACTGGATGGATTTGGTATGGACGTAGCTTGAAGCTTGCGGAAGGTTATAAGGCTACGCTTCGCTACGCGTTTTACGCAACTACAAAAAAGGAGAGTTATGTTTTTAACGTGATAGAATCCACGGGAGCGAAGCCCCGCGTGAGTACTAGTTTGTTATAAATAACACTAGGTATACTTGTATGTTTTTTTTTCTGGGTGGTTACCAAATGACTTCTCCTACTGGAGCTGGAGCGGACGGGAGTGTCAGAGTTCTACTGAACCCACCCTGGTTCTTCTGTTACCCTTGCGTTCCGGGGTCGCGGTATCTCGTTAGAATATTCCCATAATCCCGGCAGGCAATGGTCCCATCATTTCAGGCTTGTTTTACAGAGCTGAATTCCTTGAGAAGAAGTATCAAAACCAATACGAAGGTCTATGTCGTAAGATATAGTCGCCTGGGGTTTTTACTAAAACGCATATTTATTTCTAGTCTTTTTTTCCAAATAATTTAAGAAAATAGTCAAACGTCCATAATACTTTAAAATTGAACATTTAAAGCGTCAATAGCCTAAGGTGACGGCTTGTGATCGAGAGGGCGCAGATTCGAACCTCACCTACTACACTACTGTCGTAAACCCGCTTCAGACACAAGCATTTTTGGCTTAGTTGGAAGGGTTAACAAGATTACTCGTAATGTGAATCGTACCCACAAAAAAATGTATGAAGATGTCTATTTTTAACATTAATTAGATTCTACAATGAACTCCTATTAAGATAAATGTTAAATGATCTTTATTTCGCAAATTGGTTATTAAATAACACTTTTACACATCATTGTTTTACGTAAATTTATACTAGACTAGCTTCCGCCCGCGACTTCGTCCCCGTGGAAAAAAAATCCCCCGATTTTGAAACATTCTTCATTACTGCTCCGCTCCTATTGGTATTAGCGTGATGATATATAGCCTATAGCCTTCCTCGATAAATGGGCTATCTAACACTGAAAGAATTTTTCAAATCAGAACGGTAGTTCCTGAGATTAGCGCGTTCAAGCAAACAAACAAACAAACAAACAAACAAACAAACAAACAAACAAACAAACTCTTCAGCTTTATAATATTAGTATAGATGAGGCCGGTGTTTTTTAACTGACAACCCTGAGAAGAAATACCGAAACAAACTCAGCAGATGAGATGCAATGCAATTACCAATTAACAAAGTGTACTTCTCTATTTCAATTAAAACCCTTTTTAATGGCACTTAACTCTTCATCAACATTACAGAAACGCCCTGCACCAGCAAAATAAAACAGAGAGCAACAAGGCGCTATCAATAAATGGTTACTTCTAATTGGTTTCAGTCCAACGGCTCCCAATTACAGCGCAGTAGTGTTTTATGGGGCCCTAGTACCAGCGGTTGGGTTAGTTTTCAAATAAATATTCTGCTTTAGTATTACTAGGCCAGGGGCTTGAGCAAAAAATCGGACAAATCATGAGGATCCAAGCTTTGCCAAAGGATACCACATTACCCAGTTACTGTGCACAACCTCGTAACGCGAGGAGGAGATCAGATAGTCGGAAACCAACTCTAACATGGTTTTTATTATAATATGCAAAATCCATTCAAACTATCACAGGACATTATTTTAGTAAAAAAAAGCTGAAACGAGGTTTATGTTATAACGTTACCTGCCGGTATAAATATATTTTAGAAATTTCAACTTTATGTAGGGATGGAAGAGAAAGTTCACTTATCTCCTTCTATATTTTGGAAGTCCTGCAAAGAGTTATCGCGTTACTCAGTTACCGTGTTAAAATTAAAAATATTGGTATATAGCTGTAACTGGCTAGACTGGAAGCCGTCTCAAACATAGTTTTTCATATAGTTATTTTATACCGTAAGCTAAGTGGTTAGTCAGTAAAGTCTGACACACCCCCCCGCTTCACCCAGATTGGGAGGCAGTCATCGGATGATTTCTCATCCATAAAAAAGGGGAAATGGGCGAACTTTGTAAAACGCAGCTTCATTGACCAAACTTTTTCTTTTTCTATATAAGTTTTACTAGTAATGTAGATAGAATTCATATTACTAGCAATCCTGTTAATCTCTCCAACTAAGCTAAATATGCTTGTATCTGGAGTGGGGTCACGGCAGTAATGTAATGGGTGGGGTTAGAACCCGCGTCCTCTCGGTCACAAGTCCGACACCTTAGCCATTTGGCTATTGACGCTAATTTTTTACTTTATAGTATGAGCTGGTTGTTCACAAAATAATATCGAATATTATCTACAGTATAGCCAGTTACGAGTAGTTGCACGCTTGTTTAACAATTCAAATGATAGCATTCTGAATGACAGCTACCAATTACCGTGGAGCTCCAGAATATGCTAAACATAATACTGACAGAGAAGAATAATGGTTTTAAAATTCTACGGAAAAATGTTGGCACACTTCTTTGAATAACTTCCATTGTTCCAAGGTTGGGTAATGCAGTGCAGATGTTTTGCTTCATCGAATCCGTTGGACGCGCAATTATTCGGTCAAGTATGTATTGGATAAATTCGCTGTAGGAAATAAAATTAATAACGCAGTAGTTCCAACTATTATTCGACTTAGCCATTATTATTATATTAGCCAATATTATCCGGCCAGTGATACTTCTGTTTGCCTCTTATAAATAACTTTTATCGGAGATTTCTTATTAAAGTAATGATAATTAGTAATGAATATAATGTAACTTGTTATAAATCGTAATTATAGACTAAAAGATAAATATTTAAATTGCAATGACATAACAGGCAATTAAGTCGTAAGGACCTATCTATTATTAATATACTCAAAAAATTTTGGACACTTAGTTCGCAGTAAAAATCATAATTTTTAATGGAATTGAAAATTATTCCCTGAAATAAATGAACAGAAGTACCTAATTAGTAGAATATTGGTTGGGCTGGCGGAAAACCTTCAAATATAATGCACATAGAGAAGGGAATGGGAATTTTTGGCGGAATTAACACTAAATACCTATTTTCTACTACTCGTACTACTACTACTGAATAATAGTTTAAATATTGTCTATCACTCGTTTCGGGGCCACACAAAGAGCCACTTCAGACTAGAATAGGAAATAAACAGTGTCAATGCTGTTGTTTCGTCAAGTGGCTGCTTTATTAAATTTTTTCTTGTTATTAATGAATGAATTACTGGTTTTTATATGAAAATATAGTTTTTTTATGATCCCTTAATAAGTACTGGGTGCAACGCGTTTTTTAAAAGTATGCTGTATATATATAGGGATAGAGTGAAAAGAATAGTTTTTGAAAATTTGTAACGAATTTTTTCCTATCTCTGTCTTATTTCTAATTATATTAATTGAAATATTACACGAATACGGTTGGTTATAAATAAGCATTTAACTACGAGTAGTTTACGTATGTTTAGTAATGCTCATAATTTATTATCACCATCGTCAAACAATGACATTGTGTTTTTTTTTTTTTAATAGTTGATAGGCTTGCGTTTGACCATAATCTCACCTGATGTTAAGCGATGATGTGGTTGAAGATGAAGCACGCTTGCCTAGAAGTAACCTATTCACTCTTGACTTAAACACTCCCAGGTTATAGCTATCAGGAAACACAGACTCCGGCAGTGAATTCCACTCCTTAGCTGTACGCACAATGAAACCATTCCCAAAACGTTTTGTGCTTATGGGTGGGATGTTCACCATGTAACGATGGCGTATCGCCGTTTGTCTTGTAGTCCAATGATGGAACGAGCTTGATAGAATTAGATTATGCAATTCCATAGCACACTCCCCGAAATGTAACCGATAGAAAACCGATAGGCTTGCAACACGTCGCCGATGTTCATGGCTTTGGAGCTTTGCCTCGACGAGTTCTCCGTTGCCAATGAGCCTCTTGGCCCATTTCTCGATAGACTCAAGTCCTTCAAGCTGGTATTTGGCAGATCCATCCCGAAATATGCATAGATAAGTTGCTATGACATTGTACCAAGTCTGTAAAGCATTACTTAACATTTATACGAATTGCAAATAAAATAGCACTAAATTGTACCCAGGGTTGAAGATGTTCGTGCAAGTCAGTTTCATAAACTAAAACAATAAAACCCTTTCGTTATAATAAACAAAGAAAGATATAACAGATAAACTATCATTTAGCTTTCTTATCTTTTGAAACACGCGAGGATCATAATTAGAATAAAATAAACGAAAGGATTTCACTACGCCGTCAAGGGAAATAGTTTTAACCAACTATTAGGTTGACACGCGGTAGTAAGAGGTTTTCTGTAAATCCGTCGCGGGTGAGACACGTACGCGGATAAATCCTGAAGCCTCGTTTACACAACAAGAGTTGCTTGCCTCAAACACCGGAAGAAAATAAAGTAAAAAAACTTCGGTCCCATTCAAACCGAAATTGCACGGACCGAATTTGTTAGCAAAAATCGTATTTAGATATGACAATCCATACAGAAAATCGCCAGGCACGTTTTGACATAATCGTAGATTTGTTTAAATTAATTTGCTCTGTATTATGCTGTAAACACATAACTGCAATAAATCGGCCCTGTATTATACGGGTTCGATTACAGTAAGCACATTCCAGTTTCACGCCACTACACGAATAAAGTCTTCGAGTAAACGAGGCTTCATCTTTATCCTATAAGGTTTAGTTTCGCTGTTTCGCATCATGCTGCCTTATTACGCGGGGAAGTTTTATTGTATTTATGGGAACCTCATGATATTATTTCTGTTATGTTGTCATGGTTATATGTATATAAATGGAGTTACCGAAACTTATTGTTACTTCAGTGCCTTTGTTTTATTTCTTAGCGGGTTAATCTTAAGTTAGTTATTTACTCCAGTGTAACCAGTGTTCAAGTTTTGTAGATATTGTGGTCAATGCCAGTTACGGTTACGCTGGGTGCGACGAGTAAGAAGACCGGTCTATATAATAACTTGTAGGGAAGCCCTATGTTCAGCCCAGAAAGTTTTACGGGTGTAAATTAATGATGGCAACTCCAGTTCAAACCAGCTTTAATGCAATTCTACTTTTAATTCTCTTTTAAGGAAGTCTACTAACTCCACAAGTACTTATATTTTAAATTAGCTTCCGCCCGCGACATCGTGCGCGTGGAAAAAAAATCCCCCGATTTTGAAACATTCTTCATTAGTGCTCCGCTCCTATTGGTCTTAGCGTGATGATATATAGCCTATAGCCTTCCTCGATAAATGGGCTATCTAAAACTGAAAGAATTTTTCAAATCAGAACCGTAGTTCCTGAGATTAGCGCGTTCAAGCAAACAAACAAACAAACTCTTCAGCTTTATAATATTAGTATAAATACATAATTCCTAATTTGTATAGTACAGGAATATTAACAAGAATAAACTGCCTCGTTGTTCGAGTTGCATGCGCGACTGCTGAGTACGAGATCTCCGGTCAAGATCGGTCAAAAAGTTCTATTGGGTTTTTCTGTAAGGAATTTCTCAGTAGTCTGAAGTTTGGAAATTGGCGGTGTAATACGCCCGCGCCTCGCAGGGTACGTCAAGCCGCTGGTCCCGGCTTTCATTTAAACATATTTGACCGTCGTTACGGGTAGTGAGAAGCCAGTAAATCTGACACTGGTCTAGCCAATTAGCGTGTTACCCAGTTACTGGGTTGTGGAGGTCAGATAGGTATTTGTTTAGACTGGAAACCGAACCCAATATAGTTAAGAAAAGGCTGGACAGATGAGAAGTGTCTATAAAAAATGTGGGCCCCGTTTTGAGTTTATTTCTATCTTCAACTTTCTTGATCTTTAAATGTCCGTGAGTGAGATACATACATAAGTATTTTATTTATATTCACAATGATCCTCTGACTGAGCACGGAAAGCCGTGCTAAGAGATTCGTAAATTGACACGTGCGTCTGTTTTTATTTTTCCCCAAGTTCCCCGGCGTTACACTAATGCAAACCCATTAGAAGCAATAATTACCATAAATTCCATTTGTAACAAAGCTTGCCATTGCGTTTGGATATTATTAATACCTCTCCACCATGCTAATATCGCAAGGGCCGGCAAAAGTTTCAGAAACATCATTATCGTTTAATATCGTTTTAAATATTAAAGTGTTTCAGCTGAAAAGGCGCTTTTAGCATTGATAGCGTTCATTTATTCCTTTCATTTTGATGGATAACAATAACTTTTATTGCCTTTTCATGTTACTTAACGAGGTGGATAAGTAGGTTCGCGTTTGACCACAATCTCACCTGATGGTAAGTGATGATGTGGTCGAAGATGGAGCTCGCTTACCTAAAAGTAAACTATTCATTCTTGACTTAAAGACTCCTAGGTTGTAGCTTTCGGGAAACACAGACTCCGGCAGGGAATTCCACTCCTTAGCGGTAGGCACAATGAAGGTATTTCCAAAACGTTTTATGCGTATGGGTGGGATGTCCACCATGTAACGATGGCGCTTCGCCGTTTGTCTCGTAGTCCGATGATAGAACGGGCTTGGTGGAATTAGATTGTGTAATTCCATCGCACACTCCCCGAAAAATAACCGATAGAAAACCGATAGACTTGCAACTTGTCGTCGGTGTTCAAGGCTCTGGAGCTTTGACTCGACCAGTGCATCGTTGCCAATGAGTCTCTTGGCCTGCTTCTCGATAGACTCAAGCACGTCCAGTTGGTCTTTCGCAGATCCATTCTAAAGATGAGAGCAGTATTCCATACACGACCGAACCTGGGCTTGATACAAATTGTGCAGCTGTTCCGGTGTGAAGTACCGTCTCACCTTGGCTAGGATTCCCAACTTTTTTGATGTTAACTGAGCGTTGGCCTCGATAAACGGGCGAAAATTGAGTGTAGAAGTTAAAGTCTCCCCAAGAAGCTCAATAAGATCGGTTATCGGCACGGTTACACCACGGAAAGTAGGAGCCGGTTTGAATTGGCTCCTGTTTGCGGAGAAGAAACACGCCTGGGTCTTAGCTACATTAAACCTGACCAGCTTGGCATCACCCCATTCGGAGACAGCCTTCAAGGTCAAGTTCAAGCGCCCATCCATGTCCTCACGGAGAGACTGGATCTGTGACCCACCAGCTCGCGCCCTGGACACATATCTCTCAGAAACTGTGCTGCAGTCTGCATACCCAAAGGTACCGGGCATTAGCAGATCGTTAATGTACAGCAAGAATAAAGTTGCTGAGAGAACAGACCCCTGAGAGACCCCGGCATTAATTGCCAATTTAAGACGCCAGACGCGCAGCCATCAAAGACCACTAGCAATAAGGCTATCGTGTCAGACCCTGTCAAAAGCCTTGGAGATGTCAAGGGAAACAGCAAGTGCTTCCCCTTGCTTCTCAATGGCCTCACTCCAGATATGAATAGCATACGCTAGAAGATCCGCAGTTGACCGGTTTTTGCGAAAGCCGTATTGTCGGTCACTGAGGATGTCGTTGGCTTCTAGGTATGCTAGGAGCTTACTATTAAGTACACGCTCCATACTCTTACAGAGTATGGACGTGACTGAAATAGGTCTGTAGTTGGCCGAGTCAACACGACTGCCCTTTTTGGGTATAGGCTGTACGTTAGCCAGCTTCCATGCTTTCGGCACCTTTCCAGTCTCTAGCGAAAGGCGAAACAGACGTGTCCAGATTGGAGAAAATTCAGGCGCACAAGTTCTAATAACAATTGCTGGTATCCCGTCGGGGCCACTAGCTTTGTTCACGTCAAAATTACGCAGCACTCTACGGACGTCCTTCTCATGGATGCGAATATCCAACATACACGTCTCGCATCAAATCGGAGAATCAGGAGGGTGAACGCCACTTACTTTTTCCTCAGCGGAGTGAGCCAGAGACCCGTCAGGTTTGAGCAGTGGTGGTAGTGAGGGGCGACAGAAGTTCGATTCGACTGACTTTTCCAGGGACCAAAACGCTTTGCTGCCAGCAGGGTACGAAGCGAGTTTGTTCCCAATTCGGCTAACGTGGTCAAACCGAGCCCTCCGCAAAATCTTCTTGCTGGACTTGGCAGCCCTGTTGAAGGCTCTCTTCTTCTGATCCACGTCATTTGCTTTGCAGTTTCAAGCATCGACCCGTGCAAGGTACGCCGCATGTTTAAGTGCTTCAGCGCGATCACATTCGGCACCAAACCAAGGACGAGCTTTGCCGGACATTGTTAGGTCAGAGAACGGAATGTAATAACTTCATCTCCTGTCGCAAAACATCTGCCACCGCGTCTGCGCACGACAATGAATCTTTTGAAGAAAAGCAAGTAGGCTGCCAAGGATAACAAGCAAAGAAAGATCGCATGCCATCCCAATCCGCTGACTTGTATCGCCAAACCCGCCGAGTGCCTTTAAGGCTGAGATCGGGTGGAGAGTAGACA
This sequence comes from Tholera decimalis, assembly GCA_943138885.2. Lineage (NCBI taxonomy): Eukaryota > Metazoa > Arthropoda > Insecta > Lepidoptera > Noctuidae > Tholera > Tholera decimalis. Next base: position 12,009,030 of record OW964570.2, read on the forward strand.
GACTTCACCAGAGAGTGGTCGGAACTACCTAACGGTGAAGATATCGTTACCGAGTATCGGTCTGAATCTGTAGTCAGCAGAAGGTCCAAGCAATTGCTTATTTCCATAGACATCCCATCTTTTCTCAATTGTTGTATTTGAAGTTTTTATTCTCAGAACAATGATTGTACTGTCTCAAGTTTTTAAAATATGAATATACCGAATATGATTTTGAAATCTTGGAAAAGTAAGTAGGTACCAATTATTTATGTCACCCACATTTTTTTATTATTTGTATCCATAAATATACTGTAAAGTGCTCAATAAAGTATATAATAACGATCACTGGGCAATCACAGACAATTTTCAACCGACGACAAAAAGAGGAGGTTACCAATTCGACGCGTATATATATATATATATATTTTTTAATGTATGATCATCGATTACTCGAAGACGGCTGAACCGATTTGGAAAATTCTTTTTTTGATTGAAAGGGTATACTTCGATATTAGTCCCATTTTCATAAACGTCAGGATCTGATGATGGGATTCTGGAGAAATCGAGGGAACTCTTCAAATATTATAGGCACACCTATGTCGTTTTGGGTATTTATTATAGTAACTTGTGCAGTTGCTCTCAAAAAGTACCATTTGAGGAAGTGGAACTGATGATGAAGACCACAGATGGCCGCCGAAACTACTCAATAATAAGTATTGAGTGGATTGCGATTCGATTACTTGAATATGGATGTTACGCACTTTATGCTTGTCACAATGCATATGGTGATGTAGAGCTGATGGTGAAGTACCAGGAGAACTCCTCAACAATTAACGGCCCAGCATTGGGAAAAGCAATATTTTGTAAAAGGTTATAAGTAGTTGATAATTAGGCTCTTGTTACTAGGTAAATTAAAAATAGACCAACTAAAAAGAGTGAAATAAAAACTTTTTACCAAAAAATTAAACCGACTCCCAAAAAACACTGCAAAGTGAAAAACAATAAAAAATGCGTTCTTGTCATAATCAGATGCGTACGCGTATGGTTGTGAATAAAGCGTTCAAAAGACGATTCATTATTTTTCTTTTAATTAGTTCTGAAACAATCTTCCAAATCCAATCGGAAAGTTTTAATTGTTTACCAATTTCGGCAATTTCATAAAATTTCCACCCCCTGATGGCGTAAAGGTAAAAGTGGATTAAATTAATTAAGTATTCGTTACCAGGCAACCAAGAATGGTGAAGAGTAAATATTGTTTCTATTCGCAAAAAAAAAATGCTTTAAAATATTACATTTTGTAGTACAGAGTGCAAAAAACTAGTCCTGAACAGCTCGGCCATCCCTAACTGTGAGTCATAGAATGTTACTAGTAGGCATTTCTAATACCCATTCATTACTACATACAATTAAACGTTATTTGCTGCATAACCATAAATAATTTCATGTAAGTGTTGCTGTGGTTGTAAGGGGGGGGGGGGGAAGGGGGGAATTGGTGCATACGCCCCATCCATATCCCCTCTTAGACTTTGACCTATCTGAATCTATATTTCCAGTTTAGAGAAAAAGGTAGATTCAGCTTGAATTTTATGGTTTTTGCGGGTTAAACAATAATCATTTCATAACTAATAATCAAAATAGATTTTTACCTTCGGTGGCCTATCGCAGTGAAGATTAGCCAGCGGCTCGAAGATATTACGGTGCACAATTATGTGTGAACTACAGGTGAACTCTCTGTTCCTTTACACTCATGTTCCGATAGGACGGCAATCCAAAACGATTGGAGGCAGATCAGGCGCAAGACCAACGGTTTTTAGGGTTCCGTAGCCGAATGGCAAAAAACGGAACCCTTATAGTTTCGTCATGTCTGTCCGCCCGTCTGTCCGTATGTCACAGCCATTTTTTTTATAGAAAAATCATCATATGAATCATCCAGCTCTCTAAAAACCCACCCTATTCCTTCTGTTGCATTTGCGTTCCGGGGCTGCGGTATCGGTATCTTTATTGCACTTCAATTACCTTCCTACAAAATTGTTTCAATAAAGTATAGATGTTTAGGATGTTAATAGCTTTTTCTATACTATACAACGTGTAACGGAAACCCCATATCTATCCAAAAGGGCTGAAGACAACATCTGGTATGGAGTCTCTATGCACAGTTTCAGCACAAAATAACTGACTCAAAGAATTGATACCAAATCATTGGTTTCATATATTTCTTGAATACCAATCATAACAAACGTGTCGCAGCACTACGAGAGTCAATAACTTTCCACGTCACTTGCCAATAACACGATAATTCTTATCGTTCTTCTTAATTTGAAAAAATCGGTCTCTGGTATCAGTGTATTGGAATTTGTAATAAGTTCTACACACGTAGACTTAGGATTACAAAAACCTTGCCAAAGCGTTTGTTATCATCCAAAGAAGCCATGCACTTGGTATGTATATACCCTTTAAATTACACGTTGTAGAGATTTTCGATTTTTTTAATGAAAAATGCGATGGAGGGTTGAACAATGTGAAGTATATTAACAACGCTCTCATAAAATAAAACGTTTATTCACTTCCACGAAAACTTTATTGTATCCCTCGTTATCGATGTCTCGTAACTAACTAAAAGGAAGTATACTCATAAGGAAAAAAAAAAAAAGAAAGGCAAAAGATGTAAGGATATCTTTTTATACCAAAATAATACCAATCTGTCGCCGTGATTTACAAAATCCCGAAGCTATGCTGCAGCTAAAAGGAAGTGTTTCAGAAAAAATTCAGAGAAAATATATTTGTATAAAATATAATAAAATGTATAAGTATTTGCCTTTTACATACAAAACTACAAGTATGTTTGTTTTTATAAACATACTGTAATTTTGCAGCTAATTACGTAATTTGCGAACGGTGGATCGAATAAAAACCAAAGTGATTTTAAACTAATTTAATTAACGAAAAAAAAACAACAATTAAAATAAGTGAATCTAATTCGATATTAGAATCTAGAATGAATACTAAATACTTAAAATTTTATAGCAAAAAATAGAACCGACTTCCATATCAAAACACTATAAAGCCAAAAATAACTTTAATTTCGGTAGTCGGTGTTATTGGTTTTGTATTTTCTTTTTTTTCACACCGCGCCTTCCGAAATTAACGTTATTTTTGGCTTTATAGTGTTTTGATATTATTATGGAAGTCGGTTCTATTTTTTGCTAAAATTTTTTTTTTCACGCTTCTTAGTGGGTCGGTTTATAATATACCTAGTTACAAAAGCCATAATGTCAACAACTTATCACCTTTTACAAAATATTGCTTTACCCAATGCATAGCCGTTAATTTTTGAGGAGTTCTCCTGGCACTTGACCATCAGCGCTACATCACCATACTCGTATGTATTCCGACGAGCATAAAGTGTTTAACATCCGTACTCAAGTAATCGAATCGCAATCCACGAAATACTTATTATTGAGTAGTTTCAGTAGCCATCTGTGGTCTTCATCATCAGTTCAACTTCCCCAAATGGTACTTTTCGAAAGCAACTGCTCAAGTTACTATAAGAAATACCCAAAACGCTATAGGTGTGCCTATAATATTTGAAGAGTTCCCTCGATTTCTCCAGGATCCTATCATCAGATCCTGATCTCGTAACAATGGGACCAACTAGAAAGTATACCCTTTCAAACGCAAAAAGAATTTTCCAAATCGGTCTAGCTATCTTTGAGTTATGAGGTAACATACATAAAAAAAAATTCAAGACGAATTGAGAACCTCCATTTTTGTCGGTTAAGAATTAACTTATTGCTACTGTCGAATGCGCTGAGTCGGCGGCTCGTGGCTGGACGGGTGATGACGCTGCTGTTTCTATGCGCTTGGCGTAAACACGTAGGAATGCAAGGTCGGCGATGCGCCTTAGGGATCCGTATTTAACAAGCTAAATAATATATATATTTTTCAAATAAATAAAATTCAACTATTGCAGGTCCATGACCCATATAAAATTAAATTCAAATAATCATGTTACTATTGCATAATTACATTATATTATATTCATGAAATAATGATGTTTATTTTGCAATTAGGTTAAAAATTAATAGGTAATTTTTCCGTAAATGTAAACTATATGAGGCCGATGTTTCCTAACTGACTACCCTGAGAAGAAGCACCGAAACAAACTCAGAAGTCAACGTCTCTTTTAAAGTCCATACAATCTGTAGTGATCAAATCATATGAGAGCCCTTTAGAGGACAGGATCATACAGATTTGAGCAGGCCCGTCCAAACAGTGCAAGGTCTTTTACCTGAGGTCTTTTATTTCAGTGGGAAAATCATGAACTAAGTCCTCCTGCTGTGGGTGGAGTGGAAGGGAGTGTCAGACTTCTACTGACTAAAAACCCACCCTGTTTCTTCAGCTGCCCTTAAGTTCCGGGGCCGCGGTATCTCGTTAGAACATTCCCGCAACCCCGGCAGGCAATGGCCCTATGGGTCCCCGTCACTATTGCTAACAGGGGCAAAGGCCTCCTACCTCCCTCATCCGCATGTTATAGGACAACAAAATAAAGTAAGATTCAGCTTTTTGACTTTCTTTGTTTTTCAATTTTGCTTTTGGCGCCCATTGTCGTGTTCCTTGCTCGAAATGAGGGTGAATGTGACGCTTAGCAGCAAAAAATATTAGTCTTCACATTTCAGTTGCTAAGGATGTCAAAGAGCTCTATTACGCCGACTACGTTTTTAATCCACAATACGTACTAAATTCTTAGCTCAAACTTTACGCCCACGCCTGCTTTACATACAAGACCAAGTAATCTTTCACTCTCAAATAACAAAGAGCTTAAATTTTAATATTATTTTTTATTAACATAGCTGTAAGTATTACTAGCCATGTATAGATGTACCTAACATCAAAATAAATTTTCGAAATAAATGCATTAAAGCAACAGTATATCATATGATCCTTCTTATTTCTGATTTCCTAGTACTTTGAAATCGTCTATTCTTACTGTGTGTACTTCATCGCCTACAAAAGTTGAAACAGATACAAGCGATGAAATGTCGTTATTAAACACACCTCTCACAATATATAGTATAGTTTTTTTATTGTTGATAGGCTTACGTTTCCACCACCATCTCACCTGACGCTAAGCGATGATGTGGTCGAGGATGAAGCAGGTTTGCCTAGAAGTAATCTATTAATTCTTGACTTAAGACTCCCAGGTTATAACTATCAAGAAACACAGACTCCGTAAATGTACTAATATTGACTGAAAGTTTGTTCATTTAAACGCGCCATTCTTGGGTACACACGGAATACTACATCGCACGGCTGCTAGTAATTTCCTATTCGTACATAATATTTAGAGAAGTGAGCAGTGGTTAAATGATAAATGATAATAAGGTTATGGAACCGACTTACGATTTGTAGGTTGAGTGTACTCCCCAATCAGGTACATTACTTATAGTAATTTTACATCAATGAAAAACTGAAGAAACTGTAAAATGTAGCTAGCCTTAGCCAGTTATGCATGGTTTGTCTTAACGTAATGTTATAAATATCAGCGGCATGTCTTAGTACCAAAAAATTGAAGACACATGATATTAACCAACCCGCACTGTGCTCGAGAGGTGGATAACAGCCCATTTTCTATCAGAAAGAGGGAGGCCTGTGTCCTAGCCGTGGGCCTGGCCTAACTTTACAGGCTGGATATGTTATATTATGTTCTATCAGTTAATTGTCATTTACATCAAGCGATTTGAAAGAATATATAAATTGGTAATGTTTGGTTTAACTTAGTGATAATCTATGGGCATTGTTGTTGATATGAGTTACTTTGTCTGTACCTCTTGAAATATTTTTTCTTTGTCTGTATCTCTTGGAATATGGGTGTTTTATTGTTGCTTGTGACCAAACTACGTCACGGCATATAAATCCGATATGGACAGATCCCTCTACAAACCTATACATACATCTACACACCTAAATATACACAAAATCTGTAATTTTAAAATAACTGTGTTTTTTCAAGTACTTGCAGTTATTTTCAAAACGCAACACTCACAAACTTACTCACACTGTGTCTATCATCTCCTCTTGAACTCTCCTGTCGCAGGTCTGCTGGAAGAAATTTCTTAGGAAATAAGCAGCACCTTTGTGCTCTTTTGTCTGTATATAATTTTTTTTGTAAGTGTCATGTGTGTACATAAATAAATAAATAAATAAACTTTTTCTTTTATTTTGTCTGCTTTAGATCTGCCTTCCTGTTTGTCCGGCCTTATCACTCGAACTTCTAATTCGATTTTAACGGGACTTTCACTGAAAGACATGGGACGTTATAGAGTAACATATTTTTATGTTAAAATTAACGAGATCCAAATTGACGCGGGAAAAATTCGCTAAGCACGGGTGTAGTCACAAACACGGCAGTAGATTTCCGTTTCACTACAGTCCAAACTGAGCTCACAAAAAGGTCACAATATTTCGACCCAGCCCACCCCATCTTAACACTAAGTCGATATCAATATACTGCATACCTCTGTCCCCCCTCTCTGCGAGGAGTGCTGGGTCTCTTAATTTGCATACTGAGTAATTTCAAACGTACGGCCGGATTGTAGGATGCCTCGCATATTGGTTTAGGGTCGCTATCCTCCAAATTTACATGGGATAGGGCGTTTTATAGCGGTTTTTAGGACTGGATTATTCAGGAATGTTACAGAATTTGGTGATGTGGAAGTTTTTGAAATTATCTTGGGAAAACATGGTGTGACTGTTTAAATTGTCTGATGGTACAGTCCAAAAAGACCATAATTATTTAATTTATTGACTTGAAATTAAAACAAAGGTTTGGTTAGGTATTCAAACCATTGTCTTTTTTACCCATTTCCGAATGAAAGGAATGCTTGGCGCATCATTGAAGTGAAGAGAACTTCGAAAATTGTCGCAGTACAACTATTTTTGTAAAATATGCGTACGCACAACGCGCGATGTGTTTCTGAGAAACACTTCATAGTGACTAAATTCCCCTGGACTAGGCTACCGATTGACATATCCCCCGCGTCCCTCCTAATCATTGCGTACACACAATAAGCTAAACAAATATAAACTTTCTTTTGAGACACCCTGTGTTTGTATTTTATTTATTTATTTATGGTTCACAAACAGATGTTGCAGCTAAATATGATTGCGGTTTGGTAAGGTTACAATTAACAATACTGCATACTTAATTAAAGGTAAACACCGTATGCTTCGTGATTAACAAGTAACAAAGAGAAATGAAAAGTTAACTAATTATGAATGTTAGTAGCTTAGACTGAATCTAATACTAATTATTATGTGCTTCTTTCTACATGCTATATCGTAACAAATTTCATTGATTAGCTTTACGAATAAGTTCAAAAATGCCGTTTGTGTGGATGTTTATTAGATCACTATGATCATTGATGTGTTTACATAACCGTGGTATCGGGGGCTTTATAGAGTTATGAATTTATGATAGTTGCTATATTTTGCCTCTAAATCCCAATTAATTTGGTTAACTTGGCAGTTTATTTATGTGACTGCATCAATATTAATTCATAGTATCTTAGGATCAGATCTAAATTACGGTCCAAAATCAGTATTTTATCCTATCTCAAATGTAATTAATATTCCTACGGGCCCATAAAATAACCCGTACAGTAGCAAAACTCTATTAGTGTTGAGTCCAGTCTAAATGACCCATTTGAATCCTGATCCCCAATTCAGATCGAAATTAACCTAAGAGCAGTTTTACAGTTCTATTCATTTATGGGTTCCTAGTACCTGAGATGAGTTCATAATCTCTGAAATTCGTGACTCGTTTGGCGATTACGGCAATCACCTTTAATTACTATGTAAATTGGTTAAGTAGGCAAACGGCTCGAAGTTACGCCGAGATAACAAACAGGCTGGTGAAAGATTTAAGCAGAAAAAAAAATTATGGTAATTTCTTTCGTACTTTATTTAATTTTTCCTGCTTATGATGTATGAACCTATTTACATGTTATCCACAATTGTACCAGAACCGATAAAAGTATATATTTTTAAAAGATTTAATCTGTTATTGTAAAACGCCACCAACTCAAATATCGACTTTAGCGTTATATCTTTCAAGTTGATTTTTAGGTGTCAATTTCTCTGGTAGGTCTCAAAATAAGTATGAATAAGTTGACTTCAAGTAAATTTTAATCTATCACTCAGCAAGATAATATACACAAATGTAAGTGTAGTTTTAGGTGACATTTTTTACAATATTATATTTCTTATAGTTTTGTTAATTAGTATTGAAGACTGTAACATTATGTGCTGCATTAGTTTTATCTTTATCTTGAATGTTGTACGGTTTATGTCTCCCAATATTGATTCTGTTATATTTTATTTATATTTAAATTACTTTGCAACCCTTATCAAGACTACTCTTTTCATTTTAAGCTTCTAATTTCTCGAAACATCTTTCAAAGACAGATATGACAGCCGGAAAAGTTGATTTCGAACGTGCTTTCGGAGACATAGTTAAGATGGAATAAAGCAGGTTAGACTATTCCTGATTTAAATTATTCCTAGAACAGCTTAAAGTACCCCCAAAGATGTTGAAGAAACTAAAGAACCTTGATTCTCAAAACAAAGTTGGAACGGAGCTCAATCGCTTACAAGGATTATGTTAAACAAGCTTTTAACTATTACAAGACTTTTTCAAGTATTTGAAGTCTATAACGAATTGTAAACTTAAACATTTTCATCTTGAAATAAAATTTAGATTAGGATAATGTGATATCTAATCTTTGTATTTCTCAACTTTATAATTACCGAATCCTGATTGTCTTAATCTGTACCAGGATACACGACTAGACGGATTTTTTAAATGGGATTTTTCATTAATGTGAGGTGGTGTGGTGACATTATTATGTATCACAGAAAGCACGACGCGACCGTGTATTGCCATCCCAAAGGACTAGGAGAGTATAAGTATAAGTAATATTGAGAGTTGAAAAAATTCAGTCGACAAGACTAAAGTTTAAGAGACTCCTAAACTAGTCCTTAGTCTACTCAAAGTAATATTGGAAAGTAAATACTTTTATCTATCTATTTTTTTAGATAATTTAATGGAGCTTGACATTACTTTTGTTTAGATAATGTAAGTAGCTTATACAGTATTTAAATTATCTAAAATATAATAAAGAAATATTACCGTTAAGGATTTCTTTGTTTATCAAGTCTTTCATTTATATGTCTGTTTTGTGACTATAAACACTTTTTCTTTATTTTATCCCAGTAGGACTAGTAAATTTTTTATTTTAGCTAATGTAATATTAAAACTTGCGAACTATAAGGTTTCAGACGGGGGAAAGGAAAGATTCCATAGACGCAATTGTTCTATACGCTGTTAAAGAAATTGCGACGAAATTCATCATGTAGTATTTTCATTTAGTCAAACTTGATGACTTCGCGAACTAAATACCTCTGGTTTGTTCCCAACTTTTTTGGGGTCGGCTAGCAGTTACTGGATGCAGCTGTTTACGAATATTTTACAAATAGCGGCTTCCTAAATGAGTTACAAAACCTTAAATTACGGTATTCATTGGCATAACTGGCCGAATTCTGTAATACCTGGTGGCTACAACCAGGAGATCATTAGTTGATATTATATATTTTTGTGCAATCGTGCTCTCACGTCGACCACATCTTTGCTTTATAACTCTCCCTACGGTACAATAGGATCTATTTTTTTTTTCACCCATTCACTTAACTTTGAAGGTCAATCCATAATTCATAAGGCTGTTATTATTTAGCCACAATCACCTCAGTTCATTATAAAAAAGTAACATGCTCAAGTATATACCAAAACATTAAGAGTAAATGACAACAATTCATAATAATGCTATGTAGATAAGTACGATAACTGGGATTTGTTCATACAATCTAACCCATTAAAATGCGTAACGTATAATTTATAAGCAAATCTATTCTAATATTATAAATGCGAAAGAGTGCATTTATTGGTGTAAAGAAGTTTAAGGACTGGATAGTGACAGAAGCCCAACAATAGTAACAAAAAGACATCCTTAGAGAAACCTTACCTTAGCGAAGGCCTTCAATTGTCCTTCACGACTTATGTAAGCCGTATTGTTTGTTTTGCTCAAGATCAGCAAATCACTTTACTTTCTCGTAAATGCGGTATATTTTCCGTTTCCACGCGTCATGTCGGCCGGAAAGTTCGTGATAAATACTCTCGCGAAGTTGTGACGTATGGTGGAAGTTCGAATGCGGGAACCGTATCGGTGTATTAATCGAAGAGTTACCAGGAGTGGAGGAAGGAGGAGGTGTTTTTGTTTTGTATTAACGATACAATCGCGATTAGGGTAAACGATATTGTATATTGTTAGCTTTATTTGTATTGTAAAGTGAAGAATTTGCTGATTTACTTCGTTAGACCAGAAAATCTGACAACAGTGTTGGCAAGGGGTATCGTGTTATCCAGGTACTGGATTGTGAAGATCAGATAGGGAGTCCCTCTATACAAAGCACTAATTCATACCTGCATTTGGTTAGACTAGAAGCCGAATAATTAATGACAGAAGAATCGTTTCCATTCATCGATTTTAGAGAAGAAACTATTGAAATCAAGTCCTTAGTAGGTACGTCGACAGTTTTTCGATAACAAGATGGAACAAAACCTTTTCTTTTTTTAATGAAATCCTTACTAATATTATAAATGCGAAAGTAACTCTGTCTGTGTGTTACGCAATCACGCCTAAACTACTGAACCGATTTTAATTAAATTTGGTACGGACATAGTCTAGAGCCTGAGAAAGGACATAGGCTGCTTTTTAATGCAAAAAGGGCTGTAAGGGCTGAATAGAGGATGAAAGTTTGTATGGAAATTACGTCATTTTTAAAGCTAGAAGCTTGAAACTTATTTTTTTAGACTTTTGATTAGAAATAATGTACTTAAATAAGCTATTAGCAGTAAAATATTATAAATAGCTTATTTATGTATGAGTTTTATTTTCAAAATAATTAGTCTAAAAAATTAAAAATGCTGCAGATAGTCACTATTCCGCGCGGACGAAGTCGCGGGCACAGCTAGTAATTAAATATATACTCATTATTAACGAGTTCCCGCATCGTAGCTGTTTCAATCGTTATTATATCGTTAAAATTATTTAATATTAAAACTAATTTATGAAATAATATCTTTTTTTTCAATCTTATTATATAACCAATTAAATGGCTAAGGTAACGAAGGATTGTTGACAATTTCGGAAGTTTTTAATTGATTATTTTCCAATACAAATTAGATTAGATAACGTTTCAATGTTTGGTCGTGAGACAAGTTAGATCATAAAATAGTCATGTTTTAGTTATCGGGGGGAAACCATCATAGGGCGCTTGGACTTTTTGAGGAAAGACCAGGGAGTGTGCGATTCTTACCTGACTAATACCACTCCGGTGTATTCTCTATTAGCTCATAAAAGGAGAAGATTATTATTTAGTAGTACATTTTATTTTGGTTTATTGATTCGACAAGCTACATTGTCAAGTTAAAATTATGTCATACGGCAGCATTATGAGTATCTTTTAGGAAACAATTCGTTAACCCATGGTTAACCCGCTTTAATATTTATAATATTCGTGAATGGTCCAATGAAAGCATTTGAAACGGTATCAACAAATTAATTTTAATATTTATATGGCTTTCCGTATTCAAAATTACTATTGTTCCGGGAATGGTTATGGAGACGGCTTTTGTAGCTGCGACGATATTTCCTACACTCTTTTACATTTTAAATCTAATGAAGTGGTAGGTAGGTACTATTTGTTGTAAGTATAAGTTCATTCCCGCTCTAGGAGAAGCGGAGAGGAGTATCGGACTTCTGCTGACTAATCATAGAGAAGAATTAAGTTTAATGAACTAAAGTCATAGAGATAACAATTTCTATGACTTTGTGTTTCGGGGCCGCGGTATCCTTTTAGAGAATTCCCACAACCCCGGCAGGCAATGGCCCTACCGGACCCCGTCAGTGCTGCTTACTGCTGTTTGAGGCGCACGTGGGACACGACGCTCCGTCGATCCAGGCAGGACCTTGCCGGACGATGAACTATCCTGCTCGCCGCCAGAAAGCAGACCAGCGGCTACGGTGGACGGAGATTGAGTGAGGTCTCTCCCTCATGCGTTCCGCCTTCAATATCAGTTACCTTAATTCAAATATGGGCCATTTTGCTCTCATTGTTAAAATGAGCTTGGGACCTGAGCTGTCTCCGTACGGGTATTATCACTGGCTCAGCAATACTATTATATTATACAGCGGGTAGACGTCTAACATGCGCCAGTGCACTCACGTGGCTGCAGATGATCGCTACCCCCTGATACCAAGAGTACATGAGCTAGTATTATATCAACTTGTATGTTTACGTAAACTCGTAAACGTAACTTCGTGTATGTACCTTTTTTTTCTCTGGGTGGGAAAATCATCGAATAACTTCTCCAGTCTGGGTTAAGTGAGAGGGAGTTTCAGACTTCTACTGACTAAAAACCCACCCTGTCCCTTCAGCAGCCCGTAAGTGCCGGGGCCGCGGTTTGTTAATACATTTCCGTACACTACAGGACCATTTCCTAAGATTTATTATTACAGCCAAACAGCATTTTCATCGAACTAGGCTAACATGAACTTAAACAATAATCTATTTCGTTGACCTGGCAGGGTTTTAACAGAGTCCTTTATTAATATGTCTATTATTACAGAGCCGATTCGTGAATAATTGATGGACTTTGTTAATAAAGCAAACACGTTTGTGAAAGTATTTTGCCCTTTTGGCTCGCTGTAATGTCAAATAAACACGGCGTTGTTATAGTTACATGGCCGCTGTAATCATATTATCCGGGTGGAAACGTTTTTTGTGCGCATAAAGCTGTGCTGAAATTGTGGTGAGTTTTGGGGAATAACTACAGTAACCAAAACTTTTGCCTTCTTATAGGGCTAGGTAGAATATATCTTTTAAATTAAATTCAGGCGTTCATGTCCCACTGCTGAGTAAAGAGTCCTTCACTCACCAGTGAGATATGAACGGCTGAATTCTTAGTCTGAATTTCTACGTTTCAAGTTTCAACATTCTAAGTTTACTTCCCTAAGTCCTGCCAAATAATGTTCTTTTCGACCGCAAAATCGGTATAGCTATATATATATATCTTTACAGTTTATAATAAACTAAGACCCGCCCCGGCTTCGTCCGGGTGCAATAATAACATTTAATGGACCTAAGGCCTACTTATAATATGCACATATTATACACACACATAAACCTTCCGCTTGAATCACTTTATCTATTGCAGACAACTGCATTAAAATTCGTGGCGTAGTTTAAAAGACCTAAGCGTACAGACAGCGGGAGCGACTTTGTTTTATACTATGGAAAAATTGATCTTAGTAGTTTCTTTTTATCTATATAAGTATGAATTTTAAAAGATCAGTTATGAAATCTAAACCACAATGAAAATACGAAATACCGATGCACTTTCAACAATGCCAAATCAAATATTCGGAATTCTCCGGTTTCTAAATACCCCGAATTACTGATATTACTATGAATATAACACCAAACGATACCAGGAGATGAGAACCAATACAGATTATACAGTGAAATATTAGCCATGATACTGTTTATTTTAATTGACAAATTATAAGCGTTGGTACACAGTGTTTGGAGCGTGGCCAACTTAGCAATTGGGGTGTTACACTAAATGTTAATGAGCTTAACGTTATCTCTATACTAAATGCATCATATTTTTTTTGCAGCTGTGTGCTTACATGTACCAGGAGGGTAGGATTAAAAGATTGAAGCTATTTTTATTTCGTTTTTATGTTGCCTTTGTTGCAGAGAAATAATCCCGTTTTTAGTTTCCATGCTTTAAATGGTCGGATTATCGTGTTACTCTGTTACAAGGTTGTCGAAGTCTGAAAGAAAGACGCTGTATAATACTAATATTTATCCTGTTAGGCTGGAGACCAACTTCAACATGGCTAGAATTAAACTAGATTGATCGAGGTGAATTGTCGTGTATACGGGATACGGAGTATTTTGATCAAAACCTACTATCTACACTAAACTAATATTTAAATATAAATATAAATATTATAAGGTTTGTATATAAATATTATAAGTATTTGGTATAGGTAAGGCATTTCTTTTCTTGATTTTCTTTATTAAGTATTAGTTCATTAGCTCAGGTTATTAATTAATTTTTCTAGCAATTCTTTTGTTTTATAATATTAATATTTATTGTTAGTACGTTTGGTTTACACGTCTTAACACTTATTACTTAAACTGTGATATTTTAGACTATATAATAATCTGTAAGTATTTATAATTTAATTGTTTACGATAGTACGTGTTTACTAAATAGGTAACTGTGTGTTAAGTAGTAAGTACTATTTTATTGTAAGAATGCCTCGAAGAAGATCCAACCTCTCCCAATGTAGCAGAAATGCTAAAAGGATGAGATTAGTTCGATCACAGGAATCTGAGGAAGGTCGTGAGACAAGGCTCTCTGCAACTCGGGAACATCAGGCTAGGTTTCGTGCTGCAGAAACTTCGACTCAGCGAGAATCTCGACTGAGTTCAAATCGTTCTCAAATGATGACAGCACGAAATAGGGAAAACGGGGAACAACGAAAGGCACAGATGGACAAAGAATATACTTCAACCCTGATAATGTAACGGAGCGTTTGGACAACCCAAGACGAACCACTCTGCTCGCTTTCTTTAATCTTTGCGAAACAGACGCATTTGCTAAGACACTCTTATACAACGAAGTTCCATCGTATTATACCTATAATAAACAACAGAGTATTTTTAACCGCAGAAGACGTGGAACAGCTGTAGTAGGTGAACCAGGTATTTTTGAAGATCATGTCATTGGTAGGGTTCATCCAAATAACTCCGAAAGCTTTTACCTGCGCCTACTGCTGCACGTTGTCCGAGGGCCTACTTCTTTTGCCGATCTCCGAAAGGTTGACAATATCGTACACCCTACATACCAAGCCGCTTGCCGGGCACGTCGCTTGCTGGATGGGGATCAACATTAGGATGACGCTTTGTCAGAAGGGATGATGCTTTGTCAGAAGCAAGTATTTGCGAAAGTCCTCATCGATTGCGACATTTGTTTGCAGTCATGCTGGTGTTTTGTGCTCTTTCTGACGCTGCACAGTTGTGGTATAAGTATCAGAACAAATTGGCTGAGGATTTTTTAGGCACGTACAACTTAATGATAACAACCCAATTGAGGAGAGATTACGTGAAAGTCAATTGAATCGTTGTTTGTTGGTTATTCAAGATATATTGGGGGTAATCCTATTTCTCAATATGGCATGCCGGAGGCATCATTTGTCGGTAAACGTATTAATAGAGATTACGCGATGGAAACCAACTATGATCCAATTGACCTGGCCGAAATTTTACAAACTGATGTCTCGAGGCTAACTGATGAACAGCGTTTGATATTTGATCGGGTGTGCCGCAGCGTTGATAGTACTTTGGGAGAAATGCTATTTGTAGATGCACCCGGTGGAACGGGTAAAACATTTCTTACGAAAGTTATTTTGGTGAAGGTACGAAGCCAAGGTAAAATCGCGCTTGCTGTTGCTTCATCAGGCATAGTAGATATTGTTGCAAGGTGGGAAAACTGCTCATACAATGTTCAAAATTTCGATCGATTTAGACCGCACAGAAAGCCCTGTTTGTAATATTTCAAGAAACAGCGATAAAGCTAAGGTTATTCGTGATTGTAGCCTTATTATATGGGATGAGTCCACAATGGCCAATCTAAAAGCAGTAGAAGCAGTAGACAGAACGTTGCGTGATGTCAAGCAAAATGATCAACCCATGGGTGACATTACTATGCTTTTTTGTGGCGATTTTCGTCAGACTCTCCCTGTAAAACCACGTGGAACAAGGGCTGATGAAGTGAGAGCCTGCGTAAAGAGTTCTCGACTGTGGTATTACATTATCCCTTTGCATTTGACATTAAATATGCGTGCGCAAATTGGAGGCAACGAAAATGCTCAAGAATTTTCAGATTTGCTACTTGAGATTGGTAACGGTGTGTATCCGCAGGAACAAGGAAAAGTTATTTTTAATACAAACCTATGCAACATAGTTTCATCAATGCGAGACCTCATATCATCTGTGTCTGGAAACGCAACGCAAATACCAACTTGCGAAAATTCCTGGCTTTGCGAAAGAGTTATTTTGACGCCATGAAACGACCAAGCAGCAACAATAAACGCTGAAATTTTGAGCTATGTTCCGGGGGATTATGTTGAGTATATCTCCATTAATAGAGTCATGGAAGAAGGAGAATCTACAAGCTACCCAGTAGAATTTTAGAATCTACAAGCTACCCAGTAGAATTTTTAGAATCCCTCAATGCTCCTGGACTACCAGCACATAAAATAAAATTAAAAGTAGGCGTACCCATAATGCTTCTTAGAAATTTAAGCCCCCAAAACTTTGCAATGGCACCAGGTTAAAAGTGACCATTTTACAACGAATTCTGATAGAAGCAGAGATTTTAACAGGGTGTGGAAAAGGTGAAAGTGTTTTCATTCCTCGGATTCCTCTCATTCCAAACAATTTTTCATTTAGTTTTAAACGAGTCCAGTTTCCAGTCAGCCTATATTTTGCGATGACAATTAATAAAGCCCAAGGTCAGACGCTGAAAGTTGTGGATGTAGATCTAAGTAGGTTTCAGCTGTTTCTCGCACGGTCAGTTGTATGTGGCTCTGTCACGGGTTAGCAATCCTAGGAGCCTGTATGCTTTCATCCCCGATGGCCATACGTCAAATATCGTATACAGAGAAGCATTACTGTAAAGTAAATTTTTAGCTACCCAAACGGCGGTATATGTAATTCAAAATATGCTGCCCGAATAGTCACTATTCCACGCGGACGAAGTCGCGGGCAAAGCTAGTATTTAAATATATGGGTGGTTGTTTGTAAAGCAATCGCGCTAAAATGTCTGAACAGAGCTATATGAAATTTGGCACATAGATGGATTATATTCTGCAATAAGTACTATCTAGGCTTCTTTTTACGAGTATCTAGGGGAATCATCCTGCCCTTTCTTATTTCCTTAATAAAATATACATAAAATATATATTGAACTCTTCATTAACAAAGCATTATATATTCATAGACTATTTAAGGATACTAGAACGTCAAATAAATGTTGGTGTAAACCCACACATGAAATCCCTGAACATGATTTTCCTCAAAATACATACTAAAACGTGAGCTTTGGCAAGCGAAGCCGCGGGCTCTTTATACCCTAGATATTAATGAGAGCTATACACCTGAGACTCCTGAAGCGTGCTCAAATAAACATCTACGATATTAAATATTGATCCATAGCCAGAATATGTGGAAATGGCGCCAATCCCAAGAGGAACACATTGATGTATGAAGCTTCTTGTTGCAGATGTACTAGGGGGTCATCAATTAGATGGAGGTGATGGATCGAGCGAACTGACATTTTGATGACAGAATTGAACAACTGCTTTCAATCATAGAAAGATTAGGTCTTCTTTCTGCATCTGCATCAGTTTTGTAGCACTTATATTGGGATTTACTGCATTGGGAAGCACTGAATAAAACACTGCTAAACCTAACAATGTACATAAAAAAGGGTAGATATTTTAGCAAATGGGTAATAAAAGTCTTACAATTATTCATAAATGTACTTAGTGTATTTTATTGGTATTTTGTGGCTGCTTATAATTATTTCTATTTATTTATTTACACTTACACACTTACACGTCCAAAAAATATCATTTTATCTCCATAATTGTTGATGACCAACATCATCTTCTCATCAATACCAGACACTAAAAACAAAAGTTATAAAATAAAATATGACTTGTAAACGTTTTTTATTACAATTATAAGTACATATAATACAAACTAAACGTGCCTGCAACTTCGTTCTGTTCGAAAATTTTCGCGTAAACACCGATTCCGTGAGGTTGCAGGATGAGAAGTAACCCTATAACTTTTCCTGTGTTCCGGTGAAAGACACATTAAAACCGGGTTAACCATTCCAGAGATAAGTTTGGATAAACACAATGACAGATGTACAGACCGAAAGACAGACAGACGTATAAAAATTTAGGAAAATGTCGTTTCTGTCTTATGGTCGTGTTAATAAGCACTTAAGAATATTTGAATAGAAGATGTTATAGATAATAAAAATCATAACTACCGCTCATATTTCTTGGGCATTCGGGCGTAAATATGCTGGGATATCATAACTGGTTTGGTAGAAGACTTGATGGTTTCCGTTTTGTTTTCTACGGCGACTGTCTCCTCGGTTGTCGAAGTCTTGGCTCGCGCAATACTTTGTAAATACGACTCATATAGGCTCATTCCTGGCAACACGGAGTTGTCTTCTGCAGGCTCCAAAGGCACATTTACAGGAGCGTAGGGCAAAGTAAGCATGTATTTTCCAACATCTGCGTAATAAAATCTTGTTTCAAGTTCCCCTTTAGTTGCGTTTGTCGGTAATTTTGAGGATACTGCCGTAGTTGGTGAGTCTGTGGTTGAAGGTTTGATGTCCTCGTCCCAGATAACGGTGTCTATCCACCGTACGAAGCTGGTTATCTTTGGGAAGGCGTGTGTCCTGGTGTATTGGGCGCAAGTGTTTATGAACGATGATATGGCCACTAAAGTGTTGTTTTGGATCACTGCGCCCCCGTTGTCTCTCTACAAGAAAAGTAATCGTAGATTTAAAACTAAAAGCTTATGTTACCTGCTGATAATGTAGCAGTTTAGTTTTAACCCCGACGCAAAAAGAGGGGTGTTATAAGTTTGAAGTCTGTGGCGCCATAGCTTCTAAATGGGTGAACCAATTTCGTTGCGGTTTTTACTGTTAGAAAGCATGTTTTAAATCTATTCATAATAATATTAATAATAGATAGATAAGTTGGATTAGTAGGATGATTATTGAGTTCACCTACTAGGAGGTACTAAAATCTAGAACCAGCTGATATCAGTGTTTATTTTTTCTTAAAAGAGAACTGGCAATGTGGGTTAAATTCACATTATTAGCTATCTTGTTAACCCATCCAACTAAGCTAAATATACTTGTGTCTGGAAAAGGTTCACGGCAATAGTGTATTGGTTGGGTTTCGAACCCGCGACCGCTCGATCACAAAGTCGATACCTTAGCCATTAAGCTATTGGTTTCAAACGTATAGTTTTTTTTTTAATAATGTGATTATTGTAATGTGATTATTTTCATACAAACAAAACTCCGTCATTCGTTAATATCGCTATCTCTCAGACCAGGAGCACATAAACAACTACATGCTTTATCCCCATTTGTTTTTATCCTTCGTCCCAATGACATTTATAAATGATCTCATAAAACAATGTAGCGGAACGAACCAGATGATTTATATGTTTGTGCTTCCGTGAGCATATCGACTACGTTTAATTTTATTGTGGCTATTAACACCATACATAATGATGTTTACTTTGCCTTTTATTGTGAAGCGATATTCGGAACGGTGAACACACAGTAATCATGAAAGTATTTTCGTCTGTAAATATCAGACGACTGTTTTTATGACGGCCTTGTGTTCTTAAAAATAAACCAGGTATTCATATTATTAACTACCTACGTTACTGGTTATAAGTGGATAGAAATAATTATGTTCGCGCGTTGAACGCCTCTAAAATGGGGTACAAATAAATTCACCACAAAAAAATATTAATAGTTTCCTACAAAATACGAGATCATCGTCTCTTAGAGGCAAAAGGGAGATTGATTTACTTACTTCTCGATTTTTACGGTAGCTTTTGTATTTTTTCTATACAAATGGTTTGTCCAGTGGAACGATTATTCGACAAAAAACTATCATATTTCACTCCCTAACCCCATGGGAACGACATTCAAGCACAGGATAAAAAATAAATGTTTTCCCTTGACAGGGCCCTTGACGGAGGATTCCTTATGGCAAAATTTATCGGTACTTACTCGGGATTGAGTAAAATAAATAGCTTTAAGAATTCGCTTTATCAGTTAAGAGTAAATACAGTGGCGTAGCTAGACATGGGCTATTGAGCCTTCGCCTTCGGCCACTTTAAATGCGATCCC
Organism: Tholera decimalis; assembly: GCA_943138885.2. NCBI lineage: Eukaryota > Metazoa > Arthropoda > Insecta > Lepidoptera > Noctuidae > Tholera > Tholera decimalis. The sequence continues at coordinate 12,029,158 of OW964570.2, forward strand.
CCTGGACTACTACTGATGTCTTATAAAAATAACATATTTTTGAAATCTATATGGTTTACTTTGACAAAAGCCCCTAAAAAAATTGGATTACAAAAAAATCATTAATTATTCTCCCATCGCGCTTGTAATATTTTTTTCATTATCATGACTGAGAAAAGACAGAAAAGGGGCATTGCTGAGCGACTTCACCCTCGCCGATATCAGTTCACGCTACGCCACTGATTAAATAAAGAGTTTATAGTAGAAAGATTGCCGCAAAGTATCAGAAAATTTTCATAACGATATCTTTAAAAACTGAATTGAAAGAAGCGTCTTCCAATTCAATTTTCAAAGAGACGATATTTGGATTTCTAGATATTTTATCTATAGCTAGATCTCTGTTTTGAAGTATTGGTTCTATGTTAGTAATTATAGTAGTATTCTATTACCCCAGGCCCCAAAGATAGTTTGAATTGATAGCATAATGATTCTAAGCAAACAGTATATTTATTTGCATTTAATGGTCAATTTTATTTCAATTATTCAAACTGAAGAAGTTACTTGTAAATCTTTCGACCTTTCACAATAAAATTCCCTAGTACTCACAATATATTACGAATTCAGCGAAATTATTTCATCTTCAAAACACAATATTTTCATCTCTTCAAATTTATAGCCGATATTTAATAGTTTTGCAATCCACTAAGGTTCCAAATTTATATATATACCGAAGTATTATGTATGCGTATGTTCATAAGTATTTTTTTTTATTGATAATAGGCTCGCGTTTGTCCACCATCTCACCTGATGGTAAGTGATGATGTGGTCGAAGATGAAGCACGCTTGCCTAGAAGTAACCTATTCACTCTTGACTTAAATACTCCCAGGTTATAGCGATCAGGAAACACAGACTCCGGCCCATGTGAGTAATTTAAAAAAAATTAGTGTGGCAATTGGGGACTCCTGCGGTTAAGTTATTTCATAGCATTTTTTATCAACTTATGCAATTATAGTCTACACGCATACGTCTAGTCGCACGCACACAAACACCGTGCCGAAGTCTGCCGAACTGAAACGACGTTAGACGATGCACGACTTTCAACGCCGCACCGCTGTGCCGGTCGGAGTGGGGGAGTTAGGTTTATTGTCGTTACGGAATTTCTTGATTCGGTCGCCACGCGCAAAGCCCGCGATAAAAGCTATGCAATAGCTTAAAAATTTTTGCGCTTCAAACCATCGTACTCTGCCTCTTCCCAAATATGGGTCGGCACCCAGTCTAGATTTGGACGCAGCTGTGTTCTAGTATTTTACATGAAGCGACTGCCTATAATATGACATGGTGGTGAAGACTGGTATCAGATTTCCTGGCATCTGACTAGCCGTAACTACTATCAAATATGTACAAATGACAGCAGGGACTAACAAGATTTAACAAGCTTTCCGAGGCATGGAGGTATCTCGTTATATTAATAAATTTTTTTTTGCAAAAAATAGAACCGACTTCCATATCAAAACACTACAAAGCCAAAAATACCTTTAATTTCGGTAGTCGGTGTTATTGGTTTTGGATTTTCCTTTTTTTTTTCACACCGCCTTCCGAAATTAAAGTTATTTTTAGCTTTGTAGTGTTTTGATATGGAAGTCGGTTCTATTTTTTGCAAAAAATTTTTTTTTCACGCTTTTCAGTGGGTTGGTTTGTAATTTATCTAGTTACAAAAGCAATAATGTCAACAACTTATCAACTTTTACAAAATATTACTTTTCCCTGTGCATAGCCGTTAATTTTTGAGGAGTTCTCCTGGTATTTGACCATCAGCTCTACTTCACCATATGTATTGTGACGAGCATAAAGTGTTTAACATCCGTACTCAAGTAATCGAATCGCAATCCACGAAATACTTATTATTGAGGAGTTTCAGTGGCCATCTGTGGTCTTCATCATCAGTTCAACTTCCCCAAATGGTGCTTTTCGGAAGCAACTGTTCAAGGTACTATAGGAAATACCCAAAACGCTATAGGTGTGCCTATATTATTTGAAGAGTTCCCTCGATTTCTCCAAGATTCCATCATCAGATCCTGATTTCGTAACAATGGGACCAACTAGAAAGTATACCCATTCAAACGCAAAAAGAATTTTTCAAATCGGTCCAGCCGTCTCCGAGTTATGAGGTAACATACAAAGTTCAAGACGAATTGTAAACCTCCTTTTTTTGAAGTCGGTTAAAAATGGTCACTCATGCACGGACCAATGGAGATGTTCATGTCATATTTCGCATCTTAAAGCAAAGCTTCCAAATACCTACTGTACTCCTCAACCTTGAAATGACACAGAGTTTTCCAAAGCGAATGCCTGCCAAAACATCTAGTTGAGAAAGCTATTAATCTGATTAACATTAACTTGGAGAAAACATTAATTTTAGATTAAGAATGCTACTCAAGTATCGATCAGGAACTCAGGAGAATTTGGAGGTGGCCCAGTTCTAAATAATTACTGTTTGATGTTGAAATTCTTTGTTTACTTTTGGTAAACTTAAGATTGTTTAAACTCTCGTAAAATCGTTTCTCAATGTCGTGTTCTTACATCCGTTTGCTTTTCTAAAAGAGTTTGTCTTTTGATTTAAGCGTATCAGCTTCACAAAAATGATACAGTACATACCTATATTAAAGTATATTGAAGTACCTTTACACGTAAAGTGATATAAATAATATATTTATGGTCTTCTTGACCAATTTCGGCCATGCGGCCACTGCAGTCTCAGCGGTGTTTAGCCATCGGCGCAAGAGATATAATGCTACACAAGTACAGGCACTGGAGCACTTTCTGTTTCTTTATTCTCATAGTCCGTAAGGATGACAATCCGACACAACCGGAGATAGAGACCGGAGGCGTAGGACTAAGAGCTTATAGTGTTTTCCGAGGCGCGAGCATATCACACCGCTAAATTCCAAACTCCGGGCTACTACTAAGAAATTTCTAATAGAAAAAACTTTTTACCAAAAAATTAAACCGACTCCCAAAAAACACTGCAAAGTGAAAAATAACTTTAATTTCGGTAGTCGGTGTCTTTAGTTTTGTATTTTCGTTTTTGGCACCGACTTCCGAAATTAAAGTTATTTTTCACTTTGCAGTGTTTTTTGGGAGTCGGTTTAATTTTTTGGTAAAAAGTTTTTATTTCACTCTTTTTAGTTGGTCTATTTTTAATTTACCTAGTTACAAGAGCCTAAATGTCAACTACTTATAACCTTTTACAAAATATTGCTTTTCCCAATGATGGGCCGTTAATTGTTGAGGAGTTCTCCTGGTACTTCACCATCAGCTCAACATCACCATATGCATTGTGACGAGCATAAAGTGCTTAACATTCATATTGTTAAAGTATCAAAAAGAAAACAAATAAATCGATACTAAATTGTCTATGCACAATCACATTTCCTCATTCTAATCTTTTCCCATCCCTAATTCATTCACTTCCTTCCAATCCAAAACCTTCACCAAAAGTCAGTCTGATACTAATCTCAACAAGAAAATGGCGCGGTAATTTTATCGGCTCTAAATCAACCCTTTAATCAAACATACTCCTACCTACAAAGACTATTACTTTATCAATCTACGTTGGTGATGAGTGGCAAATAATGGGGCACCCCGGAGCAGTGTAGTGATAATTGGCCACGGATTCAAGTCGCCGACGAAGACCTGTGAGTACCTTATTTTCCTAACCTGCTCCCATGTAATTGTGCACGGCTAAAATTCGCCTAAGGACGCAGTTCTACTTATCGAAGGTTTAATCAATCAACACAACGACACGTATTCAAGTAATCGAATCGCAATCCACTCAAAACTTATTATTGAGTAGTTTCGGCGACCATCTGTGGACCATCAGTGGTCTTCATCATCAGTTCCACTTCCTCAAATGGTACTTTTTGAGAGCAACTGCACAAGTTACTATAATAAATACCCAAAACGTAATAGGTGTGCCTATAATATTTGAAGAGTTCCCTCGATTTCTCCAAGATCCCATCATCAGATCCTGACTTTTATGTAAATGGGACCAATTTCAAAGTGTACCCTTTCAATCAAAAAAATAATTTTCTAAATCGGTTCAGCCGTCTTCGAGTAATCGGTGACCACACAAAAAAAAATACGCATCGAATTGATAACCTCCTCTTTTTGTCGTCGGTTGAAAACTAATAGCATTTTTTGTCAGATCTAGGAATCATCACGCTTGTGACTACTAGACCAACGAGGCATTAAATAATAATACCTACCCTGCAAAAGTGCCTGTTAGGATCTTGAACACCTCCTACGCATACGTAGTGTCCTGGTAGCATCTTCGTGTCAACCTCACATATTGAAGGATCAATAATTGGAGAGTTTACAACACGCATGTGCTGAAAAAGAAAACAAAGAATCCATTAGCTTTATTATTATTTATCACTGCTGCCCGCAACTTCGTTCGCGTGGTAGGATTTCTGGCGTAAATCCCTATTCCATGGGAATTCCGGAATAAAAAGCCTCCGGAGCTTAGCGTGTACAAACAGACAAACATACATACATTTTTTAATATTTTTTTTGCCGTATTACCGTTTCTTAACCCACCTTTAATTATTATTTTTGTATAAAATTTAAATGTACAGACACACTTTTTTACCGTTTTATTATATGTATAGATTACATGTTTACATTAGATGAAAAACGTCCAGAACGTAAATCTGACTTTTTTTTCGTGGAGAAAATCATAGTATGATTCCTCCCGTTCTGAGTGGAGCGGCAGGGAGTGTCAGACTTGTTTTGTATGAACTGAATACCCAACCTGTTTCTTCAGTTGCCCTTGCGTTCTGGGGCCGTAGTATCTGGTTAGAGCATTACCGAACCCCCGGACCGACAAAAAATAAGCTTTTTCTGCAACTAGCACTATACTGAACCCTGAGTGCAGACCACAACCCATTCTCTAGGAAAACTACATTTTTTAATACTTTTAAAAGTTAAAAAAGTTTTCAATCCTCATCCCTAGCTTTTTCCTCATCATTGTTCAACGTAGTCCGACCTTTTCTCCCAACATATTTTTTTTTATCTGACGTCATAATATAAATGGTTGCTCACACAATCTTTGAACTTATGTCGTGATACCGTATTTTAATGGTGAATTCTTTATAGCTTTAGATATTCATGAACGCCTAGTAAGTATTGCGATGAATAATAGTAGCAAATGTTGAAAGAACACGTATAAATTATTGTATTTAGTGTAAAATATTTAGCTTACCCCATTAGGCGTCCATGCGATGATGGAGGCTAAGAATCCAAGAGAGATATTATCTTCAGGTCCCGGCAGTCTGACGCTCTGAATTTGTGATGTGAACACCATCGGCGTTTCTAACTTCACTGCTGTCACGTGTAGGTCGAAGTTGTTGATCAGCATTTTTACCTAAAATGAAAGATGAAGAGTTTTGAAAGTTTTGTATTAAACGCAAGGAGTTGCTGGCGAACTTATACCAACGACACAAGTCGATCTTCAAACTTAAACAACACATGTCGAGGTTGGTAAGAGGATGGGTGAACATTTTAACGTGTGGAATTTTTTCCGTGCCTCGGAAAGCATACTAGTAAGATCTTGGTCCCACCGGCTTGGTTTTGTACATGTTTAACAGTTGTTACGCAAATGACAATGCCCGATTATGACGCAGTTATGGTTATCATTTACAGAAAAAGTAAAATGATGAAAATAATTATGAGGAATAAAGAACCTTTTCATAATTTATTTATTTATTTATTTTGGAACATAAAAGCATATACAAATTACTAGGGTACGTTAACAGCCACATTAGTTGAGAACTGTGTCGTAGCTATTAGCGCCCACCTCCAGGCGGTTGGAAACGTTAGCGTTCCAGATTTAATAGAGCTGAAGTTAAAGCAAAAATGGATAGACAAAACGAGAGTTTTAAGAATAAATAGGTGTTTTGTGTTTGTGTTTGCGTGAGTGCATGTGTGTACATGTGAGTGTATGTGTGGGTGTGTTTATGTGTGCGTGAGTGCGTATTATGACTGTGTGTGATTGTTTGCGGGCATGTGAATTTATGGGAGTGCATAGGAAGGCTATGTAGTAAAGACATAATAGACAGAAACGAATTAGAGATTTCGTTTCACTAAATCCTCTAATTCCTCATATGTGAGGGTGGAGAGCCATTTGTCAGTATGTACTTTGCACTCACGAGAAGTTTGTGGGTAAATATTGAGGACTCTATTAATTTTATTATACAGGGAGGGTGCAAAGAATAAGTATTGCCGTCTAAGTAATTTACTGATAACTAATTGTGGCTTGCAAACTATATCCATCCTGCGTTTCCGTTTGCTCTTTGGGTCATAGATTAGTTCGGAATGCTTACGAAGAATGGTTTTAAGAAGAAAGGAGTGCCTAACCGTAGGTAATTTTAATAATGTATACAGTTGACTAGTAGGGAAAAGGATTGGTTTGCGTGTAATAACCTTAAGCACAGCTCTCTGTGCTCTCTCCAGACGTAACAACAGACACTTTCCTGCATTTCCCCAGGCTGTGATACAATAGGTGATGATAGAGTGAGCTAGCGTGAAGTACACTGTCTTGAGGGTTGAGATATTAGCTGAATTTCTTAGGTTTTTAAATACGTAGATTAACTTTCTTACTCTACCAATCAATGCCTCGACCTGCATTCTCCATGACAACGTACTGTCCAATATAACACCAAGGTACTTAATGTCATCCGCTCGAGACTTTTTGAGAGATTGACGAGATGGCTGGGAGGATATTTTAAGACTGAATGTAATAAACTTAGTTTTCAGTAAATTTAGGGTGAGGAGATTTTGTTCTAACCATTTCATTGTAGTTTGTAGCGCTCGTTCTGCCAGAGAATGGGTCTCATTCCAATTAATGCCATGCACCAATATAACTGTATCGTCTGCATACGATATGATTTTTGCATTAGGTAAGTTAAGTTTACAGAGATCGTTGATATAAATTAGGAACAGGCTAGGGCCAAGGACACTACCTTGTGGCACACCATATTTAAGAAACTGTTCCTTGCTGGCATGATTGTCTATTTGGACTATTTGAGACAAATTTAGTGGAAGACCCCTGATACCAATAAGTTCTAGTTTTCGAAGCAAGAGTGATATATATAAATTATTATTATATATATTATTAATTATTATATATAATAAATTGTTTTTCTTTAAAAGTCGTCGTTTACAATTTTATGAAAAAAGGAATTCAATCCCGGAAATTATTTTTTGCCGTTTCCTATTTTCTGATAACCATCTGCGTTACATAAAACGCATGTATGTACAAAACTAAAAAAGATAAGTATGTAACTATAAAACAAATATCATTTTACATAAAATATTATATCAAGATTATAATTATGCGTAACGTTTATTCGTTGTTTAAATCGTTAAAGATGAAATTGCTAATAATTATGAAAATCATAAAATTATTACAATCATACTTCTGAATTTGGTGTAACAAAACGTTTTGAAGCACTCAAGTCAGCTGTCAGTGTCAATAATACAATATCCATAGATATAGAATTCCGATATCTATGAAAATATCACTAACTTTGTGTTTATGCTAGTTATGACGCATTCCGATTATTTTTTGTGATTTGGTGAACGATGTTGTGGTGTAAATTGTTACCCGAATGAATGTTAAGACACATTGTCTTCATTACAAACTCTTCTTACTTCGTGGGTTGTTGCAACAAGTATGTACAATCATATGTACAATAATTTATTTTAACAATTATGTAGCTACACCACCTAATTCTAATTTTTCATTCACCTAATTTTAAATGTCATTATTGTTTTTATTTTTAAACGAAAACCGTAAGTTTTACAGGTTTCAGGACAAATGTTTAGTTATCTATATTATATATTATTATTATTTATAATATTATAAAGAGGAAACCTTTGTATTTTTGTATGTTTGTATTGAATAGGCTCAAAAACTACTGGACCGATTTCAAAATTTCTTTTACCATTATTTAGAGGGATTCTTCCGAATCCGTATAGGCTATATTTTATCCCGGAAAATAGATAGGATTTTTCGTGGTAGTGAAAATTGTGGAGTAAGGCGTCGAAAAAACTGCCGTACGTTATCAGTAATAAATATACAATAAGATGCTGCATATTGCATGCTTGTTAATGATTTTTATTGAGTGGGGCAAAAGTGTATAGAGTGGCTGGCATTTTCCTTTAAAAGTTGTTAGCCAAAATCGGGAAAAATCTGACACCAGTCGTGCAATTATTGGGTTGTTTAACTGTGTTTAGATAGGCAGTCACTCTCTATTATAATAACGATAAAAGGGGGTAAGAAAGAACCCAAAAACTACTAGTAAAGAAAATAGAGTCAGAATATAAAAACAACTAAATAAAGTTTTTATATCAGGAAAACAACTGGTAGCGCAATTATGTTTTAATTAGATAGTAAAAGTTTTATTAGAAGGGTTATTACGTAGTTAATATTTGTATCAATTCCTCGAAAACGATTAACATAATAAATTACTACGTATTTGAAATGTTTTTAGTACCTTTTGGTGAAGTTACATTTAATGTATTTTGATAAAGTAAGTAGGTTTTGGTTGGATAGAGGTTTTCTCGTCTTGTCTCAATGCCACCCCATACTAGGGAAGCATAGCAAATTTCTAAAAAGCTTCTCAACCTTAAGCTTGGAGTGTGCTGTCAATGGAGCAAGGTATTCGTAGAGGTCTTCATAGGTGCGGTAAGGACCAGGCCCGCGTCGACGGCGCGTGGTGTTCCACGCGCGCTTCAATGAGCATTCAGCAGAATTGATCCAGCCTGATAGGGTTGTTGCCTTCTGGGATTGCAGGAATGTTCAAACGAGGTACCGTGGCCCGTAATGAAAGAACAACTCAAGGTAAGTGTTTAGTCAGTATAAGTCTAACACTCCCTTCCACTCCCGGAGGAGCCATTTGATGATTCCCCTCCCCCTCTCCGAAAAAAAGGTCTTCATAGAATTTTCTGAGATTAGAGTATAGAGTGGGAGTATATAGTTAGGTGTACATAGTTTCTCCGCAAGCAATATAGCACAAAAGACTGGTTCAACGAACTATCTATCAAAGTACAAGCGCTAAAGGATTAATCACCGCGCTTTCCAGCCGGATCAGTATCTAGTACGCAGACGCGACGGGCCATACGTAAATAAAATATGAATAGAGCTCAAATGGAACCTGCTGACGCTATCTGTTCTCCTAGTAAATGACAGTCATAGTTAGTGACGTCCTATTTGTAGGGATATACCTGTTTTAATAAAATGCTTAATAGGGATAAAAAATAATGCATAGATCTATTTTATTTATATGCATTATTTTTTATCCTTATCCTTATAAATTCGCTTGGTGTGTGTTTCAATTACAAACAAAATTTCGCATTTTTATTTAATACTAGCTTCTGCCAATGACTTCGTTCGCGTGGTTATCAATTCTGTTCAGATCCATTCAGTAATTTTGGCGTGATTGAATAACAAACATCCACCCATACATCCAAACTTTCGCATTTATAATATTAGTATAAATGTATTCGCTACACAAACTAAGTTCACTACACTAAAGCCCCATAAAAATGTTATCGGTTTGACTATGGGACGGGTAGACTCATTTAAAACGTGTATTTTATTAAACTTTGATTTTCAATAAGAGTTGTTCCAATATTCTCTCGATTAAAATAAAAACAAATGAAGGGTTCCGTAGTAACTACGTGAAATAACTTTGTTTTTTATAGTGTTTGTATGAAATACAAAGTTATATTTGCGGTTTTAGAAAATGTGCTATATCTCATAAACCACTGAGTCTATCTCATTCAAACTATTATTATAGAAGTTAGAAAGCGGGAAAGCATTTTACTACGGAAGTGTCTATCTCTTAAACGACATATTCTAGGAAAAAAAAATTTGAGAAACATTAATGTCATTTTCAAAGACTTATCTATAGATACCAAACACGTATAGGTTTTATGAAAAAAAAAAAACATTTCCAGTTCCATGTATGGGGGCCCTCCTTAATTTTATATCTTTTTTATTTTTGTATAAGAATCGCTTAGCGGTTCATGGAGTACATCTACCTACCAAGTTTCACATGTGTAGTCTTAATAGTTTCGGAATAAAATGGCTGTGACATACGGACGGATGGACAGACAGACAGACATGATGAAACTATAAGGGTTCCGTTTTTGCCATTCGGCTACGGAACACTAAAAACAGTTTTTCCAAACCAAATGTGAATCGCAATGTAAGCACGCTGAGAAAAGAAGACGAAAATAATCAACATGTTTTTAAATTTATCTTCCAATTGTAAGCTATCACACAAAAAATGTCTGTAGTCACTCACAATCCTCTTTTTAGAGCCTTTTATAACCAAAGGGAATTGTTCTATTATGGCCTTGCTTGAACAAGTTGTTCTGTAAAAAGTATATCTACAGAAAAATACAATTATATTTAAAATTAATATTCCTTGATGTCTGGTCGCCAGAAAGTAAATATAAAAATAAATTAAATAAATAGTATGTTTGTTGAGGAAGTTTAACGATGGAGTTCAGCCATTGATTTCTGTGTTGCTATTTTACTGAACATGCGATTAGATAATTTATTCAAACATACAAAATCGATACCCGCAGTCAGACTTAAAAATATACATAAATAAAATATTCTCTTACGAACACACTAAGATTAAGTGATTCTACCCATACATTATTATTTCTCTCTAAACATACTAAAACAATCAATAATACTTAGTTTTAGTCAAGCAAATAGTTTCCCATACGATTAAAAAAATATCGATTTTATTTTCTTTATTTGTACATGGCAACTCCACTGACATTGTCAACAAAGAGTTCTTGAAAAAAAATATTCGCTTTGCCGTTGTGTACTGTGAATGTTCGTTCTCGACTTCTTTTTTGTGAACCCGATTTTCTTTGATAATGGACTCCGATACCTCTCGAAATGAAGACCCGGCATTACCCTTGGACACCGAATCTGCTTCTGACGATGACCCCAGCTCTACTTTGGACTCTGAACTGGCTACAAATGACTTGGACGTTCCTTCGACTTCGAGTGGGAATGAAGAACCGATTCGATGCATTAATTGCAGCGCCGATATTACACATCGCAGAAGACGCAGTCTGGAGCACGTTGAAGTACTTACAGTAATTCGACAATGGACCGCTCCACAACTTGTAAGCACATTTTCTATTTCAATCCGATTTGCAACAAACGCGATCCCCGTCGCTAATTACTCACTGTGAGCCTCATAATGCATGATTTACTAAAACAGGGAATACCCACTGACCAACAATTGTTCACTGTCCTTAGTTGAAAATCATTTTGTTTGCAGGTTGCAGCCCACAACTTGGTCTGTTATTCTTGTTGGATGTTTGCATTAAATGCTACATCACTTCAGGAAAACGCACAAAGCACAAGTAGAACATATTACTTGTTTATGATTCTGAATAAATTAATATGAAAAAAGAAAGGTTTTTATTTTATTTTATATTCATTTATATTACCTCAACGAGTGTAATTAACCCATCAAAAGTGATCCAATAGTACTTTAAGTCATACAAACAACCATAATTCACTCTTTTCGACCAAAATAGTACAATATTGCACATGCTTATTGTGGCACATTTTTAGACTTTGTAGCCACCTAATTACTATAATTCATGTCTTTTAGGTACAAAATGTTCAAAATGAATGTCATTTATAATTATATTTAATGTTCACGTAAAGCCAAAGCCCCTAACAAACTGAACAATTCCCTTTACGCGTTCAAAGATGCTCATACGCCGCACGACAATAAACGAACCCTGTAACCGACTCATTACCAGCCCCTCCGGTGTCGCAGTAAAGATTTTACACTCGGAATAAAAACGTCTGATACCACCTCTCATTTGGTTACGTTAATAGGTTTTCATGATACCATTATAATGTTGTGTTTCTCAGAATAACTTTGATGTTGTTCTCAGTATGAATGCTTTTGTTGATTGGGATTTATTTATGTAGCTTATAATATTTCGTGCGCTCTTAGTTATTTTTCGGAATGTATTTTTTTTTTGTTTTGATAATAGGTTCGCGTTTGACCACCATCTCACCATAAGTGATGATGCAGTGAGCATGCAATTATAGTTGTGTAATAGTTTGAATGAAATTTTGATGGAAACAGAAATAACCTTCAAATCCTATATAGAATCACTGTTAACCACGTGTTAGTTGAATTTCTAATCGGGTTTCTTTAGTCAGACTGCAATTTCTCATGCAGGCTTTGTCCTTCTTCGTTGAGGTTTTCACTCTTATTCCTGATGGCCTGATTGGCCATCTTCTCTTCAGTCTGCTATGAATCCGAACTATATCAGAGGTCTTACATTATACAATCAATCGAACAATACATTAAAAAACAACCTTACGTTCAATACAGAGGGTTATTTTCGTCTCGTAAAATCAATATGTTCACGAAGCATAACGCTTCTAATTTTATATATTGATAGTTCAAAGCTATAACATTATCTTTCCAAGATTTTACACAAAAAGCAAACAAAACAATCAATAAAAATACGATGACATTTAATAAGGTTTCGCCACAACCAGGTAAAATATGGCTTGGCCGGTTCGCTACCGTGGTGATGATTGATTCATTGTTCTTTATTTTCTATTGGACAACAGTTATTGTAGTAACCAAGCCATATATTTTGATAAAGGTGTAAAGTTTGTGAATTTGCTTGTAAATTTAGAAGCTTGGCTCTACATTTTTGAGATCAGAAAACTTTTTGGCATGGCGAGCCATATGGTCTCGTCTTGGTAATATTTACATGAAAATGTTTTTAGTGGCTCATTATTTTTCCCAACATGTAAACACAAAAGGCAATTCAAAAAGTAAATCAATTATAATATTTCATTTAATAACGTTTCTTCAGAAGTTACACAACCAGGCAAGCAGAGGGGACGAGGAGGATCAAAAGGAAAGTCACGTAAAACTCAGTTAAGTGGAAAAAGATAATGAAATGACTGGGTTACGATAAATTACTTGTGCGACATTTTATCGGCTGGTAACAGTAAGGGTCCTTTCATAATATAATTATTTTGTCGGAAGTTTGGAGCTTGTTAGGAACATATTAGATTACCTCAATACGGATAGCTTTAATATAAAAGTATGCTCTTTATTTCAAATAGGTTCCTATCTTCGTTCTTGCCTGACCTAAATTGAATTTCCGTTGACATACAATCACTTTAAACATAAAATCTTATTTATAACAACATAAAATCATGTAAAAATAACGTCCTTAAATCAACACACTCAATCAAATTGTTTTAGTTGCTTACGCAAAAGTGCTTTACCTTGTAGAGAGTCCCTGCTTTGTTGTTATAGGAGCTGCCTACCCTCACTGTGAAATTGCCGAGATTCTTGTGCGTCACATACGATGTTATGATACTCCTGGAAACAAAAGAACGTTGCTATAAATATGAACGTTATTATGTATTATCAAATTACATAAATTGTTTTGCCAGAGTAAGTTAGTTCTAAAAGTTGTATTGTGTTGAAAATTTAAATTGTGATATTAAATTTATCATAATCAAACTATAATATTATCGGAGGAAAGATTTGATTTTTTATTGGTAGTTGATATCACACTCTTAGAATGAAAGTGACCTAACTCTAAATTCGTGTAATTTCAGATTTTGATGTAAACTGGCCTGAAACATTACTCTGAATTGCCGTGGAAACAGGAATCTTAATTACGAGAAGAATCTGAATTATAAAAAGACAGCTTATACATTTGCCACTTGAGATATATGAATATAATTTATTCAATGCTGCTTTATTAGTTATTAATGCTCAAATGCAAAAAAAAATACTATTTTTTTAATTAGGTCCCTTTAAATCTAAGAGTGCGATATATTCGAAAAATTCTTACTTAGCTATATAAAACTATACGCGTCGACTTGATAACCTCCTCCGTTTTTTTTTTCGTCGGTTAAAAACGATTTTAATAATATAATGCTACATTAACAGCGAGTGCTATGGGTAAACTGCATTATTTATATGTACTAATATTATAAATAGAGACCTTTCTCACCCAATACAAACCGTGAGCAGAAGCTAAGTCCTCATAAAATTATCGATAATTTTACGCAAAGTACACAGGATGCGTAAAAATATTGTTTCTTTGCGTGCGCTGCAAAAACTCATAGTATTACATAAAAATTACGTTATGTATCGGCTATCTTCGTTAATTTTAACATAAAAAATCCACCAGTCCACCATGTTACAATTAGCAGTTTTTCTTCAAATTAGTCAACAAAAACATTGTGCATGATATTTCGAATTTCTTATTTATTTATTTATTGACACACCAGTGACATATTCAACTTAAAATAAACATGGTTTGTAACATATATTCTTATATAATATGAATATGACTATTGAAGGCGTGCACATCACTTGTATAACAAATTAAAAGAAACATTACAATTAGAAGGAAAAAAAAAATCTTGTTAAATTTATTAATTTGGTTGGCCTTTACTATGCCTATGTCAATTCAAGCTCAAAATGTATACTACTCTGTTACATTTTTCTAAGATCTAAACTACCGTTTAATAAATAGCAATAGGATAATTGTTAAATGGAAGACTCTTGCGTGCCTCTTGCGCAAGACCAAGACCAAGACTAAGACTGGCTAAGTCTCGTCTTGGTCTTGCATTTGGGCAACACTAATACGGATCCTTATCCAAATCAATTATTACGTTTTCAATTATTTATATGGGTATATTTGTTATATTAGATATTGTAAACCGCACTATGGAACATTACATGATGCACATTATGAGAGCCGAGACCAACAGCTTAACGTGTTTTTCGATGCATGTAGGAATTTCGATATGTAAAGATGGTCGCAGTTAAATGGATCGACGTCGAGAAACGTCGCTTAACCTTGAATATCGAACCATATGGCTGTTATTATTATTGTTATTAGCCATGAGCTTAATAAAATGTTCAATAGTCTTAGTATTTAACTTACTAGTTGTTTAACCGCTGTGTGTCTTGCTCTGAACCATATGGCTGTTATTATTATTGTTATTAGCCATGAGCTTAATAAAGTGTTCAATAGTCTTAGTATTTAACTTAATAGAACAAACCGCTGTGTGTCTTGCTCTGAACCATATGGCTGTTATTATTATTGTTATTAGCCATGAGCTTAATAAAATGTTCAATAGTCTTAGTATTTAACTTACTAGTTGTTTAACCGCTGTGTGTCTTGCTCTGAACCATATGGCTGTTATTATTATTGTTATTAGCCATGAGCTTAATAAAATGTTCAAGTCTTAGTTTTTAACTTACTAGTTGTTTAACCGCTGTGTGTCTTGCTCTGAACCATATGGTTGTTATTATTATTGTTATTAGCCATGAGCTTAATAAAATGATCAAGTCTTAGTATTTAACTTACTAGTTGTTTAACCGCTGTGTGTCTTGCTCTGAACCATATGGCTGTTATTATTATTGTTTAAATTTATTTATTTATTTATTTATTGGCATACATAAGAACACAAGTACATTGGCCGAGAAACACTGGTGCCTGTGGTAGGTAATCAAAACCTGTATTACAGGTCACCAGAATTTCACCTCTCAGAAACTGTTTTACACAAAATAATTTTATGATGCCAATACTAAATTACAAGATAAGCAAGCAAATTAAGATACAATAAGAAATTTAAGAGATTAGTGCAGTTACAAACAATGGTATGGTGTGGTGATGGTGTGTGTTGTGTGACGACGTGTGAGGTATGATGTGGTGTATGTGCGTGTGTATAAAATGTTTGTCTGCAGGATTAGGTTAACTATTTCAGTACTTGCAACAGATCTTCTGTTGCATTATAAGATTGCTTAAGAAGCACGTAGGAATTTCGTTATGTAAAGATGGTCGCACATCCATGGATCAACGTCGACAAATGTTGCTTAACCTTGAAGATCGAACCATATGACTGTTATTATTATTGTTATTAGCCATGAGCTTAATAAAGTGTTCAATAGTCTTAGTATTTAACTTAATAGAACAAACCGCTGTGTGTCTTGCTCTGAACCATATGGCTGTTATTATTATTGTTATTAGCCATGAGCTTAATAAAATGTTCAATAGTCTTAGTATTTAACTTACTAGTTGTTTAACCGCTGTGTGTCTTGCTCTGAACCATATGGCTGTTATTATTATTGTTATTAGCCATGAGCTTAATAAAATGTTCAATAGTCTTAGTATTTAACTTACTAGTTGTTTAACCGCTGTGTGTCTTGCTCTGAACCATATGGCTGTTATTATTATTGTTATTAGCCATGAGCTTAATAAAATGTTCAATAGTCTTAGTATTTAACTTACTAGTTGTTTAACCGCTGTGTGTCTTGCTCTGAACCATATGGCTGTTATTATTATTGTTATTAGCCATGAGCTTAATAAAATGTTCAAGTCTTAGTATTTAACTTACTAGTTGTTTAACCGCTGTGTGTCTTGCTCTGAACCATATGGCTGTTATTATTATTGTTATTAGCCATGAGCTTAATAAAATGTTCAATAGTCTTAGTATTTAACTTACTAGTTGTTTAACCGCTGTGTGTCTTGCTCTGAACCATATGGCTGTTATTATTATTGTTATTAGCCATGAGCTTAATAAAATGTTCAATAGTCTTAGTATTTAATTTACTAGTTGTTTAACCACTGTGTGTCTTGCTCTGAACCATATGGCTGTTATTATTATTGTTATTAGCCATGAGCTTCAAAAAATGTTCAATAGTCTTAGTATTTAACTTATCAGTTGTTTAACCGCTGTGTCTTGCTCTGAACCATATGGCTGTTATTATTATTTTTATTAGCCATGAGCTTAATAAAATGTTCAATAGTCTTAGTATTTAACTTACCAGTTGTTTAGCTGCTGTGTGTCTTGCTCTGAACCATATGGCTGTTATTATTATTATTGTTATTAGCCATGAGACTAATAAAATGTTCAATAGTCTTAGTATTTAACTTACTAGTTGTTTAACCGCTGTGTGTCTTGCTCTTGTTATAGGATAGATTAAACTAATTATTTTACACCATAACATAAATAAGGACTTGATAACTACCAAGGGTGTTTATTACAAAGGGCGGTCTTATCGCTAAAAATAATCTTTTACATACAACCACAAGCCAAAAACTTAAGGGTAAATGACAACAATGCTTATTAATGTTATGTAGGTACGACAGCTGGGTTTTATTAATAAAATCTTAGTCTATGTAATCGTTAAAATATTACGTATCATTAAAACCAAATCTATACAAATGTGAAATTGTTGATAAGTCTTTACAAATGTGACTTCTGTTTCTCCTTCTTTCACGTCAAAACAGAGCAAAGGATTGATGTGTTTTTTGGAGTAGAAATATTTGAAAGTAGGAGATTGACATAGGCTACTTTATATTCGGTAAAAAAATCTTTTCACGCAAGGAAAGCCGCGGGATGAAATTAATTGAACATACATTGACTTGTAGAATTTGTGGTTTTACGCAAACAGATGGAATAAGGACTATAAGACGACAAATACGTCTCTTGATCCGAAAGAGTATCGGTGACTGAATAGTTATGTGAAAACAATTTGTCATGGGCTTAATATGGTGGCGGAATAAGGAAAATACCATGACACAAGTTTTGCCTGTGAAAGTATAGTGTATATGTAACAATATAAGTAAGTATATGTAGGAAAAAACACGATAGATGGATTGTGTCAAAACTGAAAGGTGATATAGAAATGGCATGAGCACTGAAATGATGGCTAATAATAGAGACGATGATTTGGGATAACCGAAATTCGATAATGATGATTATTTACCAAATACACTTTGAAGGCTCTTTTCTCGATTTGAAATTTACTAGGAGAAAAGACTCCAATACGGTCGAAGATTAACCGCAAACTATTCCAACGGACGAAACAATTTAGTTGGCAGTTTTCTCTTTAGCAATCTAATTGCTTTTGTGTCTTGTTTGTTTCGGAGTACACGTGTGTTGTTATGTGGGTGTTCACGAACCAGGGAAAAACATTTGTCTTCACCAAAACATACAAAATATACTTTGGAAAACTTTCAAACAAACGGCCACTATTATTATACCATTATGTTGTCAGCTTATCATGTCCAAACATAATACAAGTACCAGGGTCCTATAAATAATAAAGCAGCTATTAATATATCTACCATTAAGGGTTTACCTTGAGCATAACGTTGTATTGCTCCCTTTTTCGACTTTTATCCTACCTATTACTACTTGTCAGGTATGAGTTTGCCCAGAGGGTAGGCTTTTCAACGATTTGGATATTGGCTTAGGGTTGGCATTGAACAGCATTTTTGGACTTACATAGATGAAACTCAGATGTTATTAGGTTTTATTTAGTACCCGTCTGATAAATCTTTGTGAGAAATAAAATCGTTAGTATGTAGATACAAAATTGACTGAGTTTGGGTTTCAAACATAATCCAATAAAATAATTGTTTTCGTAAAATATAACATAATTTTACAGATTGAAGCTTCCTTTTAGACAAATAATTAGACTCCGCTCTTCCATAACTAAAACTAAACATTATAATAGGCACTTAATTAGTTTATCATTTCGTTTTTAGTTTTAATAATAATATAAACATTGTATAAAGAAGTTAATTAAGTTTAAATAATGTGTGAGCGTATTTTTTAATCTCGTTTCTTTTATTGATTTTCAAACCCCACAGACTAACATTTCCAAATCCTTTTTTATTTTCTACTAACCCAGTACTAGGCAAACATAAACCTACAAAACATGGGTGACCCTACATCGTATACTTTTCGTATAAAAGGACCACGGCGTATCTTTCCCACATTGTTGGTCCTTCCGAGGATATTAGAGGGCTCTTACATAAACCGACTTGGATATTAGCGGGCTCAAACATAAACCCTGATGTTTAGTAACACACTAAAATAGGATGATTTATATGTATCTTCTTCAGACGTTTATTTTCGTCGAATGTCGGATTATTAGACAGTAAGAAGGTATTCTATTTCCGAAAGTTGATGCTTGTTGACAAGCACTTATTTATTTGATTTTTGTCCTTTAGTTACAAGAATGTTCCCCCATGCATGGGGAAGCATGGGGGAAATTAAGTTCTTCAGTATTCTTTCCATTACAAATGCTTCTTGGTTTTTAACCATCTGTAAAAATAAGGACTAGGAAATCAGAAATGATGAGAGCAATACATTTTGTTTCCGGGTGGGCAAACCATCGAATGACTTTTCCTGCACTGGGTGGAGCGGAAGGGAGTGACTACTGACTAAAAATCCACCCTGTTCCTTCAGCTGCCCTTGCTTTCCAGGGCCGCGGTATCTCGTTAGAACTTTCCTACAACCCTGGCAGGCAATGGCCCTATGGGGCCCCGTCACTGAGGCAAAGTATGTCATACTTAAACAAAAATCTTTTGTCTCAAATAAATTCGCTCTTTGTCGGTATCCGAGGGTGGTGGTTAATGTACGTTCGTCCTCAGGACCTCAATAGTTCACTGCCATAAACCAGGATAGTTTCAGACCGGTATAACATTACTGAATTCTTGATTTGCATGTAATTGAAACACGAGCCGAATTAATTCGTTTGTAAGTTGGTCGTTCGGGTGAATGAGTTTGTGACTGAGGTCAATATTCTTACGTCATCATTATCTGCCCGTTTTATAACTATTTTAGCACCAGCTTTCTGTTTAACTAGACGTAGTACTAGTGTTTTAAATGGAGCGACTGCCTATTTTATTTATTTATTTATTAAAACTTTATACAACACAAAATGTATAAAGGCGGACTAAATGCCATAGGCATTCTTTACCTGTCAACCACATGTGGTGAAGAGATAACATGGCAGGTGCATAAAAAAAACCTAAGTACATAATATATTCAACGTAAAAGTCTTATTACAATTATACAGTGTGTTAGGTTAAACGAGGGACTTATTGAGGGAGGGTATTCACTATTCGATTCTCGTCCACAATATGTGAAAAACATGTATCCTAAATTTTTTACGTAATTGTCCAATATAATAATGCATTTATCATGTACACTGAGTCGCAAGAGGCGAATGAGCTTGTAAATAGTACCTAAAGTGATCACGTGGCAAAACACCCGCCGATCCTGCCAAAAAGGAAGCTCGTGTGTAAACTCCTTCCCACGGGAGTCCCCCCGAGGACTTTTGTTATGGTTCTGTCTGTTATTTATCAGTGTTTTTTTGTTTATATTTTAATTAGTATCATGTAAGCATACACTATTGTAGGTTTGAATATGTCCCTCGTTTAAACTAACATACATATTTATCATAATACATACCAAATATATATAATATATACTATATTTTAATTAAATGTCATAGAAGGGGTTATGAAAACTCTGCTTCCACTATTATACTATCTGACCTCCACAATCCAATAGTTGGGAAACACGATTACCCTTGGTAAGACTCAAGTGTCAAATGGCTTTTAACTATCCGTAATGACTGCCAAAGATGTATAAATGACAGCCGCGAGCAACGACTCAACGTGCTTTCCGAAGCATAAAGGAATCTTGATGTGTTAAGATGGTAATCCATCTACGGACTGGCCTCAGCAATCCTTGCTTAACTTTGAAGATCAACATGTACGACTGTTATTATTTAGCTCCTCGATATTCGCAGTGGTAGACGCCCACGGCGTCGGACGTCGGCCGACGATCTCCGGCCACCGTAGGCGCGGGCATGCGGACAGCGAGTAAAGGGCAACTCGCTGTCCGACCATGGACCATGCCCGGGTCGACGGCGCGTCGTGTTCCACGCGCGCCTCAAAGAGCGTCAGCAACATGACGAGGCCCCCCCGTAGAGGGCCGAAGCCTGCCGGGGTCGTGGGACTCATCCCGTTACCGTGGCCCCGGTATGTAAAGGGTTATTGAAGGAACACCGTGGATTTTAGTCAGTAAAAGTCTGACAGTAAAAAGTGGGAGGACTTATTTGATAATTTTACCACGTTAAAAAAAGAAAAAAAAAGCTCCTCGATATTCTTGCATAATATGTAAAATACAGAAAAATTTATAGTAGTATTTTTTTTTTATTACTGATGGGCCCACTCTTGACCTCGATCTCGCCTGATGGTAAGCGATACATGAGCGAGCCCAGAGGATGCCTATTTACTCTTGATTTAAAGGCTGAAAGACCTTTCAGCCTTTAAAGCACCCTTTTAGTTCCCTGCCACTTATGACCATAAGTGGCAGGGAACACAGAAGCTGGCAGAGAATTCCACAGCTTGGCTGTGCGCACAATAAATGTGGAGGAGAAGCACTTATTGTTACAATAGATATTGAAGGTAATAAAAAACTTTCGTTTGCTGTAAAAAAATATAAATGACTAGCTGTAGCCTGTGACTTCGTTCGCGTGGGAGGGTTTTCCCGCATAAATCCCGATCCCGTAGGCATTGCGGGATAAAAAACCTTGCGTGCATCATGTACAGCATGATGTAAAATATCTACCTACCAAATTTCATTCAGATCGGTTCAGTAGTTATTGCGTGACAGAGTAATAAACATCCATCCATTCTCACAAACCTGGCATCATTAGTAAGACATTAATAAAAAAGATGAGAATAAATAATATTAACAATTCCAAACAACCACCTCAGAAAAACCAGTAACAAACTTTTTAAAACACTACATAAAATTATTCAGCTTAAAACCTTTTTAGCACAGAATAGACGAGGTAGATTTGAAAACATTTGTTTATTATGAGGCAAAAGGCTATACAGCCAACGCAATGCGTAAGTATGAATGAGTCAAACATGTCCATCTCTTTCTCTCATACCCAGTTGTAAATGATAGAACGAGATAGCATCATAACCCTTGGAGTGTTTGCTGAATAAATGAGTATTTGCCATCAACTAAGGAGTCCGTAATCTTGTCTTAATTTAACGTAAACAGTATTCCTAATTGGTGCATTAACAGCTAAGATAAACGCTGTTATTGGTTGTTTGAAGGGTTATTGAATTCACTGAAATTATTGTAATGTGAGGATCTTATTAGTTGGGCATGTAATAACGTAGGGTAGGCATCTCTTTAGATTTCTCTCTGTAGGTTCAGCTGTTAGCTAGGTAGGTTTAAAGTTCCAAAAATCATTAAATATACCGAACGCTTGGTATCAAAGTGATATGTACAATCTTTATTTATTTATATCATGAAGGTAGTATAGCATTATAAAAATATTACGTTATTCTTTACATAACTCACATATTTATACGACATAGGCTTTTTTGTTATTTTGAAAACACTCTAGCATCTCATTTGAACTGACGTAATACTTAGAAGCAGATTGACTCTTGTGTGTTTCTGAATACTTGGTAGATATACAACGTGTAACGGAAAGGGTATATACATACCAAGGACGCGGCTTCTTTGGGTGATATCAAACGATATTGGAAGGGTTTTTTAATCCTATCTCTACATGTTCGGAAGTAATGAGAATTTTTAATACATTGATACCAGAACCCGAACTTTTCAAATTGAAATAAGCACATCACAGAAGATATGTATCGTGATATTTGCAAGTAACGTGGAAAGTTATTGACCTACGTAGTGCGGTGACACGATTGTTATGATTTCAATTTAAGAAACTTACGAAACCGAAAATTGGTATCAATTTTTAGAGTATTTTATTTTGAGTTGAAACCCTTCCCTTCCTTTCGTTTGATATCATCCAAAGAAGCTGTGCCCTTGGTATGTATATACCCTTTCCGTTACACGTTGTATAGATGTATTCTTTATTGTGTATTCTTTGTTGTTTGTTTAGTGTATTCTATTATCAAAGCTATCTCGTCAAGCAAGATCAAACATCAAATGGAGTCATCTCATTTTTGGTTGTAAAAGACCTCTTAGTCCAGGCATTTCACAATAATGTTCTTCGCGTGACTGTGATAGCGGTCTTCACCCCCGTTTTTGTGTGTATTGTTGGCAAAAACACCAATAGAACAACTGTCAGTCTGTATATTATCCAAGCTTTTCAGAACCACCTTTAAGGTCTTCTTCACTTTCTGCGTCACTAGCTTCTACCTCAATATTCCAGAAATCCTCAATTCCATTTAACAGCTTGTGTTTTTCTTGAGAAGCAAAATTATACATTGTGCTCCAACAATCGAAAAAATAAACTACGATCATGAAAAGTTAATCAAGTAATATTACTTACGTTAATACACTCCTAGGTCCTAAGGGAAACCTAGGCCCCGCAGTATCTCATATCTCCCAAACCTCAAATGCCGCCTGACGCGCGTTCTCTACTCGCTTCCTCTCGGAGTCTCGGGCACTACAGACAATACCCCGAGGTATAAGATCGTAACTTTTATAATAAAATAAAATAAAAACCACAAAGAAGGGCTTAGTGGGCGACCCTGCTCCCCCGCAGATTGTGTTAAGGGTTAATATTGATACATAACTACGAAATGTTAGTTATTTCCCTTGCTCTTTTTGTACCAAATTATTAAAAAAATATGAATTAACTAGGTACTAAATAGGTAGACAGGTTGGTACTATTTACGTTTGACGTGTCAAACAGTCTTGTTTACTTAGGACCGGTCCAACCTTACAGGCGGGTACAATTCAATTGACCTTTATAATAATGGTACTATTGCATGGTAGACTAACTCGCCGGCTTAGTGTTCGCAACAGTAACTGCTAACCTGGAGGAAACCTAGTTCTAGACCTTTCGATTCTCAATTGATGTCTATAGGATCGCCCTATGAAATGTAAGGATGGAATGAACCTTACAAGTACATTAGTGCATAATCCTTTGACGAAAATAGGCGTGTGTTATGTGTGTCAAAATAACCTACATCTTTGACCCCAACATTATTCTCACGTCTTTGGTGAGTTTCGACAGACTTCTTATGTGTTATGATATCCTAGTAGGCACTAGCCTATATTATTGTACTAACAATAAATACGTAAAGGAAAGAAAGGCATATTCCGAAGAATAATATTAAACTGAATAGTATTGTTATAATATAAAAATATCTGTTCTACATATTATATAATATAAGCTTGAGACATATGGTAGAAAGGTTTAACAGATGTCTATGGGGGTTTACCCTCATTTCGCCAGAGAGAATGATCCCTATTGCCATAAACTAAGGACAAATTGAAACTTTGGTATCACTTTACCTCTTGCATTTTGGTATTAAATACGAAGTCCATACACTAAAACTTGAATGGCCTACTGACCTTTGCGCAATTTATTATACCGGAGTGAACCAGATGCGTTCCAGACCAATATTTAATTAACATTTCCCAACCCAATCTGTTGAAAGCCATTTCGTGAGAAACATGCCAAATATTATGCTCTAGTTTTGATCCGCGTGTTTACTTGCATTTTAAGGAACAATACATTGTGTCCTGATAAAATACTTATAACTATGTATAATACATTATTTTTTAAACCAGGCAGTAATTGTCAAATTCAACCCAAGGGGCTGTCCATTAATCACGTGAGGCTCGAAGGGGGGGAGGGGGTCCATAAAAAATCACGAAATATCACAAGGGGGAGGGGGGGGGGTAAAGTAATATATCACGTGTATTTATTTTTTCGGCAAGAGAGCGATACTCAACTGAAAAGCGGCGTTACATGTATTTATTTTTCAACCGACGACAAAAAGAGGAGGTTATCAATTCGACGCGAAAATTTTTTTTTTATGTATGATCATCGATTACTCAAAGACGGCTGAACCGATTTGGAAAATTCTTTTTTTGATTGAAAGGGTATACTTCGAAATTGGTCCCATTTTCATAAACGTCAAGATCTGATGATGGGATCCTGGAGAAATCGAGGGAACACTTCAAATATTATAGGCACACCTATGACGTTCTGGGTATTTATTATAGTAAATTGTGCAGTTGCTCTCAAAAAGTACCATTTGAGGAAGTGGAACTGATGATGAAGACCACAGATGGCCGCCGAAACTACTCAATAATAAGTATTGAGTGGATTGCGATTCGATTACTTGAATACGGATGTTAAGCACTTTATGCTCGTCACAATGCATATGGTGATTTCGAGCTGATGGTGAAGTACCAGGAGAACTCCTCAACAATTAACGGCCCAGCATTGAGGAAAGCAATATTTTGTAAAAGGAAGTAGTTGACATTTAGGCTCTTGTAACTAGGTAAATTAAAAATAGACCAACTAAAAAGAGTGAAATAAAAACTTTTTACCAAAAAATTAAACCGACTCCCAAAAAACACTGCAAAGTGAAAAATAACTTTAATTTCGGAAGTCGGTGCCAAAAACGAAAATACAAAACTAAAGACACCGACTTCCGAAATTAAAGTTATTTTTCACTTTGCAGTGTTTTTTTGGGAGTCGGTTTAATTTTTTGATAAAAAGTTTTTATTCATCAAACGCGTACAAAATCGAAAACGACTTGTAGTGTGACCTTGATTCGCCGTTGCCAGGCAACGAACGAAGTAAAGTTCCCGCGAGCCGCAACAACCGTCCACCGGACTCAGCTTGTCAGTGCCAGGTATTCTGTTGTTTTAACACTGAATACACATGCGTAAATTATTTAACCCTTTCAGGACCATAAGTTTATAGGAGGTAAAATAATCATTCTGACTATTTAGGATGATTTATTGGGCATCTAATAAACATACTTTTAAATAAAAAATAAAAAAATGTTAGTGGCTTTTCTGATTTTTTTTGGGACATATTTGTCCCTCTGGACGTCAAGGGCTGCCTTTTTGCTTATTCAGCTTATCTTTACGTGTTTTACATTTATTCATAATTTACGATTTTTACAAAAACAAACAACATATTTATTACGTATTTTATTTTTTATTACGTTACGTTACGTATTTAATTATTAATATAATATTTTAATTCACAAGTTATATTTTAGTGACTATGGTAATCAGCGAAAAAAATTCAGTCCTTGTTGTAGCAGAAGTGAACTTCACATGAACCACAAGTATTATTATTCTTCTAATATGTTCGTCTCTTGATTGTTCTTTAGTATTGTTGAGGGCACTTTGGAATTATGTATTCAGATTTTCAATGACAGGTCTAATTTTATAGGCTCGGTCAAAATTAGGTCTAATAGGGTCTCGTACTTCTACGTTATTGCAAAAATTGTAGATTCCTGCATATCTCTTCAAAACGAGCTCTTGGCATAACATTTACTATGAAAGGTACTGCCATGTCAAGTTCCGTTGCCCAGTCTCTCAACGATGGCAAAATATGATAACCCATTACTAAGTTTACACCAAGAAATTCTTGCATTTCAACATGGAATTCTCTACCGTTCTAGTGAGCGTATCGCACTGATTCTGATACTTTGAATTGCACTAAAATGTCTAATTTTGTTGTTGAAAGGAATATCTCAAAAGGAGTCAACTTATTGTTATCCAAATCTTGACAGATTTGCACCTTTCCGAATTCATATTCAACATTTCCAAATACATTCAGAGCGTATGTTCCCTGGGTCCACTTGAAAACTGGTTGATGGTCGCTAAGTGGTTCGTTGACATGTTCTACCGCAGAAGTTGAAGGCTCGAGTGATGATCTTCTGGATTCATAAAGTTAAAGTTTTATAACATCAATCTCAACATCAAATACACCTTGGTCATCATCCTGTGTGAATAGCCTTACATCTTCGTTGAGCAATAAATTTTCTACAGAGTCACTGTTATAAATCATCAAAATCTGTTGGATTTCAATTTCCCTGAGTTAGAAAACCGTACGTCTTCTACAAAATATTATCTACAAACATTAAAATAAAATATGTGGGCAATAGTAAAAAAAATCACAACCGCAATATTGAAACAGATAAATACCCTGATGGGCCATAGGGACACCGGTGTCCCTCTATGTTTATAATCACAAATCAAAGCGTACAATATGAATTTAGGTTTTATTAGTGTACAAAATAAATATATAATATAATATTTCACAATATAATATTTTTAGAACAACTTTTGTACTTAAAATACTTTTTTCAAAATATAGGAAATCCGCGCGAAACAAACTATCAATTTCCAATTATCATAAGCAAGGACTGACAGTTGGAATATCTTGTAGCTATGATAATAGAATGAAAAAGTATGTTCAGAAAGTCGTTAAAGCTAAAGTCACACCTACCACTTTCACAGTTATTGAATTATTTGATTTTTTTTGTTTGGGACACGGGTGTCCCCGTGGTCGTCAAAGGGTTAACCTCGTACGTTTTGAATTAAAACATGTCTAAACTAGGTGATCTGTGTAAAGACCTATTTGCAGAGGATAAGAAATGTAAAAAACCTAGTGTGGCTCAAAAAGAATTTAATGAATTGTAGGCTAAGGCGAAACAAAATTATACTACAAAAAAAAAAAAACCGACTTCCTTATCAAAACACTACAAAGCCAAAAATAAATTTTAATTTCGGTAATCGGTGTTATTGGTTTTGTATTTTAATTTTTTTTTGACACTAAATAAATTAAAGTTATTTTTGGCTTTGTAGTTTTTTTGATATGGAAGTCGGTTTTATTTTTTGCAAAAAAGTTTTATCACGCTTTTTAGTGGGTCGGTTTGTAATTTATCTAGTTACAAAAGCCAAAATGTGAACTTCTTATCACCTTTTACAAAATATTGCCCTTCCCGATGCATAGCCGTTAATTTTTGAGGAGTTCTCCTCGTACTTCACCATCTTCTCTACATCACCATATGTATTGTGACGAGCATAAAGTGCTTAACGTGCAAATTCAAGTAATCGAATCACAATCCACGAAATACTTATGATTGAGTAGTTTCGGTGGCCATCTGTGGTCTTCATTATCTGATTTCATAACAATGGGACCAACTAGAAAGTATACCCTGTCAAACGAAAAAAAAATTCCAGATCAGTCCAGCTGTCTTCGAGTTATGAGGTAACATAAATAATAATAAAAAGGTTCAAGACGAACTGAGAACCTCCTCCTTTTTTGAAGTCGGTTAAAATGAAGAATTTATGAAGTGGGCGAAATGATGACGCCGAGTGACTTGATGAAACCGATGTTGATCTTCAACAAAGCACTGTGCCAAGTCAGTTACTTGCAAGATGCTTATCGAGTAATCCGTGTTGAAAAAGTCTTGCTAATCCGTGGTCCGAAAATACTATACATTAAATAATGTTCATGTATTAGTACAAAAAAGTTTTTCGCATTTCTTTCATTATTTTTATGTCAGTCAAAAACAAACTGCAACCTTTCTGTCTACCTCTGAACGTTATTATAGTAGTCTTTATTTTTCTATAATAATATCAGATGATACTTATATCAATAAAACAACAAAAAAGTATTTTAAAAATATAAAAAAAAATGGATTCCTTGCAGGTACGAAAAAAATACACGTGATATAGGGGGGAGGGGAGGGGGGTAACCTTAAACCTCACCATGTATCACCAAGGGGGAGGGGGGATTAAAAAATGCAAAATAAACATCACGTGATTAATGGACCCCCAAGACTGTCTGTAAAAGATCACTTTTAGCAACGACGAGACCGTCCATTGTATCACGCTTTTTAGTTGTTAGGTTCTTATTTGTTTTCTGTTATGGTGTACAATAAAGAGTAGACCTAATTATATACGTAAATATTTCTATAGGTATGAATGCCTTACACTGTATTATAATCTTTAGACAGTTTAAAACCAACTTAAAAAAAATTGACCAAGTGCGAGTCGGACTCGCCCATGAAGGGTTCCGTAATCCGTAGTAACTATAATAAATATAATATACTTAATATATATATATATGAAAAAAAAAAAACAAAAAACCTTACAAATTTCTTAAAACTAGATTATTTACAATTTTTACAACTACGCCAAATAACTTTGTTTTTCATAGTATTTGTATGAATTACAAAGTTATATTTGCGGTTTTAGAAAATATACTGTATCTCAAAAACTGCTGACTCGATCTCGTTTAAACCAATTTTGGTTGAAAGTTTACATTAAGATCCACAACATATGGTTTTTTTAGATTTTTCACTTCATTATTATAGAAGGGAGGGGGGACACACATTTTACCAATTTGGAAGCGTATATCTTTTAAACGATTAACTTTATGAAAAAGTCATTTTAGAAACCTTAATGTCATTTTTAAAGACCTGTCTATAGATACCACACACGTATAGGTTTCATGAAAGAAAATATTTTCAGTTTCAGTTCCATGTATGGAGAGCGCCCTTCATTTTAAATATTTTTTAAATTTTCTCTTAAAATCGGAAAGCGGTTCACAGAATACATCTACCTACCAAGTTTTACATGTCGACCTATACGAAGAACAAAGTTATATGTGATTTTAATACCAAATCGCTTTTATTGTAGTTATAAAGCTAAGCTGACCTATATATTCTATTAGTAAAATCGTTTTTTCTTAATTTTATGTAGTTTCGAAGGTACCAGTCGAATAAAGCTACATGTGATTTATTTCTTCAAAGAATAAGGCAATATGAGTACGAGTACCTTTACTCGCCGTCTAGACCGACGCGGACGCAAAGCACGCGGGGGTCACATCGGCAGATGTAACTGTGTTCTCTGCGAGGCGACCCGTGCGCACGTCTTTGTTACAATCAGCAATTGTGAATACATATTTTTATGAATGTAGATAGTTTATGATTTTAAAATGAAAAACACGCGATCTAAATATATGTTAAGTCTTGTATCAAAGCCTACACTTAATAAAAGTAATAGTGATATGTCCGACTCCACTGCGATAAATAATAAAAATATTGATATTTCAGGTATGCAAGCACTAATGTGTATTATGTTAAGTTTTTTTAATTAAATCCTTAGCCTTTTTAAAGTCTTTCAGCTATAAATTCTTAACTGATAGCTCCCAATAAGAAATAATTAAAATGAGTGGTTCCAAGTTTTTATGTATCCTTTTTCTATGGAGTTTTAACAATTGTTTCAAAATATAATAAAACAATAAGTATTGATAATTTTTGTATATAAAGTACTTGTCTAAATAGTATAATCACCTGTTAATTCAGCACACACTTTTTAACATACTACTATTTTGCTCGGAAACTGTACCAAAACATTGGGTTCTATGTGTAAATGTTACTTTATTCGTTGGAATGGGTTCAAGACTTATGAGGTACATGGGTAAATGTCACTTTATTCTTTGTTTGAAATAGAGATATACCTTTTTTCCAACTCAAAATTGCCATGAAAGCCTAACAATATGTAAATTATTCTTCTATTGTTAGTTTATATAGACCTTTTTACAATTATTTGACGCAATTTCGTTTTGTTGACAATTGTAATATAACGAATATATATGGCTTGGTTTTAGAAAACGACTCATACAATTATGACATTTTAGCGACGTCACCACTGCCAGAAGGAGCTGAAAACATTTAAAATACCTCTCCGAAGTATGGAAAGTCGTTTTTAGATCTACAAATGATAGGTCACAGACAATTAGTTATCTCAATTAAATCCTGTGCAAAATAATGTACGATCAGCTAATGCTACCGACGCATCTAGCCCTATACTAGTTCATGTTGCTGAAAATTCTGTAACAGATAACCAACATTTTTCGCACACGCCTGACAATAACCATGACCTAACGCTTTTGGCGCTTGAAGTACCGTCTAGCTTTGAAAACTCACCAGTTGTCAGCTTTAGCGACCTACCCTCAATTCCGACACGAAACATCCTTAAAATACACACAAAAATTGTCATGATACCTTCTGTCCAGCTCATGACGATGACCACTGGACTATGTCACCATCAACTAGTAACACCTATAGCATGCCTAACTATTACAGTGACGATGAGCTCTCTGCTTCATAGAAGAAAAGGTCCAAGAAACGGTTGCGTCGTACATCTCACTCAGATGTCATCTGACGTGAAATGTAAATATCTTAAAATCATTGATCAAAAATATGTCACGAAAAAAGGAAAGGTAGTAGACGATAAAACCTTAGGTGCTCCGTGTCAATGCAGATACTGGTGCTTTGATTTACGCACGATCAACGATACGCTTGTTTTCAAAAGTTCTGTCGTTTGGGAAACTGAGAAAAGCAGTGGACTTTTGTAATCAAGTAGGTATTCTAAAAAATTACTGAAGAACAGATGCTTAAATCGCGAAGTGCCTAACACTCGTAAATTTACTTTTAAGTACTTCCTACTTATCACACGTGATCATGAGCAAGGCCATAGTACAATAGTCAGTATCTGTAAAACAATGTTTTTACATACTCTCTAGGTTAGTGGTAAAATAATCAAAACATCTGGGGAAAAATACGACGGCAGTACTGTTTTAGGGGAGGATATGAGAGGACGCCATACTAATCACAATCAGATAATAAAGCCTGACACTGTCAAGAGCGTAAGTGATCATGTGCGATCCTTTGTTCCCGTTGAATCGCACTACATACATTCGTAAGACTTTTACTAAGCTATATCTGAACGGCAGTTTAAATATTTTAAAAATGTTTCAACTTTACAAGGATTGGTTTGATGTTTCTATATTCTAGCAAATCATTTACTGAATGCCAACATTTAATTTAAGGGTCCTTTATTCCCAAGTAAGACCAGTGTGATGTTTGTCATATTTTTCGTAACCAAAGTGATCACACTAATCAAATAAAAGAAATGTATAATACACATTTGTCCAATAAAAATGAAGCTCGTAAATTAAAAAAATATTGACAAACGTGATGCTGTTAATTCTAATGGTCAAATCTTAACTGCTGTTATTGATTTTCAAAAAGTGTTATCAAGTCCTCATGGTCAAGTCAGTCTGTTTTATTACAAGTGTAAATTATCCTGCTTGTATTTTACAATTTTTGATACGGGTAGAAAGAAAGCCTATTGTTATATATGTGAAACGAAACGGTGGCAAAGCGAAGGGCATTTGTCCCTCGCTTTGCCACTGTTTTCGTTCAAGTAGGCAGTTGCTTACTGGATCTTATAGAGCAAAATTTACAAAATGGTGTTAAGAAATTTTGCTTTTGGTCGGCCAAATGCGCTGGGCAAAATAGAAACCGTTTTGTGTGCTTTCTTTATACTTACTGTGCCAATTTTATTTTATACTTTGTCGATTTCTTGTCTAATTCCTAAATAAAACGGGTACTTATCTAATTATTATAAGAAACTATAATTATGTTAAAATAGTACGGTCATTCTAAAAAATTAATGTTTAATTCAAAATTTAGTTTTTCATTAATATAATTATAAATTTTTCACATCTTATCAAATATAACTGTTGAACACAATACTTATTTACATAAAATAAAGTTATACGTACATATGATGCTTACAGTTTTCCCAAGAATAAGGTTATATGTACAAATACGACGCAGACATTTCCATAATAAACCATCACATATGTATATAAACACCCATAAATGCCAGAAAACAGGTTTTTAATCGAATGTTTTTATGGAAAACAAAGCTAAATAGTATTTTACATGCTTAAGAAAATAATCAATCTTCTAGAACAACTAAGAAAAAAGTTATTACTGATTTTGTGCTTGATAAATTTCAAATCGCTCTCCTGTAAAGTAACGATTTTGCAGAAGTAACTTTATTCTACGGATAGGTCGATGTATAGTCTTAATAGTTTCGGAATAAAATGGCTGTGACATACGGACGGACGGACAGACAGACAGACGGACAGACATGTCGAAACTATAAGGGTTCCGTTTTTTGCCATTCGGCTACGGAACCCTAAAAACGGAATCTCTCAACGAAAAATATACGTGTAATAATCATTCAAAACTGAATATAATGTCCTAAGTACTATTTGGGTTTCATCAGCGATTGGCGATAGTTTCGCTAATTGCAACCGATATTGAGGTTTTTTTTTTATTATTTGTAAACGTATGGTTACTGTGTACCCGCGAGAATAGCTTTAGCTAGCAAAACATTAATTAAGTTAATATGTGTGTGTGTCAGTAATTAAGCTCGGCTACATATTACTGGTTGGAGATAATTAACCGATATATGCATAGATAACGTTATTGTAGTTTGCGATAAACAATGTATGAGCTTAAGACAATAGTCCTTATTAATTTACCTGTACTTTAAAACATTAAAGAGAATCACTCAATCATTGATATACATATTTTCTTTCGTGTTTAATTGAGAGATGATTTTTTACGCACTAACTGTATGTTTCTTATTGAGCTACAGAAATAAAACGAAGTTCTGCATTAGTATGCGCGCCTAGTTAAGGTAAACTAGTTTTTCCGCCGCTTCTCTCACATCAAAGGGTTACACGGACTTAAAGTAGCCTATGCCTGCCTATCCAGCCCTCACACCAAAAACACATATCGAACCGTTACTTACTCAATTTTTTTTTTTGACGTGCAAGCAAGAAGGACAAAGAAACAAAAATTTTTGCATTTATAATAATAGTACCTAGTGTGTATTGTTTGGCATACATTTTGTACAAATTAGCAAGACAGTGTCATTTAGCGTTTTACTGTAGGTAAAATTTGTAATGGATGGGTTACCTCAATTATACTTGCTGTTATATAGCTTTATATTGGTGAATGAATTAATGAAATCAGTCCAGTAGCTTTAAGTTTATCCATTACAAAAAGATAAAAAAATATACAATTCAAAAATCAATATGCATGATTTATCCATCAAAATCCTTTTATCATAATTAGAGTAAGATAATAAAATTACTCACGAATCAAAGCATTTCGATAGTGTCAGTAGCCAGTAAGCGTTGAGAACGACAGCGCTGCAGATGTAGGTGTCATTCTTGTTGAGCGACGCTGCGTACGGGTGTTCGTACACCTGCGTCACGGTAGCGCCTATCCTCTCAAAACTGTCATCAATGTCATGGTCTCCTGGTAGGAACAAAAATGTTTTTGAGTTTTCTTAGAAAAGATATCAATAAATTTATACAGATAAATAAACAAAAGCCTAAAACTTTCAGTAATAAACAAACTAGGTACCTAATCTTTTATTATATGGGATATAATTAATATATTGCGACTATTATAATCGTGGCTGTACGTTAAACTAAGTCTAGGTCAGAATATTACTACCGATCAAATTATTCGTTAAACTATTATTTAGTAACATAACTCACATAAGCCTAACGCCGAATTTTCTTCCTGATTTTGGAAGTTTATGAAAAAAACATGAAAAAATCAAGACTTTGGTACAACAGGTGACCATCAAATGGCGTTCGGTGTAACTAATAATCACATTCAATTAAAAATTAATTGTCATGAAATTTTAACAAAAAAAAAATAGCAGTAACATCAACGTGAAACATTTATCGTTCGATATCTATCGTTATTGTTATTTGGAAGTAAAAATCGATTAACTTGCAAAATGGTGCAAAATTCAAGTTAAAATAATATAGGTACTTAAAATCCAACCTCTTCTATTTATTAGTTCCCGGTACACACTGAAAACTCAAATCCAAAGTCCCCAACTATTTTGCCCTTCTAATCGGATGGCGATGATTTCAAATAGCAATATTTGGTGTTAACTACCAAACTACTAAAACTATTGCAATTTGACCCCTCATTGTGGTCAGTGACATTTTATCCAACACCTATTTCATTATAAAATAACTTTGATACCATTTTATCCTCATCTGTTTTAATATGTCAAGCTAAAATAGTCATTATAACAATGGACTGAAACGTTCAGTTCCATAAATTTTGTTCCATAATACATTTTGTTGAGATAATCGGACTCGGCATGTAGCGGTTGAGAGATTTATGAAGAGAAACATTAGAAAAATAGGTCGTTTATAAAGGGAACGTACCTATCTTAAGTGGGTATGAATGCCTGGTATGCCTACCTAATAAAATCAAGGTTATATTCTGTTGATATTAATGTTGTTATGTATTTTTTTTTTCATAACAATATATGTATCAAGTGTAACTTAATTTAACATAAAATACAAACTAGAATAAAGCATCAAAAAATTGATCCTCAACGCTGTCGGCTGGCAAAGTACCCAAGATACTGGCGGCATTGCCTCGTTGTATGGCAATGCTTAGTCGTTGACCAAAGAAATAGCCAGCCTTTAGGTCGCGGGAAGCGTCAACCAGCCTGTTCGATATGTCTTTAAAAAGGCTGTGAGCACACGGGCCCCATGGTCCAAGAGTTTCGACCCCAAAAGGCTCGAAATAGTACATTGTTCACCGAGAGGAGAAAGTGACCGATTACCGTCGAGGGTGTCATTTGAAGCCCGAGCCGTAGGCGAGGACTTTAAAATACCTGAGATCGGGAATCGCACTTTCTCTCGAGTGATACATAGTGCTTTATACTACACCTACGAGGAAAATAAATAGTACTTTTCAACATTGAGTACATAGACCATAACGTACTTGGTTTGTATTTTTGCGCTTTTTCACTGAAATAAGCTAGCAAAACAGTTTCAGAAAAAGATGCCGCATTTTTTTCACTTTTCCATTGCAAAAAATCGTCATAAGTTTTATTATATTTTTTAATTGATTTCTGTGGTAAAAGGTTATCAATCAGTATTTTTGCTGTCTTCCTTCAACTGCGGCGGAGTTAAAAAATCTTCATCATCACTATCACTACATACTTATCATTTTGATAGTTTTATTTTACTTTCTACGAAAACTGAATCCTCAAACAACACACAAATTGAAAATGGCGCCAATGGCGTCTGCAATTTTCACATGTTCTTTTTTCAAATTGTTTATCCTGCCGCCGCAGGGTCGCACTGCCAGCCCGACACCATCCAACACATAGCTAGTGGCCAGTGTCATTTTGCGAACTTGGAGATAAAAACTCACTGTAAAAACTTTTTGGCTTTTGATATTTAGGTTACCGGCGCATAGTCTTACCCAAAATTAAAAAAGAAAAACCACGTAAGAAATGGATTTTCATACACTTTTCTCTCCCGCTCAGATGCGTTTTCTCCCCGCATATTTGTTCGATATGCAATGACGTACTTTCTACCGTAAATTTGATAAAGTATCAAGGTACTTTCCAAGCAGGTGTAGTATAAATATAGTTATCACCGAGATGATGATGTTTTTTCATAAAATATGATTTTTTATACAAACGAGAATGATGGCGTCGAACTATATTGGGATTGGCTTCTAGTTTAACTGGATGCAGCTAAGAACTTAATTGCCATGAAGCAACTGCCTATCTGACCTCCACAACCCTGTAGCTGGGTAACACGATACCCCTTGACGAGACTATTGTCCGTTTTTCTGGCTTCTGACTACCCGTAACGACTGTCGAAGATCTACAAATGGCAGTCCGGAGTTCCGGACCAAAAGCTTAGCGCGCTTGCTGAGGCACGGAAGAAACTTGATAATTATGTTACGATAGTTATTGACCCATCCTTGGGTCGACCTTAGCCAGCGTTACTTAACCTTTTTACATCGACCTATGTAGGCAGGGCCAGACCATCTGGCCCCGTAATTTAAAAAACAGTTTTCTTATATTGTGTGGCAATCGCATCATTGCTGCCCATCGTATTCATTTCGGTAGCACCCGCAAAATTTTACTAAAACACAGATTTGTATGCAGAATAACGTGATGAAAAAACAAATATAATTTACAGGTTTATTTTCTGAATAAGACCCGCACGTATCAATCATTTACATTGCACCCACATTAAGCAGAAAATACAAACGAAAAACTAAACAATACACCTTTGTTCCCATTTACTCTCAACCAAACTAGATGAATACGTTTTTATTATGTTACGACCAAACCCAGACAGATTAATGTTCATTATTGTACGATAGTCGGGCAAACTTACACAATGTCTGAAATCGAGAACTAGTTACATTAATTATTATGAGTTATATAATTTATATAATAGTTTGTTAAGGCCTTGAAACTAACGGCCTCCTATTGTAGTAATAATGTTCAGTCCTTCAGGCTGAATCAATAGGGTATTGGACTAAATTTAAAATGATTTTAAAACGACGGGTCGTTGCACTAATTGTGTGTGTGTGTGTAATCAAGAAGTCCAATGAAGCCGTGGACAGAAACTACATAGTCACATACAATAATTTCAAAGCAATTACAGATAGATTGCTTAATATTTTAGAAATTAGATAATTATGTTCCAGTTCCGGTAATGTAATGAATATGGTTGCAATCAATCTATATAATAAAAATGAATCGCTAAATGTGTTGCTAAGCGCAAAACACGAAAACGGCTGGACCGATTTGGCTGATTCTTTTTTTGTTGTGTTTGGTTTTGTCAGGAGAAGGTCCTTATGAAAAAAAAAGTAGGAAAGGTAGGGTAGAGTAAGTTATGGGTAGGGTATCGGTAGGATAGGGGTAGTGGTATCGGTTGGGTAGGGGTAGGATACCACGCGAACGAAGTTGTGGCGGATCAGCTAGTACTTAATATTATAAAGCGGAAAAGTTTGTTTGTTTGCTTGAACGCGCTAATCTTCGAAAGTACTGGGTTGATTTGGATGCAATTTGGTATGGAAGTAGCTTGAAGCTTGAGGAAGGTTATAGGCTACTTTTTACGCGACTGCAAAAAAGGGGAGTTATGTTTTTACCATGATAGAACCCACGGGAGCGAAGCCCCGCGTGAGTACTAGTGTCAAAATAAAACATATACATAAGTACAGCCAATTGAATTCGGTTTTCAGTTGAGTATAGGGTGCTGATTTCCCGAAATAGATCGCGGAAAGAAATAAGAGCAACACAAAGATTTTTTTAGATTAAGCTTTTCGTTACCCATTTTAAACTGTACATCGTAAGCTACATTCAACCCTATCATAACCTTGCATAAGTAATATATTTGCGCACCACTATCGTCTCCCGCCAGCCGCACTTGTTAGTCTAAGGATTTGGCAGCGCCGAGTTATGATAATATAATCGATCAGTTTCAACATCATCTTAGAGGGTCCTCTATCTGTTAGCGTAGACCGAGTTAGGCCAAACAACTCTCAGATTTGATAAGACTAAAACTGTGAGACGAAACTTATACAGGGAGGGGAATGGGATTTAGGTTAAAGTGGCCTAAATAGCTAGTGCATATTAATTAATGTTCTTTAAAGAAAAGACGCCCTAGTCTACGTGATATTCTATCAGCGATAGTAATAAACGGTACAACGTTTCTGATGAATGAGTGTCATAAAAATGCCTCTTTACCTAGATCCTTTGAACACCATAAAATGTGTTCTAAGGTGGATGAAAAGAGTTGAGTTTGCGTTGAACTATAGCAGCGACCAAAAATATCTTACGGCCTTAATTAACATACCTCCTATCCTGAGTCACATCTGAAATCTAACGCAAAATCTACCAACTTAATATACACCGCTGTTGGCACTAGGCGCACATACTCGCACAGGAGTGGATTGGGCGCCTAAATAGATTACTTGTGTACCGGTGATTGCCTAAGTCGGTTGTGTGAAGCAATGAGCGTTCGCATTAATGGGATAACAGAGAATGTTTGAGCAATTTTCGGTTTCCCGGAAAGATGATTACAGAATATGGAGCAGAATAGGAATATGTGTGCGTAGTTAGTTATAGGAAATATGAAAGCACGGAACTTCATTGATGTTTCGGAATATAATTATGTATTATACAACGTGTAACGGAAACCCCATATCTATCCAAAAGGGCTGAAGACAATATTTGGTATGGAGTCTCTATGCACAGTTTCAGCACAAAATAACTGACTCAAAAAATTGATACCAAATTATTGGTTTCATATATTTGTTGAATACCAATCATAACAAACGTGTCACAGCACTACGAGGGTCAATAACTTTCCACGTCACTTGCCAATAACACGATAAATCTTTTCGTTCTTCTTAATTTGAAAAATTCGGTCTCTGGTATCAGTGTATTGGAATTTGTAATAAGTTCTACACACGTAGACTTAGGATTACAAACCCCTTGCCATATCGTTTGTTATCATCTAAAGAAGCCATGCACTTGGTATGTATATAGGTACCCTTTAAATTACACGTTGTATAATACTGGTCGCCAAGTGGCCGTCATTCGAACATAAAAACCAATTGCATTTCGTTAGTGTCGCTAAATTCGAGAATGGCTGGATCAATTTAGTAAATTTTGTTTTATATATTAATTTATGGGACTTCCATAAAATAATATTATAAAAACAAAATTATCACTTTCAAACCTTACAACGTAACTCTAAAACTCAAATTAAAACACACTTCAACCATTTTGTCCTTCTCGGAAATCAACCCAGCAATCGCGCTGAAGAAAACATTTAGAAGAACATTTAAAACCAGTAACAAAAAAAAATTGCCGCAAAACATAAAAGCCGTAGTTTTCTTAATTCCACATTATATCGACGGTCCCTACGTACAATCCCCTAACTGCAAATGACAAACTTTACAGGAGAGCATTTTAAAGTTTTAAACACACGTAGTTCATGTTCTACTTGACAGAAAGTCATGAAATTTGGAATACAGGTTTAATATTTGATCTATTTTATAAAAAACGTAATTACAACTCTTAAAAGGCCTTTCGAGCGTATTATTTGTCACTTACTTACTTATACAGCGGAATCATCTCTGTGGTAAATAATATAAGTGGTACTTATTAAGTTTTACGCTGGAGGTATTAAATTAACCAAAGTCGCAATTGCCATTTAGAAAGATTTACGTGGGGATCATGGTACAAAAACTGTTATAAAAAAGTAGATAAGGATTTGACTCACTCAAAAAGACAGTTCATCAAGATATACAAATTATTTGCATTACGTTTTATTTCGAAGCAGGTTAAATGTGTACAAAAACGTTATTTTATTTTTATATACTTATTTATTAATCGATAGTATGATGCATCTTCAGTATTTATATCAAATTTAATCAGTCTTGTTTTCAGTAACTAATGACCAGTTAAGTTTTTAGTACCTGATAACAATATTACAATTTTATATCTAGGTATTAATAATATATATTTTCAATTTCAATTTATTTCAGTTTCAAACAATATTATATATAATATAATCTTTTATAAAAAGATCTAATATTTTTAAAGAAGTATTTTTACATTAACACATAATTAAAAACAGTATGGATACTTACGTAGGTAACAAAAAGCTTTTTAAAGATACTTATAGCTTCTGTTCTTACATAATTAAAATATAATTTAAAAAAAAAACAATAACTAAGTAAAAAAGTCGCATTTTCT
Organism: Tholera decimalis; assembly: GCA_943138885.2. NCBI lineage: Eukaryota > Metazoa > Arthropoda > Insecta > Lepidoptera > Noctuidae > Tholera > Tholera decimalis. Next base: position 12,069,315 of record OW964570.2, read on the forward strand.
TACCAAATTGTGGGTGATCAATAAAACTTTAGTAAAATGAAAACTCTTCTAAAAAAATGAAAACCAAAAGCATTATTTTGGAGTAAAAAATCAGTGAAACTAACAAAACCATTTTAGGTCAATTGAATAATTGCAAAATCTATTTCCTATCTTTATCACACTAAAAAATCGTTTAGGTAAGTACTAAACTGCATAATTAACTGAAAAATACCTACTACTATTCTGTATCGGAACTTGACTCAGGAAGAACATCACAAGAGACAAGAGAATTATAAAATCCATGGTACTGTCTAGGAATTACGTTAAGTTCACAAAGATACTTATTATACTATACTATACTTATACTAGGATCCATCAATTTTGCGTTTTGAATTGATATATAAGCCAGTATAAGCCTGGCTCAACATGTCATCAGTTTGATTTTGACGCCTCCTATTTTGACTTCTTCTGACAAATAAGCGATGGTATGTTTCATTAAATGTATTTTTGTATTTAAGAACGTCAGGCTCGGAAGAGGATACATGAACTTCTCTGATTCTGGACCACATATTTTTTATGTTTCTGTCATTCTTTGACCAATTTTTTCCTGATAGTAACTTTTTAAAATCTAAAATGTCATCTTATGCAACTTCCTTGACAATATAAGGACTTCCAGTCTCTTTGGCCCACCTGATCAATGCAAATCTATGTGTGATATTTACCTTAAATTCTTTGGCAGCAATTAGATACATCATAAAAACAATTCTGTTTCTATTTTGCCCTCCGCAATTATCTGAGTATAAGTTAATGGTTTGTATGCCTTTTAAGGATGGATTCTTAATAAAATCGTAGACACAAATTGCCACCACATTCGCGCCTCGTTTGGCAGTCATGCCATAAATAACATGTTCCAACTTTCTGACCCATCTCGAAAATAGTAAAATTATAAACATTTCATTTTCTTTTATAGTATAATATGCTTGTTTCTGCATGAGAAGAGAGTACTTTTTGAAAGTCAAACGCTGCAGTTATGGTTGTGCTAGGTGAGTTGATAGCAGAAAGTTTATCCGCATTTTTAAAAACATCTTGTTACACACATTAACTTCTTCGTGTCTCATAGCATCTAGAGGGTTTGGTAGATAGTACTTGACAGAAAATAATCTTTCCGATAGGCCCTCTGTTGTTATGCGTCTCTTGCCGATTCTTTTACACCAACGAACCAAGAAATCCCACTGCCGCTCACGATTGGCAAGAGACCAAAATTCTTTGAACGTTTCTTACAACTTCGCCTATTTTCTCCTTGCACTTATCATCGCAAGCTGGCAATCGACTTTTAAGATTATGATTTTCCATTTTGACTGATGTAACTTAAACCCTGGTTTTTAACTGATTTCTTCTGCTATCTATCCATGCCGATTTGTTAACCTTACGTATTCTACTTACATCAGCTTTCTTCTTAACTTTTCTGTTCTTTTTCATTAATTGGCTTTTTTCTGTGTTACTAACATCGGCATCGGTGAAGTGACACACATAGATGAAGTTAGGGTGTCTATATGAAATGAACGTCAACGAATATACGAATATATGAATTCAACGTTCTGTATAATAGTTGAAATAGAAGGAGACCCTAAGGGAGTACTTGTATCCAAAGCTTGCTCAGAATCGTGAAAGGCGTCAATTTCTTCTATAATTATATTTGTGTCTGGATCGTCAGAAGGAGGTCAGAGAGAACGGCGCCATTGGGATGAACGACAATGGTTTTAGTGATTTCATTGGCTGACTGCGAGCTTAAAGGCAAATTAGAAAGGTTAAGTGAATCTGGATAAGTCTTTAAGATACTATCCTCATGTTTATCCTATGATTGTAGGCCCACCTACAATCAACAAGGTAATCCTATATTAGATGTTTCTAGTTCTTCTATAATGGTTGAATCGGAGAGGGCATTTGAAGCTAAATTTCTGTGAATTTGAGCAACAACTTGAATCGCACTTTCCTGTTGTTGTTCATCGTCTGAAGAATCACGTTGTAGAAGAACTGAAAAAAAAAATAACGTAAGTGTGAGATTGGAATAACATTTCCCGCGTAAAATGTTGTAAGTAGTAGTTATGTACAAAATCTGGTTTTATTTTCCGGCGTAGAATTTCTTATCTACCACTCACTACACTATACTTTTAAATGCTTCGACGTAAAATAACCAAACTACCAAAAACAGACATATACGTTGGAATTATGCAAAATTTGTTTGATCAATACAAAAATGGAAGATCTAAGTAATTATTGATTTGTAAAAGCTTAATATTAAGTGTAACCTTGAATAAAAATACATTTGATTCAAAATAATATCAAAATTCGCTTACCTGTTCGATTTTTAACTTATGATAAGTTACATTCACGCAGCAGAACATTAACGTAGCCGGCGCGAACGCTTATGTCTCGCAAGTGACAGTTGCGGGGGAGGTGCGCGGGGTTAGAATGGACTGTCCCGCGTAAAACGACTGGATTACCTCTATTGTTGTTCTACGTCGGAAGTTTTAGTCAATTTAGTAGTTATCGGAAATGTCGTGTGTGTATTTAAAGGTCAATTTGCCAACTTTTATTAGTTTTTATTAAACTGGACGATAGTTTAGGTTTGTCTGAATGTCACGGAACAAAAAAACACAAATCACATATCTACCACTTAGGTGATTATACGTAGGGACCGTCGATATGCGGCCGCAACAGTTGTTCATAAAACTGAAAACTCCTGAGTACATTGTTTGATAAACGCTTTGGATTCTCCCTAAAGTGGCAAAACCGAGCAAATAAGTGGTGAAATAGTCCAAATTTTTTTCGCCCCGAATATAGTTTGCTACGAAAGTTTGACCGCAATTTCGAGTGGAGTGTCCGAAAGTTGCGAATTATCTTCTCGTTTGTGAAATTTAAAGCTTTTGGAGTCTTTTTTACTTTTAACGAAATATTGGTTAATTAATACATACATTAATTTAATAAGGAACCATAAGCCCTTCTTCTCTTTTCCTTTTTTCACGAGTATATATTATTTGAGATCAATAAATCTACCGTTATTGGGAGATCATGAACTTAAAAAGTATGTACAATGTGAACCAATTTTCAGTAATTACCGCTTTAGATTTAAGTAGCAGAAAGGATGAAACCAGGAGGTGTAAAAACTCTTAATCTATTACCAAAACAAAATATTTTCAAACCAGAAATATTTCAAGATAAATTCTGTTTTAATTTACGTTATCAATAAATATCTTTTCAAACTTGTAATGAAAAGAGAGTTATTTTAAAAGCTAACCCCTTAAGCCGAACGTCGTCTTCATTTCTATCCATCAAATCAAAGAAGTTGTTTTAAATGGTATAAAGAGAATTGTAAGTACTCGTCACTCTTTAAGAAAGTTTTAAACTATTTTTCAAGGTAACCATTTTGAAGAACTTTTGATGAATTAACTCTTTTCATTACCATATAGTTTTAGATAAATATTATTGATACGACATAGTAGGTATAAGTATAAGTTTAAAAAAATCTTGTTTTCGAATGCTGTAAGAAGTCGTAAACCCGATTATTTGATATACATTTCAATTTGATATTGTTTTGTGTTTCTGAGAATAAATGTCTTGACAGACAGATGGATAGACGCAAAATGATTTTATTAGGGTTCTTTCGGGATATAGAACCACAAAAACAAAAAAAAATAACTAAGTGCGTTATGAACACGCATAAATCGATGGGTCCTATGTATATGGGCCCAACTAACAATTTGGCCATTTTGACTTTTTTATGGTAAACGCATCTTATCGGTATAAAGAATTATGTGAGCTATTAAAAAAAAAAGATTTCTGCATAGAAACACGATTTTTTATTACAGTATAACGGCGTATGTGACATGAATTTAAACGTACAAGGTCCTAATAGTAGTTAGAGACTTATACGCGGGGAGTTGCCGCGCGTTTATTTATTGTTTGGACCAATCAGCTGATTTGACAATACATTGAACGGAGCAACGGCCGCACTGTGATGAATACAAATTGTAATTATTGTGTTTTTGGGTTCCAATTTAGTTTAATAAGTAAAAGATGACATCCAATTATCGCGCTAAGTTGTCTAGAAGTCGGAATTTAGTGAAAGAAAAAATATTATCCCACCTGCATATCACAGTTATTATGAAAATTTAGTAGCATCTAATGACATTGCGTCAATTAATGAAAGCGATAATGAAGAAAATTAATGAAGACTTTTTAAGAATTAGCACGGGGAAGCACTTGCTGTTTCCCTTGGCATCTTCAAGGCTTTTGACAGGGTCTGGCACGATAGCCTTATTGCTAAGCTTCCTTCTTTCGGTTTACCCACTCAACTTTGCGTTTTGATTAAAGACTTCCCGAGAGATCGGTCCATTCGAGTGGTCATTGATGACTGCTAAATTGCCAATTGGCTATTAATGTCGGGGTCCCTCAGGGGTCGGTTCTCTCAGCACAGTTGCTGAGAGATATGTGTCCAGCGTGCGTGCTGGTGGGTCAGATCCAGTCTCTCCATGAGGACATGGTTAGGCGCTTGAACTTGTCCTTGAAGGCTGTCTCCAAATGGGGTGATGCCAGGTTGGTCCAGTTTAATACAGCACCCAGGCTTGTCTCTTCTCCTCAAAAAGGAGCCAATTCGAACCGGCTCCCACTTTCTGTGATGTAATCGTGCCGATAACCGATCATATTGATCTTCTTTGGGTTACACTAACTTTCACCCTCAATTTTGGTCCATTTATCGAGGCTAAGGCTCAACTAGCATCAAAAAAGTTGGGAATCTTAGCAAAGGTGAGACGGTACTTCACACCGGAACAGTTGCTCAATCTGTATCAAGCCCAGGTTCGGTCATGTATGGAGCTACTATTGCTCTCATATTTGGGATAGATCTGCCAAATACAATTTGGACGCGCTTGAGTCTATTGAGAAACGGGCCAAAAGACTCATTGGCAACGATGCACTGGTCAAGTCAAAGCTCCAGAGCCTTGAACATCGACGACGAGTTGCAAGTCTATCGGTTTTCTATCGGTTACATTTCGGGGAGGGTGTGATGGAATTACACAATCGAATTCCGCCAAGCCCGTTCCATCATCGGACTATAAGACAAACGGTGATGCGCCATCGTTACATGGTCGACATTCCACCCATACGCTCTAAACGTTTTGGGAATGCCTTCGTTGTGCGTACAGTTAAGGAGTGGAATTCCCTGCCGGAGTCTGTGTTTCCCGATAGCTATAACTTAGGGATCTTTAAGTCAAGAGTGAATAATTTACTTTTAGGTAAGCGTGCTCTATCTTCGACCACATCATCACTTACCATCAGGTGAGATGGTGGTCAAACGCGAACCAATTAACAAAAAAAAGAATACTAAATGTTGATTTTGTTGATTTTATTACTTAATTATACTACAGAGTTTTTTTTGTTTATTTACACAAGATAGGTTTTTAATTTTGTTATTTTTTTTTGTAATTTTATTGAGAAAATAATAATGTGAAGTAGGTACATTATTTTGTTAATCAAACTAAGATCTTCAGTAAAAGTTTCGTTCTTACTTATTATTTTTTTGTTTTTTTTTTTTTCATAAGTGTAGTTTTAAGGCTACTTTAATTTTTATTTCAATAAATGAATAAAACTATTGCGTGTTTTTTAATTATTGAAATGATCTAATTGAAAATTGAGTTAGTAGGTAAGCCGATTGTAAAACGTATAAGTGTCAATGTGACATAAATGACTAAATATCTCAATAGCCTAGATTCTAATTAATGAATTATCAACTACTTCAATTGTTACTTGATTTTATGAGTAAAAAATATAAAAATATATAACGTATGCTAATTAACGTAATACGCGTATAATGGCCAATATGACACATTGGCCCTTTTAAAGTGTTTTTAGAGAAAAATAATTTTAACAAAAACTAACGTAGAAGGGCCAATGTGACGTAAAAAAACCGATAATAGTACAAATGAGGAGGATAGTTGTCTTAGCAAACAAGCAAAGATTCGTAAACTTCGGTTTTATCAATCTGAAGTTATAGTAAATAGAAACTTTGGAAGCCTCTCCTGTAAAGTTGTAATTTTGCACTTTGGCCCATATACATAGGACCCATCGAAATGTAGATTTGCTGTTAATTAATATCTGACCTGGCAAATATAACATACAGAAAATGTAATACGATATTTTTATTCCTCAGTATTCCGATCTATTTTATCTTTTCCACGGTATTAGAAAACACGTACCTATGTGAAATTTCAAAAACATAATAACATATTTAAATTATCAAGAAGTGCAAAAAACAAAAAAAAAATGCATTGCTTATAGCTACAATTCAATACTTTTTAATCAAGAAATGAGTCAAATTCACTGTAAATTTTATTGACGCTATTTTATAATTTCAGGAACTTAAAACCAGTTTAGTCTTGAAATCACCTCGTAATAACAAAAGGTACAGAACTTAAAAAAGTGACGTAAAAATGTGGTGTATTTATTTTGTAACTATAATACGTTATTGCAAACTCAACTATATTGTGAAGCGCAATACTGAGTCAAGCAATTTTGGTCGAATGTATTACTTTGAGATTCCGCTGTGTAACAATATTTTAGTATCGGTTGTTTTTATTCGGTACAAGTTTAGATGTTTAGAGGCTATAGATTAAGTTCTATTAGATCAGATCAGTGTGTGTGATTGAAAAGATCCTATAGTAGATATAAGCGATTGATCACGTGACATTTCGACAGCGTTTGTCAATCAACGGTGCAATCAATATTTTTTATAAGCTTCTAACTGATATTATCACTAGCAGTATCATTAGAACTTAAAACGGGATATCTACCATTAAGACTTCGATATTTCGGCACTGTTGCAAGCGCCATGATCACCGATGAACTGAAGACATTGCGGGTGGGTGTTTATGAGCAGACGAATCGGTCTACCCTCTTCTTCGTTCATTTTATTGCGAACAATAAATACACAAGATATATATCCGTTTTAAGTTGTATAAAGATAACCATATTTAATGTGTGTAGTAAGTACTTGTGGCAATAAACTAATTTTCTCTCTTTCAATCCTCAACACGCTTAGAAGTCTGCCAATTACTTTTGTTAAACAGCCGCTGACAGGATATCCCTTTTAAAAACTCCTGTCTTCTTTTGTTATGCCCAAGAATGACAACTTTAAAAGAGGGGACCGCCCGCGATCTTCTGATGGTAAGTAGTGACCGCCATCTTATGCCATTTGTAATAACAAGGCTACAGATGCGTCACGTAGCCAACCCTTTTAAAGGTGTATTCCCGTTGTCCCCGTAGTCCGTGTCCCCGTTAAAGGGGACAAAGGGAATTTAATAAAATAATTAAAATTACTTCCCGTTGTCCCCGTACGTTGTCCCCGTTAATTTCTTGTAATATATGCTTTTCAAATTATGCCCGTTGTCCCCGTTGAGTTAAAATTAGAAGTGATATTGTACCTATACAAATGAAATAGAACTAAGGACTACATATAAAATTAAAAAAAAAAACACACATGATATCTAAACAATAGCTACACATGTGATTGCGACACAAGTATTTATAATTTACGAATGTATTAAAAATAATAATAAAATAAATGATAATATATAAATGTTAATTATTACCAATTCTGTAATCTAAATAAATGTGATATTATTAAAAAGTAAGTATAACATTAAAGTTCTGTTTGTAGTCAATTTTATTTTAATTGTTTTTTTTTTTCATTATGTTTAAGCTATAAATTCAATCCTATTTTTGTTTTTATTATCTAAATTGTTTTTATACTATGATAATTCTGTGACGTTATAGTTAAATAGGTTTATTAATGTGGTATGTTTTTGTTAATATAACATTTAAATACTTTGTGTTTCATTCCACCCTTTCATTTAAAACTAAATCAAAATAAATAAGGTATTTAGTAAATAAATAAAAATTTAAAGGGGACAACGATACGTGAAATCTTAACTGTCCGTTGTCCCCGTTGCCGATATGTACATAACGGGGACAACGGGAAGTAATTTTAATTATTTTATTAAATTCCCTTCGTCCCCTTTAACGGGGACATGGACTACGGAGACAACGGGAATACACCCTTTTAAAGAGGACTTTGATGGGGGAATCTTTTTACATATTTTGAGAGTAAATTCGAATTGAAGGAGATATTGAGTTAATTTTCCCCAGGATTAGGATAGCAGAAAACAGAAAAGGTCTTGTAAACGCTTATCCTGTGTGGTTGTTAAAGGCAGGGACGAATCTGATTTAAATCACGGTAGAGGTATTGTGGGCTGATTTTATGCAACGATAATGGGGTGATTAACCATTTACTACTTAATAACAATTTCAATGAAATCAAACAAAGCCTTTGTGTAATCGTAGGTTTTCTTATCAGACATTATTTTCATGTGCGAAACAAAACTACAAGCGGCCGGGAACCGTTTTCGTCCAAAAATACTAATTGTATTTGAATTTTGGCAAACACAAGGCCTTTCTCAAATTATTTTGAAAGCCAAGATTTTTGCGTGTTGGCTTATTAATTGTTTGATACTAGGTATATAAAATTAAATATGCCAAGTTGAAGTTAAACTCCTATCGAAATTTATTTCAAATTTTTATTTTAATTTGAGAGCCTAATCTTTGAACATTTGTCAGTTAACTGTTTTTTCCTTTTAATATTATTTATTAATTGAAACGTCACAAGGCACAGTATAATTATATACCCTTTATTGACTGTCAGATGTGTTTCTGGCGAATTTGTTTCGTATCTTCTTTTTACAAACAAAACAAAAAAGCGTGGTGGTGGAGTTTGCCGCAGTTTAAATATTGCCGATTTTTTAATTTTGCCTGTTTTGAATAAGTTTTTACTTAAGGTTCGCTCAAATGTTATCTTTTGCGATGCAAAAGAGGATTATGTGTTTAACAGTCTATGTATTAATATAATGTTTGTACCTATGTGGCGTTGAAGAGGCCAAACGCGTAGGCCGAATTGAATAATTCTTACATTGATCGATTTGTCTTGACCTTGTTGTTTAAGAATATCTTTTCTAGATAGGACATTGAAAAATACTGATTATCTAAAGTCTTTTCATGCAGTTCTTTTTCTGTACAAAAATTTCACATACCTGATGACCCTCGTTCGTCTTCTTCGTCCAACTTTCCATTTACTCCTAACGCGCATAGGACGAACAGCAACACCAACATATTCAGAGCAACTGTTTCAGAATTCAACAAATAGCGATGAAGGTGGTTTCTATTAGCGCCATAGAGCTTCTAATGCGTAGACCCGGCAGGTTAAGAAAAACAAATCCTGAAGATCATTGTTATTTATTTTGGGCTTGTGTTTTTGGTAGAAATGTATGTTACTATTGATTTTAGGGTAGTGTGGTTTGTGTGTGACTTTTTTTTTATAAAGTGAACTAACAATGTGGGTGGGATTCAAATTACTAGCAATCTTATTAACCACTCCAACTCAGCTAAATATGGCGCTGGAGTAGATCCACAGAAATATTATAATGGGCTCTTGATCACAAGTCCGACAACTTAGTCTTTAGGCTATTGACGCTTTATGTTGATCAAGGCTGAATTTTGTTTGGGGAAGGTAAAAGATCGAATGGTCGTTCACTAACAAAGTGTACGGATCAAGCGAAAGGCTCGACAAGAATTCGAGCCTTTCCTTTGATCCGTCCATAGTCATAAGAGTTGCGCTAAGTAGTAGCCACTGGACTCAGATCATTCGTTCAGATGCAGCTCTGATGTTGACTACGATCCTCAGATATTATATGAGGGACAGGCCAAAAAAAGAGCTAATAATATTACTTCTAATTTTAGAGTCGTATGGGTTCCCTGTCCGAGTTACTTATTATAGGTACAGGTGTTTTGTAATTCCTGATATTTACCACCCTACAGGCCATATAAGTAAAAAAAAAATAGACAAATATGCTGTATCGTCGACCAAATCATCATTTTTCTTTAGTTAAGATTCTGGTCAAACGCGAGGTTTTGTTATTCATTACCTCTCGTTAACATTATTTTTACATTACGCTGTTATTATGATAAAATAACCGTATATTTCATGTTTATGAAGAAATTCTTATTTTTTTCCCATAACCAAGCTACGCTTTGTAATATTCAATTCGGTCGTTTAGCCGTCAGTCAGCACATGCAAAACAGACAGATATGCTTACTTCCGCATTCATAATTCATATTTTTTCTCAGAAATGTAACGTTATGGAGACTTATACGGTGTAACATCGGTGAATAAACGTTTGTATAGCTTACGTCACATCAAATACACAGTTTTCTACTCTTATATTTTTTTTTCTATTTACCTACCTTATTTTCAACCGACGACCAAAAGAGGAGGTTATCAATTCGACGCGTATATTTTTTTTTATGTATGATCACCGATTACTCGAAGACGGCTGAACCGATTTGGAAAATTCTTTTTTTGTTTGAAAGGGTATACTTCGAAATTGGTCCCATTGTCACCAGGTCAGGATCTGATGATGGGATCCTGGAGAAATCGAGGGAACTCTTCAAATATTATAGGCACACCTATGGTGTTTTGGGTATTTCTTATAGTAACTTGTGCAGTTGCTCACAAAAAATACCATTTGGGGAAGTGGAACTGATGATGAAAACCACAGATGGCCGCCGAACCTACTCAATAATAAGTATTTCGTGGATTGCGATTCGATTACTTGAATATGGATGTTAAGCACTTTATGTTCATCACAATGCATATGGTGATGTAGAGCTGATGGTGAAGTACCAGGAGAACTTCTCAACAATTAACGGCCCAGCATTGGGAAAAGCTATATTTTGTAAAAGGTTATAAGTAGTTGAAAATACAAAACTAAAGACACCGACTACCGAAATTAAAGTTATTTTTCACTATGCAGTGTTTTTGGGAGTCGGTTTAATTTTTTGGTAAAAAGTTTTTTATTATTTGTGATCAAAATATAGTAGAATACCATTTTACAAAACAAGAAATGTTCAAGTCTTATAGTTCATAGGTGTACCAGGGCGTCAAAACCCGCAGGATGTTTTCATCTCGCAGCCAATGTTTGTGTCAACAGCGATACTAGAACGGCAGTTTAGGGAAAATTGTTCGACGAACGCGCTATAGTGTTTCCTCTACGATACCACGTAAAAAACCGGCAATACAAGGAACTTTTTGTACGCATAGCTCTTTATTGCTTCACCACGTCAATTTGCTTAAGGCTTCGGTAAATGTTTATCGTTATAAAGCATGCCGCTATCTGTTTATTTTCTTACGGAAGTGGTGAAATTTGGTGGCGGAAGTTCAGATTTTATGATTTCAGTCCTTTATGGTCTCCTGGTAGTAAAAGGAAATGTTACGGTCGGTTAAGTGGCTATCTGTTTATATTTCCTTATCTTTCCTAACCATAATAATAAAAAGTAAAAAAACTAAAACCCGACTACGACAAAAAATCGATGCTAAAAAGGATGAAACAAGATTTTCAGGATGCTGAAATAAACAAGGTTACTGTAAAAACAAGAACAGAACAAAAGTAAAAGCCGTAGTCACACGTCACGTTATTATTGTTTTGTTACGGTTGATATCCTATATAACGTGTGACTACGGCTTTTATTTTTGTTCTGTTCTTGTTTTTCCAGTAACCTTGTTTATTTCAGCATCCTGAAAATCTTGTTTCATCCTTTTTAGCATCGATTTTTTTGTCGTAGTCGGGTTTTAGGTTTTTTACTTTTTATTATTTAAACTACTTTGGTGTTAAATCACTGTGCTTCTATACTATTTACTTTATTTTTTTATAAGTTCCAGTGAAGCCCTTTCAAATGATACCAAACACGGTATATCTATCTTACTTTTATTTTTTACACACGACTTTTTGACCGCTAGAGGGCGCCACGTTAAATTTAAGCAACATTTTTGATAAGTACAAATGAAGCCCTTTCAAATGATACCAAACACGGTGTATCTATCTTATTTTATTTTTTTAAACAAGATTTTTGTCCACTAGAGGGCGCCACTTTAAATTTAAGCAATGTTTTGGAAATGTGCATGTGACGCCCTTTCAAATGATATCAAACACGATGTGTTTATCTTATTTTTATTTTTTAACACAACACTTTTTGGGCCCTAGAGGGCGCCACATTGGGTTTTGTGACACGTCACGTAGCCTATGTTCAGCGGACGGTCAAGACTGTTCTAATGATACCTCATTTGTCGAGTTCCGATAAGCAGCTTTGGAGCTATGAGGGAACAGATGAACATACACACATACATACATACATACATACATACATACATACATACATACATACATACATACATAGCCTGTCAAAAACATAACCCTCCTTTGGCTTTGCCGTAGTCGGGTAAAAACAACCACGTCATGATTGATAAGTTAGTATAACTGAAATCAATTAAGTTTCAGTTTTGATATAAGAATGAATTAAGTTCCTTTTATTATTAGAACTATGAAGCCATTTTCGTGTCAAAATTTTTAGTTATATTGTTATTTAGCTACAGAAAATTATTCATATTATTTATGTATAGTGAATTATGTGACCTGTATTCGTTGCTTTATAGTACATTATGGTACAAGTGTGTAATGTTGGTGATTGGTGATTGGGTCTTAAGAGAGCCGAGGACGGTAATCATCAATACACACATGTATCATACGACGTTTTTCAACACACTTGTGAAGAAAATAACTATAATTTGAACAGTGAAAACGAGTTGTGAAATTTTTTTCGCAATGGCGGGAAAAATTAATCAGTTTTCCTATGCGCGCGCATCTAACAGATCGGCCATAGACTAAAAGAATAAGGTTTCTTTTTTTTGGCTTTTCCCGGATAGCGTTTTAGCCACGTACAAAATGGGTAATTCAAAGTTTTCTTTATCACAGAAAAAACAAAAGTTATATTTGAGTGAAAGTTGTATTTATTAAAAACGTACAAGTTGAAATTTATCTATTTAAATACGAAGTTGCATGAAACTAGCAAGCAATAGGTAGGTACATTAATTTATTTGTACTATTGAACACGATCTTTTTTGTTTCGGAACTTATTTAAAAACAAAGCAACTCAACCAATTTAAAAAAAAAACCTATAACTCACTTGTGAATAATAGTAAAGAAAAAGTCATACCTAGTTTGATTACAGGTGTCATTATGTGCCTAATTGCGGTGAAATTAGAGCCATTTTATAAGCAAGTGTGTTGAAAAGTGTATTTACGTTATAATTCCACGACACACTTTCTAACTAATATGACTTTAGAAAAAGGAATACAATAAATCCATTATTTTGTGCCGTTTATTAAACGTCAACGTTTTTTTTTTCAGCGCAAGGTTGGCTTCCAATCTAGCAGTTGAGTACTAGTATTCTACATAGATCAAAAGCCTATCTAACCTCCACAATCTAATAGCTAACTACCCGTAAAGACTGTCAAAGATGACTATAAAAATAACAGCCAGAATCAACAGCTTAGCGAGCTTTTCGAGGCACAGAGGATATCGATAATGTTAAGATATCCGCTCATTCAAGGATCGACTTAGCAAACTTTGCTTAACATTTAAGATCGGCTCATGCGTCTGTTCTTATTTAGCCACGATCTCTCCACGAATAAAGGTCGTAGCACACATATCACCTCGGAAAGGGATCGTCACCGTATCAACTCGAGCCGTTCAGTATTATTTGTATGGAACTCCCTACTGCAACGCACATTAATCAAAATCGTAACGTAATCGCCTCGCCTCGGGACAAGCTCACGAACCGCGGTGCGGTGTGCTTACGGTTATCCGTACTAGGATTGCCAGATTTTTTTAGCCCGTAAGGGACAAATGATTAAATAGGCAAAAAAAATAAATAAGGGATTTCAATTCTTTTTCCGGCAGAAATAAAAAACCCAATTATTGACGAAGTTGTTTTATTTTGAATATTTTTCAGAGGATGCGCGCATGTTTTAACATATTTTTGTTGTATCTGATATATTTAAAAAGTCGAACACATCGGTATAAACAGACTCAACTCTGACTTCAGAAGCTCGCGCGCAGTCGAGCCAATTGGATGTAAGCAGTATAGAGCTTCATGTACGAATGATACATGTGAAATCGAATTGATATACGGGATAGAGTCGGTCCCGGCGGGACATTTGAATTTCTGCCTGAAATATGGGACGTCTGGTAACACTACTCCGTACCCTAGTTTACGGCTCTCCGCAGCCTAGCTTACGGCTCTCCGTATCCAACCAGCGGTCGGCGATAAGCGCCATAAGCGCGGCTTCGCCTAGCTGTAGCCGAGTCGACGTACCGGAGCTTCTGATCCGCTTACGTTACGTGGACGCCTGTTTGACGCCAAGTGGAAAAGCGGGGTGGTGACAATCCGCTCCTGAGTTGATATGTGTGCATGTTACCCTAAGAGTAACATAAATATGTCACACTTAAAATAAATTAAGTATTATTATTATTAAATTATTAAACTGACTGACTGACTTAACCGACAGAATTTACGTGCACTTAGAAGACCACCACTTCTGCCTACCACTTCGGTTAATACAGTCGTGATATTACGATATGAAAATAGAATAAATATGTCGTAACAAATTCTGCTCGCGAGTCGCGAGAGAATTAGAAATTCGAAATTTATCATCTCATTGAACATAAGCTGGCAAATAAACGAGTTATCGCAAAAAAAAAATATAAATTTCATAAAAGAACCTAAAATCTCCACATCATCTGTTCAAATGCTGTTCGTTCCATTGAACGTGAAAACTTGACAAAAAAGACACTTTCGTCGTAATTTTTAATAATAGTATGGACGGATATTATTATATTACTTGTTTCAGGCTCCACACTAATTGTTCTAGGTATTTTGAACTGTAGATACTTTCAACTTTTTTGATGTGCCTTGTCGTAATGAGAAATATTTGTTTTTCTCGTGTATATTACAACGAACTACATATCTACGTATTCCAGTAGGTTTGTTTCAAATGTTATGCGTTTCTGTGTTCTTTGTCATCTCGCTCGATAAGACCGCCATTGTAACCATAGTTAAGAAATATTGTTAAATAGGTGTGTTTAAATTTTGGTGTAGTACAATTCTTTTTTTCTGGTTTAAGGTAAGAACGTGTTATTAATTCATTTTCCTTGAGTTTTCCACGCCAAGTAAGTAAATAATTCTGTCCATCTCTGTGATACTTACGCCAAGCTGGTATCGAGTTCATTGCTCTGGTCTAAGGAGTTAGTGAACATTTTGCTACTTTTGGCATAGTCGTTAGGCTTAATTTTAAAAGGAAAACTTTAATGAACTAGTTTCGTAATCTGAGGCTTAACACCAAAAGCTTGAACATCCTGTAATCTTATTGTTCCAAGTTAAATTAAACTGAAACTTTTGTTAAAAGAACATCAAACTATCGTAAATTTTTGGAACTTATGATGTCCTAGTCTGCTTCATCGCAGGAACCTTATTTTCATCATTTTTTTAGCGAAAAAGATGGTGAAAAAAAAAAATTACTGAATTTTCAAGCCAAAAAGTTTGAACAAGATACAATCCCTCATTAGATGGGGTCTTCCGATACAAAATCTTTCACATTTGCCTCTCGGCTGTAGTAAGGACCGGCCCAAGATAAACCGAAGGGCTGTAATAGGTTGTCACCCGAGTAGGCACTTGTTAAGATAACGACCCATTAACGCTCAGAGTGGCTATTACAGCCAGGGAGTCAGTTACGACCTATTGAGACCGATTTTGTTTTTCGAGTTACATTTTGTGGTGACGGTAGTATATTTATGGGCGAAGCGAAGCATCATGGAATTGCTGAAACCCTAGTAGAATGATAAGTGAGTCAGTATTTTGCTTGGCTTATTTGTTAATACGACGGACTAACCAGGTTAACGAACTGCACTCTATAATTATGACCTCATCCTATTTCATTGCCGATGAATCTATTTAGTACGTAAAGCAAAACTTTGGCATCCTTTTTAAAGATAAAGATAAATGGTTACTATTTATGTTATATGGCGCAGTTTTATTTAATGTTGAATAGAAAATGAGTGCAGAAAGCTTCTAAATAATTAGGTATTTCTTTCTATATAAATAAGAAAAAATATTAATGTTTGTCCTGGATGCATTTTTAAACCATCACAAAATTGTGATGAAAGTTTGGACCCAAATAATCTTATGAGGAAAAAAAATTGACCAATGATGACTGCCAATTTTCACTTTCAGATGATTATCACTTAATAACAAAAAAATTAACAGTTTACGTAAATATGTAATTTAAAACATGGTCTTATTTTCTCTAAGTTCTGTTTTGCTCTATTAATCTTAGACTTACTTGCGGCAAAGGAAAACATTGTAAAGATCTAGCTCGCCTAATGGTTCGGAACCGCTAACGAGGAGTGAGCAAGCATGATAATTAATTGTTCTTAATTATGTGTAAAAGAAGCAAGCTTGGTCTGCTGAGAGGAGCTTTAATATATCGTTATCGTAAATATAAATTCAGGGAGACAATTTATTTTAGTTAATTCTCTTCTGTTGCGAAATTCTCTTGTGTTACCGAATTTTGAAAACACCTCCAGATCATCGTCTGCTTAGCCTTTTCCCAATATATTTGGGGTCAACTTTCAGTCTAACCAGACTGCCTATCTGACCTTCACAACCCAGTAGTTGGGTAACACAATACACCTTGATAAGACTGGGGTTTGATTTTCCGGCTGGCATTTGGAAATCTTTGAAAGAAAAAAAAAAAGAGAAAGCATGTAAAGCCGTTGCTTTACATGCTTTCTTAGGCATGAAGGTATCTCGAGAAGATTCAAATTCATCTGCATACCAACCTCGGAAAATGTTGCTTAGCCTTAAAGATCAACCCATGCGGCTCTATTTTAGCCACGAGCTGGCATCCAAATGAAAAACCGAAAAACATCGCCAAACCTGGATGACCCAGGACCCCCAGGACTTCATGCTTAGTAGGAGTAGGTAACTTAATCAACGTAGCTGTTGAAATTGCTTAGCAAAACTTTACAATTTCTGTTAAAACTTACAACGTTATCACCTTCAAAATAGTCCCCAACATTAAACTTTATCTTCTCATATCTCTGAAACTCTAGTACGTAACTACCCTCGAACGATTTGCCAGATAATCGACCGTCGACCGTACTAAGAGGAGATTGGATGGATTCAGTTACACGACACCTGAGCAATACAGGGTGTCAGGAATTGGGGCCTTTGTCTTCGTAATGGGGGTCAAAAGTACCAGGAAGTCATAGGAGAATGTTGGTTAATTTTGATTGATGGGCCATCGTATTGAATGACACACGTGTAAAGCTATCTTAGCAAAGAATTGTGAAATCATATCTAAAGTCATTTATATAATGTAGGCAGGTAATATCTAGCACCCGAAAATGCTTGTCCATCAATATTATATTAAAACTAGTATTTGCGTGTTGCGCGAGGTGCAAGCACCTCGCGTGCTTGTGAAAGAAAAAAAAAAGTGGGGGGGGGGGTGATGGGAGGAGATGGGGGTTTAGTATTTGCGTGTTGCGCGAGGTGCAAGCACATCGAGTGCTTGTGAAAAAAAAAAAGTGGGGGGGGTGATGGGGGGGGTTTAGTATTTGCGTGTTGCGCGAGGTGCAAGCACCTCGCGTGCTTGTGAAAAAAAAAAAAGGGGGGTGATGGGGAGAGATGGGGGGGGTTTAGTAATTGCGTGGTGCGCGAGGTGCAAGCACCTCGCGTGCATGTGAAAAAAAAAAAAAAAGGTAGGGTGATGGGGGGCGTTTAGTATTTGCGTGTTGCGCGAGGTGCAAGCACCTCGCGTGCTTGTGAAAAAAGAAATTGGTATTTGCGTATTGCGCGAGGTGCAAGCACCTCGCGAGCTTGTGAAAAAAAAAGAGAGGGGGGGGGGTGATGGGGGGGAGGGTTGCACAAGTATTTCGACTAAAGCATTGCCCCTCTAAATGAATCTGAAAAAAAAAATGTTCCAAGTCTCTTAGATTCCGAGATCCGCCTAAAGGGGGGGAGAAGGGGGGCGGGGGGGGGGGGACTTTGAAAAATGGTTTTTACTTTACCGAGCCTCCTCTATACGAATCCGTAACAAAAAAAAAATACCGGTCTCGTAGTTTCCGAGATACGATAGGCCCCTCCCTATCGTATCTCAGAAACTACGAGAAGGGGGGTGAAAAGGGGCGGTTTGGCACTTTTCCCGTAGGTTTGAGAGTTACTTGTTTACGAATCTGTCAAAATATACCCACCTCCCCATCCACCATCTGGGAGAACAATTATGTCAATGAGTGAGTCAGTCAGTCAGTCAGTCAGTGAGTGGTAATTTAGCTTTATATAATATAACTAGTATTTGCGTGTTGCGCGAGGTGCAAGCACCTCGCGTGCTTGTGAAAAAAACTAAAGCATTGCCCCTCTAAATCAAGTATTTGCGTGTTGCGCGAGGTGCAAGCACCTCGCGTGCTTGTGAAAATAGAAAAAAAAAGGGGGGGGTTGATGGGGGGGGTTTAGTATTTGCGTGTTGCGCGAGGTGCAAGCACCTCGCGTGCTTGTGAAAAAAACTAAAGCATTGCCCCTCTAAATCAAGTATTTGCGTGTTGCGCGAGGTGCAAGCACCTCGCGTGCTTGTGAAACAAACTAAAGCATTGCCCCTCTAAATCAAGTATTTGCGTGTTGCGTGAGGTGCAAGCACCTCGCGTGCTTGTGAAAAAAACTAAAGCATTGCCCCTCTAAATCAAGTATTTGCGTGTTGCGCGAGGTGCAAGCACCTCGCGTGCTTGTGAAACAAACTAAAGCATTGCCCCTCTAAATCAAGTATTTGCGTGTTGCGCGAGGTGCAAGCACCTCGCGTGCTTGTGAAAAAAAAAAAAAAAAAGGGGGGGGTGATGGGGGGGGGTTGCACAAGTATTTCGACTAAAGCATTGCCCCTCTAAATGAATCTGAAAAAAAAAATGTTCCAAGTCTCTTAGATTCCGAGATCCGCCTAAAGGGGGGGAGAAGGGGGGCGGGGGGGGGGGGACTTTGAAAAATGGTTTTTACTTTACCGAGCCTCCTCTATACGAATCCGTAAAAAACAAAAAATACGGGTCTCGTAGTTTCCGAGATACGATAGGGAGGGGGGAGAAGGGGGGTGAAAAGGGGAGGTTTGGCACTTTTCCCGTAGGTTTGAGAGTTACTTGTTTACGAATCTGTCAAAATATACCCACCTCCCCATCCACCATCTGGGAGAACAATTATGTCAATGAGTGAGTCAGTCAGTCAGTCAGTGAGTGGTAATTTAGCTTTATATAATATAACTAGTATTTGCGTGTTGCGCGAGGTGCAAGCACCTCGCGTGCTTGTGAAAAAAAAAAAAAAAATGGTTGGTTTAGTATTTGCGTGTTGCGCGAGGTGCAAGCACCTCGCGTGCTTGTGAAAAAAACTAAAGCATTGCCCCTCTAAATCAAGTATTTGCGTGTTGCGCGAGGTGCAAGCACCTCGCGTGCTAGTGAAAAAAAAAAAAAAAGGGGGGGGGGGTGATGGGGGGGGTTTAGTATTTGCGTGTTGCGCGAGGTGCAAGCACCTCGCGTGCTTGTGAAAAAAAAAAAAAAAAAAAAGTGGGGGGGGGTAATGGGGGGGGGGGGGTTGCAGAAGTATTTTGACTAAAGCATTGCCCCTCTAAATGAATCTGAAAAAAAAAATGTTACAAGTCTCTTAGTTTCCGAGATCCGCCTAAGGGGGATGAGAAGGGGGGCAAGGGGGGCGACTTTGAAAAATGGTTTTTACTTTACCGAGCCTCCTCTATACGAATCCGTAACAAAAAAAAAATACCGGTCTCGTAGTTTCCGAGATACGATAGGGAGGGGGAGAAGGGGGGTGAAAAGGGGAAGTTTGGCACTTTTCCCGTAGGTTTGAGAGTTACTTGTTTACGAATCTGTCAAAATATACCCACCTCCCCATCCACCATCTGGGAGAACAATTATGTCAATGAGTGAGTCAGTCAGTCAGTCAGTCAGTCAGTGGTAATTTAGCTTTATATAGTATAATAAATACATACCTATGTGTTTTTAATATTACATCTTTTGATACATAAAATATTTAACGTTAACTACATATTTTCAAAGCTAAGGCTCACGTGCTGAAAAAACTAAAGAGTGTTTAAAATAATTACTAGCTGTTCGGCTCAGTTTTCCACGTATAACGCATGCTCAATATTTTTAGTTTAAATTTCTTGGGGTTTTAGTATGAATTACTTTTTCTGGCTCCTATAATATATTATAGATCTATTAATGTATAAAAATACATGAGTGCGTTATGTGTTGCAATGCCATGTTAAGTAATAAGGCCCGAAACTGCTTAAAGCGGACGCTTCTTTCAATAACTGTGGTGATTTTTATAAAAACCAGAATCTTGTATATAATATAATATAAGTATATAAATAATAATTCAGCCTATTACGTTCTCACTGCTGGGAGTTGGGCCAACCTCTTTTCTCTATAAGAGGGAAGCCATAATCTTCCACGCATGCCTTGTGCCAGCAGGTTGCTAAATGTAGGTAACATTTCTTCAAATTTGTGCACATATCGGTTTTCTCACGATGTTTACTTTCACAAATTTGAAAGCAGTGGTGATGATATAAATGTACTTGACTCGGTTTGAACCCACAACCTACGACTTGCAAGTCAGGCCCGTAACAACTGTGCCATTACTGATCTGATCAGGTAAACATTACTTACCAGATGACTTTGCGAATGGAAAAGTGTTACTTGACACTGCCAAAAAGCTGAACTTTACTTTGTAAAAAAGTGATGGCTCAGCGAAAAGCGTTGAATAACGATAATATTGCCACCCATCTACGTTATCTTACAAATCGGATCATCTTTCAACCAGCCTTCAAATAAATCAGTCTATCTATTCGCATCATCAGGTACATATTTCAGTCCTTTCAGTCCATCACTCTCGTTGAACCTAGATTCGCTTTACTGATTACTAGCTATTATCCCTATATCTATTGCCTGGTAATCCTGGATTCCTGGTAACGCGTAGGAGCAGAGTGCCCTATAAGATTTAAATCATGAAGATTTCCGACTGATTCAAATAGATTTCGCCTAGTGATAATTAAATTTTATTTATTTCTAATGCATTATTATAAGAAATATACACACATGAATAAACTACTAGACTAAATGTAATTGCTTATTTTAATTTATGGTCCAAAGATGATTGACATACATAAATAATAATAACCATAAGTATTTTTATTTCACATATTAATTAGATAACTGTCACTTTTGAAGTCATTATAGCAAATATTTAAGTTGCAAAAATTATTATAAGCGAATATGGTGTTATGAAAACTCAAAACGAACATTCAGACTGACACAATCTACTACACTTACATAATTATTATGTGCCTAATAATACTCATTCATAAATGTTTTCATGAGATAAATGTGGACATTGCCCTTATATAAATAAGAACCATATTCGCATGAGATAGTAATTTATTAAAATCTATGTACTGTTTAAATAGTCAGTTAGGTCACAAGTTCAAACTCAGGCAGGTACATTACTCAAGTAATTTTCATTATCACGACTGCTTTCAAACGGTGAAGAAAAACATCACGAGGAAACCGATATATTCGAAGACAGCAACCGTCACGTATCACACCCGACATCCACCATCCATCTGCACGGGGCCCGCATGGTAGATTAAGGCCCATTTCTACTCATGGAGAGGAGGCTTGTCATCTTGTCACCCGGTATGGCAATTTAAAAAAAAATTGCAAAAGTATGTAAATGTTTGCTTTATTATTGCTTCGGTTGATTACTCAACCGAAGCGATAATAAGATGATTTTTTAATAATTAAAATTTCATTTGAAAAGTAGATATGTTGTGCAATAGTTAGGAAAAAGTAACTTATTCTAAGACTGCTAAATTCCTCGTAAAACCATTACCACAGGACTTCTGCACTCCTCGTCACTGAACAGCAAACCCGGTAAACGCTTAGGTACGTGAATAGGCACCTTGGGATACGTGCGACCGCGTTGTACGTGCCGGTCCGCTGTCAAAAGCAATTGATCATTTTACATTGACGCTGAAAACCGTTATTACAGAATCGTGACCACGCTAAATTTTATAGAACCCTGGTACCCGAGTTACGAACCAGTAGGTTTTTATTGATTTGAAATTAAGGAAGGAGAACTTGGGAATAAAAGATCACTCATTCAACGACTTCCTTCTACCACTTGTATGCTGATGATTTGCAAATTTACACGTAAGCACCCCTCGTAGACTTATCTGATGCCATTAGGACAATTAATGGGGACCTCGCTCGAATACTATGATTGGAGCACTGAGTTCGGACTGAAAATCAATCCAGGAAAAACCCAAGTGATTGTTGTTGGTAGCTCCCGGACTATCTCTAAGACCGATTGATCGACACTTCCCCAAGTTTCTTTAATAACACCGTCATTCCGTTCAGTCACGCCGTGAAGAACTTGGGGATATACATAGACAAAACTCTGTTTTGGATGAAGCAACTGCAGGAAGTCAGTCGTAAATAGTTTGCTTCTGCAGGCTATGAGACGCCTTCGTAATTTTCTTCCCACAATCTCTTCTTCTTCCTATCTTGGACTATGCTGATGCCAGCTATCTTGATTTGACGCAAGACCAATTCGATAGGCTAGAGCAATTTAAAAATCTATGTATTAGGTTTATATTTGGCTTGCGCAAATATGACCATGTTTCTGAATTTCGAACTACTAAGCTCTAATGGCTTCCTATTAGGTTACGCCGGAATGTTCATTAACTTTCTCTGCTTTATAATGTGCTATTTCACTCACTCACTCACTATTTTTTTCCCTCCTTTCTCTATTATGAATTTGACGTGTATTAGTATATATTTATATATTATTTTTTGTGGTATGTATTTTATATTATTATTAGTATTATGTTGTACACTGACAGCCCTAAATCTATCTCCTTTAATTTCTGTCCATCCAAAGGTTGTCTGTGAGAGAAGATGCCCTGTGCGATAAGAGCGCCCATTGTACACTATTTTTATTATTTGTATCCTTAAATGTATTGTAAGGTGTACAATATAGTATATAATAAATAAGTAAATTATAAATTAATTATTATAATTTGAATGCTGTCTTTGTCCGAGTGCTCAGAAATTATTTAAAGATCTAGCCAGACGCCTAGTTGACACTTCGCGTGACCCAAGGGCTGGCTTTTACCTTGGACAGAGGTTAAGCATTGCCATACAACGTGGCAATGCCGCCAGTCTTTTGGGCACATTACCAGTGGACAGCGATGCGCACGAATTTCTGGATGCCATATTTTAGTTTATTTTTAGATGTGTATATGTAGATTAGGGCTTTTTTTATTTAAGTAATGTTGTAATAATTATTTTAAATAAACTAGACAGAATTGGAAAAAAAATTGAATTTTTGCGTAATCTTGTTTTTGTGTAGGTCCTGGTGGTATATCGAAATATTTTTGTCGTTTATTAATAGTTTCTTACAATTCAGTATGATGCTATTTTCAATAAATAATCTATTTGGCCAGTCACTTAGATAACCGTAAAATATTGAAAATGCATTTATTCATTTGTTACGTATTTATAAAATGAATATACAGTGAGTTGAAACTTCACGTGATGTGACGCCGTGTTATACTTTTTAGCAACAAGTGACGTAAACGTTTAAAAGAGACATACCTTTGAGTTTGTTTCGATGTTTCTTCTCAGGGTAGTCATTTAGGAAACACCGGCCTCATATAGTTTAAATTTACGAAAAAAAATTACTTTTAAAAGTGTTATTTAATAACCAATTTGCAAAATAAAGATCATTTATCATTAATATTTTGATCTTAACGTTCATGACGTACCATGAAAAAATCGTGTATGTTCTGCACTGTAACATAATATTATATAGATAGGCCTTTTATAATGCACATACAACAACTAAAAATACAGATTAAAATGTACTCTACACGCATCACTCAAAATTGCCGTATCTTGTATGTAATTTGTTATCCTACGCTTAGGTAGGCACTGGAAAATATCACTGTAGAAATATTTTATGTTTAATCTACAAGTGAATTTGTAATTCCTTTGAGAACATAAATATCTTTGACCGTATGTGGGCATAGCTGAAATCAATTCGCACAGCTAATCAAAGCCTGTTTGTATTAACTGAAATTAATTATCACCAATACTAGGGTATAATATTGACTAGGCAGGCCATATATTACTCCGGTAAAGTCACATCTAAAGGCAGTCGTTACCGGCGAGTCAGAAACCAGTAAATCTGACACTGGTCTAGTTTAGGGGTACCCAGCTACTGGGTTTTGGAGGTCACATAGGTAGTCGCTCTATATAAAACACTAATACATCCGGTTAGACTGGATGTCGACCGATCATAGCTTGGGACAAGGCTAAGCAGATGGCAAGTGGAGGAGAATCATTGAGTACAACTAAACGGTATATCAAACAAGTCTGGATGGTACCTTGCACGGAATAGATAAATAAGGTTGGAATGGTAATGTGGGCGTGGTGAGCGCGCCACATTTATGATACGAAAATCATAGCTCGACCGATTAATTCATTCACCGCGTTTAGTGCGCTACGGTATACTTTGGAACACAGAGCTCTGCTTTAAAATGCCGTGTTGTGCAATTGTAACTTGTAAAACAAAAAGTATGACCGCAAGTATAGAGCGAGGAGGTATATCTTTCCATCAGTAAGTCGAAAATAACATTTAATTACAATTTTATTTGTAAAAAACATAAAAATATTCTGATCACTATGAAATTCCGAACATTAACAACATTATTGCAAGAAGTTACAAAAAATATACATTGCCCGATGTGTACTCGCTTATTCAACGCAATGATCAAGTCCGGTTACAATGTATTGCATCCTCTCACTTCAACCATTGACGTTTAGTCCTTTGCCCTGATTGGCCGTAATGCACGGCGCATGTTTATCGACAGTGAGTTACAATCAGTAGCAAGCTCTCGATTTAAGTGTGTGTAATTTATTTGTGTGCGTAATTCGCATACGTAACGGGCCTCTTGCTTGTAGTTGAGCTGTGGGAGTGGGAGACTAGCGGCGACACGCGTTCTCATAGAAATCAGGAACTATTTCCTTTCTAACCTCTTTTATCTGTTCTGTGGTTTCTTGTAGTACGTCTGCTAGACCTGTAGTGAAAGGGAAGTAAAGGGAGGGAGGGGCAGGTAGTGGAACTCCTGAATTCACTCTCCAATGTAGAAGTCGAAGGTAACAACGACAGACAAGCATCGCTTCGACGATAAGCCAGGTTATGAAGCTTTTCCACCAGAGCCTCGTCACCTTTGAACCTTGGAGCGCTGCACTCAATCAAGCACTTATATACCTACAACAGTATATTTGCTGTCCAAATTCACACCAAAAAATTGTTAGTTAATTGTTACATAGATGGCGCTATAGTTTTAATTGCAAAGCTACATCAATTTAGCAATGTCTGGCTCTGATATTTCTGCTAGTAATCAGCTTAGCCTGGATTTCTGATATAGTTTGAAGTGACTGAACATACTGTTAGTTTCACAGGCTTAGTAATAGTAATCTGGATAAAGTAATACTATACGTACCTACGTGAGTGTGCTATATATATAACGTGACCAGACGTCCCGTTTTGAACGGGACTTTCCCTTTTTATAATTACGAGTCCCAGTGTCCCCGCAATGATCTCTGGGACGCAAAATTGTCCCGTTTTCTGAGACCGCGTCATCGGACTCATCGGTCGATGCGAAGATAGCCGATAATGGCCAAGACGTCGTCGCTCGCGCTTTGTTGACTATTTATTTGACAGATTTTTCGTGCGCCCACTTCTCGATATTTGTTTTGTTGTTGTTTAATGCTCTTGTACCTAGTAAATAACTTGAACTTTTTATTTTGGAATATTCTTCTGACTTTTAATGATGGGATTTATATTTATTTATTGTTTACGTAGTTTATATTTGACATTAACATTCATATCTGGAGTGAGGCCATTGAGAGGCATGGGGAAGCACTTGCTGTTTCCCTTGATATCTCCAAGGCCTTTGACAGGGTCTGGCACGATAGCCTTATTGCTAAGCTTCCTTCCTTCGGTTTACCCACTCAACGTTGCGTTTGGATTGAAGACTGCCTGAAAGATCGGTCCATTCGAGTGGTCATTGATGGCTGCTCATCTGGTCAATTGGCAATTAATGCCGCCGTCCCTCAGGGGTTTGTTCTCTCAGCAACTTTATTCTTGCTGCACATTAAAGATCTGCTAATGCCCGGTACCTTTGGGGCAGACGATAACACAGTTGCTGAGAGATGTGTCCAGCGCGCGTGCTGGTGAGTCACAGATCTAGTCTCTACGTGAGGACATGGTTGGGCGCTTGAACTTGTCCTTGAAGGCTGTCTCCGATCAGCTGCTCAATTTGTATCAAGCCCAGGTTCGGTAGTGTATGGAATACATTTTTTTTTTAAAGATAACTAGTAATGTGGGTAGAACTCACATTACTAGCAATCTTGTTTACCCCTCCACCTAAGTCAAATATGCTTGTGTCTGGAGTGGGTTCACGGCAATAGTGTAATAGGTGGAGTTCGAACTCGTCACCTCTCGATCACAAGTCCGACACCTTATCCATTTCAACAAAGTGTTAAAATTGTTTATAAATTAAATGAAATATTAAGTTAACGTGCCGAAAAGCAAGTGTTCGTCCAATGTTGACTTACAAGCGAAATATCCGTTCATCAAGCAAATAAATACTACTACTGATGTCAGATGCGAAAAGTGTCGTACAGAATTTAGTGTTGCCCACAGTTGTGCGAGTGATATTGAACAGCATTTATATTCTGAAAAACATAAAAATGACGATCGCGCCGCCGCGCGCCGCTTCGAGTTCTTCGATGTTAAACTTTTTCACGAAATTGGACGCGCCAACTTCAAAGGATTTGGATATGGCCGCGGCAGAAAGCGTCTGGGATTATCACACGATACAAGAAAACCACAGCTTTCGGTCTAATGATTGTGCATCGAAATTAATTCAATCATGTTTCGATCGCGTGTGCGAAAAAATTATTGTGAAGATTATATATATTTTTATATTTACAGGATTCGAGTTGAAGCTCTATATAAAGGAGTTTTGAGCCGAAACTGAAACGGAATATCAACAAATGCTTGGCTATAGCAAAGCCTCTTATGCCTGCCTTGGAAAGTGTAGACATCTGAGAAAACCCAGTTACAAATTTCAGTTCTAACGGCGATGTTGATAATTAAGGTGATTATAAAAAAAACGTGCTAAGAATTTCATTCTTACTTAAAATCATCACCAGTTATATTGAAGCAAATTTGTTCATCTGATAAATATAAATATATCTTAACTTTTCGGGTATATATATTTTTAATTCGTAACTTTCAAGCTAAC
This sequence comes from Tholera decimalis, assembly GCA_943138885.2. NCBI lineage: Eukaryota > Metazoa > Arthropoda > Insecta > Lepidoptera > Noctuidae > Tholera > Tholera decimalis. Next base: position 12,096,718 of record OW964570.2, read on the forward strand.
TGACTATTCCTAAATAAAAAACTTAAATGAAGTATTTTCTTTCTCATTGACAACCTGTTAATTGACCTTAATAAACTAATGTCCCGTTTTGAGTCAAAAAATAAATGGTCAAGTTATATACATGAGTCTGGTCATAAGTTTTGTCACATATGGAAAGTTAAATAAATGACACAATGAGTTACGCATTACAACTATTTATATATCAAATGAAAGGGTATAGAATGCAGATTTAAACCACATTAAAATTTTTCGAAATGTCCTCCTTTTGCTTCGATACAAGCCTTCAATCTGCAAGGCCAGTCATCAATCGAAGCACGCACGACGTTCATGTCAATATCGGCGACTGCTTTAATCAGGGATGCTTTAAGTGACTCCAAGTTGCGATGAGGTTTAGCGCAGACCTTCTCCTCTAAGTGCTGCCATATTTTGTAATCCAAGGGATTCAAGTCTGGACTGGATGAGGGCCAATCCTCGTGCCTGATAAAGTCGATTCAACGGGTCTTGAGCCAGTTTTGGGTACTTTTCGCCTTATGAGCCGGCGCAGAATCCTGCTGGAATACCCAGTGCCTGTTTTTGAACATTGTTTGTGAAAGAGGTTCCACAATGTTTGTTAGGACTGTGTTTTGATATCAATATACGAGGTATATACGAGGGCACTAGTTTTCACTCCTTTTTCACAAAAAAATACCTCCGTTGGACCCAAATAGGACACCCCAAGCCAAACCATGAATGCCAAAGGATGATGAAAACGCTGAACACGTGGCACACGTCTGCTCGCTTCTTCACTAGAGTGTGCATACACTTTATCATTTTGTTTGTTGAAAGTCTCCTCAACATTAAAAATTTTTTCGTCCGAAAAAGGTATTTCGCGGTATTTTTTTCCCGCGTACCGCCTTAACAAAACCCGGCTTCTTTCGAGTTTGATTTTCTTCAGCCGTGCGTTAAGAAGATGTGCTGTTTTTTTTCTATAAGCATGCAGTCCTAGGTCTTCATTTAACACCCTTTTAATAGTAGTTCTGCTTAGTCCCATCTGCAGAGCCAACATTTTTTGCTTGCGGACAGGATTTTGTTGGATTCGCGCCTTTACTGCTTTGATGACCGCTGGAGTCCGAACAGTACGAGGTCGACCGCTCCTTTGTTTATCTTCTAATCTTGAATCTTCCCTGAATCGTTTGATAGTACGATAAATAAATCTCGGTGAAATTTTCAAATTTTTCAGCAGTTTAAAAATCTCAGTTGGCGCGTGACCGCAACGATGCAATGCAATTACTGCGACTCTGTCTTCTTTGCGCGTCCACTCCATTTTAGAAAATTAACAAAATTCGAGAAACTCTTTGCTTTTATTTTCTTTTAATATTCAAATTTCGAATGCCCATAATATTTTCCTTGGCTTGCATTCTAAATTCGAAATTTTACCTATGTGACAGAACTTATGGCCCGACTGAGTATATACCTACCTGTATTGCGTAACATTAAATCAAAATTAACAACCATAAACACATAAGTACCTAAGTTAATCTAATAAAACATTTCATACATACGAAGATATTTGTTTTTAATAAGTCAATAGTGTAAGAGAACCATAACAGAACTTCTCAATTTCCAAAAATAATTATAACCATAAAACAAAATGGCCGCGACTGACACTGATAAGCCACTATGTCACAGCCTACGTATAACGTACTCATGGTTAGTTTAGATTTTTATATATTACAAGATAGCTATTGTGTGTCCTTAAAATGACACCATTTCAAATTAATTCATCTGACAGTTTTTTTTTACGAAAACAGTTTTGAAAACGAGCACCAATCGTTAGGCCGCGCAACCATTTTTTATTACACTTGTCACAACGTGTTTTTTATTTGAACATTTATAATAATCAAATTTTGTTTTTTGGTCGACATGATGAATGAATAGTATCTAGAAACGTCCAGTGGGATAACACAACAATTTACACGAAGCAGTGGATAGCTTTTAAGCCGTGCGCGCACTGCGTTGCGTTTTAGAAACGCAAAATCTGTGAAGTATGGAGTGTCATAGAAGTGCGCGCACTGCGGTGGAATAAACGCACATTTTGTCTGATAATGTTGCCATACATACAGATTTCTTTGTATTTATACATATTTTTGATGTGTGATACAGATTAGCACTCGATACAGATTTTTATCTAAATTTCACACTGTATTGATAGATAGACAACCTTTGGAAGGACTTTAAAAACTTTAATTAAAGTGGGGAGGGCAAAATTAATGTACTTACTTACTACTCATAAAAACAGAGAAAAAGATTATTGTTAAAATATATATGCAGATAACTGTTACAACTAAAAAATTTTTAACAAAAAAGAGAACCGACTTCCATATCAAAACACTACAAAGCTAAAAATAACTTTAATTTCGGTAGTCGGGGTTATTGGTTTTGGATTTTCTTTTTTATCACACCGCCCGTTGTTTATAAAAAAATAAAAAATAACTATAAAGAATAGAATCATACAATGGTGTGTGTAACGTAATAAATGCGGTATCTAGGTAATTTATTTTGCCAAGTTGTGTCTTTAGTTGTACCAGTTAATTTTATCAATACAGTGTGAAATTTGTATATAAAATCTTTATCGAGTGCTAATCTGAATCACACATCGAAAATATGTATAAATACGAAGAAATCTGTATGTATGGCAACATTATCAGATAAAAGGTGCGTTTTTCTCGCCGCAGTGCGCGCACCTGAGATTGCGATCATTCTACCGGTGCGGTAGAATTACCGCAATTGCGGCCACAGCAAGGCAGTGCGCGCACGGCCTTAGTTGGATTTAAGTTAGTATTTTATACCTATCTAAATTTATATTTAGATGAGGCAAACTTATGGTAGTTCCTTTGTTTATACATACCTACCCATACATGTTTAAAGGTGGTAATCTCCTGAAGTACTGACTGTAAGCGACCTTATAATAGTCCGCCTAACCGATCTCGACCACAGTGACCAATGTCAGCGGAGATCAGCCAGCGGCGCAGGAGATGTTGCCGCGGGGTATCACACTGCTGACTTCCAAACTCCGAGGTACTACTGAGAAACCTATACATATATTATATAGAGGTAAAATGAATCCAATGAAAATGCTTCAATTAAAAAAAACATTGGTAGTAAGGAGCGCTATTTGTGAGTAATATGAGTAATATATAGGTTATAAATTATATTGAAATCCACGCAGACGAAGTGCTAATCCATACTTTAATATTATAAATGTGAAAGTAACTCTGTCTGTCTGTATGTTACCTTTTCACGCCTAAATCGCTAAACCGATTTAGATGAAATTTGGCATGGGTATAGTTTAGGACCCTGGAAAGGACATAGAATAGTTTTTATCCCGGAATTCCCACGGGAACGGGACCCAATAACACGTTTTGCTCGACTCCCGGAGTCAAACCCGAGACATAGCTCAACAGTCACACCTACGGCTACTCAAACCAATAAGGCACTAATCTAGCAGGTTATTAATCTACATTACCGTATTAGGCAAGTATTTATCCAAACACTTCAGTTTGGAGAACCAAACTTAGTTTACATTTTGCTATTATACGTATGCTAATATGTGTTTGCGGGCTGGAGGGCACGTATACTGTGTGTGGCTTGAACAAACATTTCTTTTTATTTTAAACGCTGCCCCATAGGTAGGTCCATTTACAGACATTTAAATTCGCTTGAACAAACATCCAATTTCGGAACAAATTTCTGTAGGGTTTTTAAGTTAGGTATGTGTGTGGGGTTAGTTCAAATCACAATTATTGAGAACCTAGTTCCTCTTATCCTAAAGATTTTAGTTTTGATTGTTAGTTCGATTCGGATGACAATTAATTTCTATGACAATTTTAGCTTGATTTTTTGTATGAGATTGGGACCACAATGGTGAACTCCCCAATGATTTATAACAGTTAGTTCATTCTAAAGTTAATTATGACTTAGCTTTAATTGCGAGTTGTATTCGGCGATCATCACCCATAAACGATGCGCAACAAACTCTTGTGTACAATACGGTCACTTATGGTTTTCATAGGCTAATGTGGATTCACTACCAGGCCATTAGGAACTAGGAAAGATAACTCATAATTGTAAAGGAAAACTTATGAAACTTTAAAGCTGTTTAATATAAGACTAAATAACTAAAACTAAAGAGAAGCGATACGATAAAGCGACAACGATGCGTCGACGCTTTTTTATTGTTCTAGCTATCTATATATTAGAATAATTTGTCATATTATCGCTTTGCATTATACTGCCAAAACATTAAGAAAGCACACACAGTAAAATACCAGGGAACCAGAAAGCCACGCGTATGGTAATGAAGGTTCACTACCCCACTGACGCACTGAAGGAGACCTATTCTACATATGAATTAACCATCAAGATTACCATACCTCATCAAACACAGATATCATCCATTAATTAATATTCTCACACTGTAGGATATGAGGCGCAGTACCATTTTCCCGCCAAAACGTCGGCCATTACAGCAAGTTAGTGTTGTACCGACGATAACGGCTTCGTATGGAGGTACTTATTTAGTTTTAAATGGTTCGCCCATAGACAATTTGTTTTAACGCTACGTTACTTTTTACAGGCTATCTTGGATGTAAGGTGGAGTGGAAAACACCTGTTAAGTGGGTAGTTTTGTGTGAAATATGCGGGTAGTCGTTTTTCCTAGGTTTTGGTGTTTTTTGTGCAACATTTCGAAGTCCTAAGAACTACATTTTTATTTTTCAAACTTTTTAGGCAGTTGTCTCATCGACGATGAGAAACGACTAACCATCGGCTATTTATTCGCTTAAGATACGTATAAAAGAGATACATATATTAGATATAAATCGCTGACTGTTTAAACTACTAACAAGGACTTGTTTCACTAGTTTAACGCTGAGCACCAAGAGCTATCAAAGATAATACTTGCTTAGCGATGCGATGGCGGTCAGTACCCACGCCGAGAAACCAAACAACCCAGCGACAAAACTATCGGAACTCGTTGCTCGCTGCTCGCCAACTTGTTTTCAGTTGCTAACGACCTCGGAAACCGTTGCTTTACTGTTGTTATTATTTAGCCACAAGCTCCTTTGTTACATACCAGCCAAAATCATTACATTATATGTTGTGCGTACAGCTAAGGAGTGGAATTCCCTATCGGAGCCTATGTTTCCTGATAGCTATAACCTGGGGGTATTTAGGTGAAGAGAGAATAGGTTACTTCTAGGCAAGCGTGCTTCATCTTCTATCACATCATCGATTAACATCCAGTGAGATGGTGGTCAAACGCGAGCTTATCTAAGAACTAAGATAAAAGAAATTACCGTAAAAAGGAATGTCTAGTGACTCATAGATCTTAGTGTCCGATCCAGTCTCTCCCTAGCTGCCTTTCCCAGCGACGCCCTAAGCCGAGGATCGTACCCCACAGTGGGTGCTCTTAGCGTGCGGTCGCCTAGTCTGTAAATCAAATATATGCTCTGGCGTGAGGCTATTATAATTATTATATTTAAGGCTGCCACAAACAAATCCGGTTAAGCAGTCGACAACCTCGTAGGGAGACCTGCAAGAGGACACCCCAAAAAAAAATGTATAGATCTTGCTCCATAAATGATACACTCATTTTATGTGCCAAGCCGTTTGATTCCTGAACTTAATTACCCGACCTCGTAACCTGATAGTTAAGACCTTACGAGTAACTTATGTTTTACGTCACTTAGGCGGAACTTAGCGTTAGGCTCCAGCGAATTACAGAGCGAGATAGAATTGTAAGTCTGCATAACTTTGAACTTTTCAATTAAACTTCTAAATGGTTTCTGATAAGATAAATTGACTGAAGATGCGTTGAAGGGTTTTGCATTTTTCAGTAAGTTATTAATTTCATAGCAGACTTTTGCTTAACGTATTTTTTTTTTTATTCAGATTGAGCTCACTCTTGACCTCGATCTCGCCTGATGGTAAGCGATAGATGAGGTCTACGATGGAACGAGCGAGCCCAGAAGATGCCTGTTTACTCTTGCTTTAAAGGTTGAAAGGTCATAAGTGGCAGGGAACACAGAAGCCGGCAGAGAATTCCACCGCTTGGAAGTGCGCACAATTAATGTGGAGGAAAAGCGCTTGGTAGGACAAGACGGTATATCAACCAAGTGTGGATGGTATCTAGCCGTGCGTCTGGTAGACCGGTAGTGAAAGGGAGATGGAGGGATCAGGTCATGGTCATGGTCATTTAGGGTTTCAAAGGTTAGGGGGTAAGAAAATATAATCATTCAGAAGAACCTGGTCATACTAAGGGTAATGTTTTGTATCTGATATACTATAAAAATGCCTCATCATCTGCTTAGCCTTTCGCCAAATGTGTTGGGGAGTCTAACCAGACGCAGCTGAGTACTAGTGTTTTACATGGAACGTCTGCCTATCTGACCTCCACAACCCAGTAACTGGGTAACACAATACATGTTTTCCAAGGCATGGAGCAATCTCGATATTTCAAGATGGTCACCCACATCTACGTACGGACCGACCTCGGCAATAATAACCCCCTTACATGCATGATTTTTTATTTCTTTGCGGATTTTTTTTTTATTAGGTAAGTTATTATGTACAGTTGTCGGGAAAAATAATAAAAAAAATCATAATCAAACTTATTAATATATTAAAACAAAAAAAACACTATGTTGCCATTTGGCTACAATATGCATATAATACCTGATTACTTATATATAACTAACCTTACCAACCTATAACTAACCTTTTTCTAAGTCGATAATAACTTTTCAAATTAGCACCAACATCAATCCGAAATAAAAAAAATCAATTAGTCACACATTGTAATCTACTAACTTTTTCACCTCCGTTGACAATAATAAATAATAATAATAATAATTCCACAACTTTCACACAACGCCATCTAGTCCCAAACTAAGCAGAGCTTGTGCTATGAGTACTAGACAACTGATAAACATACATATATATTTCTAAATACATACATTTTTTTTTTTTAACGTGCTTATATTATCAGATTAGTCCTCCCACCCCGGGCAGGTGGTCCATGGTCGGACAGCGAGTTGCCCTTTACTCGCTGTCCGCATGCCCGCGCCTACGGTGGCCGGAGATCGTCGGCCGACGTCCGACGCCGTGGGCGTCTACCACTGCGGCTGGGCTGGAGGGAGGACGCCATCCTCTTCCTCACGCGGCCCGCCTCCTCCTTCGGAAGCATGACTGCTTCGCAGAAGGAGGCGACCGCTTCCCACTCCCTCTCGCCCCGCAGCATGGCCTCGACCAATGCCGGGCGCGAGAGGTCTCCGCCTATTGCCGCCGTGAGGACACGTCGGTGCTCTGCCCAGACAGGGCAGTCTTGCACCGTATGCTCTACTGTGTCCTCAGGGCGACCCTCGCAGTGGTGACACCCAGGCGTTTCTTCCTTTCCCATCAGACACAGGTACCTCCCGAAACTTCCGTGTCCGGTGAGGACCTGTGTCATGCGGTAGGTCAGGACGCCCTGACGCCGATCTAGCCACTCCTCAAAGAGGGGTCTTGCCGCCGCAATTGCGGCGTTCCCGTAATACATACATGTTATAGATAAATTACACCCAGACAAAGAATAAATGATCGTGCTCATCACACAAATATTTGTCCTGGGTGGGAATCGAACCCACGACCTTGTGCATAGCAGTCAGGGTCACTGACCACTCTTGACCAACAGGCCTGTCTAAAAACTGTCAAAAAATTCGCGCCAAAACCGAGTATTTTTTTTCATTCAATAATCTGTGGTTTCATTACAGTTGTTACGTTTCGTTCAGAAACACATAACTTTCACTCTTTGTAATAATAAAAACTTTTTACCAAAAAATTAAACCGACTCCCAAAAAACACTGCAAAGTGAAAAATAACTTTAATTTCGGTAGTCGGTGTCTTTAGTTTTGTTTTTTCGTTTTTGGCACCGACTTCCGAAATTAAAGTTATATTTCATTTTGCAGTGTTTTTTGGGAGTCGGTTTAATTTTTTGGTAAAAAGTTTTTATTTCCGTCTTTTTAGTTGGATGATTTTTAATTTACCTAGTTACAAGAGCCTAAATGTCAACTACTTATAATCTTTTACAAAATATTGCTTTTCCCAATGCTGGGCCGTTAATTGTTGAGGAGTTCTCCTGGTACTTCACCATCAGCTCTACATCACCATATGCATTGTGACGAGCATAAAGTGCTTAACATCAATATTCAAGTAATCAAATCGCAATCCACTCAATACTTATTATTGAGTAGTTTCGGCGGCCATCTGTGGTCTTCATCATCAGTTCCACTTACCCAAATGGTACTTTTTGAGAGCAACTGCACAAGTTACTATAAGAAATACCCAAAACGCCATAGGTGTGCCTATAATATTTGTAGAGTTCCATCGATTTCTCCAAGATCCCATCATCAGATCCTGACTTTGGTGATAATGGTACCAATTTCGAAGTATACCCATTCGAACAAAAAAAGAATTTCGAAAAAAAAAATATATATATATATACGCGTCGAATTGATAACCTCCTCTTTTGGTCTTCGGTTGAAAAATTAAAAAGGGTATGATTTAAGATTTAAAAGAGACGTTGACCTCTGAGTTTGTTTCAGTGTTTCTTCTCAGAGTAGTCAGTTAGGAAACACTGGCCTCATCTAGTTTACATTTACGGAAAAAAAAATGACGTGAAAAAGTGTTACTTATAACCCATTTGCAAAATAAACATCATTATTTCATTATTTCATCATTACAAATGGCAACAATATGCATTTAAGGGTAAATTGACCTTTGCGGCTGTTATTAATTAACCACGAGCCAACTCTACCTATTTGTTAAACTAAAAATATGATGATTTTCAAACAAACTCGAACTTATCGAATTTTTTGTAATGTAGGTAGTTTTATATTGGTTACTTTGTAAGTAGGAGATAGATCTAAGTAGTAGTTGTCAGTCGAATTATAGCTCTGCTGCGGACGCTTGACTTTTATTTAAATAACCCCGAACATTACATTTTTAACCGACTTCTAAAAAAAGAGGAGGTTCTCAATTCGGATGTTTGTATTTTTTTTATGTTTGTCCACGCATAACTCCGTCGCTTGCCAACCGATTTAAAAAATTATTATTTTATCGAAATTGGACGAGCCATTTCTGAAAAATCAACAAAAGTCTAAAAAAAATCTACATTCACGATCTTTTCGTTTACTCTGCATTGCGTTTTTTGTTCGCGCATACGTCATTTACGAACCGATTTGGAAACTCTTTTTTTAACCGATTTCAAAAAAGGAGGAGGTTCTCAGTTCGTCTTGAACCCTTTTTTTTTTGTGTATCTTACCTCATATCTCAAAGACGGCTGGACCGATTTGGAAAATTCGTTTTTAGTTTGAAAGGGTATATATACTTTCTAGTTGGTCCCATTGTCATCACGTTAGGATCTGATGATGGAATCATGGAGAAATCTAGGAAACTTTGATATGGAGTGAAGCACTTTTTGCTCGTCACAATGCATATGGTGAAGTAGAGCTAATGGTGAAATACCAGAACTCTTCAAAAATCAACGGCTCCGCATAGGGACAAGCAATATTTTGTAAAAGGTGATAAGTAGTTGACATTTTGGCTTTTGTAACTAAATTAATTACAAACTGACCCACTAAAAAGCGCGAAAATAAATACTTTTTTGCAAAAAATAAAACCGACTTCCATATCAAAACACTACAAAGCCAAAATAATTTTAATTTCGGAAGGCGGTGTGAAAAAAAAAAGAAAATACAAAATCAATAACACCGACTACCGAAATTAAAATTATTTTTGGCTTTGTGGTGTTTTGATATGGAAGTCGGTTTTATTTTTTCCATAAAAGTTTTTAATGGAACAAATGCATCAGACTATTTGAAAAATGATGTTTGAGACTAATTGCATTTGTGCAGCCTTCCACTGCATAATATTCTTGCCACAAGAATAAAGTACCCGTGAAAGCATTCCCCGGCTATAAATACGTCCGTATAATACTTTAATCTTTTCAATTAAACTTCTTTAAGGTTTTCAGATTAAACCGCGTAATCTGTGGGATCACTGCGAGAAGATTGAGTGTGCTACAAGTTGATACTTTATTTTTTCCTTTATTTTATTAGTAGCTGTTGTCGCAACTTTATTTGTGAGGATATTTCACACACGTGATAGTGAAAGGATTTTCTTGGTCTTCTAGACTAAACTAGTCACATCTGTTTAGTCTTATCGTAGGTAGTCATAACGCTTCTAACCCATGTCTAGAAACCCTCTCGCACGTATTAATAACACCCTTTTTTTTTTTTTTTTTTTTATCGTGGTAAAATTATCAAATAATATTGCATAGCTTTTATCGCGGGCTTTGAGCGCGGCGACCAAATCAAGGAATTCGGTAACGAAAATAAAACCTAATACGGTCTCGAATACGGTCAGTTATTTCAATTCGGGTTACTAATGCTCTATTAGCGTGTTTAGTAAAGAATCGGATTGGTAACCGTCAGTATTCTGGATCAAACTCAGGGTCTCATCATAATCTTTTGTTTTCTTTTTTATTGAAAGTACTTTTATATTATACTAGTACTCACGCGGGGCTTCGCTCCCGTGGATTCTATCACGGTAAAAACATAACTCTCCTTTTTTGCAGTCGCGTAAAAAGTAGCCTATAACCTTCCCCAAGCTTCAAGCTACTTCCATACCAAATTTCATACAAATCCACCCAGTACTTTCGAAGATTAGCGCGTTCAAGCAAACAAACAAACAAACAAACAAACAAACTAACAAACTTTTCCGCTTTATAATATTAGTATAGATTTAGATATTTTTGTAAATATTTTGTTGAATAAAATAAGAAATATTTACATTTTTTATAGGAGAAAGAAAGTCGAAAATGTCAACGCCGCGAAAAATAGCTTAAAACTAAAAATGTGGTATAATTGACCCGCAGAAAAAAACTTAAAACTAAATTTGCTATTATGTACCTCAGACCAAGAAAAAAGAAAGACGGCGCGTCGCGAAAATCAAAAGTGAAGCCATCTTTTTATCTATGTGTGTATCAAAGAGTTGCCATTTGTTAACTTTTTTCCCTACAATTTGGGAATATTTGTGTGTGTAGGAATTAGGATAATATTGTACGAGGAAGATATAGTTCAGTATGGTATTGTACCTCAACTGTTACGAAAATTTCTATTTTAAAAAATCTTATATTTTCAATTAACTTATATGGTATTCAATAGCTTTATCGCGGCAGTCCCCGAGTGCCACACGTGTTTCTTTTTTTAATTTATATTTAAATAGAAGATTAATAGAGGTTTGTAGTACTTCGTCTTATTATAAATACTAGCTTCTGCCCGCGGCTTTGTTCAAGTAGGAGAATTTTCCGCGTAAATCCTGAATCCTTGGGATTCCAGGATATCAACTAGGTACTTACAAAATCTCCAGGTTCGTTTAGTAGTTTTGCGTGAAATTCATATACCTACATCCACACCCTCACAAACTTTCGCATTCAGTAAGAAGTAAGAACGAAAGCAGTAAGACTTTAAGCACAAAGCTGTACAGAGGTAGACTAGGCAATTTCAGTTTAATTTGCGTTAACGTGAATTTGTAATTTATACTAAGCAAGCGCCTCTGATGTGACAGTCTCTAAACCTAAAACTCTTTTACCAGTATGTATTTTTTTAATCAACTACGAGTAGGTATTTTTTATTGATGCACTTGATGTCCACAGGACTATTGCTTTTGTTTTTTTTCTTATTGCAATGTTTATTTATTTTAGGTTGATAGATACTATTTTCGATAAAAAACACGTCACTTTCTTAACAAAAATAACTAACATAGAAAATAATGTCTATTCATAAAGTTCGTCATCGCCAGTCACAAATTACTGGGGTTACATTCGGGAGAAAAATAAAAATAGAAAGAGAGCAAAGTGCGTCATTCATTACAAATTAAAGGTCTTGTTGTTTAGGTTTATAATATAAAATATTCATTATAATTAACAATAAATAGAATTGATTGAAGAGAATATTTAAAAAATTACCATCCTACCCAGATAAACTTAGTCATATACCTAAACATTACAGGAAATCAATAACAATGTTTAAAAAGCAAAATATATGAATAAACGAATACTGTTCGGAACTCCTTGCGAGGAGCGCGACCGATTTGCATTGGGCACATAACCTAAATTACACTTCAAAAACGACACTAGATACTTCACTTTCTAGAATACAGATTACAGCTTCAACTCATCTTAAGCGTCCCGAACATTAAACGTCATTTGAACGTTACGTCATACCGGTTACGTCATAAGGCGTCGTTAGCTTCCCCACATGTACCCTATTCAGTTTGAAGAAAATTGCTGTAATGGCTTGTCTACACAATGGCCCATGTTGGCTAAAGTTTTATAGGAAAAAATTATAGCACGTCATCTGCTATCACTTTCCTCTTCCATACTTCTTTTGTCTTGTTTAAATTTATACATCTATACTAATATTATAAAGAGAAATGATTTGTATTTTTGTATAATGAATAATTGTATAATGAATAAACTCAAAAACTACAGGACCGATATTGCCCTATATTGCCCTTTGAATAACATCACTTATATGTGCTACGGATATTCTTTATGGGAACGATTTAACTGGTGATTACTTTCTTTGCAAATTAGTCAAACATTTTTTTGTAAAAACTTTTGCGGTGGCTTTAGAGAGTTAAAAACGGAATGTAGGCCAAAGTATGACGTCGATCACAAAATAAAACATGTAAATAGCTGTTACCATTACTGGTTGATGCTAAATGTGTGAACAAGAATTGGTTGAATTGAATCTTGAATTTTCCCCACTATTTTATTAGTACAAACCCACCACCCATCTCAACCATTGGAATTTCTAAAGGGGGGCGGAGCAGGGAATTTTGTCAATTATGTCGTCCCACTCTGAGTGCATCGGAGACAGTTTTAGACTTCTACTCACGAAAAACTCACCATGTTCCTTCATTTGCCCTAACGTCCCGGGACCGCGGTATCTCGTTAGCGCATTCACGCAACCCCGGCCGAGAACCAGAATCAACAATGACGTTTATAAAAGTCTCGAGACTATAAAACCGGACGTGCCCTAAAGACATATTTAGATTAAGCTTTATCCTTCCTGATGGCCGGATATGGAAAAAATATACCAGGCGATAAGCATTCAGGTCGTCGCAGACATTTTTCTTCTAGCTTAGAATTTTTCTTGAGACAGTCACTTGTGAGGTGGCGGTTCATCAACGTGTATCGTTTATGGACTCCTGGTGGATATCTGCTGCGTTCATCATAAAGTTGTATCTAATTAAGTATACATTACTTAACGTTGTGTGAGCGCAAAAGTAAAATTACTGTTCGGTTTTGCCTTTCACATCTTAATGGCTGAAACGAACTAAGCATACAGGTAGACAGCATAAATGTGCAGAACGTTAGGACATTAATAAAGCCACTTTCTGATGCTTAATCCCTACTAATATGATAAATGCGAAAGTAACTCTGTCTATGAGTCTATTTGTTCAATGAATTGGTGCCTAAACATTTGCTGTTTAGGCACCCATTTATTGTTAATAACCCGTTGTTGTGTTATGGTACAAATATTCACTGCACATTCAAGAACCGTCTAAACATGTCCCCATTGTTTTCAGAAGTTGGTTGTCGGTGGTCCGAACCAGCGGAACTGGCGCGGTATCCTCATCGCTCTGCTGGTCATCGTGGCAGTGCTGGCCCTGATCGTCACGTCAGTTGTACTGCTAACGCCGCCTGACGAAGGACCCAGGGTCAAGGGGAGAAGGTTGCGAATACAGGACCTATTAACTGAGGAACTGACGCCTGTAAGGTGGAACGGAACATGGATATCTGGTGAGTGGTTCTTTAGATGTTTGAGGTGCTCTAATTTGTTTGGATCACTAAGAGTACATGAAGGTGAAGGAGTAACGCAAAAAATCTTACAAAACCAGATTTTGAATAACTTCTAATTTAAGGTTGAATTTAAGTAATTTTCATAACTTTCTTTTATAAATCTCTATTACTATTAGTACCTCAAGTTTATCTTGCAAATATTAGCTTCAATTACGAGTAATTATTAACGGCAATCTGATTTATGTTATAAATCCAATTAAAATGATTTCAATGTAGTATCCCTTGTTTTACCCCATAACGCTTCATATAAAACATTATTTCTGAATTCGGATATGAACGAGAAAACCCTTACTTTCAATGCTAATGTTTAACAGGTCTTCAAGCTAACAAATTCTTAACTCGAAATTGAAATGACTTCCCCCCAATTTTTGATTAAATAATGATTTTTTATGACATATAGTGGACTTCTGTCATACTTTCCAATTACTTAATTTTCTTATTATCTGACATTATATTATGTCCAACCAAATCTAAAGAATAAAATATTTTATGAGTTTCTGAGTGCTTAATTGACGATATTTTTTATTTATATTTTTAAATAACTTGAAAATACCCGCAATGTGACTATTGTTTGTAACCGAAAGGTCTTTGTGTACGCCAAAACCGAAGCATTGAACCATTACTTATTCCCCAAAAAGTCCAAAATAAATATCAACTCCTTAATTCACATTAGTTTTTGGTCCACAAATAAGTGCCTTTTTATTTTCGATTCGATATTTGTTTTATGAACAAACTTTTGTGATACAGATTTCAAAGAAACTGTTACAAAAATATACTAAGAAATAACAAAGAAAGATATAAAGATTTATCGCTTTTATAGGCGAATCTGGCATACTAAATGTGTCTAGGATATTTCGTACGAACCTTCTTTATTGTAATGATATTTTTGTCGTAGTTCTTAGGGATACCTACATAGAATTAGTTCTAGGATAACATACGAGTATATCTAAGGAAATATTTGATTGCCAGCCCGTATCTCACCGTTCAATATTACGGTACATGTAATAAGTCTGGAATTTAAGAAAAGAGATACCTACTGAGCTAATAAAGTTAATGATTTTCGGAAAACGTGCACTTTACTGTTTTTTTACAGTATGACACTGTAACCTTATTTATACCTTACTGATGGTTCAAGGTAGCCGATCAATTGTTTTTAATTTAGGTCGTTGATACCAAATTAACGGAGAGGCTTGCACCGGTAACTAATTGAGAGTTCCAAATTGACAAGTTATTTTTCTTCAAAATTAATAAATATTTTGAACATGAGCTTAGTAGGTACTAAGTGCTCTTTCTTCGCCAAAAAAGAAAGAGGCCATATACGGTTCCCAGTAGTGAGTAATTCTTAAAAAACATTGAGATACCATGTCATGGAGTCAGTCAAATAGATATCATTATGACTGGCAACTTTTTGCGCAACGAATAAATGATTAATGAATGGTTAAAGTTATAAATATTTATGATTTCGAAATGAAATGAATAATTTTATGCTAACGGAAATCAACATGGACGAACTGGAATGCCGAATAAAATTAATTATATCAGCTTGATTTTATATTCAGATTATTACTTGTTCATTTTATTTCCGATTTTTTTTAATGTATTGCAAATAATTTTTTTCACCTGACACAGTAGAATTGAACAAACGCTAAGCATTGCTATACAACGTGGCCACCAGTATCTTAGGAGAATTACGAACCGCAGGGTTTAGAACGAATACCTCGATGTTTTTTTAGATAGTATTTTATAGAAACTATTTCAATATCTTGAGTTTGAAAATGATTAATCTTATAATAAAGGGATTAATGAGAAAAATTTAAGTAACACCACACAAGGCTTTTCACTACTTACATTGTCTCAATAACCGTACAAGTGGCTCATAATTCTTCAAGTATCGTGCATTTGATTAAGTCCCTTACAATGTAACGTACAATATAGTTAATAGATTCTTGATCAAATGTTCATCAAAACTTTAATTGGAATTCTCTTCACCAATATTACAAAGAGGAAACTTTGGGTGTTTGTTTGTTTGTATTGAATAAACTCAAAAAATATTGGAACGATTTTCTTTAAAAAAAAAATTCTTTCTTCTTATATTTGTCTTCACTTGACACAATAGATTTGACCATTATAGGATGTTAGAGGAAAGATACCAGGGCGCCTGACTAATCAAGAACTTTTAATGATAATAATAATTATCATCGCGAACTCTCATTAAATGATTCAGATTAGCAAGGTACATAAAATATCGCTTGATGGCCAGATTTTTTTTTTCTCTTGGTGAAGTTCCTCATATATATGTCCTTCACTGTGTGAGCAGTAGTGGTAACAGGTATGGCTTTCAAGTTGTTGGGTGTGGGTTCGAACCCAGTCAGGCACATTACTTTGTTTAATTCACATTGTCACCACTGCTCTCAAAGCGATCAAAAGAGAAACATCATGAGGAATCTGGCATGTCCCAGGAACGAACATCCGAAGACTTGTGATATCCACCAACCTGAACTGAATCCGTTAAAGTTAAATTACACCCCATTACCTTTCATAGCAAAGAGGCCTGTGTTACTGCAGTGGGAACATGATATGCTTGGATGAACATGAATTTTTTATGCTATATACAGGGTTAATTGTAAAACACCGAAAACCTCTCAGGAATATGTTACTAAAATCATAATAAACAATTTTTGTTCTATGACTTTTAAAAAATCGTCATATCGATCAGGGGCAAAGAAGCAAAAGAAAGCGATTTATACTATCGCTTTCTTTTGCTTCGCATAGACTTCGTAACATTTAGGGTGTTCAATTTAAATATTTTTATTTTTGTGTGAAAATCTGGTGACCTAAAATATGACGAATTTTTAAAACTCATAGAACAAAAGTTGTTGATTATGATGTTAGTAACATAGTCCTGAGAGGTTTTCGGTGTTTTACAATTAACCCTGTATAGATTGTAGTTTACTGATAATAACGCAATATCTCCTAAATCCGCTGTTGTTATTTGCTAATTTGTATGTTCAAGTGAATAATTCCATAACTAGATAATAGAAAAAAAAATCATACTAGAAAATTAAAGGAAACCAATTAAAGACAAGCCTTGTGTGGTGTGTTATCATTTGATGAGAAAAACTTTTCATTTACTTTACATACAGTCTCAAAAACTGTCATAACTCAGTCAGTCAGTCTCATAACTCTTCAAGTATCGTATATTTGATTAAGTCCTTTACTTTGTAACGTTTGTTCTAGTTAATCAACGTAATAGTTTATCAAAACTTTAAGTCTTCTTCTTAGTGTGTCGATGGCAAGTATATATTATATTAGATTGGCCTAAAACTCAGCTACGCGAACTCCGCTCGCTGATACAGACATACCTAAGGTCGTCAAGAGTGCAGGTGACGGGGCAAGCAGAGCCAGGTAGAAGATGGGACAATGACCAAAAACTTTAAGTAGAATGCAGTGAATAAATAATCTACACTTATAATAAAGATGTACCATTTTTTTTTTATATTATCTCAGAAACCAAGTACACAATACACGTTAAAGAAAACATGCCTACGTATAATTGACAACAACATTTAAAAATAAGTTTTGGGTCGCACTCGAGCTAGGATCGATGATTCTGTGAAATCAGTGACGTTTGCCACACAATATTAGACCTTTTAAAATTGACGCGAGTGATGCTGCGAGCAGAAACTAGTTTATAATAATAATCGGGTTTAGATTCAGCAATAGTTTTACATAGTCGAAGTAGTAGAACATATGACCCATCTGCTTTTAAAGCAAGAGTGGACATTTGCCTTTTGGGCCCGCTCGTTCCATAGTACTAGACTCCTCGCTAATATGATTTAAGAGAAGTAACAGTAACGCGTAGTAACAATACTCTTTGCTGGACTATTTCTGTCATGTGGAAAATCATCCAATGACATTTTCTCCCGCTCTAGGTGGAGCGAAAAGGAGTGAGTTATCTACTTAGTTTACTTTATTTATGCACCTGCCATGTTATCTCTTCACAACCCATGGTTGACTGGTAGAGAATGCCTATGGCATTAAGTCCGCCTTTGTACATTTTGTGTTGCATAAAGTTTTAATAAATAAATAAATATCAATACAATTAAGTTTTCGATTGCCAACCGTAGCTCGCTTTTAGTTACTTTATTTCGTTAATTTGTCTGCAATAGACCTTAAAGTTTCTATTAGCCTAGTAGGTACACAACCAACGATTTAATTTCACGGAATCAATAACTTGATTACAGTGAGTAAATCTTAGTTGTTGTGCCTTTCTTCGAAGTCTATTGACTAATCAGCATTTTCCGAGAATCATATTTGATTATATTTAATTGGAATATGGAAAAGATCAAACCATTTTTTTTGTTTTTACATTTAACCTCCGTTCATTTTTAGGAAAAAATTCTGAATTAGATTGTTGATCAGATCCAGTCTACCTACCGAGTTAAACCATCAAATCCGTAGCATGAAACTCTCAAAAACTACTTTTAAGGCAACTTCCCACATCGCAAATACAAGATCTTTAAAGTACCCTACGTAAGATCTCTGCAAGTCTGCAGACTTGGCACAGAAACGTCATGCGTGCATAGTGCACTACTCTCGTACTTACCACTGCTGCGCTCGCTTTGAAAGTACTCAGCTACATCGCCATAGCAGTGCTACAATCCTAGTACCTTCAGGAAACTTTTAAGTGAACTTTAGTGTACACTGCACACTGATGGACCGAAATCTTTTTATTTAATTAACCCTTTTTTACCTTATGGGGGCGAATCATGAGCTCAGTATTTCCTAGAAATTGTGAGTGAATTTATGTATATATATGTACACTGTAAATATCACGTATAAATATCGGACAACGGCAGCATCACATAGTTTACAAAGGAAATTAAAACAATGAACGATGTGAATATATTAAAAATGGTAAAATTATATTATTAACCAACTTCAAAAAAAGGAGGTTTACAATTCGTCTTGAACTTTTTTTTTTTTTTTTTTATGTATGTTACCTCATAACTCGGAGACGGCTGGACCGATTTGAAAAATTCTTGTTGCGTTTGAATGGGTATACTTTCTAGTTGGTTCCATTGTTACGAAATTAGGATCTGATGATGGGATCCTGGAGAAATCGAGGGAACTCTTCAAATGTTATAGGCACACCTATAGCGTTTTGGGTATTTCTTATAGTACTTTGAGCAGTTGCTTCCGAAAAGTACCATTTGGGGAAGTTTAACTGATGATGAAGACCACAGATGGCCACTGAAACTCCTAACTAATAAGTATTTCGTGGATTGCGATTCGATTACTTGAGTACGGATGTTAAACACTTTATGCTCGTCACAATACATATGGTGATGTAGAGCTGATGGTCAAGTATCAGGAGAACTCCTCAAAAATTAACGGCTATGCATCAGGAAAAGCAATATTTTGTAAAAGGTGATAAGTTGTTGACATTATGGCTTTTGTAACTAGATAAAAACTTTTTTGCAAAAAATAAAACCGACTTCCATATCAAAACACTACAAAGCCAAAAATAATTTTAATTTCGGTAGTCGGTGTTATTGGTTTTGTATTTTATTTTTTTTTTCACACCGCCTTCCGAAATTAAAATTATTTTTGGCTTTGTAGTATTTTGATATGGAAGTCGGTTTTATTTTTTGCAAAAAAGTTTTTATTTTCGTGCTTTTTAGTGGGTCAGTGAATTTTCCAAATCGGTTCGTAAATGACGGAGTTATGCGCGAACAAAAAACGCAATGCAGCGGAAACGAAAAGATCATCAACGTAAACATTTTTTTAGACTTTTGTTGATTTTTCAGAAACGGCTTGTCCGATTTCGATAAAATTTTCATGGGGCCATTTGGGAAGTATACCCTTTCTAACAAGATCAGAATTTTTCAAATCGGTTGGCAAACGACGGAGTTATGCGTGGACAAACATAAAAAAAAAAAAAAAATACAAACATCCGAATTGAGAACCTCCTCCTTTTTTAGAAGTCGGTTAATAAATTACAAACCGACACACTAAAAAGCGTGAAAAAAAATTTTTTTGCAAAAAATAGAACCGACTTCCATATCAAAACACTACAAAGGCAAAAATAACTTTAATTTCGGAAGGCGGTGTCTTTAGTTTTGTATATATTTTCGTTTTTGACACCGCCTTCCAAAATTAAAGTTATTTTTGCCTTTGTAGTGTTTTGATATGGAAGTCGGTTCTATTTTTTGCAAAATACATATTTTTTTAGCTTATCAACTTCATAATCAGAAAGTGATAATATGACAGTCTCTTCACACTAATACCATATCCGTATGGTATTAGTGTGAAGAGACTGTCTTATTATCACTTTCACACCTGTGGTTCGCTACACTTCCTTAACGAAACAAAAAAAAAAGCTTTAAAAAAAAAAAACTTAAAAAGCTTTAGAAATTGTTGCATCAATTTTTTCGTACTGTTTTACCTTATTCAAGAAGCACAAATCTTGGCGAGGTGCTTTAGTTTGCAACTCGAGCCTAGGTTTAACATACACAAACAAACGTACACGTAAACGTGACGTAAATGAGCAAACATCTTGAAGAGCCCGTTTGTCTTTCGCAATCATTCGGAGTTGTGATTGCAGCCACATTTTGAAGAATAGATCGCTCTCGCTAACCATCATGCCTGATGCTGTGCTCCATGGGGCCTGAGTTTTTTCTTGTTGCGACTCCCAAGTTATTTGTAGTGGAAGTAGATGCTAACTCTCCTCTCTCTCGCTAACTCTCTTCCAGTCCTCTTTGCCTAACTAGCTATTCCTTCTTTCTCTGTTAATTTTTTGGCAACGCCACCTAAGCATCCCGATCGACCTGGCTCTCTTTGTTTCTTTAAAAATGCCTTGTCTTCCTCTACTTTCATTCTTTCAAAGGCATCCGCATGTGCAATAATATCAAATAAGTTATCAAAGTAGTTTTAAATTTTTATACACGATTCTTGAACGTGGCCGGAGTATTCATTCTTAATTTTTTTTGTAGATCTCCCCAAACATGATATAAATCAATAAGTTCGTCACGCATTTTAGAAAATGTTTTTGAGGGAATTCTTGCTTTTTCCCAAAATATACTGCACTCTTTAATTACAAGATTGGCATTTTCACTAACAGTCAACTTGACTTCGCGAATATTATAAAAGCGTGAAAAAAATTTTTTTTGCAAAAAATAGAACCGACTTCCATATCAAAACACTACAAAGGCAAAAATAACTTTAATTTCGGAAGGCGGTGTCAAAAACGAAAATATATACAAAACTAAAGACACCGCCTTCCGAAATTAAAGTTATTTTTGCCTTTGTAGTGTTTTGATATGGAAGTCGGTTCTATTTTTTGCTAAAAAATTTTTTTTTATCATTTGAAATATTCCTTGAGTTTAATTTAATTATCGTCATTCTCTCCATAATATGTAGGTAATACATTTATTTTAAAGCTAAAATACCTACGTTAATCGTGTGACCTAATCTATACTAATATTATAAAGAGGTAAAAGTAAGTTTGTATGTATGGGGTAATCTCTGAAACTACCGAACCGATTTTGAAAATTCAGGTGCTATAGGCTATAAATTATCTTTATATCATGCACATTAGCCGAGCTATTATAATCTTTGTCAAGCAAGTCGGGGACGGGATCCCGTGGAATATTTTCGACTTCTACGCGGATGAATTCGCGGGCAGAAGCTAGTTTCAAATATAATTAATGAAATATGATCGTCTGATTGCCACTGCATGTTTTGCTTGACTACGAATATGTTTCTAAATATTACATGAACATATGAATAGATTTATGAACGTTTCACCCAAGGTTTCGCCAAAACAAAAAAGAAGAATTCAAAGTCTTTCTAAAACCGCTTACATCGAACAAATACAATCCTGCAAATGTCGTACGTCAAAAATATTCTAAAATTCATTCTTTCATCGGAGCATCCCATTTTATAAAATGGAATTTTCTTAGAATTAAGATTTTAGTTTGTTTGACTTTCGCTCACTGCAGTGGTGACGAAAAATATGTTGCACTCTTTTGACACCATGGTTTCCTAGTTGCATCAACTTGAAAAAGCAATCGTACGAATACAACATAATATTATTTGTATAATAGTGTTATAATAATAAATAGTAAATAAAATAAAATGAAATAAAATAATAATGTTTATGTTCACATATTTTATTTTATTTACTGTACTGATTGGCTGACATTTTTTATTTTTATTTTATTATTAACATTTGATATACCTACCTAATTTTATTTACTATTTTATGTTTTTTTTATTTATTTTTGATAGACGCGCGTTCGACCACCATCTCACCAGATTGTAAGCAATGATATGGTCGAAGATGAAGCACGTTCGCCTGAAGTAATCTATTCACTCAGGTTATAGATATAAGGAAACACAGACTCCGGCAGGGAATTCCACTCTTTAGCCGTACGGACAATGAAACTAATCCCAAAACGTTTAATGCGTATGATGTAACTGAATTAACATTTTGTATGCTTAAAATTTGTTTATTTAATAGCTAAATACTAGTTTTAACGGATTGGTAAAATATTCTTAGTTTATTAGCTTTATACATAACTTACTAAGTATAGAATGGTAGGTATAGAATGTGTTACAGAACTTTAAAGTTTAAAATATCGATGTACTGTATTCCATCTAGAAATTGAACTACAATTACGTAATGCCTGTTAAATGCTTTATTGTTTAGAATTTTCATATATATGCCTGTATAATTCTGAATAATAAAATAATACCTACCGTTACAAATCTTTTGTTCCTAAGTATTTACAATTAATTAATTCACCTTAATACCTTAACAAACAATGAGACCGGACCTAGGTCGGCTAAACAATGCCTAAATTACCTACTTTAGTTTAAGGCTAAATACCTGAATTAATTGCTTTAGGGACCAACTTATTATCTGAAGGTAAATTACACTCAATCTGGGTTTTGGTCTGCTATAACTCTCAACCTAGTGAAAGAAATGATATACTGGATTTCTAAAAAAAAAACTGGAAATATTTATGCTTTCTAGATTGTACTACGACCTAGGTAGCATCACTTTCAATGACAATGTGGCATCGAGGTGCCAAGGCTAGCATCTAATTCCACCAAGCCCGTTCCATCATCGGAGTACAAGATGAATGTCGATGCGCCATCATTACATGGTAGATATCCCACCCATACGCACAAAACGTTTTGGGAATACTCTCACTGTGCGTACAACTAAAGAATTTAATTCCCTGCTGGAGTCTGCTATAACCTGGGGTTCTTTAAGTCAAGAGTAAATAGCTTCCTTCTACGTAAGCATGCTTCGACTTCGGCCACATCATCGTTAACCATCAGTAGATATAGTGGTCGTCATGCGAGCTTATCATCAATAAAAAAACCAGTTGCTCATTGATCATAAACGATTGTATTTCCACAATCCACCTGGATTGGATTGCATTTTGCAGTAAAATTACGAGTGTAATCTTGTTGCTGTCTATACATAAATTCCAACGGTCAAACGCTGCACATAGATCGATTGCATTCAGCGAACTAAACCAAATAGAGAACAACAACGCGTGAACTAGCGGTCAGCGCGCACCAAATCATTAGTTATATTCCGTTAATTTCTGTACCACGGAATCTCACTTGTGTAACTGGGTATACATTTCTCTAGGAATCTGGTTTCAGACAATGTTTACACCAAACCAGATTCCTAACAAATAAATAACTTAAATAACTCTTTTTTTAACCTTTAATCATACATTTTCACATTGTTTCTTGATTGGTTTCAGTAGCTGTTGCTCTCCCATGTAAATAAATAAATAAATTTAAATAATTTTATTTATTAAAACTTAAAAGCATGTATAGTCACACTATACACTATACGTCAATAGCCGGCTAAGGTGACTTTGTAATCGAGAGGTCGCAGGTTCGAACCTATTAAGCCATTGCCGTGAATCCACTCTAGTCACATGCATATTTAGCTTAGTTGGAGGGGTTAACAATATAATGAGGTGCTAGTAATGAGATTTCCACACACATTGCTTGTTCTCTTAAAATAAATTCATTCAGCATAATATTAACTGCCCAGATCTAGTATCTAATATATTTTATATAGTGCCAAGAACTGTATTAATAGGCTCGCGTTTAACTACTATCTCACTTGATGGTAAGTAATGATCTGGTCGAAGATGGAGCACGCTTACCTAAAAGTAACCTATTCACTCTTGACTTAAAGTCCGCTAGTTTATAGCTATATAATTACCTATTCACCCTTAACTTAAATGACGTTAGATTGAGGTTTTCATAAATTTAAACTAGAATGTAGCGGAGTTAGTAAACAGCATTAAAAATAAAGTCAAATGTGTCCATACTAGATAAATTTTAAAACAGAAGGAACCAAAAAAAGTGCAGTTACAATTTCCCGATACAACTCATGCTTCTAGAAATCGGACTAATTTATTTATATCTTACAAATATATTCCATATGAACACATAGGTATAACGTATAACATACACACATACGATAAAGGTACATCCTACGATGTTTATCTCTATACGCAGCGTCACAAAATTCAGGCCATTTATTACGAACTTTAATCACCCGTCCGTGGAACACCTCTGCTCACATGATTTATTAACATCGGTAATTCTATGCATCCCTGGTAATTGTACACCATTTATCTTGTAACACATCAACGGCTCATCTCGTACGTAAAACATTTAAAGAATTTATTTTGGGAAATTCTTCGTTTTTCCTATAAATTGTTATTGTAAAAAAAACTTGTGATTAACTTTAAGAATGAATTTTTGCTGTCTTTTTTTTTGTTTTGTTGTTTTGTGTTTTATTTTAATCATCTTTTAATTATGAAAGTAAAAATTATATTATCTTATCTAATTTCATTTAAATAGTACTTAGTAAAACATTCATGACGTTGAAGGACACACACAAATTCGTGCCATTTTACATTAGTTGTGCGTCAGCAGTTTGCGTGAACAGACGGCAGAAAATAAAGGTGTAAGAAAATAAGCTCACAAAGCGCGATTTCGCCACGTTAAAAAATAAATGAGAAACCAAAACAAAGACATAGGCTGGTATTAAGTCACTTTCGCGGTTTTACGTATGTTGAATTCGGCGGGTATGAGTATTGTCACCACCCTCTCACTTCTCACATTCTTAAACAAACTTACCAAAACCATACAATTATTTACTATAAAGTTGCAACACATTTAGCCCCATACGTCAATCACGTATCGACCGATACGACTCAGTCACTCACACATGCAATCAGTGACATGAAAGGGATGTGGAAACGCTAGACCTGATGAATGAGTGTCAACTTAATAAATGACTGATGTTAACGTGCAAAAGAGACGGAGTGTTATTTCAATGTTTAGCCTTCGCGAAAGTAATAGCCAGCATTAATAGATAAGAAAGAAAGTAATAGTCTTTACTGTCACTGTAACACATTGCATGCATACAAATTATAAACAATGTTATAATGTATTATATATATTTTAATTATGTTAGTTAAGACAAAGATTTTTTTTATTAATTAGAAGAAGATTTAAAGAAAGAAGGACAAAGGAATGATCATACAAAAATCAGACGCACTTCTGCATTATGTTCTGCCGAGTCAGGAGTTATTTGGGACCGGGGCCGCGATCCCAGGGGGCTCCTTGAAATTAATACCAATTTTTGAGGCTTTCGGGACCAGTGAAAATGACTCTTGGAATCTCACAGCACGCCGCTATTTTTCAGCGGTCGCCCACTACTAAAGTTGTCGAGCAGTCAATATTTTCTAAAAATGTGTTAGGATACTAGATTTTCTTCAAAATCATAATATACCGATTCAAATAAAAATAGGAACGTCAATGACCTCTATCTGTCAAATGTCACTTGAAAAGTACGATTTACAAAGAAAAGGAGATTGCCACGAAGCAGGTCCCTTTTGTGGTATCGTGTGCCTGATTTTAATAATAACCTAAAAATGTTATTAATTTGTTTGTGTACAGGGTATTTTTTATACAATTTCTTTCACCCTGGGAATAAAGTTAAAATTAATTAATGCTTAAACGTTACGTCGACATCCGCTTGATTCAATGTAGTCTGTGGTTTGATTGGTATACAAAATAAAGTTGCCAGGTATCAAAGAATTAAAAATAACGAATGCCATCTTTCAATCAATTGAGTAATCGATATCAAAATAAAACGATAATTAAATAATAACTTTTGGGCAGTTTACATAACTTCAAAATGCTACTGTCTTATCGTTTTGTTTTACGACAATGATGTAGAATGATGTTATCCCTGTCCTTTACATATGTATTATTATACCATATATATTGTATATTCGAAATGAACAACAATAGATGAAACCGATGGAACGACGACAATAATAGGTTGCGCAAATTCATAATAGGCCTACATTGATAAATAATAAATGTTCACAAAAGCAATAGACACAATAATAATAGCCATATTTATTTAGAAAAACCCCTTATTAATGAAGTAATTTTTATCGATTGATCTATAACGATTTATTAATAGATAATAAAAAAATGATCTGGCAACATTTACTTGCGCATGTCACAGATCTCGCAAACTTCGTTCTGAGGTTCTTCACGAGTCTATATATGTTCTGTGGTCACGAGCGTGATTGCTTTGTTTAGATACGTTGAGTTTTGATCCTATATACTTTTCTAGAGACATAATTCCGTCCCCATAGTGATGTATAGTAGATAGGTAGTAGAAGAAGGTACTTAATCTAAATAGAATAAGCAGGAAATGTCAATGTCAATTTCTAATTCGACCGATTTAAGCAAAAATGTTCCAACCCACAACCTCGACAATTTCGAATTTTGTGACCTATGCACTCCAAAATAAGGTATATTTTAAAATAATAGGTTTGTGTGGTTTGGAACATTTTTGCTTAAATTGGTCCAATTGAAACCTAGATTTTTACAACAGAAAAACAATAATATCTCTTGAAATATCTCTTAATAAAATAAAAATATTCAGGGCACAACAATTTTCCACTGGGACCCCAACTTTCCTTACAAATCGGGCAATCTCCTTTATTTGCGAAATTTAATAGCTGTTTATTTTACTTTGTTTAACATAGTGATACAACAAATTCAATATTTATTATTTATATATTATTTAGTCATAATTCGTTTTTTTTAAACAATACTTGTCTCTCTTATTCTCGTTGTTGGCACTAATTCGCCTGAAAGTAAAGTGGACCCCTGGCGCAAATCAAATCAAATCAAATCATTTATTCGTGTGACTTTTGGTAAATACAGAATGTCAGATAAAAATATGAAAGCGCTCAAAAGTCTACCCATTGGGCTTACACAGGTTAATAATGTTTGTAAATTATTAATAAAAATCACAAATTGCTCAACTAATACAAAATCGGAAATTAAAACAATGTCAAATTATACAGATTAAAAATATACAACAAACAATGTCAGGAATTAAAACAATGCTAAATTATCCAGATTAAATATATAAATATCAAAGTCAAAAAAATAAATAATAAAATGTGGTTAAAGATACCAGTGTGAAATTACATATAAACCAGTCATTATCATTATATTATTAAATGTCACAATTAAATGTCAAAGAATTTATAATAATAATTATATTCAATAAAAATAATATATAAAAAAAAATTATAGTTCTATTTTGTCCTCCAGAAACTCCGAAATATTATAATAAGATCTACTTATGAGAAAGCTCTTTAAATGTTTTTTGAATAAAACTACGTTTAGGCTTTTCATCGTTTCTGGTATGTGGTCATAGATGATTGGCGCCATGCAAAAAACACTATTACGCATCAGTGCTGTTTTGGACTGCCTCGAACACAACATGTTGGCATGTCGTCGACTACGGTTAATTCTGTCGGATAGTTTGGGGAATAATTTTGGGTTGGTTTTAACAAATACTGCAACTTCAAATATATACAACGAAGGTAATGTCAGTATTTTGTATTTTATAAAGAAGGGCTTACAGGTGTCTTTGCTTTTTAACCCAAACATAGCCCTGATGCACTTTTTCTGGGCTTTAAATATTACTTCCCTATTTGTTGAGTTTCCCCAGAATATAACGCCATATCTTAAGATTGAACCAGCCATACCATGGTATGCTGTAACAATAGCATCTGTTCCTATTACTGGCGCTAGTTTATAAAAAGCATAAGCCGATTTACTGAGCCTCTTCGCCAAGTCTATCGTATGCGCTTTCCAGTCTAGTCGTTGATCTATCGTCAAGCCTAGGAATTTAGCCGTGCTTACTTGATTAATAATTTTACTGTCGTACTGAATTGTCAAAGGTATATTTTTACGTTGGTTAAATGTCATTAATTTTGTTTTGTCAATATTTATCTTAAGGTTATTGTTATTAAGCCATGTTATAATTGAGTGCATAGTATTGGTAACGTCAGAATTATATAATTGCTTGTCTTTACAGTACTTACAAAGGCCCAGAAGTCATGTCAAAATTATTAAAAATATGTTTTTATTTTTTATTCATGATAAGCTCGCGTTTCACCATAAAAATAAGGAAAAGATACTCATTCTTTTTCGCTCAATATGTCTAAAAAAAAATATTAATACATTCTTGTTTTGCCCACTCTACCAAATTGATTCGAATTGATTAGCTTTGACGTCACAACATGGCGTCGAATAACTCGATCCTGTTCTTAGTTGACTTGCACTGTATTTTGCAATTTGGAATGCGCTTCTCATTCTTGCAGCATTAAAAATTCAGCTGCACGTCCCGCCATCAAGGTAAACTTGGTAATAACCGTGCTTATTAATGCTAATGTAATTGCAAAAAGTTTGTATCAGGTACAATACAAGCCAACTTTAAGTACAAAGGAGTGTCTGGTCTTGCGTTGTTTCTTTAGTCTAAGATTGGAACTTTAGCATTTGTGTTGTTTATTTATAACTCCTAATGGATCGTAATGTCTCCAGGTGATACTGTTTAATTTTTTTAAGTTAAGACGAGGCCCCCCCTGTAGAGGGCCGAAGCCTGCCGGGCTCGTGGGACTTATCCCATTACCATGACCCCGGAACGTAAAGGGTTATTGAAGGAACACCGTGGATTTTAGTCAGTAAAAGTCTGACAGTCCCTCCGGCCCTGCCCGGGGTGGGAAGGACTCATCTGATGATTTTACCACGTTAAAAAAAAAAAAAGTTCGCTTGCTAAAATGAACGTGCTTAACCAACGCGGTCTTAAAGTGATTTTACATTAATTCATTCAAACTTAATTTAAGGGTCAATATCCTAACGCCTAAAGTGTCGCACTTGACATCGTGAAGTTACGGGTTCGAACCCAATCCATTACACTATAGCCATGGACTGATTCCAGATACAAGCATATTTAGCTTAGTTGGAGGGGTTAACAAGATTGTTAGTAATGTGAATTCATATACATTGTAAATCTCTACAAAAAAAAAAAATGTTTATCTCAGCAATATGTCTGTCGGTGATTGTGATGTATGTATAAATTCGTGAAAGGTGGATCGTACTATAGACATTGCCTGGAAAATTAGGGCCTATAATATCAGGTACTTCACTTCAGTCTGGCTACCGTTAATCCACAAAAGACCAAACAATCTACTGCACTTTTTTTTTTTAATTACGAATGAGCCCGCTCTTGACCTCGATCACACCTGATGGTAAGTGTAAGATGAGGTCTACGATCGAACGAGTGAGCCCAGAAAATGCCTATTCACTCTTGCTTTAAAGGCTGACGGGTCATATGTGGCAGGGAACACAGAAGCCGGCAGAGAGTTCCACGCCTTGGCTGTGCGCACAATGAATGTTGAAGAAAAGCGCTTAGTACGACAAGACGATATATCGACCAAGTGTGGACTACCCTTTTTCTGTCAACAAACAACTCTAAAACAAATCGATAGTCAATTGTTTACTTCGAAAGTTTACCCTTATTACCGAATCAAAAGCTTGGCCTGATCACTCGACCGTCGTTGACCTAGGGCACATTTACACAAAGAGATCTCCTCACGTCGGGAGGCGAGAATTTCTACTAGAGATTGGCAGGTGAGATTTGTCAAGCGATTATTATACTTAAGTGTTTGTAATAAAGTAACGTGGGGCTACCAATAATCACATAATAGTCCTCCTAACTGATTTCGAGCATGATGGCGAATCTTGTCATTGTGCCACAAGTGCACAAGAATGTGTGCATTTGCACTCTCTGTTCCTTTACTCTCATGGCTCGATGGGACGGAAATCCGACACGACCGGAGAGAATTCAGGCGCAAGACCAACGGCTTTCTGAGGCATGGGGGTACAACACAGCTAACTTACGAACTCCGCGCTACTACTGAGAAATTTCTCCCAGAAAAACCCGATAGCACTTTCTGCCCGACCTGGGAATCGAACCCGAAACTTCTTACTCTGCAGTCACGCTTGCGACCACTAGACCAACAAGACAGTTAAAAAATCGTCAGCTGCTGAAGTCGCATCGCAATGTCAATTTCAAGGCATTTGTGGTGCGCATACCAACATGTTTCCTGCCTCAGGTGATGGAAGAAAGCTTTTGGCCGCAGGATTTGGTATTCCGCCGGTTTCGCGGACAAGTGCCACCGGAACGCACAAAGACTTAGTGCAATTTAGTGACACTAACATAGTATTAAGTTTTATTTACTAACACTATTGTTATTATATTATGTATACTTTAGGTTAACCTCTCAAGGAGCGCCATAATTTATGTCAACTATTAGTTGAGCCCCGCTGGCACACAAATTTGTTGCCAGCGGGGCTCAACTAATACTGGTTTACTGGCACGTTTTTGTGTCAGTGGGGCTATAGAGGTTAAGGTATATATCTATGGGTCTTTGTAACCTGAAAATAAATGATTAAATAAATAAAAAAAGTCAGAAGGCATTCCTCGAACCATGATTAATCGTTAATTCAAAATTCGAATTTTGATTCCAACGGTCTCTTCTAATATTTTAAAACACGAGGCAGTAATCACGCTCTTTATATTCAAATATCGTGCTGTTTACACGAGTCCACGTTTTAAATCCATTAACTTTAAAAAAATGTTTTACTTTGTTGTATTTGCTTACCCTTTTTTTCTATAGAACCCAATCTGAAATTTGCAGATATACCGACATTGAATAGTAATATTAGATGAGAATAACTCGCCTCCTACGAGTAAAACAGTAGAATATCCCGACCCTCGACCATTCTTTTATTTATTCCCAGCAAATTCAAATTCCACAATACAATATTTATTCATAGAAATCGTCGATCGGGACAAAGTTCTGTTCTTTTTTTAAAAGCATTTGACTTTTTTGTTTTCTAACACTAATGGCTTGACGAAGTTTGTTACGTTGGATTTATTCAGCAGTATTTTTTTAGAGACCAGTACTTATAATTGCCAACCTGTAACTACGATTGCTGTGTGCCTGTCTGTTACAAGGCTATACCTTTATAACCTCAATATATATGCTCTTCAGCGAGTCTGGTCTGGACGAGGTATCTAAATTCTGCAGGTTAATACTACTTAAAATTATTTTTATCTTCTCGAGATCTTAGAATCACACAAAAAGAAGAATCAGGTAGAATCAGAAGATAAATCAGGTAGAATCAAGTTTGAATTTGCTACTCTTCACTGCCTTCAATTCTGGTCTCCAAGTTACAGGTGCCGCCTAGTTTGGAGGCCGTTGACATCCTTTTAAAAAGCTTAGTTTTGTTACAGACAAGAATATACTCGTAATGTTTATTGTTTAGGTTAAAAAAATTACTGTAACTCTGGTCCATAAATTTTATTCTTATGAGATACCGCGTGCACGGAACGCTAGGGCAAATGAACAGGGTAAGTATCTGTCCAGAGTGAGAGATGCCATTTGATAATTTCAACCGATAAAAAAGCGGCCAAGTGCAATTCGGACTCACCTAAGTGTTCCGTAGTAACAAGCATAGATTACTGAAGAATAACTTGTTTTTCATAGTGTTTGTATAAATGATGTAAGGGTTTATATGTAGGTAATAAAAAATTTCGTAATCGGCTAACTTATGACGTGTACTTACTTTCTATTACTTTGAGAAAATAAATGAAAAATATTCAATATGTACAACGTGTAATGGAAACCCCATATCTATCCAAAAGTGCTGAAGACAACATCTGGTATGTAGTCTCTATGCACAGTTTCAGCTAAAAATAAGTGACTGAAAGAATTGATACCAAATT
Organism: Tholera decimalis; assembly: GCA_943138885.2. Lineage (NCBI taxonomy): Eukaryota > Metazoa > Arthropoda > Insecta > Lepidoptera > Noctuidae > Tholera > Tholera decimalis. Next base: position 12,128,892 of record OW964570.2, read on the forward strand.
ATCGGTTTCATATGTTTCTTGAATACCAATCATAACAAACGTGTCACAGCACTACAAGGGTCAATAACTTTCACGTCACTTGCCAATAACATGATAATTCTGTTCGTTCTTCTTAATTTGAAAATTTCGGTCTCTGGTATCAATGTATTGAAATTTCTAATAAGTTCCACACGAGTTGACATAGGATTACAAAACCCTTGCCATATTGTTTGTTATCATCCAAAGAAGCCGTACACTTGGTATGTATATACCCTTTAAATTACACGTTGTATATGTATATCTATATTCAAGAGATGTATTCTTATAACAGTGGCGTGCCTAGGGTTTCAAAATAACGCAAGCCCAATAAAATTTTAACCGATTTCAAAAAAAGAAAGTTCAGTTTTCGACTGAGTATGTAGGTACCTACGTATGTATCATCGCAATTTTCTCATAAACTACTGGTTAGGTACAATAAATTAAAAGTGAATTCATCCATCTTCTTCTTTCCTCTTCTTTCTTCAATTTCACTCTTGCTTGTCGTGCGGTGAATGAGGTAACCAAAGCACACTGAAGGCATGCTAGTGCTAGATTGAATATAATAAACATATCAGCAATTGCATACCTCCGGTGGCTTTGAAAAAAGCCGTTTGGTTTGCTTCATTGCTTGAGGGGACAAAGTTATGGTAAGTAGTTGCTTCCTTCGTAACAGAACCCAGGTTACAGACAAAAAAAAAACAAAACAAAAAGTTACAAAACGAAAGTTAAAAAATAGCTAGATAGAATGTAATAAGGAATTTAAATAAATTATTTATATTCTAATTGGAATCGTCTATCTTTCTTAAGAAATGATTTAATTACATCAGAGTAAAATGTTGGTGATCGTTTTAATTCTACCAACAACTGTTTTTCAATAGCTATCATTGATAATTCGGAAAGACGCTCTTGACCTTGTGTATTTCTCAGATAGGTATGGATACGTTTAAGAGACGAAAAAGCACGTTCCGCGGAAGAACTTGTAGCCGGAATAGTTACAACAAGATACGCTAACTTTAACAGCTCGGGAAAGGCATCTTCGAGGTTATTCTCATGAATGAAATGATTGACTGATCTATTAAATTTTCGTTTATGCGATTTACTAGTCTGAGAAATACACAGATTAGGCGTCGGTTTTAATGAAGAAATTAACTGTTTTTTCTGAGCAAAGTTTAAAGATTTTACCTTATCTTCGCCAATCAAAACTTGAACGCATTTTAAATCCTCACAAGGTACAATTACCTCCATTGTTGTAGGTAAATCACCAAAACAATTGTATCACTGAGAAAATCTTAGACATAGAGTACTATAATACTACGGATCTTAGAAAACAAACAAAACCTTTTCTCAGCAAATGAAACTGAAGTTAGCTGCACTCTCGGTCGGGAACTACTCAAGTGTTGTCATTTAGGCAAAAAAAGTCGCCAGGTATATGAAAAATCTAGCTAATTTTTTTTTTATTTTTAAGATATTGCTTGAATACAGTCAAAATCTGTTATAACAACATCCAAGGGACCACTCATATTTGGTTGTAAAAACCGATAGTCGTAATAACCGGTGATGTTTTCAATATATGATATTATGATTTTGGTCTATATAACCGGTATGTTGTTCTAAATGATGTTGTTGTAAACGGTTTTGACTGTATTTAATTTCGTTATTTTAAAAGTCGCTAGTTTTTATTGTTGATAAATGTTAAAAAAGTTTCCAAACACGTTAAAAATCTCCAAGATCTTTCAACGTGTGGCTAAAACGGCAACACTGCAGAGTTGGCAAGCTGACAAGGTCACGCATACGCATGCAACTTCATACGAATGCCCGGCTTATATCTGCCATAGTGATTGATTTGTTCTATGCCTAAGGCCTAACTCGTTATACGGCACATCGCTATAAGTGCGAAAGTGACAGATATAGTATTTGAAAGCCCGGTAAAAGCCGGTGCGTGTAAGCGAGATAGCAATATTTAGATCATTAGATGCTACAAATGCGAAACTCTGCGCGCGAACAATCGCGATGCGTAGTAGTTTAGTAGATTCATTGTGTTATTTTGATAAGAATTAAGCGCGCGAACTTTTAAATAGTTCGGGTTTGACATTGATTCTCTATCGAGCATTTTTTAGTAAGGCATGCCGGGCTTTTGGGCTTATATGAAGGTACCGCCACTGTCTTATAAGGAACCTCAAAATAAATTTCAGACTCGCTGATCGCCAGTTTTATAAAAAAAACTTTTAATTGAAATAAAAGTTCTTTTTTTAAGAATGAGTGAGGTCTTACCAATGTAAATTCTTATTGTATAGTAGACACTTTTTCGAGCCTGAGTGATACTGAGAATTTTAGATCTGATTTAATTACCATTAAAGAAAATACGTCTATCGCGTTACCCAGTTACCTACTTGGTTGTGGAGGTCAGATAGGCTGTTGCTAAATGTAAAACACTAATACTCAGTTACATCCAGTCAGACTGGAAGCCAAGCGTAACAGGGTTGTGTGTTGCGTCTGTGTTCCCTTCCACATAATATGACCCGTCAGCCTTTAAAGCAAGAGTGAATAGGCATTTTCTGGGCTCGCTCGTTCGATCGTAGACCTCATCTTACACTTACCATTAGGTGTGATCGAGGTCAATAGCGGGGTCATTCGTAATAAAAAAAGAGGCTAAGCAGATGATGTTGATGAAAGAAAATAAAAATGAGTGTGGCACTCGGGGACGGCCGCGGTAAAGCTATTGGCATAGCATTTTTATCAACTTATGCAGTTATAATTATTTATTTATTTTATTTATGCAGCATTTTTTTTTTCTTTGATCTTAATTCAAGTTATACTTTTTGAGCGTGGTGACCGATGAGAAAACATTTTTTTTACATTTATTGAATAAATGAGAAGTTAATATTGTTTAAAATATTTTAATTTTTATCATTGAAACTGTAGGTTTATTAGCAGCTAGTCTACACGCATACGTCTAGTCGCACGCATACAAACACCGTGCCGAAGTCTGCCGAACTGAAACGACGTTAGAGTAGACGATGCCCGGCTTTCAACGCCGCACCGCTGTGCCGGTCGGAGTGGGGGGTGTTAGGTTTATTTTCGTTACGGAATTTCTTGATTCGGTATATATTATTCGTAGGTCTGTATATATTATAAAATACTTATCTATCTTGAACTCGTAAAAATAAATACCTGTTCGTTAGTCTCAATAACTTAATAACGGTTAAGCCGATTTCATCACAGTATCATTAGAACTTAAAATGGGATATTTACCATGCGTATTTATTGTTTTGAGTTTCTAATATTTTCTATAGTTAGCGATCATGTTAGCTTAAAAACTTCTATCGATTTCATTACATTATTTTTGTACAATGTTCTTAGAACTAACTGTTAACGTTCAGATGGTCTGAAATTAAATCAATTTAGGTCGTCGTACAATATGTCCACAACGTGTAACTGATTAAGCGTAATACCTCAGACACCCCCAATTAAAATATTACATTATAAGTCTAAAACAACATCCGTAACTAAATAAATTGAAACCAAACCTAGGATTTTTTTATGAAATAGTTTTCCTTACTAAACGCAAAACGTATGTGCGTCATACAATATCCTTACGCAGACGCATACACTCATGCACACAATTTCCTTTAATTAAGGATTGTATTAATTTGTCATGATACTGTGTTTCCATTTTAAGTTAAATGAAAGATTTTTCCATCAAATTTTAACACCTATTTTTTATGACGGAAATCGATTCAAAAGCTGATTCTTTCAGGAATTGCGTTTATTCGGTTACACGTTGTATACATCTACAATGGACGTTGTTAACGAATAGGTACGATTAATTTATCTCTACAAAATTATTAGTCAATTTGCCTTCATATGCATCTAAATCAGATTAATTGAATTAATTTATATTCGTATTAGACTCGTCCATTAATTAAATAATAGAGTCCATTAATTAAACATGACGAGCTCAAAGCTAGAATAATAACAGCAGTTAGGGTCGATTTAAGCATGCAACGCTTGTAGTGATTGAATTGTGGATGGGCAACCGTATTTAGATATTATGTTTAAGACTCCTCTGTGCCTCAAAAAAAAGAAAAGCGTTAGTCTTGGCTGACATTTAGAAAGACGAAAGAAAGAAAAATGCATTTCTTGACATTAAGGCTGCGTTTCCACCAGAGATGTGCGAGGATGCGTAGCGAGGGATGTGTTTGTAAAGAACCAATAGAATCGCTTCATTTACCTCGCCTCGGTCAGCACAGCTCTGGTGGAAACGGCTCAGTGGAGCTAGATTTTTGCGCATACAAAACAAGCGAGGGATGTGTGCGAGGGACGTGTGCGAGAGATGTGTTGCGAGGGATGTGTTGCGAGGAATGTGTGTTGAGAAGGATGTGTTGCGAGGTTTGCGCATCCTCGCACCACACATTAATGCGCATTTTCACAGCTCCGCTACACATCCTCGTAAGCACATTTTCATCGCACAGCTTTGGTGGAAACCCCCACACATTTTCACAGCACAGCTAGACATCCTCGCACGACACATTTCCATCGCACATCTCTGGTGGAAACGCAGCCGAAAATACTTTAAAACTGAACAATATAAACGAAGTTATTAATTATTATTAATTTGATTTATTTTTGTTATTTTTTTGAGGTGACTTCATGTTTCATAATTTAACATTTGCTTAGATTTCTCCCACCTATATTGGACTTGGTCAGTGTATCCGAATGCAGCTGAGTATTAGTTTTAATTATAAAGCGATTGCGTTTCTGACCTCCACAACTCAGTAACTGGGTAATATGACACCCCTTGGCAAGACCAGTGTCAGATTTTCTGGCTTCTGACTACCGTAACGACTGTCAAAGATAATTATATGAGGGTGGTCACTCATACACAGACCTATCTCAACCGGAGATCTTCGACTCGATCTTCGAGTCGAGCTTTGCAAACAATAAGTCCGAAATTAACTTTCTCAACGAATTTACTTGTACGAAAACAACCCCAAATGAAAATAACGCTTACGTATACTAACGAATAAATAGAAAATAGTGTTTCTTCTTTTAATAAAGTTTCTTTCTCTTTTCCCTTTAATTTTTTGGTATATGAAAATGAAACCTTTAATCATGCCTCGCTGTACCAGGATCTCATAATGACCTTGTACATAATTTATAGCATCACTACTAGCGCGGGAAAATAACTGGTGGCAGAAATTATGCTTTTATATGTGTAAGAAAACAGCTTTGATGATATTAGAGTACACGGCATACTAAATTATTTGCTGGCACAAATTAAACATATTCATGATACACGCGATATGAAACAGGCTCGCTGAAATTGAGATTATTTACAAAATATATGAAAAAGTATTTTAGCATTCAATGACATTTTGCAATTTATCTTAGTAACAACAATCATTAATTTAATCGGTGACTAAGTATGGAAAAGGTTTTTGTCACAGTGCAAGAAGACTTATTTACACGCTTTTATTAAGTCTAGCTGTAACAAACAAACTATGTATTACAATCTAAGAATCTGAATTACACGCACTTCTAATTGTTGTGTCATGATGAAACTTGGCAATTATATGTACAATAGATGACAATACAATATTATGGTACCATCGAGCTGGTCTGATGATGGAATTGGAAGGTAGTTGATGGAACCTTGGACTACCCCACTAGTAAACATATTGAGTTTGGGCTCATTAGATCGTCTTAACATATTCTGTCCATTTCTCCTGATGACGAGGACATATGATTATTATGGCACCATCGAGCTTTTGGCATGAGTATCCACGTCAATGACGCCAAAAAAGTGGAAAAACTAATTTTTGAAAAAGCAATTACTTAGGGTACCTCCCCTATATGTAAAATGGGATGATAATTTTTTTTTTCGTCCTTCCCATATTGTGTGATATCGTTGGATAGATCTTTCAAATATTAGGGGTTTGGGAAGACCGTTTTTTGATTAAGTAAACCGTTCGTGACTTATCAAGCTTTAAAGTACCAATTTTCGTTAGAGTCAAGTGTCCGCCCCCTCTACCAACTTAACGGTTGTAGTTAGAAATTCAAATGTCACGGCAGTAGTACCTATATATAACGAAGTTTAAAGAAAAACTATCACACATAAGTGGGCTTTACAAGTTTACGAGTAATAGTCGACCAATTGTATTTAACTCGAAAATTTCGAACAACTCCATAGAAATGTTGATAAATGGCGCTAAGCGTCAGTTGTATCGCGCTATCATATCTAAATAAAACTTTTTTTTTAAACTTTCTAATAAAAAAACCGACTACCAAAGAACCACTAGGTACAATGTGAAAAATTTAAAACTTTCCGTACAAAATTGGCGGATCAGGTGAGGATTTGTATAGGAAGTCAAATTAGTTAGGTAGTCATGTTTGGCTTTTAGTTAGAGCATGGTACGAAATGATCAGTCGGCGAATACGACACGCACTTGGCTGTTATAAAAACTACGGAACCCTACACTGCGCGTGGCCTGACACGCACTTGACCGGTTTTTAGTTTTTTATACTACTAATTTGTTTTTACCTAAGGTTAGTTTTATTTCGTCTGCGAATGAAATAACTGAACGTGTAATGGTATAAAATTAATACATACATTTGATTGCCCTTTGATTTCTGAATGAAGACTTGTTAAATTAAAAATGTTGATTAGCGAAACACTTCAAAAACCTGTTCTAAATAGTCTTTAGTTCAACTAAATGACATAATAAATTTACATATAATCATACATTTTTCCTTTTAATCCTTGGGCCGCCCCGCCCGACCAAATTCTAAATCAATTTGAATTTTTTTTTAATTGCCAAAGTTTGGCAAACTTTCTGTATAAAGTAGATTTTTACAAAAAGAGGAAAAGCTGGATGTTAAATAATAACAGCCGCACGGGTCGATCTACAAAGTTAAGAATTATATTATACTAGCTTCTGCCCGCGACTTCGTACGCGTGGGAACTTTTTCCCGTGCAAATCCCGATCCCGTGGGAATTTCGGGATAAAAAGTAGCCTATGTGTTATTCCAGAATGTCAACTATCTACTTACCAAATTTCATTCAAATCCGTTCAGTAGTTTTTGCGTGAAAGAGTAACAAACATCCACCCATCCTCACAAACTTTCGCATTTATAATATTAGTAAGAAGTAAGATTATCATATGGATATCCATAGTTTTGTGTAAACAGTCGTTGGTGACACAAATAAAAAAATAAAAAATCTTACAAGGTCAATCAATATTGGGAATACTTTCATTGTGCGTACGGCTAAGGAGTGGAATTCCCTGCCGGAGTCTGTGTTTCCTGTTCGCTATAACCTGGCAGTCTTTAAGTCAAGAGTGAATAGGTTACTTCTAGGCGAGCGTGCTCCATCTTCGACCACATCATCACTTACCATCAGGTAAGATGGCGGTCAAACGCGAGCCTATTCTGAATTTAAAAAAAACGACGGGTTGCAATCCGGGAGTGCCGGCAGAAGTGAAAACTTGAATATTAACTTTGTGCATTTTTTATATTTTGGAATGGTTAGGGAATAATTTTGTACGAATTGCTTTAATTATCAGTATAAAAGTACTATCATTTATGTGGTAGAATACAATATTTATTTATTGCTCTATCGTACACAAACATGACAATTTATATTACATTAAAAAGTTTATCTCTTAGACTCTCCGTCCGTCTTACGAATTTTCGATCAGGTCACGTGTCCTGACGCGAGTTTAACATTTTTTACCCATTACAAAAAAGTGCACAACGCCGCTAAAGAAGTTTTCACTTCAAAAATCTGTGCCGCGGAAAGCACATTAAGCTGTCACCGCGTCGGTCCCGGCTGTCATTTGTATATGTTTGACAGTCGTTACGAATTGTCATAATCATAAAATCTGTCACCAGTCTTGCCAAGGCATATCGTGTTACCCAGCTATTGAGTTGGTCACAAAGGCAGTCGTTGCTTTTAAAATGCTAGTCAGCTGTATCTGCCTAGACTGGAAGCCGTCGCGAAATCCATTTTACTGATACTCGTCAACTATACACAAAAACAAAATTATTCAACCTGCAACAGACACTTACACAATGTGCATAGGTGCGAAAAATACTATCTAGGCTATTACCATCTGTAATAAAATTTACCAAGACAACTTTCTTTCAGAGGTATTCCTCGGAGCGCTACCATTTTGAAGCGCACCTAATGAAGCGCTCCTTTTTTATTCCTCGGAGCACTCCTTTTCCGATAACATGGTATCGGAAGCGCTACTAAAAGAGCGCTCCGAAGAATAAAAAAGGAGCGCTTCATTAGGTGCGCTTCAAAATGGTAGTGCTTCGAGGAATACCTCTTCTTTCATTTTCTAAGAAATACAAACATAATATAATAAAAAAGTCGCAGAACAAAATACAACGGCAAGAAAATTATGACGTATTAGAGGAGCACATCTTATTTTTCATTCCTTTCTTACGAATATTATAAATGCGAAAGTTTGTGAGGATGGACGTATAGATGTATTGATGTTTGTTACTCTTTCACGCAAAAATTACTGAATGGATCTGAATGAACTTTGGTAAGTAGGAAGTTGACATCCTGGAATATCATACAGGGTGGCAGGGACATCGACGCACAAACGCTTACCATGGATTCAGTACATGATTCTGGACCCCCTGCGTTGAAATTTTTCGTCGGCTTTTTTAACATTTTAAGGTTTTTTCAGCAATTTTTATTGCTTAAACCTGTATAAAATCATTGTTTCTATCTAACCGGATGAAATTTTAATAAAAAAAATTAAAATTCACTCGTTACACTTAAAACAGTAATGTAAATAAAACTCGAAAGGGCTACCTGATCAGCTGTTTCGCTAGAGTTCATTTGCGAGGTCAACACAGCTGATCAAGTAGCCCTTTCAAGTTTTATTTACATTGCTTTTTTAAGTGAAACAAGTGAATTTACTGCATTTTTTTGCGTCGGCTTTTCTTAATTTTATTAAATTAAGAAAAAGTTGACGAAAAATTTCTGCGTCCAGAATCATGTACCTAATTCATGGTAAGCGGTTGTGCGTCGATATCTCTGCCACCCTGTATAGTATAGTATAGTATCTCGGAAAAACCCTCCCAAGTGAATGAAGTTGCGGGCAAAAGCTAGTTTATACGTATAATGATTTACCAAACACCATTAAGGACTGTCTAACGATTGCTATGTTAAGACTGCTGAATGTACGACAAGATTCATTAATACCATTCGACATATGTTAATAAGACAATTAGTCATTTTAGCTCATTACTAAATGAACCGAGTTCAAGTAATAATTAAACCTAAATGATAAATGTAAAACTACAAATTCTTAATTCATAAAACGGTGTTTTTCTATACAGCTGTTAAATAAATAAAGAAACTAATAATAGAAAATTCTATACCAAATGCTTGCAAGCATTTAATCACACCCCGCTGGTACCAGGATCTCATAAGGCTGCAGTACATTATTTATAGCTAGCACTAGCGGTGCGGGAACGTCGCTCCGGAGTGATTTCAGAGTCGATTAAACAACTTGGAATTTCATTTTAGAAGAGCTGTTAGAGAGTAACATTCAATAGCATTTTATTTACTCTATTATAATAATAGTCGTAATGACATAATATTCTGTTTTATTTAAATACGAATACACTTTTTCTGAAACTGACATGCATAGGTACTATACTAACTAAAATTATAAATGTGAAAGTAACAATGTTTCGAATGTATGACTTGTTAATGGAAATACCAAAAAGACTACATTACATGTGTGTAAAGGTACCTACCTAAAATATTTGAGGAGGTCCCTCAATTTCCCTTGGGTCCCCAGGAAATCAGGATTTTGATAAACACGGGACCGTTCCACATATAACATCCTTTCAAACAAAACATGTATTTGTGAGATCGGTTCATGAATGACGGAGTTCTGAGTAAATAAACATACATTTACATTCAAAAAGGTATGAGGTCGTTTCAATACAAAACCTTACCCATCTTTGGACCGGTATATTGAAGGTAACACTTGTAAAATTTGAGAAGTCAGAAATCAAGGTTCAAGCGAAAAAATATGATGTTTACTCACTTTGTATGAAACATCGCTTTCTATCGAACTGAAAAGTTTGGCGAGTAAAAAATAAGTAAATACTTTCAGAGACTGAATAACAAAAAAAATTTTAACAAAAAATAGAACCGACTTCCATATCAAAACACTACAAAGCTAAAAACTTTTTACCAAAAAATTAAACCGACTCCCAAAAAAAACTGCAAAGTGAAAAATAACTTTAATTTCGGTAGTCGGTGTCTTTAGTTTTGTTTTTCGTTTTGGGCACCGACTTCCGAAATTAAAGTTATTTTTCACTTTGCAGTGTTTTTTGGGAGTCGGTTTAATTTTTTGGTAAAAAGTTTTTATTTCACTCTTTTTGGTTGGATGATTTTTAATTTACCTAGTTACAAGAGCCTAAATGTCAACTACTTATAACCTTTTACAAAATATTGCTTTTCCCAATGCCGGGCCGTTAATTGTTGAGGAGTTCTCCTGGTACTTCACCATCAGCTCTACATCACCATATGCATTGTGACGAGCATAAAGTGCTTAACATCCATATTCAAGTAATCGAATCGCAATCCACTCAATACTTATTATTGAGTAGTTTCGGCGGCCATCTGTGGTCTTCATCATCAGTTCCACTTCCTCAAATGGTACTTCTTGAGAGCAACTGCACAAGTTACTATAAGAAATACCCAAAACGCCATAGGTGTGCCTATAATATTTGAAGAGTTCCCTCGATTTCTCCAAGATCCCATCATCAGATCCTGACTTTGGTGATAATGGTACCAATTTCGAAGTATACCCATTCGAACAAAAAAAGAATTTTCCAAATCGGTTCAGCCGTCTTCGAGTACTCGATGATCATACATAAAAAAAAAAAAAAAATATACGCGTCGAATTGATAACCTCCTCTTTTGGTCGTCGGTTGAAAATAACTTTAATTTCGGTAGTCGGTGTTATTGGTTTTGGATTTTCTGTTTTCTTCACACCACCTTCCGAAATTAAAGTTATTTTTAGCTTTGTAGTGTTTTGATATGGAAGTCGGTTGTATTTTTGGTTAAAAATTTTTTTTCACTCTTTTTAGTGGGTCGGTTTTTAATTTATCTAGTTACAAAAGCCATAATGTCAACAACTTATCACCTTTTACAAAATGTTTCTTTTCCCGATGCATAGCTGTTAATTTTTAAGGAGTTCTCCTGGTACTTGACCATCAGCTCTACATCACCATACTCGTATGTATTCCGACGAGCATAAAGTGTTTAACATCCGTACTCAATTAATCGAATCGCAATCCACGAAATACTTATTATTGAGTAGTTTCAGTGGCCATCTGTGGTCTTCATCATCAGTTCAACTTCCCCAAATGCTACTTTTCGAAAGCAACTGCTCAAGGTACTATAAGAAATACCCAAAACGCTATGGGTGTGCCTATAATATTTGAAGAGTTCCCTCGATTTCTCTAGGATCCCATCATCAGATCCTGATTTCGTATCAATGGGACCAACTAGAAAGTATACCTTTTCGAACAAAAAAAAATTTTCCAAATCGGTCCAGCCATCTCGGAGTTATGAGGATACATAAAAAAAAAAAGTTCAAGACGAATTGTAAACCTCCTTTTTTTCAAGTCGGTTTAAAATACTCGAAAGGATACTCAAAATGCATACCTAATAAATAATGGCATTTAATTTTAAATCCTACTATTTTCCTTAGTTATTATCATTGATAAAACAGTAAAAAAGTATGTCTGTACATTGAATATTTTTCTTAAAAAATTTAATAGGCTTTGAAAACAGTAACAGAGCAAAAATTTAAAATAAAATGGCTGTCTGTTCGTACAAGCTAATCTGAGAAACTGCTAGATGGATTTGTGTTATATAGCTATGAAGTCTGGGCAATATACAACGTGTAACGGAAACCCCATATCTATACAAAGGGGCTGAAGACAACATCTGGTATGGAGTCGCTATCCACAGTTTCAGCTCAAAATAAGTGACTCAAAGAATTGATACCAAATTATCGGCTTCATATGTTTCTTGAATACCAATCATAACAAACAAGTCACAGCACTACGAGGGTCGATAACTTTCCACGTCACTTGCCAATAACACGATAATTCTTTTCGTTCTTCTTAATTTGAAAAATTCGGTCTCTGGTATCAGTGTATTGGAATTTGTAATAAGTTCTACACACGTAGACTTAGAATTACAAAACCCTTGCCATATCGTTTGTTATCATCCAAAGAAGCCATGCACTTGGTATGTATATACCCTTTAAATTACACGTTGTATACATAAATTATATTATGATACGACTGACTATAAATTTATATTTCAATTCGCCGTGACGCGATGAAAAATAACGAACCGACAAATATTGAAATTGACTTTTAATGGAAATGATAAATTGCTTTATGTGACACGTTACCAGGCTACCAGGGTCGCAACATGATTAAGCTCTTAAGCTTTGTTTACACGGCGACAAAATATGACAAACACTCATATAATGTATTATGTATATCCTTCCTAATGTGTAGTACGTGTTGATGCATATAAACATTCTAATCGGCAAGCTTGACTGACTTCATTTTTTTTACTTTTCTGTGACCTTAATAATAATAACGAGTGGATCAAATTAGACTATAATTTAAATTATTTATGCTATAAAAAGTGTTATTATATAAAAATATTTACTTTCAATACTCCTTCTCCATATAAACTTTAACTTAAGAGTCCCTAACAATTTTACTGCCAAAAAAGAGAAATTACCTACTTTTGTAGAAAAAATATCTCAATAACGGCCTAAAATATCATTTTTCTTTTAAAACAGCGTTAAACATTGCATAATTATTTATCTAATATGTGGTCAAATTAGCATTTAAATATCTACTCAAAATAAATCGAGCAAGCGCATCGATTTATAAGGCATACTTTGAAAATGTTATTACAATAAAATATGACCACCGAATTAAAATAAAAAATAATAATTTGGTAGATAGGTACCTGTATTATTCAGAATTAGTTTTTAATTTTCTTTTCAATAACGAATTCTTACTCAAAAGCGACGGTTTTGCAAATGATTTTCTTGAGTTGTCTCTGAGTTTACTGTTTTTTTTAAGTATACTCCCCATTTTTTTTTCAAAAAATAATTTGTTAACTTACTAGTGCACTATATGCCTAATGGTCGAGAATTTTTTTAGATTGTTATTCACCCCCATTAAGCTAAAAAAGCAGTTGTAAAACCTGGTATTACGTGATTTCGTAAAAACACGTGTTTGTATTTTTTTTTAATTTATTTTGAGTAGATATTTAAATTCTAATTTGGCCAAATATTAGATAAATATACAATGTTTAACGCTGTTTTAAAAGAAAAATGATATTTTATGCCGTTATTGAGATATTTGTTCTACAAAAGTAGGTAATTTCTCTTTTTTGGCAGTATAATTGTTAGGGACTCTTAACTAATAAACATTAAGCTAACATGGTCACCAAGGGAGAGGATGGCGTCCTCCCTCCAGCCCAGCCGCAGTGGTAGACGCCCACGGCGTCGGACGTCGGCCGACGATCTCCGGCCACCGTAGGCGCGGGCATGCGGACAGCGAGTAAAGGGCAACTCGCTGTCCGACCATGGACCATGCCCGGGTCGACGGCGCGTCGTGTTCCACGCGCGCCTCAAAGAGCGTCAGCAATATGACGAGGCCCCCCCATAGAGGGCCGAAGCCTGCCGGGGTCGTGGGACTCATCCCGTTACCGTGACCCCGGTACGTAAAGGGTTATTGAAGGAACACCGTGGATTTTAGTCAGTAAAAGTCTGACAGTCCCTCCCACCCTGCCCGGAGTGGGAGGACTTATTTGATAATTTTACCACGGTAAAAAAAAAAAAAAAAAAAACATGGTCACCAACAGTATTATTAATAAATAAGTTCTAATCGTACTGACATACGGACGGACATGGCAAAACTATAAGGGATCTATGTCGACTACGGAACCTTGAAAACCCAATGTCCGACCTAGGAATCGGACTTAAGGCCTGGCTTAGCAGTTGCGAGCACTAGAGCAACGTGGCTGTTACCAGAGACACATAACCATACAATCACTTAATCTTAATTCTATCTTCTTTTAGCAGAACATTAAATAAACAAGCATGTGTGAACATCACGCTAGCCGTTCCATTTCAACTGCGACAACCTTGACTTCTCACAGCTCACAAGTGACAGATCTGTTTCTGAACCAGAAATAGCTCTTTTCTCTGTGAGGTCAAGGTTCTGTACCTTTTCGGCCTTTTCAAGTGAAACGAGCCTCGAATCTCCCGGTCAAGACCCTAGGCATTAATTAAAGTTTTGGGATACAGTTCTCACTTAATCTTAATTCAAGCTTCTTTTATCAGAACATTAAATAAACAAGCATGTGTGAACATCACGCTAGCCGTTCCATTTCAACTGCGACAACCTTGACTTCTCACAGCTCCCAAGTCACAGATCTGTTTCTGAACCTGAAATAGCTCTTTTGTCTGTGAGGTCAAGGTTCTATAGCTTTTCAGCCTTTTCAAGTGAAACGAGCCTCGAATCTCCCGGTCAAGGCCCTAGGCATTAATTAAAGTGTTGGGATATAGTTCTCTTCACACTTTCAAATTTAGAAGCGTTTTAAAATAGTTTGTCATTGTTTTGGCAGTTAGTTTTCAGTCAGTGAAATACATTGCTGGCCGCTTGTTGGGTTTAAAGGTTTTTAATTTATTCTAAAAGAACATACATTGTTTTGTTAGCGAGTTAACAGTACTTAGCGAGTAAATACATATCCCACCAAAACATCCTGTAAAAAATTAGCCAAGTCTCGCTTAAGCTGCTTGTTTCTCTATAAAAAGTAATGAAATCTCTAAGCAAAGCGAAGCCAAGTCTAAGGATCTTTACTGCGATTTCCTTATTAATATAGTTAGATTTTATGTAACCGGCCGTTGAACATACTCTACGCACTTTTACTAGTTAATACATCGAAGTCAACGGCCAAGTCACATAAAATCTAACTATATTAATAAGGAAATCACAGTAAAGATCCTTAGACTTGGCTTCGCTTTGCTTAGAGATTTCATTACTTTTTATAGAGAAACAAGCAGCTTAAGCGAGACTTGGCTAATTTTTTACAGGATGTTTTGGTGGGATTTCACTTCTTTTTGTAGAAAGCTATTTTTTACTTGATTAGTTTCTTAATTATTCAGACTCCAGTTTCATATTCATTTATAAGAAGGGGCTCGTCACATTGAATAACTTTTGTCAAGGCGCATTTCCATATCTCCCATAGTTCAGCTGAGCTTTAAGGGTTCTTCATCAGATACTTCAGACCTTCAATTTTTTATACACATCAGTAGAAGGGACTCGTCACTCTGAATAACTTTTGTCAAGGCGCATTTCCATATCTCTCATAGTTCAGCTGAGCTCTTAGGGACTACATTTATCAGATACTTCAGACCTTCAATTTTTTAATTTCAAAAGAATGGGCTAACCACGCTTAATAAACTTTGTGAACATAGCATGTCGATAATTTCAATAGTTTGACTGGTCTGTTACGGTTTCTACTCAGGGTCGTAAGGTACTCCAGATCTTCCATGATCCTAGTTTTGATAGTTTTCCCTTCATATAGGTACTAAACCCTACCTCTATGCCAAATTTCAGCTCTCTAGGTTTATGGAAAGTACTAGTTCTATTTTGATGATCAGTGAGTCTATATATGTCGAAATAGTACAACTTTGCTTTTGCATAACTTAGGAAATGAACAAGCTACAAACATGAAATTTTGTGGTTTAAGTGTGTGCTGGTAGCTTACTAGATAACGATAATTTCAGCGTTCAAAATCTATCCAGAGGTCCCCAAATAGGGGCCTGAAAATACGCCGAAATGGTTCCAGAAAAGGATGGTACGGCAGTGTTTGCTTTGCGCTCGACTTTGGCGGGGGCACTCCCGTGCCCCCAGAACTAAGGGAGACAAGAGTTCAGTAGCTAATAGCTTTTTTCCTAAAGTAAGTAGGTATGGTGTCAACATATTGTGCGTAAGATTAAGTTAGTTATTTTTTTATGTTAATAGTTTAGTGTTGATAATGACGTACTGTTTGAGTGTCGTTTTAAATATGTTAAAAGAAGATGTGCTCTTGATATCGTCCGGCAAATTATGATAAAGTTGGACACCTTTACACATTATATGTTTCCTGCCATATTGCGTTCAGGGTGGGCACGTCTTTAATTGCTTAGGGTTTCTTTGGTTGTATTTGGATGTCTTCGTGAATCGTGATAAAGGATAACAGTTCATATAATGTCAAGATGTAGGCAGGTGTTTGCCTGTGTTAATTAAATAGTTCTAACGATAGTAACATTTTCATTTAGTGATATTGCTGCCAAACATGTTAACAATCCGAGCTTTCCGAAATAGGTATTCTTTAGTGCTTCATTTACTGCAGTATTCTAGTTTTGTGTCAGTCAAATTAAACTTCGATTAGTATGTATTTTGTTTTTTTTAGCGTATTTATATTAGCTGTATTTGTATCAACGAATACAGAATGTTTTCTGTATACTTACATAGATTTAACATGAATAGCGAAGCAATTTAAAAAAAAAAATTACTTGCCTTGTGATGGGATTGAAATCCGAATGCTCAGTGGGTAGGGATAACATATCCAACAAATTATTGAAACAGCATGTCAATCATCTAGCACCGGCACTTGCGCACATTTTTAATTTATGTCTCGACACAGGCATTTGTCCATTGCAACTAAAAAGCTCGGAAGTCCGTCCAATTTTTAAAGGTGGTGATAAAAATGAAGTATCAAATTATCGTCCAATTTCTATTTTACCCACCATGTCTAAATTATTAGAAAAGCTCATTAATAACAGACTTATAAGCTATATGGAAAAAAAGAAATACCTGGCAAAAAATCAGTTTGGATTTAGAGTAGGTAAATCTACAGACGATGCAGTTAATACACTAACCAACTACATTAGTACTAATCTTGACATGGGGCAGAAATGTTTGTCTATATTCATAGATTTAAAAAAAAACATTTGATACTATTTCAATTCCCATCTTGATTACGAAGCTTTTCAAACTTGGTATTAGAGGAACGCAACTCCGTCTCTTTGAAAGCTATCTTAGCGGACGGAATCAATGTGTCCGAATTGGTTGTCATGTGAGCACTGACTGCGTAGTCTCCTACGGCATTCCTCAGGGCAGTATTTTAGGCCCTAGCCTCTTTCTCATTTATATTAATGATCTCACATCCATAAACATCCCAAAAGGAGATATAATATCGTATGCTGACGACACAGCTCTCCTTTTCTCTGCTGACACATGGGATGAGGTCTTTAATGCAGCGCAAACGGGATTTAACATCGTAAACAACTGGCTTCGACTCCACCTTTTAACAATCAATACTGATAAAACCAAATATCTAACTTTTAGTATTCGCCAGTCAAAATTAATTAGGAGCAACTACAAAATAGTCCCGCATGTATGTTGCTTAGATATAAACTGTAGCTGTAAACCAATAGAACATGTAGACAACATAAAATATTTGGGGGTCATTATAGACAGTAACCTTAGCTTTAGAGAACATATAAAATTACTCAGTACCCGGGTCAGAAAACTCATGTTCGTTTTCAAAAAGCTGAGACACGTTGTGGATGCTGTATTATTGAAACAAATCTACTTTGCCTTGTGCCAATCTGTAATATTATACTGCATCACATCATGGGGAGGAGCTCCAAAAACAATAATCAAACCAATTGAGATTGCACAACGTGCTATTCTTAAGATCTGCACTTTTAAACCGCGTCTTTTTCCTACCACCCTGTTGTACCAATATTGCGAAGTACTTAGTGTACGACAGTACGACAGTTGTTTTTACAAGGTATTGTTTTAAAGCAACATACAGTTTTAGAATAGGACCCTAATCTAAAATATAGGCGAAGGAACAGGACAGTGTGTACTCGCAATCACCACCCTCATACGTCCTTTATTCGTAAATATTTTGCCTTTTTAGGCCCTTATATATATAACAAAATCAATACTTCAATTAATATCTACTCTCTGAATAAGACCCAATGCAAAACTAGGGTAAAAAAAAATGCGGGTTGCACTCCGGGAGTGCCGGCAGAAGTGAAAACTTGAATATTAACGTTGTGCATTTTTGATATTTTGGAATGGTTAGGGAATAATTTTGCACGAATTGCTTTAATTATCAGTATAAAAGTACTATCTTTTATGTGGTAGAATACAATATTTATTTATTGCACTATCGTACACAAACATGACAATTTATATTACATTAAAAAGTTTATCTCTCGAAACAGCAGGCGCAGGCATACATTTTCGTAGAAAGAGAGGGGGATACTTCCTCTCCTACGCCGCGCCGACTGTCTACTCTCCGTCCGTCATATGAATTTTCGATCAGGTCACGTGTCCTGACGCGAGTTTAACATTTTTTACCCATTACAAAAAAAAGTGCACAACGCCGCTAAAGAAGTTTTCACTTAAAAAAATCCTTCAAAAATTTACGAAAAATCAAAGGTATACGTTTGCCCTGGTTTGCCCATATAAAATTTCCACGACATAAGAAACACTGTATAATGCTTCCTATCTCATTTTTTCCTACGTTAAATCTTATGAATTTATGTGTCTGTCTCTTTTTACTGTCGCTTTTTCGTTTCATAAAATTTCAAATCACAACAACACTAAAGAAGTTTTCACTTCAAAAAACCCTGTTTCTTGCTGCTATTCAAGTCTAATATTTAAATGAGTTTATCGTTTTATTAAGGTAAATAAAGTATAACCTAATTTTAATTACTTTTGTAATAGAATTTACTTAATTAACAATCCAAATTATCAATTATTTTAAATAAATCGCTTAAATCCCGACTTGACTCGGAATTCTTAAAGTCATACATGTTTACATTATATAACTGTAACATTTTTGGAGATGGAGACAATTGGAGTAAACGTAACGCAAGATCCACCATCACGTTTCGTGTCATCATCAAACTTAACAGCATTTTAAGGGACAATCGGTTTCGTAATTTGTTTTTCAGTAAATGATATATCGAAAAAGCGCGTTCAATTTTAAAATGGTACAGTCATGAATACATGTGCAAGTTTGGAAATATTTTCAAGACGCTTATTAAATGCCCACTAGCGTCACAATCATCAAATACTTCCGAATACTGCCTAGTACTAGTACCTACATAGATATACTACTTCCTAGTACTAGTACATAGATAATCTGTAATGTAGTAGTACTAGGCCGCTGACGGCCGCACGCCCCGCGGCCAATTATGTGATGCTTGTAAATGTATGTATCACCCTAAAAATAGCCTCGCCCCCCAACTCACCCCCCAACTCGCCCCCCAACTCGCCCCCAACTCGTCCCCCAACTCGCCCCCCAACTTGCCCCCCAACTCGCCCCCCAACTCGTCCTAAACTCGCTCCCCAACTCGCACCCCAACTCGCACCCCAACTTGCCCCCCAACTCGCCCCCCAACTCGCACCCCAACTCGCCCCCCAACTCGCCCCCAACTCGCCCCGCTCCTCGCACCCCAACTCCCATCAACTACCCCCTCAACTCGCCCCCCAACTCGCCCCCCAACGTGTCCCCCAACTCGCCCCTCAACTCGCCCCTCAACTCGCTCCTCAACTCGCCCCTCAACTCGCCCCTCAACTCCCCCCTCAACTCCCCCCTCAACTACCCCACGAGACCCGCTCCCCCCACCCCGCTCCCACACGGGACCCCCCTTACCCCTCACCTCCCTGAACTCATTAACTTTCAAATCACAACGATGCTAAAGAAGTTTTCACTTAAAAAAAAGTCTTACGCTTTTCGATCGGTCACGTGACCCTGACGCGAGTTTAACAGTTTTTACCCATACAAAAAGTGCTCAGCGCCGCTAAAGAAGTTTTCACTTCAAAAATTACTTACTAACACTAACCTATGATGAGACAGAAAAGCTTATGGAAGTTACTGAATAATCAGGAGCTTTTTCCTATAGTTAACTCGAAAGATTGATACTCTTTGGCACAATGTAAGAATACAAATACTCTCATACACACTACACATGCACATACACCCTCACACGTACACAGACTCACACACATACACTCACCCTTAAATCCATACTCATACACACACGAAATAAACCTATAACTCACTTAGATTTTAAGTAAATTAATTCCTAATTCTAACTTTATAATTATTTGTATAAAGTATTACTTTTAAGTGTTTTTTTTTTTAAGTTTAAAGAAATACTGTACTTGCTGATTTAATAAAATTTCAATGTCATAGACTGAGAGGATTGGCACTGTATGCCGAGATACAGGTGTTTACCTAGTTCGGCTGCAGATGATCCTATATTATTTTTACTGATACTTTTTTCTATGTGCTAGTTTTTAAGTAATATTGTAATCCTTTTTGATGCAAATAAATAATTGAATTGAATTGAATTGAATTCTACTTCCTACTAATATTATAAATGTGAAAGTTAATGAGGATGTAGGTATGTATGTCTGTTGCTCTTTCACGTAAAAACTACTAAACGGATCTCAATGAAATTCGGTAAGTAGATAGTTGCCATCCTGGAATAATACATACTTTTGATCACGGATTCCCACGGGATTGGGATTTATGTGTCGCACAAAGTCGACGGACGAAGTCACGTGCAAAAGCTAGTACAAAAATATATTAAAACAATGTACCAAGTATGACACGGATTAACAAACAGACAGTCGTTGTACCTTTCGTTTGATACAGAACCCTAAAAATAAATGTACTCCAAACGGTATTAGAAAGCCTGTTGAAAGTACAAGGAAAAAAGGATAAGATGCAAGTAGCGTGCAATCACTCGCCTTAGCAATTTACGAGAAAGGCTTACCTACACTTTAGGTATTGCTACTTTCAGAGGGACTGACACGAGACGTAATTTATTCTAGTTTACATAGCTTTGCATCTGTTTTACTGTTTCACTACACCTCTCTCGTACCAGCGAGAGAGATGTAGTGCAGTAAGCCATTGTTATTACTTGACTGAAATATCTAATTCAGTGTGCCCTGAATTAGATACTCGTATATCTAATTCACACTTACTTTTTTTATCGAAGAGTTCCAAGGGGCATAGATCAATTATATGTTCGAAATTATCTAACTTGATAATTTCACGCATTCCCCACAAAAAAGATCTTGACTAAATGACACTCAGACAGCAAGGTCATATAAGGGTTTTTACAGTTTACAATCTAAAAACTAAAAACATAAAAATATTTTTCACAAAAACAAAACTATTTGTCATACAAAAACATAGAAAGCGTAAAATAATCATTGAATGTCTTATTTAATTTCAAATAAGGGGTGGGTACATTGATTTAAATAGTAAAGATACGGTCGTCAGAACATTTGACGGACGCGGTCGCCCTACAAAACATACTAACGCCATCTATTATAACTAAGATGTCAATCAGCGTGGTCTGCTCCTAGAGCTACCTTCTAAGAGCGTGGTTTGGTATTTTTCGAGGTACAAAGAAATAAAAAATACCTTTTATTTTTCGAAATTTATATATGTTGTACATAAAAATACATTGTAATTTTCTTTTAACAAACAATAAAAATTAATTTTGTACATAATTTAATTTTATAGTAATATTATTAAATCTTTTCATTTAATCGGCTATAACGCGCGCCGCTGCAAAGTTATGTCGCACTTTTATGCGGCTTCGCGTCGTCTTGGCCAAAGGTTGAG
Source organism: Tholera decimalis (assembly GCA_943138885.2). NCBI lineage: Eukaryota > Metazoa > Arthropoda > Insecta > Lepidoptera > Noctuidae > Tholera > Tholera decimalis. Next base: position 12,150,709 of record OW964570.2, read on the forward strand.
ACAAATAAGAAAGAAAATTGTTTTAAATAATGTTAGAAGTTGATTTAATGTCATATTTTTAACTTACCGGTGATATGAAATGTTATCATTTTTTTATTGTGTATTGCTTGTGTATGCTTTTTGTCGTATTTCACGCAACCCTTCACGACACAACTCGGCATTTTTGCTTGTAAAAGTTACGACCGCTCCCGAAGATAGCCGATCGCGTTCTAGTTCACTTCGATAAAGGGAAGACCACTTTGGGACCAAGTTCGAGGCGTCATTATAACATGCGTTCTGCCTAGTCCTTACGCAGTAATATATATGTCAATGGCTGGGTACCTATTGAACTGGTTGAAGTTGCAACAAGTGTGTAATGTAAGGTATTTAAACCATCTTTAATGTAAACATATCACCAAAGCAGATAAAAATACAATATCACCTATTTCAAAGTAACATGAACACTATAATATTCCAGAAGTACAAAGACTTGTAAAACAATTACATTCATACGTTCCCATTCATTCATTCGAATGAATGAAACAAACAAACACACTCTTCAGCCTTATATTATTAGCATAGATAGCTGTTGCCCGCGACTTCGTCCACGTTTCCGTCGTTTTTCGTAAAAAAAAGTAGCCTATGTCCTTCCTCACGGTTCAGTGATTTTGATGTAACACACAGATTAACTTTCCTAATTTAGTAGGGAAATATAATATGTCAATCTATAATACTGTTGAAAAATATCGCAATACCGAACCGCACAATATTATTGTTAATAGCTGTGCCCGCGACTCCGTCAGCGTGTAACTCCTTGTGTGTTATTAAGTTAATGTATTGGTAATATTGTTTAGATCACGTTCACATGAGGCTTAAGTACCTATAGAACGACAATACTTCAGCGCAAAGCTTCCAGGTAAACTATGTTGAAAGTTGACCCATCCGGCACGTGAACATAAAGATTTCTAGAACTGCTAACCCGGGAAAGAGCGACATACTGACCATTCGAGAAACAACTGACACCGAGATCTACTCCAGCAACACGAAAAGTCTGCCCTTGAGCCTTATTAATTGTCATTGCATAACACACCGATACTGGGAATCGCGTTCTTTTAAATTGGAATGGAAAATTATTTGCTATTATGGGAATTCTGGGAATAAAGACGGTTTCTCCTGCACCGCAACCTGATAAAATTTGAGCCTCGATTATATTTTGTTGCAACTGGGTTACTTTTAGCCGAGTTCCATTGCAAAGTTGTGGTGGTTTTAAATTTCGGAGCAGAATATTAATCAGAAAGCTTCGAACTGCTAAGCTATCGGGAGTTACACGTGTTATTGTGAGTCAACCATAAAAGATAGATATATGCTGTCGTGGGATATTTTTTATATAATTTTAAGGAGAACATTTCCGTCATAAATGATTTCTGTGTAGCTTTAACCATTATGGTTGCACACGCGACGGAAGCTTAAAAAATGGAGTAACTTCTCCCGTTTTCCCAACATTTCCCTTCACTGCTCTGCTCCTATTGATTGAAGCGTGATGAAAAGTATACTATAACCTGCTCAGGAGTATGAATATTAATTGTACCAAGTTTCGTTAAAATCCGTCGAGTAGTTTTTGTTTCTATAACGGTTATACAGACAGACAGACAGACAGACAGACAGACAGACAGACAAAAATTTTACTGATTGCATTTTTGGTATCAGTATCGATCCCTAATCACCCCCTGATAGTTATTTTGTAAATATATTTCATGTACAGAATTGACCTCTCTACAGATTTATTATAAGTATAGATAAAAACATTTTATGTAACTTAACACCTTGAACTTATCTGATCACAAAAATAAATTAAACTACAAAAAAACTAAATTGTAACTCAGACATACAATGTTTGTCCTCGTAACTTATATATCATTTCACTGTTTTATTTTTCACGTAAGTCATGAAAACCCATGAAAACAATTTTTCTTTTACAACTTAACCATACCTATTTATAGTCCGCCTACAATGATAGTACAGAATAAATGCATTTTTTTTTCATAACAATGCCGTTGTAACTCGATTTTTGGAAAAAAGTGAGTTACGATGTTATTGCATGGAGGTGTCGATATGACTGCCGGTCGTTAAGGGTAGTCAGAAAATCTGACTCCTTCTGGCCAAGGGGTATCGTGTAACCCAGCTACTGGGGTGTAGAAGTCACATAGTCGGTTGCTCCATGTAAAACACTAATAGTCAACTGAATCCCATTAGACTGGAAGGTTCCTTCCAGTCTAATAGGATGCACTGGAAGGTTCCTTCCAGTCTAATAGGATGCATAACTTCATATTGATTTAATGCGGCTCTAACATATCGATAAAATACCCTTGTTATGAAATATAAACGGAGCAATTAAACTTTTATTTATATAAATGAAGTTGTAATCTGTCTGTGATTTTAAAGTACCTAATTGTATTTTCTCATGTACATTTATATTTTTTCCAGACTCATATTGGCTAAAAACTCACCTTGCTCTTTCAGTTCCTCCTGCGTTCCGGAGCTCGGTGGTATCTCGTTAGATTATTCCCGCAATCCTGGCCGGATGATATTCTCTGAGATACCTAAGCCGATTTTGATGGAATGTTCACTAAAACGTAAAAGAAGTTATAGGGCAATAGGTAGGCTACTTTTTAGCCCAGAATTCCTACGGGATCGGGATTTACACGAGGGAAAAATATAAAATCGCGGGCACAGCCAGTCTCACATTGAAATTCGTTTCTAAGTTTGATCAAACCTATTTAAAAACTTACTCAAAGTGCTTTACAAATATTTTAACCATTTTTCACTTAAGAGGAAAAGTTTGTAGAACAAACGTTGGCAGTTTTTATAATAAAACCTCGTTTTTAAGAGGTTGGCGTATTTATCTTACTTTTTAAACTGCCTACAAAAACATTGAGAAGAGATGGTTCTTTATAATATCTAGATAATATTTTGAATAGCCTCTTGTAGAATAGTGGTGGCTCAGTGTTTTGGGAATGCCTTACAAGTTTTCGTTTTAGGTGTAATTTACACCGCTCTGTTCTCGAAACCGTCATGTCTTAAAAGTACGACGTCGCTGACAGTACGACGTTAGGAGGGTAATTAAAATAGTGCGTTATGAGAGTCCGTCGAGGGATGGGCCACTGATTATTAAGAGTACATCGTGGAAAATTCTACTGTCGTAATGTGGTGTCAGGGTAAGTGCTCACTGTCAGGGAACATGTTAAGACCAGAAATCCGAAGACATGCGACATCTATCAATCCGCATTATGCCTGCGTGATTGGTTACGACCCATTCCTTTTCCTCTTACTTATAGAGAAGAGGCCTGAGTCCCAACAGTGAGCATATTCTAAGCTGATTAAATATAGTTCTTGTAATTTCTTTTAGAAAAATTAAAGCGAAGAATACTTTTATTTATAAACTAACATGAAAAGGTATACTAGTAGTTCTTGTAGAAATTTCAAACCAATTTACCCATTGTCAATACTAGTATTACAATAAGAATGTTTATGCAGGTTGCCTGAACTTTTTTTGGTGGGAAAATCATCATATTGTGACTCCTACTGCTCTGGGTGTAGCAGAAGAGAGTGCCAGATATCTATTGATTGGAGTAAGCTTATGTTACCTGAAGTATCTAAAACTCATTTAAAATATGCTAACTCTAAACATTAAATAACAATTTACAATTTAACATTAAATACAAATTTAATTTGCTCGCATTTTTTGTATCGTAACTTGTAGTTCGATTTAAAAAAAATATTCTCATAAAAACAACACATGATATGTTTACAATGAGATACAAAGTTATGGTAACTTATAACTAAATAAACTATCAACGCAATCCTCATGAAAATGTAATCAGAACTTCCTTTAACTTTTCTACGAAAGCTTGCAATACATTCCCGTTTTAACATTTAAGTCCTCACGACCGAAATTCAAACTGTATCAAAACCGCCATATGTACCGTTTCACTTAAAATTCTTTTGACAAACACCGCATACGTTCGCTCATGCTTATAATCCGGTACACTTAACATTGAGTTTCTCTTTTGTGCCGCTCCGGGCCGTACGCTAGCCGTACGCGACCCGTACGTGCAACCGGACCGGTTTCTACTGAAACAGGGTCAAGAGGAAAATTACGGAGTTTTAAACGAGTCGAATTTGTTTCGTTCGTTCTATTTCGAGTTTGAGAGTTCGTATGCTATTTAGCTTGTGCGTAGATGTTAAGTTAACCTTTTATGCGTATTCAAAAGCGTTGGTTTATTTAGAAACTCAATTTTATCAAAGACTTCTATTCTGAATTTGCGTTCTTGCTTAAAAAGGCAATTTTCTTCTTTACATTCTTTTAAGCCGTCGTGCTAATAGAAGCCAAAAGAAAAAAAATCGAACAATTTTCATTTTTTTTTTTAAACATTTGATAAATTTTATCACATTAAAAAAAAATTAAATATCAATCAATAAATCATTTATTCTCTCTCCACAAAGTTGCCTTATAATATAATTAATATAGGTACAATTTCATAAGGTGTGCTCTTTGTGAGAGACTGGTGCCTGAAATAGGTTTTTGGAAAAAAACCTGTGTTACAGGTCACCAGGCCCCTTCACGGCTAGAATACGCTTTTAATTTGATGCCGTGTAAGGACAAAGGAGTAAACAATATTAAAAAAGAAAATAAATAAATAATAGAAATGTAGCTAAAACAAAAAAAAAAAAACAAAATGATTATAAAAAAAAAATTAAAACTACAACTAAACAGAAATTATTGACTCGGTTTATGAGATCGGGTGTGTGAGTGAGAAGTGTAGTGTCAGTGAGGTTGTGTGTGATATGTTTTGTATAGGTGAGGAGTGTGAGTGTGTGTAGAGGTGAATGAAGTATGTATTTGTAATAATGTATGTGAGGCAAATATTGAGATGAGGAGTAGCTGTGAATGAAGTAAGTTTATTTCATAACGGTTTATTTATTTATTTAAGGTCAGCCAACAATTGTTTACACATATCATTACAATACGATTGAAAAATTTACATATACACGTGTAACAATTACTTATAGGCTAACACCACATGCACAGAAAACGGTTTAAACGTGTACAAAATTAATTATTTTACTAATTGATACAATAGTTTAGGTTAGTTTTGTTCTTAAGATTAGGTTATTTACACACAATACAATGATCACAAATTCAATGCATTAATAATATGGATGTCAAATTTAAATATTAAGAAAGAACATTAATTATAATTAAAATAGTAATTAAGATAATAAAATAATAATTTAAAAAATTAAAACAGGCACATAAATTAGATTAAATCTAATGATATCAAATGTCACATTATTTGGCATAATAAATTAAGGAATTAACGGAATTAAAAAATATAAAAATATACTGTATTACAAGATTATTCAAGTATTTGTGACTGTATTATTCACAACTACTTTAATAAATTTATTAATACTGTCCTGGTTTATATCCACTAAATCACTGCAGCTATTGAGAATTCTACATAATCGAGGTATAGGTGAGTATGCGCCTAGTACAGACCTATATTGTGGTGTGCATAATGGTGTAATTACATTTCTCGGATATCTAGATGGAGCACGGAACCTGATAAGGCCCAACAATTTAGAACAATCTATTCGATTTCTTAGTAGTTTGTATAAAAATATGGCATCGGTAACGTCTCTGCGTGTGGCTAGAGTGTGCATTCTAAAGTGGTGCAGGCGGGCTTTGTAGGAGGGTAGCTGTTTAGATTTCCCACGGTTAAAAGATTCTCTGTTTTTTGATAGTAAAATATGTAAATAAACTGAAATAAATCCTTCAATTGCATCAGACTTCATGGTTAGTTTGTAATATGTCACAAACTTTAAGGGCGCCACGATCATTCTTTCATTCAAGGAATCGTTTGAATCAACGCTTGTGGAGGTCGGACTTTGGATGGGTGAATAGCAAATGGACAGTCGTTACGGTTACGGTCTGACATCAGCCTTGCCATGGGGTGTCGGGTTACCCAGTAACTGGGCTGTGTAGGTCAGATAGGCCATTAATTCATGTAAAACTTTAATATTCAGCTACATCTCATTACACTGGAAACCGATATAAGTTTTTAAGCTAACATGGTCACTAACAGTATCATTAGAAATTAAAATGAGTTGACACGGTGAGTTTTTTGTGTCGAGAACAGAATCGAGTGTTTAGTGATACATGTGACAATGGTAGTGGTGTCGCTAACAGAAAACGAACGAGAAAGAGGGTAGACCGATTTGTCTGCTCATAAACTTCCACCCGCAATTACTTCAGTTCATCCGTGATCATGGCGCTTGCAACAGTGCCGTAATATCGGAAACTCAAAACCAAAAATACACGTGATAAATATCCCGTTTAAGTTCTAATGACACTGGAAACCAATCCCAACATAGCGTTATTAAATTGAAAAAAGCAAATTTTCTAAGCTATCTTTCAGTACATAATATTGCTCATTTATTCTAAGTAAGTATGAGACGATGATGATTATTATGAGCCTAAATTGATTACCGAATTCTCATTTACGTTCGTCACTGATTAAAATTCATCAAAATTAAAATATTTCATTTGATTACGAGATTTCAGTCTGTCCCTTCTAAATATACAAATTGTTTGAATTTCCTTCCTGTTTCTATGTTTGTATTCTAAACATTCTTTAAAAAAGCTTCTCAAACAATTGGCCTTTTTTTTCGTGGTAAAATCATCAAATGTGTCCTCCCACCCCGGGCAGGGCCGAAGGGACTGTCAGACTTGAACTGACTAAAATCCACGGTATTCCTTCAATAGTCCTTTAGATTCCGGGGTCACAGTAATGGAATAAGTCCCGCGGCCCCGGCAGGCTTCGGCCCTCTACAGGGGGGGCCTCGTCATCCTGCTGATGCTCTTTGAGGCGCGCGTGGAACACAACGCGCCGTCGATCCGGGCATGGTCCATGGTCGGACAGCGAGTTGCCCTTTACTCGCTGTCCGCATGCCCGCGCCTACGGTGGCCGGAGATCGTTGGCCGACGTCCGACGCCGTGGGCGACTACCACTGCGGCTGGGCTGGAGGAAGGACACTATCCTCTCCCTCACGCGGCCCGCCTCCTCCTTCGATAGCATGACTGCTTCGCAGAAGGAGGCGACCGCTTCAGTCCGCTCAGAAGATAAATCAGGTAGAATCAAGTTTGAATTTGCTACTCTTCACTGCCTTCAATTCTGGTCTCCAAGATACAGGCACCGCCTAGTTTGGAGGCCGTTGACATCCTTTTTAACAAAGCTTAGTTTTGTTACAAATAAGAATATAATGTTTATAGTTTTTTTTTTTTTATCGTGGTAAAATTATCAAATAAGTCCTCCCACCCCGGGCAGGGTGGGAGGGACTGTCAGACTTTTACTGACTAAAATCCACGGTGCTCCTTCAATAACCCTTTACGTACCGGGGTCACATTCATCACTGTCATTGTCTGTAGCTAGCTGAGTGGAATGTGGAAGATTTAAATAAAAACTATGATAAATATCTGGTATTGCCTTACATTGACACAAGCTTACAAGGTCCTTATACTTTGCTGTTGATATTGGGAGCACTTTATTGTACAATAAAGGAATACTTTGTCCTTCGTTTAACTGTTCACACTGAACAGTATCTTGTGCTCTTTTCGTTCGTGTGATTCGTGAAGTAGGTTTCATTGCAAGGTAAATAGATAAGTGCTGATCACTGAGAAAATCGTATTGAAAATAAATTAAATCAGGGTTTTCCTTTTCTATTTTAATGTGTTGTATTTTAGTCCATGTCATCTTTTTTCCAGAACTATTCCAGTCCCAGTTTAGTTTTTTCTTTATAAGACATTTATAATCAAGAATCAGGTTTTGATCTAATTCAGTAACATCATAAGGAGTCCCCGTAGTTTTAGCACATCTGATCAGGGTGATCCATTGTTCTGGTACAAAAATAATCTGATTTTTCTTCCGGCGCTCTATCAACGCGTGTATAGCATCCCCTTCAGATTGTGAGTGTCCTACTTCAAAATAGTTATGTGTAATTGTTATTCCAAATAGTTTACATGCATGCGAGTACATAACTATTATTATTCGATTGCGGTTTTGTCCGCCACAGCAATTGGAAAAGAAATTAAATATACGGAATCCTTCTTCGTATTTCTTTTTAATAAAAAGAAACAGAGCGCTACTAATTTCTGAGAATCCTTTCTTGCCAATTGTCTCATTCCAGACGTACGAGTATCCTTTGGCCTTTCCTATATCATATATAGTAAAATTATATACCACAAACTTCCTTTTGTAGTAAAAGAGCGAAACTTCAGATTGGGGTGTAGTCAATACTTTCTGTAAGTCATATGAGGCTGTAACAATTAAATCCAATTATTTGGACTGAGACTTACAAGGGTCTTTGTTACCACTGTTTTGTTCGCAATATGCAAGGAATACCTTCATGTCTTCTTTTTCGTTTTCAGTCCCTCTCTTATAGCGGTCGCAAAGAATACAAAGGTCCTTCTTAGGCTTGTGGAATTCAATATTATATTCAGTATAAAATATGTCCTTATATTGCCTAGAATTTGCCCCTTGTTCCAACGGACGATTTTCTTTCATCCAATCGACGTAAAGCCTGTACAATGCAGGTTATGTTAAAGTTTCTTCAAAGTAGAGCTTTGAGGTTCTTTTTCTTACATAATGTGAATCCACTGTAGGAATTAATGAAATATGAGCCCTAACAGATTCTTTAACTTCTATAATAATTTTCTAATTGGGGTGTTTGAGGGTGTGCGTTAAGACTAGTTGCGATGTTCTATTTAGTAGTTTACTCCCAAACTACTAAATAGAACATCGCAACTCGTCTTAACTTGTCGTAATGCACTAAAAACTAACGTAAAGATCCGTGCAACATCATTGTAACTCAACTTACAATGCACTAACAGTACATTTTATGATCATAAACCGTAATTTTATCATGTACATAGATTGTATCTAATGTTACAATTTTGTTGTGCTTGATAAACAAGCTACTCATAATATTTTCTATAAATTGTAAATCAAGTTGCAATTATATTGTTGACAAAAAATATTTTTTGGATTAGTTACAATACTTTGACGTTGGTTTATTTTAGAAACGAAAGGGAATAGAATTACAATGATAGTACAGAAAAAATGCATTTTTTTTTTCATAACAATGCCGTTGTAACTCGATTTTTGGAAAAAAGTGAGTTACGATGTTATTGCATGGAGGTGTCGATATGACTGCCGGTCGTTAAGGGTAGTCAGAAAATCTGACTCCTTCTGGCCAAGGGGTATCGTGTAACCCAGCTACTGGGGTGTAGAAGTCACATAGTCGGTTGCTCCATGTAAAACACTAATAGTCAACTGAATCCCATTAGACTGGAAGGTTCCTTCCAGTCTAATAGGATGCAGCTCAGTACATAGTTGGGAAAAGGCTGAGCAGATGATGATATTTTTTATTGAAAAAAAAAAAGTAAAACCAATGTAACAACTTTAACTTCATATTGATTTAATGCGGCTCTAACATATCGATAAAATACCCTTGTAATGAAATATAAACGGAGCAATTAAATGTTTATTTATTTGACGTTTACGTTTGACGATATCCGTGACCAGGGGTTGTAAACGTTTGGTGATGGCCGAACGTAACATAAAATTAATTTTATATTTCGTCTTTATTGTTTTTAAGCAGTGAATAAGGTCGAGTAAGCCTATTTAATTTACTGTTTAAACTTTGGTTTATACAGAGTAATAAAAAGAGGTTTTCAAATGAACCTTTTTAAAAGTGAAATCTATACTTTTATTTATATAAATGAAGTTGAAATCTGTCTGTGATTTTAAAGTACCTAATTGTATTTTCTCATGTACATATTATATTTTTTCCAGACTCATATTGGCTAAAAACTCACCTTGCTCTTTCAGTTCCTGCTGCGTTCCGGAGCTCGGTGGTATCTCGTTAGATTATTCCCGCAATCCTGGCCGGATGATATTCTCTGAGATACCTAAGCCGATTTTGATGGAATGTTCACTAAAACATAAAAGAAGTTATTGGGCAATAGGTAGGCTACTTTTTAGCCCAGAATTCCTACGGGATCGGGATTTACACAAGGGAAAAATATCCTTCACGAAAACAATCGCGGGCACAGCCAGTCTCATATTGAAATTCGTTTCTAAGTTTGATCAAACCTATTTAAAAACTTACTCAAAGTGCTTTACAAATATTTTAACCATTTTTCACTTAAGAGGAAAAGTTTGTAGAACAAACGTTGGCAGTTTTTATAATAAAACCTCGTTTTTAAGAGGTTGGCGTATTTATCTTACTTTTTAAACTGCCTACAAAAAGATTGAGAAGAGATGGTTCTTTAAAATATCTAGATAATATTTTGAATAGCCTCTTGTAGAATAGTGGTGGCTCAGTGTTTTGGGAATGCCTTACAAGTTTTCGTTTTAGGTGTAATTTACACCACTCTGTTCTCGAAACCGTCATGTCTTAACAGTACGACGTCGCTGACAGTACGACGTTAGGAAGGAAATTAAAATAGTGCGTTATGAGAGTCCGTCGAGGGATGGGCCACTTATTATTAAGAGTACGTCGTGGAAAATTCTACTGTCGTAATGTGGTGTCAGGGTAAGTGCTCACTGTCAGTGAACATGTTAAGACCAGAAATCCGAAAACATGCGACATCTATCAATCCGCATTATGCCTGCGTGATTGGTTACGACCCATTCCTTTTCCTCTTACTTATAGAGAAGAGGCCTGAGTCCCAACAGTGAGCATATTCTAAGCTGATTAAATATAGTTCTTGTAATTTCTTTTAGAAAAATTAAAGCGAAGAATTCTTTTATTTATAAACTAACATGAAAAGGTATACTAGTAGTTCTTGTAGAAATTTCAAACCAATTTACCCATTGTCAATACTAGTATTACAATAAGAATGTTTATGCAGGTTGCCTGAACTTTTTTTGGTGGGAAAATCATCATATTGTGACTCCTACTGCTCTGGGTGTAGCAGAAGAGAGTGCCAGATATCTATTGATTGGAGTAAGCTTATGTTACCTGAAGTATCTAAAACTCATTTAAAATATGCTAACTCTAAACATTAAATAACAATATAAATATGCAGTTCAATTCACTAAAACAGCAAACGTTTTAAAGACTTGCATGATTTTCATCTAAAATAATTTGCTCGCATTTTTTGTATCGTAACTTGTAGTTCGATTTAAAAAAAATATTCTCATAAAAACAACACATGATATGTTTACAATGAGATACAAAGTTATGGTAACTTATAACTAAATAAACTATCAACGCAATCCTCATGAAAATGTAATCAGAACTTCCTTTAACTTTTCTACGAAAGCTTGCAATACATTCCCGTTTTAACATTTAAGTCCTCACGACCGAAATTCAAACTGTATCAAAACCGCCATATGTACCGTTTCACTTTAAATTCTTTTGACAAACACCGCATACGTTCGCTCATGCTTATAATCCGGTACACTTAACATTGAGTTCCTCTTTTGTGCGGCTCTGAGCCGTACCTCAGCCGTACGCGACCCGTACGTGCAACCGGACCGGTTTCTACTGAAACAGGGTCAAGAAGAAAATTACGGAGTTTTAAACGAGTCGAATTTGTTTCGTTCGTTCTATTTCGAGTTTGAGAGTTCGTATGCTATTTAGCTTGTACGTAGATGTTAAGCTTTTATGCGTATTCAAAAGCAATGGTTAATTTAGAAATGAATTTTTTCAAAGACTTGTATTCTAAGTTTGTATTCTTGCTTAAAAAGGTAATTTTCTTCTTTACTTTACTTACTTTTAAGCCGCCCCGAAATCGCCGAAATCGAAGAATGCCCAAAAATATTTTTTGGTATTCTCTCAATTTGATATATGATTTATCTGAAATAAATCCTTCAATTGCATCATACTGCACGATTAGTTTGCAATATGACACAAACTTTAAGGAACCCACGATAATTCTTTTATAATCATAATCATTTAGGTATTTGTCTGAACATGGTTCATTGTAAGGTCTAAAAATTTCTTTCATTCAAAGAATCGTTTTCGATAAAATAATTATACCTTATAATACCTAACATGTTGTTTTGTTATTTAGGAACTCGTAAGCAACGCTCGTAGATTTTTTTTTTATTGATCTGATGGTAAGTAATGATGTGGTCGAAGATGGATGGGTGAATAACAGGTGGGCAGTCGTTACGGTTACAGTCTGACACCAGTCTCGCCACGAGGTATCGTGTTACCCAGTTACTGGGTTAAGTAGGTCAGATAAGCAGTCGCTTCATGTAAAATTAGTATTCAGCTGACTACACTGGAAACCGATCCCAACTTAGCGGATGATGATTTCATTATTATTAAATTGAAGAAAAGCAAAATTTCTATCCTATCTTGCAGTACATAATATTGCTCATTTATTCTAAGTAAGAATGAGACGATGTGATTTGTAATTACTATGAGAGCCTGCTTTCATTACTGAATTCTAATCTACACTTCTAAGAAGTGTCCAATAATTAAAATTCATTAAAATTAAAATATTTCATTTGATCACGAGATTTCAGTCTTCGTCCTTTAAACATATGTAAATATTGTTAGAATTTCATTCCTATTTCTATATTTTTATTCTAAACATTCTTTAAAAAAAGCTTCTCAAACAATTGGCCTTAAAAAACAAGTCGGGACAGAGAGTAAACGAAGTGTACCTAAATAAAAGGTGTCCCTATGTTGGTTGTAGCCCAAAAACGTGTACCAAACAGTCGCTGATTAAATTGACCGACTGCCAACCGGATCAGAGACCTGAAGATGCATCTCAACACTGAAACTTACTAAAGCCGTTTGTAGTGCAATAAGCTTGAAACATAAGCAAAGCAGCACTTTGCTTATTTTAATGAAAAAGTCATCGCTCAGATTTTTTTTTTAATACTTATGAGCTCTTGACGTCGATCACGCCTGGTGGTGGCGATAGATGAGGTCTACGATGGAAGGAGCGAGCCCAGAATGTGCCTTTTCACTCTTGCTTTAAAGGCAGACGGGTGGTCAGTGGTCGAAAACGACCGTAACAATAATAATTCAGCTAACTTTTCACTGCTGGGCCTCCCCTTTATGAGAGGTGATGGGCCGTAGTACACCACTTGGGCCCAGTGTGGGTTTCCTTACGATGTTGTTTTCCACCGATTTGAGAGCAGAGTTCGTGACATAAATTACTCAAAGTAATGTGTCTGACAAGGTTCGAACCCGCGTTTTAACACTTTTGTATTTTAAGTTTGAACGTTATTATAAATAAACAGTTCACTGTAGCATTTCTCCATAGAAACTTGATTTATGTCACATTGCATATTCCTCGTTCCATGTTATAATTTACTTGCTTCTGCCCGCAACTTCGTTCGCGTTGGAAGGTTACGCATAAATCCCGATCCCGTGAGAATTCTTAGAAAATTGGCCAAGGGTGAGTCAGACTCGCCCATGAAGGGTTCCGTAGTAACGACGCCAAATAACTTTGTTTCTCATAGTATTTGAATGAATTACAAAGTTATATTTGCGGTTTTATAAAATATGCTATATCTCAAAAACTGCTGACTCGACCTCATTAAACTAATTTTCGTTGAAAGTTTACATTAAGATCTACAGCATATATATTTTTTTAAGATTTTCTCTCCATTATTATAGAAGTTAGAGGGGGAGGACACATTTTACCACTTTGGAAGCGTATATCTTTTAAACGATTGCCCTTATGAAAAAGTGGTTTTGGAAACCTCAGTGTCATTTCTATAGATACTACACACGCATATGTTTTATGAAAATAAATATTTTCAGTTTCAGTTCCATGTATGGAAGGAGCCCCCCTTAATTTTAAATATTTTATATTTTTTTATAAAATCAGTAAGCGGTTCACAGAATCCATCTACCTACCAAGTTTCACATGTAAAGTCCTAATGGTTTCGGAATAAAATGGCTGTGACATACGGACATGTGATATACGGACGGACGGACAGACAGACATGACGAAACTATAAGGGTTCCGTTTTTTGCCATTTGGCTACGGAACCCTAATAAAAAAGCCTATGTGTTATTCCAGGATGTCTACTATCTACTTACCAAATTTCATTTAAACTGGTTCAGTAGTTTTTATTCCCGAACGAGTAATAAACATCTATATATCCATCCTCACAAACTTTCGCATTAATAATATTAGTAATATACGTGAAGCAAAAACTTTGTCACCCTTTTTAACCGACTTCAAAAAAAGGAGGTTTACAATTCGTCTTGAACATGTATGTTACCTCATAACTCGGAGATGGCTGAACCGATTTCAAAAATTCTCTTTTTGTTTGAAAGGGTATACTTTTTAGTTGGTCCCATTGTCGTCACGTTTGGATCTAATGATGGGATCATGGAGAAATCGAGGGAACTCTTCAAATATTATAGGCACACCTAAAGCGTTTTGGGTATTTCTTATAGTACCTTGTGCAGTTGCTCTTGAAAAGCATCATTTGAGGAAGTGGAACTGATGATGAAGACCCCAGATGGCCACCGACACTATTCAATAATAAGTATTTCGTTGATTGCGATTAGATTACTTGAATATGGATGTTAAGCACTTTATGCTCGTCACAATGCATATGGTGAAGTAGAGCTGATGGTGATGTACCAGGAGAACTCCTCAAAAATTAACGGCTCTGCAGCGGGAAAAGCAATATTTTGTAAAAGGTGATAAGTAGTTGACATTTTGGCTTTTGTAACTAGGTAAATTACAAACCGACCCACTAAAAAGCGTGAAAAAAATTTTTTTTGCAAAAAATAGAACCGACTTCCATATAAAAACACTACAAAGGCAAAAATAACTTTAATTTCGGAAGGCGGTGTCTTTAGTTTTGTATATATTTTCGTTTTTGACACCGCCTTCCGAAATTAAAGTTATTTTTGCCTTTGTAGTGTTTTTATATGGAAGTCGGTTCTATTTTTTGCAAAAAAAAATTTTTATTTAAACACACGACATGCTTCGATTGAATGTATTTAAAATGCGATTTGTAGTCAAAATCAGTGACTTATTTGTAAAAAGCTTGGTAAAACTATTACAAATAGTGACTCAGTAATTACTCCTGGGTTTGAACTAAAACAGGCTCAAATGCGTGTGAGAAGATACTGTGAGAAAGCCGTCATATTCAAGAAGTACAACATCGAAGACGCATATTGGCAATCGACCCACTCCTTTACTTTAGGCCTCCTTCTATGGGCCTATATTCCACCAGGGTTTTTGGAATGTTCTAAATGTCCCGTAACGTAAGGACTATTGAACAAACAGGGTTGGTTTTTAGTCAGTAGCAAGTTATGGAGAAGTATGAAATTTGGGACAGTTTTTTTTATATTACAGATGAGCTCACCCTTGACCACAATCTCGCCTGATGGTAAGCGATAGATGAGGTCTACGATAGGACGAGCGAGCCCAGAAAATGTCTATTTACTCTTGTTAGAGTTTACTCAGTTACAGTTTACATGGACAAGAAGTGTAAAAAGCTTATATTTTTATAACACTATTTATTTAAACTTTATGTACAATGATGTTATATGGGCGGACTTTATGCAGCAAGGCATTCTCTACCTGTCAACCTTTGGGTTAAAAAACACATTATGCATTTCAAATAATTAAAATTATGGTTTTGGCCATTGAACGACTAGTAGTTACGAACTTGTTAGTAGACACAGTTTTATTTACTTTAAAGGATTTTGCGAAATTCCCACGGGATCGGGATTTACACGGGAAAAACTTCCCACGCGGGCGAAGCCGCTGGCACAAGCTAGTTTTTCATATAAGTATTATGAAAAGCAGTATCCATTGTCATATTTTGAGCAATTTCATATTTCTTCCTGCTGTAGTATTTTGTGGGTAGTTTCATATTGCTTGCTAGCACGAGTACTACGTTGATTTGTCAGTTGGTATGGAAAATTCTACTGTCGTAATGTGGTGTCAGGGTAAGTGCTCATTGTCAGCGAACGTGTTAACGTGTCTCCCGAGGCACCGAGGAATCAAGATAATTATGTTAAGATGCTCACTCATCCATAGACTAACTTCGAAAAGCATTGCTTGACCTTGAACATCGACCCGTGTGGCTGTTACTATTTAGCCACAAGCTCCCCGTTATTTCATTACTAACTGGAATCTTAGAATTCTAAAATAAAGAACTCGAGACAACTTGAGATCTTAAGCTTTTATTTTTAGCAACAAAACAATAAATGTCTTGAATATTTCTTTTCTTTCTTTATTACACAGGTGTACCACTCGTCCTACATTTTTAATCACGGTCACATCTGAAAGTAATCGTTCTTCACACAGGGTTGCCCGGCGTTGGGATCAAGTTGGACAAAGATAGGCTTATCAGATACTTGTCCCACCTAAAAAGGTGGTCTCTGTTTGCTAGCGTCATCAGCCTGTTGCACTCCATCGCTGTGTTATAGGCATTTTTTTGCAATTTATTACTAATTTTTTTTACTACTAATAATAATAATAGAATAGGTTACTTCTAGGCAAGCGTGCTCCATCTTCAACCACATCATCACTTACCATCAGGTGAGATGGTAGTCAAACGCGAGCCTATTATCAATTTAAAAAAAAAGAACTAAGAATCGCGTTTTAAATAGATATTGATTAATATATGGATAATACGCATTTTTCAATGCGGGTCGCAGGATCGATTCCCGCATCGACAAGACTCTTTGTATGGTTTACAAACGGTTGTCTCCGTTCTGAGAGTTTGTTAAAAATTCACTCAAAATACAGGAGAAATATGTTGTAGCAATTTCATGAGGAGTAAGTTTATCACAAAATTTTATCACTTAAGCAGACATTATTACTTTTACTACCTCTATCAAAAAACCTGACAAAACTGGTTGCTCAGTCCGATGTCAGGAGCTGGTAACCCTACTCACAGGAAAGTTCACAGTCGTATGAAGCCAATGGGACCAATATCGGCGCAGTGATTGTCAATAAAACCGCAGCCCATATTACTTCGACTGGTCTGTACGTGGAGGTAGCGAGTCTAGATGTGGCATGTGATCTGACTTAGGATATACTCCGTCACACTATTCCCAATTATTCGATTGAAACGAGTGATATATATGTGAATTGTTTCGGCCATTTGTGTCTTGCAAGAAGTGCAACGATATCACAGTATTATATTTTTGATTAAATATCGAATCAAATTTTGAAATGAATTTACAAATGGTGGTATCATTATCTTGGTATTTAATATAGATATATTTATTGGGTAGGTGTACTAAAGTTTTTTTTTTTTAATTAAACTCTCAAAACAGAGAAGGACATTAGCTACTTTGATGCCCCACGTACTTATTTTAAGATGGAAATACTTATTTATATGAATAATGCTATTTATTATGAAAATTGCCTATAATACCTAAAGCTCCCTAATATGAACTGTAATTAGTTTTTACATTATAATTATTTAGGTATATAAAAATATCAACTGTTTGCGATACAATTGGCACCAAGCTTAATATTAAATTTACCAATAAGTAAGCGTGACCTATTTAAAAACAAAAGAAAATCCAACGAGTAGTTTCTATGCGAATGTCTCTTCCATATCCTCTTATTCCACGTTTCTAATTTTACAACAGGACAAAAGACAAGGATAAAATTTATTACTTACATTCTGAGAGACTTTACGTGGCTTCACGTACTTACACGGAAATGCATTTCACCTTAAAGACATACATTCATACATACATAGAGAGTAGAACTGTGTCATCCAGTGGTTAAATGTCAAGATTTATAGCTTTCAAAAGCAGGTCAAAATGTAAGGTTCTGATTAAAAACTATTTGGGCTTCTGAATGGTAGTTTATTTTTCTTTGAAATGTGTTGAGGAAAACAAATAAGAGCGTTAAGGTAGTGTTGGACACCTAGAATTCTATAGACAACTAAATCCTATCAGATTTTCTTTTAATTTTTAATCGTGCTGTTTATCTGCCATAGGTAGTGAAAGGCCGAAGAAACTATGGTTGGATTGTGTGTAAAACGATATGAATAAAGAAAAACGAGTAAATGATGCTTTGACGTCTGGCAGGAGAGAACAGAAGAAGAAAACGTGTTGCGCCGACCCCAAGTAGACCAAACTAGTGACTTTAACTTCATTGGGTTGCTATTGTAAGTTTAAATTGGATTTTTAATATATTAGTCTAGTGGTCGCAATCGCGACTGCCGAGCGAGAGGTCTTGGTTTAGATTCCCCGGTCGGGCAAAAAGTACTTTTGAGTTTTTCTATAAGAAATTTCTCGGTAGTAGTCCGGGGTTTGGAAGTTGGTGGTGTGATAACCCCATGGCTCGGAAATCACGTTAAGCGGTAGGTCCTGGCTGTCATTTTATCATGTTTGAAAGTTGTTACTGGTAGTCGGAAGATAGAAAATCTGGCACTAGTCTTGCCAAGGAGTATTGTGTTATCCACATAACTACCTATATGACCTTCACACCCCGCTGGAATGTCATGTGAATGTGGAATGTCATGAAACGACTACTCGTTTCAATACACTTGTACCTAGCTGTGTCCAGTTCGACTGAATACCGACCACAACATAGTTGTATAAAGGCTAAGCAGATGCCGATCAATATTTTAGTTAATAAGCGTATAATTTCATAAGAAACACCACATTTTTGCCAAGAATGTGTCACGATCCGTTATTATTTTCCACTACAATTTTCTACTTATCAAACAAAGGCTTTGTCAACAAACAACTGGCCAGACTCGTAGCAATATTGCTACGGCGTAGCACCACGTAGCAACGGCGTAGCATTGTGCTACGAGATTTCTGATAAAATATTAATATTTCTTTTATTACTTCTAAGTTTGTTGAAACATATTGGTCTATGTATTCCTGGTAGGAGTGACGTTATTTTGTTTTGTATCTACGATGGTTTCTTAGAAAATTTTGTGTGTTAGTGAGAAGACTATTTAGAAGTTTTGGACGCCGAAAACAAATTAATTAGAATAAGGGCCAATGATGATATATGATAATGCCAGTAATTTCGACATAAATAATGAAACTACAATAATAAATTGTAAAAGTTTGTTTGCATATATACGTACTTTACCTTATTTGATTGTGGTGTGGTCTACATTAAAGATCATGTCTATCTATCGGAACATGAACAAAAACATAGATTTTCAAACAATCTTACGTAAATCTATATTGCATCGTCAAATCGTTGCAAACTGACGTATAAATATCTGGGGGCATGGCAGTGCCCCCGCCAAGTCGAGCATAAAAGCGGCACGGCCGTACCATTCTTTTCTCGAAGCAATTCAGGCCATTTTCAACCCCCTATAACTTCGTTGTGGATAAAACTAGAAGCCTGAATTTTCAGTAACCAAACAGGCATTGTATAAACACGGTATATTTCAAATTTCATTCAATTTGAACTAGTAGTTTAAGAATTATAACGAGTCAAAGTTCCTTAATTTTGTTAATTTTGTCACTCACTGACTGACCGATCATCAAAAGTCTAAGGCACTTCTAGCAGACATAGAAGCTTCAAATTTAGAATACAATTAGTGTTTAGTTAATGAATCAAGGAAAAGCTATAATATTTTTCAATTTCGTTCCAGTTTTCTAGATACATCAACTGCATAAATAACTTTGTAATCCCATATAAATATATAGGATTACAAAGTTACATTTGCAGTTAATTAATCAGTGTACCTGTATAATAAAATGAAATAATAGATGTAGATGGGTACTTTTTTTTTTCTTGGTGAAAAATATCATCGAATGACTTCTTTCGCTCGGGTGTATCAGAATTCTACTGACTAAAAACCCACCCTGTTCCTTCGGAAGCCCTAAAGTTCCGGGGCCGCGGTATCTCGATGGAACTTTCCCGCAAACCCCGACAGGCAATGGCCCTATGAGACCCCGTCACTGGTATTAACAGCTTTTTGAGGCGCGCGTGGAACACAACACGCCGCCGACCCGGGCCTGGTCCTTACCGGACGGTGAGCGACCCCTGCTCGCCATCCGCAGGCCCGCGCCTACGGTGGCCCGAAATCGACTCGCGATCCACGACGCCCGTGGCGTCTCCCCCGGCGGCTGGGGCGCGAGGAAGAGATTTGCCTCTCCCTCGCACGTTAGGCCTCCTCCTTCGCTAGCATGACTGCTTCGCAGCAGGAGGTGACTGCATCCCATTCCCTCTCGCTTCGCACCATGGTCTAAACCAGAGCAGGGCACGAGAAGTCGCCGCCGTCGATCGCCTCTATGAGGATACGATGGTGCTCCACCCATACAGGGCACACCTCGACCATATGCTCCACCGTGTCTTCCAGTGTAGATAGATACCTAGATATAATAATTATGCTCAAAGGTAACATGTTAAATGGTCAACGGAATAAAAACGCAAGAAGTACTAAGAGTATTGGGGAGTATTAAGTGGAGTAAATTGCCCGAAATTGCATAATTACTTACTTATGGATTAACTTTAACCGAGACGTTTGACGAGTGCGGCATTAATTATTACTTCTTCTTATCGTGTGGGTAAGTGAGGTCTAACGACCCCATACACCCTAGTGTCAGAGTTTCTAGACCGCCTCTAGGGCCTCTGACGTGGTCTATTTTGACGGCCGCCATTTGGCGACCGGGACCAACGGCTTATACGTGCCTTCCGAAGCACGGAACCATCTTTTTATCAGACAGTCAGGTGATTCAGGCCTGCAAAGTCCTAGCCAAACTGGAAACAACTTTACAAAGTATGCTTCCCGCGGGAATTGAACCCACGACCACCGGGTCACAAGGCAAACGCCTAAACCACTCGACCACCACCAATTATTACTAATTAATGCAAAAGACGTACGTGCGTATTCATATGTGCGTATCAAAGCCTACGAAAAAAACCCATAGAGATAGGGAGTGGGCTTTGAAAAAAACTTTAGCTGAAGTTCAAGAAGTAGTACCGAAAAATAAAAAAAGGAAGGCTACCTACAAAAATAAGAAAAGCTCATAAGACAGAGAGAGGGCTTTAAGAAAATTCGTTGTTGGTATACAAGAAGTAGAAGGTACCGGAAAGGAAAAAAGTAGGACTTTCTACAAAAAGCAATGAGATCCCATAAAAAACAATACTTGTCAAAAAACCAAGTCTCGCAACTTAGTTGTTCTACCGTAAAAAGTTGTAAGATCCATGTAATACCAAGTCAGTTATTAATTTATTCAGTCCCTACTTAAGGGACCTACTGTCTTAAGTTGTTACGTAATTATCTAACCAAACGACATCTTATAGTGACCATATCAATATTAAAAATCTTTACCGTTGTTGCGAGTTGCGAGACTTGGTTTTTTGACAAGTATTGTTTTTTATGGGTTTATATATTTAGCAAATAAGATACGTTTAAGCTTTTTAGTGCTGGTTTATAAAACATTATTTAGACCTAGTGATGATCTGCTTAGCCTTTTTAAACTATATTGGGGTTAACTTTCAGTTTATTGTCAGATTTTCTTACTCCCGGCTACCCGTTACCACAAACCAAAATGTCCAAGTGACAGCCGAAACCACTGGAATTCCGAGACACGGCGGAATCTCGGAGTGTTACACATCCACGGACTAACTTTAACAAGTTTTGATTATCTTTGATAATAACCCACATAATGTAATTGCAACAAATACAAGCTTGTCAAAATATGTAACGACATACACAATTGTCAATATGGTCCATAAGATTTTACAAGAAAAATATATTGCTAGCGATGGTTAAAATACAGTCAAGTACAAAATTTGAGCCCTAACTCCTAAACTAGGAAGAGTGTAATCTTTACAGGCAGTGTTTTCGGATATATAGAAAAAACAGCATTATAAGCGTACTAGCTTCCGCCCGCGACTTCGTCCCCGTGGAAAAAAAAATCCCCCGATTTTGAAACATTCTTCATTACTGCTCCGCTCCTATTGGTATTAGCGTGATGATATATAGCCTATAGCCTTCCTCGATAAATGGGCTATCTAACACTGAAAGAATTTTTCAAATCAAAACGGTAGTTCCTGAGATTAGTGCGTTCAAGCAAACAAACAAACAAACAAACTCTTCAGCTTTATAATATTAGTATAGATTAGCAGTCTCGGATGATAGTCACAAACAAGATATATAAGTACTACAAGATAAGAAAGAAAATCGATCCTTGCAGCTACTATTATTAGACCACGAGCTGCTAAAAAACAGCTTGCTCTCTTGCTCTCTGCATAACAGGCTCCATTTATATTGTTTGACTTAGATACTAACTGCGGTAGTAGCGTCACCTACCGGCGTTTGGAACATTAATTTAATTTCCACTGTTCCGACCATCCATCGAGTGCATCTGTTCCGCTCATGGTTTATATATATCTCGAACTTAGGGTTGTCACTTACAAATTGGGTTTTTAAGAGTAGGAGCATGATTTGACAGGGTCCGATAGAGCTCTTGCCTTACGGGGTTGCGGGAATGTTCTAAAGAGATACTGTGGCCCCGGAACGGAAGGGAATCTGAAGGAACTTGGTAAGTTTTTAGTCAGTAGAAATCTGACCCTCCCTTCCGCTCCACCCACAGCGGAAGGAGTCATTTGATGATTATCTCATCCAGAAAAAAAAAGAGTAGGAGCATGATAATAGTTTTTATCCAATCATCATCCTTGTTTTCTTTTATATTATATTTAATTTTATTTTGGATAAATAATAGGGACAGAGACAAATGTACAACCAATCACATTCGTCATACATGGTGACAAAATGTTACATTACAACAAAAATATTTAATTTAAAGATTTAATTAAAAATTTAAAAAGTGTTTAAGTTACATAAAAGTTGAATCGATGTTTCTGTAAACGGAGGAAATTATAATAATCAGCACGGTGATGCAAGGTAGCTCATAAACCAGAAAGAACCTTCATATATTTATTTTAGAAATTCGATAAAAAGACAGTCTCTTACTGAGAAGTAACCATGGGGCCTAGACAAAATCCATTTTCTGTAAGCGTTAACGCCAACGGAAAAATTAAATTGTATGGAGTTGACATTTGCTAACCACATGTCACATGATTATCACGTGTTAGTAAATGTCAACTCCATACAATTAATTTTTCCGTTGGCGTTAACGCTTACAGAAAATGGATTTTGTCTAGGCCCGCATATCTCTGCTTTAAACATTTAAGAAATTACATTTATGTTCAATGCATGAACATAACTTCCATTTTTTTTTTTTTGTAAGAGAGCTAGCTATGTGTGTAGACCATTAAATGATGACCATTAAATGGCATTAGGCTATAGATCGCTCTCAAATACAAGGAACCATCGTTTAACCAGCTACTGGGTTGTCGATATTAGGTCAATACTGGAACCATTACCAGTATGCTGGTGCATCCCATTACACTGGGATCCGATCTACCTCAAAATGGTAGCAAATTTTCAAAAAGAGCATGTACCAGCAAACCAAACATTACATCATTATATCTATCATATTCGTCATATCGTATTATCGATCATATTCCCATCCCCTTTTATAACGACATAATTAAACATGTTACCAAGCCAGCCATCAAACCCGGAACCTAGCCACTAACTAATTCCTAATGTTGCGGCTTCAGCCGGATGCCAGCCCGGGCTGAGCCACTATCTCACTAAGAGCAGGGGTGGCATGGACTGTATTAGTTTTGGTTAGCCGCTTAATTTGTGAGGAGCTCGTGAATAAATAATAGCAACTACATGGGTCGATCTTTGATGTTAAGCAGTGCTTGCCAGTTCGGCCAACGGATGGTTTATACCTCTCTGCCTTAAAAGTTATCACCTAAATTAAGCCAAGTTCAACTTGACATCACGTGTATATTCACACAGATATGTTTATTTTAACGTCATCGCAAACCATTTCAAATAAAATTCAAGTCTATAATAAAGTTGGTCAAATTAGTTCTTTAAAACAAAACTAGTTCCATCATCGGACTATAAGACATCGTTACACGGTGGACATCCCACCTACATGCACCAAAATGTTTTTTGAATATTTGGCATTTTATTAAAAGCGTTTCAGGTACATCCGACCAACATTTTTACTTTTGACAACCCTACCCCGCACTAGAGCAGCCAGATATTTGTAAAACATAGTGGGCTCGTAAATTCAAGTTTATCGCACAAATTCTTTTTATATTATCTCCATCTGGGAAATAAGGCTACTCGCAAATGAGTTTAATGTTTTTTTTTTTCAAACTACAAGTTTTGTTGAGAGTACTTGAGTTACATGTGTACTTAAAATGTTTTCTTCTCATCAGAGAGGCTGATAACCCCGAATTGTATATAAACCTTAAATGCAGCTTATAGTAACGTTGTTACGCATCATGCCGTGGTTGTGGCTGTTAGGACAAATTCATTGGTAAAAAAAAATATTACTGGTTTTGTCATTTTATATGAGTAGATATATATGCCCCGGTTCTTTTTGTGATGTTTATGTGACAATATGAGAACAAATTGTTTCAAAGCTTGTAGTGAAATACTTAATACTTTGGACGGTTAGTTAGTGGTTTTCAGCTGAATCTATGATCTGGAGGTTATA
The DNA here is from genome assembly GCA_943138885.2 of Tholera decimalis. Taxonomy (NCBI): domain Eukaryota; kingdom Metazoa; phylum Arthropoda; class Insecta; order Lepidoptera; family Noctuidae; genus Tholera; species Tholera decimalis. Next base: position 12,175,285 of record OW964570.2, read on the forward strand.
CGGACGTAAACCAGTTATACTGATACTTTTAGCTGCAACTCACTGCTTGATAAAGGCTCCCTATGATTTCCAGGCGGTTCTATCCAAGGCCAAAGTAAAACACTGGTCGTTAGTTTTGACCAAACTAACGACCAAAATAAAATTAGTTATTTCAACCATCAAAAACATAAATGTTCAATATTATGATATATGCCTCGGTTGTTGACTTCAACGACAAAAGAAGTGAAATCTAAATGGGTGCCAAGTTCAATGGTCAGTCCTGAAATTTATTTATGACAACATAAAATACCACTTTTTCTTATAACTTAGGAGAATATATTGTAGCCAAAGGTCTGACCTGGCTATTTCTCATATACGAATTATTATGTTCGATGGTTAGTTTCTACCAGCAAGTCAAATTTTCGGAATAATAAAATAAGAACCGACAAGTAACAGGTTTAGAACTAGCGAAGGCTATAATTCGTATATGAAAACTAGCCAAGTCGGACCTTAGGCTACAATATATTCTCCTAAGTTATAAGAAAAAATGGTATTTTATGTTGTTATAAATAAATTTCAGGACTGACCTTTGAACTTGGCACCCATTTAGATTTCACTTATTTTTGCACCTATTTTTAACGTGATGATATTTTCTAATATCGTCTATCGAATTTAATTTAATTTCTGGTTGCTCCATACTTGATTCAGGATCGTGACGTAATTGCACAATGCCATCTAGTGTCACTTTTAAATAAATCAATGGAGGCGGCATGGTGTAGTGACTATCTAAGATAATAGGTGGCGCTAGTGGTTGTAGAATCGGTTAGTTACGCGTAATAAATTACAAAAACGGAAATATTTGGATTAAAAAAATAAGGGTGGTATTCAACTCGTTATATATTCACGTAAAGATCTTAAAATCCACATATAGAGATTTACAGGCACTAATTATAAGTTAAGTAAAAATTATAATAACATGAAAAAAATTACCAGTTTCTGATTTTTTCCTTTGTATTCACCTAATTACCCATCTGCATGTCAAATTTGAACTTTCTAGGTCATCTGGAACTGGGTTATAGTTTTGATCTATAGGTCAGTCATAAAAATGACGATTTTTGGACGTTAATATCTAAATAACCGTTTGAGATATGTTTATAAAATTTGGTACACATATGTATCTTGTCAGTTTCAGTATATGAGCCAAATTTGACAAGTATAGGTAAAATAGTTATTGAGTTATTAGGGGCTTAAAAGTGGCTCCGAATGGTTCGTGTAATATTACACATGATGAGCTGCGCGCCAGAACTTGGCTTGACACGCTCACGCGTGTCTAGATGAAGTTAAAATATAATTCACTGTAGGTATGTGGTAATATAATAAGTTTAATAAAAAAACTTATTACCAAAAAATTAAACCGACTCCCAAAAACACTGCAAAGTGAAAAATAACTTTAATTTCGGTAGTCGGTGTCTTTAGTTTTGTGTTTTCGTTTTTGGCACCGACTTCCGAAATTAAAGTTATTTTTCACTTTGCAGTGTTTTTGGGAGTCGGTTTAATTTTTTGGTAAAAAGTTTTTATTTCACTCTTTTTAGTTGGTCGATTTTTAATTTACCTAGTTAAAAGAGCCTAAATGTCAACTACTTATAACATTTTACAAAATATTGCTTTTCCCAATGCTGGGCCGTTAATTGTTGAGGAGTTCTCCTGGTACTTCACCATCAGCTCTACATCATTATATGCATTGTGACGAACATAAAGTGCTTAACATCCATATTTCAGTAATCCAATCGCAATCCACGAAATACTTATTATTGAGTAGGTTCTGTGGCCATCTGTGGTCTTCATCATCAGTTCCACTTCCCCAAATGGTATTTTTTGAGAGCAACTGCACAAGTTACTATAAGAAATACCCAAAACGCCATAGGTGTGCCTATAATATTTGAAGAGTTCCCTCGATTTCTCCAGGATCCCATCATCAGACCTGGTGACAATGGGACCAATTTCGAAATATACCCTTTCAAACAAAAAAATAATTTTCCAAATCGGTTCAGCCGTCTTCGAGTAATCGGTGATCATACATAAGAAAAAAAATACATACGCCTCGAGTTGATAACCTCCTCTTTTTGTCGTCGGTTGAAAAGACGTACTCTTCTTAATTAGTGGTGGTAATTCATAGTCGACGAAATCTTATTCTCTTAAAGAAGATACTACAATGCATCACCACTCAACCTACAACATAAGTTCATTCCACTGTAATCCCAAATACGTGCAAAATAAAAATAATATCCCGAAAAAGATTGAACATACCATTATAAACCCTTTAAAAATGCTCGTTACCAACATTATAAAATTAAGGTTTCCGACAGCGCGCAGAAAATAGCTAATGTTTAACGGAACCCGGTTGAATAATTAAAAGTGGTTAGCGGGTAAGCGTTGGTTCATGCTTCGTTTAGTCGTAGGGTTAAAGGGCCACGCTAGTGAAAAACGGCTAGGAATTTGTAACGCATTGCTTGGATATATATGTAGGGTTTGTTTAAGAAAGGTTTTAGAGATTAGTGGGCTTAATACTAGGATGACAGAGTATGCAACGGGGTAGAATGGAAGCTATAGCTGTTTTGATAAAGGGTAAAGAGTTGAACCCTGAGGATGCAACAGTGTTCTTGGGAATTACTCTAGATGCTAAGCTTCAGTGGGGTCCACATATAGATAAAATATCCAAAAAACTGAGTTCTGCCGCATATGCAGTTAGGAAAATCCGAAATTTAACTGATCTAGAGACGGCTCGTTTAGTTTACTTTAGCTATTTTCATAGTGTAATGTCGTACGGTATTCTTTTGTGGGGAAATGCCGCCGATATTCAGACAGTTTTTGTTTTACAAAAAAAGGCTATTCGTTCAATTTATAAATTAAGTCCTAGATGCTCCCTCAGAGATAAGTTTAAAGATATTAATATAATGACTGTGCCCTGTCAATATATTTATGAAAATACTAGCTTTTGCCCGCGACTTCGTTCGCGTAGGAGGGTTTTCCCGCGTAAAATCCCGATCCCGTGGGAATTCTGGGATAAAAAGTAGCTTATATGTTATTCCAGGATTTAAACTATCTACTTGCCAAATTTCATTTAGATCCGTTTAGTAGTTTTTGCGTGAAAGAGTAACAAACATCCATCCATCCTCACAAACTTTCGCATTTATAATATTAGTAAGATAAGAAGTAAGATAAGATTTTGTACGCTCATAAAAATAAAAATTTGTTTAAAAAGTACAGTGATATCCATAATATAAATACTAGAAATAAGCACACATTTATTGTTCCTTCAACTAGGCTTAAGAAAATTGGGGGCTCATTTAGATGTCAATGTATACGCTTTTACAATAAACTTCCCAGTCATGTGCAAGAACTTAGCCTCAATAAATTTAAATCATTTGTGAAGCAGAAACTTTGCCAGAAAGCTTTTTATTCTGTTAAAGACTATCTTGCGGACAAAAATGTTTGGGATTAAGCTGCTCCAATTACTTACATCTGTTGAAATTATGTTTTTGTTTCATTTTTCTTATTACTCTTTTACTTATTTCTTTTTTTTAATTATAATGATTATTTCATATACATTTTGACATGACAATATTATTTACTTTTTCAAGTAATTGAATATATTTTTTACTTTTTATTTTTACACTTTAACATTTTTAATTTCGTTTTGTACACGATGACAATATTATTTTCTTTTCAAGTAATTTTTTTTTTTTTTGTGTAAAAGTAAAAGCTATGTTGTGACTGTGAGAGCAATGTGGGATAACAACGATTATTATGAATAGATTATCAGACTGTCTGGCAGTTTGAGTGCTTTATACGGCCCACCCAAATGTCCTTACTTTGGTATTGTTCGTCAAATCGTTCCAGCTCCTTAAGGTTCTAAGTTGAGCTACGCGATATTTGATAAATGCGTGCACTGTTTGGACGGGCCTGCTCAAATCTGTTTGATTCTGTCCTCTAAAGGGCGCCACAGACATTAACCTACATGGCTCTCATATGATTTGGATCACTACAGATTGTCTGGACTTTAAAAGAGACGTTGACCTCTGAGTTTGTTTCAGTGTTTCTTCTCAGAGTAGTCAGTTAGGAAACACTGGCCTCATCTAGTTTAAATTTACGAAAAAAAGACGTGTGAAAGTGTTATTTATAACCTATTTGCAAAATAAACATCATTATTTCATTTCATTATATATAATTTCTTACTCAATGTATTTTGTCACATACTATGCTCGTGTTCGTGCAGGTTGCCTGAGCCCGCCAGCGGTAGAATTACAATTAAAATGTATTTATTTATTTCTCATCACAATATTCCGTATATTATAAAAAGAAATTGAAACGATCATAATGAAGATTAAGTTATATAATATGGGAGACTGGTACCTAAGCTAGGTTCGTAACGTATGTTTCAAGACACCAGCTCCCCACTTTTAACATTTGAATGTAAACACATTATCTCAATTTTATACTCTACCTCCTGTAAAATATTGTACAAACATAGTATGAAACTGTTAGTAGATAAAAATTTCTATTTATGTGTGTAAGTTGTGTGTGTGTGTGTGTATACGTAGGTAGTTAATTGTTTGTGGGTGTGGTGAATATGTTTTGGTACGGGGAAGAATAGCAGGAAAAGAAGTATGCTTATAATAAAATAATTGGGGCTGAGGTTTTGCTCTACTAGTCAGACCCAATTAATAGCATGCTGTTGTCTCATGCCCGTCGCGCAGGAGGATGAGAAATTGTGAGAACGATTGCATTCGATAATGTCCGTTGGAAACAGCGGTCCAATACCAGTCCAGGTGTGTGTGAATTAAATTGTATCTTAACTAACAATACTGGTACAGTCGGCCAAGAAAGTGGTGTACCACCCTAAGGTTGAATATCGCTTGCAGATTCATAGGTGATAAAGATTAGTTTCGCTTGCAGATCGATCTGACAACTTCTATTGCTGTCTTTATCTGATTATTGATAACGACTATTACTGTTTGTAACGTGACAGCTGTTCTTAGTTTGAACTTGATGGAACCAATGACGTCGTAAAATCAACGGCGGGGGGCTGTAGATTTTGATGACAAAATTGTATCTACAAATTCAGAATTGTAATCAACAAGTTACATAAAATTGTAAAGGCACAAGGCGAGTCCACAAACCTACAATTTCTGTAAACTTGTAATTACAATATCAATAAAAAACAAGCTAAAAATAGATTTATCCTTTTATTAAATTTCTACAATCAATTTTAAAATACTTATAACAAACAAAAACATAGCATATATAGTAATATTTAGAAGATATTGAAAATTTTTAAAAATTAGAAACGGCTGTAACCGCCGTTGGCCTCTATAACCTCTAAAAGACGAGACCTCATTGAACCAACAAGCCGTGAGCAAATATCGGTTCCCCGCATTTCCTCCCAGATATAATTACAGTGACTAATAAGAGCTTGTTTGGTTCTTTCACTTTGATGCGACCATCGTTGGACCATAAGGCCCCAAAGATTTTCTATCGGGTTGAGGTCCGGCGATCTTGAGGGCCACTGAATTACCCTTACGTCAGTGTGTGAACGAAACCAGGCTCTTACGATCCTCGCATTATGAATTGAACAATTATCTTGAACAAAATCAAATTGTGGCACTTCGTTCTCCGGGTAAACATTACGGACTGTCGGTAGCATTGCATTCTGAAGCACGTCGATATAATTTACAGCCGTCGCTCGAGGAGGTAGAGAACACAATTCTCCTACACCATCCGTACTCATCCAGCCCCAAATATTTAGGGAAATTCGACCTGATTCTCTATTTGGGATTACATGATCATCTTTATACCGTGTTGAATTATATCGCCAAAGGTGAAGACGTCCATGCTGACTGTATGACATGAACACTGTATTAGACCAATCAAACTCTAAGTGCTCTCTGGCGAAGTTCAGACGAGCAAGTCTGTGAGCATCCGTCAAATATATTTTCTTGGCGTAATGCCTGTGGTGCAACCCCATGTAATGTAGATGATTCCTTATTGTTTGGGCACTCACATCGAACATCTCCGCAAAATGTTTTGTGGGCTTAAAACCATTGATTTCATATTCCCGTCTCATGAATTCTCTATCGTTATTGGAGAGTGCAGGCCGGCGACCACTTCTTCTGTGATCCAACAAACTTCCCTCCTCTCCTTCACGACGAATCCAAAAGCGGACAGAACGCCTCGATATATTCAAATTCCGGGATATCGCACTGATACTGCTTCCCTTATTAAATTGGGCAATTATTTGTGCTCTTTCGGCAATGGTCAAGTTGGCAGGCATTGAGATGATTTTATATGCAGTTGATTGAAAAATAACACGGAAAATATATCGATTTTTTGCATATATTTGACAAAATGTCAATTGTCAGTTTTCTTTTTCAAATGGAATTCGGTTGTCTAAATAGTTTTTATTACTTTTGTTTGGAAACATTTCAATTGCTTTGTAGAAACTAATGTCCTTTTCATTTATACTAAAGGTTAAAATGTCATGTATTTATATGTGACATATGACGTATGAATACTAAATACATAGGTTTACGTCATGATAATGTTGTCTCTTTCAGTAATATCTTTTTATAACGAACCTTGTTGTAATTTTCGATGACCGGGAAACTAAATCAAAACTGGTACACCACTTTCTTGGCCGACCGTACAAGCGTTCGAGTTTTATTCGGAAGTAGACCGGCTTAAAAATGTCAGAAATGTGTCGACCAATCATGATACAGTCGCCACCTCAGAACAATGCTTTAGGTTATTGTTCTGAGGTCGCCACATATCGCGATTTTGTCACTTAATGACGATTCTGGTTTTCGATTATTAAGAGACGCAGAATTGTTACACCTACCCATAATTTCCTTACTCAGTATCCTTGAAAACGCTTTGCATTCCACCCCAAAAAACCACTTAAATATTTCCCGAACGTCTTTATAAAAATACTTTTGGGTAATCATTTCACGCTTGCGAAACCACTGATGGGGCTAACAGCTTTTTATACAGTCTTATACTTATAGATGAAGTTACTAACCAAAAAGAATACCACAGAGCATCGAGACCACCACTACTTACGTAATGTCTAAACCTTACATAGAAACCAATCTTATAAATGAACTTCACCGCTTACTCATATAAATTGGTGGCCTGAGACAAAAGCTTACATAGTCGAAATTTATGTATACCTAGTTACATTACACGATTAAAGTAAAAGTTGTTTTTGTTTTTCTACTAGGGTGGTAGATACATGGTGCCAAAAATTATTGTACTATTGAAAATAAAAATATATTTATTTTCGGAAAAATAACATGTTACATTATTTGGTTGAGGCTCCAAAGTTTACGCTAGAATTCCCTGTGTAATGGGATCTAGGCTTTGAGTTCCGTTTACAAAAATAACTTATTTTATAATTCATACTTTGTAAACGTAAGTAATATAATTCGCTATAATGTCACATACATTTGTTATTGTTCTAAATAATAAATAAGAGGAAAAGAAATAACATAATAATATCTAAAAACAGTGTAAGTATTAATTTTGAGAATAAGAATATTTATATGCATAAACATCGTACATTAAAAGTCTTACTATACTTTTTTATATCATTCATGTATCGCCATTTATTGGCGTATAAATATTTGAACAATAATCGTTTGTTATTAACAATGATCATTTGTGAGAATATTTTTCTTGTGCGTACAGCTAAGGAGTGAAATTCCCTGCTGGAGTCTGTGTTTCCTGATAGCTATCACCTAAGAGTGAATAAGTTACTTCTAGGTAAGCGTGCTTTTTCCTCGACCACATCATCTCTTACCATCAGGTGAGATGTTGGTCAAAAGCGAGCCTATTACCAATAAAAACGTAGGTATTCAACAAAAAAGCCACTCTGAGATATAATATACATGTGTATACGTTATGCACTCATCATTCGGAGTACAATGATTACCTACCCTACTGGGATAAAAAGAATCTAATGTCCCTTTGAAAATACCAATCTATTTTTAACCAAAACTTCATCAGAATTGGTGCAGCGGTTAACCTGTGAAAACGCAGCTACCAAGCAAGCAGACTTGAAGTACAGATGACTTGTCTAATCGCTGCTGCGTTGCGATTCCATGCTCTGTCGAAAAACACATCCAATTGATAGATCTATCTCAATCAGGATGAACCTACCTACCCCCTTTTCTGCTTATTTTCCGTGTTATTTCTCGCCTTTGTTTCGGCATTCATTCTTTTTGCGTTGTCAAGGGTAATGGGAACCTCCTTCCATATTGACAGCTGTCGGAGAGGTTTTATATGGCGTTGTATTGTGGCGCTAAATGCTACCGTGCTTGTTTTGTTTTTGAGTAAAAAAAAAATGTGTTTTTTCTGTAATCACGTGTTTTTTTAGTTGTTTTTTTTATCCATGGTAATATTACAATTGCTTAAGTTTAGATGTATTCATGTTTTTAGTAACTTAGTTAAATAGTCTGGAAAATCACATAACGCGTCTTTTTATCCGGGGGAAATGTGTAGAATTTCTTCATGACTGAAGTCACGGGTAACATTTTTTATTAACATAAACAGAAAATTAAGAGACATGATTGAATACGTAAGCCGATATTTTCTTTTAGCTTGTAAATGTGCTGCTATCTCATATGTCTGACTAACTATCCATTTCTCACAATCAATTTGTACTGAACTTACCAAATCATTACAGTGCAAGTTTTCACATGGACTCTGGCCACGTGTGAATTCTATTTACTAGTTAATAACATTCAAACTCGACGGATTCTGCTGACTTGTTTTTCTTTGTTCTTTTAATATAAAACTTATTTAACAATAAACAGAGTGTAGTTTGCTGTAACAACACGATGATGCATTGAATTAGTTTAGCGTGATCATGTAAAAGTGTCCTTATATAAGTACACGTCTCATTACTTAGGTATTATATTGATGAATATCTCTGGGTTAAAACCAAGAAACAATGTGTATGATCCTCCAGTGTATTATTTTAATCAAATGGTACCAGGGCTCCTCAACTTTCAACAAGTCAAAAACCCTTCAAAGTAATACAAACCTACAACACAATCTGACCACGATTCAGAACTTGAGACCACAAGTGCAAGTGCTTTAGTAAAGGGAGAAGCCAAACTAATCCCTTTTGATATCTTTGTACAAATATTTGAGGTTTGAAGTTGAACTTCTTAACGACTACGGACAAAAGTCACTAAGTACAATTGTAATTTAAGGCTCACACAGGCAGGTGCTAAGCAACAACGTCACGACTATTTTTCATTAATCATCTTTCTTATACTTAATAATTTGTTTATTAAAATTTGATGCCGTAAGCATATTTTACCAGACAACCTTGGACTCGGTGTATTGCAAGGTCAGAAAAATATAATATTAATTTGTTTATTACAATAAAGCGCGTGCACGTCAACTAATATAGCCTTAAACGAGAACTAAAATGACGTATGAAATAACGCAAAAAAAATGGTTGGCATGACATTTTTTTATAAAGAAAACTAGAAATGTGTGTAGTATTACCAATCGTGCTAACCCCTCCAACTAAGCTAAATATTTGTTTTTGTCTGGAGTGGGTTCACGGGAATAGTGTAATGGGTGGGGTTCGAACCCGTGACCTCTCGATGACAAGTCCGCCATCTTAGCCATTAGACTATTGACGGCTTTTTGTCGCGTTGATGTCTGTTGACGCTTTAAATCGATCTCCTGTCTAAAAGCTATTTTAGAATCCAAAAAATATACTAAATTCAAACGCAGTACGTGAAAAACAGTCATGTCTTTCAAAAAGCTAAAGTTAAACTTGTGAAAAGGTCCGTAATAGCGTCATGTCAGATCATTGATTATACACATAAAACTTAAGCATACATATATGCCTACATGCTACGTATAAAACGTTAAAAGTAAGTGCATGATTGTAATTGAGATGATTGTAATTGAGATTATCAATACTAATATTATAAAGCGGAAAAGTTTGTTTGTTTGTTTGTTTGCTTGAACGCGCTAATCTTCGAAAGTACTGGGTGGATTTGGATGAAATTTAGTATGGAAGTAGCTTGAAGCTTGAGGAAGGTTATAGGCTACTTTTTACCCGACTGCAAAAAAGGAGAGTTATGTTTTTACCGTGATAGAATCCACGGGAGCGAAGCCCCGCGTGAGTACTAGTATGTGTATATTCCGGGGAGTGTGCGATGGAATTACACAATCTAATTTCGCCAAGCCCGTTCCATACCGGACTATAAGATAAACAGCGATGCGCCATCGTTACATGGTGGACATCCCACCCATACGCACAAAAGGTTTCGGCAATACTTTCATTGTGCGTACTGCTCAGGAGTGGAATTCCCTGCCGGAGTCTGTGTTTCCTGATAGCTATTAGATACCTAGGGGGCTTTAAGTCAAGAGTGAATAGGTTACTTTTAGGTGAGCGTGCTCCATCTTCGACCACATCATCACTTACCATCAGGTGAGATGGAGGTCAAACGCGAGACTATTATCAATAAAAAAAATTAACAATTATACAACTAGTTTACCAAAAAAAATTTTTAACAAAAAATTAAACCGACTCCCAAAAAACACTGCAAAGTGAAAAATAACTTTAATTTCGGTAGTCGGTGTCTTTAGTTTTGTTTTTCGTTTTTGGCACCGACTTCCGAAATTAAAGTTATTTTTTACTTTGCAGTGTTTTTTGGGAGTCGGTTTAATTTTTTGTTAAAAAGTTTTTATTTCACTCTTTCTAATTGGATGATTTTTAATTTACCTAGTTACAAGAGCCTAAATGTCAACTACTTATAACCTTTTACAAAATATTGCTTTTCCCAATGCTGGGCCGTTAATTGTTGAGGAGTTCTCCTGGTACTTCACCATCAGCTCTACATCACCATATGCATTGTGACGAGCATAAAGTGCTTAACACCCATATTCAAGTAATCGAATCGCAATCCACTCAATACTTATTATTGAGTAGTTTCGGTGGCCATCTGTGGTCTTCATCATCAGTTCCACTTCCCCAAATGGTACTTTTTGAGAGCAACTGCACAAGTTACTATAAGAAATACCCAAAACGCCATAGGTGTGCCTATAATATTTGAAGAGTTCCCTCGATTTCTCCAGGATCCCATCATCAGATCCTGACTTTGGTGATAATGGTACCAATTTCGAAGTATACCCATTCGAACAAAAAAAGAATTTTCCAAATCAGTTCAGCCGTCTTCGAGAACTCGATGATCATACATAAAAAAAAAAAAATTTACGCGTCGAATTGATAACCTCCTCTTTTTGTCGTCGGTTGAAAAAATATACTAACAGTGAAAAAAAAACGGAAATCAATCGACAAATAACCAATAACATAAATTTTTAACGAAATAACTGTATCAAATGCTTAAAAGCTTTCTTTAAACTTAGTCGCCAATGCTGACACTGAAATATATTTCATAATTGTTTGCTTATATTTTATTTAGCAAAAATTATATATGCATATTCTTTGATTGTTTGATAAGGAGAATACTTAGCAAGAAGAATCACGTTTACTCTTTAAAAAATAATATAAAACTGAATAGGAATCGTAAATCAAAAAAAAAATTGTTAATAATTCTAAGCTATTAAGATAATCTTCACGTAATTACTCAGCTTTAACTAATTAGTGCTTCGCAATCAACGGTGCGAGAACTTATCAAATAATTAGGCTAGCTCTGGATAGCGAGGCGCTAATAGACAAGATGAATCTGAAATTAAAATATCACTGTAAATACGTTCTTAATTATTTAAAAATTAAATTGGATAAACGGGAAAATTACACACAATTTAAAAAACACCACGCCTTAACTGTAAATCTAATCCGAATACTGAATCCAAATACCGTATATGGCATTGAATAAATTTAATTACCATTGCTGTGTATTACTTTGTATATTCGAATATATTTACTATCTAAACTTCAATACTAATATTATGAAGCGAAAACTGTTTGTTTGAACGCGCTAATCTTCAAAAGTACTGGGTGGATTTGGATAAAATTTTGCATATAAGTAGCTAGAAACTTTTTATCCGACTACAAAAGAAGGAAGGTTATGTTTTTATCGTGACAACGTCGACGGGAGCAAAGCCCCACGTATCACTCTGTGAAATGATTAACCATAGAGGTCTTGCCGGTTCTCCTCCTCTAGTCGCGGCGGGGTATCGCTATGTAACAAACTTTAAATATCGATTCTAAATGGCGATATCCCGCCGCGACTATTTTTTTTTTAATTTTTAGCTTGCAGTACTAAAACTGCTTATCCTTTGTGCTTTGGTTTCCATCTTTTAAAAGATATTCGTATAATAAGCAACAGTGGTGTAGTGATACGCTCTAAAAGAACATGAGTTAAAAATGTTTTAGTGAACCACTCCTTTTTTTTTTAATCCTTCCTAACAATACCAGATTTTTATTTTAAAATTTTCGAGATGCGATTAATCTTTAAACAATGCCAAATTATAGCTCCGCACGACATAGCGAACTTATAAGGATTTCTTTGATTTACTATGGAACCCTATTTTCGGGATGTATGAGGAGTCAGTAAGCGAAAGCGGCGTCACGGAAAAACACATCGGTTCAGTGGAGCAACGGAGGTAACGACGACATATTGAAAGGTCTGAGTGGGACTACACTGGAATAGGGAAATATGTTTTAAAAACGTATAACAGATAATGCCAATAGAATGCGTCGAGTTCCCCGAGCGCCTCAAAGTCAATGATATTTTATTTCACATTGGCAGTCACGCAGGGTTTCGCTTCCGTGGATTATTATTTTTTTACTTTTTAAGGGATATTTCATAAACTACGTCGAAGTATTTTTACGTAGGGGGATTTATAAATTTTTAATTTAATTTTTATTTTATGCTTTTTAAACTTTTCACCTACCATAGTTTTTGTCAGTTATTTCATTTGATACGCCACTTGGGTATATTTGACAACATTCGATTATTCATCCCCACTTTCACCACCCATATCTAGTAAATCGCTGAACCGATTTTGACAAAACATATCTAAGAACCACTGCCGGGAAACCTGCATCCTAACAAAAAAAAACCGCATCGAAATCGGTGCACCCGCCTAGAAGCTACGGTGCCACAGATAGATATACAGATACACACGTTAAACACCTCTCTTTTTCCGTCGGGGGTTAAAAATGGAAACAAAGAGATAAATAAATAGACGAACATACATCCCTGTTAACATGATGAATCTATAAGTGTTTCGTTTTCCGCCGTTCGCCTACGGCACTCGGAAAACAAACGTTAAAACGAAGTTTGTAAGCTATCTATACTAATATTATAAAGCTGAAGAGTTTGTTTGTTTGTTTGCTTGAACGCGCTTATCTCAGGAACATCGGTTCTGATTTGAAAAATTCTTTCAGTGTTAGATAGCCCATTTATCGAGAAAGGCTATAGGCTATATATCATCACGCTAAGACCAATAGGAGCGGAGCACTAATGAAGAATGTTTCAAAATCGGGGGATTTTTTTTCCACGCGGACGAAGTCGCGGGCGGAAGCTAGTGTAACTATATAGGCTGAGTTTTCTTGAGCACAAGTTGTGAATTGCGCCTACTATTTATCCTAAGCACGATTGCGAGCCACCAGATCGGTGTATACGTAAGTGACCGTAGGGCAATTTGTCATGGGTTGTTGCAACCGTGATCCCATGATATTTGTTATGTTGTTTGTTTTACACACACATATATTTATTTATACTTATTTATGTATTCTATTATATATACCTAAATATACTTATATTAACTACTTTAGTTACTTTTTGTGTATGTTGTATACTTGAAGTAGAACACTAACTATCCCCTCCCCTCATTGTTTTATGTTCTTAAAGTCCATCCAAAGGTTGTCTGAAGATAGAAGATTGAAGATATCGCTATCATCGATAAGACCGCCATTGTAACCATATTTTGCAGTATTGTAAATCAAGTTTTTGTTTAAATTATTGGTGTACAATAAAGAGTATTCTCTCTATCTATCTATCTAACCATTTTGGGGACTCAGAGACTTGAATAAGGAAAACATATATTATGTATGCAGAGAGTTAAGATCATTTGGGGTTACGGGAATGTTCTAACGAGATACCGTGGCCCCGGAGGGCAAGGGCAACTGAAGAAGCAGTGTGAGTTATTAGTCAGTAGAAGTCTGACACACCCTTTCGCTCCACACGCAGCGGGAGGTGTCACTTGATGATTTTCCCACCTAGAGAAAAAAAACTGGTCAAGTGCGTGTCGGGCCACGCGCAGTGTAGGGTTCCGTAGTTTTTATAACAGCCAAGTGCGTGTCATATTCGCTGACCGATCCTTTCCTACCATGCTCTAACTAAAAGCCAAACATGACTACCTAACTAATTTGACTTCCTATACAAATCCTCACCTGATCCGACAATTTTGCACGGAAAGTTTCTATTTTTTTTAGTGATTTGTATAAAACTTGTCATAGCCGGTGTTTTGAATTTAAATACGGACACAGAGCTACACTACTCAATCGTCACAAGAAGCTAGCATGATACAACTGTTCGAAATTTTCGAGTCAAATACAATTGGTCGACTATTACTCGTAAACTTGTAAAGCCCACTTATGTGTGATAGTTTTCCTTTAAATTTCGTTATATATAGGGGACACTTGACTCTAACGAAAATTGGTACTTTAAAGCTTGATAAGTCACGCATGGTTTACTTAATCAAAAAACAGTCTTACCAAACCCCTAATAGTTTTGAAAGACCTGTCCAACGATATCCCACAATATGGGAAGAACGAAAAAAAAAAATATCATCCCACTTTACATGTATGGGAGGTACCCTAAATAATAGTTTTTTTCAAAATTTTATTTTACCACTTTTTTGGCGTCATTAACGTGTATAAAAGTACAACTTTCTAGTACCAATAGTTTTTGAGCTAAACCGCGGACAGACGGACAGACAGACGGACATGGCGAAACTATAAGGGTTCCTTGTTGACTACGGAACCCTAAAAAGGGTGTTTTATATATGTATTATACAATATTAGTTTCACTTCACGCTTTCACTCGCGCACTAGATATCTCAGCTAAGAATGTAGCGATGTCGATGTGGATGTGGATTTTCTACAGATTGTACTTCGGGGAGTGTGTCCCGCAGCTCCGTAACCTGATCCCTCTATGTCCTTCTATCAAAGAACAATTTGAAAAGAGAAATCCATTAAAATAATATATTCCACTGTTTATTTACATTTCAATACAGCCCACAATCTGCTTCCGATTCCCTCCATAATGGAATTGAACCCGTTAATATTTCCACGTATTTGAACGTACTGCCTTCCAATTCAATGGGAATCAATTGGAATCAATTGAAAATACTCGTTTCTTAATGAAATCCATACTCATGCATGTATATTATTCGGATGCTTTCTGAGAACAAAGGAACATTCCTGTTTTAGACTTGGTAATTTTAATTTCTATTAAAACGTTTTTGTTTCTTTGGAAACATAGGGTTTGCAAAAGGGTTTAGCCGTCCTTCCATAGGCAAACTGCCCCCGATAGGAACCTATATCGTAACCTACGTTATATTGTGGAGGGTACTACTTAATAGTAGTTCATCAAGTAGATAATATTAGCTCTATATCTTAGTTAATTGAGGAGTTATTTGAAAAAAAGGGTTCGGTGACGACTTTTTTTCAAAGTGATATATCTCTGTTGATTTAAAATCTAGAAAAATAAAACAAATTCCAGTGTTTATGGTACACTTTATAATTTATTTTATATAAATTTCCATATGCCAAGCCAAAATAAAATATTTAAAAAATGCAAATAAATATTTTTTTATTTATTTCTATCAGATCAAATTGAATTACCACTTTGAAAAAAATACATAATAATTAATTGTCTATACTTTGCCTAACAGCATGCCAAGTTTCATTAACCCCTTGGCTGTCGGAAGGCCATCGGTGGCCTCAAAACTTTTTTTTTTTCAATTTTCGTTTATGCATATTTTAGGATAACATGTTCAGAATACATTTAGGTACAAGGATATTGGTTTATGTAATGTATTCTGAACATATTTTCCTAAAATATGCATAAACGAAAATTGAAAAAAAGAAGTTTTGAGGCCACCAGTGGCCTTCTGACAGCCAAGGGGAAATCCATAAGGTGCAACATGTTGAAGAAAAATAATGAAAGTAAGTGGACCACCTTATGACTATTTTGTTGACGCTTTTAACTTTTCAATAAACTTACTTAATTAAATTGTGGTACTTATTTGATTTTTCAATATTGGGCATGAAAGGTTTTAAAAAAATGGAGTGATCTTTTCTCAGTAATAGTTAAATCCATATTAATAAAAATAGCTTTTATTAGTCATCGTCACTATTTTCATTCATTACAACGTGATCGTTGTTTATAGAAATATCACTGGACAATATTTCTGCTGTGCGAACTATATGAGATTTATATCTTGCATTTCATAAATAATATATAATTGCCGCCACGTGGGAGCAACACTCAACTGTTCGATTTCCATTTGCACAGTTACAGCAATAACGCCGAATATATTCGTGACTTTTTCCATTGGGGTTGTAGTCAATGTAACTTTTGTAGGTTTTGCTATTAATGTGTCGCGATTGTACTTGCACTTTCAAATGTTAGGTTCATTTTTGACGTACTGTACATGAAAATTATTGTCCTTCCCCATGAGTTCAGCTAAATAAGAAATGGCTTGTGAAAGCTGGTAGGTGCCAGTAAAAAGTGTTTTTAACTCCTCTTCAGTAACTGGGATCGGCAAAAACAACCCTTTCAACGACTTCTAGCTTCAGAAGTTCAGGACTTCCCTGAGCTTGCTGAAGAGGAGTTAAAATAAAAATACTTTCTGGCACCCACCAAGCACCTACCAGCTTTCACAAGCCATTTCACTATAATTTTGGCTACGGTGTACATAACTGCCCAGTCCCTCTACTGAGCAGACCTGTATCAAGCAGTCAGAACATTATAGGCTCATTGTGTTATACAGAAAACTACCCAATCTAGGTAAACAAAAGTACTACGAACCACACGTCTATCTATACATTTTGGTTGGCTGTTCAAAACACGTTCTAACAACTAATTCAATATGCACTAACTTCCGTAGGAGTACAGCCCCAGGAAATGTATGCGGTATGTATTTAAGCACATTATGTAAAACGGTTTATCTATAGATATACTGTTTTTGGGGCGTCTGGGGATAAAGGGAGAATTTTTTATGTGACACCACTGCTGTGTCTCTGTACGCCTGGTAATTACTTTACGCTTGGAGAACTTCTACCCACAGAATTTATTTATTAGATGATGTTTAACTTAAGGGGGTGCTTTTTTAGTCAGTAGAAGTAAAAAAACTTAAACGTAAGTGATTAGATTAGCTCTACACCGAACCATCATCTGGTCAGCTTTGTCCCAACTATGGCGGAGTCAGTTTCAGCAGGTGCAGTTAATTACATAGTATTTTACATGGAGACATGCCTCTAATCTACAACCCATTCTATAAAACATCATACCCTCACCACTCATCACTCCCTCTCATATTAATTTCAACTGTGCCAAATTCCATAATCCTCGCGTAATTTGCGCAGAAAAAAGGGTAGATAGATTTGGCTTCACGTTTTACGAGTAATATATAGATTCGATTCTATTCTAAACTAGGTTTAAATTAAATTAAAAAAGCATTGTGTGTGCACTATGTGTGCTATAATATAGTGAACCCAGCTTTAAAGCAGCATTGATCGAACGAGATTTCACGGCCTCGGAACGCAAGCGTAGCTTCAGGAAACAGTGTAGGTTCTTAGCCAGTAGAAGTTTGACACTCCTTTCAACTCCACCCAGAGATGATTTTCCCGCCGAAAATAAGAAATCTTAAATGTACAACTAACAAAGTTATAAAAGTGAAATGACTAGGAACCCATATTTGTCAAAGCAATATACGTATAGAGAAAGCAAAGTTCTGTTTGTGAAGGATTGAC
Source organism: Tholera decimalis (assembly GCA_943138885.2). Lineage (NCBI taxonomy): Eukaryota > Metazoa > Arthropoda > Insecta > Lepidoptera > Noctuidae > Tholera > Tholera decimalis. The sequence continues at coordinate 12,193,301 of OW964570.2, forward strand.
GATGAAACTTGTAGTTACGAAAAATGTTTGCTTTCTGAATTGCTACAATATTACCAAGAAGTCGTAAGTTTATTTTTGGACTACTTAATTGAATTAAGCTCTCTATATGTAATTCTGTATTTTTTTAACGTTGGGCTCAATTAAATATTTCTGTTACTATTGAATTAATTTGGGATTTATTTATATACCATTCGTTGCTCGCAACTTTGAAAGCGTGGAAATTTTGGACTTATTCCTGAAAAACCCCTCTAATTTCCTTTAAGTTTTTACAAGGTTCAGATATTTCCTTAGCTTTTAATGTTAAGGACAATTTAGTTAATTGATATATCAGTTACATCTATGTGAAAAAATAGTGACACAACAGAAATAGACCATAGATAGATAAATATATGTATTTCATATGACACAAAATACCATTTACATAAAACACCGTGGCTCTAAATAACTGCATTCTTTATTAGGAGGCAAATAAAGCACACGCTACTTGCAAAAAACCTCAAATTTTTCGACAATAATAATTAAAAGATATTCCTAATAAACGGCATCTATCGATATTTTTTGCAGATGCCATGAGTGAAATAAACAAATAGGTCTAAGCAACAAATATGCGATGATGCAAATTTATTTATTTATTTTATTTATTTGTTCCATAGTTCACACACATTATTTACATTTAAGTTGGTGCCAACATAAACTCATTAGAGTTTTACCGTGCACCAAAAACATTGACTACATAATTTAACAATCTTAAGAAATACTTGTTTAACAAATTAAATTACATTGGGGGTGTAAGCTAAAAAGTAACAGTTATTTACTTCAACTAACGAACACACATGTTTATTTGATCAAGGTGAGTCTTATATGTCCTACCATAACTCGACAGACCATAGGATATCGTTGTTTCGACCAGAGCTTTGTAAAGCATTAACAGAGTTTGATACGGAATTTTGCATCTTATAATAGAGAATTTGGCTAACACACATCTCAATCTATCACACACCCCGTTAATGTGCTCCTTCCAATTCCAGACGGCTATCGTAAGGCCTAGGTATTTTTGGCTATCTATGAGATCCATGGGGTCACAGCTCCAAGACTTGGCTATTTTATTATGCCAATTGTCATGCAAACACTCATGACTGTGAGCTGTTAGGCAAGGAAGGACTTCTATTTTGACTGGAACTAATGTACATTAATTTGGTCTTACTAGCATTTAATACAAGACCAGCGTCGTGAGACCATTTTGTTAGCAAGTCAAAGTCCTCTTGTACTTGTCTTTGAATTTCATTAACGATGGCTTCTCTGCAACCCTAGTGTTCCGTGATCTGTCACGTAAACACTAGTTATGCATATATCTTTAAAACAGGGTTCATACGGAGGTCTTTGAACTGTGCAGTCAATTGGTCGGACATGTCCCTACAAATAGGAGTAAAATTTGGCAATACTCCAGAATACTGCTGAGCTAGTGAACAAGATTGGGTCGGTTACATTTTACGGGGCGATGAACGGGTCTTATTTTCACGTATTTTCATTAGCGATCGTGTTTGTGTGATCATGTAAGTTTGTTTAAATATGAAAAGTTTACATGTACCTACTATAATTTAAGACGTGTTGAATGTTGTCTATAGTGGAAAAAATTGAAGTAGATTATTATTAGATATAATATTATATTGGGACATAGGCCGTCTCTTTATGATCCTACTAATATTATAAATGCGAAAAATTGTGAGGATGGATGGATGTTTGTTACTCTTTCACGCAAAAACTACTGAATGGATCTGAATGAAATTTGGTAAGTATATAGTTGGCAGCCTGGAATAACACATAGGCTACTTTTTATCCCGAAATTCCCACGGGATCGGGATTTGCGCGGGAAAACCTTCCCACGCGTACGAAGTCGCGGGTAGAAGCTAGTAACCCATAAGCGGGAGAACCCATCAATAGGGTTCTTTCACGGTTTTGAATGTTTTCTTATATATATTTTTAAATTATTTGCACCAAAAATACACATCACACTTTTTAGACGATTCTTAAAACAAAAAACAGAATTTTTGAAATAGAATTATACTGTAGTATATCAATACTTTTATAACCAATAGTTTGTATTCTGTATTATATGTCTACAAAAAGTATTAATTTTCCCGTACCTACCTACCGCACGTATCGGGGTTCTGTTTTGTGAAATATTCCATAAATTATAAATAATTAGAGAAGAACATAAATTACTTCAAAGCCTAAGTGAATTTTATATTTGTTTTCATAGAACGGTTTCATTAATGTTAATAGTAGCCAGCCAATATTTGAGTTACTAATGTACATACAAATGTATACAGATCTCTAGATTGCCTTTGGCTAGGTGGCGCCGTCAAGATAGACAAATATTAAAGAAAGTAACGGCTTCCAAAAAGATCGTAGGTACATATTTATATTCATTTATTTATACTTCATCACGTATAGGTGATAAACCCATTAATCGAGGACTAAAAATTATAATAAACCAGGAATATAATATTTAAGATAGTAAAAATTGAGCCAATTAAAAATCCTCGATGGAGATGTAAATTAAAAAAAAAAACAAATGTTTTTTTTTATCACAATAAAAAAAAACACGGAAACAAAACTTGGTATTGGAATAAAACTAAATATTTATGGTTTATTTTTAATTCAAGTCAAAATATGTTTTTTTTTTTTTAATCAATGAAATTACACTCAATAAAAACTAACTCTCACTGTCTCAAGCCCTCAGCAGTCTGCAGTCAATTCAAACAAAACCTAAACCAAACAAAGATTGCGGAAATCCTCATCCATAAATGTAAACTTCAATAAGTATTGCCAATTATTTTGAGATATTTCTATTTTTTTTTTATTGAAAATAGGTTCGCGTTTCATCACTATCTCACCTTATGTAGTAAAAATTAAAATGAATTATTTTATTTAACAAAAAATTTACGGTATTTCTTTATTCACCAAAATAAATCTAATATCAGACTATTTTTAAAGATAGCCATCTTCCTATATATTTATTTTCGTAATTTGGTAAAAAACCTAATCCAGAAAAAATCTGTTTCTTTTCATGTTTTTTTTTTACCTCGGAAAAAACGGTTTTTTTACAACTCTAATCCTCACGCTTAGTGACTAAAACCTTAAAGTCAACGTATGTATGTAAATTTTATGAGCAGCAAACAATACTGCGATCAACAACATCTTCTTTTTTATTGATAATAGGTTCGCGTTTGACCACCATCTCACCTGATGGTAAGTGATGATGTGGTCGAAGATGGAGAACGCTTACCTAAAAGTAACCTATTCACTCTTGACTTAAAGACGCCTAGGTTATAGCTATCGGGAAACACAGACTCCGGCAGGGAATTATTAATATAGAATCTTTAACATTATGCCAAAGGCATTCTTTACCAGTCAACGAAGAGTGGTGAGGAAATAGCGTGCCAGGAGCAAAAATACTGAATAAGAAGCGGGAAAAACAAAACATAAAAAATTACTTAGTAGTAACTTGATTGAAAATAAATGAATAGTTTAAAAAACACTAGAACAACACGCTTTTATAAATGCACGTGTAAAAACAAAAAAAAAATGTTAAAAAACCGATAACGGATTTTCTTTAGGTTTGTTATAACCTTGAAACCTGATCGTGTTCAAAGTCCATTACGTGGCCTTTCTCACAAGTGCAAACACGACTATGATACGATATTCCATCATGACATGCCAGTGCCTATCTTCTGGCTTCATCATCAGACCTTGAAACCTAATCGTAGTCAAAGTTTATTACAAGACTTTTCTAAAAAATCCAAAACAGCTATGATACGATTTTCCATCATGAAGTTCCAGTTCATATCTTCCGGCTCCATCATCAGATCAGTTCGACAGTACCATATTATTGTATTGTCATCAGAACTACATACAGCTGCCAATTTTCATTATGCTACGACCCTTGGAAGATGGTTAAATTAGTTACCTTAGATTCCATTACATAGTTACATACATGTCGACCTAATAAAAGCGTGTTAAAAAAAAAACATTTATATTTTCAGGTAAATGTAAGTATATATCATGAATTACTAAAAAGTAAATAAGATTATTCTATTTATTTGTTAAGAAGAATTTTATCTTAAATGTATAACGAAGCGACTGTTAGCCATCGTTATCTAGAGAAACAAAAAAACGACAAATTGCGCAGTGTGAAAAAGGCAGAGTAAGAGACGATTACTGTATGTATATTTTGATCAAAAAATAATTATGCATCTTTTAGTACTTTTTTAAATAATCTATTTAATCTTACTAATCAATTAAAATATATCACCAAAACATTCAACCTCAGCACTGTCGGCCAATAATGTACCTAAGATACATATACAACGTGTAACGGAAACCCCATATCTATCCAAAAGGACTGAAGACAACATCTGGTATGGAGTCTCTATGCAAAGTTTCAGCTCAAAATAAGTGACTCACAGAATTGACCCCAAATTATCGGTTTCATATGTTTCTTGAATAACCAATAATAACAAACGTGTCACAGCCTTACGAGGGTCATAACTTTCCACGTCACTTGCCAATAAAATGATAATTCTCTTCGTTCTTCTTAATTTGAAAAATTCGGTCTCTGGTATCAATGTATTGAAATTTCTAATAAGCTCCACACATGTAGACATAGGATTACAAAACCCTTGCCATATCGTTTGTTATCATCCAAAGAAGCCGTGCACTTGGTATGTATATACCCTTTAAATTACACGTTGTATATATCTATACACATAAAATAACAGTAAAACAGTGTGTCTGTACATTTAAATTTTATACAAAAATAATAATAGAGGTGGGTAAAAAAAAGGTAACACGGAAAAAAAAAGGTCTGACTATTTGTCTGTTTGTGCACACTAATCTCCGGACCTACTGGATGGATTTTAATTAAATGTGCTAAGTAGATAGTTGACATCCTGGATTAACACATAGGCTACTTTTACTTTTGCTACGGGATTTACGCGGGAAATCTTCCCAAGCAAACGAAGTTGCGGACAGCAGGTAGTATAATATAATTATTAAAAAAAGAAACATTTATTCGAATACAGACACTTGCAACTACTGCAATAGAAAGTTACAAACATTATAAAAATAATAACAAAAATTGCACTGAGCAGGTCCACATCGAAAAGTGTTACCAAGTCACCATTTACTGGGCGAAAGACTCTTAGTGCTGGTTTTCAGTTTGCACCTTGCAGTGACATGCGGACGATTGTAGGTAAATTAAATAAAATAATGTGAAAGAATGTATAGTGTTTGTAAATGTCCCCATATGTTCAATCCATCCAAAGGTTGTCTGTATAAGATCGCTTTTAGCGATAAGACTGCCCATTGTAACATCCTTTGTAGATGTTTAGTCCTTATTTAATTCTGTTATGGTTTAAAATAAAGAGTATTGTGATTATTATTTACTCTTTCAAGTAATAGAATATATATTTTATTTTTTTGTTTTTATACTTGAACATTTTTAATTTCGTTTTGTACAAGATGACAATTTTTTTTTTTTTTCAAGTAATATTTTTAATTTTGTGTAAAAGTAAAAGCTATGTTGTGAATGTGAGAGCAATGTGGGATAACAACGAATATTATGAATAGATTATCAGACTTTCTGGCAGTTTGAGTGCTTTATACGGCCCACCCAAATGTCCTTACTTTGGTAATGTTCGTCAAATCGTTCCAGCTCCTTAAGGTTCTAAGTTGAGCTACGCGATATTTGATAAATGCGTGCACTGTTTGGACGGGCCTGCTCAAATCTGTTTGATTCTGTCCTCTAAAGGGCGCCACAGACATTAACCTACATGGCTCTCATATGATTTGGATCACTACAGATTGTCTGGACTTTAAAAGAGACGTTGACCTCTGAGTTTATTTCAGTGTTTCTTCTCAGAGTAGTCAGTTAGGAAACACTGGCCTCATCTAGTTTACATTTACGAAAAAAAGACGTGTGAAAGTGTTATTTATAACCTATTTGCAAAATAAACATCATTATTTCATTAGTATATCTATCTAGTTCAAATCAGTTCAAACACGCTTCTACAGGACATTCCCAACTAACGTACCGGACTAGGGTTTCCCCTAAATGGATATTCACGTTCGCAACATTTGCAACTTCGAAGTTCAATTTAAATTGAGATCGAGTCTTGAATAGCGGCCAGTGTTTGAGTTTCATCTGACATGATTGAGTTGTCAGCTGCCCGCATACGACGCTGATATCAACTGTGACTGTTTGAAACTGAGTGTGATATAGAGTTGAAAGGAGGTTTCAATAGCGGAAAGATCTAGTTTTGAACTGAACCACAATAGGCTACAATTGGTTGGTTTATCCAATGGAAGTCTAAGCTATATATATTCAACATCATCGTCAATATATAGGTAAATGAAATTAAAGCGTATGTCTGTGATTTCAAAATTACTGTGTTATATCAAGTGCTTGGTGCTTTGCTTGCTAATTTACATGATACTAAAACACAGGCAAACTTTAAAAAAATGTTGTCTGTATGTCTGTGAAATGAAATGATACCCATTTATTTTGCAAATTGGTTATAAATAAACATTTACACGTCTTTTTTTGTCCTTATAATTTAAACTTGATGAGGCCGGTGTTTCCTAACTGAGTGCCCTGAGAAGAAACACCGTCTTTTAGGGTTTCGTAGGTGAATAGCAAAAACAGAACCCTTATAGTTTCGTCATGTCTGTCTGTCTGTCTGCCCGTCCGTATGTCACAGCCATTTTATTCAGAAACTATTAAGATTACACATGTGAAACTTGGTAGGTAGATAGAAGTATTCTATTAACCGTTTCCGATTTTTACAAAAAAAATACCTATACATGTGTGGTATCTATAGAGAGGTCTTTAAAAATAACATTGAGGTTTATAAGACCACTTTTTCGTAAAGTCAATCGTTTAAAAGATATATGCTACCAAAGTGGTAAAATGTGTGTGTGTCCCCTCTAACTTTTACAATAATGGAACGAACAATCTAAAAAAATATATGCTGAGATCTTAATAAAAACTTTCAACGAAAATTGGTTTGAACGAGTTAGATCCAGTAGTTTTTGAGAAATATCACATTTACTGAAACCGCAAATATAACTTTGTATTTCATACAAACACTATAAATAACAAAGTTGTTTTGCGTAGTTACTACGAAACCCTTCATGGGCGAGTCTGACTCGCACTTGGCCAATTTTTTAAAGTCCATACAATTCGTACTGGTCAAATCATAATATTAGAACCAAGTGGGTATATGTCTGTGATGCTATTTTGAGGAAAGCAGCCCACAGAATTAAATGGACCTGTCCAGACAGTGAAAGCATTTATCAGTTGTCGTCTAGCTCAACATAAAACTTTGAGCTCAACTGCCTTTCTACTAGTCCAGTCAAATCTCTGGAACGGCTAAACCTGGAAATATGACTTTCACTGGATAAATATAACGGAGGTTATATTAAAAAATAAAAAATAAAGGCTTAATCTCGGAATTCCCACGGAATCGGGATTTACACGGGAAAAACCTCCCGCACACACGAAGTCGCGAACACAAGTTTAGCAATAAAACTTTCGTAAGCCAACCCAAAACATAGTTGCTCATGATATTCTTTAGCAGGGTTGTTGTAACTTTATCGGAAAGTTACATTACATTTAATTTTAATTTTTTTACATTGGCTATAAAATGTTGGTATGATATCCTGGCAATGATTTTTACCTTTATAGCTAAATGGGTTCCTACCTCTTAGACAGAAATGAGAAATTGGCAAAACGAAATTCAGTTATCTATCATCGTAGTGTTACAGTTGGATGATTATCTGAATAAAGAAATAGTGTGATTTCTGTTGCTCAAAATCATTACGATTTAAAATATTTTGAACTCACGAGCCTGTTTAAATTTCCAGAAAGTCGAACGGGAGAATACTGGCGTATAGGTACCTATATTATCGGTACTATGACGTCAGTGTTAACGTAAACAAAAAAGATACTAAGAAAAACTATTTAGCATGTGTTGCTATTCCATTAAGCGAGAAGGTTAAGAACCTAGGGGTTTGGTTTGACAAATATCTTTATTGGGGTCCCCAATTACAAGAAGTCAGTCGCAAATTATTTGCTTCTGCCTATTCTCTAAGACGGTTGCGTAACTGTTTGCCAACTGCTACTAAAATTGCGCTAGCACAGTCTCTTTTACTTCTCATCCTTGACTACGCTGATGTCAGTTATCTTGATCTTACTGAGGCACAATTTGATAAACTTGAGCGACTCCAAAATTTTTGCATTAGATTTATATTTGGCTTGCGCAAATATGATCACGTTTCCGAATTTCGTACGAAACTCAAGTGGCTTCCAATACGTCTTCGCCGGAACTTACACATCTTGTCTCTGCTTTACAGTGTTCTGTTTAATCCTAAAACCCCCACTTATCTTAAAGAACGATTCAAGTTCCTTCATGATACACATGCAAAATCTCTGAGATCATCAGAAAACTTAAGGCTTGCGGTGCCGAGTCACAACACTTATTACTATGGTAAGTCGTTCGCAGCTCAAGCAGTACGGCTGTGAAATGATCTACCAGTGTTAGTAAGACAAGCACAAACCCTATCGTCTTCCAAAAACTTGGTAAAGGATCTTTATATCTCTTCTTAAATAATTGTTGTTATTATGTATGTCTTCTTTCTTTTTTATATTTATATGTATATGTTTTGAGAATGTTATTTATTGTTTTTATATTTTATAAAGATAAATAGTACACCGTGGACTACCCGCGTATTTATTTTCTCCTGTGTCAAATCCATCCAAAGGTTGTCTGTAAAAGATCGCTTTTAGCGATAAGACCGCCCATTGTATCACCCTCTTTAGTTGTAAAGTCCTTATTGTTTTACTGTTATGGTGTACAATAAAGAATATATCTATCTATCTATCTTAATAAAATATATCTATACTTTTGGTGGGAAAATCCTCAAATGACTCTTTCCGCTCTGAATAGAGCGGAAGAGCGTGTCTGACTTCTACTGTCTAAAAAAACCCACCCTGCTCCTTCAGAATTTGTTATTTCATTCGTAAAATTTACAATCTCAAATCTCCCTAACATATGTACGTCGGATATATAACCGTTCTCTATCCAAGGGTTATAGGCTTTGCCCCTCGAGCCGGATCAAAGCTATATTTTTGAAAGCAGAAATCTTATGCTGATAATACTTCTAGAATGAGGACCTTTCACAAGAAGCTCTTATACTATGAGAGTAGGACACGTGGAATCGAACAATAGGCCAAATTGTTAACAAAGACTAACCTCAATACATGCCCTGAACAATAAGTCTTTTACTAGCGTTTTTTTTACAACGCTACAGAGATAGGACTTGTCCTCTGCATTGGTAGCACTTTTCATACAAACCGAACGTGTCAGTGAGTCAGCGATCACCTCTTGAAACTAACTCTCTGTGGCAATTTAAATATGCTTGTATCAACTAAAACCAGCATGAACAAGTTTTTCATTAGTAAGTACACCTGAAAGACCCTCTTTTTGGGGGATTATCATCAAATAACTCCACCCGCTGGGTGTCAGACTTCTACTGACTAAAAACCCACCCTGTTCCTAAAGTTTGCCATTCCATTCCGAGGCTGCGGTATCTCATCAGAATATTTCTGCAATTCCAGAAGGCCCTATTACATTTGAGCTGACAGAGCTTTGAGGCGCGCGTGAATAACAACGCGTCCTCGACCAGACTTGACAGACTCTGTTCTCTTAATATTAAGCTTCATAAAATAACGCTAGAGAATTGTCCTGATTCTTGGTACACTTATTTTAGAAATCTCGGCTTTTTTAATGAAAGAAATGATCATTAAAAAAGCTAATAAATACACAGCCAGGCGTTCTCTAGTGATACACTTAACTAAACACAGCATTTAATTATACACATGGCGTTCGTAATGGCAACCATAAATTTTACCGCCGATTTTATCGTATCTATGGTGGCCAATGAGAAAAGACAAATGGTATTAAACCCGTTTCACCGAAACGCTATCGATATAGAAGTTTAATTATTTCAATCGATACATTTGAATTCGGAACGCGTTGCCGAGATTTGGCGATAAAAAGCGACGTAAAATGGTTCGTGACAGTTTGATAGATATTGCCACAGAATTTACACAGAATTATACAGAAGGTCAACTTTATAGGTACTGCGGATGGAAACACATGCACATAGTATATAGGCAAGCTTCACAGAGAAGTATGCGTGGCTGAAAAATAATAGCCTTAGGGTCAATTTACCAGTATTTGTCCGTGGAGGAGAGAAAAAAGAGAAAAGCTTATGGTATCGCTAAGTCGTTACTCCCGGATAATAAGAAAACTGGCGTAGAAAAGACGTTACAGATATTCAGAAGCCAAATTATCAGACACTGTAAGACAAGTGTTGCGGCGGGGATCGCGAGCCGATCTCGGGCCATTGTAGGCGCGGGATTGCGGGTGCCGAGCGGGGATAGCTCACCGTCCGGTAGGACCAAGCCCGGGTTGACGGCGCATCTTGTTCCACGCGCGCCTCAAAGAGCAGTCAGTACCATTGACGGGGCCTGACAGGGCCATTGCCGGCTGGGGTTACGGGAATGTTCTAACGAGATACCGCAGCCCCGGAACTTAAGGAAGTGAAGGAACAGGGTAGGTTTTTACTCTAGAAGTCTCCACACTCCCTTCCACTCCACCCAGAGTGGGAGGAGTCAGGATGATTTTCCCTCCGAAAAAATGATATATTGTTTTATCTGGTTGCTGAGTTGTAGAGGTCAGATAGCCAGCAGCATCTGGCAAAGACTATGCAGATTAATATACACGGTTCGCGAATTTGTTTGCCAAAGTTTGAAAACTCCATAAATATACTTCTATGAGAATGTGTGCGTGCATCTATTTTTACTCGTTACCGAGTTAACCTTCTGTACTAGTCTATGGTACAGGATTACAGCAGTAGGCTTAGTTTGAAATGGGTATGCGTGTTTACCGCTATTTGAATTTGGAAATAATCCTGATTGGTGCAGTACAACCTTGTTATTATGTAGGTTCTTTCTCTTGAGTTTACAAGAACAGTTTCTATGAAATAAACAGTTTACATATTATACTAACCAACATTACAAGTTATACTATTCTATCAATATGGGTCAATTTCCACTGAAAGAGCAGCGGCCGGCAGCGGTATTTTGAGGCAAAATATTACAAACCATTTTAAATCTTATTCACGTGATTAGATAGTTCATAGTTATTTGAAAGGAAAGGATGAGTAGCACAGCTGCCGTCACACTACCACATACATGCTCTTTCGGCCGCTGCGCGCCGCTGTTCATTCGGTGGGAATTAGACCCTAAAGTACCCGGAAACGATCAATAATACATAATATGTTAGTTATTCATCCATACTTATTGTATCGCCTTCAACATATGCACATTCAGAAACGATACACTTACGCCAACGAATAATCCAATCATCAAAACCTTTGATGCTTTTTCTTTAATTGAACTTGAGGCGCCTCCGTGCATCGGAAAACACGTTATGCTGTTGGCTGTGCATCTATACATCTTTGTCAGTCAGTCTTGCCAAGAGTTATTGTATTACCCAGCCACCGGTTTGTGGAGTTCAAATAGGCAGTAGCTCCATACTCGTATAACATATTAGCTTTCTACCCGCGACATCGTTCGCGTGGGAGGGTATTCCCGCGTAAAATCCCGATCCCTTTGCAATTCCAGGATAAAAGTAGACTATGTATTATTACAGGATGTAAATTATCTACTTGCCAAATTTGATTCAGATCTGTTCAGTAGTTTTTGCCTCACAATATTAGTAAGAAAGATTGCATTATTTTCTTTAAATTGACATTTTTAAATTCGTTATATCTTTTAAATGGAATGTCCGATTTTAATAATTTAAAAGTTATTTGACAGGTATTGAAACGGTCTTTAATAAAATATTTAATATTTAATGAGATAAGGATTAATACTAGGGCTTTCATCCCGGGAATCTCGGTCTCGAAAATTTCGAGAGTCTCGACGATTTTTTAGTATTTTCGAGACTCGAGACTAACATCTTCGGTCACGGGAATAACGAGACTTTTGAGACTTCAGTAACATATAAACTGTATTAAATAATTTATTAAACCAACGGTCATTTTTTATTATTGTTATTATGGATATGGCAATGGCAGCACGGTCGAGCATAGAGTAAAGCTTAGTATTATCTGTGGAGGCTGAATAACCTTATTGACAAATAACACAGATTTTGTCTACATATTATAAATGTAAATTGGTATGCCCGAAAGGGTCTATGTGAGCTACTACTTATATTAAGATCTTGTTAACACATAATTATGATTGCAATAAAGATTAAATTATGGAACTATTCTGATTAAATTGAAAGGGGTTCGAACCTTTTTGTGTGAAGACTGGCATGTCGACCCACCGCCGTTTTGTTTTTTTTTTAGTAATCGTGGCGCATAAAATATCAGTAGCATTCTACCTCAAAATGTCACATTACCGAGATATTTGAAGGTAAACATCGACATCATCATTAAAAGTAGACTTATTACGTATCTATAAGCATCAGATTGTATCTAAATAATCGTTCTCAGGTTGATTATGATTACTAATGTTTATTGAAAGAGAGTAGGTACAGACGCCAGCACATGGAGCTACCCGAAACTGTCAAATTTTTCCAATCAACCTTGAACCTAATTTCTTTAACAATAAAGTTGAAAATCTATTAAAGAAATTTGACAGATTGTTGTAGCTTGATGTGCTGGCGTCCGTACATTACACGCTACTAGGAGCACGAGAATACTACTACAAATAATTATTTATCCACTAAATCGCATCGCAATGAAACGCAGTCAACATGTCACTATCGCATGGCGGATCATGTGACATGTTACTCAGCTTGAAAACGTTTTTAAGCAGTAGTTAAACAAAAGGCAAAAGGTATGTCATTTACGTTAACATTCATTTATAACTGTAAGTATGATATCAATCAAACATAAATGAATATTAATACTAAGATGTGACATTTTAAAAGATTTAAATATATCTAACACGTATCATAAATACTAGTATACTACATAATCCATAAATTCAGCAGGGGGTTGGATAGGGGTTCTTGATGCCGAGCCTACTCCATGTACTAAAGAAAGACATGTACCAAAACACTTATTGTTCATTTTATAATACGGTGGGATGAAAGACAGCCAACACCCACGTGTGGAATTCTTTGACATGCGTTTTATTGCGATGCGATGCGATTTAGTAGGCAAATAATTAATTATTTTTAAGTCCTTATTTAATTCTGTTATGCGTGTACAATAAAGAGTATATCTATCTATCTATCTATAGTAGCGGTTTTGTCGTACTGCTAGACTAATAAACTAAATACTAATAAGCGTATGGACGCGTAATGAGTCTATTTTTAATGATTTTCGCTGAAGTTATATGTCGCTGTTTACCTTCAAACGTTTACGTGACACTTTGGGGTACCATGTTACTGGACATTTTTTGTTCCTCTAGCCACGCATGCCACATTTTCATCATGCACCGCGATTAAGAAAAACAAAATGGTGACGTCGATACGCCAGAAAGGTTCTATCCCCTTTCATTGTGAAAGCGCAAAGTGAACTAAGTAGTATCCCTCTAGCGTACAAGCAGAAAGAGCTTTTTCTAATGCGGGTGCCTTTTGTAACAAAATTAGGATTAAATGCCCTTTGTTTTTTACGTGCCCACTACAAAAATGAAAAAAAAAACTGTACCAAATAGTTTTTTTTTATTTGCGTTTGTTTATGAAAGTAACTACTTGATTAAAATATCTTGATTTGACTCTGTAATTGCATAGCTTATAAATAAGAAGCCTAGTTTTGAAACTCTCAAAAGTCTCGTTTTTCCCGGGAATTTAGAGACCACACCTAGTCTCGTTTTATTTTCCCGGGACTCAGTAATGTATCGAGACTGAAAGCCCTAATTAATACCGAAGTATGAACATTATGGTTTGATTATTGTCGGCACTTTTATCAACTTTTAAAATGTAAAATGTAGTTATAGTGGCATAACTACAGTAGTTGGATATATAGTATCTTGGATTTTTTTGTAGATATTGATACGTTCTATAGTACTGTAGAACATTTTTTGTTCCATCATCAATAGTTTCCGCATCTCAGATTTTTTATGACAAATTTTTGCACACCTTGGGTTACATTATTGCATTTTTATTAGGGATCCCTACTTTTTTGAAAATGTAATATAGCCTTTGTTACTCAGTGAAGATACAGCTTTCTAATGGTGAAAGAATTTTTGAAATCGGTCCAGTAGTTTTTGGTTGAAATTGTTACAAACATACATACATACGAAAACACAAATGTGTCCTGTTTATAATATTAGTTTAGACTAATGCTCAGCTGTATCCGATCAGACTGAAAGTCGACCCCAACATCATTGGGAAAAAACTAAGCTGCTTTTCAGTAGGCTATTTGTCAGTAAAAATAGGCTAGTATTTTAGTTCAACCATTAGAAATTGTGCACGACAACAACGTAATATAGCGCCGCCTGCTATTGTTAGATTTAAGTACGTACCCATATAAGGTAACGACGAGGTAGAACGGTAGATAGCGACGGAGCCCGCCGTCACTTTACCTTATATGGTCAGTGGCTTCACACGCTGCCATTGGTCGATAGCAAAATATGGCTGATTCGCGCCCCCCGCGGTTTCGGTGCATATAAAAGACCCGGACCCTGGCAATGCGACCGCAGTTGGCAGTCGACCGAAATTCTCTTCCTAAGTTTACTCTCTACAATGTGTATTACCTAAAATATGTAAATAATATAAATAAAGCCATCTTATGTAACTACCAGTTCTGAATTTCAATTAAATACAGTCCACTCGCTACAGAAATGTTTGTCATCGTTACATAGTCCAGACAAAATAAATATAAGGTACCTACCATGAGAATCGAAATAGTCTAGTTCGCCTATTTGCCAAACGTTGCGGATAACTTTAACTTTCATTTTTGCATTGGCTTTTACATGATTAAATAATTTCTGCCGGAGGCTTCGCTTGCGAGTAAAAGTTACATAGAACGCCAGTAAGTAAAGACATATTGACAATTGCCGAATAGACCATTTTTGGTGGGAAAATCGTCAAATAACTCCTCCCACTCTGGCCACTCTGTCTTCTACTGGCCAAAAACCCGCCCTATTCCTTCCACTGTCCTTACGTTTCGGGGCCGCTATAGGCTTAAAGACTGGTTCAGACCATAGTGCGGAGCGAGAGGGAATGGGATGCAGTCGCCTCCTTCTGGGAAGCAGCTACGAACTCGTGAGAGAGAGGCATCCCTCTTCCTTACGCCCCAGCCACCGTGGGAGACCCCCCGGGCTTCGGGGATTGCGAGACGATCACCGGCCACCATAGGTGCGGGCTTGCGGACGGCGAGCAGGGGTAGCTGACCGTCCGCTAAGGACCAGGGCCTGGTCGGCGGCGCGTTGTGTTCCGCCCGCGCCTCAAGGAGCTGTCAAGCGAGCAATAGTGACTGGGTCCTATAGGGCCATTGCCTGCCGCGGTTGTGGGAATGTTCTAATGAGATACCGCGGCCCCGGAACTTAAGGGCAGCTGAAGGAACAGGGTGGGTTTTTAGTCAGTACAAGTCTGACACTCCCTTCCGCTGAAGTCATACGATAATTATCCTACCCAGAGAAAAAAAAGGTACTAAATAAAGTTATTAATTTAATATTTTTTATTTAATTAAACTAGTAACAATCCCGCCATATATATACATATATACTAAACCTAACTATGTACATAAAAAAATAAAATAAAGAAATAAAATAAAAAAGAAACAAGCTTAGGCGTCAAAGTACTCCTCATCGCTGTCGTCCCGAAACGTACCCAGAAGACTGGCAGCATTGCCACGTTGTATGGCAATGCTTATTCTTTGGGCAAAGAATGAGCCGGCCCTCCGGTCACGCAAGGAATCGATCAGCCGGTGAGATAATTCCTTATAAAGGAGACGCGCACTCGGGCCCCATGACCCAAGCGTTTCGACCCCAAACGGCACGAAACTGTAATTACTAGAAAGGTTACAGTATTTGCGCCGTTTGAGGGCCTCAGCAGTCGCGGCTGCTGCACCAGCACAGCTCGCCGTACTTGGAATATGAGATGGTGCAAGAGTGTCGACACAAGTTGCGTCCCACACTAGAGGCCTACCCATCTTCCAAGGCACCAACGTCATACCATCTGGTCTCTTCCCATCGTCACGTACTAAGCCGCTTGGTTCTAATATCGCAGGTGTACTGGCGGTGGCAAGAGCTCGACGAATAATGTCATTAATGCTGGCGTGCCGAGCTATGCGCCCTGCACTCTTGTAACAGGACAGACCATGGTGCCCGAGGCTGTCAACAGCTGTACCGCAGTGACACCGATGTGGAGCAACACAAGGTACGCCTAAACGTAAACAAGTAGCGACCCTGAACGAAGCGTCATCCATCATTGTGCCAATGGTGGATGACGGGAGTGCTTGGAGCCACAGACCCGACTCCCATTCTCCCACAGCCAACAGACGAGCTCGCTCAGCAGTATTCGAAGACGTATTAATTAAGTTATTCCGTAAAATACTGCAGAGCGGCGCGTCCCATAGTCTTTGGGAAGACAGGTTGTCGGGCAAATCCGTGTTGGGACAAGTCATCTTCCAAGCGTTCAAAGCATCGGACAAACACGGTACATCAAAATTAACCAGTGAGTGAGATAAAATTTTCCTGGTCAAAGAATCCGTACCGTGGACCGAGGAGAGAAAGGCTGGTAAACTGATACTTGAAATTTTGCGGAATTTTCATTTATTTACTATTAATTAAAGTTGCGCATAATAAAAAAAACATTTAATATTCAGAGCACTATGTTATACCCAAACCGGCGGCGTACAAATAACAAAAAATATTGTAATGAAAATAGTTAAATTATAATTACTAAACGAAATGTCACAGTCATAATTACTACATTGGTCACAAATATAAAAAATTTGTCTGTCATCAAAACATCTATAAAATTTTTTATAAATTATATTTTTGTGTCATTTATAAATTATTCTATCGTGTAATAGTATGTGCCTATTAGTAACAATTTCAACTTCATTTTAAATTGGTTATTATTTAAATATTGAGATTCTAAAATAATACAAAATCTTCATAGAAATATCGAATAAGGAATCTGATACTAATCATTTTTGGTGACAAATAGAAACAAAACCATCTAATTATGTACTTGGTTTAAAAGTGTTTAGTAGTTTCGTGTTTCAGAAATTACGTAATACCTACTTTTTATTTAAATTTTATCAACCGACGACAAAAAGAGGAGGTTATCAATTCGACGCGTATATTTTTTTTTTTTTTTTTTTTTTTTTAATGTATGATCATCGATTACTCGAAGACGGCTGAACCGATTTGGAAAATTCTTTTTTTGATTGAAAGGGTATACTTCGATACTGGTCCCATTTTCATAAACGTCAGGATCTGATGATGGGATCCTGGAGAAATCGAGGGAACTCTTCAAATATTATAGGCACACCTATGTCGTTTTGGGTATTTATTATAGTAACTTGTGCAGTTGCTCTCAAAAAGTACCATTTGAGGAAGTGGAACTGATGATGAAGACCACAGATGGCCGCCGAAACTACTCAATAATAAGTATTGAGTGGATTGCGATTCGATTACTTGAATATGGATGTTACGCACTTTATGCTCGTCACAATGCATATGGTGATGTAGAGCTGATGGTGAAGTACCAGGAGAACTCCTCAACAATTAACGGCCCAGCATTGGGAAAAGCAATATTTTGTAAAAGGTTATAAGTAGTTGATAATTAGGCTCTTGTAACTAGGTAAATTAAAAATAGACCAACTAAAAAGAGTGAAATAAAAACTTTTTACCAAAAAATTAAACCGACTCCCAAAAAACACTGCAAAGTGAAAAATAACTTTAATTTCGGAAGTCGGTGCCAAAAACGAAAATACAAAACTAAAGACACCGACTACCGAAATTAAAGTTATTTTTCACTTTGCAGTGTTTTTTGGGAGTCGGTTTAATTTTTTGGTAAAAAGTTTTTATTACATTAGTAAATTCTAAAACAGATTTCAGGTCGACATGAAACCTCCGCTGCGTGATTACCTTACATTTTTACTTTCATGTTATATATTCATTATCATGATATATCTAAATTATTAAATCTACATGTATAGGCTAATTGGTATTGGACTGAAATATTTTAAATCGTTTTCTTATTCCTTTTTAACCCCCGACGCAAAAAGAGGGATGTTATAAGTTTGACGTGTCTGTCTGTATGTGTGTCTGTCTATCTGTCTGTGGCATCGTAGCTCCCAAACGGATGAAGCGATTTCAATTTAGTTTTTTGTATTAAAGGTGAATTATGTGCGAGTGTTCGTAGACATATTTCATCAAAATCGGTTTGTCCATTTACTAGATATAAGGAGTGAAAGTGGGGATGAATAATTGAATATTGTCCAATATACCCAAATGGCGTATCAAATGTGGACTATATTGCAAAAACTGTCCATTCCATGAATTTGGTCAAAGTGACAAAAACTATGAAGGTAGGTAGGTAGGTGATAAAAATTAAATTAATAATTTAAAAAACCCCTTACCCCAAAAATACTTAGAAATAAGTTAAAAAACATCCCTTAAAAAGTAAAAAAAATAATAGTCGCGGTGGGGTATTGCCATTCATAATCGATATTTAAAGTTTGTTACGTAGCGATACCCCGCCGCGACTATTTTTTTTCTTTTTTATTATTTCCGACAAGAAAACGTAACAAAAACTACTAATGCTTGGTATCTCATTTGTCAAACATATCTCCGTATTTAGGGTTGCTGAAGATTTGCTTACAAACATGTACTTATACAG
Source organism: Tholera decimalis (assembly GCA_943138885.2). NCBI lineage: Eukaryota > Metazoa > Arthropoda > Insecta > Lepidoptera > Noctuidae > Tholera > Tholera decimalis. The sequence continues at coordinate 12,212,245 of OW964570.2, forward strand.
ATATAAATATACTCTTGAAAAATATTATTTTGCTGTTAGAGCAATCGGGTAGAAAGAATAGCAAACAGGAAGCATGCAGACAGATAAAAAACCGGGAAAATAATAGTTGAACTTCCGTAGAATCCGTCGAAATCCTCCATTGAAACTGACAAATAAAAAAGATAGAATGTTTCGTATTTCGTTCTCGGCCAGCTTTTACATAACCTCGTGGCCTATATTTCATATTGAGTACTGACAGCAAAAGCTTTTAAACATTAAATAATAATACATTACATTATATGTATGGTAAATAACTAAACTTATTCATCTTCGCCTTCACTACATCTGGAATTATTGGACCATTTTGACAGCTCGACCAAAACCGCATATTCTCAAATTGTATATTCGAAATTCTGTATTCACCTTCCAAATTCAAACGCCACGTAGCACCTACCGACGTGCATCGAATAATGTTATAACCGACCAACGTAAATGATAGATAGAATAATACTAATAATCTCTTCATAATTATAATCTCTTGGTAGTTGGTAAGTCTTTACCGCATGAGAAATATTTATTTGAATATTAATAATGACATTTTCAATCCATCGTCACCAACTCAAGCAGTGGCGGTACCTTCATATAAGCCCAAAAGCCCGGCATGCCTTACTAAAAAATGCTCGATAGAGAATCAATGTCAAACCCGAACTATTTAAAAGTTCGCGCGCTTAATTCTTATCAAAATAACACAATGTATCTACTGAGTACACTACTACGCATCGCGATTGTTCGCGCGCAGAGTTTCGCATTTGTAGCATCTAATGATCTACATATTGCTATCTCGCTTACACGCACCGGCTTTTACCGGGCTTTCAAATACTATATCTGTCACTTTCTCACTTATAGCGATGTGCCGTATAACGAGTTAGGCCTTGTGCGTAGAAAAAATCTATCACTATGGCAGATTTAAGCAGGGCATTCGTATGAAGTTGCATGCGTATGCGTGACCTTGTCAGCTTGCCAACTCTGCAGTGTTGCCGTTTTAGCCACACGTTGAAAGATCTTGGAGATTTTTAACGTGTTTGGAAACTTTTTTAACATTTATCAACAATAAAAACTAGCGACTTTTAAAATAACGAAATTAAATACAGTCAAAACCGTTTACAACAACATCATTTAGAACAACATACCGGTTATATAGACCAAAATCATAGGTACAAAATACTTTGTACCTTGAAAACATCACCGGTTATTACGACTATCGGTTTTTACAACCAAATATGAGTGGTCCCTTGGATGTTGTTATAACAGATTTTGACTGTATTCAAGCAATATCTTAAAAATAAAAAAAAAATTAGCTAGATTTTTCATATACCTGGCGACTTTTTTTGCCTAAATGACAACACTTGAGTAGTTCCCGACATTCTAGAGTGCAACTAACTTCAGTTTCATTTGCTTGAGTGAGTGAGAAAAGGTTTTGTTTGTTTTCTAAGATTTTCTCAGTGATACAATTGTTTTGGTGATTTACCTACAACAATGGAGGTAATTGTACCTTGTGAGGATTTAAAATGCGTTCAAGTTTTGATTGGCGAAGATAAGGTAAAATCTTTAAACTTTGCTCAGAAAAAACAGTTAATTTCTTCATTAAAACCGACGCCTAATCTGTGTATTTCTCAGACTAGTAAATCGCATAAACGAAAATTTAATAGATCAGTCAATCATTTCATTCATGAGAATAACCTCGAAGATGCCTTTCCCGAGCTGTTAAAGTTAGCGTATCTTGTTGTAACTATTCCGGCTACAAGTTCTTCCGCGGAACGTGCTTTTTCGTCTCTTAAACGTATCTGAGAAATACACAAGGTCAAGAGCGTCTTTCCGAATTATCAATGATAGCTATTGAAAAACAGTTGTTGGTAGAATTAAAACGATCACCAACATTTTACTCTGATGTAATTAAATCATTTCTTAAGAAAGATAGACGATTCCAATTAGAATATAAATAATTTATTTAAATTCCTTATTACATTCTATCTAGCTATTTTTTAACTTTCGTTTTGTAACTTTTTGATTTGTTTTTTTTTTGTCTGTAACCTGGGTTCTGTTACGAAGGAAGCAACTACTTACCATAACTTTGTTCCCTCAAGCAATGAAGCAAACCAAACGGCTTTTTTCAAAGCCACCGGAGGTATGCAATTGCTGATATGTTTATTATATTCAATCTAGCACTAGCATGCCTTCAGTGTGCTTTGGTTACCTCATTCACCGCACGACAAGCAAGAGTGAAATTGAAGAAAGAAGAGGAAAGAAGAAGATGGATGAATTCACTTTTAATTTATTGTACCTAACCAGTAGTTTATGAGAAAATTGCGATGATACATACGTAGGTACCTACATACTCAGTCGAAAACTGAACTTTCTTTTTTTGAAATCGGTTAAAATTTTATTGGGCTTGCGTTATTTTGAAATCCTAGGCACGCCACTGAACTCAAGTATCAATTTCGTCTCTAAGTAATTTATTATGATTTTTAATTGTCAATTTTTATAAATTGGCTGTACGGATAAATTTGACAGGTTCTCCAATTATGTTATTTGCTTACAGGCCCGTTGGTATAGTGGTCAGTGGCCCTGACTGCTATGCGCAAGGTCGTGGGTTCGATTCCCACCTAGGACAAAAAATGTTTGTGTGATGAGCACGGTCATTTGTTCTTTGTCTGGGTGTAATTTATCTATAATATGTATGTATTTAGAAATATATATGTATATTTATCAGTTGTCTAGTACCCATACCACAAGCTCTGCTTAGTTTGGGACTAGATGGCGTTGTGTGAAAAAGTTGTGGAATATTATTATTATTATTTAAGAAAGATTATCTTTGGACTCGACTCAAGGTCGGAAATTTGAAGCAGGTACGGGTCTAAGCCAAGTATTCTGCTTCAGTTTGTATGGTATTATTATTATTACATAGTTTTGACGAGTCATCTACATATAATCAATACGTGAACAAAAACTTTGTTCACCTTTTTACAAAAATCCGCGTCCGCGTCCTCGTAGGATGGAGGAGTACTACATTCGACACAATTAAAGTCTATGACCGGGGTGGTTTTAGGTGGAGTAGTAGTTATCCAAATGAGCTGCATTTGAACTGTGCAGAAAGCTAATACTTTTACAAAATAATATACTATAAATAGTAATTATACATCATTACAGCGGCGACATCTCGTGTCCGGCCCTGCTTCAGAACATGGTGCGGAGCGAGAGGGAATGGGATACAGTCGCCTTCTTCTGCAAAGCAGTCATGCTAGCGAAGGAGCAGGCCTAACGCGTGGGGGAGAGGCAACTCTCTTCCTTGCACCCCAGCCGCCGCGGGAGACGCCCCGGGTGTTGGGGATCACGAGACGATCACCGGCCACCGTAGGCGCGGGCTTGCGAACGGCGAGAGGGGTAACTCACCGTCCGGTAAAGACCAGGCCCAGGTCGGCGGCGCGTCGTGTTTCACGCGCGCCTCAAAGAGCTGTCAGCACTAATGACGGGGCCTCATAAGGCCATTGCCCGCCGGGGTTGCGGAAATGTTCTAACGTGATACCGCTGCCCCGGAACTTAAGGGTAGCTGAAGGAACAGGGTAGGTTTTGAGTCAGTAGAAGTTTGACACTCCCTGCCGCTTAACCCAGAGCGGGAGAAGTCATTTGATGATTTTCCCAACCAGAAAAAAAATATTTACATAATTATTATGCTCGTCTTTCGACCAATAGACGACTGATTTTGATTTTAATATCCAATGGAACAGTGATGAGTCGGTAATAGTATACATAAACTTAATCGAATCTGTCTAAATCGAATTAAATCTTTTAATTTCTTTATTAATTGCAGAATAATCCGATTTAAACTCATTCGATTAAGTTTATACAAATTATGGTCGTCTTTCGACCAACGAACGCTAGTTTGTTTTTCATAGCCAATGGAACAGTGACGAGTCGGGAATAGTATACCTAAACGTAATCGAATGCAACAAAATCGAATAAAATCAGATTATTTCATCGTAAATTGCAGAATAATTACCATGATTGGTGCGATAATAACGTGAAATTGGCATCAGTCCCCTCGTCACACCGTAATCGATTTAAATCGATTGGCTCACGTGGTTTGTGTAATAAACAAATATCGTTTGTGGTGGGACTAAGTGCGCAATAATATTTTATTGGAGTCATTACTGTTTGCTGTTGGGCGCTGTTTGTGTTGATTCTATTTGTGGTCAGCTCACCGGGGACTAAATATTATAGTTTCTACGAGTTGCTTTACATAACTGCTACTGAGTATCAAGTATCATAAAAAGTTTTCTACTGAAGCGGCTATGTATATAATATTAATAACTACATTTACTTAGGTTTTAGCCAACTGTATTGAGGTCGGCTTCTAGTATAACCAGATGTAACTGAGTACTAGTGTTTATTAAACATGGGATGACTGCCAACTTGACCTCCACAACCCAGGAGCTGGTTAAACGATATCTCTTGGCAAGACTCGTGTCAAATTTTCTGGTTTCTGACTACCTTAACTACTGTCAAAGTTGTACCTACTAATGACTCATACTCATAATAAACATAGAAAAGAAAATATATCCAAAAACTGTAAAATCTTCAACTAACTCAAATCATTTCCAGTTTTGCGTAGGTACCAGGAGACCAGGAAAAGTAAAAAGTTATCTAATTCGAGCTTGTCCTCGGTACGCCATCCATACGGATATTACTTTCGCCATATCGCCGACAAGAATTTGCTTACTTAAGGATGCTTGAAAACGCTTTGAGAAACGGATTTTCTATCTAAACTGAAGAAGGAAAATGTTTTATAAAGGTTTTGTTAAAATGTAATTTTTGAAGCGATAATGAAAGAAACAAAATAGACCAATGTATTGATTAAAACTTATTTTGGGATTGACCTTAGCCCTTTTTATACGCCCAGGGTCGAGCAGGCTAATTTAGGAAATAGGAGGTAAAAATTTATGACAAGATTGTCTCGTTACTCGAGTGGCTTCTAATGCTACTACTGAGGACTTTTATGGGGTTTTTCTGTGCTTTTATTCTTTCCACCTAATCATTCGGAGAATAGAAAATTATAGACAAACTAGCGACCCGCCCCGGCTTCGCACGGGTGCAATGTTTACATTAAATATACTATAGAATGTCTTTATATACATCGTTGACAGCCTTTTTATCATTCGACATACATGTTCTCTTTGGTAATTAATTACTCTTGAAAGTGCGACACATAATTTACCATGGGAAAAACATTCAACGCTCAAATCTAAGCAACATAGGCATGCGCGCCGTGCCTCCGCCGCGCGCCGGCACCGCGCCGCAACCGCTATGTCCTTGCATTTTAAATCTGTAATATCTTCGAAAACATTTATTTAAATTATGTTCCGTAAAGGACAATATTGATTTATATTAAATGCACAATGTATTTATGGTACTTAATTGGATAAGGATTAATGCTGTATTGCTTAAAATCGCTTAGTAAAATATGCTCGTATTTCTCGTAAAAAGTAAAGGATAATAAATGGTTGTTGTGGGTTATCTATAAGAGATAGACAGATGCCATTGAGGACATTTTTGTTGACCTTTTTAAGGTGTACAATACTGTACACCTTAAAAAACATTATTTTGATCTATCTCATAGGGTTCAGCCAGCGTTTGCAAAGCAAGCGCAAAAAAATGTGTTTATTTGCGACATCACATTAGAAACCTCAAAAATTATCAGTGTTCCTCTACTATATATACTTAAAAACCTTCCTATTGAATCACTCTTTCTATTGAAAGAAACTGCATCAAAATCCGTTGCGCAGTTTTAAAGATTTAAGCATACATAGGGACAGACACGGAAGCAACTTTGCTTTATACTATGTTATTATTATTAAGATTAAGATATTGTGTTCATAGAAAGAAAATCCAATTGCGACTCATTCAGGTTGTCCCACCGAAGGCGATTAACGAGTAGTGAGTAAAGCTAGTATCTGAAAACGAGTAGGCCAGCAGCAAGCAGGTAAAGTTCCAATAGTTTTGCCACTGGACTATCATTTGATTGGACTCTCGATTAACCGCCAAGCGAGCATCGCTAAGCAAGTATCTTAAATAGCTCGCTCAGCGACAAACTAGTGGAGTGGACCCTCGCCCGTACTGTAAATAGTGAGCGATTGTCTGTTAATACATGCATCTCTTTTGTTTACACGGAATTTATATTTATTGTGAGATTCTTGAGCAAGAAAATAGCTGATAGTTAGTCTCTTCCTCGCCAGTGGTGAGACAACTGCCTCGGAAAAAAACTTAAGCAGTAACATTTGATGTAACCCAAAGTATTTACCAAACGACGAACTAGGAAAACAGACGAAAATCTTTTGTGATTTTCCTTGCCTCGTTAACTCGTTAGGGACAGTAAAGAAATCACGTTTCCCTTACTTTTGCTTCTACCCGGATATAAGGGTGCTTTTCCAGTTGAAATATATGAACGTACGAGCTAAGCGGTGCGAGATTATGTAGTAATTCTGGATCTCTACACTGAGTGATATGTTAACGGAGCGATTCTATTGGGATGGTGAAATACAACGGACCATTGCGAATGCTCACTGATTTATTTGAACAAAGATATAATTATCGAATTAAAGTACCTACACAATTAGAGGCTACATTTCGAGAAGTGCAGTGATGGAATTGCAAAATCTAATTCCACCAAGCCCATTCCATCATCGGTCTACAAGACGAACGCTGCCATCTTTACATGGTGGACACCCCACCCGTACGCACAAAACGTTTTGGGAATACTTTTATTGTGCGTACAGTTAGAGAGTGGAATTTTCTGCGGCGTCTGTGTTTCCTGATAGTCTTGGGGGTGGAATATGTTATTTCTGGGCAAGTGTGCTTCATCTTCGACCAGATCATCGCTTAGCACCAGATGAGATGGTTGTCAAACGCAAGCCTGTAAATAAAATAATGAAAAATTAGTATTATTACTTACAGTCAAAACACCGTCTTCGTCGCCGAAGAAGGCCTAGAAAGCGCTGGCGCGTCGACTTAGACACATTCATGACGGATCAGCCCACCAGGAGTGAAGAGCTATGGGGAAGCCCTTTGCCTAGCAGTGAGACAATATAGATTAAATAAAAAAAAACTATATTATACATATGATTTGCATAAAATCAAACAATCAGCATTTTATGAATATTGACAACCACTTATTATTATTGTAGCTGGTAAGAAGTGGCGCAACAATCTCCCGGGCATTTTATTAATGCATCGAACCCAGACCTGCGCTAAGCTAGGTTAGACAATGTTATGATCACAGTACTGTATGTAGTATTGTTATACTAGTTGCTTATTTCTTTACACAAAAAGGTACCGATGGCGGACCTAACGCCGTAGGCATTCCTTATCAGTCAGGCAGGTGCACAAGAAAGAAACCAAGTAAAACACACACTTTCATCATCTATATCAGCCCGTTAGCCGTAATTTTTCAGCCTATATTTGACCACGAGTCTTCCAACTATATTTTGCCACATTTCGACAAAACGGGTTAAACCCTGAAAGTGTAACAGACGTAAGGAAATTTCTCTACGGTGTTAAAGAAAGTCAATCTACAATGGAATGTAATTATTCAGACATTCGGTCGAGTGTCAGTGACGCAGCTTGATAGCCCATCGGGAAACTGAACAAACCGCGAATTAATTAATATCGTTAAATAGTTTCAACGATAATTTTTTAAATGAGTAGTTAATAATTGCCGAATTTTAACGGAGAGGTCGTGGAACCCCGCCCATTATACTATTTTCGTGAACCCACTCCAGACACAAGGATATTTAGCTTAGTAGGGATAAATACGTACTGTTTCATCGTTGTCACAACCTGTTATAATTATAGCCTTACAGTTCTGATTTGTTACATTTTTTTTTATTTGGTGTCACTAGCAATCTTGTTAACCTGGAGGAGTTGGTTAACAAGATTGCTAATGACACCAAATAAAAAAAAAAATTAACAAATCAGAACTGTAAGGCTATAATTATAACAGGTTGTGGCAAAGATGAAACAGTATGTATATATACCTAGAATACCCATACTTCCTACAAATTTGTAGGAAATATGGGTATTCTACCCCGGTTCCAATTTGAAACATTTATCATAACTCTTAGTTTCAAATGACGAGCCCTGTGGAGTCCAGCCCCGCTGAGGTGCAATGTGTATCGGAAATTCCTACTTGTGTTGTGGAAGAAAAACACCGACGTGTGTGTTCACCAAGCAGCTTTATTGAACTGAATCTTATTGTTACAATTTGTATGTAGTAATACTATAAAAACGTAAGTGCTGATCGCATGCGTCAGCATAAAATTGTCGAGCGTGCTCGAACAAGCCCTTACTTAGATCTATACCAGCTTTTTTTAAGCTGATCTAAGTAAGGGCTGCTTTTACCATGGATATAGCTAAGCGTATTATGCGCACGGGTAAGTAATGTCAGGAATCTCATTACTTAATAAATAAGAATCATACGCCTAATATTCTTTTTAGTTATTAGCACTACGCCAACCGTGTTGTTGAATTACCTACAAAGTTAGTTTAGGTACGCAATTTACATAAAGCTTACACTGGTAGGTATATTTTATACATTCAGGACACCAATCAATGATTACTGTAATTAGGGTTTAATTACGAAATCCGGCAACCGGTGCCTATGACGCGGTTGAGATAACCAGTATTCCGGGAAACTGTTGACCGCAGACAAATTATACGCCAGGACGTTAATAATTAGCACTTTCCTTTGTTAATTATACGGGCTATACCTATATAGGATGTGATGGTTTTACGTTTATTATATATACTAGCTTTCGCCAGCGACTTCGTCCGCGTGGAAAAAAATTCCCCCGATTTTGAAACATTCTTCATTAGTGCTCCGCTCCTATTGGTCTTAGCGTCATGATATATAGCCTATAGCCTTCCTCGATAAATGGGCTATCTAACACTGAAAGAATTTTTGAAATCAGACCCGTAGTTCCTGAGATTAGCGCGTTCAAGCAAACAAACAAACAAACAAACAAACAAACTCTTCAGCTTTATAATATTTATTATATATTATATGTATTAATATTAGAGTAAACTTAACCAGACTTTGTGACAGACTGGTGCCTGAAATGGGTTTCAACGAGAACCTGTAATTACACGTCACCAGTTCCCTCCCGCAGCCTGCAAAATACTGGTTCTCAGCCGCATTCAGTTACACTAAAAACCGACTCCAACATAGTTGAGAAAAGGCTTAGCAGATTATGATTGTCTTTGCCCAAAAAAAAAAACTCCTATAAATAGATCAGCAACGATTTGTTCGACAAGGTTCTAATCCTGCCAATAACAACCTGCATTTAACAACCATACCGCTCTAAAGATTGATCACGTCCAAGCTGTACTCGTAGTTTATGTTCAAGCAACCATTCGATGCGACTTGCAATAACACTTAATGTTTGGAGTACATTAAACCGTACGTTTATCAACTAAAACTACTATTACAAGACTAAACACTAGTATCTTCGGAGCTTCTTCGCCACTTGGCTATATAGCCACTTTGCTATAGATGCTGTTCGCGGCTTTGTTAGCGTGGAAGTTATGACAAAAATTAGCCTCTGTGCCGAACTTTATCAAGATCTTTTTAGACATTTAGAAGTCATTGAGAAAGAAACACCCATCCATTCATCTAAACGTTTCTTTTCAATCATAATGCATATTATTATAACTAAACTTTATCATAAAAAACTTTTTTGCAAAAAAATAAAACCGACTTCCATATCAAAACACTACAAAGCCAAAAATAATTTTAATTTCGGTAGTCGGTGTTATTAGTTTCGTATTTTCTTTTTTTTCACACCGCCTTCCGAAATTAAAATTATTTTTGGCTTTGTAGTGTTTTGATATGGAAGTCGGTTTTATTTTTTTGCAAAAAAGTTTTTATTTTCGCGCTTTTTAGTGGGTCAATTTGTAATTAATCAAGTTATAAAAGCCAAAATGTCAACTACAAAAAACTAAAAACGCGCGAACAAAAAACACAATATAGAGTAACCGAAAAGATCATCAATGTAAATATTTTTTTTAACTTTTGTTGATTTTTCAGAAACGGCTTGTTCGATGTCGATAAAATTTTCATGGGACCATTTGGAAAGTATACCCTTTCCAACAAAAAAAGAATTTTTCAAATCGGTTGGCGAGCGACGGAGCTATGCCCGAACAAACATAAAAAAAAGAAAAAAAAAAAAAACAAACAAACATCCGAATTGAGAACCTCCTCCTTTTTCAGAAGTCGGTTAAAAATATTAACTTTATGCACTCCTTCTGTATACAAACTTTGTCAAATGCCATACTTAAAATTCTTTAACTTCAAGATGGAGCATCAGATTGATCGATGTCATTTTTGTCTCTACTTATGTATCGGGAAAACAAACGAAATCCACATGCAAAAGAAATCGCGAGCAACAGTTAGTTATGATTTAATCTATGTAGTTTGTAAAATTGCTTTAAAATTTCCCCATTAAGTAAATGTTTAACATTCCGTACATTTGGACTCACGTCTACCTAACTACTCTCCTAGTACAACCCAAACCATTAACTGCGACAAGCTATTAGGCTAATGACCCAAGTACAATTTATCCAACACATTTAGGTAGCAGGACTGTTTGTTTATCTATCTCGTAACTTAGTAACACCACAAGAGTCAACCTAAGTAAAGCTACGCTCCATTCATCCATCCATCCATTACACTAAATCTGAAGAATACTAAAGCTAAAAAGTACTACTTTCTCTGCTAGTCGTTACTGTAGTAAGAGTTAGAAAAATCAAAAGCAGCTTTGCTAAGGAGTATTGTGTTACCTGGTAACTGGGTTTTACATATCAGGTAGGGTATGTAAAATGTTTTTACTCTAATGAATCTATTTAGAGTGGACTCTGAGGTAGATGGGAAAAGACAAGGCAGATAGATCTAGTATGTAGGTTCATTATAAGGAAATGTGGTGTACTTACATGTGCAATCAATTTCTGCTTAGAACACGGAGCGTAATGAGTTTGTCCGCATGTAGTTTGGGGATCATCATTATTATCTTAACTGCAGTGGGTTTCTGATGGATATATTTTGTATTTTATATACAGTATAAAAAACAAAGCAATATTTTTTTGTATTGTATATGGGTTCGCGTTTGTCCACTATCTCACCTGATGGTTAGTAGATGAAGTTATATGGTCGTAGATGAAGTAACGCTTGCCTAGAAGTAACCTATTCAGTCTTTTCTTAAAGACCCCTAGGTTAAAGCTATCGGGAAAAGAAGACTCCGGTAGGGAAAAAAAAACCACTCCTTACCTGTGTAATGAAAGTATTTCCCAAACTGTTTTAAGCGTATACGTGGAATGTCCACCATGTAACGATGGCGCATCGCAGTTTGTCCTGTAGACTGATGATGGAACGGGCTTGGTGGAATTATATTGTGCAATTCAATCACACACTCCCCGAAATATAACCGATATCCTTATGATATGGCCAAATGACCACGCACATTTTAACCATCTAAGCTTTTAGTAGTACGGTATGCTGCTCAGGTGTAAAGTCCAGTAATGCTCTACAGCAACGGAAGGACCCAACCAGACGAATATTATATCTGGTGAAAAACTGCCCTATAGTTGTACATGCACTGATTATGTTGAACAATCACCTTCGGATAAGCGTGACGTCGGATCTTTTTGTAACCCAAGTGAGGCGATAGAGGTGTCGCTTCAATTCCATAGTAAGTAAAAATACCTATATTTTATTTTATCCGTGGAATGTCTCAATTAACTAGCGATACCCTAATAAGCAGCACCATTTTCAAATTCCAGTCTTTATCGTTTTCTAATCGGTGGTTTAAACTTTATCTTGGGCCCAGTAAGTAGCGAAGCTAGTCACGACCTCAGTGGCGTTTATGAGGTCTTCAAAAGCGCACGTACACATTACGCTATTTTAGACACTGCAGCACATCGGACACGGTTTGGATAGGAGCACCGCAATAGTCCAATTTCAGTATAATTACATGAAAAATAAAAGTTATTACTTATTATGACATAAGAAAAATTCTAGCATAAAATAAATCTAAGCGACAAAACTTTCAGAATAAATATAGTAGCGACAACAGTATTAGCCACGTCGGATTACGCTGGGACATAAAACAAACTTATTCCAATTTCTTAAAATAACAACATCAACACGATCTAGCTAACTCAATTAACTTAAAACATGTTTTGACTGAACAAAATATAAGCTGTCAGCCTTCTAGAAGTTTCGTTTGTCCTACATAATTTTATTATACGTAGGGTTGTACTTGATAGAATACTAAAGCTAGAATACTTATACTATAATCTAAATCTTATTCCTCCATCTCCCTTTCACTACCGGTCTTCCAGACGCACTGCTGGGTACCAATGGTACCTTCCACAGTCGGTTGATATACCTAACGTCTTGTCGTACCAAGCGCTTCTCCACATTTATTGTGCGCAAAGCCAAGCTGTCTAACTCTCTGCCGGCTTGTTTGTTTCCTGCCACTTCTAACCTTTCAGCCTTTAAAGCAAGAATGAACAGGCATCTTCTGGGCTCGCTCGTTCCATCGTAGACCTCATCTATCGCTTGCCATCAGACGAGATCGAGGTTAAGAGTGAGCTCATACGGAATAACACTATTCAGATACACATACAGAGAGAGATACATACTAACTACTGAGACTCATTAAATTTAATTAAAGACATAATCCTACAGTAATTTATTGGGTTATAGTTGATACTCAGGCATAAGTACTTCTATTACACTGAAATAATACAAGTGAAAATCAAAACAGATGTTTTCCCGCCTGAACATATGTTTATCTATGTTCTTCTCTTCTATACTATATCTTCTATTTTTAACCGACTTGAAAAAAAGGAGGTTTACAATTCGTCTTGAACTTTTTTTTTTTTTTTTATTTATGTTACCTCATAACTCGGAGACGGCTGGACCGATTTGAAAAATTCTTTTTGCGTTTGAATGGGTATACGTTCTAGTTGGTCCCATTGTTACGAAATCAGGATCTGATGATGGGATCCTGGAGAAATCGAGGAAACTCTTCAAATATTATAGGCACACCTATAGCGTTTTGGGTATTTCTTATAGGACCTTGAGCAGTTGCTTCCGAAAAGTACCATTTGGGGAAGTTGAACTGATGATGAAGACCACAGATGGCTACTGAAACTCCTCAATAATAAGTATTTCGTGGATTGCGATTCGATTACTTGAGTACGGATGTTAAACACTTTATGCTCGTCACAATACATATGGTGATGTAGAGCTGATGGTCAAATACCAGGAGAACTCCTCAAAAATTAACGGCTATGCACAGGGAAAAGCAATATTTTGTAAAAGGTGATAAGTTGTTGACATTATGGCTTTTGTAACTAGATAAATTACAAACCAACCCACTAAAAAGCGTGAAAAAAAAATTTTTTGCAAAAAATAGAACCGACTTCCATATCAAAACACTACAAAGCCAAAAATAACTTTAATTTCGGAAGTCGGTGTTATTGGTTTTGGATTTTCCTTTTTTTTTCACACCGCCTTCCGAAATTAAAGTTATTTTTGGCTTTGTAGTGTTTTGATATGGAAGTCGGTTCCATTCTTTGCAAAAAAATTTTTTTTCACGCTTTTTTAACATATAAATACAATAATGAACAGTCTCTCTGTCATTTCAAAATAAAAATGCTTTTTTTGTTTGTTTTAAAAGAGTGTTAAAACAATAACAAACTTTTAAAAACTATCTCCGTCGGTCTGTCTGTCAGTCTCTCTGTTTGTCCGGGCTATTTCTGGGATGGCTGAACAAATTTCAATGGGTCTAGGGATGGGGTATTTAGAGCAACATAATTATAGGCTACTCATTATCCCAGAATTTCCGTGGGATCGGGATTTACGCGGGAATAATCGCGTAAACACTATCCACTTCCACTCGATCGAAGTCAGGGGTTTTCATTAGCGATGCTTCGCGAACCGTAAAGTACCTACTTTACGGTGCGTGAACCTATACGCATTTCCAAATGCTCTCTCAAGTGACCTCTTCATTGTAGTAGGGCTTTCTCGGCCAAAAAAGTTCCTATGAACGCCACTATTGCATCGAACATGCGCGATGGTAGTCCGCCTTTTTTTTTTTTTTTTTTATCGTGGTAAAATTATCAAATAAGTCCTCCCACTCCGGGCAGGGTGGGAGGGACTGTCAGACTTTTACTGACTAAAATCCACGGTGTTCCTTCAATAACCCTTTACGTACCGGGGTCACGGTAACGGGATGAGTCCCACGACCCCGGCAGGCTTCGGCCCTCTATGGGGGGCCTCGTCATATTGCTGACGCTCTTTGAGGCGCGCGTGGAACACGACGCGCCGTCGACCCGGGCATGGTCCATGGTCGGACAGCGAGTTGCCCTTTACTCGCTGTCCGCATGCCCGCGCCTACGGTGGCCGGAGATCGTCGGCCGACGTCCGACGCCGTGGGCGTCTACCACTGCGGCTGGGCTGGAGGGAGGACGCCATCCTCTCCCTCACGCGGCCCGCCTCCTCCTTCGGAAGCATGACTGCTTCGCAGAAGGAGGCGACCGCTTCCCACTCCCTCTCGCCCCGCAGCATGGCCTCGACCAATGCCGGGCGCGAGAGGTCTCCGCCTATCGCCGCCGTGAGGACACGTCGGTACTCTGCCCAGGCGGGGCAGTCTTGCACCGTGTGCTCTACGGTGTCCTCAGGGCGACCCTCGCAGTGGTGACACCCAGGCGTTTCCTCCTTTCCCATCAGACACAGGTACCTCCCGAAACTTCCGTGTCCGGTGAGGACCTGCGTCATGCGGTAGGTCAGGACGCCGTGACGCCGATCTAGCCACTCCTCAAAGAGGGGTCTTACCGCCGCAAGCCTATGCCTAAATATTTGCAGCGTGAACTCCAGGTGAAAACAAAACACGGTTACTCTATCTGTCCTCTTTTGGCACCACCAACCAGTCCCAATTGTAGATCTAAACTATGCAGGACACACGTAAACACATATTTTTTTTTTGTTTTCGAATGACATAGAACTTTTTTATTCCACTTTTAAATTTTAGTAAGTAAAACTGTGGAACATGAAGAACAATCACACAATTTAGTTAAGATTATAAACATTTTACACAAAGTTTATAAAACTTGCGATAACAGTCAAACAACATTGCCCACGTAGTGAACTTGAATTTATTTGTTTGGATAGGTGCCAAACCCTTTTATCGCCTGTACATATAGTATACGCCCGTCCTTTCACTGTTTGCTTCAATACCTAACATACAAACTTTGCTATCAAGTAAATTGCTCGATAATCCTCTTACTTTGATTGCCCTGAATATTTTATTGAAGCAATTCGATTAACGAACGGGTTAGACGGATACCTACGTACAAATACGAAGCAAGCCCAGAAATAAACTAATTGTTAAATTTTCTATCGCTTTTGTCAACAAACCTTCGTATATTGAATTTTGGTAATGGTTGAATCTATGTAACTGGAAAGACTGTACTGTTTTTGGGATATGACGGTCTCAAAAAGTCCAGTCCAGTCCAGTGGCGTAGCTAAGCATGGGCGATATGGCCCCTCGCCCACAGCCGCGCACTCCAAGGAACCTCGCAGGTCCCTTTAAACGCGATAACTACCATATTGCATCGAACCGCCAACGTCCTACACTCCCTCTATATGTCAACATCGTTGGATAAGCCCTCGCGTGACTACATGCCCCCCACAGGCATTTATACTCTGAAAAACTCTGCAGAGATATGATTAGATTTTTTTTTATTATTTATTAAAACAAAAAACAGATCAAACAAGATTTTTCAATTCAGAAAATTAAGACTTAATTTGTTCAATTTTACACAGGAAGGGATGAAGTGATATAAATATAACATCAGGGTAGTAGGGATAAATGGGCGGTTAGCTGTAGTGCTTTTTAGTGGTTTAATTTATGCTACGATTCGGATCATGGGGATTTCAGAAAGTTTTTATTAAATTGTCTGCAATTTACTAAATAAGCGTTGATTTTTTCATGTTAAATGTAGTTTTTTAATTATAAAACAGCAAGCTTATACAATTAGCTGTATATACGTTCGATTTCGATCGCTTGATTCCGGATTTTATGATATTATAAAAAAATTACAAAACATAACATAACTGACTCAGGTATCGGCTCTATGAGAGGGAAAGGGCCATAATCCAACACTCGGACCCAATGCAGATTTAAAGCACATGTCTTCGGATTTTTTATTCTAGGTCACGCCAGTTTCCTCACGATGTTTGCTTTCGCCGATATGAGAGCAGTGGTTATGATATAAATTGCTCAAATAAATGTGCCTGATAGGGTTCGAGCTTACGACCTACTTCTCACAAGTCAGGCCCGAACCCCCATAATAAACGAGTTTTTAGAGGAGTGATGGCCCCATCACTGGTCTAAAACATATTCATTTCTAAAAATAAGAGTAATAAATGAAGTAGATAGATAGATAGATAGAATATACTTTATTGTACACCAATAATTGAATGACACTTAAATAACAATATTTGTAAAATAAAAAATTGCTTACAATTGCGGTCTTATCGCTGAGAGCGATATCTTCCAGACAACCTTCGGAAGGACTTTACGAACTTTAATAAAATGGGGAGGGCTATATTAGAGTACTACTGTACAAATATTCATCTAAACTGAAAAACTAATAAAAATATACACTAAATATACACTTTTAGTTATCAAAAGTCTCAAATTCTCTGATGATCTCTAATCTCTAACATGTGTGAATGTGTGAAGGAACTTAAAACGTTCTTTGAGATAAAAAGGAGTCGTTAGATTGAAAAGAATAATGATAAAATATGTGCATTATGGCGAAGGCAGATAGGCAGCCACTTGAGTTTAATGCGAAAGTCAGAAACATGATCATGTTTGCACAAACCAAATATGAATCTGATACAAAAATTTTGGAGCTTATCTAGCTGCACCTCAGTTAGATCTGGATAACTTGCATCAGCATAGTCAAGGATAGGGAGAAGAAGAGTTTGGGCAAACGCAGTTTTAGTAGCAGTTGGTAGGAAATTGCGCAATCTGTGTAAAGACCCCGCAGAGGCAAACAGTTTGCGGCTCACTTCTTGCAACTAGGGACCCCAAGACAAATCTTTATAAATATAAATACCAAGGTCTTTTACTGAGTCACAGCAGGGTATAACAGCTCCATCAAAAACGATTTGGGGAAGGGTCGTCCAGTCAATTTTGGAACGTAGCCTAGGGCTGCTAACAATAATGACCTGAGTCTTCGCAGGATAATAAATAAATAAAGGCATTTATTTGATCAAAAGATCACATGGCTATATATATTTATTCAATCAGACTCGCCCATGAAGGGTTCCGTAGTAACTACGCCAAATAACTTTGTTTTTCATAGTGTTTTTAACCGACTTCAAAAAAAAGGAGGTTTACAATTCGTCTTGAATTTTTTTTTTTATGTATGTTACCTCGTAACTCGGAGACGACTGGACCGATTTGAAAAATTCTTTTTGCGTTTGAATGGGTATAGTTTCTAGTTGGTCCCATTGTTACGAAATCAGGATCTGATGATGGGATCCTGGAGAAATCGAGGGAACTCTTCAAATATTATAGGCACACCTATAGCGTTTTGGGTATTTCTTGTAGTACCTTGAGCAGTTGCGAAGTTGAGCAAGTCCGAAAAGTACCATTTGGGGAAGTTCAACTGATGATGAAGACCACAGATGGCCACTGAAACTCCTCAATAATAAGTATTTCGTGGATTGCGATTCGATTACTTGAGTACGGATGTTAAACACTTTATGCTCGTCACAATACATATGGTGATGTAGAGCTGATGGTCAAGTACCAGGAGAACTCCTCAAAAACTAACGGCTATGCATCGGGAATAGCAAAATTTTGTAAAAAGTGATAAGTTGTTGACATTATGGCTTTTGCAACTAGATAAATTACAAACCGACCCACTAAAAAGCGTGAAAAAAAATTTTTGCAAAAAATAGAACCGACTTCCATATCAAAACACTACAAAGGCAAAAATAACTTTAATTTCGGAAGGCGGTGTCTTTAGTTTTGTATATATTTTCGTTTTTGAAAAAATTTTTTTGTATGAATTACAAAGTTATATATGCGGTTTTAAAAATGTACTATATCTCAAAAACTGCTGACCTGATCTCGTTCGTTGAAAGTTTACATTAAGATCTACAGCATTTTTTTGTTACTCCCTTTTATAGAAATTAGAGCCACACACACATTTTACCACTTTGGACTGACTTTATGAAACGATTGACTTTATGAAAAAGTGGTTTTAGAAACCTTAATGACTTTTTTAGTTCCCTGTATGGAGAGCCCCTCTTAATTTTAATTATATATTTTTTTCTTAAATTCGGAAAGCGGTTCTCGGAATACCTACCTACCAAGTTTCACATGTACACTCCTAATAGTTTCGGAATAAAATGGCTGTGACATACGAACGGACGGACGGACAGACAGACGGACAGACATGACGAAACTATAAGTGTTCCGTTTTTTGCCATTCTGCTACGGAACCCTTAAAACTATTATAAATTAAAAGATTGATAGATTCCTATCCTATTTTTTAATAACACTTTTACTTGCTACTAGGACCTCGTAACTAAACTGACGTATTTTTTCTATTTGTTCCAGGCGATGAATTCATATTCCGCGACACATTCGGAGGCATCAGCCTCATGTTTGCAGCAAATCAAACATCTAAAACACTTATGCCGAACACGACATTTGTAAGTACAACAATGCCCTCTTTCTCTTGCCAATATCCTATTTACTTTGACTTCTGAATGTAAATAATTACGGTATACTAATTTAAGTAAAAGAACTACCTCATTGGTCGAGTGGTCGCAAGCGTGACTGCTAAGCACGAGGTCTCGGTTTCGATTCCCAGTTCGGACAAAAAGTGCTATAGGGTTTTTTGTTAGAAGGCTACGCTTCTGTAACGCAGAGTGTGTAACTAGAATTGAAGATTACTTGAGATCAAAATTAAAATACGTTTATTTTACGTAAGGACTTTTCATTATGTCATATTCAAACTCCGAAAAAACAATCATCCTCAAAAGTGACTTTGTCACGTCAATAGACAATCTTTCTAGCCAGCAGCTCAATTGAATAGAACCTTCAACATTTTTCTGTAAGGAATTTCTCAGTAGTACTAGGTGTGGTCCCCCGTACCTCAGTAAGTACGATAACCCATTGGTCATTTGGACATCTTTGACATTCGTTACGGGTAGCCAGTAGCCAGTATATCTGACACTGGTCTAGCTAAGTAGTATCGTGTTACCGAACTCAGTAGTTGGTGGTACTGCCTACTAGTGTTGCCAGACGTCCCGTATTTCACGGGACGTCCCGTATTTCAGGTATTAATTCAAATGTCCCGCCGGTACCGACTCTGTTCCGTATATCAAATGGAATCCATAAAAGTCGATTTCCTAAGCTACTTGTAACAGCGGTAAAATTTCTCAGAAAGTAACATTCTTTCTAAAATGCTGTGTATAAACTTTAAATTGCCTGTAAGTGAACGCCCAACTTAATAAAAAGCGAATTAATGACCATATTCTATGATTATAATTGTATTGATTTTTTTTTTTACTTTGTCAAATCTATCAAAAATACGTTAAAACATGCGCGTAGTAAATAATTTGGATTTTTATTTATCCCAAATAAAAAATTGAAGTCCCGTATTTTTTTGCCCATTCAAACATGTCTCTTACAGGCTGAAAAAAAATACTGCCTATCCAACCTCCACAACCCAGTGGTTGTGGAGGTTGGGTAGGCAGTCGTTTCATGCAGAACACTAATAGTCAGCTGCATCCTGTTTCAATGCTGACCCAGACAGAGTTGGGAAAAGTCTAGGTAGATAATGATGATACACTGACATATGTACATAGTTTATAATTATATTACGGATGAGCCCGCTCTTGACCTCGATCTCGCCTGACAGTAAGCGATAGATGAGGTCTACGATGTGACGAGCGAGCCCAGAAGATGCCTATTTACTCTTGCTTTAAAGGCTGAAAGGTCATAAGTGGCAGAGAACACAGAAGCCGGCAGAGAATTCCACAACTTGGCCGTGCGCACATTAAATGTGGAGGAGAAGCGCTTGGTACGATAAGACGGTATATCAACCATGTGTGGATGGTACCCAGCCGTGCGTCTGGTAGACCGGTAGTGAAAGGGGGATGGAGGAATCAGGTCATGGAGCTCCTGCGCACGCTCCTTGAAGTACAATCTATAGAAAACCGACAGGCAAGCAACGGTTCGCCGATGAGCCAGGCTATGAAGCTTGTCCACTAGCATCTCGTCGCCTATAAGCCTTTTAGCTCTGCACTCGATCAAGAATGCAGCAAGTTGGTATTTTGCAGAGCCATCCCACAAGTGGCTGCGATACTCCACGCAGGAACGGACCTTTGCTTTATATAGATTCAGAAGCTGTCCGAGGCGTGAAGTACTGCCTCACCTTGTGTACAATTTCCAGCTTTTTTGCTGCAGTCTGAGCTCTGGACTCGATAATATCTTAGAATTATTATTTTATAGCGATTTTTACTCAACCTTGTACAAATGCTGTATCCACTAAATGATATTGTGTTTCTAAATGTTGTATCTGGCTTCCACAATCCAATAACTGGGTAACACGAGGCCTCTTGGCAAGAGTGGTATCAGATTGTCTAGCTTCTGATTCGAATTTTGAATTGGATTTTGTTAATATTGATACTTTTGCATGCTCAATCTAAATTTAAATGTAATGTTATAAAAATGATTATTCCCCACTAATGTTAATAGGAATGTAAGCTAGTCTAGATTTTTATTATTATTTATTAATTGCAGTCAATTTCAATGTTTAATTTTAATTCATTTCAATTTTCAATTAATTTCAATTTCAATTTTGCATGATGTAATTAATTTATTATTAATGTGATGAAAATGGTTTTCGAGTCAAAGAGAAATCTCGATATGTTAAGATGGTTACCTACCATCCAAGGAGGGACCTCGACGACCGTTACTTAACCTACGAAATCAACGGTGATGTTAGTTATTACGTAGCTACGAGCTCATTATTAGTTAAAGGTACCAGGTATTCATAAGTATACAACGTGTAACAGAAACCCCATATCTATCCAAAAGGACTGAAGACAACATCTGGTATGGAGTCTCTATGCAAAGTTTCAGCTCAAATTAAGTGACTCACAGAATTGAACCCAAATTGTTGGTTTCGTATGTTTCTTAAATACCAATAATAACAAACGTGTCACAGCACTATGAGGGTCATCACTTTCCATGCCACTTACCAATAAAACGATAATTCTCTTCGTTCTTCTTAATTTGAAAAATTCGGCCTCTGGCCTCTATATCGTTTGTTATCATCCAAAAAAGCCGTGCACTTTGTATGTATATACCAACGAATTAGGAATGATATAGAAATATAACTCTCTAACGAAGCCCGCTAAAACATGGTTCCAAACTCATACCACTAAACTGATAATACGAATGCAACACGCGCACAACAAAACAAAATACTTTGCTAAATTTATTTTCTGCGCATGGATCCGTCAATTCATTCATTTGGGGCGCTATTTTTAACCGACTTCAAAAAAAAGGAGGTTTACAATTCGTCTTGAACTTTTTTTTTTTTTTTTTTTTTTTTTTTATGTATGTTACCTCGTAACTCGGAGACGGCTGGACCGATTTCAAAAATTTTTTTTGCGTTCGAATGGGTATAGTTTCTAGTTGGTCCCATTGTTACAAAATCAGGATCTGATGATGGAATCTTGGAGAAATCGAGGGAACTCTTCAAATATTATAGGCACACCTATAGCGTTTTGGGTATTTCTTATAGTACCTTGAGCAGTTGCTTCCGAAAAGTACCATTTGGGGAAGTGGAATTGATGATGAAGACCACAGATGGCTACTGAAACTCCTCAATAATAAGTATTTCGTGGATTGCGATTCGATTACTTGAGTACGGATGTTAAACACTTTATGCTCGTCACAATACATATGGTGATGTAGAGCTGATGGTCAAGTACCAGGAGTACTCCTCAAAAATTAACGGCTATGCATCGGGAAAAGCAAAATTTTGTAAAAGGTGATAAGTTGTCGACATTATGGCTTTTGTAACTAGATAAATTACAAACCGACCCACTAAAAAGCGTGAAAAAAAAATTTTTAGCAAAAAATGGAACCGACTTCCATATCAAAACACTACAAAGGCAAAAATAACTTTAATTTCGGAAGGCGGTGTCTTTAGTTTTGTATATATTTTCGTTTTTGACACCGCCTTCCGAAATTAAAGTTATTTTTGCCTTTGTAGTGTTTTGATATGGAAGTCGGTTCCATTTTTTGCTAAAAATTTTTTTATTTAGTAAGATAATGTTAGAGTGAAACTGAAATATAGAATCAAGCGAGTGCGAACGAGATGGATTGTTTTGTGACATCGAGCGGCGAGGATGGTGTTATGCAGTATGCAGTAGGAGTCAGTCATTTATTATGAACTCGAATATTATAAATTAATATTAAACCTTTTTACATTAAGTTTACAAAAAGTGTAAAGCTTCATAAAAGGGAATGCCCGTCGGCCATATAAAAAAATTCCTGAAATGAACAAAAGAGTGAAATATACGCCAAATGTTACTACAAATCGTAGGTAACCTATTACAATTTCAATAATTATTAAAAAAAACTTGGTAGAAGTCAGCTACAAACCTTTTTCTAAAATATTGGTCGTAATAAGTGTAGGGTTAAGGATGCCAAGTCATCGTTTAGGCGGGTCCAACCTAAGTCCGTGTTTAAAAACGGGTATCGTGTGCACAACTAAAATCAAAATCTTCGAAAGATGACCATAGTCGTTGCTATACCATAAAAAAGCAATCCGTATGTAACTCAATTCGCAAGCGCTATTGTAGAATCAAGTAAACAAACAATCGAAATTGCAGTAGTGTCAAACTGTCAGTCTGTCAGTAGGTAAGGCAAAGGAGATGTGATTCATACAGCCTACGATACGTTTTCTATTCAAAAATATTTGATTTTAATTAATATTGACATGCATATATTATTTTTTTAGATTTATGGTACACCTTAAATGAATAATTACTGTGCACTAAATCTGCAAACTAATTCGTTAGAAATTATTTTACCATTCCTGTTTGGCTGAATAAATAAACACTGACCTCCAATAAAAATAAGAATGAATTAAACGGATATCAGGTTAAATATTTTAATGAAATAATAATAATGAAATAATGATGTTTATTTTGCAAATGGGTTATAACGAACACTTTTACACGTCATTTTTTTTTCGTAAATGTAAGCTAGATGAGACCAGTGTTTCCTAACTGACTACTCTGAGAAGAAACACTGAAACAAACTCAGAGGTCAACGTCTCTTTTAAAGTCCATACAATGTGTAGTAATCAAATCATATGAGAGCCATGTAGGTTTATGCCTGTGGCGCCCTTTAAAGGACAGAATCATACAGATTTGAGCAGGTCCGTCCAAACAGTGCAAGCATTTGTCAAATATCGTGTAGCTCAACTTATATCTCAAGGAGCTTCAACGATTTGACGAACAATACCAAAGTTAGGACATTTGGGTGGGCCGTATAAAGCACTCAAACTGCCAGACAGTGCGGTAATCTAACATTGCGGTGAATGATTTCCATATTTTTATATCCTACTTAAACAAACTTGAAAATTATTTCATTATACATATTTTATGTTAAAAAGAATTAAGGACTATTCGCAGTTTCTGTCCATTTCAAGCATTTGGACAACAGCTGATTTTTTAGCATACGATAGCCCGTGCGTGACGAATATATGTCTTTGTTACCAAAATGTATGGAGCAAACCCTACTGATATTAGTTGGTAACCAGTCATCCTCTCTTTTTTCTAAGCGGACTGCTGCAATCCACTGTAGTCGTCGAATCTCTTTTTTGGGGAAACTAAAATAAGAAACACACAGGCAAACCAATCCATCCAATTTATAAAACTCTGTACTTAATATAAAATATATAATAGTTAGGTATTAAAAACTGGCTGGCTACCTGTTGCATAATACTGACAACTCGTGGTTTTCTATACGAAAATAAAACACGAAATTATTTTACTTAGGAGTGATAAGCTATCCCAGTTAGTTTTTTTACTTCCTTCTTTCCGTCTTTTACACCACCTTACTACGCAGGAGGTCATTTTTATCCCTCAGAAACGAGCTTTTTCTTGGATTTTTCACTAATCAACACGATTTTGGCGTCTGTCACTGAGCGCACGTCATACTGAGAGGCGCTTTGATTGTATTTTTTTTTCCCCGCCTACTTGATTGTGTTTTGCGTGGAACCATTTTTGAGCGGAGTTCGTGTTCTATATCATTCTTAATTCGTTGGTATATACCCTTTAAATTACACGTTGTATATCTTTGACATCGATGTCGTTTAATACGTGACTTGTCAATACATTTCCATGAGATGACACACTATATTAAATATCGAAGCTGCTTTGAAGCGTGTTTCGTTTATCGATTCCCGGTAACAATCAAAAACATGTTTACCTGAATATCAATTTATATAATACTAGTTCCTGGCTTCCCTCGCGTGTATATGCTCTGCATCAGGTTTTCCGAAATCAATTATAGTCTATAATTATGTCGCTAGACTTAATAATTATATAAAAAAAAGTTTAATTCAAATCTCTCTAGTAATGCCGGAGATCAGCGTGTACAAACAGATAAACAGACAGACAATTTTTTTTAACTCTTGCTCTATTACTGTTTCTTATCCTTTTCAATGATAAAACAGCAAGAACAGCAATGCACAGAATATTGTTGTTCTTGCACACTTTTTATCCGACTGCGGAGGATAATGAGTTTCACAGTCTGTATGTTTGTTTGTTCCTACGTGGTGTTGTAGAGGCCAAACGCGTGGACCGATTTTGATCATTCTTACGTCAATCGATTTGTCTTAACCTTGCGACTGTCACTACAGACAATATGGCGAAACTGTCATGCAGTTATCAAAATTCACCAGAACAACAACCAGACGCAATATCTTCGAAAATAAAAAAAAATAAAAATCGTGAAACTAAGTCAAGTGGGGTATCGTTGAATAGGTCTATAAAAATTATTTTTTTTATAATGTTTCTTTCACCATTTTTCATTTTAAACAACCATTTATGTTATATAACATATATACATATATATGAAATTAATTGAATTTAATAACGTATTGATATGGATTTGGATGGCCATATTAAGGGATACAGTTTTTTCTTTCTTTCAAACTCATTGAGTAGGGTATAAAGGGTTTCTCGAGAGAATCACAAATAAATATGTTTAAACTTAAATAGAAATATAAAATCGTATAAAAGGACCAAAAACCGGTAATTAGTATTAAAACTAAAAAGCTGAAAATAAAAAAATAATTTAAAAAATCTAAAAATCCCATCCTATTTTTGTAATTATACTTATGTTCTATTGGATCCCGCCTGCTTGTCACTTTTTTAAATGAAAATGTGCTTGTTACTTGTATTTGAGTTGAACAGTTTTTGATTTGAGTCGATTTTTTTATTTATTTACTTTATTATTTATGTACACACAGTAAAATACATTAGGATAAGCATATTTTTTTTTATTTTACTGTATTATTTTATGTATTGATGATGTTTAAGATTTGAGTATCGGAATTTACAATAACCATCAATACACCTAAGAGCCTATTTTAAAAGACTTAGTTTGTATTTTAAAAATGTTAAAACTTATGCTGAAAAATAATCAATTTATCCAAAGTCTCAACTAGTACCCAAAAGTTAATACGTACGTTATAATACGTAGTTGCCGCATGTTCAGGAGTCAGAGTCCTGATCTATACATATAAATAAAATAGAGAGTATAGATCTTCTGACTGTGATTTCTCAAATATTTATAGTTACGCGATACTAAAACACGAACACAATTTTATAGATGTTACTTGTTTTGTCTGTCCTTCTGTCTATTAGAGATCAGCTTAGTCATAACAAAGTTTAGGCAAGACAAAACAAAGGGATAATCTCTGATAAACGGATAACCTGATTTTAATGGGATTTTTGCTACCCAGAAAACCATTACACGGGAACGAAGTTGCAGGCACACCTTTCGTTTCCTTTAGTTTCCAATAAAACAATATTTTCAATTTAACCTGCGACCTGAAAACAAAAACTTAATATCAAGCCCTAAAAAGAAAATTAATAACTGCATGAAAGCGCGGAAACCGGCACAAAAGAAAAATGAACACCGATCAGGCGTCAGAACCAGCATTTCAGCTTAACGAGTCAATTATCCAACGAACAAACCAGTTAGTTTTAGTACAAAACCGGTTCTCAATCGATTGAAAGTGTACGAAACCGGCAAGGTCACTCAATATCCTAAGTGTCACGGACAGGGCCACGATATAAATGATGTCCAGCCAACAAGTGGGTACCAGGGGCGCAGAAGAGCGAAGAGGGCAGGGGAGGGAGGTTCCGATCCATTGCCTCCTTGTGTATTCGATGGGAAACTTACTTTTGCAACGGATGCGCGATTGAGTTAACATATTGCGGTGTTGGTGGGTGCCTGTTTATATTTGGAATGTATAATATTATTGGGTGAGAAAAATGTTGCAATATGGTGCGAGTTTAAGTATGGAATGGAATCAGCGAGTTGTTGAGTTGATTGGTACTGTGTAAGTACTCATTGGCAAATTGTTTTATTTTTAACCCTCGACGCAAAAAGAGAGGTGTTACAATTTTGACGTGTCTGTGTGTCTGACAAAAGAAGTTACATGCCAAATTTTAATAAAAAATTGTGAACATTGTTATTATTGTGCTCAAACTACAACGCATTTGATTTTTGTTTTTAGAGGCTTGTAAGTTCAAGCATTTATAAACCCATTGGGGTTATTCCTAAAACTGGAAATGACAAACTGGCACTGGACACGCACAGCCAGCTATCACCTATTTAACGCTTAAACAATACCTACAATGTATGTAGGTAATACGTCTATAGACCTATTAGTTTTTCCCTATATTAGAAACGTCAAAAATACTGCTATGGGCATGTTAGTGTTGCCCAAACGAGAGTCTCGCAAGAGTCTTGCAATTAGCGATTATCCTATTGCTATTTATTAAACGGTAGTTGAGATCTCAGAACAATGTAACAGACTCTGTTACATTGTTCTGAGATCTCAACTACCGTTTCATGAAGAGCGCATGACAAAGCGGGTGTGCATATAGAAGAAGTAGTATGCGGCACAGACCGCCCCCTAACCACCTAGAAGAGGACTACAGCTAAACGACTTAAAACCCTAATCTTAACAGCAGAGATGACGCAAAATGGCGTGAAAGTATCAAGAGGGCCAACACCGAATAGGAATGAGCCAGGGGATTTATTGATTAGAAATCAAATCTGGCCGCACTTGGTGTCTATCGAGAAACAGGCCAAGAGACTCATTGCCAAAGATGCACTGGTATACTCATAACTCCAAAGCCTTGAAGATTGGAGACGAATTAAAAGTCTGTCGGTTTTCTATCAGTTACATTTCGGGGAGTGTGCGATGGAGTTGCACAAACTAATTCCTCCAATCCCATTCCATCATTGAACTACAAGACGAATGGCGATGCGCCAGTGTCTTTCCTGATAGCTTTATAGCTATCGGAAGGTTATCCTTGGGATCTTTGAGTCAAGAGCGAATAGGTTAAGTACTTCTAGGGAAGCGTGCTTCATCTTCGACCACATCATCGCTTACTATCAGGTAAGATGGTGTTAAAACGCGAGCCAATCAACAATTAAAAAAACATTAGGACTGACACTTAACTAGCACTCAGAAAGCCCTGTTCATATATTGAACCGATCTCTCCAAAAGGTACATCGTTAAAGGAACAACGTACCTCTCCTTCCAACAAACCTTCGTTTCCAAACACCCTCTGTCTCTATATTACCACGGATAATAAAAAAAAAGATTAACAGACGCGCCAAAAAGGTATTGCAATGTCAACAAAAGTTTTGTAATTGAAATCAGTTACTGCCAGCCCTAGCCTAGCCAAACACCGCCCAAAAGGCTAAAAGCTAACAATTAAGGTTGTCACACTAGCCACAGTCGACCGACAGACGTAAACAAACGGAGACAGTGGTCGTACTGGTCTCAACCGGCAATACAATTACACTGTGGTGCAAATGCCAGTGAAGTGTCTCGGCTGTGTAATGGGCGGTTCCGCAGAAGAGCAGTTTTGTATGTAAATTAAACTTGCTGGTAATTTGTGTAAATCTTGGAGTGCTTTTTTATCTGACTGCCCAATGCAAAGGAGGGTGGGTAATGTATTTAACAGTATAGGTTTGTTTCTATGTGGTGTTGTAAAGATCAATGCATAGGCCAATAAAATATTTATTTTCTTTTGAAATACATTTTTTTTTATTGATAATAGGTTCGCGGTTGACCACCATCTCACCTGATGGTAAGTGATGATGTCGTCGAAGATGGAGCACGCTTACCTAAAAGTAACCTATTCACTCTTGACTTAAAGACCCCTAGGTTATAGCTATCGCGAAACAGACTCCGTCGTCGATGTTCAAGGCTTTGGAGCTGTATTGTATTGTCACACACCAGGGATTTTTCCTGTATCGTGGGAGAATTTTTACAAACACCCTCAATTCTGAAATCGCCGCCATACAACACAAAAAGATGCCATATAACCAAAATGAAAAAAAAAATGCGACGATTTTTATGTTAATTTTTGAAGTGAAAACTTCTTTAGCGGCGTTGTGCACTTTTTTTGTACCATTACAAAAAAAGTGCACAACGCCGCTAAAGAAGTTTAAAATGTAAAAAATGTTAAACTCGCGTCAGGACACGTGACCTGATTGAAAATTCGTAAGACGGACGGAGAGTAGACAGCCGGCGCGGCGTAGGAGAGGAAGTATCCCCCTCTCTTTCTACGGCGTGGCGAAAATGTATGGCTGCGCAAACTTTTTAATGTAATATAAATTGTGATGTTTGTGTACGATAGCGCAATAAATAAATATTGTATTCTACCACATAAATGATAGTACTTTTATGCTGATAATTAAAGCAATTCGTGCAAAATTATTCCCTAACCATTCCAAAATATAAAAAATGCACAACGTTAATATTCAAGTTTTCACTTCTGCCGGCACTCCCGGAGTGCAGCCCGTTTGTTAGGGTTCCGTAGTCAACAAGGAACCCTTATAGTTTCGCCATGTCCGTCTGTCTGTCCGTCTGTCCGCGGTTTAGCTAAAAAACTATTAGTACTATAAAGTTGTACTTTGGCATGAGTATACACGTTAATGACGCCGAAAAAGTGGTACAATAAAATTAAAAAAAAAATTATTTGGGGTACCTCCCATACATGTAAAGTGGGATGATAATTTTTTTTTTCGTTCTTCCCATAGTGTGGGATATCGTTGGATAGGTATTTTAAAAATATTAGGGGTTTGGTAAGACCGTTTTATGATTAAGTAAACTGTTCGTGACTTATCAAGCTTTAAAGTACCAATTTTCGTTAGAGTCAAGTGTCCACCTCCTCTATCAACTAAACGGTTATAGTTAGAAATTCAAATGTCACGGCAGTAGTACCTATATATAACGAAATTTAAAGGAAAACTATCACACATAAGTAGGCTTTACAAGTTTACGAGTAATAGTCGACCAATTGTATTTGACTCAAAAATTTCGAACAACTCCATATAAATGTCAATAGATGGCGCTAAGCGCCAGTTGTATCGTGCTAGCTTCTTGCGACGATTGAGTAGTGTAGCTCTGTGTCCGTATTTAAATTTAAAACACCGGCTATGACAAGTTTTATACAAATCTCTAAAAAAAATTGAAACTTTCCGTGCAAAATTGTCGGATCAGGTGAGGATTTGTATAGGAAGTCAAATTAG
Organism: Tholera decimalis; assembly: GCA_943138885.2. NCBI lineage: Eukaryota > Metazoa > Arthropoda > Insecta > Lepidoptera > Noctuidae > Tholera > Tholera decimalis. Next base: position 12,242,238 of record OW964570.2, read on the forward strand.
TTAGGTAGTCATGTTTGGCTTTTAGTTAGAGCATGGTACGAAACGATCAGTCAGCGAATACGACACGCACTTGGCTGTTATAAAAACTACGGAACCCTACACTGCGCGTGGCCCGACACGCACTTGACCGGTTTTTTTTTATTATTTACTTTTTTGTATACGAGAACTGTTTAATAAACATTTGGCTATGAAACTGGCAACATTTTCGTATTATTTTAAATATAAAGACGCTTACGTCTAAAATTTATTTAACGTCTAAACAATTTTCCTGAAAAAAATAAAGACGTTACTTTTGCTTACTATTTGTAGTGTCATAAATACCAATCGTTTACATAGACATGTTAACCAAGAAAAAAAGAAAAACCAAACAAAAAACAAATCTAACTATCCTTATGATCAGATTCATTATTCAAATTTTTCATGAACAGTTTGATTTTAGAATCGGTTTATCGACTAACAAAAAGTTTCTATGAATAAATAGTCGATTGTATCATGCACACGACTACTCCTGAATATTGCGGACCGCGTCGCGAGGTCACTTCGCTTTAGACGGCCCAATTTGTGGCGACGACAGTAAAACGTATGTCCCTCTGACCTTATTACATAAGTCAATGGCCGTAAACAAAATTCGGTTTTTAGTAGGTAGTATATACCTACCTACTTATGAAATTTGAATAACATACGCCTTAACACTTGATATAACCCAACCACAATGTTCTACCTACGTAATCCACTAAATAAAATCTCATCATTGATCTTGCGTTTCTGTACTTATTTCTCGGTTTTCTACTCTCACGGAATATGTAGAAGTGTATTATTCTTATAAGCCCTACTCACGCTTTCCCGACTGTGTATGGCATGGTATTGTAGATTATTCTGGTCTAAGCTTATTTGTATTGTAGAAAATCTTAGAATTTGAAGCTAAAATAATAAGAACCCGGCGGGTTGCTCTTCTAGGTCAAGTATCGCTTGCCATGGGCATTCTGAGGCTGGTGATATTTATGCTAAACTATCGCTCGAGCGCAGAGCTAAAAGGCTTATAGGCGACGAGGCGCTAGTGAACAAGCTTCATAGCCTGGCTCATCGGCGAACCGTTGCTTGCCTGTCGGTTTTTTACAGATTGTATTTCGGGGAGTGTCCGGAGGAGCTCCAAAAAATGTTGAAAATAGTTTACTGATTTATGCCTATGAAATGATAATTGTAGAATGTAAAGCTCGAGATTTGAGAGAGTGTCTTATGCCTCCGGGGTGGCGGGAATATTATAACGAGATACCGCACTGGAACGTAAAGGCAGTTGAAGGAACAGGGTGTGTTTATAGTCGTTAGAAGTCTAAGACTCCCCCCTTCCGCACCCCCCAGAGCGGGAAGAGTAATTCGATGATTTTCCCACCGAAAAAAAAAGATGGTCTATATTTTTACAAGAAAAACGTACGGTTTCGTTGAGATAGGTGGTCACGGAACCGACAAAGCGGGATAAGTAAGTTACCTGTACCGTAAAGGAGAGAGAACAAGACTTTTTAACCTCCTTGGTCACGACATTTTATACCCTTCGATCCCATGTCAAATCTTTACCTCTATCAAAATCAAAATTGACATGTCCTTAGCACACCATGTAAGTACATAAAAGGAACCATCGCATTTATGAGAACCCGGTACTTGAACCAGAAATAGTTGTCATGATCTAGAAGTTTTTTTATAGCCATTATTGCCAGGATAATTCATACAATCAATATTAGTACTTAAAACTGATTTTAAGAACAATCGTTAGCGAAACCAGTAATAAAAGTTACAAATCGCTTCATTCAAAGTAATAAATTTTAAAGTAACTTTCGTGAAGATCAAAGCAGGTACTATTATTATCCAAATAATAGTACCTGCTTTGATCTTAAATAAAATACGCAACACCAAGCATTTATTTGATTCAAAATTATTATTATATCGTTATTATACTGATTTCCAAGTATTTCTGAATATATTTTGATTATTCATGTCCAAAACAGGTTCGTGCAAATCTGGGTTTAAAAAGCCTCATGTGTCTTTTGCGTAAGAAAGAACTCTCAGCAGTTCGAAAAATAATATGTTTCGTGGGGCAGAAATTAATGTATTAAAATAAAGATATTGACCATAATTTATGTCTTTTAAGAATCTTCTAAGACTCCACTTGACCCAGTCGCGATGACAACTGTAAAAAGTCTAAATTCGATGTAATATATTTATTGTAACTTTTTATATTATATAATGTATTAAAACTTTATGCAACACAAAATGTACAAAGGCGGACTTACTGCCTTAGGCATTCTCTACCAGTCAACCATGGGTGGTGAAGAGATGATCATAATATATTCAAGGTTAAAGTTTTATTAGAAGTATATAAATACATATACAACGTGTAACGGAAACCCCATATCTATCCGAAAGGGCTGAAGACAACATCTGATATGGAGTTTCTATGCACAGTTTCAGCACAAAATAAGTGACTCACAGAATTGACCCCAAATTATTGGTTTCATATATTTCTTGAATACCAATCATAACAAACGTGTTACAGCACTACGAGGGTCAATAACTTTCCACGTCACTTGCCAATAACACGAAAATTCTCTTCGTTCTTCTTCATTTGAAAAATTCGGTCTCTGGTATCAATGTATTGAAATTTGTAAGAAGTTCCACACATGTAGACTTAGGATTGTAAAACCCTTGCCATATCGTTTGTTATCATCCAAAGAAGCCATGCACTTGGTATGTATATACCCTTTAGATTACACGTTGTATAACTTAAATAAACTTGCATACATATTTATGTTAATCGAAAACTATATCTGTCTGTGTGAGTGGAGAAAATTACTTTGAATATCTATCAACCGAAGAAACACAGACTACAGTGCCTGTTCCGTGGTTTTTTATAAAAGCGAACTAGCAATGTGGTTAGAATTACTATAATGGGTGGGTTTCGAACCCGTGACCTCTCGATCAAAAGTTCAACACCTTAGCCATTACGCTACTGGCGCTCAAATAATTTATTTTTCAATTACTTCTTCTTTTTAATTTGACTTTTATTCATACTTGCTTTTTCAATGTTTTTTTCGACATTGGTTTACATTAGCTCTGTTTGCCATTAACAAAATAACATAATTGAATACAATACTTTTACGTCGCTTGTCAAATATTTTAATCCTCCGTCTCTGTATACCCAACAAAGTATAACAAGCCGCTCCAACTCAAGGTTTTCATATTAAAAGTTACCTTGTTTGTTCCTAATTGAATATTTTCTATCTGCTTAGACTCTACGCCGTGAATGGAGTTTGTTAACATTTTTAATTTCGTTCCGTCCTTTAGATCGTCCGTTGTCAAAGAATGGTAATGAGTCGCTCGAGTAGAAAATTACTCTTGAGTAGATTCTTGTCGCTGTAAATTTTCCATATACACTAGAAATAATTGACGTGGTTTCGAAAAAAAGAGGGGAGATCATAAAATCACTCTTCTCACTTTGGGTAGAGCGGGAGTGTTAAAAACTCAAACTCGAAATATTTTAATTCAACTAGGGCTACATGGGAACTTATAAAACGTCAAAAGCTAGTGCACAGTTCGAAATTAGCTGTTTCCTATAGAGCACTGTCTCACTTCAATTGCCCTTTCATTTCTGGGGTCGTGGTATAACGTTCTGGCAGCCATGTCTTGCAGACCTGGTATGATTTTTAGGATTACGAACGTCCACCTGCGCGTCTGTCTATCCGCATACTCGTATCACAGGCTAAATTGTTCTGCATCTTAAGTCCAAAGTAAATAAATAAACTTTGACTACGAGGTCATATCATCAACATCATTTCGCACATGTGGAAGTAGAGTTGTCGGTCCATAAACATTACGCCTCCTCAGAACACCTTGCCAAAGTTCCATCTAAACCTGATCGATGGTTTAAGAAAGCACATAGGACAAACATTTATTGTCATTTAGATAAAATAGCAGTCGTAGTTTTTCCGCATTATAAAATCGACAAAGACATGAATAACCTTTGTGGAAGGTTTTCCGTTACTCCTACGCAGTAATAACGGTACGCAAACGGACTGTATTGTCTTCAATTTTATCACAAGAAAAAATGCGGTTTTTTTTTGTTAATAAATAGGTCCAAATTATAAAGGAATCTATAACCTAAAAGAAAAAGACTATCCAATGAGGTCCCCGCAAAAAGTACTGTAGCTTTTCTATTTTCTTTCTGTCGTAAATTTGTGTTAGGTGTTTTCCACCAGATGGTCGCTAATGAAGATTTCTGCTTCAATTCAGTTTGTACCATTGACAATAACAAATCGCACCTGCTGTCTTATTAGGTGGGGCTGTGACGTAATGAGACTTTCTCTTTTTTATTACTTTTCATCTTATTTAGTATACTTTAGCCAGTTACTGTCCTGACCGAATGAAAATCGACTAGGGGTCGATTGAAATGGCGTGAGTGGTCTATTTTTAGAAATGGCTTAGTACTCGCCCCGTACTAGAAAGGCAACATAATTTATTTAAAGTTTATGCTAGGATGTTATTACAGAAATGATTAGCTTTCTAAGCTATATGAGGTTTTCTTTTGATATGTTTATCTCCTTCTCACTTCCTTAACGGAAGATAAACGCGATGCTTTCGGCATTTTAGCGGAGCTTTTGGGAACAGCGGTAACTGTGAACTCAGTCAGGAACATTACTTTGTGTAATTTTATTATCACCACTGCTCTCAAAACTGTGAAAGAAATTGTGAGGAAAGCGACAGGTCCTAGGATAAAAAAATGTGAAGATATTTAATATCCACCAACCCGCATTAGACTCGCGTGGTGGATTGCGACCCATTCTCTCTCTTAGAGAAGAGACCTGTGTCCCAACAGTAGGACCGCAATAGGCTAATTTTTTATTAATATCTCGAAGTCATTCGATTACGATCTCTGATGATGATGAGACATAAATCAGGAAAATATACTACTACGGAATCCGGTAGACCTCATTGGATCTTCCTACCTCATCCTTAAGTGAGATTTAGAAGAGACTAAAATTATGAAAGAGACAACTTTATCAGGAAGTTTGCCTTCTTTCACCTTCTAGAATAAATAAATTTAAAAAATATTTGAAAAAGTCAAATAGCAAGCCATTTCTCGCTTTAACCGATGTTAATGAATCAGCCCCAAGAATACCAGGGTCGCATAAATATAAGGGAGTCTTATCACAACCTTCATAAAACAAAACAGCCTCGATCCAAATAAATATTGTAACAAAATTAACGAACACTACCACGAGAATCGATTCATACCAATTTGTTAACATCGGTACCTGTTTTCAACCGACTTTAAAAAGAGGAGGTTATACGATACTCTTTATAGGCGTTTCGCATCGGTTCTGGTTTCCTGGTATCGAATATGGCGTATAATTCGATACTCTCTCTAATAGGGGGTATCGCGTGTCGAATGACATACGAATTACACTGCATGCTAGCACAGAATAAGGAAGCACAATGTTTTGTTATATCACTATGAATTTAAACTGTAGTTACAGAAGTTTATTAGGCTTTGTAAAAATATGATTTTACAATGGTGGCTTGTTTAAAAAGTTTGTTTATAAGTTTATAATAAATTTATGAACTTCGCACAACGACTACTTTTTATCAACAGTTAAGTTAGATTAGTAATGGTAGTTAGAGTACATTTTACTGCTTTGGTAGTGTCTGTCTTTTAAAAGACTGACTTAGAAAAATTACTTTGAGAAACCTCAATGTCAATTCGAAGATCTATCTATAGACACTCGACACGTACGTAATAGGACAAAATATGACGATATAACATTTTAAGAAGGTACGTCAAATGCTTGAGAGAAGCCGCAAATATACAGACACACCATTTGTTGAGGAGTTACTTGTATGTTAATTCAATTATCAACATAACCATTTTTTCCTCGATATGACTAAGAATGTATTCGCTTAATAAGTCTTAAAGTCTGCATAGCCTATTCCCAACAACGTTTGGGAACGGCTTCCAAACCAACCGAATGCAGCTGAGTATTAGAGTTTTACATAAAGCGACCATAGAACGTGTAATTTAAAGGGTATATACATACCAAGTGCATGGCTTCTTTGGATGATAACAAACGATATGGCAAGGGTTTTGTAATCCTAAGAGCCGGGGCACACGATGCGTTGCGGCGGCGGTGCGGCGCCGGAGCGGTGTCGCTGCGTCGTCTTACATAGAAATATCTGTGGCATGCACACGATGCGTTCCGGCGCCGCACCGGACTTGCAACCACCAAGACGAGGCGGGGAGGGGTGAATGCGTTGCGACGTCGGAGCGGCACCGCTCAGTTGTTTTGCGTCACACGCTCGCTCGTTTCGATTGTCTGTCAACAGACTGTCCAACGCTGTTACGGCGCCACTGCGACATAACAACGTTACGGCGCCGCACCGCTCGTGTACCCACTGACACGGTGAAATCTTTGCGGTGCGGCGCCGCAACGCATCGTGTGCTCCCGCCCTAAGTCTACGTGTGTAGAACTTATTACAAATACCAATACACTGATAGAGCCGGGGCACACGATGCGTTGCGGCGGCGGTGCGGCGCCGGAGCGGTGTCGCTGCGTCGTCTTACATAGAAATATCTGTGGCATGCACACGATGCGCTCCGGCGCCGCACCGGACTTGCAACCACCAAGACGAGGCGGGGAGGGGTGAATGCGTTGCGACGTCGGAGCGGCACCGCTCAGTTGTTTTGCGTCACAAGGAAGGACACACGCTCGTTCGTTTCGATTGTCTGTCAACAGACTGTCCAACGCTGCTACGGCGCCACTGCGGCATAACAACGTTACGGCGCCGCACCGCTCGTGTGCCCACTGACACGGTAAAATCTTTGCGGTGCGGTGCCGCAACGCATCGTGTGCCCCCGCCCATACCAGAGACCGAATTTTTCAAATTAAGAAGAATGAAGAGAATTATCGTGTTATTGTCAAGTGACGTGGAAAGTTATTGACCCTCGTAGTGCTGTGACACGTTTGTTATGATTGGTATTCAAGAAATATATGAAACCGATAATTTAGTATCAATTCTTTGAGTCAGTTATTTTGTGCTGAAACTGTGCATAGAGACTCCATACCAGATGTCGTCTTCAGCCCTTTTGGATAGATATGGGGTTTCCGTTACACATTGTATATTTGACACCCAAAACCCAGTACTTACCTGAGTAATACGGTACCCCTTGGCCAGACCAGTGTAAGATTTTCTGGCTTCAGACTACCCGTAACGACCGTCAAAGATATTCAAATGATAGCCGGGATCAACGACTTAATGTCTGGCTTTCCGAAGCACGGATCAATCACCCATCCGCAGACTGACCTCGAAGGTCGACACGTGCTGCTATTATATACAACGTGTAATTTGATGCACGTTTAAATTAAATGCACGGTTTCTTTGGATGATAATAAACGATATGGCAAGGGTTTTATAATGCTGTCTACATGTGTGAAGTATAATAAAAATTTATTTCAATACATTGATACCAGAGGCAGAATTTTCAAATTAAGAAGAACGAAGAGAATCACTGTGTTTTTAGCAAGTGACGTGGAAAGTTATTAACCCTCGTAGTGCTGTGACACGTTTGTAATGATTGGTATTCAAGAAATATATGAAACCGATAATTTGGTGTCAATTCTTAGTCACTTATTTTGAGCTGAAACTATGCATAGAGACTATACCAGATGTTGTCTTCAGCCCCTTTGGATAGATATGGGGTTTCCGTTACACGTTGTATAATCTTACACTGCCTCTGAAGTTGGTTTAGAATGAGATATACAACGTGTAACAGAATAAACGAAATTTCTGAAAGTAGTTGGTTCAGAATCGGCTTCTGAATCCATTTCCGTCATAAAAAATATTTGTTAAATTTTGATGGAAAAGTCTTTCATTTAACTTAAAATGGAAACAGTATCATGATGACAAATTAATACAATCCTTAAAACTAGGAAATAGTGTGCGTATCATGTCGGCCGCTAACATTGCATGAGTGTATGCATCTGCGTAAGGATATTGTATGACGCACATACGTTTTGCGTTTAGTAAGGATGACTATTTTATAAAACATGCCTAAGGTTTGGTTTCAATTTATTTTGTTACAGATTTTGTTTTAGACTTATAATTTATTAAATGTTCTAACTAGGGTGTCTGAGGTATTGCGCTTAATATGTTACACGTTGTATGTATTTTTTAAATTACACAAAATAAATAAATAAAGTCAGTTATTTGCGAACATTATAAGATATCGTGTAACGAATATTAATTTTCCAAATTTAAATTAAATTTCTTTGGCTATCGTGTTATGTTCAACAGGTACGTTTTACCCTTTATGACGAATTCGCCTTTTATGTATAGGTGACTTATTTTTATTAATTTTGTTTCAGAGAGTTCTAGAGCCGGCCTCGTTCTCCGTGTCAGCTGATCGGCGATTCCTTTTGCTGGCTCAGAATGTGCGCAAGATTCACACGCACTCGTACCTCGCTCGGTACACAGTCTACGATATATTGACCACGTGAGTATAACTTAACTTCTTTTTTGCCCTGGTAGATAATTTACTGTTTGGTTTAATCATTTAGAAAATACCACATACTTCGGTTGAGTCGTTTTACCATATTAAATGGACGCGCTTGAGCCTATCAGTTTTCTATCGGTTAAATTTCGGGTAGTGTGCGAAGAAATTGCACAATCTAATTCTACCAAGCCCGTTCCGTCTTCGGACTGTAAGACAAACGGCGATGCATGGCCCATCACCGTTTGTCTCGTAGTCCGATGATGGAATTGGCTTGGCGGAATTAGATTGTGTAATTCCATCGCACACTCCCCGAAATGTAATCGATAGAAAACCGATACATGGTGGACATCCCATCTTAGTCAAGAGTGAATAGATTACTTCTAGGTAAACGCGTGCTTCATCTTCAACCACATCATCACCTACCGCCAAGGGAGATGTTGGTCAAACGCGAGCCTATTATAAATTTTAACAAAATGGTTGGTTGTGCCTGTGAAATATTATATGCATATATACATTTATTTGAGAAGAACTAATCCCAAAAGTAAACCTTGTCCTCTTGCGGAGGTTCGCCGGAACGCAAAGGCAAATGAAAGAACAAGGTTTGGTTTTTAGTCAGTCTAAAGTCTCAATCTCCCTTCCGCTCGACACTGAGCAAAAGTCATTTAACAATTATCCCCCCGATTTTTTACAAAAAACATCTTAAGCCTGGTCCTAACTACGACTCAATATTTTTATGGTTAGGGACTTTCTGGATGATTCTAAAACATAAATTGTGGTTATGCCCTTTGATACACGCGCACCGAAATAAACGTGTCTCCAGATAATACTTTGAGCAGCTTATAATCGCGTCTTTCTTAAATAATTAGCGCAGCAGATATCAAGCTGTTGCCCTTATTAAGTTCGTTAGAAATATTAGAAGTATTTAGTAAAACATCAAAATAATTTGAAAATATTGACACTTATTTATGTTTCTACCAACCAGTATTTTAAATAGATTTTAAGTGTATTTTTGCATTAAAAAGTAGTATATAATTAAGATTTTGTACTGTGTATAGTATGTATTCAATGAGATTTTTGGTCTAAAATTCTACTCAACTTCTGAAATGATTTCTTCAAGTATTCATAAATCTATATCTATACAATCTATGTGGAGCAAAAGCTTTGTACCCGTTTTTACGAAAACTATGATAACAGATATTTGGCACATTTACTTCTTGTACGGTGAAAGCGTGGAGAATATGTTGTTTAAATATGCTTGAAATAATTTAAATTACATGCAAACAACAGCTATTTTCACCAGTATAACTTTATTTTACTTGCTAGCAAGCTTTAACTTGCTTCATTCATATGTGCGACTGGTTAGATTTTAGTAATCCATTTTTTCTCATGAGCTCGGGTAGTTATGTAATAAATATGAAAAAGAAGTTCGTGCACGCAGCTGGGTAGTAAAAGTTCTCTAGCTTAGTTATTACTTATGCATGACCGCTCCTCGTTAAATCGTATAAAGTTAAATTATTTTGGTTGCCGCTAGTAAAGACTGGGACACCCTGTATGCGAAAAGAAGCTCTGTGAACCTGTTTTTAAAATAAACTTTCAATTATTCTATTGAAATGACGTAAGCAACACCAACTGATGACGCACACACTAGTCTACTCTTTGTTTTCCTATTAACCTATTACCTAGTAGGGGGCTCATTCAGTCAATGAAACAAGATCGATGATAAAAGAAGTGAGCTTTTAGTGGACTAACGCTCAATTCAGATGCCCAGTTGTTCTAACGATTGCTAAGCGTAGTTTTCTGGACTCAATTCTTAAGTCTAGAAAGGTATTTTCAGTAAAGATATTCCCAATGTTAGCATGCCGTTTGGATATTGATGGTATTTATATGTATGGGTAAGCACCATATGCCTGATTGCCTCTCTTTGGTCTAGTTTTATCAGACTACCTACTAGATTCAGGAAAAAAAGAGTGTACCTGTAAGTTTGTGCACATCCCTGTCCACTATAATGTAAATCGCGTCGATGATAGTTAGTCTTCTGCTAGATTCTAATTTCACCAAGCCCGTTCCATTATCGGACTACAAGACAAAAGGTGATACGCCATTGTTACAAGGTGGACATCCCAACCATACGCACTAAACGATTTGCGAATACTATTATTAGGCGTACAGCTAAAGAATGGAATTCCTTTCCGGAATCTATGTTTCCTGAAAACTTTTGGGTCTACAAGTCAAGAGTGAATAGGTTACTTCTAGCATTATCACTTACAATCAGGAGGTTTGGTAAAACGCGAGCCATCATCATCAGTAAAAGAATAAAATAATTGGCCTAATACGATCAATTCTCATCCTATACACAAAGACTATACACCAGGTCTCAGATATAAATGGTATAATTAATTATTAAACAAAATTAACAAAGAGCTAACAAGCTCACAAAAGTTGAAGGCCGGACTAAAACTCTCGTTAATTTGTTGAGCGAAGGGTAAGCTCACATAGAGACGCCATGCTTTTTCACACTTTTGAAAATCGCGATACAAAATAATACTTCATATTCTAGCGGTTTTTGCTAGCAGCTGAGATCACGATAAAGTCTGAACTAATCACTGGAGAAAGTCCTATCGAGTTCAAAAATATCCTTTATTCTTAATATTTACCTACCTTAATTACAAAATTCATATAAAAATTGGTCTTAGGGTTTAGAAGCCAAAACGATAAAAGTATACAAAAACCCGGTGAAAATATAAATTCTGAATTCATTCACTGATGTACAATTTTTTCATACTGAATATGTGCCTAATAATTAGTCTTACAAGATTTTTTTGCAGTTGTGGATATTCATTTTAATTAAATTACAGATTTGTTACATAAAAAATACAAGATTTTCTTTAAGGTCAATATTTTATTAGTCAAACGTATATGTTACCACTAAACTTAAGTGTAACCGCACCCCTTGGCAAAACATGTGAACTAAATGGAAAGGAAACAATTAAATAAACATTAGGTACCTACTATTTCGTGTGAAAAGCTTCGATCAATCTGTTGAAAAAAACTTTTTAACAAAAAATTAAACCGACTCCCAAAAAACACTGCAAAGTGAAAAATAACTTTAATTTCGGTAGTCGGTGTCTTTAGTTTTGTTTTTTCGTTTTTGGCACTGACTTCCGAAATTAAAGTTATTTTTCACTTTGCAGTGTTTTTTGGGAGTCGGTTTAATTTTTTGTTAAAAAGTTTTTTTTTCACTCTTTTTAGTTGGATGATTTTTAATTTACCTAGTTACAAGAGCCTAAATGTCAACTACTTATAACCTTTTACTAAATATTGCTTTTCCCAATGCTGGGCCGTTAATTGTTGAGGAGTTCTCTTGGTACTTCACCATCAGCTCTACATCACCATATGCATTGTGACGAGCATAAAGTGCTTAACATCCATATTCAAGTAATCGAATCGCAATCCACTTAATACTTATTATTGAGTAGTTTCGGCGGCCATCTGTGGTCTTCATCATCAGTTCCACTTCCCCAAATGGTACTTTTTGAGACCAACTGCACAATTTACTATAAGAAATACTCAAAACGCCATAGGTGTGCCTATAATATTTGAAGAGTTCCCTCGATTTGTCCAGGATCCCATCATCAGATCCTGACTTTGGTGATAATGGTACCAATTTCGAAGTATACCCATTCGAACAAAAAAGAATTTTCCAAATCGGTTCAGCCGTCTTCGAGTACTCGATGATCATACATAAAAAAAAAAAAAAAAAAAAATATACGCGTCGAATTGATAACCTCCTCTTTTTGTCGTCTGTTGAAAAGGCACTAATTTATGGAGAAATAATGCTCACCAATTTTACAGAAAAATAATACTAATACCGAAACGTTTACTTTGACCCTTATACGCTGTATATCTACCAACTTCTATGTTCACACATACCTATATCACACTTACACACTCGTATATGTATATCCGATACATACACCGCTTTTTCAACCGACGACCAAAAGAGGAGGTTATCAATTCGACGCGTATATTTTTTTTTTTCTCTTTTTTTTTTTATGTATGATCACCGATTACTCGAAGACGGCTGAACCGATTTGGAAGATTATTTTTTTGTTTGAAAGGGTATACTTCGAAATTGGTACCATTTATCACCAAGTCAGGATCTGATGATGGGATCCTGGAGAAATCGAGGGAACTCTTCAAATATTATAGGCACACCTATGGCGTTTTGGGTATTTCTTATAGTAACTTGTGCAGTTGCTCTCAAAAAATACCATTTGGGGAAGTGGAACTGATGATGAAGACCACAGATGGCCGCCGAACCTACTCAATAATAAGTATTTCGTGGATTGCGATTCGAATACTTGAATACGGATGTTAAGCACTTTATGTTCGTCACAATGCATATGGTGATGTAGAGCCGATGGTGAAGTACCAGGAGAAATCCTCAAAAATTAACGGCCCAGCATTGGGAAAAGCAATAGTTTGTAAAAGGCTATAAGTAGTTGACATTTAGGCTCTTTTAACTAGGTAAATTAAAAATCGACCAACTAAAAAGAGTGAAATAAAAACTTTTTACCAAAAAATTAAACCGACTCCCAAAAACACTGCAAAGTGAAAAATAACTTTAATTTCGGAAGTCGGTGCCAAAAACGAAAATACAAAACTAAAGACACCGACTACCGAAATTAAAGTTATTTTTCACTTTGCAGTGTTTTTGGGAGTCGGTTTAATTTTTTGGTAAAAAGTTTTTATACAAAGTATTTGTAGCAACGCGCCCCGTTCTGTATGAAGCCTTATTACAATATTTCTGGATGAGTCACTTCTTTGTTCCGAGGGTAGATATTTATTAAAGAAAAACGTTATCGACATAGTATTTGTCAGTTCATGTTCTACTTTTGCTTGAATTACTTTTTTCTCTAAAGTAGCTTATAATATTCACCACTTTAGACTTTTTACTAGAAATTAATTAATATTTTGATCGTGTAACTTGGAATGCCGAAGTTAGCCAGAGATAGCCGAACTTCTTTCATATTTTAAAAGTTGTCCGAGTGGCATTTGTGTTTTATATGTACTATACAGAGTTGATACGACAGAGGGGCATTAAATTACACTACGTATACTACTTATACGTGTTTAGTGTTAATTTGATACAGTTAAAAAATAAAAAGAGCCAAAAAAAATTTTTTTTTTTCAAACAAACTAAGTAGCTTACAAATCAGAGTAAAACGCAACCATCCTTTGTAAATAAATGTGACTGACCTTAAATACCTAGGTAACAAAGTGGCAACATAGCGCAGCGTGTGTTATCTCGTTTCTTGGTCAGATTTATCGCTTTAAGGTGCATCTCATCAAAATCATTTGCGACTAAACTACTTCTCCTATTTAATTGATTTTTGGTACAAAGCTTGAAAATGGTACCTAGTATACGCAGTTTAAAGGAAAGCCCCTCGGTCGTATCAACTCTGTATGAGGAGCTTGTGGCTTAATAATAACAGCCGCATGATATCCATCTTCGGGGTTAAGCAACACTCGCCGAGGTCAGCCTGTGGATGGGTGACCATCTTAAAGTATCAAGATTCCTTAGAGTCTCGGAAAGCCCGTTAAGCCGTTGGTCCCTACTTCATTGTACTTCATTTGTACTATCAACCAATCATTCGCATACTCACCTTTAAGGCTATAATCGCATAGCACGGCTCACAACTCGAACGCCCAATGCAAGGAACGGGAAGCGGCAACAGTTAGCGAGATGCAAATTGGCACTGACTAATGTTTGTTGTCATTTTTTAACCGACTTCTGAAAAAGGAGGAGGTTCTCAATTCGGATGTTTGTTTGTTTTTTTTTATGTTTGTTCGGGCATAACTCCATCGCTTGCTAACCGATTTGAAAAATTCTTTTTTTGTTGGAAAGGGTATACTTCCCAAATGGTCCCATGAAAATTTTATCGAAATCGAACAAGCCGTTTCTGAAAAATCAACAAAAGTCTAAAAAAGATATTTACATTGATGATCTTTTCGTTTACTCTGCATTGTGTTTTTTGTTCGCGCGTTTTTAGTTTTTTGTAGTTGACATTTTGGCTTTTATAACTAGATTAATTACAAATTAACCCACTAAAAAGCGCGAAAATAAAAACTTTTTTGCAAAAAAATAAAATCGACTTCCATATCAAAACACTACAAAGCCAAAAATAATTTTAATTTCGGAAGGCGAAATTACCGAAATTAAAATTATCTTTGGCTTTGTAGTGTTTTGATATGGAAGTCGATTTTATTTTTTTGCAAAAAAGTTTTTATTGTTACACGCACTGTACTCACACTGTAATTGTCTCTAATTGGGCGAAACCAGGAAGGGGTGTGGTTTGTCACTGGCTCTCCTAAACATTTCTTTTTTTGTCGCATATACTCTATTTCCTTTTAACCGTCGATATGTACATACTCACCAACTTTCACGAATAAAAACGGTATTATTAACTATACTTCATTGAATGAATCAATTTCAATATAACAATAACGTGGCAGTCTATTCAGCAGTTACTCTCATTTGCATGTTTTCTACAAAACTCTGAAAGAACAGCCTTATCTCTGTCTGAGATATTAAGCAGTTACCATAAAACAAAATAATAACATGCTGAACTTAAAATACATCAGCGCTATTTAATCCATGTTAATGTACTAGTTCGCAGTAAGCTGGAGTCTAATGCACGTCTCTAGAATTCTTTTATTTTTCTGTGGGAATATCATCTAATGACTCGTCCCGCTCTCGCTTTCCGGGGCCGCGGTATCTCGTTAGATTTTTTTTCCGCAAACCCGGTATTCAAGGGCCCTATCGGGCCCCGTCAATGTTGCTGACGGCACTTTAACACGGAAGAAAGTTGTCTCTCTCTCCTTTGCTAGTAGTCACTTCACAGAAGGACGCCACTGCATCCATGTGTCCGAAATCCTGTGGAATAAAAATACACATTAATTTAAGACTAGCTTTTGCCCGCGACTTCGTCCGCGTGGAATAGTTACTTTGGGCTAACGTTAAATTTAACCCCGATTTTGAAGCATTCTTCATTGGCGCTCCGCTCCTATTGGCCTTAGCGTAATGATACAATATAGCTGTGCCCGCGACTCCGTCAGCGTAAGTTAATGTATTGGTAATATTGTTTAGATCACGTTCACATGAGGCTTAAGTACCTAGAGAACGCTTCGACCGCGAGACGCGTCGAGCGCGGCTACCGATTCTCAAAAATAATCCTTATAGCATGATTCAGTATTCACGCGCGATGGCTTATTATTATAAGCGTATTTCATGTATAACTTTGGTGTTTCTATACCGATTTATATGATTCTTTTTACGGTTTCGTAGCCGAATGGCAAAAAACGGAATCTTTATAGTTTCGACATGTCTGTCCGTCTGTCTGTCCGTCCGTCCGTCTGTCACAGCAATTTTATTCCGAAACTATTAGGACTATACATGTGAAAGTTGATAGGTAGATGTATTCTGTGAACCGCTTTCCGATTTTGAGAAATAAATTAAAAAATATTTAAAAAAGGGGGGCTCCCCATACATGGAACTAAACCTGAAAATATTTTTTTTTTATGAAATCGATGCATGTGTGGTATCTATAGACAGTTCTTTAAAGACGACATCGGGGTTTCTAAAACCACTTTTCCATAAAGTCAATCGTTTAAAAGATATAAACTTCCAAAGTGGTAAAATGTGTGTGTGGCGGACACAACCTCTAACTTCTATAATAATGGAGTGAAAAATCTAAAAAAAATATATGTTTGTAGATCTTAATATAAACTTTCAACCAAAATTAGTTTGAACGAAATCAGTTCAGCAGTTTTTGAGATACAGCATATTTTCTAAAACCGCAAATATAACTTTGTAATTCATACAAACACTATGAAAAACAAATTTATTCGGCGCAGTTGTAAAAAATGTAAAAAAGCAAGTTTTAAGAAATTTGTAAGGTTTTTTTTTCAAAACAAATTTATTTGGCGCAGTTGTAAAAAATTTAAATAAGCTAGTTTTAAGAAATTTGTAAGGTTTTTTTTTCGTCAAATAAATTTGCATATTATATTATAGTTACTACGGAACCCTTCATGGGCGAGTCTGACTCGCACTTGGCCAATTTTTTTATGGAATAGTTAATAATGTTAACTTTTTCAATTAGGGGTGACTGAGAGTGTTATAAACGTAAGAGTAGACAAATATTATAATCAGAAAGCTTCGAACTGCTAAGCTATCGGGAGTTACACGTGTTATTGTGAGTCAACCATAAAAGTTAGACATATGCTATCGTGGGATATTTTTTATATAATTTTAAGGAGAACATTTCCGTCATGAAATTATTTGTGTAGTTTTATCCATTAAGGTTGCACACGCGACGGAAGCTTAAAAAATGGAGTAACTTCTCCCGTTTTCCCAACATTTCCTTTCACTGCTCTGCTCCTATTGATTGTGGCGTGATGAAAAGTATACTATAACCCGCTCAGGAGTATGAAAAATAATTGTACCAAGTTTCGTTAAAATCCGTCGAGTAGTTTTTGTTTCTATAACGGTTATACAGACAGACAGACAGACAGACAGACAGACAGACAAAAATTTAACTGATTGCATTTTTGGCATGAGTATCGATCCTTAATCACCCCCTGATAGTTATTTTGGAAATATATTTCATGTACAGAATTGACCTCTCTACAGATTTATTATAAGTATAGATAGGGTTAATTAATTTAAGATAGGGTTAAGATTAGGAAGGCTTATCTTAGATACCTTTATAAAAGTTTGTTTGGAAGTTTTTCATTCTCCTACTAGCCTATGCCTGCGCCCCTGCTCCTGTGTATATTTCAGTGAAAACAGTAGCCTATGTCACTTTTCTAGCCTATCAACTATCTACATACCAAATATCACGTCGATGGGTTGCTTCATTTTGATTTGAGAGAAGGACAAAGACACAAAATCACTTAATCACTATGAAATGGATTTACTTACATATTAGGGTCACAGCACACATATCAACTCAGGAGCAGATCGTCACCGCCTCGCCTTTCCCCTTGGCTTCAAACAGGCGTCCACATAACGTAACCACGTAACGTAAGCGGATCAGAAACTCCGGCAGGTCGACTCGGCTACAGCTAGGCGACGCCGCGCTTAAGCTTTGGTTTCCTAGGATAGCGGTGCCGTCATATAGCGGCCGTAATACAGCGGTGAATGACGTCACTAGAACGTTGTCTATGTAAACAAAATGGCGCGGTTTCCTAAAGAGCGGTAACTGACACCGTAACGTCAAAAAGCGGTGCCACCATTTGCATGACGGCCGTCTTGTCGGTGTCAGATGGTTTCGTGAACGTTTCATTGATAGCGATGAAGCAGACTGTGTTAAAACGGCCGTGGAACTTTCCACATGTCGTCACCGTAAAGACGGCCGCCTTTTTGCGTCCGTAATATTACGGCCGCTATATGTCGGCACCGCTTTCCTAGGAAACCAAAGCTTAAGCGGCACGACTGGAAGCTGCCTTGTGAATGACAGCCAATGAAAGCACGTTCGGCAACGCAGACCGCGGGAGGGGCGTGAACGAAGAGACGTAAGCTAGGGTACGGAGAGCCGTAAGCTAGGGTACGAAGAACCGTAAGCGCTGGAACTGCAAGTCGACCACGCACCGCACCGCGGTTCGTGAGCTTGTCCCGAGGCGAGGCGATTACGTTACGATTCCGATAAGTGTGCGTTGCAGTAGGAAGTTTCATACAAATAATACTGAACAGCTCGAGTTGATACGTGTGCTACGAACTTTAGAAGGTTTAAGTCATCATTGCATAATATTGAATGATGCTATTAATCTATAGTCATTCTGTCAAACAATAGATATTGTACACATAAATATAATATATTGTAAATATAATAGCCTAATGGCTAAGTTGTCGGACTTGTGATCGAGAGGTCGCAGGTTCGAACCCCACCCATTATACATACTATCGCCGTGAACCCACTCCAGACACAAGTATATTTAGCTTAGTTGGGGGTGTTGCACATTGCTCGTTCTCTTTAAAAATATGTATATAATGTGTATAGTTCCAATATTTGGCGACAGGTGTTATTAATAAAGTTAGTTTAAGTAACGGCTCCAGATCGGGGTATGAACATTGTTCTAATTTCAAATTGTGTTCACAACTTTTGTGAGAATATACAGAGGTTATTTTGGAAAACGTTACCTGGCTTCTGAATATTTTTCACTTATTTCCATATTTCAGACAGATTCTGACTACCGCACTTTTATAGCTTTTCATTCTCGTAGTAAAGGTGTGGAAATCAGTGTATTTCGTTACTGAGCGTAAAAGGCAATTTAGTAACTGAAATCTAAATGTTCCCAAGTGATTTTCGTCAGAAACTGGTGTTAATGAGGATAAATAGCGCAATTTAAACTTGCATGACATTAATGTAATAATGGTGTTTATTTTCAAAAATGGTTATAAATAACACTTTTTTTTGTTTTCGAAAATGTTAGATGAGTCCGGTGTTTCCTAACCCTGTGAAGAAACAACAAAACAAACTCAGAAGTCAAAATCTCTTTTGCAGTCCATACAATCTGTACGGTTCATATTCTAAGAGAAAACCTTGTAGGTTAATTTCTGAGACGATCTTTTGAGGAAAGAAGCACACAGATTTCAGTAGGCCTATCCAGACAGTGCAAGCATTTGTCAGATAAAGTACTCACATTGAATCTTACAAAAAGTTCTGTACCTTATATTAATACTGTTACGCCAGTCGCTGAGTGAAGTACGTCGAGAAACTTCGACCGACTTCTAATACGTTCGAGACACTAACGCCATCTAGCGGCGAGTAGCAGTACTGAGTATCTCGAGTAGCTTCTGGAATATTCTTGGCAGTATAAGCAGTGAGTCGATTGTACAAGAATGTTCTAGAACACATAGTTCGGGGTATAAATAGATCGCAAAGGAACGCAGACGCCAGTCTTATCAGAAGATACGAGGCGATATAATCGAAACTCTACAAGTGAATTTCAGTGCGATTTGAGTGTTAAGTGACAAGTATTGTAGTGTGAATAATTGTATTAATTTTATTTTGTGTTTATTTAATTAAAGTGGTAACTCAAGGGCAAAGTCTACAAAACGGCCGTTAGACCAGCGATGCTATACGGTTCTGAGTGCTGGGCCGTCAAAAAAGCACACGAACAGAAAATGAGCACAAACGAACTGAAGATGTTGAGATGGGCAGCGGGAGTGACCAGACTCGATAAAGTACGCAATGAGTACATCAGAGGCTCCTTCAAAGTCGCTCCCATTGCAGAAAAGATGGTTAAGAGCCGGCTGAGATGGTTTGGCCATGTCATGAGGCGAGAAGAAGGACATCCAGTGAAAAAGGCACTGGCTATCCCAGAGACCAGAAAGGGCAGAGGAAGACCGCCAGCCACGTGGTGGACAACCGCTGCCAAGGACATGGAGCGAGCTCAGCTGAAAGCACAGACAACCCAGGACAGGGTGTCCTGGCGCCTTAAAACGAGGAGAGCCGACCGAGTAAAGGGAGCAGAATAGATTTAATTAAAGTATTAATTTTGGTTTAATTGGCGGTAATTACTTCTATCCCAAACCCCAGCTCATAACAATACATATTAGTTTAGGATTTTCTCATCTAAGTTGGAGTCGGCTTCCAAACAAACCGGATGCAGCTAAGTACTAGTTTTTTATACGGAGCGACTGACTATCTGACCGCCACAACCCAGTAACTGGGTAACACGATACCCCTCGCCAAGACTGGACTCAGATTTTCTGGCTTCTGACTACCAGTAACGACCATCAAAGGTTTACAAATGACAGCCGAGACCAACGGTTTATCGTGCTTTCCGAGGCACGGAAGAATCTTGATATACAACGTGTAACGGAAACCCCATATCTATCCAAAAGGGCTGAAGACAACATCTGGTGTGGAGTCTCTATGCACAGTTTCAGCACAAAATAACTGACTCAAAGAATTGATACCAAATTATTGGTTTCATATATTTCTTGAATACCAATCGTAACAAACGTGTCACAGCACTACGAGGGTCAATAACTTTCCACGTCACTTGCCAATAACACGATAATTCTTTTCGTTCTTCTTAATTCGAAAAATTCGGTCTCTGGTTTCGATGTATCGAAATTTCTAACATGTTCCACACATGTACACATAGGATTAGAAAACCCTTGCCATATCGTTTGTTATCATCCAAAGAAGCCATGCATTTGGTATGTATATATCCTTTAAATTACACGTTGTATAGTCGCCCACCTACGAATTGACCTTGGCAAGCATTGCTTTACCTTCAAGATCGACCGGTGCGACTACTATTATTTTGCCATTTGTTTCAAACAGTGAAAATCTAAAAATATTCAGGTTTTAGGTTTAGGCAATTATTTCTATCAAACCTTTGCTAAAACTATTTTTTAAATTCTTTCAACATAGATAAGATAGATTTATTTATTATATACTTTATTTTACACCTTACAATATTTCTATGGATACAAAAATTTAAACTAGTGTACAATGGGTGGTCTTATCGCACAGGGCGATCTCTTACAGACAACCTTTGGATGGACAAAAATTAAAGGAGACAGATTAAGGGCTGTCAGTGTACAAACAATATAAATAATATTAAATGAACATAATAATGTAAATTACATACATACAATACAAAAATCATATACTAATAAATATTACATGTGAGAAAGAGTTAGGGAGAGGTAATGCTCTTTCACCAGTCTTTTGAACGCTGGTAGCGTTTGAGCACGCCTCACTTCTATGGGACATAAATGAGCTGCTTGAATAGTAAAAGACTTGTCAAAGAAAGAAGTGGAATGCATACGAATACTTAACTCTAAATTTTTCGATGATCTCTCATTCTAGATGAATGAGAGATCACAGAGGAACTGAAAGCGTTCCGGAAGATAAAAAGGAGTAAAAATATTAAAGAGCACACTATAAAGTAGAGAAAGTAAGTGAAGATTCCGGCGAAAACTGTTTGATTGAAGGTTTTGTCACTGTAATACAAAAGCAGTTCTCGAAGGGCTTAACAAAAGTTAAACTACATACATTGGGTCCACCCACTATGAAATAGGGCAAGCCTGTTGCTATCAGCCGGAATTCCTGATGGGTAAACTTATCTTTTATTTACTTCGGAATTTCCTTTTTCAGGTACGTACATACATAACATAACGAAATATTTACATCGGCTAAAACTAATCACATAAATATTTACAAAAAGACTAAGAACTGTAATCCAGAAACGTGCCCATATGTCTGGCAGTATTGCCACGTTAAGTAGTACTGTTTGTATAAAGAACGAGTTAGCATCAGTTCACGCAGTGATCAGTCGGGGAGAAATATCCTTAATAAAAAGAGATACGCACTCTCCATATTAACACATGACTTCAAATCACTCAAAACTATAGTCATAAGGAGAATTTGGCCCAAAAGTATCATAAATGTATAATTTTGTTATGTGCTACGGTCAGCAAGTATGATTTTCATAGATACTCCGATGGATACTTCACATTATTTCACAGTGCGAAATAACATTATAACAAACACAATACCAGGGAAGCATACAAAATATGTAGGTAGTTTTCTCACACTCCCTTGTTCTTTAACACATTTCCAACTGGTATGTTCTACCACTGCCTTCTAACTTTGCTGCCTAAGTATATCTAAGAGAATTTTCTTGCCGTGCCTACCGCTATAAAAACTCTAATATTTCAAAACTCATTATCAATTCAAGAGTTCGCGAGCTTTCCTTCCTTGAATTTTGTTTCGTACAAGGCCGTGAATTATGTAATGGAACATCTGTTCTGGAGTTCTTTAGAAAGAATGGGAAAAAGTAGGTTACAGTGAATTTCGTTATTTAAAGTAATTAAAAAAGCTAACGTTGCTGTAAAATAAATTGACTGTGGTTATACCTCCTGTGGGTAGCTGCGACCCTGGTAGACGAATTAATTTTTAACCGACTGTTCAGGACTACAATTGGCCAGTGCAACGATACTGGTGTGTCTGAAACTGTCCACGGTACGTGGAGCTTAACGTTGCTCTTCAAACAATGAACAAAAGGCTAAAACTAGAGGCTCCTCGGCCTACAACCATATGTACAAATAACTGATCGGTACCACTAACCTTCTGTGCTGGGTCCGCCAACTTCGACCTTCCTAGTTCACGCCCAAGTGTGGTATGTATGTGAATATGAGGTGAGTAATTGAAAAGTGTGATGTAAGTCAAGTGTTGTAGAACGTTCACAAGGCGCCAGTCTCCAGATGGCGCGGTCCAAATAGCATCACAGCCCTAAGTCACACCGGATTGAAACTCTTTATCACTACTTATTTCCAACAAATGCGCGTGCCACGAGGTGGCAACAACCCGGCGATAAATCCAAAAATATCCCGGGGTTTTCGTCAAATGGGGATTACAACTTCAAACAATAGTTAACTCGCGACCCAATTATCGGTTTCAACACGCGATTCCAAACGATATTTTTCCAATTATAATTAACTCAACAGGTCCGACGCGGACGTTTTTCAACAAGGAACCAAGCAATCTGTCAAGTGGAAAAAGTTATGTCAAGCCCACAGATAATTAATGTTGCCAACCAAAAGGTGCGTTCTGTTTCACGTCGGACCGAACATCTACCCCCCCCGGACGGGCCTACCCGTCTGCTAATCAATTGGAAGTCTTGACAAGGTTGCAAATTTAACACAGCTTCAATGCGGCCAAATACCGTAGCTAGTTCCTCAAAGGTGAGAACGGTGTCTCCCAACAATCTCCGCCAGCGTCCCCTTGCCGCTTTCACCGCGGCCCCAAAAATCCCCCCCAATGGGGGCAGGCTGGCGTGTCAAACAACCAAGTGACCCCTCGGCGGGCCAAACTATTACCAATATCAACCTGGCTCTCATTAAGGAAGGCGTATACCTCCTTCAAATAGTTACTTGTACCCTTGTAATTCGTACCGCAATCAGAACTAATCAAAGGTAACCCACGGCGAGACACAAATCTTTCCAAAGTCGCCTCAAAGGCCTCTGTCGAGAGGGAAGTTACCAGCTCCAAGTGTGCTGCCTTGGTTGACAGGCATACAAAAACACACAATAAGCCTTAACAATCTTACTATTACGAAAGGTGGACGTCTTCAACAAAGGGGGACCAACAAGTCCGTTACGACGCCAGCAAAGGGCCTCGCCTCATTGACGCGATCAGCCGACAAAATCCAAATTTCTCGCTGCAGAATGGCCAACAGCGCATTGCAACCGGCATGCGAGTTCTTAACGTGACGATCAGTCACCAACAATTAAACCAAGTGGCCCTCCTTGGGCAACAAAGGGGGGTGACGGGCCCCATAAGGAAGGCTAGAGTGCCTCAACCGTCCTCCAACAGGGTTTCCCGAAGTGGCTCGTCCCAACCAAGTTCAGTTATAACAAGGGCAGGAGCACCAATTTTAGGGTACGGACAACTCACAAGGGTGATTTCAAACCAGGTCCTTCCCTCAACAGTGGTGTCAGCCGGTTCGCCAATTCCCCAAATCATGCCTGAAAGGTCATTCACCTTCAGGCCAACCTGTCCCGCTAACCAAGACGACAAAAGGCAACCCCGGACTCCCGTGTCCAAAATGGCACGGACCACAATCGAGTCACCCAAGGGTCCCCAGACCTTGACCAAGGCCGTTGGCAACAAACCGTCTTGATCGGGGGTGTCCTTTAGCGGGGCAGGCGTCAATCTCTTAACGGTGCCTGGGCGGCGACCGATCGCCGCATCCAGGCTGCCTTCGTTCACGACGAGGCCAACAATCAAAATATTCGTCCGCGCGATGTCCCGAGCCGCTCGCCATCACTGGAGGGGCATATCCCACCGGATGCCCGAATGGCGGAGGGCGCGACTCCAGCCGGGGACGTTCCGCCAACGGAGGGGAAAGGCAGCGGCGCCGACCCGGCCACTGCTGCCTAGCAGCCAATGCGCGTTCTCCCTGACGAGGGGAGACCAAATGGCGCTCGCGGGGCTCCCGTTCAACTTGCGCGGGGGGTGGAGTGCGGCGTACAGAATTGCGGGTCTCAGCCCGGTGCTCGTCTCCGGGGTACCCCCCCCTGCGCGAACCCTCCTCAGAAGATGGTCTGCTGGAGCGGTTCGCGTTGGCGCACAAAATCTCCAAGTGGGACCCTTCACAAATTCTACACGGGCGGGGGTCGGGGCAGTCCCGATGGAAGTGGGCCCCCAAGCACGAAAAGCACAAACGGCGTACGTTGACAATACGGCGGCGGGCACTTACGTGCAAATTCAATAAGTCCGGGCAACGCGCCATGACATGCCCCGTTGCCTTACAAAAGTCACAATGATGAGGACTCCGGGCACCAGCAAAACGGGGGGCGGGGCGAACATCAACAGGCCCCCTAGCCCGAGGACTCCGGGCGCCAGCCAAACGGGGGGCGGGGCGATCATCAACAGGCCCCCTAGCCCGAGGACTCCGGGCGCCAGCCAAACGGGGGGCGGGGCGATCATCAACAGGCCCCCTAGCCCGAGGACTCCGGGCGCCAGCAAAACGGGGGGCGGGGGGAACATCAACAGGCCCCCGAGCCCTAGTCCGTCCCTGGTCTCTGGGCTGAGAAGGTAGTGGGGGTGACCCCGTAGCGCCACGAGTGTTATCCGAAAACCGACACTCGTCTTCCAAAAATTTGAGGAGGTCGTCAAAGGGGGGAAGATGGGTGGCACTATCCCCACCATACTTCCGCTCAAAACATGACCTCAGCTCCGCGGGGAGCAACTGCAGCACTATGTGCACCAACAAGTAGGACCAATGTTCTACCGGTAACTCCAGGCGTCTCAAAGCATTGGTCGCTGAGACCAACGGGTTCAGCAAGTCAGTGCGCAACGTCGACGCGCCGGCAATGGCCGGTAGTTCCAAAATCTGGTCGATGTGCACATCAGCCAGGCAGCGCTTGTTCTGATACCGTCGGGAGAGAAGCTCCAGAGCGGTCGGGTAAGAGGAATCCGTCACCGGCAAGTGCTGCACCAAGGCTCCGGCTTCGCCCTCCAGGACAGACAATAAATAGGTCAGCTTCTGGGCAGGTCCGAGGTCCGAGCGTGCATCGACAAGACTCTCAAAGAGATTTAGGAAGCCCAGCCAGTGGTCCAAGCGACCGTCAAAATGTGGCAGCTCCAGGGTGGGCAGCCTACTCAATAGTCCAGGGCCTGCAACAACGGGGGTCTGCGGCTTGGCCGCATCAGGCACCCGACTCTTCAAAATTTCCCGCGCTCGTAGACATATGACATCCCCCAGGTGGACAATCTGGTCATAGTCACCCAAAATCTTATCGCGGGCTGTCTGATCCATCACCCCCAAATCCACGTCCATGATGTACTCGTTGAAGCGTGTGAGCGCAGCATCAGCTGACTTGATCCTCTCAATCACTTGCCCATACCGAGCAAGGGTGAGCTCTTCCAATTCTACACGCTCAACCGTTGCAGCTGCCGATGTGAACCATCTCAATTGTGAGGTCAATCAGGCAGCAGCCTCCCTGACTGCCCTTAATGAGGCCATTGCAACAATCAAATATTAATACAACAGGCTAAAATTAACTAAACAAACAACAATGACTTGTTAGCCAACCAAATAATTTCACCAAAATAACAACTTAAATTCAATTATTTCAAGTCCAAATCCGACCCTGTACTTATTCCAAGTATGAATCTAGCTTGGTACAGATGGCTAGTTACAAAATAAATAACAATTCAATGTATATATTGTGCAGGATCACACCAATAAACATCAATAAACACAACAATTGACTGTATAATATTGAGCCGGAGAATCTCTATCAACACAGTCCAATAAGTACCAAAAATGCAATAACCAATACACACAATTCAAGTCCTATTATGTTAGACTATGTGTAATTATTATTTAGATAACCTTTTAAATTCAGATCAGTGACATTCAATTATTAATCGCAACAAATATACCAAATTATGTACCAAATACAACTAATAATTCCTAATTTCACAAATAAATCTTACTTGTCAATTCAACAAAGGGGGCTTTTTTTTTTTAACGTGGTAAAATTATCAAATAAGTCCTCCCACTCCGGGCAGGGTGGGAGGGACTGTCAGACTTTTACTGACTAAAATCCACGGTGTTCCTTCAATAACCCTTTACATACCGGGGCCACGGTAACGGGATGAGTCCCACGACCCCGGCAGGCTTCGGCCCTCTGCAGAGGGGGCCTCGTCATGTTGCTGACGCTCTTTGAGGCGTGCGTGGAACACGACGCGCCATCGACCCGGGCATGGTCCATGGTCGGACAGCGAGTTGCCCTTTACTCGCTGTCCGCATGCCCGCGCCTACGGTGGCCGGAGATCGTCGGCCGACGTCCGACGCCGTGGGCGTCTACCACTGCGGCTGGGCTGGAGGGAGGACGCCATCCTCTCCCTCTCGCGGCCCGCCTCCTCCTTCGGAAGCATGACTGCTTCGCAGAAGGAGGCGACCGCTTCCCACTCCCTCTCGCCCCGCAGCATGGCCTCGACCAATGCCGGGCGCGAGAGGTCTCCGCCTATCGCCGCCATGAGGACACGTCGGTGCTCTGCCCAGGCGGGGCAGTCTTGCACCGTGTGCTCTACGGTGTCCTCAGGGTGACCCTCGCAGTGGTGACACCCAGGCGTTTCCTCCTTTCCCATCAGACACAGGTACCTCCCGAAACTTCCGTGTCCGGTGAGGACCTGCGTCATGCGGTAGGTCAGGACGCCGTGACGCCGATCTAGCCACTCCTCAAAGAGGGGTCTTACCGCCGCAAAACAAAGGGGGCTACAGTACAAATTACAAATACAACTTCAATTGATTCAACTTCAATTAGATAGCCCGGATGACATGGTAATATATTCAAAACTTATTAAGTTATAAGTTATGTTAAGTAATTAAACTAAAGTTATTTTCAACAATATTCAAAACTTCCAATTAAACCAGTGGATCTTATAAGACCACGCTCTTGCTACCAAAATGGTCAGGACTACAATTGGCCAGTGCAACGATACTGGTGTGTCTGAAACTGTCCACGGTACGTGGAGCTTAACGTTGCTCTTCAAACAATGAACAAAAGGCTAAAACTACAGGCTCCTCGGCCTACAACCATATGTACAAATAACTGATCGGTACCACTAACCTTCTGTGCTGGGTCCGCCAACTTCGACCTTCCTAGGTCACGCCCAAGTGTGGTATGTATGTGAATATGAGGTGAGTAATTGAAAAGTGTGATGTAAGTCAAGTGTTGTAGAACGTTCACAAGGCGCCAGTCTCCAGATGGCGCGGTCCAAATAGCATCACAGCCCTAAGTCACACCGGATTGAAGCTCTTTATCACTACTTATTTCCAACAAATGCGCGTGCCACGAGGTGGCAACAACCCGGCGATAAATCCAAAAATATCCCGGGGTTTTCGTCAAATGGGGATTACAACTTCAAACAATAGTTAACTCGCGACCCAATTATCGGTTTCAACACGCGATTCCAAACGATATTTTTCCAATTATAATTAACTCAACAGGTCCGACGCGGACGTTTTTCAACAAGGAACCAAGCAATCTGTCAAGTGGAAAAAGTTATGTCAAGCCCACAGATAATTAATGTTGCCAACCAAAAGGTGCGTTCTGTTTCACGTCGGACCGAACACCAACTTCTAAAAAAAGGAGGAGGTTCTCAATTCAGATGTTTGTATTTATTTATTTTTTTATGTTTTTCCACGCATAACTCCGTCGTTTGCCAACCGATTTGAAAAATTCTGATCTTGTTAGAAAGGGTATACTTCCGAAATCGGACAAGCCGTTTCTGAAAAATCAACAAAAGTCTAAAAAAGTGTTTACGTTGATGATCTTTTCGTTTACGCTGCATTGCGTTTTTTGTTCGCGCATAACTCCGTCATTTACGAACCGATTTGGAAAATTCACTGACCCACTAAAAAGCACGAAAATAAAAACTTTTTTGCAAAAAATAAAACCGACTTCCATATCAAAACACTACAAAGCCAAAAATAATCTTAATTTCGGAAGGCGGTGTGAAAAAAAAGAAAATACAAAACCAATAACACCGACTACCGAAATTAAAATTATTTTTGGCTTTGTAGTGTTTTGATATGGAAGTCGGTTTTATTTTTTGCAAAAAAGTTTTTATCTATACTTATAATAAATCTGTAGAGAGGTCAATTCTGTACATGAAATACATTTACAAAATAACTATCAGGGGGTGATTAGGGATCGATACTGATGCCAAAAATGCAATCAGTAAAATTTTTGTCTGTCTGTCTGTCTGTCTGTCTGTCTGTCTGTATAACCGCTATAGAAACAAAAACTACTCGACGGATTTTAACGAAACTTGGTACAATTATTTTTCATACTCCTGAGCTGGTTATAGTATACTTTTCATCACGCTACAATCAATAAGAGCAGAGCAGTGAAGAGAAATGTTGGGAAAACGGGAGAATTCACTCCATTTTTTAAGCTTCCGTCGCGAGTGCAACCTTAATGGTTAAAGCTACACAGAAATCATTTACGACGGAAATGTTCTCCTTAAAATTATATAAAAAATATCCCACGACAGCATATATCTATCTTTTATGGTTGACTCACAATAACACGTGTAACTCCCGATAGCTTAGCAGTTCGAAGCTTTCTGATTATTATTCTGCTCCGAAATTTAAAACCACCAAAACTTTGCAATGGAACTTGGCTAAAAGTAGCCCAGTTGCAACAAAATATAATCGAGGCTCAAATTTTAACAGGTTGCGGTGCAGGAGAAACCGTCTTTATTCCCAGAATTCCCATAATACCAAATAATTTTCCATTCCAATTTAAAAAACGCAATTCCCAGTATCGGTGTGTTATGCAATATGCAATGACAATTAATAAGGCTCAAGGGCAGACTTTTCGTGTTGCTGGAGTAGATCTCGGTGTCAGTTGTTTCTCGCATGGTCAGTTGTACGTCGCTCTTTCCCGGGTTAGCAGTTCTAGAAATCTTTATGTTCACGTGCCGGACGGGTCAACTTTCAACATAGTTTACCCGGAAGCTTTGCGCTGAAGTATTTTCGTTCTATAGGTACTTAAGTCTCATGTGAACGTGATCTAAACAATATTACCAATACATTAACTTAATAACACACAAGGAGTTACACGCTTACGGAGTCGCGGGCACAGCTATTAACAATAATATTGTGCGGTTCGGTATTGCGATATTTTTCAACAGTATTATAGATTGACATATTATATTTCCCTACTAAATTACGAAAGTTAATCTGTCTGTTACATCAAAATCACTGAACCGTGAGGAAGGACATAGGCTACTTTTTTTTACGAAATACGACGGAAACGCGGATGAAGTCGCGGGCAACAGCTATCTATACTAATAATATAAGGCTGAAGAGTTTGTTTGTTTGTTTGAACGTGATAATCTCAGGAACTACTGGTTCGAATTGAAAAATTATTTTTTAATTAAATAGTCAATTTACAGAGAAAGGCTATATATCATTACGCTAAGGCCAATAGGAGCGGAGCGCCAATGAAAAATGCTTCAAAATTAGGGTTAAATTTAACGTTAGCCCAAAGTAACTATTCCACGCGGACGAAGTCGCGGGCAAAAGCTAGTTAATCATAATTTTAATTGCGATTAGTTATTATTTTTATTTTATTTCTCAATTATTCTACTCTGTTGTTAGGTTCAGAAAGTAATCAGTAGTGACGGGGGCCGCATACGGGCCATTGCCTGCCGGGGTTGCGGAAATGTACTAATGAGATACCGCGGCCCCGAAACTTAAGGGTTGTAGAGACAGTGTGGGTTTTTAGTCAGTAGAATCTGACAGTTCCTTCCGCTCTACCACAGCGGGAGAAGTCATTTGATGATTTTCCCACCTGGAAAAAAAAGAAAAAGGGTTTGAGAACGTAAACGCTTAATGCTACTCTAGAAGTCTGGACATTGATCTCAGCTTTTGGTAAGCGATGGATGAGATCTACAATGGAAGAAGATATCCCAAGATGCATGTTCATCCTTGCTTTGATTGATTGGCTCACAACAATATAGCGATAGAGCTGGCTAACAGCTAAGAACCTCTCATGGGTCGTTTTTCAAGGTTAAGCAACGCTTGCCAAGGTCTGCCCGTGGACGAGTAACCATCTTAACATATTGAGATTCCTCCTTGTCTTGGAAAATACGTCGAGGTGTTTATTTATTTATTTATTTATTTATTTATTTATAACAAAATCCACAGCTCTTAAAACAATGTTTTATAGTAACTTAAATCTAATCTTACAGCCAATTACGGATTTACAATTTATTCACTAGTAACAAACATGTAGGAAATATTTTTTTTATAAGATTAACATTATTATACAGTATTAAGAAGTGTGCATGGGGAGTATTAAATGACTGTGTCTTGGTGCGTGCGCGCGTGTGGTCCGAGCCGTCATTTATACATCCTTGGTAGTCATTACGGGTAGTCAGAAGCCAGAAAATGGGACACCAGTCTTGCCAAGTTTCCCAGCGTCTGGGTTGTGGAGGTCAGGTAGGCAGTCACTGCATGTTAAATACTGTTACTCAGCTGCATCCGGTTGGACTGAATGCGGACCCCGGAGGGTTTTTTAAATTTTTATTGTTATCCATTCCTAGAATTACGAACTATCTCCCAGTCTATGCAGCAATATTTCAAAACGATTTATAATTCGAAAATACTGAAACGGCCTAACCAATATATCTCTGCACATTTTATGAATCCCTGGTACCTGGTTACAAATAGTCACCATTATTATGCACAGGGTAACAATTGAAAAGCGTGAAAAATTTATTCATTGTAAGGAAAAGATCTTTTTGAAAACAAATCGGTTTCAATATGCAATGTTGGGTGAGAGATTTATTTTAAAGACAGTTTTACTGGAAACTAGCTAATAGATAACATGATTCATTATGTTATATGAAGTACCAGATGCACTGCTGCTTACCATCCACACTGCTACATACTACCATCCATACTTGGCTGATATCGTCTTGTCGCACCAAGCGCTTCTCCTCCATATTTATTGTGCACACAGCCAAAGTGTGGAACTCTCTGCCAGCTTCTGTGTTCCCTGCCCCTTACGACCTTTCAGCCTTCAAAGCAACAGTGAACGTGCATCTTCTGGGCTCGCTCGTTCCATCGTTGACCTTCATCTATCGCTTACCATCAGGTGAGATCGAGGTCAAGAGTGGACTCACCAGGAATAAAAAAAGTCAATCTCTCAATTCTGCTCTATATTCATAGTTCTACTGCATAGTTGGTATATAAGAATTACTTACAGCAACAAGCTATAAGAAAGGTAAAGCCCACAATGCAAAAGATATTTTCTAAATAATTTGCTCTTTTTATAGCATAAGTACTAGCTGACCCGCCGAATTTCGTTCCGCCATATTTTGTTTATTTCCTACCCATATCACCAAACCTTTTAAACTTTCATTGACCTTGCACAAATATTTTAAAATCAAAATTAGGTAAATCAGTTCCCATTCCTAAGTTTAAGCAAAACTTATTATTTCATTTATATTAAGCCCATACCATTCTATACCGTGTTTTCTTTTTGCTATGTTTGCATTAATGTGTCTATTAATATTAATACACACACACCACAATGGTTGTACTTGTCAAAAAGACATTATCAAAGCATAAACTGCGCAAACATTAGTACTATCAATTCATTGCCATAAGTTTCCTAAACATCACAAACCACTAACAGACTAGTCTATCCCAACTCAATCCTTACAAATCTCAACTCTAATATTAATCCCACAACGAGTAAAGTCGTAAATAGTCGGTTAGTTTGTCACTATAACTTGATGGCTACAAAGACTTATTGTTAGCCGAATAGATTGTTCGAATTTGATTTAAACTTTGAATCGATTATCGAAGTTAAGCGTCTTTGTTTGAAATACGACAGTATGGAGATTAATACAGAAGGTAAAGTCTGTATTAACTATATATTTGAGGGAAACGCAAAAACACATAATTATACAACTAGTGCAAAAACATTCGTTTGAGATCTCCTAACAAACACGGCTAGTGTGCATTTTCCTCCCGATAGCCTGCTAAGGTAGCAGGAATGTTCTAACGAGATACCGCGGTCCCGGACCACAAGGGCAACTGAAGGAACAGTGTGGGTTTCTAGTCAGTAGAAGTCTAAGTCTGACACTCTTTTCCGCTCCACCTAGAGCGGGAGGAGCCATTTGACATTTCTGCCACCGAAAAAAAAAACATGCATTTTCTGATTTCGCTAGTTACATCGATTGTGCGGAAGTTGCTAAAGGTGTTCCACTTTTTCAAGTCAAAACAACGCTTGCGTAATCGTCCATTATACACATATTGAGACCGCTGTGGGCCTCCAAATACATATTGATCTTACGGGCCTGGCTGTCACTTTTGAGCTTTCAAAAGTCAAAAAGTTTGATGAGCTCGTTAACCGGTAAAATTTTATTGGAAGTGAGGAAGACCATAAATTATTGTTTTCAGCCTAGTAAGTTGACAGACTAGAACTGACTGAAATAACCTGACTTAATAAAAAGTCCTGGCAGATTTATTGATTTGAATGAGGCTTCTGTACGTATCTGTTCTGTGGCCTGTATTTGGATATTTCTCTCAGCCATTGTACTCAACAAAATGAACTTTTTATACTTAAAAAGTATTTCAAAGCCCGCGGTTTCGTGTTTCGTGAATCGCCTTTTTGTATCCGATTTTAACTGATTGGTAAAAGGATGTTCTTTATCAATTCGAATTATATTGTCCAAGGTTAAAGTTTTATTGAATAAGGGTTTGGGTTGTAAACCTTTATGTTTGTTATGTTTTTGTAAAAAAAAAAGATCACCATGTTTTTTTAGGGTTCCGTAAGTCAAAAACAAAAAGGTTAAAGGTTTCGTTAAAGCATCACTTCTTTGTCCGTCTATCTGTCCATCAAAACCCTTTTACTTAGAAATTTGTAACGACATCAAATTGAATTTTATGTGACCTAAAAGAAACTATAAATCAAAGGACCTATACTTTGATTTATAGTTTCTTTTAGGTCACACAAAAACAAACCCGTTGCCTTCAACGGGATCAAAAGATATGATCGCATACGTCGCATATTTTGTGATTTCACAAGGCAATCAAAATCTATAGGGTACTTTCCGTTAACCTAGAAGCATGAAAAAGAACTAGGCCTTCAATAATGTAAGGGAAAACAAACTGAAAATTTTATAAATATAAATAATAAGAAATAGGGTATACCCTAAGAAGCCTAAACTGCTAAATATAAACTTAAAATGAAAAAAAAAAACAATAAATGCAAAACATAAAACATTAAATGGAAACAAAAATCTTGAAATTTATAAAGTAGTTACAGTTTGTAACGAAAGGAATTTGAAAAACATACTTATATATGTTTGTAGGGAAACCCTCGATTTCCAACTCGCTCTTGGTCAGTTTAATTTTTTCAACTTTGACGGGTAAGACTTTCAAAAATATGTTGATTACCAGTTCAGCTATAAACGATTTTGCGTCCATAGAAAATTCACAACCATCTTACAAATAGCCGATCCGAAATAGTTATGTAAATACTCGTACAGTACACAAACAATTACCCTATAACACAAAGTAATCGCAGGTACCAGGCAAACATAAAACCTAATATGTTCATAAATCGGGCCTTTAACACTACGTTCGGCGTACTAAGGTATTTCGCTTGAATGTACTAGACATGTAAAGGATTTTCTACTCTATGTCAGAGAGATAAAGTTTTCTGGATACATATAAACCTTGTAGTTTTGTAGGAAGGTGTATCGTATGAGATTTTGTATGCTAACAAGACACACTTCATATTTTAAAGTCTTGTTTCATGTTTTCGCATTTTCAAGCTCATTTCTCATTTATGTGAAAAGTAGCGCATATCAAGCTGGCTTTTTGAGATGATTGCTAGCAGTACGTACGAACGTATAATATTGGTAAAATAAATAAAGCTTTTGTGTTTTTAAGTGAATTATGAACGAAAACGGCAATTCCCGTACATTCAAGGAACTTTCACAACCAACAACTGTCAAAATTGCTAATTTTGTTTAAGTTTTTGACATTGATTGACACTCAGTTGATATTGCGATTTGGATTTAAACGTCTTTTAGGGAAAATTGGCCGTCATTAAAATGCTAAAGCCCGCTGTAACTAACAGCTACATCTAATTCAGAAAATCAAACATTAATATTGGGAAAGTTTATTTACTAACTGAAAAGACAACGAAAAACATCTCTACTCATCCATTTTAATTCACAAAGATAACGTAAATGAAATCAATGTCTTGTTAAAACATGGCCTAGTGATGTATATTTTAAAAGTAAAAGACAGGCAAAGGCGACTGAATAAAGCTTTTGTTCAGCCTTCAGCCACTTCCCTTGGGTCCATTGTTAACAAAAAAATCGGCCATTGCGCGGGAAAACACGGCTTGTGACTAATGTCTTGGATGTTAGCTCTTCGCAAACTTGGGAGCCTGGTGCTTTTCATGAATTTTAAAAAGAACTCAAACTTCGAAAGTACTCGTATCATGAAAAATCCATACTTATGAATAAAATCTTTAAAATCATACAAAGCTTCCTCTGACTATAACAAAATAATGTTATTTGTAATAGTTTTGGTTTGTAAAGTTTAATCATGGTCAGTCTAATTACTAAAACACTAATAAACGCTTGAAAATAGTCAAGACCAAATCAAACAAAATTCAGTAAGGCTTTTATGTTCCAGCGGCAATTTTTTTAACAATGCTCTAATTCCGAAATGCATTCTTGAACTGACGCATATATTTTGACGTCATTCAAATTCAAATATTCCGATCGAAGTTCGCCACCAAAGCTTAAGGAGTAATGGAGCGGGAAAGGCTTTCGATCAAGTTTGACTTGGATGCTTTAAATTTAAAGTCATATAAACTCTTTTCAAGCTTGTGAACCTGGTATTTTTTTAAGATTTTTTAGTTCTTGTTCTATTTTATTCCAATACAAATTATTTTTGTTAAACTAGATAAATGACCCAAATCCTGTTTACGTTAAAATGTATCTGCTTTATCGGTACTACTTATTGGTTGGTTTTTTTTTTTATTGATAATAATAGGTTCGTGTTTGACCACCATCTCACCTGATGGTAAGTGATGATGTTGTCGAAGATGGAGCACGCTTACCTAAAAGTAACCTATTCACTCTTGACTTAAATACCCCTAGGTATCGGGAAACACAGACTCCATAATTAAAGTATTCCCAAAATGTTTAGTGCGTATGCGTGGGATGTCCACCATGTAGCGATGGTTTAATATCACACAAGTATATATTTTTTTTAATTTTATCACTTGGAAGTGCTTTTATAGTTCAATTCCTATAGAATGCCACCTACAACAGGTGACCAGCAGTGATCTCAACCTTGCAACTTTGGTGCAACCTTTTTGGGGATTAAGGTTTAAATTTTTATTCTTAATAAAAACATAAATTAAATATATAATCATAGAAATTCGACGTTTAACATTCAGAAAATTATAATATACTTCTAGTCAGATGTAAATTCGTCGGTGTATGGGAATAGACCGACGAATTTCTCTCATAGAGAGGCGGCCACAGGTCCAAGCAATGGGAACTTAAAAGGCGGAATTATTATAAAATATTATTTACATACAGATCCATATGTCCCATGCACAGGTCACGACTTTAGCCAAACTTCAGATCAGAAAAGTTTTCCCATCGTTCACGTTTATATATTTTTGTCACACAACATTCCGAATTTAGTGAAATGAAGCGCATAAGGTTCTCTAACTGACTCGCCTCGAGGCTACAGCAACAGTCCCGCGTAACGCGATAGGTTGAGGAATACAACTATTATAACATACACATTCTGTATAGTTAGGGAGGGTCACGTAAATTCATTATTTGAGGAAGGTCACGGATTTTAATAATTAATGTTACGTTATGAAGTAAATGTGCGTTAGTTCGAGAGTCAGAGTAGTTTAATATCGAGAAAGTTTGTGAAAATCACGAAGCAATATATTTGTAGTTAACTATTAGATTTAATATTCCCACATGATTTTTCATTGTTTTTAAACTTATTAGTTAGTTAAAATGTTTTTCTTTCCAATTAATGTTTTAGGACTTTTCGTTTTATTATAGACTTATCGATATTTATTGATAAATAACATAGTTTGCTTTGTTTTGTAGCCCTTGCTCTAATAGCTGCAATATAGATTGTTACCTTGTTCTGCTATAAATGTCCAATTCTTTTGAAATATGATATCCATCCTAATATTTTAAAGCGGTAAAGTATGTTTGTTTGTTGGAACGCGCTAATCTTCAAAAGTAC
The DNA here is from genome assembly GCA_943138885.2 of Tholera decimalis. Taxonomy (NCBI): domain Eukaryota; kingdom Metazoa; phylum Arthropoda; class Insecta; order Lepidoptera; family Noctuidae; genus Tholera; species Tholera decimalis. The sequence goes on from OW964570.2 coordinate 12,279,142, forward strand.
TGGGTGGATTTGGATGACACTTGGTATGAAAGTAGCTTGAAGCTTGAGGAAGGTTATAGGCTACTTTTGACCCGACTGTGAAAGAAGAAAGTTGTGGTTTTATCATATTAAAGTACAGCTCCTAAAAATATATAGACCAGGTCGGCCTAGAAAGACAAAAGAAATGAAGCGTACCATTACTAAGTCTTCTTTGTCCTCAGAGAATCCTACCCACTCACACCACTTCCAAACGAGGTCGGCGGTGGGGTCATCACAGAAGGACCCTCACTCCTGCTCGCCACCTGGACGCCTAAGGGACACGGGCTGATCACAGTCAAAGACTATGACATATACTACAGACCAGCCCCTCGATCTTCAACGGGATATCGGGTGACTGAGTCTGGGGTAGCCGGCACTATCTACAACGGTGTTCCTGATTGGCTGTACGAAGGTACGTGTGTTTTCATTTTTAATAATATTTTTCTTTTTAGAGTTCCGTACCCAAAGGGTAAAAACGGGATTACTAAGGCTCCGCTGTCTGTCTGTCATCAGCCTGTATCTCATGAAGCGTGATAGCTAGTGATATATAACAATTGATATTCTCACAGATGATGTATTTCAGTTGTCGCTATAACAACAAATACTAAAAACCGAATAAAACATACAACAAACGTGTTTTTTTAGTTTTATGGATAATGATACGGAACCCTTCGTGCACCAGTCCGACTCGCACTTCGCCGGCTTTTATAAATATGTTAATTCATATATATTTTATGAACTACGTCAATTAAAGTAAACTGAACTACAAACTAAAATAAAGCATAAAAATTTCGTTCTTAACGCTACATTACGGTTACGGCATCGCCACGCTGCGTAATGCCTAACCTTTGGCCAAAGTTAATTCAATTTCAATTTTAAAGATCTTTATTTGCAGATATTAATTACAAGAATGCACTTAGCCTAAGTTACACCAACACAATATAATAAAATAATTGATTAAGCTACACTTCGCCATTGAAAGCGTATCTACTCGCTATAGTTTAAACTGATACTGACAAAAATTAATATACAAAAAACACGAAAATAAGGATTAGATCGTAAATTATTTCTTTATAATTGATTGCTTGCACGTAATTTTAAATTTGGCCAAAGTAACAGCCGTCCCCTTGCGTCACCGGAAAAGTCAGTCAGCCTTTTAGATTTTTTTTTAAAAACTCTGTGAGCACAATGTCCCCATGGTCCTAGAGTTTCGACCCCAAATGGCACGAAAATGTAGTTATTACTGAGATTACTATTTACGCTGCTTGAAGTTTTCCGAAGCCGCAGCGGGAGCGCCAGCACAACATGATTAACTGAGAAGATGGGATTGCGCGAAAAAATCGATATAAGTTGCGTCCCACAAGATATTAACAGATTTTGGTAGGTTGATAGAAATTATAGAATGTTTGACGAAACAACATTGCCCCATTGTTATCGATCCTTCAGTATTAGTAGTGAAGTGATATTTATTAGTTGCCAATATGAGAACAATCTTTTACTTCAAAATATTTCGTTTTTTTTTTCATCTAGTTTTGTCTTCTGACATGATCATCATCATATTTCAATTAATTTAATATTATATATACAACATATATCTTGCATTATGAATGCCCATCCTGAAATTAGGTAATCCAGAATCGTTTACAGAATAAATGTTTAATTTATGTAACCTTTTATCCCAAAAGTAATTAAATCTACGCACATAACAAGTATAATATCGCTGTACAATAACGTTGTATAACCAACCCAAAATGTGGCGTAAATCAAAGTAATAACATTATTAAATGCAGTTTTATACAAATTCAGTTATCCAATACAAATTAAAGAAAGATGATACTTATTTGATAACGATCTAGTTGGGGTATTTGAGGTTGTCTGTTAATTGAAAAAAAATGGTGTATACATTGTATTTTATAAGTATACTTACTTGTCCCTCATTTTCTTGTCATACTTGCGTTTGCGTTCTTTTCAAAGGACTATTCAAACAAAAGATTCATGGTTCATCCTTAAGACATTTTTGGCTCAAGAAAATATGACTTATACATTAAATTGTCGATTTGTCCCGTCACAATACAAAAACAAGCATGTCTCCGCACCATGAACTCGACAAATAACAAAGTCTTCAAGCTTTTATCGCGTCTACCAGAGGCCATAGAATAATCCCCGAAATTTTTCAAATATTTTCTTCTGGCAAACAGACACTTCAATTTCATGGTTCGCAAGGCGTATCCGTACAATGCTTACGTCATAACCGTTCGCTTTCACAAAGGAAAATCTGGAAGTCTTTTTGGAACACTGAAACCAGTGTTGCCAGTAGATTTTAATTTTTCGAAGCCGATTTTGCTATTGTGTAAGGAATGTAGTAGGATAAGTGTGGGGTGCTCTAGATATACATATTTTTAGATTTTTGCTTATTATGTAACTTTGCTTTTACATAAGTTCTATATTTGTTGTAGCTGCTAGACGCTTTTATGTCGGCGTTTAGACAGTACCCGTATATAATGCTTATATAAGATATAGAAATCGCTATAAATAAATTGGAAACAGTCGGTGAATTCTTGTTTTGAATACTATTTCGATATAAAAGGAAATTCAAAACTTAATTCAGAAGACTAATTAATTACCGTATTTTTTTTTTATTCTAAATTTTTCGCGTTTGACCACCATCTCACTTGATGGTAAGTGATGATGTGGTCGAAGAAGGAGCACGCTTACCTAAAAGTAACCTATACACTCTTGACTTAAAGACTCCTAGGTTATAGCTATCGGGAAACACAGACTCCGGCAGGGAATTCCACTCCTTAGCCGTACGCACAATGAAGGTATTCCCAAAACGTTTTGTGCGTATGTGTGGGATGTCCAATGTCCATCATGTAACGATGGCGCTTCGCCGTTTGTCTCGTAGTCCGATGATGGAACGGGCTTGGCGGAATTAGACTGTGTAATTCCATCGCACATTCCCTGAAATGTAACCGATAGAAAACCGATAGACTTGCAACTTAAAAAACGTTTGAATTCAAGTCACAATATCATCCCAACGTTCATGAATATGCCTGCCAGGGTTGCGAGAAAGTTCTAACGAGAAAACATCTCCGGAACGCAAGGGCAAATTAAGGAACACGGTGTGTTTATAGTCAGACACTGCTTTCTGTTCCACGGAGAGTGGGAGGAGTCATTTGATGATTTTCCCCCTCGATATTAGAAGTGTTTTTGACAGTTTACAAAAGCTATGTGTCTTCATGTGTGTGCAAAAGCTATGTAGGCTTCTTAAAATTATAAGAATTGCCGTTTACGTAAACTATCTGCCAATTTACCAGTTACTAATACAATACATAAAATGAAAACAGAATGATCACAATAATTATAACTCCAGCAGAAAACTTACTATTTCCAATTTCAATGTAATATTAAACCACTGCTTCTTGAATTGTGCGTCCCTAGTCCAGACTCCATGAAATTCAATATTTATCGACGATTCGCTTTTTCAATATGGCTGCCGCTTATTCAGTTCAATATTGTAATACTAATAAAGTTTCGATCGGAACGCTTGTCTTTTCTTCCTTGCGAAAATTCAATTCAATTTTGAGGGTATCTAGTTGAACGAACTCCGATAAATGTTATTTTTATTGATATGATGGTGATAACGTTTAGCCAATGTTTGTCGGAGTTGGGGAAGATTCGTTTGTGTGCTGTCGATATCGAAATGTCGAAATTATGTGGATTTTTGGGGTTCTGTACCAACACCACCAATGGACAAGCAGCGGTTTTTTTTTTAAAGAATACTAGGACTGTGGGTGGAATTCACATGGCTAGCAATCTTGTTAACCCCTTCAACTAAGCTAAATGTGCTTGTGTCTGGAGTATGTTCACAGCAATAGTGTAATGGGTGGGGTTCAAACCTACGACCTCTGGATCACGAGTCCGACACCAAAGCCATTAGGCCATTGTCGCTTGGTGCGTTTCGAATGTTAAAAATCCCTAATAGAATCGTTGGTGGACAACCAACGATTCTATATAATAATATTCTACTTGTTTTTTGACCAGTGATATGTAGGTATTGAATCCTCAAACATTAAATTAGAATCCAGTAAATTCCATTGTGGTCCCGGTTATCATTCATTGTACCTCTTTTACAGTCCTTACTGGATAGGCAGATGACCGCATTAACGAAAACGTTTGCGATTTTAATTTGTAACATCTTCACGAGACGTCGCTTTTTTTGGTTTTAATACAAATCCCTACAAAGAGTTTGAAGTAGGCGGGCACCCTAAATTGAGTAAAAGTATGTAAGAGTCATACCAAATAGACGTCCTGTAGTTTCCGTGTGAATGAACTCACGTTATTTTCCTTCGGGATTCAGTGAAGAATTCGTGATTTTATATTCGTATATTATTATGTATATTGTATATGTATGTACGCATAAGCACTAAATCTTTTCAGATCTGTTTCTGAATGTTCTTATGAATATAAGATAACACTAAGAATAAAAGAACGCAAGCTTTCTGTAAACTTTATTACGCAATTGAATTATGGACGAAAGAAAATATTTCTTGAATATTAATTTTAAAATCTGTAACAGGTATCCGGTTAGATTGGTAGCCGATTCCAATATAATTGGGAAAAGGCTAAGCAGATGATCTGAAAATATGTATTATAAATTTTGATAATATATTTTCGCTCTCAGCATAAATTTTCACATCATTTATTGATGTTACGCCGCACTGCATGTTGACTTGCTCTTTACATACATGCAGGACCAAGTTCGTGAGTTACAAGTCTGCTAAGTTTCTGTTTCTTCTATGCGTTCCTGGTAACTTATAATTAGGGTGACTTGAAGTACATTGAACTATTGAGGTAATCTATATCTATACTAATATTATAAAGAGGAAACCTTTGTATTTTTGTATGTTTGTATTGAATAGGCTCAAAAACTACTGGACCGATTTCAAAATTTCTTTTACCATTACTTAGAGGGATTCTTCCGAATCCGTATAGGCTATATTTTATCCCGAAAAATAGATAGGATTTTTCGTGGTAGTGAAAATTGTGGAGTAAGGCGTCGAAAAAACTGCCGTACGTTAACGATTCTCGCGAACGCTGCCTATATTTAATATAAACATTGCACCCGTGCGAAGCCGGGGCGGGTCGCTAGTGTATAATAATCCTCTTTCTTAGTCTTAGAAAAAAGCTGGATCGATTTAGCTAATTTTGCTTTTAAAATATTTGTGGAAGTCCAGGAAAGTTGTTGTGGAAGTCGAGGAATCAGGACCAAACTAAATACACTACACATGAACATATTGTCACATTCTTATGACGTTTTAATCTTGACCGAAACGTGGTTAACGCCTGAAATATCAGAACAGATAATGAATTCATAGACCAACATTATTCAGTCTACCGATGCGATCGTAATCGCTCTGTAACTAACAAAAAAGACGGTGGCGGTGTTTTAATAGCAGTCTCTAAAGAATTGAAGTCATCCTCTGTTTCTCTCACACCGGATTAATTTTACCTGAACATACGATAGTCAAGGTTCCCATAAAAATCTTATATTTTGTGGCACGTATTATTAATTCACTGGCTGTTTGTGTTGACAATCCATCCGTAGAATACGTTGTTTTAGCAGGTGATTTTAACCTACCAGAGCTCAATTGGACGCGGTCGACATCTTACATAGTACCGAAAGTAAGTAGGTACAACTAAACATTTCTCTTTCTAATGTCAGTCGTCATTAATTAAACTTCTGTTCCCAACTAGATTTGAAGCAATTTAATTACTTAAATTGCTTCAAATCTAGTTGGGAACAGAAGTACGCTGTCGCATCTGCCGTTAATAATTCGCTCTTATCAACTGACATTCACCACCCAGCTTTTTATGTACAAGTTCCATTAAAAAAACCTCTTATGATAAAAATAATACTAAACGAATCATGTATATTTTTTTTAAATCGAATTATACTGAAATAAATACTGCCATTAGAAATATAGATTGGAAAAATTTACTTGAAGATTTATCTCCTGATGATGCAGTTTCTACTTTCTACGAGAAAATGTATGCCATTATTAAATTACACACTCCCCCCTACAAAACCAATAATTTCCCTATTTGGTATTCAAGATATCTTTTACAAACATACAAAAAGAAAAATCGTGCCTGCATTTGTGATTAGGAAATATTCTCCATCAACAGAGCTAAATTCAAAAAAGAGGTAGTGTTAGTGCTTTAAGGCGTATATAATAAATAAGGTAGAAGATAGTGTGGGAACTAATGTCAAGGCGTTTTGGTCGTATGTATCAAGTCGTAAACACACTAATAGTTTCCCTTCAAGCGTTTATTACCAACATCAGACGTCAAATGGCCCGATTCCAACATGTAATTTATTCTCGTTATTTTTTCCACTCGGTATATGAAACCTCTACATTCGACCATAACTTATGGGTGCCACCGCCCCCTAGTCCTGAACTCGATGTTAACCTTTGTCAATGTATAACCATAGGCGTATTCCCAGAAGTGTGAAAACGCGCGAATATCGTCGAATATCGAATTTCTACTTTACGCAGATGATGATTTAAAGATTTATAAAAAATAACAAATCAAACAAGAGGACAAGAGGACCTAGATCGTTTTTTAGACTACTGCTCATCCAACAAACTCTACCTTAGTTACCTATTCTAAATGTCATAACATCACATGTACCAAAAAGTACATGTACATTACTATATTTAATTATGTCCTGGGCGATACTGTTCTAGATAACATTAGAAGTCTACGAGATCTTGGAGTTCAATTAGACTCTAAGCTATATATAGATGTTCTCGTGGATAAAATAATTAATATGGCTTATCAAATGTTCGGATTTGTGATGAGAGCAACTAGAGATTTCCACCGTCCCTCTACCTATCTACGCCTATATAAGTCCATAATCCGGCCACAATTAGAATATGCAGTTCTATCTGGAATCCTTACTACAAAAAGTACATTGACAGCATTGAGGTGATCCAACGTAAATATTTGCGCTCTATGCACTACCGGTGCTTTCGTAAAAAAATATGTTCCCACTCCCTTCATATCCCTCCCTTCATAGAGTCAAGATGCACTCTGCTGGAAATGATGACGCTATTTAATATATACCGCAATAAATTCGATTGTACCGATTTAGTGAACAGTTTGTGCTACCTGGTTCCTCATACTGTTTATAGACGTGAGTTGCGGTCAACTCGTCTATTTGCTACCAATTTTTGTCGAACTTACGTTGACACATACATATAATGAACAATTTGATTCAGTGGACATTATGTTTCCGAGTAAGAATGTTTTCAAAAAACAAGTATGTACAATCCTAAAAGCAAGCCAATAGTTAATGATTAATAATATTAGCTTACTCTATAATGTATGTGAATGTGTTTATATCTATAAGTTTAATTTTATTCAGTTTGCTCTAGTTTTTTTTTTTGTAAGCCTTATGTCTAGCAACTAGTTATTTTATGTAGCAATCTGTGGATAACGTTGTGAGCAGTGTATTTGTTACATCTAACTCTTAAGCTTCTTTGTTAATTTTTAAATACTCTGTTGTTTGTTATACGTAATAAAATAAAATAATAAAGTTTAAAAAGTGAAAAAAAAATTAAAAGTACGATTTCCTGTACGAACTTACGAAGTTCCCTGGGTCAGCTAGTTAAATATAATTACAATAAAAAATTAATAAACAAATATGCCACGATAACAGAGTTAACTTATGCCGACTTTGAAAATTAACTCCGGTTTTTGCATACGGGTCTAATACTTGATAGTAAATTGTGTGCTAGTTCGAGTATTTTAATCGACCCACCCTTTCTTCGTTCGTCAAACTGTTCGTAAAACTCAAAGTTCCAAATTGAGCTATGTACTTGTTGAGATAAATTTGTTTAAAAATGTTTGATCGGTACGCATTATATGGACTTCAAAGGAGACTTTGACCTCTGAGTTTATTTTATTGTTTTTTCACAGGGCAGTCAGACAGAAACACCGACCTCACCTAGTTTAAGATTACAAGAAAAATACGTTTAGAAGTATTTAATAATTTATTTATTTAGTTGACAGAATATAATTTACATGCCACAGGTTTACACAGCGGGTCCTAAACTAGGCACAGCCTGTATTTTGGTGACCAATACAACTCATTTAGTCTTTATCTGACACTGTCCTGCTAGCGCACTAAAACTAATACACTTATAAATAGAAAATAATTATTTTAGAAGAAACTAGTAATTTTGACTTTAAAAATAAAACAGATAAGGTACAAAAACAAGAGATAGGTGAGTAAGAGTGGGTGTCTGTGTGATAGTGAACAGCAGAGGTATGAGGGGATCGACATGGGATATAAAAAGAAAGTCTTCAGTTTCCTCATAAGTCCGGTCCAACAACCATTCCTTTAGTTTGGTTTTGCCCTCATAGTATTTGTTGGGTATACTGAAGACTGCCTATAGCGTTAAATACTTTAATGGGTAGGTATGATGAAAGCCGAGCAGCAAAGAGGGTTTTTGTTTTTGGAAGCAGGATCCTTTCTGCAATTTTCCTACCTCTTTTACTGCAACTAGAGCGTCTAATGTTTACTTTAATGAGTTTTAAAAGTGACCATAGGATGAACAGTTGACGAACGCGTGAAACCCATGCCTCCCTATATAGTTCGTCGGTAGAGAAAAGACGAGGCTTTCCTAGAAGTACCTTAAAATAAATAATTATTATCTGGTGAATACTTTTTGTTTCCTCAATCTTGTAGATCGATGGGATGTCTACCCACAGCTTGGCTAGGCACTACAAACATTTATTGAAATAAACTTATGTAAATCTCTACGTAGGTCTATACGCATAGTTTAAAATAGATAACGAGGATCCCAGTCTTAGTAATAGACGTTATTTCATCATACCTTATGTTCAACCACTTCATTCCAATTTCAAACTCACCGTTTCTTCCAACCAGAAATAACTACCGAAATTTCGCATAAAACACGTTCCACCCCTCCAGCTTACTCTAGTGGCAACCTGGCATACGCCAAGAAATGTGGCAATTGGCAACTGGCACAATCTGACAACTGGCACGCAAATGAATCGAGTGCAGGCGCTCATTAAGGTAAAGGTGGTGTCGTTTACAAGCCGCCTAACTGAATAAAATGATCATTCTCTCCCTTTGGGGATGTGAAATTAAAACGGCTGGTGGATTCGGATTTTAAGGGTTCTGTAGAATGGTTAATGTGTTTGTAGATTTAAGCAACGTCCTGAATAATGATTGGTGTATAAAATTATATTTACCCATTTTTCTTTGAATCAACATGGCATGAAAGATTTTGGACACACAAATTATATTATTTTTAATTTTTTAAAGAAGTTTTTATCAGTGTTCCTAGTTTTGTTTTGACGACTAAATAAATCGACCTTACATATTTTTCTATATAACAAAAAAATACCTTACAGGCAATCCCTTAAATAAATGGTCTCATTACTATTTATAAGGATTAGTAGATCGTTCCTTAATTTACTTCCTCATATGAAAAAAAAAAACAATTTATAACATAAAGAAACAAATCCACACACTTCCCAAAGTATTGCAGCTTAATAAAATCAAATATTCCACTTATAATCCTCCAGCCGCAGTACCGGCCGAAAGATGTAGCTTTATTCTTGGCCGGCCGGGCATACGAAGACAGTACGAAGCTAATTGACCTCGGCAAACTCCGATGAATGGAGATTTCCGCTTCCTTTGAATCTAGACTAGTTTGTAATTTCTATACAACGTGTAACGGGAACCCCATATCTATCCAAAAGGGCTGAAGACAACATCTGGTATGGGTCTCTATGCACAGTTTCAGCACAAAATAACTGACTCAAAGAATTGATACCAAATTATTGGTTTCATATATTTCTTGAATACCAATCATAACAAACGTGTCACAGCACTACGAGGGTCAATAACTTTCCACGTCACTTGCCAATAACACGATAATTCTTTTCGTTCTTCTTAATTTGAAAAATTCGGTCTCCGGTATTGTGTATTGGAATTTGTAAAAAGTTCTACACACGTAGACTTAGGATTACAAAACCCTTGCCATATCGTTTGTTATCATCCAAAGAAGCCATGCACTTGGTATGTATATACCCTTTAAATTACACGTTGTAGAACTACAAAAGTTCCGTGCTTTTGTTCACAGTCTACGGATATGTGTAGATTGATTATTATAAAGCGACAATATCCTAATGGCTTAGGCCTAATGTCGGATTTGTGATCGAGAGGTCGCTTGTTCGAACCCCACCCATTACACTATCGCCGTAAACCCGCTCGAGACACAAGCATATTTAGTTGGAGGGGTTAACAAGATTGCTAGTAATGTGAAATCTACTCACATTGCTAGTTTCTTAGAAAAATATGAATTGTTTTAATCCCAGGCAAACAAAACCTTTATCTATTTTTAATTCTAGCTTCTACCAGTTACTTCTCCCGCACGAACACACTCTCGGGATGTAATGTTCTATTCCGTATCCAAAGACTCGAATCAGAGGTCCCAGAAACGAGGACGCCCACAGAAACCCTGCCGTCCAAGGGGCAGGAGGACGTCCTCAGGAGGCTGGGAGAGGTGGAGGCGGCGCTGACGGAGCGGCTGAATGAGGTGGAGCAGGACCTGAAGACGGATCTCGCCAAACATGACGAACGAAACGACGACCGAGGCGCCAACATCTGCGACACCATGATCGACAGGATCGATGAGGCTAGGGCCACCGCACACCAAACGACCGAGGAGGTCGGCGGACGAACATACGCTCTGCTCAAAGATCTTGTCGGTGGTGTGAGTTGGTTTTACGGACAGCGAGGTCGAGGATATCGTCAAGGCGCTACACGCCCAGAATAAAGAAATTTTTGAGGGCCCACCCGAGGAGGACAGGGAAATAGTCATAAAGTACAAGAAACGTACTAAGAACCCAAACACCGCGCACATCATCCTCCAGGTGAGGCCAAAGATATGGCAGAGAATGACGGAGGCTGGAGCCCTCTATCTGGACCTTCAAAGGGTCAGAGTAGAGGACCAGTCTCCGCTCATACAGTGTACAACGTGCCTCGCATTCGGGCATGGTCGGAAATTCTGCACCGAGAGCGTGGACAGATGTAGTCACTGTGGAGGACCTCATCAGCGCGAGAAATGCGCAGACAACATCGCAGGAAATGAGCCACAGTGCTGCAACTGCTCACGCTCCGGGTTGCGAAGGACCGACCATAATGCGTTTAACGCGGACTGCCCGGTGCGCATAAAATGGGACTATCTAGCTCGGGCAAACACGGCATATGCCTAACGAACATGCAGGGTCCACAAAACAAAAACACACAGCCACAAACACAAAACAGATATACGGAATGTATACTTGGTATACAGGAAAATATTTGCATAAAAACAACCACACGAACAACAAATTAATACTAGCATAAGAAACAGACAATAAATATATATAAATAAGTATATATATATATTATTGCCTAAACAAAAAACACGCATAAAAATATAGAAGAGACAAAAAACAAAAAACACAACTCACCAACTCTGTTGAATACATAATTATATATAAATAAAAACACTTACTGTCGTACATACAAAATAGAATTAAGAAATAGAAACGTAAGAATGCTAGTAATAAAACAATAATATATAAGACATATAGATGTAAAAGAAATAGACAATAAATATATATAAATGAGTATATATATTATTGCCTAAACAAAAACATGTATAAAAATAAACAAAATGATAAAAAAACAAAACAAAACACAACTCACTTCTGAATGCAAAACTATATATAAATAAAAATATTTTCGTACGCATAAAATAAAGTAAGAAATAGAAACGTAAGAACGTTAATAATAAGACAATAAGCTAAGTATGTATAGATATAAGATCTATAGATGTCAAAATACGTATAAAAATAAAGTAAATACTAAAAAAACAAAAAAAAAACGCAATTCACCAACCCTGCTGAATGCATAGTTATAAATAAATAAAAATACTACTGTCATATATATAAATTAGAATGAAGAAATATAAATGTAAAATGTTAGTAATAAGACAATAAGGTAAAGTATTTATAGATGTAACAGAGCTAAGAAATAAAAACTACAATAGTTAATATATAAGCATTAATATAATTTATATAATAAGCTTTTATATAAAAGCATAAATATATAAGTATAAATATTAAATCATAAGTATACAAGCATAAATACATAAGCATAAATACATAAGCGTAAATAAATAAGTATATAAATATAAGCATAAATAAAAATATAAGCATTAAGCCCTAAGCAGCAAAAGTCCCATCCAACAAAGGATGAGTACACACAATATGGACAAGACATAGTGCGCCGCTTAAGAGCGAGAGTTCACATAAGAACCAGAACGCACATGGCCAACAGATGTACAAGGTCCCGATGTTCTCTATGATCGGAGAAAAGCAGTATAAAAAAAAAAAAAAAAAAAAAAAATTTTCTATTCCAGGGTATGATCTATCCCTATACCAAACATCAAAATCTTAGAGGTACTGACTTATTTACTAACCACCTTAAAAACTATCGTTATTTAGACTCACAGTCACGCAAACCTATTACTACTAAGTTCTAAGCAAAAGGCACGCGATCAATCCGGAAAATTAAACATGTAAATGTGCCAACCGTCAATGAAATGACCTATATACATAGTGAATGGAGTGAGCGTTCCTAATCGAAACATGAAGTGATGACTGAGATATATGTAGGCTTGTAAACATCGTCCCCACATACCATTACATATAAACATATAACGAAATTTGTAAAAGTTTATTTGAAAAAATATTTACTAATATTGAGTTTCCTGTCCGTTCTTCTCCTTAGAGAATGGACATCAGAGTCATTATATTATTTTAAACATCTATTTTAATTATGAGCGTTGACATTTTTAGCAGTGTCTTTTAAACTAACTTCTGCAACTTCAATCGCGTGGGAGGGTTTTCCCGCGTAAATTCCGTTCCCGTGGGAATTCCGGATTAGTAGTATGTGTTGTTAGCCTATGTGTTATTCCAAGATGAATATTTCCTTCCCTTTAATTCAATCCGTACTTTTTGCGTATAATATTATAGTCAGATGAATAGATTTTTAACTTGTAGTTAATGTCTAGAATCCTCATTGCACTAAGCCATAGGCCTGCTGTGTCTCTTTCAACACTATTATCGACAGATAAGAGACATTTTTTGCACGTTCAATCGTTTTGACCTTTTCCACAGAGTGTTAAGAGTATCGCTCAGTCCATTCCTCTATGTCAGTAGTATGTCCTCCCTAAATTCCCCAGACTTCACTATTTCATAGTTATTTTTCGTCAAACACGATGAAAAGGATTGCCAGCCTTTTCTGTGTAAAAGGTCTCAAAAGGCGGAAAGGTTTCGAATTCCTTTGGGAGTGAATGTGTTAAGTAACTTGTGTAGTCGTTTAACTACACAAATATTCTTGTTTATACGAAAGGTACGGTCAGCAATAACAGTCGAACAAGACTGAGTTATTTTTATACTGGCTCAAAAAATTCTAAGCTCACACATTAGAACATTCTTCTCGGCTGGCGTTCCTAAACACGTTTTCAGTACGTTAACAATTTTCGGGCGGTAGTAAAGTTATCTTTAATCTAGTAAATTACGGAGTTTCCTTGGAGTATGAGGCTGGGCTATAGTGGGCAAAATCACCGTCGAACCTGATGTGGGACATTAGATACATTGAGAAATTTGGATGACATAATCACATCTAATTCAGAAACACAAACAATATCTGCTGTTATTGAACGCGTAATATTCCCGTTGAAATTCGATAATTTTCCGGAAAAAAAGCAGCTTATGTCATTGTCCAGTTGATCCACGATCTCCATGCCAAAATCACGTCGAAAAGTTGCTTCGTTTCGATGTGAAAGAAAGATAAACAAGAAACATACTTTCGCGATTATAATATATGTAGCTTAAGAGATGATAAACACAATAAGACACGGATGTATTCTTTACCATAGAATTAAATGTAATGCTTTTTTTTTTTTTTAATATCCGTATAGCTTAACTCTCTAAGGTCTTATACAAACTACAATTACTAAATTAATATAATCACTGATTATATTAAGTTAGTAATTGTAGTTTAAATCAGCCTATAACTTTCTCATTGTCGTGTCACAGAAATGGGGAAGTTGGAAAATGACGCGGGCCCAGTGTAGGCTGGTGAATGTCTCATGTCTTCGGATTTTCGGTTCTAGTTCCTCAAGATGTTCTTTCACTGTTTTGAGAGTAGCAGTGATCATGAAAGTTAAATAATGTGCCTATCTGGATTCGAACCCACTACAACTCGTAAGTCTTGTCAGTAACCAATGGGCCATGGTCTGCAATATAAACCTACATACTATAATTATTACAACTTATTACTGAAAATGCCAGATGTTTTGTAATAGATTTAAAAACATGAAAGAAAGCAAGAAAAGAAAGAAAAAACGTTTATTGGGTACATGCCACAAGTACACACGAACACAAATAAAAAAAAAAATAAAAAAAAAACTTAGAAATAGACATATTTCTATGTGTGACTCACGGCAGTGCCAAACAGGCCCTGTTCAGCAAAATGCAAGACAACTGGTGCCTGACGCTGATTTTCAACAGGTCCTGTTTGAGAGGTGAAGAGAAAATTAGCTTTATACAATCACTGCGAGTGGCTGTGTGCATCGGGGCACATGAGTAATGTTGACAGTTTTAATTTTCCAATTTCAATACGTACTATGCGATTATTTTTGATTTATAACAACTGTGTGTGCCACCAATGTAAATAATTGCTAACGAACCGTTTCAGTTGGTAAAAAAAAAACGTTTTATTTATTACACACGCAGTAATTAATTACAGAGTTTATATTTAAATTATACCACCAGACACAAAAATATTTGGATAGGTTGAAGGAGTCAACAAGTTTGCTAGTAATGCGGATTCTACACATTACTAGTTCTCTGTAAAAAATATATAAAAATACAGATGACGTGAATTAATGTTGTGTTGTAAAAATGAATTATCTCTGCATGTGTTTTATTTAAGGCTTTTTTTTATTTATATGGATACGGAATACGTTTATCAACTTAAAACAAAACAATGGGTGATAAACTGTTATCTATAAGTAATACGTGAAGCAAAAACTTTTTGAAATTCTTTGAAATTTCTCTGATTTAGGAGTTACAGCACAGTTTATGACTGAAGTAAAAGTGCAAAAAGCTAATATTTTTATATTTATATTACAAATAATTTGAAGTATGGCCGAATTTCGACCAATGACGACCATTCATTTTTATAATTATGCCGGCTTCCAACTTATCCAAACAACAAGAAATTAGAATATAACATCATTGAAATATAGTGTTATAGAAATGAAACTAAAAATATACCCAGCAAAGGTCATTGTACTTTCAATTCAGGGGGCAACTCAAAAATCGTATTCGAGTTATGCTAATATAACATTTGAAGCACGAAACAAAATCCTTTCCATTAAACGAATAATTTAAGACCTACAGAACCATGATCACTTTTCCAGAGACAGTTTATTCCACAGATGTCTTCGCTACTCTATCTTATCTACGGACTGTCATCGCGACGCCGACGTCTCGTGAGCACGCACCTTAATGACGAAAACCTAAAACTTTTTAATAGAGAGACTTGAAACGGACTGGGGAACGAGGCTTTATGGATCTTAAGAGACAATTTTGGAGTTGATTTAATTTTGGGACTGAATTCTTGGGTTTAAATTTAAAGATGTGAAGTTTTCTTGGTCTTTTTTTGTATTTTATATATGTCTTGAATGTTTGTAATATAAATTAAATGCAATATGTTTTGGACAAGTATTAAAAATATCACAGTATACCTAATAAGTAAAAAATGTAGGAAAGAATTAAAGAATCGAGGCATATTCCCAACAATGGGACTGTACGGACAAATATACCTATATAGTTTAGATGTTTGTTGCAATCACATATTTTTTCTTTATTCAGGCTACAAAAAGCCCATAGAAACTGGCATAAATCCAAATAAAATAAGTAAATACATTTTAATTGTGAGATGATAAACATTGAAAGAGATTGATAAAATCCTCTTTTTATTGCAACAAATATATATATCTTTGTGTTTAATGGGCTGGATACAAAAAGTATTTAGTCAGCAAGTTGAATTTATAATAAAAACTTTTTACCAAAAAATTAAACCGACTCCCAAAAAACACTGCAAAGTGAAAAATAACTTTAATTTCGGTAGTCGGTGTCTTTAATTTTGTATTTTCGTTTTTAGCACCGACTTCCGAAATTAAAGTTATTTTTCACTTTGCAGTGTTTTTTGGGAGTCGGTTTAATTTTTTGGTAAAAAGTTTTTATTTCACTCTTTTTAGTTAGTTGATTTTTAATTTACCTAGTTACAAGAGCCTAAATGTCAACTACTTATAAAATTTTACAAAATATTGCTTTTCCCAATGCTGGGCCGTTAATTTTTGAGGGTTCTACTGGTACTTCACCATCAGCTATACATCACCATAAGCATTGTGACGAACATAAAGTGCTTAACATCAATATTCAAGTATTCGAATCACAATCCACGAAATACTTATTATTGAGTAAGTTCGGCGGCCATCTGTGGTCTTCATCATCAGTTCCACTTCCCGAAATGGTACTTTTTGAGAGCATTTGCACAAGTTACTATAAGAAATACCCAAAACGCCATAGGTGTGCCTATAATATTTGAAGAGTTCCCTCGATTTCTCCAGGATCCCATCATCAGATCCTGACTTGGTGACAAATGGTACCAATTTCGAAGTATACCCTATCAAACAAAAAAAGAATTTTCCAAATCGGTTCAACCGTCTTCGAGTACTCGGTGATCATACATAAAAAAGAAAAATATACGCGTCGAATTGATAACCTCCTCTTTTGGTCGTCGGTTGAAAAAGTATTGGACACGTCATATGATAAAGTATACCACTTTTACCTAGAAACCTAGAAGTGACATAACAAGGACCTATTATTGAACTTTGAAGTTTTGTGTTATTTTGTTATTTTTTGGGGAACTTCGATCCGCTATGTTTTTATTATTTTCGCGACGCGTATATTTTTTTTTTTTGTATTGTATGATCATCGATTACTCGAAGACGGCTGAACCGATTTGGAAAATTCTTTTTTTGATTGAAAGGGTATTATTCGATATTGGTCCCATTTTCATAAACGTCAGGATCTGATGATGGGATCCTAGAGAAATCGAGGGAACTCTTCAAATATTATAGGCACACCTATCTCGTTTTGGGTATTTATTATAGTAACTTGTGCAGTTGCTCTCAAAAAGTACCATTTGAGGAAGTGGAACTGATGATGAAGACCACAGATGGCCGCCGAAACTACTCAATAATAAGTATTGAGTGGATTGCGATTCGATTACTTGAATATGGATGTTACGCACTTTATGCTCGTCACAATGCATATGGTGATGTAGAGCTGATGGTGAAGTACCAGGAGAACTCCTCAACAATTAACGGCCCAGCATTGGGAAAAGCAATATTTTGTAAAAGGTTATAAGTAGTTGATAATTAGGCTCTTGTAACTAGGTAAATTAAAAATAGACCAACTAAAAAGAGTGAAATAAAAACTTTTTACCAAAAAATTAAACCGACTCCCAAAAAACACTGCAAAGTGAAAAATAACTTTAATTTCGGAAGTCGGTGCCAAAAACGAAAATACAAAACTAAAGACACCGACTACCGAAATTAAAGTTATTTTTCACTTTGCAGTGTTTTTTGGGAGTCGGTTTAATTTTTTGGTAAAAAGTTTTTTTTAACCTGCACCTTCCCTGTATGACAGGGAACACGATACAAAAAGAATTAAAGAAATCGGGCCAGCTGTTCTCTAGTTTTAGCGAGACTAACGAACAGCAATTGATTTATTTTTTTAAGAAGATAAAGCAAAATATAACTGACTAATATTTTTCGATAACTGAATGACTAAAAAATATAAAAAAAGATATGTTCAGGAAACATCCATTATATTGTATTCAAGTGGGTCCGCAAGCAACGGCTATGCAGCTATATATATAATGTTTCCCTACTTTATAATAGTACGCAACCCCTTGTTACCACAGACACATTTTCCACTCTATTATACTAGGCGTCCTTGTGATAAATAATATTTATAGTCCCCTACAATCTATGTAGCCCCAGCGTGCTTACTAGGGTAACATAAAAATTACGGCCACAGATAGTGTAATAACAGTACTTTCTGACTGTCATAGTAAAAACAAAGATAGTGTGTAAAGTATGAAATGATGCGTCGTTTTTTACCAGTCTGAACTGTACTGCTCCTGTGCAATAACATAAACCTATTCGCTCCATTTTTCAACCGACGACAAAAAGAGGAGGTTATCAATTCGACGCGTATATTTTTTTTTTTTTTAATGTATGTATGATCATCGAGTACTCGAAGACGGCTGAACCGATTTGGAAAATTCTTTTTTTGTTCAAATGGGTATACTTCGAAATTGGTACCATTATCACCAAAGTCAGGATCTGATGATGGGATCCTGGAGAAATCGAGGGAACTCTTCAAATATTATAGGCACACCTATGGCGTTTTGGGTATTTCTTATAGTAACTTGTGCAGTTGCTCTCATAAAGTACCATTTGGGGAAGTGGAACTGATGTTGAAGACCACAGATGGCCGCCGAAACTATTCAATAATAAGTATTGAGTGGATTGCGATTCGATTACTTGAATATGGATGTTAAACACTTTATGCTCGTCACAATGCATATGGTGATGTAGAGCTGATGGTGAAGTACCAGGAGAATTCCTCAACAATTAACGGCCCAGCATTGGGAAAAGCAATATTTTGTAAAAGGTTATAAGTAGTTGACATTTAGGCTCTTGTAACTAGGTAAATTAAAAATCATCCAACTAAAAAGAGTGAAATAAAAACTTTTTACCAAAAAATTAAACCGACTCCCAAAAAACACTGCAAAGTGAAAAATAACTTTAATTTCGGAAGTCGGTGCCAAAAACGAAAAAACTAAAGACACCGACTACCGAAATTAAAGTTATTTTTAACTTTGCAGTGTTTTTTGGGAGTCGGTTTAATTTTTTGGTAAAAAGTTTTTATCTCTGTGTTGTTTTTAAGATCTTTTGTCATGAATTTCTTCATACAAAGGGGTATTTCACAAAACAATAAACAATTGTGTTGTTTTTCAGTAAACAATTGTGTGACGAATAACATATTATTTTGAAAGCTTCATACCCCTTAAGAGCTTAATGCTAGTTATATCGTTGAGAAGATCCATCCAACAACGATATAAAAATATATTATTTATTGGAACGAAATTCCTTATCGCGCGTTGCGAAAGGAGTTGTGTCTAGCCCAGACGGAAAAAGTTAAGACGAAAAGTTGTAACGACACTTTTTGCTATAGTAAGCTATTGTAAGCCGTGCGGCGTCCGCATGTTTCTCTGTCTGTCTCTCTCTCTCTCTCTCTCTTTTAGAAAGCGGAACTTCGTTCCATCCGTGTGTCCCTTGACACGTCTCAAGTTTTGTTTTTATTTATTTATTCATTTACATATACACATACACCTATCCTTACAGGTATTAACCCAATGCGATAGCGTAGCAATAAGAAAAAAAAAATAGCCTTCCCTTGGAGTCGGGTAAAAAAAAACATATATCATACACAAAGAAACATTAATTATAATAACATATCACAAACAGTGCTGACCTTGTAAAATCACCCAGAAAACTAAAAAAATAGGTCTGTCTAGGGAGACAGACCTATTTTTTTTTAGTGTGCACTCAGCACACTAAACGTTATTGCTAGGGAGCAATAACGTTTAGTGTGCTGAGTGCACGCGTCAAAGGCGCCCGCCTCAGAAAGTTGGTACGACCGCGCAGAACCACCAGCAGCCGCGGCTGCCGCCGTCGCCACAAATACCTGCCCGGCTATGACGTCATAGACTGCGAAACTAAACACTGGAAATGAGGTGTCCCGAGCTTTTCATTTCGTCATCGAATTCACGAAAAAAAGTTGCGTTAATAGAAAAACTCCATTATTTCAACTTTACTGTGTATTTCAAAGATTTCCTTTATGGGCTGGTGCTTTTTAAATTTTCCAATATCCGCTTTTTCGGTGGTAAAATCACCATATTTTAATGACTCCCTCCCGCTCTGTGTGGAGCCGAAGGGAGTACCTGAACTCTACTGACTGAAGACCCACCCTGTTATTTCAGTTGCCCTTTGCTTTCGGGGGCTGCAATATCTCGTTAGAACATTCCCAGCACAGCTCATTTGGGCGCGCGTGGAACACCATATTGGTGTCAGAGTTTGTGACTGGTTGAATCTCTGCCGTAGTACCTTAAAATTTGCTAGCAAAATATGGTTAGGTATTAAAGACTCTACACGTGATAAAGTCGTTATAATATGTTTTTGATATGTATACCTCTCATCTTCATATTCTAAATCGGTTTATTTTCGTCGATACCTGCAAAACGAAAAATGTGAAACGTCAATAGTCTAACGGCTTACGTGTCTGCGTTTTGATCGAGAGGTCGCGGGTTCGAACCCCACCCACTACCCACACTATTGCCGTGAACCCATTCCAAACAGAACCTATTTAGCTTATTTGGAGGTATTAACAAGATTACTAGTTATGTGAATTCTAACCACATTGTTAGTAACATTTAAAAAAAACAAATTTCGTTCAGATACCGGCCACTGGGTTTAAATATCACAGAAAATATAAATTCTAAATGTAAAGATTACCTATGCAAAAACCTTTTTAGGGTTCCGTAGTCAACAAGGAACCCTTATAGTTTCGCCATGTCCGTCTGTCTGTCCGTCTGTCCGCGGTTTAGCTAAAAAACTATTGGTACTAGAAAGTTGTACTTTGGCATGTGTATACACGTTAATGACGCCGAAAAAGTGGTAAAATAAAATGTTGAAAAAAACAATTATTTAGGGTACCTCCCATACATGTAAAGTGGGATGATAATTATTTTTTTTTTTCGTTCTTCCCATAGTGTGGGATATCATTGGATAGGTCTTTCAAAAATATTAGGGGTTTAGTAAGACCATTTTTTGATTAAGTAAACCGTTCGTGACTTATCAAGCTTTAAAGTACCAATTTTCGTTAGAGTCAAGTGTCCCCCCCATCTATCAACTAAACGGTTGTAGTTAGAAATTCAAATGTCACGGCAGTAGTACCTATATATAACGAAATTTAAAGGAAAACTATCACACATAGGTGGGCTTTACAAGTTTGCGAGTAATAGTCGACCAATTGTATTTGACTCGAAAATTTCGAACAACTCTATAGAAATGTCGATAGATGGCGCTAAGCGCCAGTTCTATCGTGCTAGTTTCTTGAGACGATTGAGTAGTGTAGCTCTGTGTCCGTATTTAAATTCAAAACACCGGCTATGACAAGTTTTATACAAATCTCTAAAAAAATTAAAACTTTCCGTGCAAAATTGTCGGATCAGGTGAGGATTTGTATAGGAAGTCAAATTAGTTAGGTAGTCATGTTTGGCTTTTAGTTAGAGTATGGTACAAAACGATCAGTCAGCGAATACGACACGCACTTGGCTGTTATAAAAACTACGGAACCCTACACTGCGCGTGGCCCGACACGCACTTGACCGGTTTTTTTATGATATCTTAATACTTTACCCAGTGAAGCAAAACTTTGTAAGTAATTTTTTTTTTAATAAAGTACGCGGAAAATCAGTTCGTTTTATGTTCAGTTATAATTATAGAGAATGAGTGCAGAAATAAAATATTTTTACATTTAAATAAACTATTGAATTACGACAACTGAGCGACCACTTTTTTTAATCCATCATACATTGTTGGAGTAATTTTCGCCAGCTTCTATTCGACTTGCAAATTTTGTTAGTTTATTTAAGCAAAATCTTTCAAGCTAAATTAAAACCATTTCCCTTCATCCTACAGAGTTGAAATACATATTTCATTCAGGTTCAAATGCTATAACAACAATATATTTTTAAGATAACTCTGACATTGTTCGCTATAAAGGGCTGGTTCCAGGCGAAGCAAGTCCTTAACGGTTAAAAGAACAGACAGACACACTATTCATTCATATTTATAGTTAGTTTACATGACTATGATTATTATGATGATCGCATAATAATTTGCGAAGGATAATTTCACAATGGAAACAAAACCTATAGGGTACTTCCCGTTGAACTAGAATCATTATAATTAACTTTGGCAAGTCTTACGTTACAACACGTGTTAAGGAAAAACAATAGAAAATCGTAAATATGTTGTTGGTTCGCTACTATTAAACTTACATAACTAAGTTTATAAAGACTCTCCTTGCACGAAAACAAATCGCACAAGCTGTTTTTTTTTTGTAACTTATATAATCTTATTTTCTTGTACTAAGTCTTATACAACGTGTAATTTAAAGGGTATATACATACCAAGTGCACGGCTTCTTTGGATGATAATAAACGATATGGCAAGGGTTTTCTAATCCTATGTGTACATGTGTGGAGCATATTAGAAATTTCAATACATTGATACCAGAGACCGAATTTTTCAAATTAAGAAGAACGAAGAGAATTATCGTTTTATTGGCAAGTGACGTGGAAAGTGATGACCCTCATAGTGCTGTGACACGTTTGTTATTACTGGTATTCAAGAAACATGAAACCAATAATTTGGGGTCAATTCTGTGAGTCACTTATTTTGAGCTGAAACTTTGCATAGAGACTCCATACCAGATAAGGTCTTCAGTCCTTTTGGATAGATATGGGGTTTCTGTTACACGTTGTATACGCCTATTAATAAGTTCTTATTTACTAAAATAGGGTCAGGTAAGTTACCTTCCGTCTTCCCAGGAATATTTTATTCCCCGGGCCATTTTTATAATGCAAGCCTTCACCTGCGCCGTAAAGTAAGCATAATATGTAGGCTTATTTATGTGCTAAATAATGGAATAGGCCGACTTTACATACACCTGGTGTTCAGTTTAAAAGCCTTTATTTACGTTTATTTAACAGAAAATGGGCTTTTTGGGTGTATTGAATTTAAATTAATGTCTTAAAGAAGTAAATTTATTTGTTTACTACAAAGTTCAAACATAGATTTACGAAAATGGATTTACTGATTTAGGCTTTTTCTAGCAGAAAACTAACGGTGGTGAATAGATAACATAAATTGTATTCACGTACACTATCTCTCTCTGTGGTCGACCCTTCATGAATGAAGATAGCGATCACCATTCTTCACCCAGCGGTCAGTAGCTAATCGGACCACTTCCTCAAATCTATGGGAGCTGCTCTGGTTCAGTTGGTCTGATCATCTCAATCGTTGGCACAGATGACCAGCTTTTCCAAGTTTTCATCTTGGCGCTGGATAATTTGACCAAAATAACTGAGTACACGCACACAAGCACGAACAAATTTATTGTTCGTTTGTGTCAAGGAAGGTAATGTCTAGAAGTAATGATTCTACATATTATGAAAATTGCACTACTCTGAGGACTATAAGGTGAATTTTCATCACGACTTAATACACTGGATGTAATATGATGCATGAAAACATGTCAAAAATAATATCGCTTAGATATGCAACGTTGACTTTTTAATCGAAAGGTTGACTAGTAGAAAATGCCTTTCTGCAAGTCCACCCATGTACCACTGTAAATAAAGTTTAAATAGATAAATAAATAAATATCACTGAGAAAATTTATCTACGTAAAATTACATAATTTTAAGATTATATGAGGTGTTTACATTTTATCGAATGCGTATACAGATTAATGAACGAGACTGAGAGAGATTGAGACATTTGTCAGCCGCACATTAGCGTGTTACGGATTTTCAGTTACGACTGCATCAGCAACATTTGAGGCATATTCTCAATACAAATACAAATATAAATATTTGTATTTGTATTGAGTTTGTCTGTTTTTTTTTTTAAACGCGGTAATCTTCTTAAGTACTGAGTAGATTTGGATGAAATTTCGTATCGAAGTAGCTTAAAGAAGGTTAAAGGCTACTTTCTACCCGACTGCAAAAGGAGGTTATGTTTTTGTCGCGATAAAGTCCACGAGAGCAAAGCCCCGCGCGACTGCTAGTGGCTTAATAAAATTACTAGCTCCTGCCCGTCGGGCATGCGGACAGCGAGTAAAGGGCAACTCGCTGTCCGACCATGGACCATGCCCGGGTCGACGGCGCGTTGTGTTCCACGCGCGCTTCAAAGAGCGTCAGCAAGATGACGAGGCCCCCCCCCTGTAGAGGGCCGAAGCCTGCCGGGGTCGTGGGACTTATCTCGTTACCGTGACCCCGGTACGTAAAGGGCTATTGAAGGAATACCGTGGATTTTAGTCAGTACAAGTCTGACAGTCCCTCCGGCCCTGACCGGGGTGGGAGGACTCATCTAATGATTTTACCACGTTAAAAAAAAAAGCTTCTGCCCGTGACTTCGTTCGCGTGGGAGGGTTTTCCCGCGTAAGAAATATAGCTAATGTGTTATACCAGGATGTCAATTATCTACTGACCAAATTTCATTCAAATCCGTTCAGTAGTTTTTGTGTGAAAGAGTAACAAACATCCATACGTTTAAACGTGCACCCTCACAAACTTTCGCCTTTATAATATTTGTAAGATTGATTGGTCTATTAGCGCTTTATATTCGTACATTATGTACTGCATAACGAATTATGAAGGCGGCGGTGGTGACCTCTCGCGCCCAGCCCTGGTTCAGACCATGGTGCGGAGCGAGAGGGAATGGGATGCAGTCGCCTCCTTCTGCGAAGCAGTCATGCTAGCAAAGGAGGAGGGCGAACGTGCGAGGGAGAGGCATCTCTCTTCCTCATGCCCCAGCCGTCGCGGGAGACCCCCTGGGCGTCGGGGATCGCATGCAGATCTCCGGCCACCGTAGGCGCGGGCTTGCGGACGGCGAGCAGGGGTAGCTCACCGTCCAGTCCTTACCGGACGGTGAGCTACCCCTGCTGCCGACCCGGGCCTGGTCCTTACCAGGCCCGGGTCGGCGGCGCGTTGTGTTCCACGCGCGCCTCAAATAGCTGTCAGCAATAGTGACGGGGTCCTATAGGGCCATTGCCTGCCGGGGTTGCGGGAATGTTCTAACGAGATACCGTGGCCCCGGAACTTAAGGGCAGCTGAAGGAACAGGGTGGGTTTTTGTCAGTAGAAGTCTGGCACTCCCTTCCGCTCCACCCAGAGCGGGAGAAGTCATTCGATGATTTTCCCACCCAGAGAAAAAAAAAGCTTCATATTTTTGGTTGACCGACTCTGACACCTCAGAAGTACCTGATGGTTTGCTTTAGCCGAATACTTTGTATTAGACTGAATAGTGTGACTACGCGTCAGGCGCGTGCATAGGATTATGACAGGGCATGCGGCGGAGTAAAAACACACAAAAACTTCTTCTTTTATAGATTTTTAGCATAACCACAGCCACGCGTCGCCACCATGCTACGATGCGTGGCTGTGGCTATGCTAAAAATCTATAAAAGAAGAAGTTTTTGTGTGTTTTTACTCCGTCGCATGCCCTGTCATAATCCTATGCACGCCCCTGCTACGCGTAGGGATGAATTGCCCTTAGTGTAGCCATTAGAAAACAGATAAAGAAACAGTTATTTAAAGATAAAGAAATATAACAATATTTATTTATACGCACACACCGAGGGCATAAAATAAAAAATATACAAGGTATATTTAAAAAATAAAATGCCAACTTAACTCGAGACAGTATTGTGTGCATTACGGCTGCGCCAAATAAACTCAGTTCTGCAATAATGCCAGAAAACAAGTGCCTAACAGAGATTTTCAACTGGACCTGGTAATTGTAAATGCGGCGAATATCAATGAAGTTTTTATACATTTCAGAATAGCCGCCCGCGGAGGAATAAAAACTAATTATTCTTACTTGCTCTGCTAAATATAGCCTTAAGTCTCTCTTTCGCTATGTTTGTATACACCTACCAGGCTACGATACACAGTAGCGAGCAAAGTAAACACGGCTTCTGACCTTTACGAAACCCGCGTACGGTCAGCAAACTCATGACAATGATTTATTAATTTAACAAACTCTATGCACATATTTGAATACGCAATACTTAAATTTGGAAGCTCGTGAATAAACTGCGACTGTATAAGTCGATCAGTGAAGTATTAGGAGACCAGTTGGTGACCCGATCACGTTTTCGTCGACTGTACGGTCTTTTTATTCTGTACCTAGTCAACCGCGCGTTCGTGTTGCAATTTGTCTTCAGTTTCGTCTTTATTTCGTAGCCGTAGAGGTGGTTTTCGTGTGGCTAAATTACGTACGATTCGTTTCAACATTGCGACTGCGATGCGATGTTCTGTTTAATTAAATGTGTATCTTTACATATAACATGAATTAGTTCATGTTATATGTAAAGATATACATTTAATTTATTAAATTATGTCTATGGAGATGACAGTATCTTACCGAAAGATGTTACTGTACTGTGTAAAGATGTTAACTTATACATGATCGTAATCTGTCATCGGTTTCGCTCGTATAAATGTCGAAATTTAATAAAATGCAACATGTTCCGGGTATCGAAAGTTTTCGAGGTTCGAATCCGAAACATAGTCCAACTGTCATCTGTCGAGTCGTTTCATGGAAATCAGTTCAGCAGTTTAAACATAAAATTATAAAGCCAACTGACCGATAGACACACTGAAATTAATATGAAATCTTGGGGTTATAATACAGCTTTCGCCAGATAAATTAACTAAGCGATTTTCCAATCTATATCTATTGAATTTAAAATTCAATAACATTCAATCTGAATCAAAAGTCCAAATATTAATTAACTTTCGCGCTAACGCTACGTTCGTTTTTAGCAAACACGGCCCATTCAAGTGGAACTTTTTATGCTGATGCTACAACATGTCTGTATAGTTCTACAAGAGGTAGCGTTGAAAAAAACATGGCCGTTTGAAATTATACGCCTTTGCATTTACGGGAGCTGTATTAGGGCGTGAACAATGCAATCTGTTTTGCTAACCGTACTGTGTATGTTTTAACTTTATAGCATTTTTAGTATAATCAAGGAACTGGGGTGTTCTTTTACATACTAGGTGTAAAAGAATACTCCGGCATAATGAGGGTAGGTTCATATTCACTACTATGTAGATACCTATGTCTTCAGAACATCTATTTTAGTTCATCCATTCCCTGCCGGATTCTGTGTTTCCTGATCGCTATAACGTGGGAGTCTTTAAGTCCATCTTCGACCACATCATCACTTACCATCAGGTGAGATGGTGGTCAAACGTGAGCCTGTTATCAATAAAAAAAACGACGGGTTGCACTCCGGGAGTGCCGACAGAAGTGAAAAGTTGAATATTAACGTTGTGCATTTTTGATATTTTGGAATGGTTAGGGAATAATTTTGCACGAATTGCTTTAATTATCAGTATAAATTACTATAATTTATGTGGTAGAATACAATATTTATTTATCGCACTATCGTACACAAACATGACAATTTATATTACATTAAAAAGTTTGCACAGGCATACATTTTACCGCGCCGTAGAAAGAGAGAGGGATACTTCCTCTCCTACGCCGCGCCGGCTGTCTACTCTCCGTCCGTCTTACGAATTTTCGATCAGGTCACGTGTCCTGACGCGAGTTTAACATTTTTTATCCATTACAAAAAAGTGCACAACGCCGCTAAAGAAGTTTTCACTTCAAAAAAAGTCATATGGTGCTTCATATTTTTCTTTCACAAAGCAGTGTTGACCCCTGTGGTTACATGCACGATTTGTGAGTTGTAGGTTGCGGGCAGTATCTGGCAGGCACATTACTTCGTGTTACTTTTGACATCATCACTCCTCTCAAAACGATGAAGAAAAATCGTGAGGAAGCCGAAATTATGGCTCTGCAAAATATCAACTTACTGCATTGGACTCGATCGAGCGCAGAGCTAAAAGGCTTATAGGGCCTATAGGCGACTAGGCGCTAGTGGACAAGCTTCATAGCCTGGCTCATCGGCGAACCGTTGCTTGCCTGTCGGTTTTTTACAGATTGTACTTCGGGGAGTGTGCGCAGGAGCTCCATGGCCTGATTCCTCCATCTCCATTTCACTACTGGTCTACCAGACGCACGGCTGGGTACCATCCACACTTGGTTGATATACCGCCTTGTCGTACCAAGCGCTTCGCATAGATGTTAATGCTACACAAATGAGTGAAGACACTGGCTCCTGTAACACACGGTACTACCTAGCATAGGAGTCAGGACTACAACGGGAAATGTCTTTACACTGAAAATACCTTTTCATATCATTGAAACATTTATAATTATTATCCATTTATTTCAGCTATTTACATATTAATTTGATTTTTTAATATTCTTATATAAAAAAAAAACATAAAGTACAGGGGTGTGTAATATATGCCATAATAACAGATAATATATTATCACTTGAAATAACGTTCACATGATATAATTTTTATCTATACTTAATATTATAAAGCGGAAAAGTTTGTTTGTTTGCTTGAACGCGCTAATCTTCGAAAGTACTGGGTGGATTTGGATGCAATTTGGTATGGAAGTAGCTTGAAGCTTGAGGAAGGTTATAGGCTCTTTTTACGTGACTGCAAAAAAGGAGAGTTACGTTTTTACCGTGATAGAATCCACGGGAGCGAAGCCCCGCGTGAGTACTAGTATGCTATAAAAACAAATACTCTGATTTCATGTGATCTAATATTACATTTTATATAAACTTCTTTTGCTCTAATAACATTTATTATAACGTTCATCTCATATAATTTTCAATAAGTATATGGGTCTTTTTATATAACGTTCAGTTGACCTAATTTTCATATTTACTAATTTTCTGCCCGAATTCTGTAGTGAGTAAGTAAATATCAGAAAACATCATACTGTTATAACCTCATCTAACCCAAATGATTCACCAACAATAGAAGGGATCTGGCTAATGGTCATGGTTCTAACATAACCTAA
This sequence comes from Tholera decimalis, assembly GCA_943138885.2. Taxonomy (NCBI): domain Eukaryota; kingdom Metazoa; phylum Arthropoda; class Insecta; order Lepidoptera; family Noctuidae; genus Tholera; species Tholera decimalis. Next base: position 12,308,213 of record OW964570.2, read on the forward strand.
CCCACATGATTATTAATAATTAGGTCATGTAATCGTTAGAACTTTTGTTATTATGTCAAATGATAGGTACGCTCCCAAAGTACAGTACAGTAAACCCACCTGTTATGGGGAACAGGGTCCAAGCTACCGGTGGCGGTCAGGGCTATTGAGAGAGAAACCAGGAGGAAACAATCCGTGCCGTGTCCAGAAGTACTGCTTCTGGATCAAGCCCTTAATCCAGCTGCCCAACGAGAGCCTCGAGCGATTATTGTTATTAAATAGAATAGAGGGTGTATATGTAACTGAATCAATCTACGTGTATGTAATCCTTATAGGTAAGATAGTGCTTACATAAAAGCAAAGAAATTATTACCAAAAATAGAAATAATAAAGGACTACACACAGAGAAATCTCTTTGTATATTCAGTGGTACCTATACACGAAAGCTACAATTCATTTCGATACTTAATTTCTTTTGATTTGCATTTTTTATACAGTCACAAAATAACGAAGTTTGTATTTTTTCTTATAATATGACTTTGTTATCGTTTCGAATTTATTTTAAATTGAGTTTGTCACTAGACTGTGACAAACTCAAATTAAACCTAATTAAATTTAATGGAGCAGTCAAATTTACTTAACTAATCTATTGCAAATAAGTAGCCTTTTTAAATTTTGTATACTTTTTTACCTACGAGGATAATGATAAACGGCGCAGCTGTCTTTTAATCTTATTTTTTTAGGGGCATTTATCTCTATGGACATGTGAGCCCCAGCGTTCCCTAATCTTGATCTTTATTTATTTATTATATACTTTATTGTACACCTTACTATACACATAAGGATACAAATAATAAAATTAGTGTACAATGGGCGGTCTTATCGCACAGGGCAATCTCTTACAGACAACCTTTGGATGGACAGAAATTAAAGGAGATAGATTTAGGGCTGTCAATGTACAATATCATACATAATACTAATTAAACATAATAATATAAAATACATACCATATATAGATATAGAAATATAATATATTAATATAATATACTAATACATATCAAAATCATAGTAGAGAAAGGAGGGGAAAAAATTATAGTTAGAGGTAATGCTCTTTCACCATTTTTTTAAACGTAGGTAATGTTTGAGCACGCCTCACATCTATGGGCAATGCATTCCATAAACGGGCCGCTTGGATAGTGAAATATTTATCGAAAAAAGAAATGGAATCTTTAAAAAAATCTAACTCTTTCTAATTACAGACAGAGTAATTGGTGCAAAATCATGTTTACGACTATAAACTTTGCAGTGTCAGATATTGGTTCTGCTAGAATACTTATAAAGGCTTCTTGATCGTACCTATGTGTTTTTATGATATTTTTGCACCAATGCCACTCTCACTCTTGCTGATATTTGGGAATTAATGATTCTTTGAAAAGCTTGAAACACAGCTGTCTTATAAGCTCGTGATTTTATCCTCAAAAACGCTTAATAGCTAAGCTTATACATTATGACACATTATGACATTATGATATTTTAACTGAAGAACAAAAAGGCTTTAGAAAAATCAAAACTATTAATATGGCCAAATACAACTTTCTTAATAAAGTAATAGCAAATGTTGATGACAATATACCAGTATGTTCAATCTACTGTGACATAACTCAAGCCTTTGACTACGTAGATCACAATATTCTACTTAATAAGTTAGAAGCCTATGGAATTAGAGGAAATATCCTACAGCTTATAGAGTCCTATTTAAAGAACCGCAAGCAGTATGTAGAAATATCACAAGTTGATCCTGAAACGAAGAACGAAAGGGTCTATCACTTGCGTGATAGAACAGTCACACATGGTGTGCCACAAGGGAGCGTACTCGGCCCTTCTTTATTTCTATTATATATAAATGACCTACCAAAAGTTACAAAATATCATATGACACTATTTGCCGACGACAGCACGGTTACCATTGACTGTAAAGACAAGCAATTATATAATTCTGACGTTACCAATACTATGCACTCAATTATAACATGGCTTAATAACAATAACCTTAAGATAAATATTGACAAAACAAAATTAATGACATTTAACCAACGTAAAAATATACCTTTGACAATTCAGTACGACTATAAAATTATTAATCTATTAAGCACGGCTAAATTCCTAGGCTTGGCGATAGATCAACGACTAGACTGGAATGCGCATACGATAGACTTGGCGAAGAGGCTCAGTAAATCGGCTTATGCTTTATTTAAACTAGCGCCAGTAATAGGAACAGATGCTATTGTTACAGCATACCATGGTATGCCTGGTTCAATTTTAAGATATGGCGTTATATTCTGGGGAAACTCAACAAATAGGGAAGTAATATTTAAAGCCCCGAAAAATTGCATCAGGGCTATGTTTGGGTTAAAAAGCACCTGTAAGCCCTTCTTTATAAAACACAAAATACTGACATTACCTTCGTTGTATATTTTTGAAGTTGCAGTATTTGTTAAAACCAACCCAAAATTATTCCCCCAACTATCCGACAGAATTAACCGTAGTCGACGACATGCCAACATGTTGTGTTCGAGGCAGTCCAAAACAGCACTGATGCGCAATAGTGTTTTTTTTGCATGGCTCCAATCATCTATGACCACATACCAGAAACAATGAAAAGCTTAAACGTAGTTTTATTCAAAAAACATTTAAAGAGCTTTCTCATAAGTAGATCTTATTATAATATTTCGGAGTTTCTGGAGGACAAAATAGAGCTGTAATTTTTTTTTTTTTTATTGAATATAATTATTTTTCTAAATTTTTTGACATTTAATTGTGACATCTGATAATATAATGATAATGACTGGTTTATATGTAATTTCACACTGGTATCTTTAACCACATTTTATTTTTATTTTTTTTGACTTTGATATTTATATATTTAATCTGGATAATTTGACATTGTTTTAATTCCTGACTTTGTTTATTGTATATTTTTAATCTGGATAATTTGACATTATTTTAATTTCTGATTTTGTATTAGTTGAGCAATTTTTATTAATAATTTTTATTAAGATTTTTATTAATAATTTAGAAACATTATTAACCTGTGTAAGCCCAATGGGTAGACTTTTGAGCACTTTCATATTTTTATCTGACATTCTGTATTTACCAAAAGTCACACGAATTAATGATTTGATTTGATTTGATATAACAAGTTCTATATGAGGTAATCTCCATAGGAAAACCAAATAAATCAATTGGACGTAAATAAACATCAATTTCTACCTCTAAAAACATTCATTGTACCTTTTTCACTTTATAAAAGTATTTAGAGAAACCGAAAACGCACAAACTTTTAAGCAAGTCGAGACCAAGTTATCCCAAAAGGTACAATTTACATAAATAATTAACTTGGCGTTTCTTCTTGAACACCGTTACTTGAAACTAGAGTTTTCTGACTTATTAACACAAAAACTTCGGATAATAAACTACGGAGGACCATTAAAATCCAATGGCATGCCGGTGTTAGTCTCTACTCTTCTCGACTTGCCCACTTTGAAACTCATTCAAAAGATTACGGACAATTTGATCGTGAACTCTTTTCTTCTTTACATAATATCACTGTCATTTTGACAGTACTCGAAATTAATTGAACACAGGAACAGTAAAGATGATTCCAGAAGCTCTTAACAAGTGATATTCTGTTAACGGTAGCTTGATGAAGAAGATTGAAATTGAGATTGAGAGGCTCTGAGATTGTTTCCGTGTTTCTTTTAAGGTTCAGTTACCGGTCTTTTGTAGGGTTCCGTACCTCAAAAGGATAAAACAGAATCCTTATAATACCACTTTGTTGTCCGCCTATCTGTCCTGTCCCTCTGTCTGTCAAGACCCTTTATTTCGGGAAAATAAAACATATGCTCCGGTCTACCGTCCCTTGAAGCTCTGAAAAAGAAAACAAACTTCTCGATTGCGTAAAAAAAAGATAGGGCCGTTTATGTCGCAAAAAACGCGTATTTTGACGCTCTCAAGGGAATCAAAACTGATAGGGTACTTCCCGTTGATCTGAATTATGAAATTTGGCAAGTAACATCGTTATAATTATAGTAAAATATCAAGGAAAAATCTGAAAACTGTACATTTGTAAATAAAATGAATCTGAATGAAATTTAGTAAACTTAGATGACATCCTGCAATAAACAAAGGCAAATTTTAATCCCGGAGTTCCCACGGGATCGGAATTTACGTGGGAAAATCCTCCCACACGAACGAAGTCGTGGGCAGAAGCTCGGAAGCGGGGTAAAGAAATATACATTAACATTAATTTAATTTACTTTAACATTCAAGTACTAGGATCACATAACATCTAGGCGTATCATATACAGCATAATAATGTAGGCTAAGTAATTAATGTCAATGACTGCGACTGGAGACTGCGACCCGTTGCACCACATCTGTGCGGTATTATTAGATGTAGATCTACAGGCTGTTTCATTATGAGTTGACAGTTTAAACTATCATTTTTGCCACTTTTTGCCAAGGTTTTCATGGATTAATTTATCAGCATCTTTTTTTATTGATAATTTGTTCGCGTTTTACCACCATCTCACCTGATCGTAAGTGATGATATGGTCGAAGATGGAGCACGCTTATCTAAAAGTAACCTCTTCACTCTTTACTTAAAGACCCCTAGATTATCTAGCTATCGGGAAACACAGACTCCGGCAGGGAATTCCACTCCTTAGCCGTACGCACAATGTAAGTATTCCCAAAACATTTAGTGCGTATGGGTCGAATGTCCACCATGAAACGATGGTGCATCGCAGTTCGTCTTGTAGTCCGGTGATGGCACGCACTAGGCGGAATTAGATTGTGTAATTCCATCGCACACTCCCCGAAATGTAACGCGTCTTAGTTTTTCCCAACTGCGTTAGGAAAGTCGATCTAACATACTAAAAAGATGCAGCTGAGTACGCGGCGACTACTACTGGTCTCCACAAACCAAAAGTCGGTTTCAATTGCTCTAAAATACTAAAATTAGCTAAAATTAATTAAAATGCTGTTAGTGAATTTTTAGTTTCACACGTTAATAGATCCCAAGCCTCAAAGAGCGATATCTAATCGTTTATCCACTACACTATATTATATAACTTTATTTCATACCAAATAAAACTCCCCTGTATACAAATGACATACGCCACATTGGAACGCTGTGGTACGCACTGACGCGATGCATTGCTGTCAACTGTGACATTACGCCTCACTGGCAAGTGACGTACAGTTCATCAGATTACATAAATAGATTATATGATATAACTATTTATTGGAAAATACGATGTTTTAAAGAACTATTCGTTTTGACAACGGTTTTACCCGCGTGAGTTCTGCAATTTCCCCAAGTGACTATACTACCAGAAAAATATCAAAATCCAAAGTATGTTTGAATATCTAATTGTTTATCTATACCCTGTTTTTTAATCTCAGAGACAGAATTGACACATGCAAATGTCAAGTTTAGAAAAAATGTCGCCCGCTCTTTTGTGTAGTGTTATTCCTACATTTCCTACGATACCGGTTTGTTGAATCGTAACTTTTTAGCCGCATGCGCGTCGCACAGGAGGGTAATGTGTTTCACAGTCATATATATGTCGTAAGTATGTAAGTTTATACCTATGTGAAGTTGTACAGGCAAACGCGGCTCAGCTGAAAGGAAAGAAATAAACAAATTATCATTTAAAAAAGTGACACGCAGGCGGGACCTATCCCATTTTTATAAATATATAATTATGTTCGATTGGGTTCCACCTGCTTGTACACCATAAATACCAAATTATTGTGTGTTAGTATGTGTCATCTGGGCCATATAGTCGACGGCATTATTGATAGGTTTATCATAAAAATAAATGGCGATTCTGATTTACTTATTTATTTTCAAGGCACACCAACAACTTATTTACAAATTGATATGCAGATAAACATGATTTAATATTTTCCTAAATGATAGTTATACCAACTGTTGATATAACATTTATATACTCTAAAACTTATTTCGTATAACGTTATTAGATATAACGTTCATTTAATCGAAAATCATTAGGCCTATCGTGTAACATATATAATATTGCGATTAATTTGATTGAGCGTGCTGCGGGAGCGGCGTGAGAGAAACGAATCGCTGCAAAACCGACTTCACGTAGTCTTGTCTGCCCTAACCCTAGAGTGTTATTTAAAATCGCGTAGGCGTGGAGGGGTGAGGCCGCCCGCGAGCTGAGGAGCAGGTGGTTTTAACACTCCAACCGCAAAAAACTATTTTAGATTATCAATCTTGCATGCAGTATGCAGCACCGCCCTCTCGCCCGCAAATGCGGAAGAATGCCGTGTATATTTTTTAATTAACATAATTCTTTATTTACTCAAGAGGACCGTGATTAATTTAGTGCTACATATAATAACCCACCCTGTACAGACATGCCCTGCGACATATTGGCATGCTAGCGGTATGCATTGACGTCAAAGCGATGCTTCGTTGTGACGTGTCATGACGGCTGACTGACACACTCATTTCATTAGTTAAAATGTGACGAATAGACAATACCCATCTACTGAAAATAGCGATTTTATTTCGGAAAATCTTCAAATGACTCCTCCCGCTGACTCCTTCCGCAGTGGAAGGGAGTGACAGCTACTGACTAAAAACGCACCATGTTCCTTCAGTTACCATTGCGTACCAGGATCGCGGTATCTCGTTTAACCTGTGAACCCTGGCAGGCATTGTCCCTATCAGGCATCATTTATTAGTGTCGACTAGTCTTTGGGGAGGTAGGTTTACGTGGAACACGATGAGGGGCTCATGTCTATAAATTACGTCAATCTACATATAATTGCGCGTCTTATCTTTTAGATTGCTATTAGATTAAATCTATTTTCATCACACTTGCACGTAAACAGTATCTAAACATACAGGTTAACTTGGCCGTAATGCCCCATATAAAACCCTCGGGCTTTCTTTTTGTCATGAAACCCAAGGTCGGTAAGTATTTTTTATTTTTTATTTACAGCACAACACACAGGTCATGCAAGTTCAAGCAAGGAGTTTACACGCAATTGAAAATTTTTCTTAAAATGTTATCTAAACAGGAATGTCATTGCATGTCGCTACATGTTACTTAAATACCTACTCAACTAAATAAATAATGTTCTTAATACTCGAATTTAATACTTTTTTGTATCAAACCGTCGAAATTATTTTTATGTTTTTCACTCCGTCATGCCCTTAACGTTTCTGAATGAAACATTTGTATAATCTGTGGTGTGGGCATAAAGCCCGCCATCCACTTAAATAAAAGTTCACTTATTTCGTAAGTTACGTAACAATAGTTGTGCTGACTTGTGTATTAAAGCTATAATTCATAATTATTTACCTTTTGTATTTGAAGACAAGTAAAAAAGTTATAAAAAATGTCGTCGGCGTCGTCCGATGAGTGTGATTTAAATGCAACACCGCCAGATATTATCCATGCAGCAAAAACAATTAATGATGTACAGTGACTATAAATTTGAATGAATAAGTTTTTTCTACCCTATAATTTCATTTATTTACTCGCAAATGTGATGAAAAACATTGTATGTTTCACGGGCGGTAAGGGAATTACGAACCTCGACTCAGAAAGCCCTCAGTCTCCGACTTCGGGCTTCTACTAGAGCCTCGATCGTAATTCCTTACTTACCGCACTTAATACACAATGTACTATTATTTGCTTAAACATGTGTGTACGTAAATAACTGGCCACCAATTTCATAACGAAACTCCACTGAATATCTTTGATCCTGGTACTAGAGAGTGATCTGCTCTGCAAGAAAGAAGTACTTATTTATTGCCACAGGAAACGAATGTATACAAAAATTTAAAACTTATCAAAATTAATTAAACCTTAGTGTACTTAATTTATGTTAGTAAGAACGAAGATTTAAATATGAGCTCTCATTAGAAGTATCCTGATTTAACTTGCAAGTTACTCGTAATATAACTGAACTGAAGAACTGCTGAGCTGCCCCCTTTAATTCTAGTCTCATGTTAAACATTCAGCCAATGAATAAATTTACTACGCTGGTATTATTTTGTACCTATTCATTTTAAAATGTTATCCTTGAGATTTCTCAACCTGTCTTACTTACAGTACTTCTATTTTAGAGTACAAAATTACTGGTTACAAAATATATGATCAATGACACCCATGTTTGGAAATCCTGTGTTACAGGTGTCATTCATCCGGCCATTACGTGATATATAAAAATAAACAAATCACGGGGTAGGTACTGTGTACTGTCGAAACACAAAAAAAAGAAAGTTAAAAAGGCATGTACAAATGACGTTCAAGATGCGTTCAAGTATGTGCCATTTAAAGGTATATTTGAAATAAATGGTTTGACTTAAACATTGAACAGTACATTACAGAATTTCCAAATAGAAATTTCTCAGTAGCCTAATAAAGAGATCGCCATGTATGTTGAATTAAAAATAAAAATATTTCACCACTTTTATCACAAATACAATGTAATCATAAAAATTCTAGTGCTTTAAACAAATATGGTTCACACTTGAAAGAAAAAAAGCATAAACCATATTGCACTGAATACTGCTTCAACGTGTCGCATATTTAATTTGAAAGCCATTTCCAATAGTGTTCAGCTTGAAATAAATATTCAAAGTGGAAATCGAAAGAGAAAAATGTTGTACGTACTTGTTATTCACTTTCAGGAAACATTTCTTATAAACTTTTTATTATGGAGTCCAATTTTTAGGGTTCCGTACCCAAAGGGTAAAAACGGGACCCTATTATTAAGACTTCACTTTCTGTCCGTCCGTCTGTCTGTCACCAGGCTGTATCTCAAGAACCGCGATAGCTAGACAGTTGAAATTTTCACAAACCTTGTATTTCTGTTGCCGCTATAACAACAAATACTAATAAAACTTTTTAGCAAAATATAACCGACAAAATAGAACCGACTTCCATATAATAACACTACACTGTTTTGTATTTCCTTTTTTTTTTTTGACACCGCCTTCCGACAAATTACAAAACAAATGACACCGCCTACCGAAATTAAGGTTATTTTTGCCTTTGTAGTGTTATTATATGGAAGTCGGTTCTATTTTTTGCTAAAAAGTTTTATTTCATGCTTTTTAGTGGGTCGGTTTGTAATTTATCTAGTTACAAAAGCCAAAATGTCAACTACTTATCACCCTTTACAAAATATTGCTTTTCCCGGTGCAGAGCTGTTAATTTTTGAGGAGTTCTCCTGATACATCACCATCAGCTCTACTTCACCATATGCATTGTGACGAGCATAAAATGCTTAACATCTATATTCAAGTAATCTAATCGCAATCCACGAACTACTTCTTATTGAATAGTTTCGATGGTTATCTGGGGTCTTCATCATCAGTTCCACTTCCTCAAATGGTGCTTTTTGAGAGCAACTGCGCAAGGTACTATAAGAAATACCCAAAACGCTATAGGTGTGCCTATAATATTTGAAGATTTCCCTCGATTTCTCCATCATCCCTTCATCAGATTCAAATGTGACGACAATAGGACTAATTAGAAAGTATACCCTTTTAAACAAAAAAGAATTTTCCAAATCGGTCCAGCCATCTGCGAGTAATGAGGTAATTTACATAAAAAAAAAGTGCAAGACGAATTAAGAACCTCCTCCTTTTTTTGAAGTCGGTTAAAAACAAAATAAAATAAGTATTTAATATTTATATTTATATTTATATTTATTTTTTTATATCCCACAACAGACATGATTTTTTGCAGTTTTTATAGATAAAAGGTGAAAATTCATCAAATTTCATAGATTTAACTTCAACAATTTGAAGGGACAGTGACAAAATGGAAGTCTTTAAATCATAAGGCTGTGCTCACATGATTTATTAATTGCCATAAAAACTTTTTTGCAAAAAATAAAACCGACTTCCATATCAAAACACTACAAAACCAAAAATAATTTTAATTTCGGTAGTCGGTGCTATTGGTTTTGTATTTTCTTTTTTTTCACACCGCCTTCGATGGAAGTCGGTTTTATTTTTTGCAAAAAAGTTTTTATTTTCGCGCTTTTTAGTGGATCAGTTTTAATTAATCTAGTTACAAAAGCCAAAATGTCGACTACTTATCACCTTCACCAGCAGAGTAGACGAAAAGATCGTCTATGTAAATATTTTTTTCAGACTTTTGTCTATTTTTCAGAAACGGCTTGGCCGATTTCGATAAAATTTTCATGGGACCATTTGGAAAGTATACCCTTTTCAATTAAAAAATATTTTTTCAAATCGGTTGGCAAGCGACGGAGATATGCCCGAACAAACATAAAAAAAAAAAAAAAAACAAACATCCATTTTTTTTTTTTTTTTTTTTTTAATTTTATAAATTGAGAACCTCCTCCTTTTTTAGAAGTCGGTTAAAAATGGTACCGAACCTCTACCTACAGAACCATATTCTGGATTTAGAGGAGGAGCTCTTAGCTAAATAATAACAGCTGCAAGAATAGGCTGCTGTTCAAGGTTAATCAACATTTACTGAGGTCAGTCCGTGAATGGGTGACCTTAACATATCGACATTTCTCTGTGATTCGGAAAAAATTTTAAACTCCGGCTGTCATTTTTACATGTTTGACAGTCGTTACCATAGATGATACATATAAATACTGAGATAGATGCGCCACTCTATGATTCGAAAATTGAGTTTTTGACCCTGATCGCCAGGTAGCGTAACGGTAGTTTAATACCGAAAAAATCCGATAGGTGGCGTCTACCTGACATGTTAATAATATTTTCTTATTTTAAAGATTTTAGAAGTACTAGATTGATTGAAATAAATATTCTAATCGACAAAAGATTAAATCTTAGAATATTTATTTCAATCAATCTAGTACTTCCAAAATCTAAACATTAGATTTTAGAGGCTGGCAAAAATTAAAACACGGTGAAGATGGATTTAATTATTTTTTATAATTGTGATTTTTTGGATTCATTATAAATCAACGAAACATAACAAACGAACGAACTACTGATTCAAATTTAATTGAGTCTAAAATAGGCAACAAATCATACCACAATTGGAAATGGAGCGAGTTATTTTTTAAGCACTGTTTATATATTTTTGATGACCCCTTGTAAGAATGACCATTAAATGATTCGAAGAGCTTATCAAATAATAAATCTCTGCACTCGTCGGGCAGAATGTTGTGTTCTGAAACAAAATATTAATGTTGGTTAATAACATTTAGCAAAATTTGCTAGGTAACAATAATGATGCAAATATGTGAAATTATAAACATACTAACTCGATAAAAAACGTAAAGCGCTAGACACCCTCTGGCTGAACACTTGTGCTGCATATTTTACCTTCATTTTAGGTATATTATTACTCATCACATGTTTTTCTGTTAATTTATTAATTAATCGAAATTTGTCAAACTGTTTTTGACAGTTTTATATTTTTCTTTTTTCTTTGTTTTTCATAAACAAGCGAGGTGTATAGAGTCTATGATGCAGTAAAATTATAATGCCATTTAATTTAGTGATTTAGTGAATTAGGTGCCTAAATACATTAAATAATGCTTTATGAATTTTTCGATACAAATAATATTTTTTTATTAATTTTGATTATCATATATGTATAAATATATCGTAGCTGCTGCCATCTATTAGCAAAACAAACGCATTACGTACAAAACTAAGTTGACCCCAGACATAAGATGTCACTAGTTTTTTTGGCAAATTTTGTGTCTGAAGTTTCTTCGGGAGTTTCACCCCCCTGGTCGTTACTACTACCAGATCTGACAACAGTCTCGCCATCGAGCACATTACTAATACGTTAAGAATTTATTTTTATTATTTATTACTTATAATTAGTAGGTATTGCTTTTTTTAATCTTTACTAAATTAATTTGGGGTTTTCATCCCAATGTAGACGCCAGCCCCATCATGCCGTACACATGCTTCAACAAAAATAAAATCTTAATTAAATTTAAAGGAGAATCCTAATCAATGTAGTACACCAACTCGCTAAATCTTTTTGCTACATCTGACTTCGGTTCAGTTAAAATTGATTGTATTAAACCTACCTCTAAAATATATAAACTAAACGCATTGATTAACCTTCTCCTTTCCTCTTGGTTCTTGACACACTCCATCAACAAATGATGTACATCCTCAATAGAGGATAATAACACTGCATGCGTTGCAGTTGGGAGGTATTGCTTTTAATTGACATAATTATTAATAGTAATAAATGTATAACTACTTTTTTCATAACTCTAACTCTGACAATGCTGACATTTTTTTTATTCGTTGTGCGTTGCAATTATATTACACTATTTGCATACCCATGTGTCGGTTGATTATGGAAAACTTATTATAAGAAAAAACACCGAATGTATCTTTTACCCATGTTTGCAAAACATGGTTAAAATAAATGAAATGAACTGAACTAAAAACTAAACATTCGAAGTCACACCGGTGCTGACCGCGTGACCTACTTAACAGTGGTTGTAGACCAACACCGTCGTTTTTTGAACCAATATATCCTTTTAACCAACCTACAATAGAGTCATTTATTCCAGGCTAAATCTTATATGACTCAGCTCTAAACTACTTTTAGAACTTTTATCTGGTCACCGCCCTCAAGTTTAAAACTTGTTTATCTATTGCAGAAGAAATCTTGGGCTCCCGTACGGCGCTCTGGATGTCAGCAGACGGGCACATGGTGCTATACGCGACCTTCAACGACAGCCTGGTACATGAACAGAAGTACCCGTGGTACGGAGCCGCCCTGGACACTGATGATCCGGCTAAGGTAATATGAATCCTATTTGTATATTCGTAAAATCAACTATGTTCTAGACTCGGCACGCGGCTACGCTCGCGTGATATAAAAAAAAATTGGCCAAGTGCGAGTCAGACTCGCCCATGAAGGGTTCCGTAGTAACTATAATAATATAATATATTTATTTGACAAAAAAAACCTTACAGATTTCTTAAGACTAGCTTATTTACAATTTTTACAACTATGCCAAATAACTTTGTCTTTAATAGTGTTTGTATGAATTACAAAGTTATATTTGCGGTTTTAGAAAATGTTTTAAGGTTTAAGTTCTAATGATACTGTTCGTGACCATAATAGCTTCAAAACTTATATTGACCATAGATATGTGAACAAGTTAATCGGATATTGAAAAATTCCTGCGGAAATTAAAATCTCTAAATGTTCTTATTTTAATCATTTTACAGCTTTGATACCGAATAAAGGTGTGTTAAGAAGTTGGTAAAAAAATCTATACTAATATTATAAAGCGGAAAAGTTTGTTTGTTTGTTTGTTTGTTTGCTTGAACGCGCTAATCTTCGAAAGTACTGGGTGGATTTGGATGAAATTTGGTATGGAAGTAGCTTAAAGCTTGAGGAAGGTTATAGGCTACTTTTTACCCGACTGCAAAAAAGGAGAGTTATGTTTTTACCGTGATAGAATCCACGGGAGCGAAGCCCCGCGTGAGTACTGGTGTATTATATTTTCACAAATAAGATTCTCTCCCCGCAGACGTACCCAGAGATCAGAAGCGTGAGGTACCCAAAGCCAGGCACCAACAACCCGACGGTGACGCTGACAGTGGCCGACATCGCAGACCCGAAGCACATCCGCACACGACACCTCACGCCACCTAAAGTTATACTAGAAGAAGGGTACGTAAACTTTCACTTCAGTTGGAGGAGCATTTAGAAGATCTCTTGAACTATTATGCGATCTTAGTACCTACTACGAAGATCTTACTTCATTATTGTGTGATCATAAGTAACTACTTCATTAACTTCGCCTTCTCTTCTTTCTTAATTATTTAAGGATGCCTTTCAGCTTAGTAACGTATAACATAAAAGGTAGCAAAGTTTGTTTGATTTCCAAAAAAAAATGTAGCCAAAGCTATTATTGTTACGAGCTGGGGTTCGGGATAGAAATAATTAACACCAATTAAACCAAAATTAACACTTTAATTAATTAAACACAAAATGAAAATTTAACACAAATATTCGCACCACAACACTTGTCACTTAACACTTAAGTCGCACTGAAATTCACTAGTAAAGCTTCGATTATATCGCGTATTCGCCTCGTAATAAGACTGACTCTGCGCCCCTTTGCGATCTATTTATACCCCGGTCTATGAGCTTTAGAACATTCTTATAAAATCGACTCACTGTTTATACTACCCAGAATATTCCAGGAAGCTACTCGAGGTACACAGTAACGCTATTCGACGCTAGATGGCGTTAGTGTCTCGACTAAATATACTCATTCCTGCTACTCACCGCTAGATGGCGTTAGTGTCTCGAACATTCTAGATTTATGTCGAAGTTTCTCGACGTACTTCACTAAGCGACTGGCGTAACATTATTTATATCTTCGCAGGAGAATAATGGCCATATTGTCTATGTCAATGAACCTCTATGATATCTGTTTATTCAAAACCATCATCGGATTCTTTAATCCGATTTTAAATTATAACTTTTACTATGCATAAGAATAGCTTTGTCTTGTACAACACTTAAGAAACCACGTGTTCATAGTGATTCAATGTACAAAGTCTCTAGATCTCCATATAAAGCGTAGAATGTAAAACAAACTCAACTGCTTAAAAGCGCTTCAAGCCATAAAGCGAGTTGGATAAATGAGCAGAATTCCATAAAATATACAAAGTGGGAAGGTTTCGGATTGAACCCTCAATATTTTGAATCAACCTTCATTTACATAGTTTACTTGTTCTGAGCTCAATCGTTTTATATTTTATTGTTTATTGGCAGTTCGTGAAGGTACGCTTTGATTCCCCTGTTCTTTTAGTAAGTAGTTATGAATTTTGTTGAGGTTGATCAACAATGTTTTATGTGTTGGTCGATTCTACCTTTTTACTGGGGGCTATCGAAAGATTGGATTTATTCATAAGGTTACCAACTTGTCAGGTATAATTTTAAGCGCATCTTGTGATCGAGAGGTCGCGGGTTTGAACCCCACCTTGTACACTATTGCAGCGAACCCGTTCCAGATACAAGCATATTTAGCTTAGTCGGAACGGTCTACAAGTTTGTTAGTAATGTGAATTCTACTACATTGCTGATCCATGACCTTCGTTTTCAATGCTATCGCCTTTACCAGTATAAATCTCGAATTGATATAAGTAGCCGGTTTTTGTTTTGCATCTCGCCCAGACTTTTTTGGGCATGTATTCGTTTATCCCTATCTTTTCCCTGCCGTGGGAAAATCTTGACCAATAAATCATAACCAATTAATTTTGAAAACGTTCTGCTAAGCTGTAGATATAAGGAGATTTATGAGTCGTAGTATTTTCCGGATCCAATTCGTAAAATGATTTACAAAATATATATATATATATCGCAGATTTTTTAAAGGACTCATGTAATTGGATTACGTTATGATTTGTTTTGTTTAAGGATTTGTTTTTGTAAAATGATTTAATTTATGTTTATATTGTAAGTGTAGAATTTAAGGAATGTTATGATTTCTTTTGTTTTATGATTTATTTGTGTAAAATGATTTAATTTAATTATATTGTTTATATTGTAAAATTGTGTGTAGAATTGAAATAATCATGTATGTAAAAATATTTGCACGCCATGAGAAATGGCAGACATGTCGTGAACCAATAAATTTTTAAGATCTTGCATCATCATTATCATCTTCATCATCTCTTTAAATAAAATAAAAATCATATTTTACACTTACTTTTTTCCTGAGCCACGTAATAAAAAAATGAAGATGATGTGAGTTGAAATTTTACGTGACGTCACGCTTTCGTATTATTTTTAGCACCAAGTAATATAAACACTAGGGCTTTCATCCCAGGAATCTCGGTCTCAAAAATTTCGAGATTCTCGACGATTTTTTGGTGTTTTCGAGACTCGAGACTAACATTTTCGGTCACGGGAATAACGAGACCTTCGAGACTTCGGTAACATAAAAACAGTATTAAAATAATCTACTAAACCAATAGTAAATTTTTATTATGGATATGGCAATGGCAACACTGTCGAGTGTAGAATAAAGCTTAGTATTATATGTGGATATTGAATAACCTGTAGACAAATTACACAGATTTTGTCTACATATTATAAAGGTAAATTGCTGTGCCCGACAAGGTCCATGTGAGCTATTACCTGCTTATATTAAGATCTTGTTAACACATACATATGATTGCATTGCATTGAATTATTGAACTATTCAATTCGAATTGAATTTAAAGGGGTTCGAACTTTTTTGTATGAAGGCCACGACCATCATACCACCTCCATTTGAATTTTTTTTTATAAATCGTGGCTCACACTGAATGTTGTATGTATGGGTAGAAGACACATATACTAACAAAAACTATCCGTAACATGGTAGGTACCCCAAAATGTCACATTACCGAGATATTTGAAGGTAAACATTGACATATGACTACAACGACATTCATTAAAAGTAGGTAGACTTATTACGTGTCTATTATCATCAGATTGTATCTAAATAATCGTTCCCAAGTTGATTATTAGTATTAGTGCTTCCAATCCCGCAGCCTAAATTCAATCTCGATATTTGCGGGACTACGAATTTTCAATCTCGCGGGATCTCGGTATTTGCGGGATCCCGCATATTGAAAATACTCACATTTATATAAGCCAAATAAAACAATGGATTAATCAACTAACTCCACATTTATTTAAGTATTACTACTAGTATGAGATCAATCAAATTACACCGTTTATTTATCACAAAAAACAGTAACAAATACTGAATAAAAAACTTTACTGATATTTTAGGCTACATACTTAGGCTACCACTAACTGAAATTCGGCTATATTAGGCTACTTAATCTGTGAAAAACGGCGACATCGGCCCCCGCGTTGTTTGCAACACTAACGGCCGCCAGTCACTGAGCGATCGCGCTCGCGAGTGGTCGCATGCATGCTTTTTTCCAGTCCCGCAAATCCCGCGGATCCCGCAATACTGAGATCTCGGTATTCCGGGATTGGAAGCCCTAATTAGTATTACTGTTTATTGAAAGAGAGTACTACTACAAATAATTATTTATCTACTAAATCATATCGCAATAAAACACAGTCGACATGTCACTGTCGAGTCACATTGGTCGCAGATCGTTAACGTTAACGAAAACGTTTTTCAGTAGTAATTAAACAAAAGGCAAAAGGTATGTCATTGACGTTAACATTTATTTATTACTGTAAGTACAATATCAAACTTAAGTGAATATTAATACTAAGATGTGACAATTAAAAAGATTCATTATATATCTAACACCTCTCATAAATACTATACATAATCCATAAATTCAGCAGGAGATCGAATAGGGGTTCTTGATCCGAGCCTAATCCATGTACCAAATAAAGACAAGTACCAAAACAATTATTGTTCATTTTATAATACGGTGGGATGAAAGACAGCCAACACGCGCGTGTGTTCTTTGACTTGCGTTTTATTGCGATGCAATTATTTAGTAGGCAAAAAATTAATTATATTAGCAGTTTTCTCGTACTCCTATTCTTTTCCAATAAAATACTAATAAGCATTTGGACGCGTAATAAGTCTATTTTTAATGAATTTTGTTGTACTTATACGTTGATGAATACCTTCAAATATCTCGTTAACGTGACACTTATGGGTACCGTGTTACTGGACATGTTTTGTTCGTCTATATGTCCTCTACTCATACATACAACTTTCATACTGCACGGCGATTTAAAAAGAAATGGTGGTGGTTCGACACGTCAGATAGGTTCTATCCCCTTTTATTTTTAAAGCGCGAAGTGGTACTATGTATTATCCCTCTAGCGTAGAAACAGAGAGAGCTTTTTCTAACGTGGGTAACTTTTGCAATAAAATAAGGCCCTCTCTGTCTGAAACGACATTAAATGCCCTTTGTTTTTTTATGTGCCCACTACAAAAATGAAAAAAAAAGTAAC
The DNA here is from genome assembly GCA_943138885.2 of Tholera decimalis. Classification (NCBI taxonomy): domain Eukaryota; kingdom Metazoa; phylum Arthropoda; class Insecta; order Lepidoptera; family Noctuidae; genus Tholera; species Tholera decimalis. Next base: position 12,326,200 of record OW964570.2, read on the forward strand.
TAATGTTTTTTTTTATTTGCGTTTGTTTATTAAAGTGTAACTACTTTCTGATTGCATAGCTTATAAGTAAGAAACCTAGTTTTGGAATAATCTCGAAAGTCTCGTTTTTCCCGTGAATTTCGAGACCACATCAAGTTTTTTCGCGTGACTCAGTAATGCATCACAATCACAATCATTTGTTTGTCTGAATATGGTACATAGTAAGGTCTTAAACATATTATTCAATAGCTTCTTCATATTCTGCCATATGTGACGTGCAAATAAAATGGTGTTTACATAATTCAAATAATTGAAAACAGGCTAGCTCATTCTTAATGACTATAAATATAACATTAAAATAAATGTCAAATAAAAATAATATTACAATTTCATAGGATGTCAAGATTTTATATAATGTCTGAGTAAATTAGTAAATTATGTCAAAATATATAAAATAAAACAATGTAATTATGATGTCAAAGTATCATTCAGATAATCATTTAAATTATAATAGCATTTATTGCACAAGAAATCCTTAAGCTTATTTTTGAAACTTAATAAATTTAACTCTTATCGATTTTGGTATCTTATTGTAGATTTGAGGAGCTATGCAGAATATGCTTTTCCTCATTAGGGCAGTATTTGCTCTCCGTCCTCGTAACATTTCATTACTGTTACGTTTAACAACATCTGATATTTGGGGAAACAAGTGTAAATTGGACTTAACAAATAAGACAGTTTCATAGATATACAAGGCCGGTAGTACCAAAATTTTATATTTTTTGAAGAATGGTTCACAGCTGTCCGTTATTGGAAGCTTGAACATGGCCCTGATGCATCGCTTTTGCGCTTTGAACGCAGTTTCCCTGTTGGTAGAGATTCCCCAAAAAATTATGCCGTATCAGGACTGAAAGCCCTAGTAAACACTCCCACTCCTGAACTTTGAAGCTTTGATCTTTGTAAATTATTGACTTGATAAGGCAAATGTACTAGAACAATATTTTTTAGTTACAATTGCATCCATAACAAACAAAATAAAGGATAAGTGACTCCGATGACGAAGGATCAGAGACATGTCATGCAATTTTACGTTCCGTTGTTTTTGGGGGGAGTGATTTAATGACTCTTCCCTCCCATTCCGGGTAGAGCGAAAGGGAGTCCTACCATTCCTGTTGCTCCGGGGCCACGGCATATTGTTAGAGGATTTTCGCAACCCGGGAGACATTGGCTTAGTGCTGACTGTTTTTTGATGCGGGCGGATCGGGTACTAACGGATTTTCACGTGTTTTTTGATCGGCTACAAGAAAATGAACTCTATCGTCATACAATGAGGTTTAATATTCCTCAAAGGCACTTCAACTTCATCTTCTTTTGCAGGGACTACTACTTCACGAGCGCACAATGGGTGTCCCTGACAGAAGTGTGCGTGGTCTGGCTGACTCGAATGCAGAACCTGTCAGTAGTCTCCGTTTGCAAGAGCCCCATGTGGTATTGTCAAGAGGTAAGGACGAGATTAAACATTAGAATCTAATTGCCAAACCTGATTCAGTCGTTTTAAACCGGATTTCTATGCGATAGAAGAACAATATACTCATCAGTGATTAAAACGCCTGTGTCAAATAAGCTCCTACTTGTCTTGATATCCTGGTGCTTCCCCTTTCGTGTCACTGATTTCTTTAAATATTTATTAGTATATTTTATATAGATCATAATGTGTTATAATATATAATTATGTATATGTGTTATCTATACTATAATATTATAAAGAGGAAACCTTTGTATTTTTGTATGTTTGTATTGAATAGGCTCAAAAACTACTGGACCGATTTCAAAATTTCTTTTACCATTACTTAGAGGGATTCTTCCGAATCCGTTTAGGCTATATTTTATCCCGGAAAATAGATAGGATTTTTCGTGGTAGTGAAAATTGTGGAGTAAGGCGTCGAAAAAACTGCCGTACGTTGACGATTCTCGCGAACGCTGCCTATATTTAATATAAACATTGCACCCGTGCGAAGCCGGGGCGGGTCGCTAGTAATATTATAAAGCGAAAAAGTATCTTTTTTGTTTAAACACGCTAATCTTTGGTGGTACTGGCCTACTGGGTGGAATTAGATGTAATTTGGAATTGAAATAGCTTGAAGCTTGCCAAAGGTTATTTATCATAGGCTACTTTTTACTCGACTGAAAATGAAGGAGGGTTATATTTTCATCATGATAAAGCCCACGTGGGGGAAGCCCCGCGCGACTGCTAGTGTGTTATATAATTATAAGAGTGGAGTTGATACAATCTTCTACCCAATTAACTTTCCAACCGAGGTAAGTATGCATATTAAACTTAATTAGTCAAACGAACTGGAATGAGGCGATCATCAATCAGAATTTAAAAAGGGGTTTCAAAATATCGCTATATTATCTGAGAAAGTATATTGCATTTAGCTTGTTTTATCCTTTGGTGAGGCAAAACCACCTGCAACGCCCTAAGCCGAGGTCCGTACTCCAGAGGGGATGCCCTTATCGTGTAGTCGCATATATTGTAAGTGTTTTTAATAAGCCCTGGCTAGAGGTTAATCTTGGCAGCCCCAATTAAGTCCGGTTAAGCAGCCGACAACCTCAGAGGTTGTGTTGCGAGATGCCACACAAAAAAAAAATAAGTTGAGCCTTGTACAATGGTCTGTAGTACACTTAAGAATCCATCTTGAAGAGTACACAAGAGTTAATAGATACATATAACTTTAACAAAAAAAAAAAAACATGTAAAATACTTAACTAACTTAGCATTGAAGTTTCTTTAAATAAACGGATCGCTTACATTAAAAAATAAACTATTTCTGAAAAGAATTCATTTAAAAATTTACTTTCAAAGAAAGTTTATTTCAACTGAATAAAATGCAGCAGTTGAGTTCAAAGAACGGAAAGAGATACTCTTTTCCATTGTAACTTCATATTTCGAAGCCCTTTTTTAATGAATTGCGTACTAAAATTTTGTTTTGCCACAGCTTTTCAATTTTAAAGCCTTAATAAATTTTTATGTTAGGTTAGAGACTGCGAACGCAATGTAAATTTAATGTTCTGCAAACTGTTTTCAAGCATTTTTGTTGTTTCAAAATTCTTTATTGGTTCATATTTTAAGTAGTAAAATTTTATTTTATTCGCATAACTAAATAGTTTTGAGCTCAGTATTCACAAGAGTTTTTTCTTGAATAATCAATCTGTAGTTACCATCTTAAAAAAAATCATACTTTATACACACAAAGTCACAACAATGTAGTTTTCAAAAACTCAAACTCAAAATGTTTTATTTCACATAGGCCTACAGGGGCACTTACAAAACGTCAGCAGTTAGGGCACGGTTTGAAATTGGTCGTTTTCTATGGAGAAGAACCGGCAGGAAACTCCACAGTTACTCTTTTCAAATTAAAATATAATTTTTACAATGTATCCATAATACAAGTTAATTAGGTATGAGAGGACAGTATAGACCAATTACTTAATACAGCACAATGGAATTACAAATAAAAATTGTTAAACAAATCTAAGAGTCTACAGTGTTCTTCCATTCACACGAAAGCTTTACATTATATTAAAATAAACTTGAGAAGCGACAACATTAAACTTCTATAATGAAGGATAAATAAATAATAAAAATGAAACAAAAAGAAAATCTGTCAAATTGGATGGACTATCGTAGGGAAAAATAAAAAGACACTCACGAAAGTGGAGTTGTTATTACACTAGTCGATAACGCAATTTGTTGAAAGTAGGTAGTTAATTATTTTATTGCACATCTGTGGCCCATAGAAAAATAACCTTACAACACTAACTACATATTTCAATCATACAAATTATATATATACATAGGTATTCTCGAAAAACGTCTTGGATTCGATTCCCCGTGCAAAAAGTGTCACTAGGTTTTCCATTAGGAATTTCTAAATAGCAACCCGGCTTTTGGAAGTAGGGAGATACCCCTTGTCTCGGAAACCAGGTAGTCCTCCTGTTCTCTTCCAATTTTAGTTTGGACTAGGAGAGCAGAGAAACAAAGAGTGCATCTGTGTTTGCACGCTCACGTGTACACTATCACCTATGTACTTGACTATTCTGCATTTAGATTCAGCACAAGCCTTGTTAAATCCTTTCATTCTTCTTTCCCAGGTGTATAGAATATCTTCAGGATTGGATGGCTGGGTGGAATCAGCCCCGTCCCCCCTCTGGTCAGCCGGCGGTGGAGCACTCGTCACACTTGCCCCAGTAAGGGATGGGCCAGCAGGGTTGTTCCGTCACATAGTCAGGACGGAGCACAACTCGCATGGGCCCAGAGCTCTGCCATTGACCCACGGTAGCTTTGATGTCGTTCAGTTACTGGCTTGGGACCATGCTAATCAGCATATGTGAGTATTGTATCTTTTTCTTATTTTAACACCTACTAACAATTTAGTACTATGAGTTCGTGGCTAAGTAATAACTGCCGCACGGACCGATCTTTAAGCAATGCTTGCCGAAGTTGGTATGTGGATGGGTGAGTGAAAAGTATGTCCGTCTGTCTATTATACTGTAACTTCTAAACCACTAAACCAATTAAGACGAAATTTGGTGCAGGGTCACTGAAAAAAAAACGGGTTGCACTCCGGGAGTGCCGGCAGAAGTGAAAACTTGAATATTAACGTTGTGCATTTTTGATATTTTGGAATGGTTGGGGAATAATTTTGCACGAATTGCTTTAATTATCAGTATAATATGATTGACTGATTGATTGAAAAAAAAGTCATATCATTTATGTGGTAGAATGCAATATTTATTTATTGCGCTATCGTACACAAACATGACAATTTATATTACATTAAAAAGTTTATCTCTTAGAAAAATCAACTTTCATTCATAATTTCGACGACTTTTTCACCATCATTATTACCAGAACCATCATCGCCAATCTCTAAAAATACGAAACAGCAGGCGCAGGCATACATTTTCGCCGCGCCGTAGAAAGAGAGGGGGATACTTCCTCTCCTACGCCGCGCCGGCTGTCTACTCTCCGTCCGTCTTACGAATTTTCGATCAGGTCACGTGTCCTGACGCAAGTTTAACATTTTTTACCCATTACAAAAAAAACGCTCAAGTATTTTTATCACTATTCGACACGTTAACTTCAATCACAACGCCATCTATACAGTTTTCTTATAACTATTGTAACGAAGTAATTGAAGCACGCTTGTAGCTTTGACTGTGGCAAACAAAGTCATTTGGTGCTGTATTAGTTTCAATAATGTCACATAGATGTCACTGTAGTAAAAAGTGCCCGTCTTACGAATTTTCGATCAGGGCCTGGTGGTGGTGGGTGGTGGCAGGGCAGGGTGTCCTGACGCGAGTTTAACATCTTTTACCCATTATAAAAAAAATGCACAACGCCGCTAAAGAAGTTTTCACTTCAAAAATTACAATGTAAACTCAAGTCAAGTTTAGATAACATGGAGTAGTTACTAAATGATATTGTTTTAATTACATTTTATACAGAGAATTTCAAAATTTGTTAAAACTGTTTAAAATCAAATCTACCTTAGAGCATATTTCATTATATTGACTGCACATTCTTGACAACGGATTGTTTTCAAAAACATTTATCCTCTTTATTCTCTTTACACATCACTCAAAATTTACATTTTTAAATATTTTTCTACAAAAAAAAATTCAAGAAAAAATATAAAAAATGGCAGTCCCTGGGTATCGGGAGCAGGGTCCAAGCTACCTATGGTTAGGTCCCCAGAGAAAGGAACCTCCTAACAATACGAGCTGTATCAGGCCTTTTATCAAGATGTGCAATGCCAGCTTCGACAGATGGTGGTCGAAGCTTTTCACTATCAGCCCATTGACAAATACGAAAATCGGCACAATGACAGCCGTGTCTACATGTCAACAACCTAAGTCGAGATATGTTATAATAGTTTCAAAAATATTATTGTTACTAGTGGGAATACTGAACAATTGTTTCAGTTACTACTTGGGCATCCCAGAAGGTAAACCAGGGCAGCAGCATCTGTACAGAGTATCGTCCGAAGCGCCGCGGCCGGGCTCCCCACAGAAACTTCCGTACTGCGTCACGTGTAACTCCCAGGTCAGTAGGAACTATTAAATATCAGAAGGCTGACGGGTCATGTATGATAGGGAACACATACCAGCAGAATGTTCCACACTTTGGCTGTGCGCACACTAAACGGGAGGAGAATGGTACGACAAGACGATATATCAACAAAATGATGATGGTACCATACAGTAGGTCTGATAGACTGGTAGCAAAAGGTAGATGGAGGGATCAGGTCGTGAAGCTCCTGCGTACACCCTCCGAAGTACTAAAACCTTTTATTTCGAAGGAAAAATCATCATATGACCCCTCCCGCTAAGAGGTGGAGAGAAAGAGAGGGTCATATTTCTACTGACTCAAAACCCACCTGATTTCTTCAGCTACTCTTGTGGTCCGGGGCCGCGATATCTCGTTAGATCGTTCCCTTAACCGTAGTATTAAGACCTGCAATCAACTTATGCTCCAAATAACCAACGTGTCCATTATCCAGCAGCCTTCCCCGTCAATTAACCTGGAGTACTACGGCAACCTGGCGTCTTCTGGGGACAGCACGTGGGGAGACAGCGACTGGGATGAGGAGCTGCCAGCCACCTCGCCTTCTCCCAGCAAAAAGAAGAAGAAAAAGTACCCTGGTAAGAGGATAGCCATGTGTTTTAATTCTGGAAAACTATATCCGAAAGTCGGAACGCCTGCACGAAATTGCATAATTCATTTTTTATGTTCTTTATTGTCGCTGAGAGCCACTGCTCTCACTGGTTCAGTGGTTACGGGCCCGACTTGCCAGTTGTGGGTCGTGGGTTCGAACCCGGTAAGGATCATTACTTGGTGTAATTTATGTCATCACAACTGCTCTCAAGTCGGTGAAGAAAAACCTCGTGAAGAAATCTGAAAACCTGAAAGATTTGCGACATTCACAAATCTGTACCGGGCTTGCTGCGTGATAGCTTGGCTCACTCTCATTGAGAAGAGGCCCAGCAGTAGGACGTTAAAGGTTGGTTTTGTTATGACGTTAAAGTAACGTCGCTCTGGCTAAGCTTATTTATTTCTATCTACTTAATTCTATAGATATAATTAGTGGAATTCTCTGCCGGAGTCTGTGTTTCCTGATAGCTATAACCTGGGAGTCTTTAAGTCAAGAGTGAATAGGTTACTTCTAGGCAAGTGTGCTTCATTTTCGACTCATCATTGCTTAACATCAGATGAGATGGTAGTCAAACGCAAGACTATCAACAATTTAAAAAAAAAAATGCATATAAGTGTTTAGGACGTGGTATTGTGGGTAATGAAACAAATCAATTCTGATTTATTAACTATACAAATTGTTGAAACAATTAAAAAAAGCCTAGCTAGAACCTAATAGCTTCGTCGCCACCTTCCAAAACTTCTTGTACTTTCTCTCTGGTACCACCAGATGGCGTGCCTCAGAACCTGCCGTGCCTGTACCACGAGGCGCACTTCAGCCCCTCGTCTGCCTACTTCGTGCTGGAGTGCCTGGGACCAGGTGTTCCTACCTTCAGCCTGCATAAGACAGCGCTGCCTGACCCAAGACTGGTGGCGCATTTGGAGAATAACACTATTGTTAAGGTGAGATTTTTTTGTTTTCGCTGCCTTGGTCTTAAGTGCGACTGCTGAGCATGTGATTTTGCGTTCAATTCCCGGGTTGGGCTAAAGCGCTATTGGGTTTTTCTATACGAAATTTTTCAGTAGTATTGCCAAGCCCAGCATCGGACTACAAGACAAACGGTGACACGCCATTGTTACATGATGGACATCCCACCCATACGCACAAGATGTTTTGGGAATGCCTTCATTGTGCGTACGGCTAAGGATTGGAATTCCTTGTTAAGTCAAGAGTGAAAAGGTTACTTTTGGGTAAGCGTGCTTGAACTTCGACCACATCATCACTTACCATCAGGTGAGATGGTGGACAAACGCGAGCGATCAATAAAAAGAAGTTGCCCGGATTTTGGAAGTTAGTGGGGTGATAGCACCGTGCCTCGGAAATTAAGTTAAGTCATTAATCCAGGCTGTCAAGAGAAATACCACTCAAGGATTAATCACGAAATCTCAGAAACTACAAGTAGTAGGGCTCTCAAATTTGCATGGGGTTTCCTTTTAGTACGTAGATGCTTGCTAAGACGGGATTTTGCGAAATTTCCACGGGTTCGGGATTTACACGGGGAAAACTTCACACGTGAACAAAGTCGCGAGCAACTACTAGTCTGATATAAAATAAAACTACGGTAATACTGATTTTCAGCCTAGTTAGTAAAAGGCTTTTGATTTTATCAATTTTGTATTTTTTTTTTATTAACTCCGTTGCAATCTTCCTCCAGCTTATTAATCTAATAGCAAATATTTTGAGATTGAGTGCACCTATTTTGATGCCACAATTGGCATGTCATTGGCTTTTAACTGAATATGATTCAACATGCAGTCGGCGTCAATAGACTAATGTATCGGAATTGTGATCGCGGGTTCAAACCCACCCATTACAATATTGCCACTCCAGACACAAGCATATTTAGCTTAGTTGGAGCGGTTAACAAGATTGCTCGTAATGTGAATTTTACCCATATTTCTAGATCTCAATTACAAAAAAACAATGAAAGATATTCGAGACCCGTAATTGGCGCGACACGTCAAATAAATGTTTCTCTTAATATTATAATGAAACGCAAAGCTTGTAAGCGCGTGTTTTTACTATCTAAATCTAAACATTCCTAAGCCTTTCCAGAAAAATTAGATAAAGGTAACCTTATAGTGAGAGCTGAAGGAAAAAGGAACTGATTTTTAATAATCTAATTCCGTCAAGCCCGTTCCATCATCGGACTACAAAACAAACGGCGATGCACCATCGTTAGATGGTGGACATCCCACCTATACGCACTAAAAGTTTGGGAATACCTTCATTGTGCGTACGGCTAAGGAGTGGAATTCCCTGCCGGAGTCTACGTTTCCCGATAGCTATAACCTAGGGGTCTTTAAGTCAAGAGTGAATAGGTTACTTTAAGGTAAGCGTGCTCCATCTTCGATCACATCATCACTTACCATCAGGTGAGATGGTGGTCAAACGCGAGCCTATAATCAGTAAAAAAATAAAAAAAAGAAAGAAGAAAGAAAGGAAATAAATAGTTTTGCCAATTGCCAACAGACAAATAACATGCAAACAATATTAAAAACTTATTCTTAATTAGTGTTAGTAGTTGGTACTTATATTATGTTAGTAGGTAAGGACAAAGATTAAGAGAAGTTTGTGTGAAAAGAAGTAGGATAGTTAACGGAAAACAGAAGACTTTCTTCGTAGAAAAGTATAAGAATAAACCTTTTTTGGTTGGGAAATCATCGAATGTCTTCTGCCGCTCTAGGTGGAGCGGAAGGGAGTGTCAGACTTCTACTGACTAAAAACCACCCAGTTCCTTAGCTGCCCTTGCATACCGGGTCCGCAGTATCTTGTTAGAACATTCCCGCAACCCTGACTGGCCATTGCCTGTCAGAGTTGCCCTATGGGGCCTCGTCACTAGTGCTGACGACTCTTTGAGGCGCGCATGGAACACGACGCGCCGTCGACCCGGTGCTAGAATAGGTAGGCCTTGCCATTTACTCAATATGTTAACAGAAGAAATGTGCGTGAAACGGAAGACTTTCTTTGCTGTAAAGTATTACAATAAACTTTGTCATTTACTCAATATGTTTTATTTAATGGTTACGGAGCCATATAAAAAAGTTAAACTTTATTTTAAACGCAATTATATTCAGTGTTTAAAGACCATTATGTTTATGGCCTGAACATAAAATTGCGTAACCACTTTATTAAACGTGTTTGCTCCAAACTTTATAACCCAACCTTTAAAATTTGAATGTTCCGTAGCCAAAATTTTACATATAAAAACACACAACAGCACCGAAGTTATTTCTATAGAAAATGTATTTTGAACATAAAATTTAAATGGTACTAACCGTCCAAGAGGAAAATCCAGCTTAGTTTTTATACCGGATAATCTTTGCTTTCATAACGGATCGATGGTTAAAGAACTTTTTGCTTTAAAAGGCTGAAATACATTCTTTGGATATTCGGTTTTGTGACATAATACTTACAAATATCAATCACAAAACAAGCATTTTTTCAGTGTTTGCCGAATGACATTGTCTTAAGAACGCCATTGGTTTTAAGTAGACGTATGTGTAGTTTATCTCATTCATAGTTGAATTTCATATAATACCTCAGCGCTTCTCACTCTTTATCTCGCTCGCACACTACTATTTAAAAAAAGTAAATAACATAACACCTGCTTTATAGTTGGTTCAATTAATATGCAAAGTTTCATTATCTAATTTGAAGTTATTTTTTAATACCAGCGGTTTATTGTTCAGTTTGGAGGTAACTTTGGAATTTTTTTCTATCAAGAAAATTTTATGGAATCGTGTTTTCGTCAAACAAAGTACCTAACATTAATCCTCAACTTTACCATATATTTATTTCAAAATTATTGCTGCAGTAGTTTTGACATAACACTAAGCTAAGCCATTTGAGGTAGTATAGGCCCTTAACTAGCAGTGGACCTACGCTCCCGTGGACTTAAACATGATAAAACATAACTAACCTTCTTTTGCAGTCGCGTAAAAAGCGTATAACGTTCCTCAAGCTTCAAGTTAATCATCCAAATCCACCCAGTACTTTCGAAAAACTAGCGCGTTTAGACCGTTAGGTTAGACCAAAATAATGTAATGTTTTATCGTAATAAAGACCACGGGAGCGAAGTCTCGACGTGACTGTTGGTATCAGTTATATGAATTTACCCGGTTCAATTGTCTTGTTTTCACTCATTTTTTTTTTTCGACTCATATGCTTGTCTAATAAGATAAGTGTTTTCTCCTTAGCCTCTGATGTAAGGGTCAACATCCATTACTAGTGTTTTTTTTTATTGATAATAGGCTCGCGTTTGACCACCATCTCACCTGATGGTAAGTGATGATGTGGTTGAAGATGGAGCACGCTTACCTAGAAGTAACCTATACACTCTTGACTTGAACACCCCTAGGCTATCGGGAAACACAGACTCTGGCAGGGAGTTCCACTCCTTAGCCGTGCGCACAATGAAGGTATTCCCAAAACGTTTTACTTAGAGGAACTGCCTATCTGATTTCCACAACCTGGTAGTTAACACGACACCTCTTGGCAAGACCAGTAAAAGATTTTCCGGCTTCTGACTGGGTCGTAAAGACTATCAAATCTATACAAATAACAACCAAGACCAATGGCTTAACGTTTTTTGCGAGGCACGAAAGAATCTCGACATTATGTTAAGATGTTCACCATCCATTTACAGACCTCGGCAAGCGATTGCTTTACCTTGAAGATCGACCATGCGGTTGATATTATTTAGCCACGTACTTTTCCAATAAGATAAATGTGGGAACAAAGCATATCTATACTAATATTATAAAGCGGAAAAGTTTTTTTGTTTGTTTGTTTACTTGAACGCGCTAATCTTCGAAAGTACTGGGTGGATTTGGATGCAATTTGGTATGGAAGTAGCTTGAAGCTTGAGGAAGGTTATTGGCTACAATAATAATAATAGTACTGAGTTTGTGCAATTATGGACGAAGTTATCATGACGAACAACTACCGGAAATTTATTGTGAAGGATGGCATGGTTGACATATGTCGGGCATGTCACCGTCCGGGTGAATCAATCCGCCACATTATCTCTGGTTGTTCTCGTCTTGCTAATGGAGAGTAGGTACTTGCACAGGCACAACCTTGCAGCCAAGATAATTCATCAGCAACTTGCTCTGAAATATTCTCTTGTGGAATCGGAAGTGCCGTACTATAGGTATGTGCCCGACTCAGTTCTCGATAACGGCCATGTCACATTATACTGGGATCGGTCCATCATCACTGACAGGACTATTGTAGCCAATAAGCCTGATATAGTGGTGGTGGACCGAATCGTGAGGCGTGCCATGATTGTCGACATAACCATCCCGCATGACGAGAACCTCGTGAAAGCTGAGAAAGATAAGCAAATCAATCTTGCCACTTGGCAAGACTAATGTTGTACAAATGAAAGCCAGGTCCAAAGACTTACCGTGCTTTCCAAACACGGTGGAATCTGAATAATAATTATGCTAAAATGGTCAGGTCATCCAGGAACTTATTTAGCAACGAGTTCGTCTAAAAAATTGGCAATAATGACAGCAAAAAATTTGGCAAAATAATTGCCAAATTTTTTGCTGTCATTGTTTGCCAAATTTTCAACATCTTCAACTAACTAAAATCTTCTTTTACAGGAAAGACTGGCAGCTATAGCTTTGCCGACGCCACGAACATTCTCAGTGCAGCTATCCAGCGGTCATGCGGCCCGGGTACGTCTGCTCCTACCTCCTGGGCTGAGGGAGGATGAAGTCACTAAGTATCCACTGGTGTTGAAAGTGTGAGTACAGATTTTTCTTCTATCCCATAAAATCATCTGCCGTTATCAAAGTAAGAATCAGAGGAGTAATTTCCATATTTTTGAACAGCGTTTGCATTCGCATCACAATTGCAATCTGCCAAAAACACCTCTAATATTCTAGTATTCTGACAAGCTTTTGACATAAATTGCTATTGAGATGTAGTTAAGTCTGCTTTCGTAGCTTTTATGTTGCATACAGATTTAATAAATAAACTACATGAAATATGTGAAATCGTTTATGAATCTTTACTGATAACACTGCTTTGTATGTGTGTATGCGGGTGTGATGTTTATCCTTAAAGTTCTATGTTGGGGTACGCGATAACTGACAACTGTATGGACTATTTGGACGTACCTGCTCTGGGTGTTTATTTCCTTATGAGAGCTCCACAGACATATGATTTAATCAGTACTGATAATATGGACTTTAAAAGAGACCCCTGAGTTTGTTTCGGTGTTCCTTCTCAGTGTAGTCAGCTAGGAAACACCGGCTTCATTTTGTTTAAATTTACGAAAAAATAATTACGTTTTAAAAGTGTTACCTATTAGCAAAATAAATATCATTTGTCGTACAAAGTTGCTGGTTGCCAAGCGTTCATGAGTAGTTGCTGGTTGCCAAGCGTTCATGAGTGCTGGATTTTACGTCAGGCACGATTTTATAAAAGCTTATGGCAGTAATCATTTTGATTACTATCGGAAATACATAAAGCAAGCCACTATTTTGAATGAATAAAACCTCGTTGTAGACAGGCTCTAAGATAAACATTAGTAAAAAGAACATATAAAAATATTGAGGGACTCTGTCAATACGAGTTTTCCTCTTGCTCCTCAATTATACTTTTGATAATATATCTTCTCGTATTGTGTGTATTTATTTTTATTATTATATCTAGGAAATGATTGCACTCTAAAAATTAAATCTACTTTGTTTATTTATGTTTTCATTCAGTCCTCCCAGCCTATAAGAAAGCATATTTTTAATAAATAAATGTCCTTGACGTATAATGAGATGCCCAAAAAGTATATAATAAACATAAATAATAACATTTATATCGACTAATATAAACAACGCCCATGACAATAATATAAAGAGAACTCACTTTTATCGAACTTCTCAATGAAATGTGAAGATTAGAAAACCACAAAACAAAAAAATATTCGAATTCTGCCTCATGAAACTGTAAATAAAAAATATAACCGCACTCACTTTTTACAGGACTGTTAGTCTATTCCTTGCCGATAGCTGCGCCATTACAGTCATTGTTATAAAAGTAATAAGAGCCATAATGGTCTGAGATATCACAAATCATTTTGGACAATAGACTCGGAAAATATATCTGATGGTTAACATTTCTTGTAAGTAATAAGAGTAATTTATGGACGGATTTATTACTGTCATGATTGTTCTCAAATAATACGAATTTTTAAGCCATCTCTATTGTGATTTTGATATCAAAACTCTCATTTATTTTCGCTCAAAATAAACTTCCATACTTTAAGTAGAAAAAATACATACATTTTTAAATGTTTCCAGATTTTTTAGTCAATCTACAAAGTGGCCAACATGGAACCAACTTATTGTATTACAAAAGAGTTAAAATTCTGTTTAACGGGGTTTAAAAACCGCAGAATTTACTAGCTTTGGAATTGTCTTAGCTGTGTATGGTTAAGACACATCGTGTATAGACAGATCGGAGTGAAAATTATAAAATTTCAATGACTCCACCCGGTCTGAGTGGGGTGGAAGGGAGTGTCAGGCTCTTACTGACTGAAAACCGACTCTGTTTGAAGGAACAGGCCCCATAACTACAAGGCAGGGCTACAGCTATTCTATGGGGCCGTAGTAATTTGTTAGAACATATCCCTCACTGCTATTTAAGGCATACGTGGAACACGACGCGCCGTCGACCCGGGCCTAGTCCTTACCGTACGGTGAGCTACCCCTGCTCGCCGTCCGTAAGCCTGCGCCTACGTTGGCTGGAGATGGGCTAAACATCGTCCCATAAAGCCACAAAGTTTGACACTCGCTACTAATGCGGAAGCACCACCTTGTCAATATTCCAAAGTACTTATACTCTCCTGGTACTTTTACCTGTTATAAACTGTGTGTAATTTATTTGATTTGAATTTCTGAATATCATTCTGATTCTGATTTAAAATTCAATACACTTACAATAAAAACCATAAAAATAATCTAAAATATGGCGTCCAGAAATTCGACCGCCACTAGTAATGTGCCCAAAAGACTGGCGGCATTGCCACGTTGTATAGTAATGCTTAACCTCTGTCCATGATAAAAGTCAGCCCTTGGGTCACGCGAAGTGTCATGTAGGCGTGCGGAAAGATATTTACCTGGTTCATTTTTGTTCAATCAACAGCCACGGAGCACCAGGAACGCAGCTTGTAACAGAACGCTGGGCTCTAGACTGGGGCTCGTTAGCGGCTGGTGCGGGGGCTATCCTCGCTTCAGTAGACGCGAGAGGGGCTGGAGGCAGGGGGCTCGGGGCTCATCACGCGTTACACCGCCGGCTCGGAACTGTTGAGCTACAGGACCAATTGGAAGTTGCTGAGTAAGTTAAATTTTTATTTTTTTAATAAGAAATTCAAGACTAAAAGGTGTGATTCAATGAGAAATTACTGTATTAGAGAAACATAAGCGGACGAATGAGGAATATTTATCATCTAGTTTCATATTATAGTTACTAGTGCATGTTATTATGAACGCTTTAAGACACAAAAAAATTATTGAAGTCAAGTATTTAAACGACAGGTATGTTCAGCTATGAGTAATCTGAAATAATGTACTCGTAATTAGGCGATCAACCAGTCACGTGAAATTCGTTATGAACCCTAATTATACTATACTAGTTTATTATGTATTGATACACAATAAACAACATAATTATTATAAATAAAGTGTCTGTCTGTGATTTCAAAATAACACTGATTCTCAAATGCATAGTGATTTACGCAATGATAAAACATACACAAACTTTATTTTTTATTTTTATCTCTGGCTATCTGTCTGTCGGTCTGTCTGCCCGGGCTAACCTCTGGAACGATTTTAATAGGACTGTCACTGGAAGATAGAAGAGGTTATAGGACGACATATAAGATGCTTTTAATCCTTGAATTCCCATGGAATCGTGGGCACAGCTAGCTACTAAATATGTTAGTACTAGCTGTGCCCGCGACTACGTCCGCGCGGAATAGTGACTTTCAGCAGCATTTTTAATTTTTAAGGCTAATGATTTTGAAATCAAAACTCATACATAATTTGAATGTCGTATTAATTAATATCTAATCAAAAGTCTAAAAAAACTTTTTAACAAAAAATTAAACCGACTCCCAAAAAACACTGCAAAGTGAAAAATAACTTTAATTTCGGTAGTCAGTGTCTTTAGTTTTGTTTTTTCGTATTTGGCACCGACTTCCGAAATTAAAGTTATTTTTCACTTTGCAGTGTTTTTTGGGAGTCGGTTTAATTTTTTGTTAAAAAGTTTTTATTTCACTCTTTTTAGTTGGATGATTTTTAATTTACCTAATTACAAGAGCCTAAATGTCAACTACTTATAACCTATTGTTGAGGAGTTCTCCTGGTACTTCACCATCAGCTCTACATCACAATATGCATTGCGACGAGCATAAAGTGCTTAACATCCATATTCAAGTAATCGAATCGCAATCCACTCAGTATTTATTATTGAGTAGTTCCGGCGGCCATCTGTGGTCTTCATCATCAGTTCCACTTCCCCAAATGGTACTTTTTGAGAGCAACTGCACAAGTTACTATAAGAAATAACCAAAACGCAATAGGTGTGCCTATAATATTTGAAGAGTTCCCTCGATTTCTCCAGGATCCCATCATCAGATCCTGACTTTGGTGATAATGGGACCAATTTCGAAGTATACCCATTCGAACAAAAAAAGAATTTTCCAAATCGGTTCAGCCGTCTTCGAGTACTCGATGATCATACATTAAAAAAAAAGAAAAATATATATATATATATATACGCGTCGAATTGATAACCTCCTCTTTTTGTCGTCGATTGAAAAATAAGTTTCAAGGTTCTAGCTTTAAAAATGACGCAATTTCCCTACAAACTTTCATCCCCTATTTCAATCCCTTACAGGCCTTTTTTCGCATTAAAAAGTAGCCTATGTCCTTTTCAGGCTCTAGACTATGGTCTTACCAAATATTAAAATCGGTCCAGTAGTTTAGGCGTGATTGCGTAACACACAGACAGACAGAGTTACTTTCGCATTTATAATATTAGTAAAGATTGTCTGTTATTATTATCATTGTCTACAATCTCAATGTGAACATAGCTTTCATTTCCTTCCACCAGGTACCTCCGTGATTCCCTCCACTTCATCGACGCCCGCCGCGTTGCCGTATGGGGGCGAGCGCACGGCGGCTTCCTAGCAGCTTTAGCGTTAGCTAGCACACTGAACGTCTTCCATTGCGGGATTGCGCTGACACCCATCGTACGCTGGCGATACTATGGTAAGCAATGGATAAAGAACTGTACGATTCTGTGGTGGAAATATAACCTCCTACTATCGCTCGAGCTAGCCAGCACATTAATGAAATAATGATGTTTATTTTGCAAATAGGTTATAAATAACACTATTACACGTCATTTTTTTCGTAAATGTAAACTAGATGAGGCCAGTGTTTCCTAACTGACTACTCTGAGAAGAAACACTGAAACAAAATCAGAGGTCAACGTCTCTTTTAAAGTCCATAAAATCTGTAGTGATCAAATCATATGAGAGCCATGCAGGTTTATGTCTGTGGCGCCCTTTAAAGGACAGAATCACACAGATTTGAGCAGGCCCGTCCAAACAGTGCAAGCATTTGTCAAATATCGCGTAGCTCAACTTAGAACCTTATTCCATTCATCTCTTCGACTTGTGTGGGTCGGCTTCGTGTCTAACCGGATGTAACCGAGTACTAGTGTATTTACATAGAGCGACTGTTTATCTGAGCTCCACAACCAAGTAACTGAGTAACACAAATACCCCTTGCTTAGGCAAGGGGTATTTGTGTTGACGTATCGTGACCATACGTCCCGCTTTGGGCGGGATTGTCCCACTTTCAGGCTGTCTGTCCCGCTGTCCCCAACGAGAACACAAATGTCCCGCTTTTACAAACAAACCTTTATATACCTACTTCCTTGTCTACATTAAAATATGACTAAAATCGTGCGGTAGACGGCAGCGTAGACGCGGGGTTGGGAGTCAGCAGGACCAAGCGAGAGTAAGCTACTGACATGCAAGAAATTTACCGAATACTTACTAATCCTAACTCCTTACTGTATTATAAATCCAAAAGTAACTCGTTATGTTTCACGCCTAAACCATTTAACCGATTTTGCTGTAGTAAAGTAGTTATCTGTCGCGAAATTATTTACGGTAAGTCGGTGTAAGCATTAAAATGCCAGTGAGGGTAAGATACCACAGTTATTTAAAGTCACATTTTAAACAATAATTTGTATTTTTCTCTTAAATATGGCATCTTACACCGACTTATTTTTATCAACCGACGACAAAAAGAGGAGGTTATCAATTCGTCGCGTATATATTTTTTTTTTTATGTATGATCATCGAGTACTCGAAGACGGCTGAACCGATTTGGAAAATTCTTTTTTTGTTCGAATGGATATACTTCGAAATTGGTCCCATTTTCACCAAAGTCAGGATCTGATGATGGGATCCTGGAGAAATCGAGGGAACTCTTCAAATATTATAGGCACACCTATGGCGTTTTGGGTATTTCTTATAGTACCTAGAGCAGTTGCTCTCAAAAAGTACCATTTGGGGAAGTGGAACTGATGATGAAGACTACAGATGGCCGCCGAAACTACTCAATAATAAGTATTGAGTGGATTGCGATTCGATTATTTGAATATGGATGTTAAGCACTTTATGCTCGTCACAATGCATATGGTGATGCAGAGCTGATGGTGAAGTACCAGGAGAACTCCTCAACAATTAACGGCCCAGCACTGGGAAAAGCAATATTTTGTAAAAGGTTATAAGTAGTTGACATTTAGGCTCTTGTAACTAGGTAAATTAAAAATCATCCAACTAAAAAGAGTGAATAAAAACTTTTTAACAAAAAATTAAACCGACTCCCAAAAACACTGCAAAGTGAAAAATAACACCGACTACCGAAATTAAAGTTATTTTTCACTTTGCAGTGTTTTTTGGGAGTCGGTATAATTTTTTGTTAAAAAGTTTTTTTTTATATACAATAATCAATAGGCGTCCCGCTTTGACACGAAAAAAATAATGGTCACATTACCCTTGCCAAGACACGTGTCAGTGTTCCGGCTTCTGACTACACGGGACCAACGGCTTTTTAACGTGCTTTGCGAGACACGAAGGAATCTCTATATGTTAAAATAGTTACCCATCTTCGGACTGACCTCAGCTAGCGTTGCATAACCTGGAAGATCGATTGTGCGGCTGCTATTTATTAAGCGTCAATAGCCAAACAAAAGTTGTTGCTTATGATGTTAGTACCATAGACCTGAGAGGTTTTCGGTGTTTTACAATGGGGCGTGCAAGTGAAAGCTGATCGCAGATGGCGCCACCACCGTAAGGACCTTTGTCACTGTCAGTGTTAGTTAGATTGTGAGATAATTTAGTTATCTGTATCATCTATGGTTATCTGTGGTGAGCTAAACATTAAATACGCTTCGTATTTTTTATTTTCATTTCATTGATTTCAATTGAATTCTTTACAATTTTCCGATTAAAGAACATAATACATGTTCTTTAATCGGAAAATTCTCAATAACTGTCTCTAATTTAGGAATTCACTACAATTTCCATAGTGTTCCATAGAGAAACTGCTTCGTTATTGGTAAGTGTGCTACTAGCGCCACTTTGACAGTTGCACGCCCCATTAACCCTGTATATGTTTGATGGAATTACAATATACATTACTCAATTCTCTATCCATGCTGTATATAATATAAATTTGAAGCGTCAATAGCCTAATGGATAAGGTGTCGGACTTGTGATCGAGAGGTTGCGGGTTCGAACCCATTAATTACACTATTGTCGTGAACCCACTCCAGACACAAGCATATTTAGCTTAGTTGGAGGGGTTATCAAGATTGCTAGTAATTTGAATTATACACTGTTAGATCTCTTTAAAAATTATATATATTAAGCCAGGTGCTCCTCTAGCCAGCACACTAACGCCTTAAATTTCGTGATTTCGTTGACATGAAAAGTTCACACCCTTGTGCATTCTCTCTCAACGAGATGCAAACATTTCATCGCAGCAGTAATTAATTGTATAATAATCAGGTCAACATCCTATTATATACAGCATGGAGAGAGAATTGAGTAATGTTTATTGTAATTCCATCAAACATATATATGTCCTCCACATTTATTGTGAACACGGCCATGTTGTGGAATTCTCTGCCGGCTTCTGTGTTCTCTGCCACTTATGACCTTTCAGCCTTTAAAGCAAGAGTAAATAGGCATCTTCTGGGCTCGCTCGTCACATCTTAGACCTCATCTGTCGCTTACCATCAGGCGAGATCGAGGTCAAGAGCTAGCTCAACCGTAATAAATAAGAAGTGAAATGATAGCCTAGTTCAATATCGAAGAAAACGTTGTTCTCGACTTTACTGACAAAATAATCGAGATCTATGTACAGTCACGGACTATAAATGATGAGCCACTTGCCACCATTCGTATTTTAGCCGTGTAATGCAAATCGGGTTTAATCGGTTATATTCGTACACAGAACAGAGTGACTACCTAAAGTCGACGAATTGCAGGTGTAGAAACCGTAACCTAGCGACAATTGTTTTAGCGTAGCCATAGTAACGTTGGTGTACGGAGAAATTATAGTTGGTATAATTTAGACATCGGAAAAACTCGAAACCACGATTTTATCCGAACGCGTAGCGTCCAAGATGACGTTCACGATAATTATGATTATGTATTAAACATAGATAACACCTAACTGCCGCCATCTTGCAAGAAGTTTTATTTGCTACTAGCTTTTGCCCGCGACTTCGTCCGCGTGGAATAGTTACTTTGGGCTAACGTTAAATTTAACCCCGATTTTGAAGCATTCTGTATTGGCGCTCCGCTTCTATTGGCCTTAGCGTAATGATAATAGCCTTTCTCTATAAATTGACTATTTAATTAAAAAATTATTCTTCAATTCGAACCAGTAGTTCCTGAGATTATCGCGTTCAAACAAACTCTTCAGCCTTATATTATTAGTATAGATAGCTGTTGCCCGCGACTTCGTCTGCGTTTCCGTCGTTTTTCGTAAAAAAAAAGTAGCCTATGTCCTTCCTCACTGTTGAGTGGTTTTGATGTAAGAAACAGAATAACTGTCGTAATTTAGTAAGGAAATATAATATGTCAATCTATAATACTGTTGAAAAATATCCCAATACGGTACCTCACAATATTATTGTTAATAGCTTTGCCCGCGACTCCGTCAGCGTGTAACTCCTTGTGTGTTATTAAGTTAATGTATTGGTAATATTGTTTAGATCACGTTCACATGAGGCTTAAGTACTTATAGAACGAAATTTTATACCTTCGGGCGAGAGACGCGTCGAGCACGGCGACCGATTCTCAAAAATAATCCTTATAGCATGATTCAGTATTCACGCGCGATGGCTTATTATTAGCGTATTTCATGTATAACTTTGGTGTTTCTATACCGATTTATCTGATTCTTTTTTATGGAATAGTTAATAATATTAAATTTTTCAATTAGGGGTGATTGAGAGTGTTATAAACGTAAGAGTAGACAAATATTATAATCAGAAAGCTTCGAACTGCTAAGCTATCGGGAGTTACACGTGTTATTGTGAGTCAACCATAAAAGATAGATATATGCTATCGTGGAATATTTTTTATATAATTTTAAGGAGAACATTTCCGTCATGAAGTGATTTGTGTAGCTTTAACCATTAAGGTTGCACACGCGACGGAAGCTTAAAAAATGGAGTAACTTCTCCCGTTTTCCCAACATTTCCCTTCACTGCTCTGCTCCTATTAATTGTAGCGTGATGAAAAGTATACTATAACCCGCTCAGGAGTATGAAAAATAATTGTACCAAGTTTCGTTAAAATCCGTCTAGTAGTTTTTGTTTATTATAACGGTTATACAGACAGACAGACAAACAGACAGACAGACAGACAGACAGACAAAAATCTAACTGATTGCATTTTTGGCATCAGTATCGATCCTTAATCACCCCTGATAGTTATTTTGGAAATATATTTCATGTACAGAATTGACCTCTCTACAGATTTATTATAAGTATAGATTTCTGCTAGAGAGTTTACGTTTTAGCTATTATAAATGTCATAAAATGTGCTAAGCAAAAAAAAACACTATATTATTTGAATAATTATTTTATTTTGTATAATAAGAATCAAAACTGTTGGACTGTCTTAATATCTTGTAAATGCTCCCTGGCTGTCTATTACAGCTTGCAGTCGTGATTGCATGGAGCTAACCAGACGAGTGCAAATATCAGTCCCTCGCATGTTCTCCCATACTTCTTGACAATGTTGAGCCAGATCTTCCTTTCTTCGTTCATTACGGTGATCCCATCGCTGCACTATTAAACCCCACAGATTTTCTATGGGATTCAGGTCCGGGGATTTAGCTGGCCATGGAATCACCGTTATGTCTGGATGTGCTTCAAACCAGGTCCTGACAGTCCTTGCTCGATGTATGGCAGAATTATCGTGAACAAAATTAATATTTTTCATTTCGTGCTGTGGATACACAATCCTTACAGACGGAAGCATAAAATCTTCCAAAATCCTTATATAGTTCACGCCATTTGCACGAGGTGGTAGTTGAACAAGCTCGCCTACACCTTCGGAGCTCATCCAACCCCACATATTAACAATTATCCTTCCTGATTCCCTATTTGGTATGACGTTATCTGCATCATACCATGAACTGTTATATCGCCATAGGTGTAAGCGGCCATGATCGCTTGATTGGAATGACTTCTCATCACAAAAAATAGTTGATGACCAATCGAAATTTAAAAATCGGTGTGCGAAATTTACACGTGCGGTTTTATGAGCGTCTGTTATATCGACTTTGTAGGCAGGAATCCTATGATGCAAATTCATTGAGTGAAGATGCCTTCGGATGGTTCTGGGATTCACATCAAAACGTTCCGCGTAACGCTGCGTTGGTATAAATCCATCAACTTCATATTCGCGGAGCATTTCAGTTCTCTGAGCTTCGCTTAATGCAGAAGGGCGATGGTTGTTTTGGCGACGATCATTTATATGTCCTTCTTCGGCGTATCGTCTTACCCACAAAGAAACGGTGTTTCGCTAAAAAAATAACAACTTTCAAGTTAATGGACTTAGATAATTACCTTTTTAAAAAAATTCAAAAACATATAGATTGAGTGAATAAGCTCACCGTCAAGTGCAGATCTCTCGAAATTGCTCGAATGCTCAGACCCTGCTGATGCATTGTTATGATTCTATAGCGAATTTCTTCAGAAATTGCAGCTGGCATTTTCGCGTTAATAACTACGGCTACGATTCACCAAAATTCGAAATTTTCGTCTCCAAATCTTTTCTGACATCGACATTTCAACTGTCACTCTGTCTTCGGATAGGATTTCAGAAATAAAGAGTATTTAATGAGGACTATTTCAAAGGAGGTCAGTATCAAATAGATGGGATACACGTAAGCACCGTTGTATGGATTTATCATTGACAACTTATAAAGTCATTTTTCAACCTCTATGGATAAGACTATTTCCGATTATTAGTAATTTGTCATTTTGTTTCCGAGCATTCGGTTTGAGTTCGTGTTTAATCGTGTAATCTCGTGAATGTATAAAACTGCAAAATTGGAAATCTTGAAAGTGGCTTATCAATTATAGTCCGTGACTGTATATACATTATACACCGTGAAATTTTAATGGTTGTTTTCCCACAGCGAAATGGCTTTGTCTTGGTAATACAACAGTTTTATAAACAAATAAAATATTAGAAACAAAAAATGGCGCAGTGTAGTTAATGCATTATCACCATGCGTGAGAGCTTATTTTGCTCTGAACACTTATTAATCACTTTTTCCTTTGTTGGCAGCGCGCGGCGGTGCATGTTTCATCTAGGTACCTACGTTAGTCTACTGAACTACTAATGATTCTCGCGCTTTCGAGTTTATGAATATTTTTTTAATAATTTGAAGAAAAAAAATCATTCGTTTTTTTTTTAAGTTTAACTGCATGTTTCGATACTACTACTGATGGGTAAATGTCCTGCCGCGGGAAAACAACCATTGAAATTTCACGCTGTGTAGGTGCTAAGTTCTGTGTTCACTCGGGATGTAATTCTAGGTCAAGATGTGATCGGGTTATTTTTTACGTACAGGCTATATTATATTTGCATGTTAGTTTGCTTCTCGTTTATACTGGAATATATACAACGTGTAATTTAAAGGGTATATACATACCAAGGGCATGGCTTCTTTGGATGATCACAAATGATATGGCAAGGGTTTTGTAATCCTAAGTCTACGTGTGTAGAACTTATTACAAATTCCAATACACTGATACCAGAGACTGAATTTTTCAAATTAAGAAGAACGAAGAGAATTATCGTGTTATTGGCAAGTGACGTGGAAAGTTATTGACCCTCGTAGTGCTGTGACACGTTTGTTATGATTGGTATTCAAGAAATATATGAAACCAATAATTTAGTATCAATTCTTTGAGTCAGTTATTTTGTGCTGAAACTGTGCATAGAGACTCCATACCAGATATTTTCTTCAGCCCTTTTGGATAGATATGGGGTTTCCATTATACGTTGTATATATATATACTATTAGGTTGATATATTTGGTTAAAATAGCCAAGTTAAATCTGTAGACAATTAGCTGGATTCTCACTTGAATGAAAAATATACAAGTATTACTATTTATTTCATCATTATTGTATTATTATTATTAGGTATTATTACTAATTATTTACGTCAAAAAAGCACTTTCCATCACATCACTTTATACAAACCAAGACGCCACAAAATTCCTTCATTAGAAGTCAGACAACAAAGGAACTCAAATAGCAATCGAAGGACGAATGTAATTGTTATAAATACTGTAATTCAGTCTCAACTAATGGGCCTTAATGTTATTTTAATGACAGTGCCATGACAGCGCTGTTCGTATAATCTATTTGAATTTGTAGGCTTTTGTTTTAAAAGGGAATTTGAGGACGACGGTCTTGAGGGATTAATATATTGCCAAGAGAAATATTGGTCCAGTAGTTGCAAACACAACTTCCGAGTTTCTAGGTAATTTCTTTGTGTCATTCCTATATTACTACCACTGCTCTCAAAACGTTAAAGAAAACATTATGACAAAACCGTCATAACCTAGGACCGAAAAAAGCGACCTCCACTAAACACGTGTGGTGGATTACCGCCCATGCTCTCTATTTTTTATGCTATTATGGGAAATAATAAGTCCAGCCACAGATTTATTTATTGGCTACATGATCAAACCACTCATTTTATAACTAAGCAACGGGAAAATGAGAGAGCCCTTAATAAACTAATTTACAACAACCAACAATTACTTATTTATATATTGCCACCTAATTTACTAATTCAGCCACGGATTTTCATCACCATTTTACGGTTTACAGCATCAACACAAGGTCCTCATAGGTTAGGTTAGGTTTTTTTTTTAATTCACTAGCTCCGCCATCGGTCGAAGGAGACCTTATCTATCTAAATCTCATGCATTCCAATTCTTGTAGTTATTCCTCTCGCACTTTTATACTTCATAAAAGCATAAAATAAGCGTTAGGTTATGTTAGGTTTATTTTTTGATATCATATATTTTAGAAGTTTACTGCTTGAACGCATGTTACAGATTTAGTTGCTAAAAAATAACCACCATGCTGAGTTGTATTTACAGTGGCTTACAAAAAAGATAACTAGTGCCTAACATAGTGATTCAGACGCTCGTTAATTGTGGCTGACTTAGTAATTTAGAAGGCAATGTAGATTTTTAGAGGCGAATGATGATATTAAAAAGAAGTCTGTTTAATTAGAACCCTTTTATTATTGTTGATAGGATTGCGTATGACCATCACCTCACCTGATGATAAGCGATGATGTGGGCTAAGATGAAGCACGCTTGCCTAGAAGTAACTGTGAATATGTTATGGACCAGCCTGCTGCATACATGTCTTATTTATTATAGTTTGCTGACCGCCCAAATATCGAAAATTATACCAGGGATACTCGTATGAACTGTAGAGGTAAAAATTACAATTATATCGCATTCCACGTCAAAGGTAGGCGAGTGTCTTATTTCGATCAAATCAATTCATTAATTGAGACGTGGTTGTTTTACACACATCGGATCACACTGAGACTGATATCATTACACCCAGAACACCGGGAAATAATACCGGAAAAAGCGTTCCAGTTTAATCTTGTCAACTTGTGAATGATTAAATAACATTTACAATTACTTTCACTATTATAACTTAGGTAGAACCAGCAATCAAATTTATCATTCCCATGTTTTACATTGGTTTATTAAGGTTGTGATATTTTCTACAATAAATACTGCTATTCCCAACAGACAGTGGTGTGATAAATCATTTTACCTTAGAATAACAACGCATAGAAGGATAGTACGAGTGCAAAAAGTGAGGCAACTAAAACTTAGCCATTTTTGGCTAACTTTGCTCGACGAGCCGTCAGTATTCAAGGTCACATTCTGCCGAACAGAGCTCGCGAGTAAATAATTTAAAACGACCGTTTGTAGCGTAAAGGGTTGTCATAGTCCTTCAGGAAAACAAAAAACGTGTAATTAAATTACATTTCACAAGTAAATACTTACATTTTATACATTATATTTAAGTAAATCGACCATCAAACAAAAATTCTAATAACCTAAATTATCACAATTCAATGTTGCTATCCGTGAGGAAAAAAATACCCATATTGATTTCTTTAATTTGTGCTTATTTTTGTTTAAAAAAATATAGGGTAAAACTTTCCTTTATGGCCCGTCGATTTTTGGGTCGGGGTGGGAGGGGAGGGGTGGGGGGGGAGTAGTGCTACTCCCCTGTACCATCCCCCCCCGCGCAAACCCATGGTTATAGTGATATCCATGGTTAAAGTTTTTAGGCTAGAATAAAAATTTCGGAAAAATTTAGTATTGTTTGGCAGGAGGAAGGCAGCGGGAGTAGAGTGACGGGGCAGGGGGTGCTCCTCTCCTCCCCGGCATTACTCCAACAAAAAGGTTTTCAAAAAACTCAAAAGTTGGCTAAAAGGTGTAGTCGGAGCCCCGCTTCGCGGGGCTCAATGGTTTAAAAAAAAATAACCACGAAGGTGATAACCTAATCTGTCCGAGTCGGGTTGCCCCAAGTCCCGAGCTCGCTTTGCTCGCTATTGCATCCTAACTTCTCCTAGTAACGGTTGGAACTACCATGAATATTATTTATCATATATTGCGTACTATTTCCCAATTTGTATGGAAACTTTAAATATTATATCTCACTTTCACATTATTATCACACTTCACTTTCCGTTCCACAGTGTAAACAAAAATTCGTAATATTTTTGTGTAAAAACGTCAACGCAATTACATAATACAGCACAGCTATAATGCCCACTAATAACACACCAAATTTAATACGTGAATATGTGAAAATAAAATTATTTTTACGTAAAAATATGGCATAAAATTGAACAAAATACACTTCTTCTGTCAATGGAACGTGAAATGTCAACTTTGACGTCTACCATGACAATAAACAACCTAAAAATTTGCAAATGGCGTGCTATTTTTCAGTATTAAACGAAACTTTAAAAACTTATATCTCGTAAACAGTGAATTTGCGCAACTTAACAATTCGTAAAAAGCTTTCTATTTATGAGTACTATTTACAGTAAAACTATGAACTTCCAACTCAACGGGCCATAAAGGAAAGTTTAGCCAAATATAGTTTTGGCGGCAATTATGTATGCGTCAAACTAAACTATATTTATTTACAGCTACTACCTACAGTGTCTTATAACTAAAAGTTACTGTTAGTTCGAAGAGTGGCATCATAAAGATGACAATTTTATTGATTAAGATTTTTTTCATTTAAGTAATGTTCTCAATAATATTTTTCTATTTCATAAATACAACACATACTTTTAATTGATATCAAACGAGATTTTTCAAGCAATTAATACATTTCTATAATATCATTATAACACATTACACATCAAACATTCTAAACGCAATAAACGATATCTCATTTCGTTTACCTTCCGTAAATATATGTCATATAAGTCATATTACATGAAATAACATCATCTTATTTAGTTTCATAACATAAAATACTTGATTTGAACCAGCAACATAATAGTGCGTTTTCCCATTTTTGTGGTAATGGTACTGGTAATGGTATCACTGAAAGCTATATTTGTGTGCGTTTGAAGAACGTAGACACATTCGGCTCACGCACACAAAGAAAATAAAGTGGACACACGAAATCGCTCGTGTTTTGTTCTAGACGCCTCTTCTATGCGTTGTTATTCTAAGCATTTTACGTTGTCTTTCTCGCCACTTCCCAGTTCACAACAATGCTTGTATTAATAATTAGTTATTATTCCCTTATCCCATGCTTCTACTTTTAACAAAACCTTTGCCGTCTGAATTGTAAATCTTTGTTAAGATTGGGAGAAAATATCAGCTAATTAAAACAACTAACGTCTTTTTAGGGTTCCGTCGCCGAATGGCAAAAAACGGAACCCTTATAGTTTCGTCATGTGTCTGCCTGTCCGTCCATCCGTATGTCACAGCCATTTATTCCAAAACTATTAGGACTATACATGAGGAACTTGGTAGGTAGTTGTATTCTGCGAACCGCTTTCCTATTTTAAGAAAAAAATAAAAAATATTTAAAATAAAGGGAGGCTCCCCATACATGGAACTGAACCTAAAAACATTTTTCTTCATGAAACCTATGTGTGTGTGGTATTTATAGACAGGTCTTTAAAAAATACATTGAGGTTTCTAAAACCGCTTTTTCATAAAGTTAATCGTTTAAAAGATATACACTTCTAAAGTGGTAAAATGTGTCCCCCCTCAAAATTCTATAATAATGGAGTGAACAATCTAAAAAAAATATATGCTATAGATCATAATGTAAACTTTCAAGAAAAATTGGTTTGAACGAGATCGGGTCAGTAGTTTTTGAGATACAGCATATTTTCTAAAACCGCAAATATTAATTTGTAATTCATACAAACACTATGAAAAACAAAGTTATTTGGCGTAGTTATTACGGAACCCTTCATGGGCGAGACTGACTCGCACTTGGCCAATTTTTTATGGGCTGATGGCCCCCAACACATCATCCTGTACCTACTAATGTTGGCCTTCACGTTAGAAAAAAAGTATAGACCTCGATTATTGCGCCACTTACGTACAAAAGTGCTATACTCGTACATACATATTACCGAATGCCATTGGCGAAATATAACTAACTAGTACTCACGCGGGGCTTCGCTCCCGTGGATTCTATCATGGTAAAAACATAACTCTCCTTTTTGCAGCCACGTAAAAAGTAGCCTATAACCTTCCTCAAGCTTCAAGCTACTTCCATACCAAATTGCATCCAAATCCACCCAGTACTTTCAAAGATTAGCGCGTTCAAGCAAACAAACAAACAAACAAACTTTTCCGCTTTATAATATTAGTATAGATTGACACGAGAAATTTCGACGATGTGCGTGAAATTATACGTGCTCCATCTTCGACCACATCGTCACTTACCATCAGGTGAGATGGTGGTCAAACGCGAATATAAAAAAAAAAAACAAAAAGAAATGTTATGAGTACATTTTCAACCAACGACAAAAAGAGGAGGTTATCAATTCGACGCGTATATTTTTTTTTTATGTATGATCATCGAGTACTCGAAGACGGCTGAACCGATTTGGAAAATTCTTTTTTTGATTGAAAGGGTATACTCCGAAATTGGTCCCATTTTCTTAAACGTCAGGATCTGATGATGGGATCCTGGAGAACTCGAGGGAACTCTTCAAATATTATAGGCACACCTATGACGTTTTGGGTATTTATTATAGTAACTTGTGTAGTTGCTCTCAAAAAGTACCATTTGAGGAAGTGGAACTGATGATGAAGACCACAGATGGCCGCCGAAACTACTCAATAATAAGTATTGAGTGGATTGCGATTCGATTACTTGAATATGGATGTTAAGCACTTTATGCTCGTCACAATGCTTATGGTGATGTAGAGCTGATGGTGAAGGTGACCAGGAGAACTCCTCAACAATTAACAGCCCATCATTGGGAAAAGCAATATTTTGTAAAAGGTTATAAGTAGTTGACATTTAGTAGTAAATTAAAAATAGACCAACTAAAAAGAGTGTGGATGGGCGGTAATGCAACGTATGCGACTTAGAAGTTTTCGGTTACACAATTGACGGGAACCGGCGCTGGTTGGAACAAAAGACAAGAGTCCAGCGTCGTATAGGAAAGGCAGCACTAACCTTGATAATCCAGGATATTCAGGACTGCCAGCACTCTGATCACAGTTCACCACCACAGTATAACCGTTCTTCTGCTACGAATTGGTCGCACAAAACGACGCGACCGTTCGAATGCGATTCGATGCGTTTGTGCTCTAACGCGACTCGACAGCCATTGAAGGTCCGATCCTGTCCATCGGAAGATCCAGACGCGATCGATTTTTCTAGAGCGGTATAGTCTCTCTCCCTCACTCTCGAATAGACGAAGGTCTAGTGCAAGGGAGAAAGGATAATATGCGGAAGGGGAATGTCTAACCAATTAGCGATTATGCGTGTTGCCAATAATTAAAAATATAAACGAAAAGAATCGTATATCAGCGCAACCATTCCCCCGGGCTTGAAGGGATGCCTTCAAGAGTGAGGCAAACCACAAGAAAACGAATCTATTCGATAATTACTATCCTATAACTACGAAACTAAATACCTAATAACTAATATTAACCTAACCTTAAAGACGAATTAAATAAACTACTGGTTAGGCAATGGGCAAAGACGCACCACGGGACGCAAGTAGGATCCGGTGGTTGTCTTAACCCGAACGATACGAGTGACTCCGGTTGAGTCAGGGAAAATTTCCTCCACGACACCCAAAGGCCAGTGTAGTGGGGGCGAGTTGTCGGATATAAGAATCACGACCGTGCCGACAGAGACCGGATCGACCGGCGTGTTCCATTTGCGGCGAGATTGCAAAGTATGGAGATATCCAATTCTCCAGCGCTTCCAAAACGACTGTACTAACTTATCTAGTAGCTCGTGTCTAGCAGTAAGAGTTCTCTCGTCTATTTCCTCGGCAGGCAAGTATTTCAGAGGCGTGAGATTCAAAAAGTGCGCTGGAGTCAATGCGAGCGGCTCTGAAGGATCACTAGAGAGTGTCCTACAAAGAGGTCTAGTGTTCATTACCGATTCTATTTGAATAAGAACGGTACTTAATTCTTCAAACGACAGAATAGTATCGCCTATGACCCGATATAGGTGTGACTTTAAACCTTTAATATTAGCTTCCCAATTGCCGCCAAAGTGACTAGCCGTCGGGACATTGAGTGACCAATCTATTCGATTTATAGCTAATGTATGACCATATTCCGAATTATGGTACTTCGAACAAAGAAATGCGTGAAGTTCCGAGAGTTTCCGTTTAGCGCCTATGTAATTAGTCCCGTTATCGGAATAAATTCTACTAACCGGGCCACGCCTTGACAGGAACCGTTTAAAGGCGCCCATAAAACTAGCTGTGCTAAGATCCCCAGCGAGCTCTATGTGCACCGCGCGTGTAGTCATGCAGACGAACAGACACACGTAGGCCTTGGTGGAGCGAACACCTCGACCGCGAGACATCGTAACCTTAAACGGACCGGCGTAGTCCGTGCCCGTGTGGACGAATGGCTTAGCGGTTTGAACGATACGACAAGAGCGATGATCGGCCATCTCAGGAAAGCTCTGCTTAGGGCGCAGCCGAAAGCAGGGAAGGCACTTATGGATCCTATTCCTAATTAAATTGCGTGCAGAAAGGATCCAATACTTCTGACGCAAGAGCGACATTAGCAGGTCGGGACCTGCGTGACAGTTCAATTTATGATGATAATCGACTAACAAATTCAAAACGAGGTCCTTGCTTGGAAGCAGAATGGGATGTTTCCCATCATAACTTAAATCCGAGTTTCTTAAACGGCCTCCGACTCTAATGAGTCCGTCTTCGAGAAACGGTTTTAAGTGTCGAAAAGCAGGACTACAATGTTTGCCTTTCCTGAGTTTAACCAACTCAGTGGAGAAATAAAAGCGTTGAAGCTCGCGAAGTATGAGCAATTCAGCGAAGTTGTAATCCGCTGCCGCCATGCGGTAACCAATAGGCAATAGTTTAGCGAAACGACAAATGTAAATTACTACTCGAAGTAATTTACTCCAAGACGAGATACGATCGACCAAAGAAAGAATAGTAGATCTTTCGGTTGGTGTAGCGGAGAGCAACGAATGTTTCTTCTCTTCGGGCACTTCGCATACCGAAGAGGGATTGAAGGGGACGACAGGCCACTTTGAAACGTCTAAGCTGGCCCACGGAGGACCACTGAACCAAAGCGGATGATCAATGATTTGGGAAGGTGTGAGCCCACGTGACAGACAATCTGCGGGATTGTCCGTACCGGACACGTGATACAGGTTTTGTGGCGATAAGTCGTCCTGTATTTTCGAGACTCTGTTGGCCACGAAGGTGTTCCACCGATGGGGCGACGAATGTACCCAACAGAGAGCGACTGTTGAATCCGAAAATGCGAATATGTTGCGAAATATAATGCGGTTTTGACAAGCGACTACGACATTTTTTATGAGTTGAGCTAGCACAAGAATAGCGCACAGCTCCAGACGAGCAAGAGAAACGACCTTTTTAGGGGAGACCTTCGACTTAGCGGTCAACAACCTAACGATATTGCCATCACTATTTTGAACGTGGAAGTAAATAACCCCCCCGTATGCTTTCTCACTGGCGTCCGCGAAAGCCAATATAGTGACCACACTATCGCCGACGATACCAACGTGACGTGGGATCCTTATATTACAGAGCAAGGGAAGCTCTTCTTTGAAGCGAATCCACAGCCTGACTATATCTTCAGGTGGAGTATCATCCCAGTCACAATCAGACAGCCAAAGCTGCTTGATTAGAAGTTTAGCGTACAGGACAACAGGTGCGACAAATCCCATGACGTCCCATATTTTAGCGACACACGACAATATTGTACGCTTAGTACAAATCTGAGCGGGAGTATTAATTTTCATGCCGAAGTTGTCCGACGTAGGTGACCAACACAAGCCCAGTACTTTATGTTGGTCGGACTCATCGAATTCCTTGACAACTGGCAGGCGGTGCGAGGGTGGGATCGAATCTAATACGACTTGGGAATTACTGGTCCACTTAACTAGCTCAAATTGACCAGCCTTCATGAGACCTATCATTTCCGAAGCGGTGGAAATGCCCTCGTCTTCCGTGCGAACGGAATGGACGTAGTCGTCCATATACAACCCCGCAGCGACAATATCTTTGGCCTGAGGGTAGGAGTCACCCTCATCCTCAGCCAACTGCTTAATAGTTCGAAGTGCATGAAAGGGGCTAGACTTAAGCCCAAAAACGACACGATTATATTCATAAACCTGTAAAGGTTCTTGCGGGGAAAAGCGATACAAAATGCGTTGGAAACGCCGATCAGATTCTCGGACTCCAATGCTGAGAAACATCTGACGAATGTCTGCGGAAAGCGCTATCGAAAACAAACGAAAACCAATAATAATATTGAACAAGTTCCCTTGTAGGTTCTGTCCACCATACAAGAGATCATTAAGCGAGATGCGGGTAGTAGTTTTACAACTACCATCGAGAACGACACGAAGTTTGGTTGTGACCTTATCATCTCGGATCACACCATGATGCGGAATAAAATACGAACTTCCCGCCGAATCAGGATTCGTAGATGAAATGTAGCCCTTTTCTAAATATTCCCGGATGACACTGTCATACGCGACCCTTAATTGTGGAGAAGCTTGCATCTTCCTTTCCAAGCAGTAAAACCGCCGTTCACTTGCTTGGCGCGAATTGCCAAGGGATTCGACATCAGCCTTGAAAGGCAAAGCTACTACGTAACGTCCCTCACTATCCCGAGTGGTAGTGCGGGTGTAAAATTCCTCACACAATTGGTCGTCCGGGCTGAATACCGGGGGAACACTCACTTCCTCTAATTCCCAGAATTTCCGGACAGCAGAGTCTAATGTGTCCGCGATACAGCAATGCGATACGGTCGAATTACCGTCAGTACATGCTGGTGCGTCACCTACGATCACATAGCCAAGGACCGTTTCTAATGCGAGTGGCGATAAATTCGAAGTCGATCCTTGAACTCTGTTCGACAAAAGCAGGTGCGGAAAAATCGAAGCGCCGATCAATACGTGAATCGGGCCTGATGAATAATATGTATCGTCTGCCAACGGTAAGTCTTCGAAGTTAGACAGTCGCGAAGTGTCGACTGTCGCGGTTGGCAGACGTTCGGTAATCCTATCTATTACCAACGACTCAATATCATAAGTTATATTATGATCGAAACGAGAATGAATTTTAAATTGTACGGAACCTTGAATGGGTTTACTCGAACCTCCTATACCCCTAACAGTGGAACAAGTAGGTCTATTATTTATGTTTAATCCTAAACGTTGACAGCAATCGCGAGTAATAAAGCTACTCTGAGACGCGCTGTCCAACAATGCACGAACGCAATGTTCGTGACCACGAGAATCTAGAATAACGATACGTGCGGTACCCAACAACACAGTTCTAGAGCCTTTATAAGGGCCGACTGCACTTGAGCATAATGCTACATCCGAGTTCGCGGGAATCGAACCCGCGCTCGGCTCTTCGACTGAGCGTGACGGCGACATATTTGACGCAGGCCTATTTCCAAAACATAGCAATGTATGATGTTTGTACCTACATTTTTTACATGTAGACGTCGACTCACACGCAGACACGCGATGACCACTACTTAAGCAATTTATACACAAGTTGTTTGACTTAACGAATTTAAAACGTTGATCGGGGTTATAACTCTTAAAAACCGTACACTTATAAATGTAGTCATGGTTTTCCTTACACAAACTACAAGCGACTGGTTGAGAACTGGACACATATGCGTTACTTGATTTACGATCTAAAGGCCTTTTATTAGTATTGACTCGAGCAACAGGTATCGAAGTTCGTTCTAAAACCTTTATATGATCACTAACGAAATTAACTAAATCGGAAAACAATGGGATTTCGGATCCATTCGACTTTAATTGATAATTGGATTCGAACGTACGAACGGTGTCTGGGTCCAGTTTTTTAAGCGCGACATGCAATAATATAAAATCAGCCAGGTCACTGACTTTTGTATGTTTTAAAGCAACTACCGACGAAGCGAACTTATCAATAAATAATTCTAAACTACTAGGGGTACCTGATGTAATAGATTTAAATTCAAATATTTGAGTTAAGTATGAAGTTGCCGATTGTCGACTATCTTCATATTTTTTACAAAGCAAATCGAAAATGAGTGGGTAATTATCCGCAGACGGGGTAATACCAGCGAAAATTGTACGAGCTTTATGTGTTAATTTACCTAATAAATAATATAATTTCTCACAGTCTGTTAGAGAAACATTATTATGCACGACATTACGATAACTAGCGACGAATAATGGCCAATTCTTAATATCTCCGTTGAATTCGGGTATTTCAATTGGCGGCAATCGAGGTGACCTTTGGACCTCACTATGAGAGTAAGCCGTCAGGTTCTTCTCAGCCCGTAAAATGCGCCCTAAAAGGTCTTCAAACGCAGAAAGCGATTGATAATCTACAACATATTCAGGGTTTAATTTTAGCTCATGAATAACAATTTCATCCAAAGCACTTTCAAAATCCACACGTAGTGATTGTACTAACGAGATGTCGCACAAAAATGATTCCTTAACGCTTTCATCCGAATGAATGTGTTTTATTTTATCTGCAATACTCTGCATGCGAGCAAAGATACGATCTCTCTTTGCTATCAGTCTTTTAAGAGTAATATCGGTCGGTGCCATATTTATGAGCTATGAATATCAAACTAATTATTATAAGAAATATTTAGTAACTACCCACCGTTTTGCGAAATAACGGCCGGGTGCGCGACGCGGTCTCGAGTAACCTTGACTCGACCGATTGGTATTTAATTTACAAGTAACGATAATTAACTACTAGCGGGGTTGCGAAATTCCTTACTAATCGATTATTAGCTAGGAAGACACGAAAACGACGTAATGAATTATGATGTACTTACTTGCCACGCGTTGGCAAATAAGTATCTATGCGGGGTTGACTACGAAATACGAATACGAAACTACGATATACCTAGCGAATTCTAGGGAATGGCTGTGCTGATTATTATCCGGCTCGAAGGACCATTAAATGGATGGGCGGTAATGCAACGTATGCGACTTAGAAGTTTTCGGTTACACAATTGACGGGAACCGGCGCTGGTTGGAACAAAAGACAAGAGTCCAGCGTCGTATAGGAAAGGCAGCACTAACCTTGATAATCCAGGATATTCAGGACTGCCAGCACTCTGATCACAGTTCACCACCACAGTATAACCGTTCTTCTGCTACGAATTGGTCGCACAAAACGACGCGACCGTTCGAATGCGATTCGATGCGTTTGTGCTCTAACGCGACTCGACAGCCATTGAAGGTCCGATCCTGTCCATCGGAAGATCCAGACGCGATCGATTTTTCTAGAGCGGTATAGTCTCTCTCCCTCACTCTCGAATAGACGAAGGTCTAGTGCAAGGGAGAAAGGATAATATGCGGAAGGGGAATGTCTAACCAATTAGCGATTATGCGTGTTGCCAATAATTAAAAATATAAACGAAAAGAATCGTATATCAGCGCAACCAGAGTGAAATAAAAACTTTTTACCAAAAAATTAAACCGACTCCCAAAAAACACTGCAAAGTGAAAAATAACTTTAATTTCGGAAGTCGGTGCCAAAAACGAAAATAAAAAACTAAAGACACCGACTACCGAAATTAAAGTTATTTTTCACTTTGCAGTGTTTTTTGGGAGTCGGTTTAATTTTTTGGTAAAAATCAAAATTCGAATGAAATTAAATTGATCGTACTTATATTCATTATATAGGTACATATCATTGATATATCATGTAGTTGAAGTAAGTAAAAGATGATGTAGAATTCCTAAATATACATAGAGTTACTCACATCACATCCAATTAATACTACTTACGTTTCTCTATGCAATCCAACGTTAATACAATTTTTCTTCTCAACAGCTTCAGCGTACGCGGAACGCTACATGGGTTTCCCGAACGCCACCGGCAACTACCGAGGTTATGCCGACGCTGACGTTACCAAGCAAGCAGCAGCGTTGCACGACAAGATGCTGCTACTGGTGCATGGCACTGCAGACAATAATGTACACGTGCAGCAGAGCATGGCGCTCGCGAGGGCGCTGGCTGACCAGGGAAGCATGTTCCGGCAGCAGGTAAGAGATAGCTGAAAATCCTTACTAATATTATAAATGCGAAAGTAACTCTGTCTGTCTGTGTGTTACGCAATCACGCCTAAACTACTGAACCGATTTCAATGAAATTTGGTACGGACATATTCTGGAGCCTGAGAAAGGACATAGGCAACTTTTTAATGCGAAAAAACGACTGTAAGGGGTTGCAATAGGGGATGAAAGTTTGTATGGAAATTGCGTCATTTTTAAAGCTAGAAACTTGAAACTTATTTTTTAGACTTTTGATTAGATATTAATAAACACGACATTCAAATTATGTATGAGTTTTGTTTTCAAAATCATTAATTAGCCTAAAAATTTAAAAATGCTGCCGAAAGTCACTATTCCGCGCGGACGAAGTCGCGGGCACAGCTAGTATTTAATGACTAGTATTTTTCTACGAAGGGAGTTGTGGTAGTAAAGGTACTAAAATGTAATAAAAGTAGATAATGGTAACGTTACCATAACGCAAAATAAAATGCATATTTTATTATTCAGGACCGCTGTAAAGCAGAAGGTAACGCTCGTAGTGAAGCGGCCCAACTAGGGAAGCATATTCTTGTAGCAGTTTAGAGAGTTTACGATAATACCTTCCATTTTTTCTCTTGACGCCTATGAAAGGGTAATAAAATGGAAATAAAGAGAACTCATAGATATCATAAAATCAATGATTCATGTACTTACAGCGTCCTAGATTTATGTTGTCCGAACTAAATAAATAAATAAAATTAAAAGTGTGATTCTACATAAGAGGAGTTGTAAAAGCTATATATACATAGATACACTAAGGAAACAGCGCCACAATCCTTATCTAATAACAACTTTAGCGAAGATCCCAATAATGTTAGTCTTACTCTTAGTGTTGGATCATTAAGATGTGTTTTTGTCAGCTTTTTGTACCAGACTTTTTTTTGTAGCAATTATATTGAAATGAATCGTTACATATCCAATACAGGACCACATAGAGGAAGTGACTAGCTGGCTATACCTATTTATTATTAAATTGCATTTATTTATAAACCGTTGATTTTTTTGAACTGAAAAACTAATTACCAAAGAAACAGTTAGAGGCAGTAAGGCCCTAAATGTAACGATGTTTGATCTAACATAATGAGCATTGAATATAACAGTTTTGATATCTATGCTAATAGATAGTTCTTTCTCCCCATAGATATACCCTGACGAAGGCCACAGTTTGGACGGCGTGAAGCGACACCTGTACCGCACCATGTCGGCCTTCTTGGACGACTGTTTCAGAAAGCAGGTGCCTCCTGAGACCAAGGCGGGGCTACGGAACGGCGGGAACCTAGACTGAGATACGTGGAAAGACGAGGAGTTGTGCTCTTGGTGAGATGTGTGTAGTGAGATTATCTAGCTTTTTACGGTTCTGTAGTCGACAAGGAACCGCCTTATAGTTTCGCTGTCCATCCGTCTGTTCATCCGTCTGTCCGTCGGTCTGTCCGTCTATCTCAGGTTTTCCTAGCATGAGGGTCATTGATCATATCTCCTTATTTATGTCTTCTTGAATTCTAAATAAGTGTGATGTTATTAAATAAAGTTATTTTTAGCGTACTCCCCTTACACGTAAACAGGGTATGATTTTTTATCTCGTTTACGCCCATAGTGTGCGATATCGTTGTTCAGAAATAATGCTCGTTAAGAAATAATGGGAAAAGTGCTAATTTTCTGCTTAAGCTTTAAAGAGAATTTCGGTTAATATTTTAAACAAATCTTGTTTTTCTCTACTTTCTCGTCATCGATGTTCAAGGTTAGGGAGAGCTTTGACTCAACCAGTGCATCGTTGCCTACGAGTCTCTTGGCCCGTTTCTCGATAGACTCAATCGAATTCACATAAATATTATATAATATGTATTGTTTATAATGGACTACCCGCGTATTTATTTTCTCCTGCTGTGTCAAATCCATCCAAAGGTTGTCTATAAAAGATCGCGAGTTCAGCTCTTTCTTCAAAATTTTATATATAAATTACAAAATGGACAGAAAACTTGAAAACTGAAATCATTCATAAAATTCAAGTCCTTTCAAAAGCTTAAAGCTTAACCGGACAATACGACAGCAATACTACGTCAAGTGGAATGGTACTAGGAATACATAAATTACGAGGAGACCGGCAATGTCCCGCATCAATGCCTTGCGGTCCGCACACAATGGCAAAATATACGTACTCTCATACATGTTGTAACTGCGGCTTGTTGTAATATGGTCAGAGAATAATCCCGGCTGAAATGTATGTCAAATGGTTCTTGTATGTAAATGATGGTAGAATATCCCTGTCTTAGAAATGATTGCACGCTAATAATTTGCAATTTTGAATAAAAAAACAGAAATTGTCACACTTTTTGTCAATGTAAAAAATTTTATAAAAAAAGGCGATACAGCAGTAATTTCCTGAAATTTATACATTTTCTCTTTAGTCGTGTTTTTATTTCATTAAAACGTTTGATGTCTTGAAAAGAAAGGTATTAGGTACCTAATTAATAAATGTTTATTTTTCTCTGACAGCTCACCAATACGAGCAGAGGACAACTCTGAGCCAGAAGACTCCGACGAGAGGTGCGTGCAACTAATTGTAGTTACTTATGACATCCTAGTACCTCAATACAAACTATTTCTTCAAACGTCTTATTAAAGTTGTTGTCCTAAAAATATTTGAGACTTTAATTTTGATTGTTGAACCCAAAATAAATTAAGATTGCTTACAATATCTGCTATTGGACATTCTTCTCCATAATCATCAATAACTTAACAATCTTACAATATTTCTAACATATCATAATCAGCCTATCATTCCCACTGCTGACGCTGGGATAAGCGACCTTCTCCATAAGAGGGGGTCGCAATATACCATGCGGGCCCAGTGCGGATTGGTGGATATACAAATAATATCAATATCACTAAATTTAACCCTGTACTGTTTTGACACCTCTATAGCTAAAGTAACTCTGTTTCCTTTTTTCAGGTAATAATAAATCAAACTTGGACTAGCACCTGAAGAGAGAGTGTAGTGATAATCAG
Organism: Tholera decimalis; assembly: GCA_943138885.2. Lineage (NCBI taxonomy): Eukaryota > Metazoa > Arthropoda > Insecta > Lepidoptera > Noctuidae > Tholera > Tholera decimalis. The sequence goes on from OW964570.2 coordinate 12,366,438, forward strand.
AAAACCCGTAGTACAACAAACTCCATATCCAACGCGATCACCAACAGCCACCACCATACATATACAGGTTTTAATGTCATCATAGTCATGGACAAAGCCAGGCCACCTTCACCCAAAAAAAAGAGAACTAGAATCCCTTCTAGGACCAAAGAAAAAAAAACCCGAACATTTGATCTGAGATTCACTGGAAATTATGGTCCTCACTTGTAGGTACTTAATATAGTATCAGCTTTAAAAAAGACAAAAATATAAATGTTACTGAATAAGACTCCAAGGGTCTATCTATAGCTATGGTGAAGGCGTAATGGCTACGTTTAAAAAAATCATGAATAATTTGTATTGGATCATTGAAATAAATACGCCACATTATTGGAGCGGCGTATTATTCGGTAAGGGTTAAAATGTAGTATTTAATCTTTGATCAATCAAAGATTAAATACTTCATTTTAATGAAAATTTTTAATGAAAGCTGCTGCGGCTGGATGAAAGACAAGTGTAACGTGAATTTCACTCAATTATTAATTCTGCTGTTTAATAATACGCCGTTGCAATAATGTGGTCAAACCACAGACAATCATGTGAAGTTTCGTATTATCTTAAACATACCATAACATAGTACTAATTTTAACCTCAAATGAAATATAACGCCAAGTATATTTAAGTATAAACGATATTTAAAACAATAATATTTACACAAACAACATATCGTTAAACTCCAAGATTTCTTATGATTCCTATTCAAAACTCAAAAAAAATATACGAAGCCAATATGTACTTTAAAATATTTCTATACACTGCCTTATTATTTTCTGCACAAACACAAGATTCTTCCATTGTATCCTCTCAGCATGGATTATATGCGTCTTCTCCACATTTAGCTTGTAAAACGCAATACTTCATCTAGTGACTAATAAAGGAATTGATAAATAGTTCTTTAGTCAATCAGTTTGTGATCTAATAGTTAAATTGTTATAACTAGTGATACCTTCTCATGTATTCATTGTCATGTACATCGAGGAAATGCACCTTGAAATTTGGAATTTTCGTTGATCGAAAATGTTTAAAAAAATTAATGGTTTTTGATAAGGCATATCCAATCCTGGGTGTTTTCGCAATTGTAGGAAAATGTTAGCTTTTGATCCACATTGCGAGTATCTGCTTATAAATATCGTGGGCTGGTACCAATATGTCATAATAATACTCACTAAATACAAGGAATATTAATTTTTTTATGAACTGATGGTAAAATAATGTGTGACTAACATACGTATTATTTCGAAATAATTAGTTTGAAACTTACATTACATTTATATGGATTAAAAAAATGTTTGCGCCATTAGTGTTTTCAGTTTAATCAAGTACGTAATAAGTTGGTTAGAAAGTTTAAGCTTTTCATTTTAGTGTTTTTATATATGCCGATAGTGATTATAAATAAATATAATATTATGTATGTACTGTCATATTAATTGTTAACTCTGTGAGCATATTGGTGCTAACTGATAGTACAGAAAGTAAATAAAATAAACAAATAGTTTAGACCAACGTAGGTATAACATCAACGTCTGATACAATTTTTTTATTTATTTTGAATGACTTGACTTTTAGAGAAACAAAAATATAATATTTTTAAATAATGTATTTGGATATTTAAATATCATGTAAAATAAGCCCATTTTCCTACCATTGCTACTCCAACCAGGTTTAAGCCTAAAAATACTTAAATCTACATGAATCATACTTAAAGACGTTGCAATATAATGCAATGTGAATAATTTATTGGATTAATAATTTAATCATTAATTTTAATTACATACGATGACGATGGTAAAGTGTAATTTCTAAATGACAAATAATTGTACAGATATTAATATAATATTTCCCATTTAGATAATATAATACGCTTCTTGTGTATTTTACGAAATATATGGAGGAATCAAAGAGGAGAAATAACATGATGATGGATAAGAAGTCAATAAAAAGCAAAGAGTGTAATTTCCATATAATTGGTAAAATATATTTATTTAATAAAAAATATCCGACATTTGATCTTTAAGTAAAAAATTGCTCACTCTCATCAAGTTTTGCATGTTTCTAGTCACTTCATTTATAGTATTAATAGTATTTAATAATAAATTTTATTAAAGACCAATAGTACGTTAAAATATTTTATTAAAGAAAATAAAAGTTTTAAAAACTAATTAGTGAAGATTTTGAAAAACTAGTAAGATTTAGTGCATTAGTTACCCTAGCGAAAGTTTGAAATTAAAAGGTTTTATTAAAATGTAACTAATATAGCAATAATTTAATAGATAAAATACCTCCTTTGTATGTAAGCACTCTTCCGATGAAGCACTTGTTTAAAAGGAATTTTGAAGCGTTAAAAATTATGAAGAAATCTATAAAAACGAACGATTGAAGATCTTGCACATACGGCTGGGTTTACATTTCGATCTCAGCATGTTTTTGTGCTAAACATCAGTCGCTCAGTTATTTAATAAAAGGTATCGCTCTAGATAAGAAACAGAATTCTCATCAAAAGTCCCTGCGACACATTATGCATAATTATTATTAAAAATAGTGAGCAAATGATGTTTTTGACCCTGACCCTGTCTACTGTGCAAGCTTTCTAAATCATCAGCAAAATAAATTTTGTTTTTTAGCTGCGTACTATTGCGAAATAATACGACAAAAAATAATACGCCGCTAGAAAAATGGTAGGTTGAAATGTTCTAAATAACAAAGTTGAGTGAAGCAATGCTCGTAAAAAAGTTGTTCAGAAACATAAAGGAAAAGACCTAAGTGCCAAAGCGTCGTTTTATCTCGTACGTTTCTGTAAGTAATTATTATAAGTACATTAGATTCATACGGAAAATTCGATTACATTCACTGTGTTCTCACGTTTCTGTATCGTCATTAGACTTATTATTCCAGTCGAATACGTGGTTCGTCGGTAAAAACGTTTTGTTATATTTTCATATTTAAATATTATGTGATTTTACGTCTTTTTCTTTGTAACATTTTACTGCTTATTTTTCGTGATTGGAAATAATTTTATTACATAATTGTATTATACATAATTCAGAAGCGAATTGTATGTAATTTTGTTTTAAATAATATAAGTTGAATGTATACATTCTAAGGATCGAATGTGTAATTAGTTTAAATACGATTTTATTTGTTTGAATGTGTATAAGGATGCCTTCACATCTGGCGTTGTAAGACTTGGCCGTTTGCATCGACTTACGATAGTATTACGATTCTCAATGACGAAATTAGCTAATCGATGAAGCGGAGTTACGGTAAAAATTTCGCTATATTAGCGTTGGAGTAATAGCTAGATGTGAAGGGGGCCTTAGCTGTGTGTAAAATGTTAAAAGTTGGCATACACTAGCACGATCGAGTTACACAAATAAAACGCACAGATTGTGATTTTTGCCTTATCGGTGTTCTCGCTGTTAACGTTTTTGTTTTAAAGCAACCAGTTTGTTTGTATTGCTGAATATAATAAAATAATATTTCATACTTTTCATTTATGAAAAAATATTTCATTTCAAAGAGTTATCGATGAAACCTTTTTCGTAATTTCTCCTAGTTACATCTTTCCATAGTATAAAACACTAAGTCGCTCCCGCTGTCTGTACGCTTAGATCTTTTAAACTCTGCAACGGATTTTAATTCAGTTTTTAGCAATAGATAGAGTGATTCAAGAGAAAGTTTTATATGTATAATACATGCATATTATTAGTACATTGTACGCGTGCGGATCCGGGGCGGGTCGCTAGTTAATTATAAATTAATAAGTATAAAAATAATGAACAAACTTTTACCTGCAACTTCTGTCATGTCTATAGTCCATTATCGTTAGACTATGTCATGGTTTACCTGTGTGCACAGTTTCAATGCATACAGGCTTTGATAGATGACCCCTTAAATTCCCGAAGAGCCCACTTTTGTCCTTGACCTTGCTTGAGAGAAGATGTATACTTAGACTTGCTTTGAGGGCTAGTATGCTAATTATTTTACATGTCTGGGGGCACGGTAGTGCCCCCGCCAAGACGATATTATTTTTTTATTCATTTATTATATTCAGCAATACATATAAATAACAGGCAATGGTGCAATCGCTTTGTGATTATAATATAATAACTTTAAACATAGTTTTAAGCTGTTTGATTCGGGGCTGGGCGTTGTTAAATGTAGTTATTTTTCAAAAATTATCGTACATTTAATTAGGAAGTAATTGGAATACAACGCTATATTTTTATTGAAATATCTCTGATTCTACTCTTATGGGTGCAGTGTGTTGCAATGTTAAAGATGTCGTTGAAAAACAATCGTAACATTTTACAATTGAAACGGTACTTCAAACGGTAAATTTAAACCTTCGCTATTAATTATACTCTTTTTAACACTATTCAATCTGGATTGGGTGTATATAATATTAACAAAAGTACCTACAATGAATAAAACATGACTGATACACACGCAGTCCAAAAAGTTTATTAAAACACAGTCTGTATAATATTATATTTGTGTTACGCCGCTGAGTTGTCTATTTTTGGCGTTCAGCTATTGGACAACTATTGTCTTTAGTGATTAAGAGTCCCAAGACTAAAATGTGTAGTCCTTTATTTGAGTAATATAATATTTGTAAGGTTTGTGAGATTACTCTGCTTTGTATAAGAATAGCTGAAATACCATCTGTTAAGGTGACAACAACCGCCAGTGAACACGCCCTTTACAACTTCCATATGACGACTTTAAATTAATGAGCCGTATATTAAAATTATACATGTGTATTGATGGGAATTTATCATAGTTTGTAAAGTATCAAGTAAATATGTGTTAAGACAAAATTAACATCAAGCCGTTGAAATATGATGTCCAATTAAAATAATAGTTTTATAATATAGTAGTAGTATATCTGCCCCTTAATTCTGTGAGAAAATCGTAACAAGAGGAAGATCCGATTCTCTCTTTAGTTACTGTTAAAATAGACAAGGTCCATTAAAAGTGTCTGATAGTTTGGATTCATAAGAAAGCGCCTGACAAAACCGCTCAAAATGTCAGCTAAAGCTAATCAGTTCGAACTCCTCAATAGTCATGGGCTCCCTGGTATTCAAGACTCAATACTCAAGTAAATATTCAACCACACTGCACCTTTCAACATGCATTTCAAATCTAGACTTAAATAATACCTACTTATCTAACTAATTTCGCTTACCCACAGATTTAAAATCGATGCCAAAATGATTTATAGTGTTTAGCAGTATTGAATTTGTGTTATGATCATAGTTCTACTGTTATTTGATCAGATCAAAGTATTATTAGCTATTTAATATATTGTAAAGTTAATTATTGTGGATAGTGGCAGTCAGCGAAACAACTGTGTAGCATTATACTACTGTTATTTTGAAATACGTGGATAGAGACCAACACAGATATAGGAACGGTCTATAATAGATACTCCATATCGTAAGGATATGTATGATCACCCGCCAGTTCATTCTATAACTCTAATATGAAGGTTCTTCTTTCTCCATACAGTGTGATATTATAACTGCCTATTGACGATTCTTGTTGACGAGAAAACGCCTAAACACTACTAAAACATCTCCTAAGGGCAAATTAATGTGAGGGCAAGTTAAATCCGCTCATGAAGGATTTTAAAGATATATCTGTGTATAATTTACTACTTTTCATATCATTACTAATTAAATTACTACAGTACTTGAATGAACTTCTTAAAGCGCCAGCAGTACGCAAAAAATCTTTGTGATCGTAAAAAAACCCGCTGTCTTGTTTTAAAGCTATCATATTGTTCCGATGTGTAAGGGAGACGGACCTATACAAGATGCATAGCACTATATCTTTTTCACAGCGGAATTGTATATAGCTGAAGGTATATTCTCGTACCGTAAATATTAATCCCATAAAAAACAATACTTGTCAAAAACCCAAGTCTCGCAACTTAGTTGTTCTACCGTAAAAAGTTGTGAGATCCATGTAATACCAAGTCGGTTATTAATTTATTCAGTCCCTACTTAAGGGACCTTCTGTCTTAAGTTATAATAAACAATTTAATTTATATATGTATTACTTGTGAGATATATTGTGTTTTCATGCGATGGCCGAGTCAATCTATTTATTTAAAACGGTAAAGATTTTTAATATTGATATGGTCACTATAAGATGTCGTTAGGTTAGATAATTACGTAACAACTAAAGACAGAAGGTCCCTTAAGTAGGGACTGAATAAATTAATAACCGACTTGGTATTACATGGATCTCACAACTTTTTACGGTAGAACAACTAAGTTGCGAGACTTGGGTTTTTGACAAGTATTGTTTTTTTATGGGATCTCATTGCTTTTTGTAGAAAGTCCTACTTTTTCCTTTCCGGTACCTTCTACTTCTCGTATACCAACAACGAGTTTTCTTAAAGCCCTCTCTCTGTCTTATGAGCTTTTCTTATTTTTGTAGGTTAATACTTCTTGCTTTTTTATTCCGTTGACCATTTAACAAGTTACCTTTGAGCATAATTATTATATCTAGGTACCTATCTACACTGGAAGACACGGTGGAGCATATGGTCGAGGTGTGCCCTGCATGGGTGGAGCACCCTCGTATCCTCATAGAGGCGATCGGCGGCGGCGACTTCTCGTGCCCTGCTCTGGTTTAGACCATGGTGCGAAGCGAGAGGGAATGGGATGCAGTAACCTCCTGCTGCGAAGCAGTCATGCTAGCGAAGGAGGAGGCCTAACGTGCGAGGGAGAGGCAACTCTCTTCCTCGCGCCCCAGCCGCCGTAGAGCCGGGTAGACGCCCCGGGTGTCGTGGATCGCGAGTCGATTTCGGGCCACCGTAGGCGCGGGCCTGCGGATGGCGAGCAGGGGTCGCTCACCGTCCGGTAAGGACCAGGCCCGCGTCGGCGGCGCGTTGTGTTCCACGCGCGCCTCAAAAAGCTGTTAATACCAGTGACGGGGCCTCATAGGGCTATTGCCTGTCGGGGTTTATGGGAAAGTTCCATCGAGATACCGCGGCCCCGGAACTTTAGGGCTTACGAAGGAACAGGGTGGGTTTTTAGTCAGTAGAATTCTGATACACCCGAGCGGAAGAAGTCATTCGATGTTATTTTTCACCAAATAAAAAAAAAGTACCTATCTACATCTATTATTTCATTATATTATACAGGTACCCTGATTATGCAGTTGATGTATCTATAAAACTGGAACTAAATTGATAAATATTATAGTTTTTCCTTGATTCATATACTAAACACTAATTGTATTCTAAATTTGAAGCTTCTATGTCTGCTAGAAGTGCCTTAGACTTTTGATGATCGGTCAGTCAGTGAGTGACAAAATTTTGTAAATTAAGGAACTTTGACTCGTTATAATTCTTAAACTACTGGTTCAAATTGAATGAAATTTGAAATATACCGTGTTTATACAATGCCTGTTTGGTTACTGAAAATTCAGGCTTCTAGTTTTATCCACAACGAAGTTATAGGGGGTCGAAAATGGCCTGAATTGCTTCGAGAAAAGAATGGTACGGCCGTGCCGCAAGATATTCACAATTCAAGTAATCAAAAATAAATAATGTCAATGTCTTATCAGCGACAACCTATGTCAAAAACTTATCTGTTAGAGGTGTTTTGACAGATTACGACTACGATGCGCTCCTACACATGAGTTGATTTTGAATTCTTGAGAACCACCGGTAGGTACTACCACAGACGTTTTTCATCCATAACAAATGAGTAAAAACAGACATTTTCGCTCAATACTTTAAAAAGAAAAACGTGCCTGAATTTTTGATACCTACCTTCCCAAAGCAGATAAAAATTAAATTTCCTTTTTACTGATTTGTTATCTTTTACGGAAATATTGACCTTTTGTTGAACTAATGAACAGGACGGCCCAATAAAGGTGGAAACGGAACAAAATCGAAAAACGTAATCTTTCAATATAAATTCTTTAGTCAGCAACTCGCCAGTGGAACTCAACCCATTGAAATAAAGAATTAGAATAAAATGCTAATTATTTGAAATGAAAACCGGTTCCTTCCAGTTGATTTAACTATTTTCGTTTTCCGATGTTCAAGGCATTTATTTCAGTACTAGCTTGGGGTACTAACGTAGAAGCTTCTTTTTCTAAATAAGTATTTAAATTAAACTATCGAGCGAGCCAGCACGGAGTGCGTGAGTTTAGTTAGCAATGAAAATAAACTAAATTGTCAATTATTTATTAATATACTTGAATTAGGAATGTCGTGTATGTTTCAAAGTCTATCCAAAAGGTGATGTGAGATTGTAAGATTTTAATATAACTTATATTAATAATAATACATAAATAAAAGAAAAAGAATAGCTGTGATAAGACATGTGTCGTTTTGTAGTACATTTTTCATACAATACGAAAAATAAAATCCGTGGGATATCTTACTCACTTGAAAGATGTAAATTTTTTATGTTCAATAAATTATTTATTTATTTATTTGTTATTATTATTATACTGCACGTGTTCTCAATAAACGACACTCTGCACTATGCAACGAATGGACTGGTGTTCTGCATAGAAATGCATGAAGATACATTTTGACTTGACCAAGCCAATAGACGAAATAAATTTGACACTGATCAGTGTTACGATATTTTTTATTTAGTTATATTGTATGATCCAAAGTTGATTGAAATAAACAAATAAAAAATGAGTGTGGCCCTCGGGGACTGTCGCGGTAAAGTTTTATTGCATAGCATTTTTTATAAATTTATGCAATCATAATTATTTATTTATTTTATATATGCAGTTTTTTTTTTCTTTGACTTTAATTCAAGTTTTTTCTTTGATATTAATTCAAGTTACACTTTTTGAGCGTGGTGACCGATAAGATAACATATTTTTTTTCTTTTATTGAATAAATGAGAAGTTAATATTGTTTAAAATATTTTTATTATCTTACAATACATGTAGGTTATTCAGGAATTTTTATCATTGAAACCATAGGTTTATTAGCAGCTAGTCTACACGCATACGTCTAGTCGCACGCACACAAACACCGTGCCGAAGTCTGTCGAACTGAAACGACGTTAGATAGAGATGAGTCGTATTTACTAGAACAGATCCGAAGAATAGGTAACTTTCGATACTAGGCTGCACCTATTCTCACTTTGACAATACCTAGTATCATGAAGTATTGCAAAATCCAACTGCTCTTAGGCCTCATAGCAGTCACTAACACGTAATTGCATTCCATTCACTCATTACGTTATAAACCTGCTTTACCGCTCATTCATGTTTGTCAAAATCATTCGTTTGTCAGTCACTTGAATTTAAACCCTAATTCAAAGAACATAAAAGTGACGCGACGCGCACGCGTGTTATGCAAGAATACATATTCTGTCCTTTTTTAACTACGCTATTCCGTAGTCTTCCCATCTTTATCTTTTAATACTCGAGACTAGTCAGTAATCATTCGATCCGAAAATACTCGATCCGAATGAGTATCAACTAGTCTCGAGAAGACTAAGTATTACGAAATATCTATATACTTAGTCTACTCGAGACTCGTTGGTACTCATTCGGATCGAGTATTCTCGGATCGAATGATTACTGACTAGTCTCGAGTATAAAGTCCAATTACTAGGTACCAACCTAGTCTTATCACTGATTGCTGGTGCTAACACACTAAGTTCAATAGAAATATCAAGCAGGAGAAGTGGCAACGAAGTGAGTCCATGAAGCTTAAAGACCGTCATCGTAAAATTTAATCAAAATACCGTGTTCATTTATTGTTTAGCAGTTTCCTGCAAAATTAGTAGCCACAATAAAAACTTCACTTGGACTAAGTACTTGCACCATGACAACATTCGATAAGTAATAATTGATACTAGGTGGACTAGGGACTAGGTGGACTAGGTGGAATAGGTATCTGGATCACGTATTTTTAAATACTAAGAATAGGTGCACCTAGTCCCAAATTTACCTAGTACAACCCATCTCTAACGTTAGACGATGCACGGCTTTCAATGCCGCACCGCTGTGTCGGTCGGAGTGGGGGGTGTTAGGTTTATTTTCGTTACGGAATTTCTTGATTCGGTCGCCGCTCTCAAAGCTCGCAATAAAAGCTATGCAATAGCTTAAGAATAATAATTTTTTAAAGGTTCACGTCACCATTGAATTAAAGAAGGTATTCTTTATTTTTAGTTGCGTCAACGATATTGGTATAAAAAATATTGACTAACAAAATATAAGATAAGCTTCAATCTTGCACAAATTCGGCTAGACATTTCAATTCAATGATTGAATTTCAATCAAACCTTCAAATTCAACGAAACCTGCTCAAAGAAAAGCACTTTTGCAATAACGATTCGCTTGTTATGCAAAAATGCACATTATATAGAACATTTTTAAGAACTAAAATCATCTCTTCTGTTAGATAAAACTCAAATAAATAATTGAAAACTATAAGACAAGACAGTACTCGTCACTATATTATAAGCGTTGCAAAATAAATAAACTGTATGATTAATGTTTGCAGAACTCAATAATATTTTTAAATTTAAGGGTTGGTTCTAAACTAAAAGTTATTCACTAAGATGAATGCGACCTTTTGAAACGTTTAGTTTTAAAATAGTGGTATTGCTGACTGACGCTAAACACACATCTCTCTACTTCTAAGTATGTTATTGCTGCAAATTTTATTTACTTACTGTTATCAAACTTGGATGAATTCACTCATTTCATCAAGACTTATCTATTGTACTATGAAATCAATAAATAGATATCATAAATGCGTTGTGGTTTTATTTTTGTGTTATTTTGTCTCTCATCTTTCTTCTATACACCCAAATAAAGACCTATGTATTTATGTTTGTCCCCCTCTTTAAGTCGACCTCTTAGTGCTGATCATCGTGTCCTCGATGGAAGCGGTTCAGTAGACCTTTCTATGTACTACGGTCTTTGGCTTGATGAAAAGCATCAGATAGTGATAAAACCTTGGCGAGGAGGTGCAAGAATGTTTCTGAACCAAAAACACCAGCGTAAAATAAAAGAGAGGATTACCACATATACACATTGAGATAATATGTGTACGTAGTACATATTACCTCAATGCATATACACAGTTTAATTTGTTTATTAAAACACTTTATTCAAATTCAAAATATATATCATTTATTTTTGTAGCAGAGTGCTGACTTTGCGGTGAAGCGTTTTAAGGGAAACATATAGCCTTGTAAAAAGAATAATAGAAAATATAATTATAGAAGAATGTATATTAAACCACAGATAACTTTTAATAAGTCAGAGACAGATAGGACAGTAATATGGTACGTCAAGTTCCAAAATTATGCGCCAAGCGCTAGTGTCGTTAGGCGGAGACCTCTCGCGCCCGGCATTGGTCGAGGCCATGCTGCGAGGCGAGAGGGAGTGGGAAGCGGTCGCCTCCTTCTGCGAAGCAGTCATGCTTCCGAAGGAGGAGGCGGGCCGCGTGAGGGAGAGGATGGCGTCCTCCCTCCAGCCCAGCCGCAGTGGTAGACGCCCACGGCGTCGGACGTCGGCCGACGATCTCCGGCCACCGTAGGCGCGGGCATGCGGACAGCGAGTAAAGGGCAACTCGCTGTCCGACCATGGACCATGCCCGGGTCGACGGCGCGTCGTGTTCCACGCGCGCCTCAAAGAGCGTTAGCAATATGACGAGGCCCCCCGTAGAGGGCCGAAGCCTGCCGGGGTCGTGGGACTCATCCCGTTACCGTGACCCCGGTACGTAAAGGGTTATTGAAGGAACACCGTGGATTTTAGTCAGTAAAAGTCTGACAGTCCCTCCCACCCTGCCCGGGGTGGGAGGACTTATTTGATAATTTTACCACGCTAAAAAAAAAAAAAGAAAAAAAAAAGCGCTAGTGTCGTAATGTCATCTAGTGATGACCCACAGCGTACTATAAACGTCACGATAACCATCGATCGATATCGATATCGAAATATCGATAGCATAGTGATGCGCCATGAATAATTAATTCTTATAGGGTTAATTTTATTATTTGCAAGGTTCACTGTTTCTTTCGTTAAATCCAATGGATACGAATTTAACGAAAGAAATATAAGAATAAAACGAGTTTTCAGATTTTACTTTTTATTTGTTTTTCCTCTTATCCATTTCTTGAAGGCAATTGTTGTGGTGCACACATCTGCTTCACAATTTTTTCTTGTACACCTCCTTTTTTTCTTTTCCGAATCACATCTGTAAATAGAAGAAAAATTCAATTCTAAGTAAAGACGAATCATTTCATTTCATTTATTCAAAAACAATTTACATTGTGTGCGAATATAAAAGCTTAACAACTAGGTACACATGCAGTAAAAACTAATAATTGAATTGCTACTAACTATTTCGTGATCCTGAGCAACATCCTAACATTTGCCATTACACTATTTCTAAAAGCATAGTTTTTTCAGTATTGCTTATAAAATTTCGTTTTTGACATCTCTAAAATAAAATCAATAACAATAAGCACACCATAACGGCTCGGATCAGAATCAATTCCTACTTAAGTATACAAATATACATATTGTAACATATTTATGCAGATATTTAACTTTATGGTTTTTAACTGATCATATTTATATGATAAACTAGTACTCACGCGGGGCTTCGCTCCCGTGGATTCTATCACGGTAAAAACATAACTCTCCTTTTTTGCAGTCGCGTAAAGAGTAGCCTATAACCTTCCTCAAGCTTCAAGCTACTTCCATACCAAATTGCATATAAATCTACCCAGTACTTTCGAAGATTAGCGCGTTCAAGCAAACAAACAAATACACTTTTCCGCTTTATAATATTAGTATAGATAGAATATTCTTGATAAGAAGTTGTTAAAAATTCCTATTGTATTGAGAGATGAAGATGCAGGAGGATCTGCATACATATCTGCAGTTCTTGAATATAAATGATCAACTGGATGTTACACTTGTAAATAATTACAAACACATTAATACAGATAAAGGCACCCCATGCTCTACTTCTTCAGTGGAAAAACGACATGGATAACCATCTTTGAGACGATTACCCTCGCCATCCAGTTGGTATTTGTCGAAGTGTTTTTGGGACACACGTTTATTCACTAACTGATACTTTGATAGACCAAGAAGTTCGGAATTCACTGATACCAAAAACGACAGTCACAAAGCCCTAAGTTTATCGTCCTTAGGTAAATTATAAAGGCGATGGATGAGTTTTGTTGGTTGAAATACAACCGACAACACAGCATTTGATAGGAGCCATGGCCGCGAACCAAAGCACCAGAGCACTGCAGTATAATTCGTATTGAGCAAGGAACTTGGAATCTATCTCAACTTAAGCAATACAGCGAGTCGTCCGCCGCATCATTGCCGAGTGATCCGCTGTGCCCCTTTATCCATTGCAGTGTCACAGTGTTGCGGTTCTCGACCGCTGAGCGTTGCAGCGCATTGTGACATTCTAGTATGAGCTTGGACGTGATATAATTTTTCTCTAGGGATTGAAGTACTGAGGCACTATCGGAAAGTATGCGGATGTGACTATCCGTGACTTTCCTGGCTTCTATGGCATGGATCGCCTGAATAATGCCCACACATTCCACCTGGTAGACGGTGTTGAGCTTCCCCAGCGGTCTGGATATATTTATGTTGAGATCGTTGGAGAAAACTCCAACTCCAGTTCCAGTGTTTGTCTTTGAGCCGTCAGTGTAAATCCTGAGCTCCTTAGGCCCTGAGTAGTCCTCGGGCTCCGGCATGAGCTGTATTTGGTAGTTTTTTTGGAAGTGGTGCGTCTTTACAGTCTTATCATATGGTGCAGTCATCAGGGGTTGTCGTTTGACTGAATCCTCCATGATGCGTGTGTGTTTGATCCTGGAGTCTCGCAAGAGTGCCCCGGATATAGCAAGTCTGAAGGTTGCTAGGGCAGCCTCCTCTCGTATTATAAGGTGCAGTGGTGGTAGGCCCAGCATGGCCTGTAGAGCGGCAGTGGGTGCAGTTCTCATGCTGCTAGTGATCGCCACACATGCAAGTCGTTGCAGCTTCTCAAGATCCTTTTGTGCCGTGCTTAAGTCTGTTCTGGGCCACCAGACTAGGGAGCCGTACGTGATAATTGGTCTTATAACAGTCGTGTATAGCCAGTGGGTTGTTTTGGGGCTGATACCCCAGTTTCTGCCCAGCATGCGTTTGCACTGCCACATGCAGATGCTGGCTTTTTTGGTGATGTGCTCAGTGTGTTTTGCCCAATTCAGTTGTTTGTCCAGGAAGATGCCCAAGTATTTGGTTTCAGCCGAAAGGCTTAGAGTGGTGCCAAAGAATTTTGGCAGTGTCAGCTCCGCCAGCTTCCTCTTTTTGGTGAAAAGTATGAGCTCAGTTTTTGTAGGATTCACTGAGAGTTGATACTCTCGGCACCAGTCCTCTACTATTTTTAGGGCTTGGCGCATGAGGTTGCATATGGTATTCTCATGGCTTCCATTTATTATTATGGTTATATCATCGGCGTAGCCAACAGTAAAGTATCCTTTATCGTTGAGTCTCCTGATGAGGTTGTCTGCGACCAGGTTCCATAACAGTGGTGAGAGGACGCCCCCTTGGGGTCTGCGGCATCTTTGTGGAGCCGATTCCCGCGGCGGGAGAACCGCCCGTATGGTATTTGCCTAACCAGTGTGGTATGAAGTACGTATTAGTGTATTTTACATGGAGCAATTGCCTATCTGACCTACATAACCTAGTAGCTGGGTAACACGACGGCCAGTACTGTGTCAGATTTTCTAGCTTCTGACTACCCGTAATGATGTCCAAATGGCAACCGGGACCTACTGCTTCGCTAGCTTCCCGAGACACGGTGGAATCTCGTTATGTTAAGATGATCACCATCTATAGACCGACCTCGGCAAGCGTTGCTCAACCTTGAATGTCGACCCGTGCTGCTGATATTATTTTTTTTTTTTTTATTGATAATAGGCTCGCGTTTGAGCACCATCACACCTCATGGTAAGTGATGATGTGGCGGATACATATCGACCCTACCAAGCAATAACTCGGTAATCGAAAAATCAAAATTTTACAGGAGAAAAGATTTAGTGATTTTATCAAATATGTTTTAACTAGTGGGATTATTGAAGTCATTGACGTATTAAATGGAAGCAATTTTTTTGCGAAATATTCACTGTTTCATTGATATGAAATTCCTTTTATTCAAAACCTAGTTATTTAAGAAAAAAAACCTAAAATATAGAATTTTACCTAGATAAAATATCATGTGTCATGATATCTTTGTAAATATCATTAGGAAAAACCTAAAAAAAATTGCTAAGGTGTATTCCGATCTATAGATGCCAAATTTGACATAATAGCATAAAAACCATAATAGCACATTACCGAGTTCTTGGTTGGGAGGGTCGATATGTACTTTTAACATTGAATAACGATTACTCATTATGTTATTTGTTTTATTGAGTTTTTTAATCTTAAGTGGCAATTCAGTAAATTTTTTGGTGTGGAACATTGGAATGTAAAAGCTTCAACAAGGAGTATTATTTAACTTGCAAAATAAGAAAATTGCGAAGAATAATGTCTAGTGATCATCAGAAACAAAGGGAACCACGGTGTTTGAATTTCGAACAAAATCAAAATTCTAATAGTGAACGCAAAAAAAAATTTTTAGCAAAAAAAGGTGGTGTCAAAAAAGAAAATATATACAAAACTAAAGACACCGCCTTCCGAAATTAAAGTTATTTTTGGCTTTGTAGTGTGTTGATATGGAAGTCGGTTCTATTTTTTGCAAAAAAAATTTTTTTCACGTTTTTTAGTGGGTTGGTTTGTAATTTATCTAGTTACAAAAGCCATAATGTCAACAACTTATATCCTTTTACAAAATATTGCTTTTCCCGATGCATAGCCGTTAATTTTTGAGGAGTTCTCCTGGTACTCACCATATGTATTGTGACGAGCATAAAGTGTTTAACATCCGTACTCAAGTAATCGAATCGCAATCCACGAAATACTTTTTATTGAGGAGTTTCAGTGGCCATCTGTGGTCTTCATCATCAGTTCAACTTCCCCAAATGGTACTTTTCGGAAGCAACTGCTCAAGGTACTATAAGAAATACCCAAAACGCTATAGGTGTGTCTATAATATTTGAAAAGTTCCCTCGATTTCTCCAGGATCCCATCATCAGATCCTGATTTCGCAGCAATGGGACCAACTAGAAAGTATACCCATTCAAACGCAAAAAGAATTTTTCAAATCGGTCCAGCTGTCTCCGAGTTATGAGGTAACAACATAAAAAAAAAAAAAAAAAAAAGTTCAAGGCGAATTGTAAACCTCCTTTTTTTGAAGTCGGTTAATAAAAGCCAGGAGTATTTTAAGTTTCGATTATTGAAAACTTCGATGGGTAGCGCAGGAGTCAACCAGATTGTGCGATTTGGATATAAATAAAAATAATTTTAATGTTTAAATACATTTATAATTTATCTATAACATGCTCATACCTTTCCTACTGCTTGGACACAAGCCTTAATCTCCCTTTTTTATGGATGATAGGCGCGCGTAAGACTATTATCTCCCCTGATAGTAAGCGATGTTATTTAATCTATTCACTCTTGACATAAAGCAGCCAGGTTATTGCTATCAGGAAATACAGAATCCAGCTTCCTTCCTATTCTTATTTATTTGGTATATAAGGCTTACGGGTTCAGTATGCAAGGCTAATATAGACCTGTAATGTACTTACTACAGTTCTACCTGTAAGGTTGATAGCTGTATCTCAGTTAGCACCAAAATTATAAGCCATATTATGAAGAGATTGTGTCCGCTGCGGTCGTTTACGTCGGACTCAGATAATTATAATGAAACATGATTTTTTAAGTTAAAATTACCCACTCCGGGAATCTTTCCAAGATGGTGATGTATTTATATTATATAGGGATTTCCGAGATTCATTATCACTATTAAACCAATGTCAATATAGAACATAATTATGTAACTGCTACCTTTTTTTTCCGAGGTTGAAATCCTCATGCATGTCCTGCGCCCTGGGGCGAGCGAAGGGGTCTGTCAGACTCTTACTGACTAAAACCACCCTGTATTCCCACGTACACATGCGCCGGGGGCTGAGGGAACACATAAGTATTCTTCAACGTGGCCCATAACTAGTGCCGTCCCGCCTTTGCGGGCCTTATCTTTTTAAGTGAGGGGAGAGTGAGCTGTTTGGCTCCCCTGTGACTTCTGAGTAGGGCGCGCGTGGATCAAAACGCGCCGCCACCTCGGGTCTCATGTTATAGGGGACGGCGGGCATCCCCAAGTCCGCCGTTCCTGGACCCATTTAGGGGGGCCACCAGAAGGCATTTTCTGCCCTCTGTCGACGCCCGATGCGCTTTCTGCCGGCCGGGAGAGCGTTCAAGATCTTCCTCTCCCGTTCTGCAGCCTCCTTCTGCGACATGACAATTTCGCAAAAGGAAATCACCATGTCCCACGACGCTGCGCCGCTAGCCATGGAACGAATCACAGCTGGCAGCGACAGGTCGTTTCCCACTTTTGAAACGAGGACACGGCGCGGCTCCTCCCAAGATGCACACTCTGCAAGCGTATGCCACGTCGTGTCCTCCCGAGAATGGACGCAGTGATGACACCAAGTGTCTCGCTCCCTGTCTATGCGACGCAGTTACTTCCCGAAACAGCCGTGATCCAAGAGCACCTGCGTTGCCTTAAAGGATAGGGAGCCGTGGCTCCTCCCGAACTAGTTATTGAGCACTGGCCGGCCGCCTCGATAGTAACCGTCGGGGGCCATGGAACATGAAGGCCTCAGACTTGTTTATTTATTTATTTATTAAAACTTTATGCAACACAAAAATGTACAAAGGCGGACTTAATGCCATAGGCATTCTCTACCAGTCAACCATGGGAGGTGAAGAGATAACATGGCAGGTGCATAAAAAAAAACCTAAGTACATAATATATTCAAAGTAAAAGTCTTATTACAATTATATATATCCATAAATAAGTATTATTAACTTACATATATATTTATCATAACACATATCAAATATATATAATATATATTAATAAAAAGTCATAGAAAAGGGGGTTATGAAAACTCTGCTTCCACTATTTGTTTCGAAAGTAATCCCGCAACTTTCTCTTAAACACATATTGACTGGTGGCCGTCCTGATATCAAGAGGTAGTGCATTCCACAGAAGAATAGATTGTACATAAAATAAGAATGAATAAAATCAGAAGTATGAGAAGGACAGAGTAAGAGAAGATTATTGGACGAGCGCAGACTTTTAGCGTGTGAAGAACATAGAAATTGAAAATGAGAAATAAGGTAAGAGGGAGGGGTTTTTTTTTTAGCGTAGTAAAATTATGAAATAAGTCCTCCCACGCCGGGCAGGGTGGGAGGGACTGTTAGACTTTTACTGACTAAAATCCACGGTGTTCCTTCAATAACCCTTTACGTACCGGGGTCACGGTAACGGGATGAGTCCCACGACCCCGGCAGGCTTCGGCCCTCTACGGGAGGGCCTCGTCATATTGCTGACGCTCTTTGAGGCGCGCGTGGAACACGACGCGCCGTCGACCCGGGCATATTCCATGGTCGGACAGCGAGTTGCCCTTTACTCGCCGTCCGCATGCCCGCGCCTACGGTGGCCGGAGATCGTCGGCCGACGTCCGACGTCGTGGGCGTCTACCACTGCGGCTGGGCTGGAGGGAGGACGCCATCCTCTCCCTCACGCGGCCCGCCTCCTCCTTCGGAAGCATGACTGCTTCGCAGAAGGAGGCGACCGCTTCCCACTCCCTCTCGCCCCGCAGCATGGCCTCGACCAATGCCGGGCGCGAGAGGTCTCCGCCTATTGCCGCCGTAAGGACACGTTGGTGCTCTGCCCAAGCGGGGCAGTCCTGCACCGTGTGCTCGACTGTGTCCTCAGGGCGACCCTCGCAGTGGTGACACCCAGGCGTTTCCTCCTTTCCCATCAGACACAGGTACCTCCCGAAACTTCCGTGTCCGGTGAGGACCTGCGTCATGCGGTAGGTCAGGACGCCATGACGCCGATCTAGCCACACCTCAAAGAGGGGTCTTACAGGCGAAATTGCGGCGTGCCCGGCCTTCGGTTGCGACAGTCGTTCCCTCCATACTGCCCTGAGATCACGCCGGAGCTCTTCCCGCCGCGCCTCGATTTCTCGAGGCAGCGGGGATACGCCCCGGCGCTGCGCCTCCACGCGCCATTCATAGACGCGCTGGAGGGCAGTTGCCTCCAGATCCCGAAGAGGAAGGGGTAGGAAAGTTTAGCAAAGAGAAAAGCGTAGTCAAGGCGCGCAAACTTCTTCTCTGGGCGAATGGGCATCCATTTGAGCTCGGTGCTGTACCTCGATAAGTGGTCATATTTTTTAAATTGAATATGTACCGGATACAGTTATTAAGAAGCCTATCGAACTTATCCAGCAAGACCGCATTCAAGTCAAAGTAGCACACGTCATCATAGTCGATTACAGGGAAAATTAAAGTCTGCACAAGCATTGTCTTGTTTTTTTCGCTTGTTAAGGGCCGCCTTAAGGCCCAGGCGCCTGATACGGCTCACAACTTGCGAGACTGCGACTGTAGCCAGCAACGCTGCTTCCCTGTACGAGCTCCCCCGCGCTATGACCAGCGTGTCATCCACTTAACACGTCAGGTCAGGCCCGGCTGTAGCTCGCCCCTCAATGTTCCTGCTAATAACGCGCCTACCGCGTTCATCAGTTTGGTCGCCAGCCGCCGAAAGTGGGGGCCAAAGTCCTAGCGGCCGTCGAGCAATAATCCTAGGTACTTCATGGTTGACTCGACAGCGATCCGGGTCCCCCAACCACGATGTGTGATCCTGGCGGTGGCGCCCGTAGGGGCCATGGAACATGATGGCCTCAGACTTGTTAAGGGCCACCTTAAAGCCCAGGCGCCTGATGCGGTTCACAACTTGCGAAAATGTCATTGTAGCCAGCAACGCTGCTTCCCTGTACGAGCTCCCCCGAGCCGTGACCAGCGTGTCATCCGCGTAACACGTCAGGTCCACGCCCGGCTGTAGCTCGCCCCTCAATGTGCCTGCTACCTTGGCGCAAGGGGAAACACAGTTGTGAACACTTGATGCAAACAAATCGAGAACAGTCACTATTTGCCCTTAGATTGTAGAGGTTGTAAATGGCAGATTTAAAAGAAACTTTACAGTATTTAGGCAACGTTATTTTAATACTGTTACGAGCTGGGGTTCGGGATAGAAATAATTAACGCCAATTAGACCAAAATTAACACTTTAATTAAGTAAACACAAAATAAAAATTAACGCAGTTATCCGCACTACAAAACTTGTCGCTTAACACTTTAATCGCCATTAAATTCACTTGTATAGCTTCGATTATATCGCCTCGTAACTTCTAATAAGACTGACTCTCTGCCCTTGGAACAATCGCTGCGCCACCGCAGGGGGCGCGGCAAGTGGCATCGGGGCATATGCCCCCCGGCCACGGAAGCCAACCTCGACCCGTAACAACGGGCCCGTCATTGGGTTGCCTTATAGGCATGGCCTGTTTGCGTGTGTGCCTTGCCTGCGCGTATTAACGCGCGGCGGCGCGCACACATGTTATGTATTTATGATGTGTGAACTGTAGGCGCGCCACGACGCCGTTATTCGGCGTCGTTACTTCACGACACCTCGGCGGTCTGCGCCCGCCAGGTGAGACCCCCAGTTGCCTGAGGGAGGCCTAGCGGAGCGCGACCAGCGGCGAAGGTGCCGGCTTAGGCGAGCCTACAGTTGGATGCGTGGCTCCGGCCCGTCCCGCTTCCAGGTCTAGCCGGTTACGTTCCGAGCCGCAGAGCCGTGTTGTGCGTGTGTGAGCGGCATTGTTGTGTGCGTCACCGCTCAGTGCGTCGACGCCGAATAGCAAGCTATCCGGCGCTGTTATGTATACATGTATGTATCGTGGCGCATGTGTGATTCGGTACGTAACGTGCCTATATTAACTTAGCACACGTTACGTATCGTGGTGTAAGTATTATGAATAGTTTCATTGTTTGGATAAGCCGCGTGTAGTGTGGAGGCGACTTACCCAGGCGTCAGTAGGTAGGGAGATATAACATAAATAAATCCCAAGGAGAGGCGGAGTGGGCGACTTGTCCCTGTGGGCCGCGGGCTTCTGTTGGTCGTGCTCGGCGGCCTAGCGACTGCAAAGTATTGCCAACTCCGCTAGGCCGTCTAGCACGACTTGCTCTATATCCTGTCCCTGTCTCAGCGCTCTTATGAGGCCGAGTAATATCCTAATGGCGCAGGATGTGGCTTCGGAATATGCCAACCTCTGGGTGGGCTCGGCTTCGGTGTTGGGTCGTGCATTGGCGAGCGTGCCGGTGCTTTCATGTGCGCCGGCGCGCCGTGTCCGCGTTGCGTGGGTGTTGGATTTGACTTCCTTTTCCTGCGCCATTGTAGGGACAGGGGCGGCCGTGGGGACCTCTTCTTGGGTCGCTGAGGGGGTGGGTAACTGGGGGTTGGGTTTTCTCCCCTTGCCCCCGCGCCCCCGTTTTCTCCGCCGTGAGGAGGTGGTTGCGTCTCTGTTCGTGGGCCCGTTGGCTGCCGCCATCAGCGACGCGCCTTGGGCCTCTTCTGTGGCCTCTGTAGTTGTCGGGTGGGTGAAGTCTTCGGAGCGGCGCGTCACTGTCTTGGTGATGGCGACAGTCCCAGCTCGCTTGTTGAGCATCTCCCGTTGGAAGACGGGGCATCTTACGTGGCATGCTGGATGGGGGCCACCGCAGTTGGCGCAGGTGGCCGGCTCTTCTCTGGGCCTCGGGCAATCCTTGGCCAGATGCCCCTCTCCGCATTTGACGCAAGCGAGCGGCCGGTGGCACTGGTGTGAAGAGTGCCTAAATTTTTGGCACCGGTGGCATTGGCTGACTCTCTGCGTTCTTTTGCGAGCTATTTATACCCCGATGAATGTGTTCTAGAAAATTCTTGTACAATAGACTCACTACCAATACTGCCAAGAATGTTCCAGAAGCTCCTCGATATACTCAGTACTGCTACTCGCCGCCAGGTGGCGTTAGTGTCTCGAACGTTCTAGAAGTCGAAGTTTCTCAACGTACTTCGCTAAGCGACTGGTTTAACAATACATCCTCAAGAAACTTTATAAAAGATTTTAAGGTGGCTGCTGCTTTCTTAAATTGATTTCACCCACCCATAACCGACAGAATAGACAGTGGGGACATCATTCATCAAATTAATTTTGATATAAATAGACAAAATGTATTGGGTGATTTCATTTTCACCAATCAATATAACAGACGTAGCGCGATTTTGAAGCATTAACTGTTCAAAATGATAATTTTAATGATTTTCCCAAGTTGTTGTTTCATCACGCACGCGGGATTGCCCCGCATGCGTAACACCCGCAAGTGTCTTTTTTATACAAGTATTTATTGTAATGCGTGGAATACGCACGCGGGACGCGGGGTGTGATCCGTGGCAACAGACCCGTGCGGGGACTCCGCGCGCGTGAGCACTTCTATGAAAATCAGTGTGCGTTTTACTATCATGCGGGGTGCACGCGCGCGTAGTACAGTCACATTTAAAATGAAAATTGACACAACGTTTTATAATTCAAGTGCATCTGCGGCCGTGCTTATGGGATAAATCCCATGAATTATATAAAAACAGAGATGCTAGAGACGCTGCCTGGAACTGTATTTTTATTTTTTATATTGACAGATTGTGCGATTTGGATATAAATAAAAATAATTTTAATGTTTAAATACATTTATAATTTATCTATAACATGCTCATACCTTTCCTACTGCTTGGACACAAGCCTTAATCTCCCTTTTTTATGGATGATAGGCGCGCGTAAGACTATTATCTCCCCTGATAGTAAGCGATGTTATTTAATCTATTCACTCTTGACATAAAGCAGCCAGGTTATTGCTATCAGGAAATACAGAATCCAGCTTCCTTCCTATTCTTATTTATTTGGTATATAAGGCTTACGGGTTCAGTATGCAAGGCTAATATAGACCTGTAATGTACTTACTACAGTTCTACCTGTAAGGTTGATAGCTGTATCTCAGTTAGCACCAAAATTATAAGCCATATTATGAAGAGATTGTGTCCGCTGCGGTCGTTTACGTCGGACTCAGATAATTATAATGAAACATGATTTTTTAAGTTAAAATTACCCACTCCGGGAATCTTTCCAAGATGGTGATGTATTTATATTATATAGGGATTTCCGAGATTCATTATCACTATTAAACCAATGTCAATATAGAACATAATTATGTAACTGCTACCTTTTTTTTCCGAGGTTGAAATCCTCATGCATGTCCTGCGCCCTGGGGCGAGCGAAGGGGTCTGTCAGACTCTTACTGACTAAAACCACCCTGTATTCCCACGTACACATGCGCCGGGGGCTGAGGGAACACATAAGTATTCTTCAACGTGGCCCATAACTAGTGCCGTCCCGCCTTTGCGGGCCTTATCTTTTTAAGTGAGGGGAGAGTGAGCTGTTTGGCTCCCCTGTGACTTCTGAGTAGGGCGCGCGTGGATCAAAACGCGCCGCCACCTCGGGTCTCATGTTATAGGGGACGGCGGGCATCCCCAAGTCCGCCGTTCCTGGACCCATTTAGGGGGGCCACCAGAAGGCATTTTCTGCCCTCTGTCGACGCCCGATGCGCTTTCTGCCGGCCGGGAGAGCGTTCAAGATCTTCCTCTCCCGTTCTGCAGCCTCCTTCTGCGACATGACAATTTCGCAAAAGGAAATCACCATGTCCCACGACGCTGCGCCGCTAGCCATGGAACGAATCACAGCTGGCAGCGACAGGTCGTTTCCCACTTTTGAAACGAGGACACGGCGCGGCTCCTCCCAAGATGCACACTCTGCAAGCGTATGCCACGTCGTGTCCTCCCGAGAATGGACGCAGTGATGACACCAAGTGTCTCGCTCCCTGTCTATGCGACGCAGTTACTTCCCGAAACAGCCGTGATCCAAGAGCACCTGCGTTGCCTTAAAGGATAGGGAGCCGTGGCTCCTCCCGAACTAGTTATTGAGCACTGGCCGGCCGCCTCGATAGTAACCGTCGGGGGCCATGGAACATGAAGGCCTCAGACTTGTTTATTTATTTATTTATTAAAACTTTATGCAACACAAAAATGTACAAAGGCGGACTTAATGCCATAGGCATTCTCTACCAGTCAACCATGGGAGGTGAAGAGATAACATGGCAGGTGCATAAAAAAAAACCTAAGTACATAATATATTCAAAGTAAAAGTCTTATTACAATTATATATATCCATAAATAAGTATTATTAACTTACATATATATTTATCATAACACATATCAAATATATATAATATATATTAATAAAAAGTCATAGAAAAGGGGGTTATGAAAACTCTGCTTCCACTATTTGTTTCGAAAGTAATCCCGCAACTTTCTCTTAAACACATATTGACTGGTGGCCGTCCTGATATCAAGAGGTAGTGCATTCCACAGAAGAATAGATTGTACATAAAATAAGAATGAATAAAATCAGAAGTATGAGAAGGACAGAGTAAGAGAAGATTATTGGACGAGCGCAGACTTTTAGCGTGTGAAGAACATAGAAATTGAAAATGAGAAATAAGGTAAGAGGGAGGGGTTTTTTTTTTAGCGTAGTAAAATTATGAAATAAGTCCTCCCACGCCGGGCAGGGTGGGAGGGACTGTTAGACTTTTACTGACTAAAATCCACGGTGTTCCTTCAATAACCCTTTACGTACCGGGGTCACGGTAACGGGATGAGTCCCACGACCCCGGCAGGCTTCGGCCCTCTACGGGAGGGCCTCGTCATATTGCTGACGCTCTTTGAGGCGCGCGTGGAACACGACGCGCCGTCGACCCGGGCATATTCCATGGTCGGACAGCGAGTTGCCCTTTACTCGCCGTCCGCATGCCCGCGCCTACGGTGGCCGGAGATCGTCGGCCGACGTCCGACGTCGTGGGCGTCTACCACTGCGGCTGGGCTGGAGGGAGGACGCCATCCTCTCCCTCACGCGGCCCGCCTCCTCCTTCGGAAGCATGACTGCTTCGCAGAAGGAGGCGACCGCTTCCCACTCCCTCTCGCCCCGCAGCATGGCCTCGACCAATGCCGGGCGCGAGAGGTCTCCGCCTATTGCCGCCGTAAGGACACGTTGGTGCTCTGCCCAAGCGGGGCAGTCCTGCACCGTGTGCTCGACTGTGTCCTCAGGGCGACCCTCGCAGTGGTGACACCCAGGCGTTTCCTCCTTTCCCATCAGACACAGGTACCTCCCGAAACTTCCGTGTCCGGTGAGGACCTGCGTCATGCGGTAGGTCAGGACGCCATGACGCCGATCTAGCCACACCTCAAAGAGGGGTCTTACAGGCGAAATTGCGGCGTGCCCGGCCTTCGGTTGCGACAGTCGTTCCCTCCATACTGCCCTGAGATCACGCCGGAGCTCTTCCCGCCGCGCCTCGATTTCTCGAGGCAGCGGGGATACGCCCCGGCGCTGCGCCTCCACGCGCCATTCATAGACGCGCTGGAGGGCAGTTGCCTCCAGATCCCGAAGAGGAAGGGGTAGGAAAGTTTAGCAAAGAGAAAAGCGTAGTCAAGGCGCGCAAACTTCTTCTCTGGGCGAATGGGCATCCATTTGAGCTCGGTGCTGTACCTCGATAAGTGGTCATATTTTTTAAATTGAATATGTACCGGATACAGTTATTAAGAAGCCTATCGAACTTATCCAGCAAGACCGCATTCAAGTCAAAGTAGCACACGTCATCATAGTCGATTACAGGGAAAATTAAAGTCTGCACAAGCATTGTCTTGTTTTTTTCGCTTGTTAAGGGCCGCCTTAAGGCCCAGGCGCCTGATACGGCTCACAACTTGCGAGACTGCGACTGTAGCCAGCAACGCTGCTTCCCTGTACGAGCTCCCCCGCGCTATGACCAGCGTGTCATCCACTTAACACGTCAGGTCAGGCCCGGCTGTAGCTCGCCCCTCAATGTTCCTGCTAATAACGCGCCTACCGCGTTCATCAGTTTGGTCGCCAGCCGCCGAAAGTGGGGGCCAAAGTCCTAGCGGCCGTCGAGCAATAATCCTAGGTACTTCATGGTTGACTCGACAGCGATCCGGGTCCCCCAACCACGATGTGTGATCCTGGCGGTGGCGCCCGTAGGGGCCATGGAACATGATGGCCTCAGACTTGTTAAGGGCCACCTTAAAGCCCAGGCGCCTGATGCGGTTCACAACTTGCGAAAATGTCATTGTAGCCAGCAACGCTGCTTCCCTGTACGAGCTCCCCCGAGCCGTGACCAGCGTGTCATCCGCGTAACACGTCAGGTCCACGCCCGGCTGTAGCTCGCCCCTCAATGTGCCTGCTACCTTGGCGCAAGGGGAAACACAGTTGTGAACACTTGATGCAAACAAATCGAGAACAGTCACTATTTGCCCTTAGATTGTAGAGGTTGTAAATGGCAGATTTAAAAGAAACTTTACAGTATTTAGGCAACGTTATTTTAATACTGTTACGAGCTGGGGTTCGGGATAGAAATAATTAACGCCAATTAGACCAAAATTAACACTTTAATTAAGTAAACACAAAATAAAAATTAACGCAGTTATCCGCACTACAAAACTTGTCGCTTAACACTTTAATCGCCATTAAATTCACTTGTATAGCTTCGATTATATCGCCTCGTAACTTCTAATAAGACTGACTCTCTGCCCTTGGAACAATCGCTGCGCCACCGCAGGGGGCGCGGCAAGTGGCATCGGGGCATATGCCCCCCGGCCACGGAAGCCAACCTCGACCCGTAACAACGGGCCCGTCATTGGGTTGCCTTATAGGCATGGCCTGTTTGCGTGTGTGCCTTGCCTGCGCGTATTAACGCGCGGCGGCGCGCACACATGTTATGTATTTATGATGTGTGAACTGTAGGCGCGCCACGACGCCGTTATTCGGCGTCGTTACTTCACGACACCTCGGCGGTCTGCGCCCGCCAGGTGAGACCCCCAGTTGCCTGAGGGAGGCCTAGCGGAGCGCGACCAGCGGCGAAGGTGCCGGCTTAGGCGAGCCTACAGTTGGATGCGTGGCTCCGGCCCGTCCCGCTTCCAGGTCTAGCCGGTTACGTTCCGAGCCGCAGAGCCGTGTTGTGCGTGTGTGAGCGGCATTGTTGTGTGCGTCACCGCTCAGTGCGTCGACGCCGAATAGCAAGCTATCCGGCGCTGTTATGTATACATGTATGTATCGTGGCGCATGTGTGATTCGGTACGTAACGTGCCTATATTAACTTAGCACACGTTACGTATCGTGGTGTAAGTATTATGAATAGTTTCATTGTTTGGATAAGCCGCGTGTAGTGTGGAGGCGACTTACCCAGGCGTCAGTAGGTAGGGAGATATAACATAAATAAATCCCAAGGAGAGGCGGAGTGGGCGACTTGTCCCTGTGGGCCGCGGGCTTCTGTTGGTCGTGCTCGGCGGCCTAGCGACTGCAAAGTATTGCCAACTCCGCTAGGCCGTCTAGCACGACTTGCTCTATATCCTGTCCCTGTCTCAGCGCTCTTATGAGGCCGAGTAATATCCTAATGGCGCAGGATGTGGCTTCGGAATATGCCAACCTCTGGGTGGGCTCGGCTTCGGTGTTGGGTCGTGCATTGGCGAGCGTGCCGGTGCTTTCATGTGCGCCGGCGCGCCGTGTCCGCGTTGCGTGGGTGTTGGATTTGACTTCCTTTTCCTGCGCCATTGTAGGGACAGGGGCGGCCGTGGGGACCTCTTCTTGGGTCGCTGAGGGGGTGGGTAACTGGGGGTTGGGTTTTCTCCCCTTGCCCCCGCGCCCCCGTTTTCTCCGCCGTGAGGAGGTGGTTGCGTCTCTGTTCGTGGGCCCGTTGGCTGCCGCCATCAGCGACGCGCCTTGGGCCTCTTCTGTGGCCTCTGTAGTTGTCGGGTGGGTGAAGTCTTCGGAGCGGCGCGTCACTGTCTTGGTGATGGCGACAGTCCCAGCTCGCTTGTTGAGCATCTCCCGTTGGAAGACGGGGCATCTTACGTGGCATGCTGGATGGGGGCCACCGCAGTTGGCGCAGGTGGCCGGCTCTTCTCTGGGCCTCGGGCAATCCTTGGCCAGATGCCCCTCTCCGCATTTGACGCAAGCGAGCGGCCGGTGGCACTGGTGTGAAGAGTGCCTAAATTTTTGGCACCGGTGGCATTGGCTGACTCTCTGCGTTCTTTTGCGAGCTATTTATACCCCGATGAATGTGTTCTAGAAAATTCTTGTACAATAGACTCACTACCAATACTGCCAAGAATGTTCCAGAAGCTCCTCGATATACTCAGTACTGCTACTCGCCGCCAGGTGGCGTTAGTGTCTCGAACGTTCTAGAAGTCGAAGTTTCTCAACGTACTTCGCTAAGCGACTGGTTTAACAATACATCCTCAAGAAACTTTATAAAAGATTTTAAGGTGGCTGCTGCTTTCTTAAATTGATTTCACCCACCCATAACCGACAGAATAGACAGTGGGGACATCATTCATCAAATTAATTTTGATATAAATAGACAAAATGTATTGGGTGATTTCATTTTCACCAATCAATATAACAGACGTAGCGCGATTTTGAAGCATTAACTGTTCAAAATGATAATTTTAATGATTTTCCCAAGTTGTTGTTTCATCACGCACGCGGGATTGCCCCGCATGCGTAACACCCGCAAGTGTCTTTTTTATACAAGTATTTATTGTAATGCGTGGAATACGCACGCGGGACGCGGGGTGTGATCCGTGGCAACAGACCCGTGCGGGGACTCCGCGCGCGTGAGCACTTCTATGAAAATCAGTGTGCGTTTTACTATCATGCGGGGTGCACGCGCGCGTAGTACAGTCACATTTAAAATGAAAATTGACACAACGTTTTATAATTCAAGTGCATCTGCGGCCGTGCTTATGGGATAAATCCCATGAATTATATAAAAACAGAGATGCTAGAGACGCTGCCTGGAACTGTATTTTTATTTTTTATATTATTTCTTGAATTGTATTTTTGTAGCCTGTGTTCAATTCTTCCAAACAATTCATCAAAAGTACGAATGGACATTCTAAAATAAATCTTAAATTTCCTTTCATTCATTCGTAATTCGTAATCCTAGCAAAGGTGAGACGGTACTTCACACCGGAACAGCTGCTCAACCTCTATCAAACGCAAGTTCGGTCGTGTATGGAGTACTGCTCTCATCTCTGGGACGGATCTACCAAATACCAGCTTGATGCACTTGAGTCTATAGAGAAACGGGCCAAAAGGCTCATCGGCAACGAAAAACTGGTCGAGACAAGGCTCCAGAGCCTAGAGCATCGGCGACGTGTTGCAAGCCTGTCAGTTTTCTATCGGTTACATTTCGGGGAGTGTGCGATGGAATTACACAGTCTTATTCCGCCAAGCCCGTTCTATCATCGGACTACAAGACAAACGGCGATGCGCCATTGTTACATGGTGGACATCCCACCCATACGCACGAAACATTTTGGGAATACTTTCATTGTGCGTACGGCTAAGGAGTGGAATTCCCTGCCGGAGTCTGTATTTCCTGATAGTTATAACCTGGGAGTCTTTAAGTCAAGAGTGAATAGGTTACTTCTAGGCAAGCGTGCTTCATCTTCGACCACATCATGCTTAACATCAGGTGAGATTGTGGTCAAACGCAAGCCTATCAACTATAAAAAAAATAAAAAAAAATAAAAAATTGCCGTAGTGTGTGACAAACCTTCCAGCAAGAATCCTTTTTTACCCGACTGCAAAGGAAGGGTTATGTTTTTCGCGCGTATACGTATACTACACAATTCTTAGATGGTATTCTCATAATTATCGAAGATGAATAATAAATATTTTATAAATATATTGGTGTTTTATTTTATTTTCTCCTGCTG
This sequence comes from Tholera decimalis, assembly GCA_943138885.2. Lineage (NCBI taxonomy): Eukaryota > Metazoa > Arthropoda > Insecta > Lepidoptera > Noctuidae > Tholera > Tholera decimalis. The sequence goes on from OW964570.2 coordinate 12,396,373, forward strand.
TGTCAAATCCATCCAAAGATTGTCTGTAAAGGTCGCTTTTGGCGATAAGACCGCCCATTGTAACACCCTTTGTAGTTTGTAAGTCCTTATTTAGTTCTCTCTAAAAGCTACTGCTACTAAGTGCAGTATCCAATATACTGCACTTAGTAGCATGTAGATTGTAGAGATTTTAGTAGACTTATGTTCGTCTGTAGCAACTGCCCAGAGAATTTGCAATGCATCAGATCATCGACGCGTCACCCATGGAGGCTCTCTACTTGCACTCTAAGCATAAAAGAAAACCATTACACATCCAAAACTATTCAAAAACAATACGCAGATAACATGAAATAACTACTATGTTATAACGTAACCTCACTTTTACTCTACCTCGTATAACTTGCTTCCTAGATAGCTTAATTTCACCAAATTTTCAGTGAGGCCTTCTAGTTTCAATGAGAGAATACCTTCGTCAATTTACACAACTACTTGTCAGTTGGATTCCCAGATGTTATCTCAGACGGTTGATTACATTGCTAGTCTACGATGTCCAATCATTGAACCATTCCGTTTTTCTCCGGCAACCTTGGATGATATCAAAAAGATTATGGTACCCACAGGTTATGATGACATCAGTCGTTACTCTCTCTCCTTCTTCCGATTGCCCATATTATCAACTACATGTTATCTCTTCAAAACCCATGGTTGACTGGTAGAGAATGCCTATGGCATTAAGTCCGCCTTTGTACATTTTGTGTTGCATAAAGTTTTAATAAATACATAAATACCTACATAATAAACTATGGAACCTTTCCCTTCTCCTCATGATCTTTAAGACAATATCGTCAGCACAAAAGTAAAGTAGCCAAACTGACATTTTGGTAATTTTGACTTAAGTATAGAATTACTATGGTTGCCTACTATAAATTATGTATCTTAATTGTGGTAAAATATGAAAATAATATTATTCTGAATGCATATCAACATAAAATTGCTTTTGGCTACAGATAAACTCTTCCATCTGATTTATTCAGTTTACGTATACTTTTCGTAATTATAACAATCTTTAATCTAAGTGGTGCATTAATAAAATATAACAATTTGTTATAGAACCCGTCACCAATTTTTGATTTAATTTCGCGAAAAAAAAAATTTTCGTGGAAAATTTCACTTTTGCAGATTGGCTGTTTACTTCACTGACAATATAATCTGTTAGAAGAACATGTTACGTAAACTTGAAAAAGAAAACTCTAAAAACTTTAATTTAAACAAAGTGGCTTGGTTTCTACATTTGGAAAACTAAAGTTTTCTAAATACAGTTAAACAAAAAAATAAGAAAATTATACTACCAATAGTTTTTAAACTGGCATGGTCACTAACAGAATCATTAGAACTTGAAACGCTCACTTAGCCTATTGATAAAAACGACATTACAATCCGTTTTGTAGTTCGAAAGGGACACAGAAGGGGCGTACAGACATCGGGAAAGGGATTTTGTTTCATAAATATGTAAAGATTTTACCACAGTACGTATATACTATTACTGCAACTTTTCAGTTGAAAACTATTATGAGGAGTAACTGAAATGCTTCTGTCTCTTCAAAAGTCAGCATGTCAATTACTACTTTTTATGACTGGCTATCTTAAAATATAACCCGAGATATATCATCATCATCTTCTAAGCTTCTCAACTCTGTTGGGGTCAGCTCTAGTCTAACTGGATGCAGCTAAGTACTAATGTTCCCTTCCTTCTTTCAAAAATATGGTAAAAGATCTCTCTCTTTAATTTGTTACTATTTTTTATATAACTCAGCTTTGTTACTTATTTATTGTATATAGTACTCACGTGGTGCTTCGCTCCCGTGGATTCTATCACGGTAAAAACATAACTCTCCTTTTTGCAGTCGCGTAAAAAGTAGCCTATAACCTTCCTCAAACTTCAAGCTACTTCCATACCAAATTGCATCCAAATCCACCTAGTACTTTCGAAGATTAGCGCGTTCAAGCAAACAAACAAACAAACAAACTTTTCCGCTTTATAATATTAGTATAGATAAGTGAATAGTACACCATGGACTACCCGCGTATTTATTTTCTCCTGCTGTGTCAAATCCATCCAAAGGTTGTCTGTAAAAGATCGCTTTTAGCGATAAGACCGCCCATTGTAATACCCTTTGTAGTTTTTTAAGTCCTTATTTAATTCTGTTATGGTGTACAATAAAGAGTATATCTATCTATCTATCTATCTATCTAATGTTTTACTTGGAGCGAGTGCCTATCTAACGTCCACAACCCAGTATCTGGATACAACGATACCCCTTACCAAGAGACCAGTATCAGATTTTCTGGCTACTGACCACTCGTAACGACTGTCAAACATTTACAAATGACAGCCAGGACCTAAGGCTTTGTTGACGGCTTTACATTCAGTCCTGTATTCAACTGTACCAATTAAAGAAACAGAGACTACCGTTCTTGTTCTGAGTTTACTAATTTTCTTTTTAACCGACTTGAAAAAAAGGAGGTTTACAATTCGTCTTGAACTTTTTTTTTATTTTATGTATGTTACCTCATAACTCAGAGATGGCTGGACCGATTTGGAAATTTTTTTTTTCGTTCGAATGGGTATACTCTCTAATTGGTCCCATTGTTACGAAATAAGGATCTAATGATGGGATCCTGGAGAAATCGAGGGAACTCTTCAAATATTATAGGCACACCTATAGCGTTTTGGGTATTTCTTATAGTAACTTGAGCAGTTGCTTTCGAAAAGTACCATTTGGGGAAGTTGAACTGATGATGAAGACCACAGATGGCCACTGAAACTACTCAATAATAAGTATTTCGTGGATTGCGATTTGATTACTTGAGTACGGATGTTAAACACTTTATGCTCAAGTTCAAGACGAATTGAGAACCTCCTTTTTTTGAAGTCGGTTAAAAATAAACTAAAATATGGCGTCCAGAAATTCGTGCGCATCGCTGTCTACTGGTAATGTGCCCAAAAGACTGGCGGCATTGCCACGCTATATGGCAATGCTAAACCGCTGTCCAAGGTAAAAGCCAGCCTTTGGGTCACGCGAAGTGTCAACTAGGCGTCTGGATAGTTCTTTAAATAATTTGTGAGCACTCGGACCCCACGATCCCAAGGTCTCCACCCCAAACGGCTCGAAAATATAACCTCCAACAAGGTTATTATATTTCCGCCACTTGAGGTTCTCAGCGGCTGCAGCGGCAGCGCCAGCACAGCAAGACGAGCTAGGAAGATGGGATGGTGCAAGAGTATCGACACAAGTTGCGTCCCACACTAAAGCCCTACCCATCTTCCAAGGAAATAAAGACATGCCGTCCGGTCTTTTGCCATCGTCGCGTGCCAGGCCATTGGGTTCTAATACAGCCGGAGCGCCGACGGTGACAAGAGCTCGTCGGATAATGTCGATCTCCTTACTAAAAAAATTATAAAGTTTTTATTTTAGATTGCGTTTGTAATATCGTAAATCTAATCGACATTCGGCTAAAAAAAAACCTAAAATCGAGTGTGACTCTTTTAAATTTTCTCTTATATAAAAGATTTAGTTTAAAAGCCATCGAACGTCAAATACCTACAGGTAAGTTGGTTTGACATTCTAGAAGCAACAACGTAGAGTTAAAAAATGTATTTACACAAAAATCTCCACATTCAATCTACTAGACCAAAAAATACTTCAGTAATAACTTAAGACACCTGTTAGGTACCTTCCTAAATGGGCAAACAAGATACTGATTAACATTATGTACAGCGCCGGATTTAGACTTCGGTGGCCCATAGGTAGAGCATGTGGTGGAGGCCCTCAAATCGTTTGTGGCTAACTGTTGAAAGTTTATATTATGGTCAAGTTAAAGAAGAGAGCAACTGAATAAGTTGGCTAATATAAAATTTATTCAAAATTAAACTAGAGGTACCTAGAAGCAAAATTATATTTCGTATGATTTTCACAGTAGTAAACGTATCGATAATATCGTCGAAGTCTGTTTCCCTCAAAACATCACTCTCTGTACTAAGGAGAGCCAAAATATTTAATCTGTCCTCGGTCATGGAACTTCAGAGTTTATTTTTTATGCTTAAGTTTTGAAAAGGATCTTTCAGCCATACAATTTGTCACCATTAGTGTGAGATAAATTCTCAGATTTACCTCAACGTTGGAAAAGCACTCTTTAACATTGTTTTCACACAACAATTCATACATCCATCTCTCATAGCTAATGTCTTCTCTTCTCTTCTGTTCAAATTATTCATACTGAACTATAAATAGTTTGAAGTTTTGGCTGGAAGACAAAATTTCTTGACCAGAAATAGTTGTAAAATTTTTGAAAAGTCCAAATCGTGCATTTAGAAGTGTGTTAGCGTCCATTCTCTTCTGAAGAGTAGCTTTGAGTCCTAAATTTTTCCGAGGGTGACAATTGGACTTCCAAAGCTTGCGGGCAATCTAAAGTGGACAACCGGACGTTTCTTTTTGTTCTTCTCCTTTTTTCTTCTTCGTAGTTTCGGCAATCAACTAGCTCGAAAGCTTTTACTTCATATTCATCAAAATTGTCTCTTTTATTTTCAATGGTTGATTTTAATGAAGTAAGCAGTGTTACAGTAGTCCAACCAAGGATTTTGTAGGCTTTCGCTGCCTTTATTTATACATATGTCCCAAAATCTCATCCCAAAAAACTGTATATATATGTTTCTAACTTTGCCATCCTATCATGCAGACAACTGTTGCTCTTGATTTTACTGTATCTTCTTCGTTCTCAATAATTTATTCGAGGGCATTTATAAACCTTCATAGCCCCGCAAGAGTGCTTTAGTGGTTTCAACTCAACATAACCAGCGAGTTATTGTCGTTCTTTTCGGCACAAGAATAGGTTAGTCAGTTTTCGCTTCTCTTAAACAACGACTAACTGTATTGTACCTAGGGTTGCCAACCATACTTTATAATAAAGTATCCTACTTTATTTTTGGTAATTATACTTTATACTTTTGCATACAAATAAAGTATGTGAAAATACTTTATTTCCAACCTTTACTGCGATGCATAGAACAAAACACTCATTATGGGATTTATGGGTAAATACTTAACTATTTAACATATAAGTTAAAACAGATGATGAAAACGATTTATAATTACTGAACGAAATGTTAGATGTCAGATGTTAATGTGACAGTGACAGGTCACATTATCACAGATGTCACTATCGACGAAATTGTATGAAAATTGTCCGTTGTTTATGTTTATAATTAAAGAATCTATTTTAAAGTGAAAATTAAATGACGAGTAATTCTGATAGTGATACTCCAGTGACTCCTAAAAAAGCTAAAATAACTTCTTACAAAAGTATAAGCTTTCAATAAGCTTTCACTGAAAGGGTCTTTTCAGTAATTAATGTGAAGTGGCGAGAAGAGAGAAATACAGCGTCAAAAAATTTAATTAGAAAAGAATTGTTTATTTATTTAAATTTAAATGTTGGTTGTCAAACAAGCTTTGAAACATTTAAAAATAGTAAAAGAATGTTAGCTTGTGCTAAAACCACACAAAAATACGTTTTTAATGCAATAAAACCATAAAATTTGAAAAATACTTTTTTTCCTTTCAATTACTTTTTTCCTATTCAAACAATTTTATACATTTTCTTTTTGTCAAAAAAACGTTGGCAACCCTAATGGTACCTGTCAGTTGAAGCAGTAAAATATACATACAGCTCTTCTAAAAATCAAAGAAACTTATTGCTCTGAGACAACAACTGGCCGCTGATTGTATGACAAGATTAATCGAATGCCCAACACACGGCACCCAAGCTGCTAGGCTATTTTTTTCTTGTATTAATGCTTGTATCTGCTTGTATCTGTTTATATCTGCTACTCATTACAGAAGCATTAATCAAGCCTTCATAAATATCTTTCGCCTTATGAGTTATGACCTTGGTTAGGCATAAACATAAGATATCAATAAACCGAACCACTAACGTCAATTGGTCAACATGGCGTTCGTCAGGAGTCGAGTCCAGAGAAAGTGAAAAATATTTTTCAGTTTTCACTCGATCAATATTTTTTAAAACGGTTTTTCCTAAAATTTCTAGCAGTTCCTCACAAATCGTGATGACAAGTACTTTGTTTTCCCGCTCAAAGAAATAAAATAAGTTTTTCGTCTATTTGTAACAAAACTCAGTATTTTTTTTTTGTTTCTACTGAGCCTTTATCGATTTTTTTTGTGGTGTGGTGGCGGCCCCCTTGTGGTGGCGGCCCATAGGTAACTGCCTATGTTGCCTATGCTTAAATCCGGCACTGATTAGGTATCCCGATTACAAGACAGTTGGGTAAAAAGCTAGACAAATCACTCTTCTCTCCAATAGACGGTCCAAAGTAGTTCTACTAAGTCCAGAAACTCATTTTTACGGTGGGAAAATCATTTAATGACTCTTCCCGTTCTGGGCGGAGCGGAAGGGAGTGTCAAACTTCTGCTGACTAAAAACTCACCCTGTTCCTTCAGTTGCCCTTGTGATCAGGGGCTGCGGTACCCGGCTATGACGCGACGCGGACGCGCCGTCGATGCTGGACGGCAAGCTACCTCTGCTAGCCGCCCGCAGGTCCGCACCACAGAACAGATAAAAGAGGTTAGAAAGGAAATAGTTCCTGATTTGTATGAGAACGTGTGTCGCCGCTTGTCTCCCACTCTTTAGATCCACTACAAGCAAGAGGCCCGTTACGTATGCGCACACAAATAAATTACACACACTTAAATCGAGAGCTTGCTACTGATTGTAACTCACTGTCGATAAACATGCGCCGTGCATCACGGCCAATCAGGGCAAAGGATGACACGTCAATGGTTGAAGTGTTGAGGACGCAACGCATGCAGTACATTATAAGCGGACTTGGTCATTGCATTGATTAAGCGAGTACGCATCGGCCAATATATATATTTTTGTAACTTGTTGCAATAATGTCGTTAATGCTTGGAATTTCATAGTGATCAGAATATTTTTATATTTTTTACAAATAAAATTGTAAAAAATGTTGTTTTCGACTTACTAATGGAAAGATATACCTCCTCGCTCTATACTTGCGGTGTGTCTTTTTGTTTTACAGGTTAAAATTGCACAACACAGCATTTTAAAGCAGTGTTCTGTGTTCCGAAGTAGTCCGTAGCGCACTAAGCGCGGTGAATGAATTAATTGATCGAGTTATGATTTACGAAACATATGTAGTTGTGGCGCGCTTGCCTCGCCCACATCACCATTCCAAACTTATTCATCTATTCCGTGGTCCGTACCACAGAGTACTTTCATATATGGTCCGCACCCACGGTGACCGGAGATCAGCTCGCGACAAAGATAACACGATGCAAAAAACAAATAAAACTACGAACAAAAATCTCCACACTCTCTACTAGACCAAAAAACACTTCAGTAATAACTAAACACATTTGTTAGGTACCTTCTCTAATAGGCAAACAACTAACAGCTCTATACTGAATAACGTACGTCAGTTCTGGGAACAGTTGGATAAATAAAAAACTAGACAAATTACTCGTCCTTTCAATCGACGGTCCAAATGAGTTCTCCTAAGTCCGGCGACCTAGTTGGGTTTTAATTTGCCGTGTTCAAATAACAATTTATCATTTATGCGGAGGAAATAAGATGAATCGCTTCATTTTATCACGATTAGGTAGCTGTGTTGGAAGTTTGTTGAAATAGAATATGAAGAGAAGTTTCTGTAATTATCGTCCAAGTTTGTTTAATTGTGTTTAAATCAGTGAGGTAGGATTGTTAGGATACTATTTATATAAGTTTGCTATCTTTTAATTCTTTTATTTTATACCAAATTGTGTTTAATTTTCTCTTTTTTTTTCAGCATTCAACGGCTTGCAGAGACATAAAAATGTTGAACTCACGAAATGGAAGGCCGTGTCTTACATTTTTCTTTTTTAACAAGCACAGGTTTCCACTTTTGATAATAAGTACCATACTGCATTATTGATATTATTTCCGTAACTTGTGGAAACAACTATATTGGTATCATGTTTTTTTAACCGACTTCAAACTAGGAGGTTCTGTATTCGACCAGTATGTATGTATGTGTGTAGGTATATATGTATGTATGTATGTTTGTATATCCGCGATTTTCTCAGAAACTACTGATCCGATTTCGATCGCGTTTTCGTTGTTTGAAAACATATTTTACAAGGTTTTAGTATATAAAACATTAAGTTCTGATGGAGACCTTCGGAGATAAGGGATGGAACTCTTCAATTTAAAACAGAATATCTCCCGCGATTGCTACCCTCGTACAGATATGCACTGTTTAGCATAATATTAGTCTATTAAGACCAGGCAGTCCAAAATAATTTTCACGCAAGCTCCACCCCCATGCCTTCGGATAGGCCGTTGTATACTAAACGCTAACGCAGCAGTAATAAAGTTGAATATCGCGTGCGCTTTTTCACTGTATTCGGGTTCGAAACTAAATGTCGTAAGTCTCAATTCTTATTTCGTTTATAACTAAAGTAATAATTGATCTAGAGAAAAAATGTCCTTTGGATTATAAACTATATTTTCTTACTGTCAATACTAATTTTAGATATAAAAGCCGAGTAATCTTGATTAAATTTTGAATAATCATTAAAAAAGACATGATTTTCGATTAAAAAATGAATCGAGCGAAAATGTTCCAATTACGAAACTGGTCTAGACATGCAAAGAAAAAATCCAATAAATCATATACTAAAGTTCCATTTTGATTGTATGCGTGATTGTTTCAGGATATTAATGCAAAGTTACATACAATTTAGGGAGCCTCCCCTTAATATCACCACAGCTGAGGCACAGACCTTCTAGATCACGTCTGAAATATGGCTTAAGTGGGTAAAAAGAAGTGTACAGCAAACTCTCTTTTTAAAAAGTAAGTGCGAACGGTATGTAGGTATCTCAAGTAACACAAACAATGATACACTAAAAAGCATAAAATAAAAACTTTGTTTACAAAAAAATGAACCGACTTCAAAACTTACAAAAAAAGACTAGCTCTAAAAAAAAGAAATAACCTTAAATATTGTTTTATTGGATGTCTAATTCCGTTAAAAATAAGGGCTAGCTATCTACTCACATGGCTGAAGTCGGTGCCATAGCCTCTGTGTTTTTCCAGGATGTCAACTATCTATTTACCAAAATTTCATTCAGATCCGTTCAGTAGTTTTTACGTGAAAGAGTAACAAACATAAATCTACATCCGTCCTCACAAACTTTCGCATTTACAATAATATTAGTACGATTATTTAACTATCTAAGGTAGTCCGAGACTTCGTTTGCGTGGAATTTCAAAACAACAGTCTTGCCAAAAGGTACAATTTTACCCAGTTACTGGATTATAGCGGTCAGACAGGCAATCGCTTCATGTAAACCACTAGTACTCAGTTGCATCTATTTAGACTGGAGGCTAATCCCAATACTGTAAAAAAAGGCTAGACTTCATTTTATTCCCATTAAAAAATATGCTGTACTAGCTATTGGATTAGGTACTAGGATTTTTTTATTTTATTTCACCACATATAAAATGTAAGAAGTAGTGTTGAGTAGGACTTACAAGAGGCAGTACATTTGTCCCGTACATGACGTCAAAATGTAAGAGCGGCTCGGCACTACAAAATGTACTACTTCAAATTTTATGTCGCGGTCGCGGTGCACGCTCGTCACTCATCGTAAGGGTGAGAGAGACAGAAAGCGTGGCACATGTCCACATGATGCATTAGTACGACATTTTTCAATGAACCGAGGGCCGAAACAAGACGTGACTCGAGAAGTAATGATATATTTTATTCACTCTAATGCTAAATAAATGTACTACGATGAGGCGTGAATTGAAACGTGTAGATACGAATGTACGACCTTGATGTACGCAGATGTACGATTTAAACTTAAAATTTTGAATCTGCATTCGAAATTTTAATGAAAAATTTTTGATAAATCATTGTTTTTAATTGTTTGTCATTGCGAAATACGTTAATAAGTATTCTATCTAAGTGACTATAACATCAAATATCATATTCGTAGGTACTGGCAAGGATCTTCTACAGGTACAAGTTCCTTGGGTACTGGTTACTTCAAATGTATCGCCGAGCTTCAGTACGCCTCGCCTCATTTGAAGTGTCAAGTGGGACCAATGACGTATTATGACATTGTACCGGCTCAGTACAAAAAAGAGACTACTCTTACAAACTCTTTTTCAAGTCGTGTCCCACCCAACACTACTCGTTACTTCAAATGTATCGCCGAACTTCAATACGCCTCGCCTCATTTGAAGTGGGACATTGTACCGGCTCAGTACAAAAAAGAGGCTACTCTTACAAACTCTTTTTCAAGTCGTGTCCTACCCAACACTAGTAAGAAGCTAATTCATGGTTTTTTGTACTCTTTTCGTACAAGGAACCCCAACCATTGGTATTTGTATAAGAAAAACGACATACCTCTAAGCAGGAGATTTTTTTCTTTTTTTTTTTTTCTTTTAGGTAGGGCCTAGGGATGGTACGTATTTACGCGACCAGGTATTTACACCAGGTATTTACTTCCAAGTACGTACACCAGGTACCGATCCGAAATACTTGCAAGACTTCAAAGTATTTTATACGGCTACTCGGAGTCGGACTCGCTCCGGTGGGGGCTTGACGATCGCCCGACTATGCGATTATGCTCCTTATCTGTAAGAGACTACGTAACAATTTCGTATGCAAGTCTATTCTAGTATATGGATTGTCTTTTCAAGTATTTATATGTAAACGCGATTGTGCTTCTTATTTATAAGAACTCACGGGTCAATTTCCTATGCAAGTATTTTTTCATTCAACAGGGCTTGGATTGAGTAAAAGTAGAAACGTTCGTCTCTATGCAGGTATTTATTTGTAAACGCGATTGTGCTCCTTATTCTTAGGCAGTCACGGTTCAATTTCCTATACAGATAGAAAATACTTTCAATTTCGTATGCAAGTCTATTATAGTATACGGTTTGTCTTTGCAAGTATTTATATGTAAACGCGATTGTGCTTCTTATTTATAAGAACTCACGGGTCAATTTCCTATGCAAGTATTTTTTCATTCAACAGGGCTTGGATTGAGTAAAAGTAGAAACGTTCGTCTCTATGCAGGTATTTATTTGTAAACGCGATTGTGCTCCTTATTCTTAGGAAGTCACGGTTCAATTTCCTATACAGATAGAAAATACTTTCAATTTCGTATGCAAGTCTATTCTAGTATACGGTTTGTCTTTGCAAGTATTTATATGTAAACGCGATTGTGCTTCTTATTTATAAGAAATCACGGGTCAATTTCCTATGCAAGTATTTTTTCTTCCAACAGGGCTTGGATTGATGTGAAAATACTTGCATAGGAAATTGATTCGTTTTGCTTCAGCAAAAAGGAGCATAATCGTATCAGAAAAAAAAATACTTGCAAGGTTCAAAGTATTTTTCATTTGCAAATGCGATTGTGTAGTATTTCTCTAAATATTCCAAAGTTGTCTGAGTACATAAACCGAAATCTGTGTAGGTGTGTGCATCAGGGAACTTTTTCTTTTCTTTTGAGTAGTTTGCGGCGCCATTCACCCTAATGACTATTAATAAAAGACACATTATTGCGTGAACGAAAGTATTTTAGAAAATATTTTGTTATGTTTACGTTTTTTATTTTTCTTTCGTCAGTTGTCGTTTGAGTGAGTGCATAGATGATACATATAAATACTGAGAAGTGAGTGCGAGCTTGTTATGCAATTTACCAACTGACCGTGACTTTCTTATTTCGCGAGCTTATTGAATTTAAACTATTAACAGTTAGTGTGTAAATAAACAAAACTCCGTTTTTATGTGTACGTGACTTTGTTTATTAGTTAGGAATGTAAATATTTAAATAGGTAAAAGACGATTTTTGAACGTAGTTGAATGTAGTTAAGTGTTTTCTTTTAAAATTGATAAGACTTACTAGTTGTAAATAAAAATACAGTTACAAACCATGGCTCCTAAGAAAAGTTTGGCTAAAATAAAGCTGAATGTAAAATGTGCAAAGCATTAGGCCGTGCGCGCACTGCCTTGCGGTGGCCGCAATTCCGGTAGTTCTACCGCACCGGTAGACTGACCGCAGTGCGCGCACGGCCTTAATATCATACAAATCGGGAGTGTCAAACCTTATGCCTTATGCTTGCATGTGCAAAGAAAACATATTTCCGTGAATTTTAAGTGAGTGACTTATTAATTTCTGTAAATTAAGTAGGAAGGAAAGATTTCATCTACAAAAGCCGTACTAGATTGTGGCATGGTACGACCGGACTAGTAGACTGAAATCCGAAGTGGCTCAAAATACTTTCTAGTATTTTAATACCTGGTTTCCAACCCTGGTATTTTTACAGACTCGTACTTGCAAGCCCTGGTATTGATATTTGCAAGTATATCTCATCTCTAGTAGGGCCACTCGTAGATCAGCTCAGTAAGGCTGTGCGTCTACTTAACCAGAGATTTTTTTTTTTTTTTTTTTTTTTAGGTAGGGCCACTTGTAGATCAGCACACTAAGGCTGTGAGTCTACTTAACCGGACTTTCCTGTGGTAACCGAGAATTATTAAATGGATTCAAGACACATGATAACTCCCGTAACGAAACCGTACCGCGATCTATTTCGACGCCAGCGCCATCTAGGGAAGTCACGCGTAAACTTTTAGTATGAATGATTTGTGCGTAGGCCTCAAAATAGAGATTGAACAGTTTTTATTGCTCATTTCCTATAGAGAAAGACTGGTAAGAAACTCCACGGTTACTCTTTTCTAAACATAATTATTTATTTTAACAATGTTCCCATAATACAGTTTGTATAGGTATTAGAGGACAGTACAGACCAATTAACCTAGCACAATGTAGGTACCTAATTACTAATCAAAAACGCATCTAAAATTCTACTTTTGATTTCACATTAAAAATGATTTTTATAAAATGGGATACATATTTTGGGACTTTTGGATTGTAACTAAGAACAAAAAACGCTAATAAGTAAAGAGCTAACAAAATTACCTTTTAAACCCTAAGCAGATTGCCATTGACCTCCCGCATGACTTAAGGTTATGGGGTCAAATTTGGTGTCTGACTAATTCAGAATAACCACATGTGATTAATTTGTGCTACATGTGCCTATGACGATGACACTTCAAAGCCGTCGCGTCGGCTGACTGAATTTAATAAGTACCGATGGAGACAGAGCGGTACAATTTTTCATTTATTTTCAGTATTTCTTTGTGGGAATTCCTAATATTTTATTCCACATAACCAGGCACTGATTCTCAGGTCAGAGGAGGAGGTCAGAAGACAGTGAACAATTTAAACTGATAATTCAAAATAATACCTCAAATATTATGTTTGTTTCTTTGTTTGTCGCGCTTGCGGCCTGGACCAACGAGGTAATACTTCCGAGTACGTAGTACGTACACGTGAAGCAAAAAATTTTGTTCCCCTTTTTACGGAAATTGCGCAAACAGACACACTTAAAGTTTATATGCAGTGCAGGAAACTGATATTTTTTTATAATAATGAAATAGTTCAAATCATGGCCGAATTTCGGGCACCGAGCGATCCCTACTTCCCTAGTAAAAATAAACATGCGCTGCGATTAACGAAATACTAAAAACCTATACCTATTATCCTTTTCGAGATAGCAAAACGACTCCTATATCTCAAGCCATTGCTTGCCCGTGTTTCAAATGCCGTTCAGTCGATGTGGCCTGACTAAATAACAAACATCCGAAGACACATCATTCCACACTAAATAATAGTAAGATACTTTTGTTACTAAGTGTACGCGTTTGCCCCCTATTTGTTTGTAGTCGCCTGTTCGGGTCGATTCACACGCAGACCTCGAGATATTTTAGATTTAAGGCTAATAAAAGGACGACCTACGAACCCGATTTGTTTACTCCACAGTATCACGACAATGAACTCTAGTCCTTATCTTCTATACATAGATTAATTAAGCCGGCTCGATGAGCGTGTGTATTTGCATGCAGCGACGTATTTTTAACCGACTTCTAAAAAAGGAGGAGGTTCTCAATTCGGATGATTGTATTTTTTTTTTTTTATGTTTGTCCACGCATAACTCCGTCGTTTGCCAACCGATTTGAAAAATTCTGATTTTGTTAGAAAGGGTATACTTCCCAAATGGTCCCATGAAAATTTTATCGAAATCGGACAAGCCGTTTCTGAAAAATCAACAAAAGTCTAAAAAAATGTTTACGTTGATGATCTTTTCGTTTACGCTGCATTGCGTTTTTTGTTCGCGCATAACTCCGTCATTTACGAACCGATTTGGAAAATTCACTGACCCACTAAAAAGCACGAAAATAAAAACTTTTTTGCAAAAAATAAAACCGACTTCCATATCAAAACACTACAAAGCCAAAAATAATTTTAATTTCGGAAGGCGGTGTGAAAAAAAAAAGAAAATACAAAACCAATAACACCGACTACCGAAATTAAAATTAGTTTTGGCTTTGTAGTGTTTTGATATGGAAGTCGGTTTTATTTTTTGCAAAAAAGTTTTTTGTCCTGCGAATTTGTACTGTACCTCGATTTTATTGCGGTAATAGGACGATTGATATTGATGAATAAGGTAGTATGAGCGCCAAACAAAATTTCGGTCAGAATAGAATAGTATACTTAAAAAAAACTTTTTAACAAAAAATTAAACCGACTCCCAAAAAACACTGCAAAGTGAAAAATAACTTTAATTTCGGTAGTCGGTGTCTTTAGTTTTGTTTTATAGTTTTTGGCACCGACTTCCGAAATTAAAGTTATTTTTCACTTTGCAGTGTTTTTTGGGAGTCGGTTTAATTTTTTGTTAAAAAGTTTTTATTTCACTCTTTTTAGTTGGATGATTTTTAATTTACCTAGTTACAAGAGCCTAAATGTCAACTACTTATAACCTTTTACAAAATATTGCTTTTCCCAATGCTGGGCCGTTAATTGTGGAGGAGTTCTCCTGGTACTTCACCATCAGCTCTACATCACCATATGCATTGTGACGAGCATAAAGTGCTTAACATCCATATTCAAGTAATCGAATCGCAATCCACTCAATACTTATTATTGAGTAGTTCCAGTGGCCATCTGTGGTCTTCATCATCAGGTCCACTTCACAAATGGTGCTTTTCGAATGCAACTACACAAGTTACTATAAAAAATACTCAAATCACTATAGGTGTGCCTATAATATTTGAAGAGTTCCCTCGATTTCTCCAGGATCCCATCATCAGATCCTGACTTTGGTGATAATGGTACCAATTTCGAAGTATACCCATTCGAACAAAATTGAATTTTCCAAATCGGTACAGCCGTCATCGAGTACTCGATGATCATACATAAAAAAAAATATATATATATATATATATATATACGCGTCGAATTGATAACCTCCTCTTTTTGTCGTCGGTTGATAAGTAATAGGTATTTATTTTAAGATATTTCAGACACAAAAAAGGAAAGGATTATTACCCGACTGCAATATTACAATAAAAAAACTTTTTACCAAAAAATTAAACCGACTCCCAAAAAACACTGCAAAGTGAAAAATAACTTTAATTTCGGTAGTCGGTGTCTTTAGTTTTGTATTTTCGTTTATGGCACCGACTTCCGAAATTAAAGTTATTTTTCACTTTGCAGTGTTTTTTGGGAGTCGGTTTAATTTTTTGGTAAAAAGTTTTTATTTCACTCTTTTTAGTTGGTCTATTTTTAGTTACAAGAGCCTAATTATCAACTACTTATAACCTTTTACAAAATATTGCTTTTCCCAATGCTGGGCCGTTAATTGTTGAGGAGTTCTCCTGGTACTTCACCATCAGCTCTACATCACCATATGCATTGTGACGAGCATAAAGTGCGTAACATCCATATTCAAGTAATCGAATCGCAATCCACTCAATACTTATTATTGAGTAGTTTCGGCGGCCATCTGTGGTCTTCATCATCAGTTCCACTTCCTCAAATGGTACTTTTTGAGAGCAACTGCACAAGTTACTATAATAAATACCCAAAACGACATAGGTGTGCCTATAATATTTGAAGAGTTCCCTCGATTTCTCCAGGATTCCATCATCAGATCCTGACGTTTATGAAAATGGGACCAATATCGAAGTATACCCTTTCAATCAAAAAAAGAATTTTCCAAATCGGTTCAGCCGTCTTCGAGTAATCGATGATCATACATTAAAAAAAAAAAAAAAAATATACGCGTCGAATTGATAACCTCCTCTTTTTGTCGTCGGTTGATTAATTAATAATATACAATATTCTTTATAACCTCATATCTCCAGAACCGCTGAACAGATTCACATAATTGAGGTATAACGAACGAATCTAACGAGATTCGTCTTAGCAGCCTAAGTGTTCTTTCTTAGATAAGTGACATTTGAAAAAATCAAACATGGCGATGGACTATGGATTTAGCTCTTTCACTTTCTGAATCCGGTGGGGTGCCATTGTGACACGACCGGGAAAAATAAAAAAAAATGTTAATTAATATTTTAACTAAAAAGTTGAAAAAAAAGTTATTTAAAAAATCTAAATAAACCGACTGCTCAACTGATATCAAGAAAGAAGCACATTTTTATTTTAAAAAGCGACAAGCAGGCGAGACCCAATTGAACATGTATTTTTTAATGGGGTGGGTCAGCCGGTTTCTCATAGTCGGGTTTTTTAGATTTTTTTAAACATTTTTTTTTATTTTCTTGACTAAGTACATACCTTTTAATACGTACAGTGTCATGTACTCGTATTACTGCCATCGTGTATATTAACGCAGCATAATAATGTTTTGACTGTTGGGACCACAGAAAAAAAAATTAAGTAGAAGTGCCCCTACACTCTCTCAAAACGAGAACCAGTGTCGCCAAACCACAGAAAAAAAAATTAAGTAGAAGTGCCCCTACACTCTCTCAAAACGAGAACCAGTGTCGCCAAACTCACACATTTGCAAAACCAAAATGTCAATTACACACATAAAAAACAGTGATATAATTGGCTACAAAGTTGAAACGCAACTTTAACAAATCACCTTCTTAATGCTGTCAAAAATATTGAGTCTTATTACAACGACCGAAAGTTGTTATTATTTGACATGACATAATCAATAAAGGCGTTTATCGTTTAAAAAACATAAATCGAACAATTTACATCGAGTTCAGCTACTCAACGCTAGATGGCACTGTAACCAATTTATTCTATTCGGAACGCTAAGTACTTTGAAATAGATGTCATATTTGCATGCACATGTAATGTCTTTTGCTACTCAGATAGAGATGTAGACAAATATCGATATTTTAATATCGATGTTACGTATTTTATTCGTGTGAGCAATGTAATAATTTATCGACATCATACAAATGGTCAGTAATGGAAAAAGGTTGATCATCTTCAAAAAAATTTAATCTATTTTAATATTAAAGAGGTAAAATTTGTAAGTTTGTATGTAGGTGTAATCTCTGAAACTACTGAACCGATTCTGAAAATTCTTTCCCTAATATGTAGCTGCATTATTCTTGAATGCTATAGATAGGCTATAAATCATATAACAAAATATTAATTTCATGCGGGCGAAGCCGCTGGCACAAGCTAGTGTTCAATGAAATGTTAATAGATAGTATTAAAAATATTTATTGACCTTGAAATTATACATATTTGTTTAATAATTGCCATTTTGATAGTTTTATGTTTAATTTTAATAGGTGATGAAAGCGTATATTAATATATTTTGCCGTGATGGCTTTCATTAAGTCGGTAATATGATTAGACGTAAGAAATTCCCCTAACTGATGATAGATTATGTTTTGGAATATTGACGACCCAATAAACATCCATTTTCCTTAATAAAAGGATCTTGGAGAAAACTGAAATATTTAAATTACTTTTTTACTTTTATGAGGTCAATATCCAGAAATTGATATGTTACGGTTTTACATTATGTGATGTTATATTTATTAACTACTAGCTGCTACCAGCGGCTTCACCCGCGTGAAAGTAGAAAATTATCCCAAGGGAACATAGTCTCAGGAAAAAATCATATGTTCTATTCCAGGACATGGTACCAAGTTTCATTGAAATCCGTTCAGCTTTTCGAGCGTGAAGAAGTAACAAACACAAACTTTTGACTTATAATATTAGTGTAATTATTATTCCATTTATTTAATATATGTACATATAAATTACATTTTTAAATATTAATATAAAATAAAAACATTTAAAAATATAAAAAATAGTAGCCCACCGGTATCGGGAACAGGGTCCAAGCTACCGGTGGTCAGGGCTCCATAGAGAGGAACCTCCTCACAATACGCGCCGTTTCCAGGAGCACTGCTTTCTGGATCAAGCCCTTGATCCAGCTGCCCAACGAGAGCCTCCTTAGATGTTGGTCGAGGCTCTTGGCTATTATACCATTGGCTGTGACGACTATCGGCACAATGATTGCTGTCTCCACATCCCACATGTCGACAACCTCGCGTGCCAGGTCAAGATACTTATTTTTTTTATCTATCTCAGCTTTCACGAGGTTCTCGTCATGGGGGACTGCTATATCAACAATCATTGTGCAACGCTCTAATCGGTCTATCACCACTATGTCAGGCTTATTGGCAACAATAGTCCTGTCAGTGATGATAGACCGATCCCAGTACAGTGTAATATTGCCATTATCGAGAACTGGGTCGGGCACATACCTATAGTATGGTACTTCTGATTCCACAAGATTGTATTTAAGAGCAAGTTGCTGGTGAATAATCCTGGCTACGAGGTTGTGTCTATGCAAATATTCTCCGTTAGCTAGACGAGAACAACCGGAGATAATGTGACGAATGGATTCTCCCGGTTTGTGACATGCCCGACATATGTCTACCGTACCATCCTTCACAATATATTTCCGATAGTTATTCGTCATCATAACTTCGTCCATAATCGCACAGACAAAACCTTCGGTTTCCCCGAAGAGGTCACCAAAACGTAGCCAAGCTACGGACGCTAATAAATCTACTTCAGACCCATGAAGGGCTCGGTAATAGCGTCCGTGAAGCTCCTTGCTCTGCCATACTTCTCTGCGGTCATAAGTATCTAATACTACAGGTTTGCGCCAATTCTCGTTACCTAAGGAGAGCGGGGTGAGGCCTTTGTCCACCGCTGCCACATTCTGATGCATACCCACGTCAGCTTTTAGGAAATATTCTCTAAGGCTGCATACCTCGCGGTTGTGCAGGGTCTTTGCATTTAAAAAGCCACGACCCCCGCACTTCCGCGGGATATACAGCCTCATCACCGATGAACGTGGGTGATGCATCCGATTTGCAGTCAGCGTTGTGCGGACCCGCCTGTCCAAGGTGTCAAGTTCAGTCTGAGTCCATTTGAGTATGCCAAAAGAATACATCAATACTGGCATAACCCAACCATTGAAGGCACGCACCTTGTTTCCGCCTGATAGAAGACTATTCAGTACTTTATTCAGGCGGCCAAAGAAGCGTTCCTTCAATGACTGTTTAACATAAGCAGCATTGATGCCTAGCGCCTCTGACATACCCAAATACTTGTAGGTTTCAGTTGAGCCGAGGGATCTTAGGTGTATGGAATCCGAGAGTTGAGTTCCCACGGATTCCATAATCTCCCCTCGCTTTACATGCATGACCGCACATTTGTCCACCCCAAATTCCATCCCGATGGCGCTACTGAAAGTTTCTGTTACCTTCAGTAGCTCCATCAGTTGCAATTTGCTGGGAGCAAAGATTTTCAAATCATCCATGTAAAGCAAGTGTGATATGATCTGACCACCTCTTCTCAACTGGTGGCCTAGCCCCGAACCCTCCAGCAATGTACTGAGAGGGTTGAGAGCCAGACAAAACCACAGTGGGCTCAGACTGTCGCCTTGAAATATGCCACGCTCAATCCTAATCGGTTCGCTGTTTTCCTGGATCTGTCGACATCCCGGATAGCAAAGGACCGTCTTCCATTGCCCCATACATGACTCAAGAAAATTACGTAGTATTGGGTCTATTTTATACAACTCCAACACCTTCTTGAGCCATGTATGTGGAACAGAATCATAGGCCTTCTTATAATCTATCCAACATGTTGACAGATTCTTTCGGAAACGACGAACCTGTTGGTTAATGGCAATATCAATGAGGAGAAGCTCCTTAGTACCGCGGGACCCGTTCCTACATCCATTCTGAGAAGCAGACATGATTGAATTTTTATCAATATGATTGTTAATTTTGGCTCTCAAAATGGATGTAAGAACTTTATAGACCGTCGGTAAGCACGTGATTGGTCTATAATTTTTAGGTTCCGAAGTACTGCCTGATTTATGGAGCAGGTGGGTTACTCCTGTAGTTAGGAATTGAGGGAGCGATCCTGACTCTAGGGCAGACTGGAACTGAAATGCCAAGCGAGCGTGCGAGCTTTGAACCCATTTTATCCAGAAATTGTGCAGCCCGTCCGGCCCTGGAGATTTCCAGTTGGATAACGGACGGACTGCACGGGCTACATCTTGGGGGCTGATCGTAATTGCCCCCATTTCTGGTATAAGATCGCACGTGCGCTTGATCTCTCTCATCCAGTCACCCTCAGTGTGACTGACAGGCACCGACCAGATGCTGCGCCAGAACGAACACATGGCGTCATCATCCGATAGGCGAGTATCAATCACACCTTGGTCCGGTCGCTCCCAAGCCCTATAAACCCACCTTTCATTGCTTTGGAATGTGCGATTCTGAGTGTATCGCTCCACCCGCCGCTTATATCTGCGTATACGATTTGCCCATGCATAGACTTTCTGCTTCAGGAAGTCGATACGCTCTGTGACCCGGGTCAGATAATCTCGAGGACTAACATCAGTCCCCACAAAAACCCGCCTCACAAAGCGCATCACTCGAGGACGAGTGTTGCCCTGCCTGAAGCAGATAAGTTTACCAATGAGTGCTCTAGCCTCAGCAATACGACGCTCGATCCTACCCTGCCAAGCTGGTACAGCTGGTCGTATAACTCTGTCAGTCTTTGGGAACTTGACATGAGCTACCCGACAAGCCGCTACAGCTGCACAGTATAGGATCGAATGAGTATCGGTGAGGTCTTCACTATTGTCAAAATAATTTGACAGCAGTGAATCTAGAGCACACACTAGCGCCCTATTTTTCTTATGCATGGGTAAACGAGGCAGACGAGGTCTAAGCTCAGGCTGTGTGGAGCGATACTCCCGTAGTGCACATTCCAAAGCACTCCTCAATCGTTCACTGCACTGGGTACTCACGGTTATAGCCTCGTCATCATCATCTTCATCGACGAGGTCGGGTCGCGGTGAGATACTGGGTTGTAGTTGCACCGCGGCCAGTGGTGAAGCAGATGAGACACGGCTGCACCGTGATTCATGGCGTAGTCTATCAAGTACGGTGTCATCCAACATACGGTTACGCTGGATTACCCGTACCTGATCCGACAGTCGTTGGGCCGAAACGTTGACAGCTGGTTCAAGTACCTGAAACAGAGAGAGCATCCGACCACGGTACGCAGTCAGGTTAGTTCCCCCCTCTGTAGCCCCAAAGTATGAGCGCATGACATTTTCATTGATGGAATGTGTCCATCGCATGCGCTGCACACTTCCACCGGCAGCGGGGACCCCATCGGAGGCCGGAGGGCCTCGAAGTCCTAAGCCGACCGGAGGGCGGCCTCTTCCTCGCCGACGCGCAGGTGGTGGTGTCGTCGGCGGCGAGAAGTATTCGTCGCTCGAGCTCGACGCAGCTGCAGCGGCCGGAGTCTCTTCACTCACGGCTGGAGCAGGTCCCGGCGGCTGCGAGGCGGAGCTGAGCGACGATTCCGCAGGTGTTGGGCGTGTTGATTGTAGTAATCGAGCCCGGCGTCTAGTCAACATTTTTTCTTCTTCTTGGTTTCGGATTCGTGTGTAGTTTTTGGTTTTCCTTAACAAGTTATTGTGTTCTTCATTTTTGTATGCGTTTTTGGTTTTTTTTTAAAGGATTTATTTGGGTTGAACATGATGCATTAACGATTATTTTATTAAATATTTATTTAAAAAGAATCAAGAAGAAAATTTATGACAAGTCGGTTGACAGCCGGGCCACAGATTATTTAGTGTAATTATTATTATATACTTTATTGTACACCTCAATTTAACACAGGACAATTATTTATAAAAATTAGTGTACAATAGGCGGTGTGATTAGCGACCCGTATCTACTACAGACGGATGCAGGTTACGTGTGATTAAACATTCATAAATTATACACATAAACCGTCCGAAATAAATTTTCTGAATGATGGTGCCAGCTATGAAATGAATAAATAAAACTTATCGATACAGACCTACTTTACGAATATGTCGCATCCCTAATTGAGTAGCGTCGAAGTTACTAGAATTTTTAGTATGTTCCTCCGGATAACGACCAAGTAGATTTAAACGTTGTGTTAATGAAAATAAGGTTGTTTATAGTTTGCATTGAAGTCATGAAATGTGGTATTGACATTAAAATCAAATATATTTAAAATTAACAAACTTTAATACTTATCGATGATACGATACGCCTCCACAAGATACATTTTATTTACTGCTTTCGTTTTTGCAGGTCCAAACCGCACAACAAGGCATAATTTCTAATATTTCGTGTATTTTAGAGACAACCAATCGCGACATAAATTTGACAGCGAATAAGCTAATGTCGCGCATCTGTGCTTAATGTTGACACGCGTGCGATATCTGAGGGGCACTTCCACTGTATTTTCTATTTCGTGGTTGGGACACAGGCCTCCTCTGTATGAGAGAAAATGGGCCGTAATCCGCTCTACGGTGGTACATCTGCACTACCGCAGAGTGGATTACGGCCCATTTTTAACCGACTTCTGAAAAAGGAGGAGGTTCTCAATTCGGATGTTTGTTTGTTTTTTTTTTTTTTTTTTTTTTATGTTTGTTCGGGCATAGCTCCGTCGCTCGCCAACCGATTTGAAAAATTCTTTTTTTGTTGGAAAGGGTATACTTCCCAAATGGTCCCATGAAAATTTTATCGACATCGAACAAGCCGTTTCTGAAAAATCAACAAAAGTCTAAAAAAATATTTACATTGATGACCTTTTCGGTTACTCTATATTGTGTTTTTTGTTCGCGCGTTTTTAGTTTTTTGTAGTTGACATTTTGGCTTTTATACCTAGATTAATTAGAAATTGACCCACTAAAAAGCGCGAAAATAAAAACTTTTTTGCAAAAAAATAAAACCGACTTCCATATCAATATCAAAACACTACAAAGCCAAAAATAATTTTAATTTCGGAAGGCGGTGTGAAAAAAAAGAAAATACAAAACCAATAACACCGACTACCGAAATTAAAATTATTTTTGGCTTTGTAGTGTTTTGATATGGAAGTCGGTTTTATTTTTTTGCAAAAAAGTTTTTTCTCTCCTCATGGTGGATATCGCATGTCCTCAAGCTTTTCGGTCCTTGGTCATGCCGGTTTCCTTACAATGTTATGAGCACCGTTTTGAGCAGTGCCTGTCTGAGTTCCGACCCACAATCTCCATCTAGTTTGTCGTTCGTCTTGTAACTACTGGACACTTCTGCGTATAATGACAAGGCATTATATCAAATGCCTGGATACACAAGTGACGGTTCCAACATTATTTACTGTTCCATTTTCTATCCCATTTGCCGTTGCTAAGCCAAACAACAATCCCAAGTAGCACACGAGGCTGCTTATCAGCCATATAACGGATTCCCATCATGCTTAAAGCTGAATAAAAAAGCTTAATAAGGGCTGTATAGGGCCTTACACAGCTTTTATAACTCTTAAATGGGCACAAATTATTAATTAGCTGCTAAGGAGCTGTGTAGCAGCAATTTAACAGTGTTATAAAGGGTAACGACAGTACTATGCGCTGAATATCGACTGACTAAGAGATCACAAGTTACTCTTTATTCAGTAAATATGTCACATTTACGCTCTTAATAGATGTTTTAAACCGGGAAAGGCTGCTTGCGGCCAGTGTAAAAGTGAACATATTTGATGTAGCAAACATATAAAAGCAAATATAACCCGTAGCTGCCAATTGAACACTTGTTTCGTGGAATATTCATATGTTCATTATATTCGTATGTTTTACATATTAATAAAAGAAAAATGATTGGGAATGCAATTTCACTGACATTATACATATATATTGACTAAGAAAATTTTAGTGCGCCTTTAAAATATTCTGTTTTTAATTAGTTTTGTGATATAAATAAGCCGTGATGAAAACTTGGATAAACAATTTTTTGTGCTTAGAAAAGAATTATAAGATAAAAAGTTATTATTATGTTATCAAGAAGTAAAAACTAATGCAACACATTCCTAATTCATACACAAAACATCTTAAAAGTTGAAAAATGAATCAGTATATTTATAGTTTGTACGTCAGTATAATTGCCATCAACATTACAAGTTGCACTGACTGATTACAGTAACACATGTTACTTCTATTCAGATAAAGTCTGATTAAAGGTACTTATGTGAACCACTATAAAGTAAAAGCCGTTAATTCGATACACTAGTGAGTCTCTAAGCAGCTGCGAGACATCTAGTGAATGTTTAAACAGCCGCTATGCAGACACTATCAATGGCAGTATAAAGGCTGATTAGCGGTAGACATTCAGCAATAAGCTGTAATGTGGGCCACAAATCATCCATTATACAGCTATTAACGTTATAATAGTTCACACGTACCCCTTTAATAAGTCAGTGTAATAGGAGTTCACAAATACCTTCTTATACAGCATTTGGCGTAATTTCATCCACTAAACAGCCCTTACCACTGCTAAGGCATTAGAAAAGATTAAAAGCTGAATAGCGTCGTTGAAAATATACCTTTATAGCACTCTAAGCGTATTAATGGTAGTTTTGTCGGTCTTAATCAGCCTTAATGCAGCTCTTAATCAGCCTAAGCTGTTTAAATATCACTGACAGCTATTATGCAGCTGTAGGATAACCAGTGTACTCTTAAAAGAGTTTTAATATGCATAGAGTTTCAAATAGGTCTAAAAGTGAGTAGTTATACAGCTATCTGTGCTACTTGGGATAGCATTATTGTTGTTGGGTCTAGCAGCAACACATACACATGTCATGTAGTATTTCACGGTATTCAAATTTGAACCTCTGTCTACTCGTGATAAAGGGCCTTTCTTCTGGATTAGTTTCATGATTTTGGGCCAACGGCAAGTACTCTTCAGGTCTATCTTTATAAATAAATCTGTGTTCCTCAAAAAGTTTCACAAAAACATTAAAATATAACAATAAATAATACCTAAATATAAGCATTAAATGGACTAATGGCAGAAGGTAGTATATACCTATATCTTAGAAGTCAGTGTTCTTTCAGCATACACCGCAAGCAGACCTGTCAAAATATATCGCATAAATGTCCGTATTTCTATAATGGATACATTTAGAAACTTGCCTTAGGTACTAAAAATCTATGAATTTCACTATTATTACAACTTAATACCTCCACGCGTTTCTGAAAAAAAGGTTTTGACAGGCCTTTTGATGTACGGTTAACATCAAAAGGTCTGTCTAACTGGTAGGTACTTTTCCACTTTTCCTACCTCAATGGTCTAAAATGAGAATGACGTTTGATAGACCATTATTGTAGTTCATAATTTGAATATAAAAAGTTCGTTGTATTTTCCTAAAAATAATAATAATCTGTAACTGTCCCCAAATTACTGGAATAAGGGCAGAAGATGATGAATAATAATCTGATATATTCCTTTTTATTAATATTGTAGCTTATTTATTAAGACTAACTTGGTGAAACCTTTTTTATTTGGTCTGAGGGTGAAACCTACATCTTTCGCAGGCCACTGCCATAGCATCGCCCGCTTCGGTTGCTCGGCACGCGCGTTTTGAATTTTGATCGCAACGACGAACAACAACTTCATTATTGTAACCAATATTTACACGACAAATAGATTTATACATGAATAATAATTATTGTCAATACATGACATAGTTAGCAATTAAGCACTTTATTAACTGTGTGTAGTTCTCGTGTTGTGTTACCTTATGTTTTAATTAAATACCTCTATTTTCAATATTCATTCACTTACTTAAATTCTTTCTTCATCAAATGTTGGTAGCTCTCATTCGTTCCTTAAGAGTAATTTATTTATTTACATAAAACTCTTAAGAAACAAGAGCGTTCAGAAGCAGGTATCATCAAAATTGCCTTTTTCTAAAGGAAACCTTCAAAAGGCGCCTGAACTTTTAGGGAAAAGACTAGGGAGTGTGGGACTTTTACCTTGTTAAAAATAAGTACCCTAGTAATCACCATTAATCAGCACATAGAAGGGACCCCGCCTCTAAAATCATCATCTCAAAGTGTCCACTCCGGAACCCCCTCTGCGCAACGCCTGTTGCGGCACATCCCTGGGGGGACTGCAAAGAAGTCACGGTAGCACGTGATTACCGTGTCACTGTCTCTCCTGAGATTACTCGGTTGGATGACAGAGTTCCCCCACCCTGACCGCCCGCGACCTCCCGCGGGTTTCGGCGTTTTAAGCGTCGAAGCGGTTGCCTCCCTGAAGTGTCCTACTGCGATCCTCCTCCACTTTCACTCAGAAGGACAGTACTTTTCCTATCTACTTCATCTATCTGTGTCCATCAGCATCTTTTTGTGCCTAGGCGTTAAACATAATGGCGACAGTATGCAAACGGACGAAGCCCGTATATTTATTGTTTATACAAAACGTCTGCGACATCTATATGGCTACGAAAAACAAAAACAATGTTATAACACTAGCAGAGGCTTTCAGGAAGCTTTTAAGCCCTTTCCTTCCATTTGTTGTATAAATAAACATAACATAAGATGTGTTTGTAGTTCCGGTATTTTAGGGAAAATGATAATAAATAAACCCATGGATACCATCCCAATAGAAATTCTTATTTTCCGTTTAGTTCTTACAGTTAGTTCCGCCTTAAAATCTGTCTAATCTCAACAAAACCATACTTACTCTATGTAAATGTATGTGGGTATCAATACTACACGTTATGTGACAGCGAGCCATTACTTTTAGCTACATATATCGTGTAGCCACCTATGCACGCCGCAAATGTAAGATTTTTTTAAATAAGAGAGTGACTAATGTAAATAATGAAATGAGCCTTTCATCCACTTCAGTTCGATTAGGTTTCTCATCTAATTGTTTTACCATGGATTCAATTTTATCAAGCAATAGATTGAATGATACAATGACTAGCGGTAATGTAACATATTTTTCTCCACCAAGTTTCGTTGATAAAAGTTTAAAGTTTATTAAAAACTTATGTATTTTTTCGAGTATTTGCCATTCTGTGATTTTAAAATCACTCAATTCGGTAACTGAAACGCATATGTTAATGCCAGTTCTCACTTTTAAACCAAATCCAATCATATCATGTGTGGAATTCCATCTTGTTGGACAGTCGAGTATAGGATTCAGATTTGATGGCACGCCAACTGCTTCACAAGCAGACTGGAACTTCCTCTTCAATATCTCGCTTCTTTTTATTTTACTGGAAATACTGCGTAATTTTGTAATACCTGTACGTGAGTCAGCAATATTTGGCGCATATTCTTCATCTTCCTCAGTTTCGTCTTCATAGTCTTCATACTGCTGTTCTTGTTCTTTATTATCAGTTTCACTGTGTAATGCTAAGGTCTTTAGTAAATCTTGTACACCAAGGTTCAAAATGTGAGCAAAGCACCGGAAATGTTGATTGTCTGAATCAAAATGCAGCAGTTGTTTGCCAAGTTCATACATAAATTTGGTATTTGCAGTTGCGTTGTCCACCGTGATACCCTGTATTTTATCAATTATGCCATATTCCAATAAACATTCGTGGAAAATCGTTGCAATATCTAACCCAGTATGTCGACCGCGCGATGGTATAAAATCAAGGACTACAGATCGATACTTCCATTCATTGTCTATATAATGAATAGTGATCCCGTAGTAACTCCTACCAGCAATGGACGTCCATCCATCAATGGTAAATGACATTTTACATGAATATTGTTGTAGTCGATTTTTAACATTCGATTGTAGTTCTTCAAATCGCTCCTTGACTTTCCTTCTTAGTGTCGAGTGCGCACATTTCCTTCTTCGCGAGTTCCCGCCGTTAATTTAAATGCAGAAGATTATTGGAAAACTGTGTTCAATTTAAAGAATGTCGGGCAGGAGCCTATGTTTCCAACTCTGAGACTCCCTTCCTTCCTTTCCCTTCTTCTTGTTCTTCCTTTCTCTAACGCTTGTGTGGAAAGAGTTTTCAGCCAGCTGAAACTTATTAAAACTGACCATCGCAACAGGTTTTAAATACAGACACAATAGCTGGCTCTAATGACAGTCAAGCAAAATATTAAAAGTGCTATTGATTACGAACCTACTAAATCACTTCTTACAAGAAATATTAAGTTATATTACCAACTTAACAGTCAAAATTATTTCTGTTAACCTTAAGGTTTGTGAAACGCCATTTTTCGCATTAATTTGCTTTGCTACTAACATTTTATTTTGTTGGAAAACTGCATGTCAAAGTTTGCCACTTAAACTAATAAAAATAAAAATATCTTAACCATAATATTATTTTATTTCAGAAAAATATCTATATAAAGTGCGGCAACAAATCAACGATTTTGATTACTGTGATTTCAACCTCTACGAGTATTACATTACAATATTTAAATTAAAAAATCTGACGCCAGGTTGGCGAATTTAATGTTTTTTGTCTCCAATTCGAAAGAATAAAAGAAAAGAATAAAAATTAATGAAGGCCTGTAAGAAAGATATTCAACAGTAGCAATACTCAATTTAATACACAATACAGAGAGATGACTAATCATCGTGGATAATGTAAGGTATTTATTGTTTTTTTTTTGCATTGAGGCTTTCTTGCATGGTTCTCTCTTACGAACACTTGGTAGAACATGTACGTTAAGAGGATTCTATTCGTATCGAATACATTGAACTATATAACTCTAGCGTAGTAGTAATACCTCAATGATCGAATATTAGTAGTTGGTTCGGAGTAAAAATAACAGATCATGAACTGCCTGCCTCGTAGTTTTGGTTCAAACCAATTGCATAAAGGTGCTAGACTAGATAGCAACAATAGTGAAGATGGCGCTGCGAACTAATGAAACTAGTCTGTTTTATCCTAAGATTAAATGCACCATTAGACATCATAGATTGCTTTATATTCCGCCATTTTGCTGACATCAATTATTTGCCTCCGACCTCCAACAAAATAAAAAAACAATAATGTAACTTTTTGCAACAAAAATGTAACATTTCAGGAAACGAAATGTAACTTACGACTCAAAGGCCCTGGCAACACTGGTCATGTCATTACTCATATGTCAAGAGAATGACAACAAAGCGTTCACTCGGTTAGATAAATTCATTTTATCCGTTATCTGGTCTGAAATTGACTATATGGCTAGTTTTTTAAAATAAATCATGGCTCTACCAACTGCCCAACCAGCTGAAGTTCTTCGAGCGTGGCAGAAAGATGATCTATACGAGAAACAGTTGGCTGAATCTTTGTCAAAGTTGATGCCCGCAAGAAGCGCTTCCAAGGCCATACCATTATCTTCTGTATTGTACAGGTCCCTCACAACACTAAAGGACCTCCAAACTCTGGGAGAAGAATACTCTGGTATTGTGCAAGTTGACGAGAGTTATAATAAATTACCATCTTATTATAGCCGATTGTTCAGCATCATTCTATCAACTTTTGGAGAAAACATTAGTAGGCATCTGCTCCAATGTATAGAAAAGCGTGTCGAACAAAATCCTTCCTTAACTGTAGAGGCACAGAATTTATTTTTAGTCGGACTGAAAACATTGAGTAGTATTTTGCCTCAGATTCAAAGTATTCATAGAGGAATAGCTTATATCAACGGAGGGCCACTTCAGTTGGGTAAAACAGTGACTGAGATAGACTATGTGCATGTTAGACCAGCTGCAGCTGCTTATTATGCACATTTAAGGCTCCTTGGTGTAGTAACTCTGTTACATGCCTTTGTTTCTTGTGGCCAAAGCTTATATAGAGCCAAAACTCATATGGCTCAAATGAAGGAGATTCCTAATGAAGTTGACAGTAGCAAATCTTGTGTGGCTTGCTTAGAAGAGATTATCCAGCCTTGTGTATTACCCTGTGGTCATATATTTTGTATGAATTGCTCATATGGAGCTTTAGAAAGCTGTGCATTATGCCGCTCGCCATTCACAAAAAATTGTGTTGTTCCATTGATGAATTATTTTCCAGAATGATAGATATAAGCAATTTTATTTTTGTTGAGAATTTGGCTTATGGTTGATAGGGATAAGTGTTATTTTGAATTTGTATTGTTAAGGTGTGGAAAAGCTTTTTGTTTTAGTCAGGCTAGAATAGTTCATTATTATGTAATAGAATTACTTTGTTATTAAATTTTCACCAAAGAACTAAGAGCAGAAAACAACATTTAAAATATTTTCTAGTTATTAATGGACTTAAAAAAATTATATTGTTTCTGTAGAGGCCATCCGCAAATCGCGTGACCCTCCCCCTTACAATTGCAATTTTATATATAGAGATCAATAAATTAATTCAGCTAGCTGTTAATTCCTTTAGTTCATCTGATCCTCCCCATTTAAAATGTCATGTAATTCATGTAACTTAAAATGTCATGTATTCATGGCCCCTAAGATTGATTACAGACAATCATCAATATATATAAAATGCTTCCATTACTGATTGACTGACAGACAACGCACAGCTGTAACTACTGGGCACAAGAAGCTGAAATTTGGCATGTATGTCCCTTGGGGTGTGTAGGGGAGCACTAAGAAAGGATTTTTGGAATTTCCCATGGGATTGGGATTTACTAATGCAAGTCTCAAATAATATTATGAAGTTTAGCTCTGTAATATCAGTTATTCTACTTCTTTCAAAAATATGGTAAATGATCTCTATCTCTCTCTTTAATTTGAACTATCTTTATATATCTCAGCTTTTTTTGTAGTTATTACCTTATGTATTGTATATAAGTGAACAGTACACCATTGACAACCTGCATAATTATTTATTTTCTCCTGCTGTGTCAAATCTATCCAAAGGTTGTAAAAGATCACTTTTAGCAATAAAACCGCCCATTGTAACACCTTTATTAGTTTTTAAGTCCTAATTTAATTCTGTTATGATGTACAATGAAGTGTTTATCTATTACCTATATCTGTGATAAACAAAAATATGCTTTTTTATAGCTTGTTCAAGGTAACAAACAATCATCAATTATTACCAATGAGATTGTGGTCATATGCAAGCCTATACTTATAATAAATCTGTAGAGAGGTTAATTCTGTACATGAAATATATTTACAAAATAACCATCAGGGGGTGATTAGGGATTGATACTGATGCCAAAAATGCAATCAGTAAAATTTTTGTCTGTCTGTCTGTCTGTCTGTCGGTCTGTCTGTCTGTCTGTATAACCGTTATAGAAACAAAAACTACTCGACGGATTTTAACGAAACTTGGTACAATTATTTTTCATACTCCTGAGCTGGTTATAGTATACTTTTCATCACGCTACAATCAATAGGAGCAGAGCAGTGAAGGGAAATGTTGGGAAAACGGGAGAAGTTACTCCATTTTTTAAGCTTCCGTCACGCGTGTAACCTTAATGGTTAAAGCTACACAGAAATCATTTATGACGGAAATTTTCTCCTTAAAATTATATAAAAAATATCCCACGACAGCATATATCTATCTTTTATGGTTGACTCACAATAACACGTGTAACTCTCGATAGCTTAGCAGTTCGAAGCTTTCTAATTATTATTCTGCTCCGAAATTTAAAACCACCACAACTTTGCAATGGAACTCGGCTAAAAGTAACCCAGTTGCAAAAAAATATAATCGAGGCTCAAATTTTAACAGGTTGCGGTGCAGGAGAAACCGTCTTTATTCCCAGAATTCCCATAATACCAAATAATTTTCCATTCCAATTTAAAAGAACGCAATTACCAGTATCGGTGTGTTATGCAATGACAATTAATAAGGCTCAAGGGCTGACTTTTCGTGTTGCTGGAGTAGATCTCGGTGTCAGTTGTTTCTCGCATGGTCAGTTGTACGTCGCTCTTTCCC
This sequence comes from Tholera decimalis, assembly GCA_943138885.2. Lineage (NCBI taxonomy): Eukaryota > Metazoa > Arthropoda > Insecta > Lepidoptera > Noctuidae > Tholera > Tholera decimalis. The sequence continues at coordinate 12,428,569 of OW964570.2, forward strand.
GGGTTAGCAGTTCTAGAAATCTTTATGTTCACGTGCCGGACGGGTCAACTTTCAACATAGTTTACCCGGAAGCTTTGCGCTGAAGTATTTTCGTTCTATAGGTACTTAAGCCTCATGTGAACGTGATCTAAACAATAATACCAATACATTAAATTAATAACACACAAGGAGTTACACGCTGACGGAGTCGCGGGCACAGCTATTAACAATAATATTGTGCGGTTCGGTATTGCGATATTTTTCAACAGTATTATAGATTGACATATTATATTTCCCTACTAAATTACGAAGGTTAATCTGTCTGTTACATCAAAATCACTGAACCGTCAGCAAGGACATAGGCTACTTTTTTTTACAAAAAAACGACGGAAACGTGGACGAAGTCGCGGGCAACAGCTATCTATACTAATAATATAAGGCTGAAGAGTTTGTTTGTTTGAACGCAATAATCTCAGGAACTACTGGTTCGAATTGAAAAAATATTTTTTAATTAAATAGTCAATTTATAGAGAAAGGAAACTATATATCATTACGCTAAGGCCAATAGGAGCGGAGCGCCAATGAAGAATGCTTCAAAATCGGGGTTAAATTTAACGTTAGCCCAAAGTAACTATTCCACGCGGACGAAGTCGCGGGCAAAAGCTAGTTAATAATAATTGTACATAATATCGAAAATTTGATGGTGGTGGGTTATTTACTGTCCAAGTCATAATAAATATTTTCCAGTTAAATAAAATCTTTTATTACATACAATATTAATAAATTAACATGATAACAACTTCAGCAAAGGATAAGGCTTATCTAATGATAGAAGAGATAGCAAATTAGTTATACAAGGAACATTTTGTGCTTATATGTAAATGCATTCTAATTATTCACAGCTGTCTCTGCAAACTTCATACATATTTGTTTTAACCGATTTTTTTTTATTGTCTCTTATACAAACCTTGTCTTGACAATAATGAACATAAATAAAAAAAGAATTATACAGTTAGGTGCAATAGTTTTGGAAGTTATGCACTTAACTACATTATTTTAGGTACACTGATTAAATTAGAATTAAAAAAAACAGTATGATTTAAAAATGGAATCATAATACTATAATAAATATTTGTGGTGCTACTAAGTCTGTGATTTAATTAAAGAAATGCCACAATGCATTAAAATGCCAGACAATTAGATTATTTTTCCTTGCTATTGTCTCCTTAATGTATCTATAAAACTCCCTGAAAAGGGGTAGTCACAAATGTATTCAAATAGTCACATGTATAAATGCCATTGTTAAAATTGCAATAGTTAAAGTTGGTAAAAACTAGGCACACAAGTAGTTTCAACCGTAATAAGCCATATGTGAATTTTCTATTATTGTGCTTAATGATTTAACACTATTCTTTTTACCATTTTATTTAGCCAATTGTTAAGCACAAAATTAAAATGAAAAGATAAGAGTGTACAGGTACAGATAAAAAGCACATAATATTAAAATTTAACATTAATAGACATGAAACAACAAATACATACATTTGTATTAAATATTTGTAAGTATTAACACTTTGTAAAGTGAGCAAGCTTGGTCAATGATTGTTTCATCACAAGATACCTTTTTGCTGTTAAATGGGAATGGGGGTTATATTACAGGCCCAAAATATAATAAGCTATTTTGAAAGACTAATAAATTATAAAGCATAACCACATAGAAGCAAACATTTTATTCAAGGATTTCAATCAGGTGGGCCACTAGCTTCCTTGCCATATAAAAATAACAAAGGCTATGCATATAAAACCTTTTTAAACAACAAATACACACTTAGTTTGAATCTATTATTATAATAGCAGCAATTGCCATTTGACTTTAAAATCTACACTTACAGTTGTTTTAAGTAGGGACACTATCTAATGGGCACATAGATCTCCATTCAGCTTCTACCACAATGCTTGAAGGCTGGAATCACAACTTCATATCAGTACCCACCCTTATCAATACAATCCAACACCATGTGTATTCTTAATGACTCTAGCAAACTACACTTAAAAAATCCTTATAAGCAGAGTATTTGTACAATATAAGATCTAATATAAACATCACAAGTAAGTCACAAACCCAATACTGTTATAAACAATTATTATAAACATTTAATGAGATTTCTTTTCAACAATATTATGAAACATGATAATTAGACTTCTGTGTATGAGTTCTTTGAATACTATTCAACTCGTATCAGTTCAACATCAAATATTAAGGTCGCGTTTGGTGGAATAACTCCGGGGTGACCTCTAGAACCATATGCAAAGTCTGGAGAGCAGGTTAATTTTGCACGTTCCCCGACTGACATCTGCAAAAAGGGTATATTAAGTGGTGTAACTATTAATCTATACAAACATTATAAAGCAGAAAAGAAACTAATGTTCAAAAATACTTGTATTAAATTTGGTATGCAAGTAGCTTGAAGCTAGAGGAAGCTTATATGTTACTTTTTACCCCATTGCAAAAAGGAGGGTTTATGTTTTTATCGTGATAAAGTCCATGAGATGGAAACCCCGCACGACGCTAGTTTCTAATATAGGTAGATTGCATCAAAATTATTGAACAGGACAAGATGATATTTTTTTGGTAATTAGTACATAGTAACATAAAGTAGCGAATATATTTGTGATGAACTTACCCTACAAATACCTTGGTCCCATCCTTGTATCACGTCCCCTCTTCCCAGCGTAAACTTAAACGGTTGTCCTCTATCCCTCGAAGAATCAAACTTTTTGCCATTCTGCAGCGTCCCAGTGTAATGAACTACTACAGTTTGACCTGGCTTCGGGAACGTAATACCTGTAAAATGAATTGATAGAATCTAAACAGCAATCTTTTGAGGTTATACGAAGGGTGGACAAGTCGTATCTTATTGACAAATTACTTACCATCACCAGGTGAGACAGTTTCTACATCTACTCCCATTTTAGTTCAAAGAGTAAAGTAACTGTAGAGGGATTTTAGTTTAAAATCACTATTGTAATATAGAAAACGTAAAGAAGATTGTACTTTATTGATAAATGAAAATTGTTTGTAAAAAAACAACAACACAGACGAAAACGTCAAGAGAGACCAAAGAGACTAATGTTTTTTTTAAGTATCAATATCAATCAGCTTTATGATGCGTAACATACAGCCTAATAAGAATGGATGAATTTCTCAACGTGCTAAACGAATTTTCTGTGAAAATTATAATAAGGTTGCATATACATAGGTGCAATGTGCTACCTTCTTAGTTTATTATACTAATATATACTGTACTTAATATATTATCCATACTAATATTATAAATGCGAAAGTAACTCTGTCTGTCTGTTACCTTTTCACGCCTAAACCGCTCAATCGATTTAGATGAAATTTGGCATGGGAAATTTTAGAACCTTGGGAAGGACATAGGATAGTTTTTATCCCGAAATTCCCATGGGATCGGGAATTACGCGGGAAAAACGCGAACAAAGTCGCGGGCAAAAGCTAGTAGTTTATAAAAGTTTTGTGGCTATATATTTGAATTAAAAAGAATGTAGTCTTCAGTGGCGGATTTACCAGCAGGCTGAGTAGGCTGGAGCCTAGGGCGGCAGATTTTAGTGGACGGCAAATTTGGCCTAAGTTTTTTTTCTTACAGCAGTAAAAAAAATATATACACAAAGAAACAAGTGACAGAATTGTAATATTTTAGTAATGCACAGTATACTGAACACTCTTACGTCTGTAATCCGTATAATAATATTGTAGCGTAGGCATATTACTTTTTATACATCTTTAGTCTTAGGCCATGTATGACGTAGCTCGTAAGTTAACTCTAAGCTCTTAACCACTGTATTATATTATTGTAATCTTTGTGTCAGTCGTTCAGTAAACATTCAACTGAGAACACGCTCTTTAATTTGCCAAACCTTCTGACCACACACACATAAAACCACCTTATCGGCAAAGTGGTGACCCCGACGTGATTCTTATACCGACGTGATTTTTATAAAAACGTGATCGCGCGCGTATCGAGTTCCAAGTTACAAAGACTATAATTATCATCGCGCGTAAAAATGAACGACCCACGCTACCAGGCCGCAGCTCTCCAACAACCTGCAGCCATGTCAACCCAGGACCAGCCACAGCCACAACAGATGACGGCAGTTTCCATGACACCGAGGATACGGGACTTCTGGCAAGATCGACCGAGACTCTGGTTTCACCAATTCAACGCCATCGTGGATCCTCTAAAGGCAAGTGACCTACACAAAAGTCAACTTCTAATAGCTAGGCTGAAACCTGACGAATTACCTGATATTAGTGACATTCTTGAAAACATGCCGGAGGATAATAAATATGAAACTTTAAAAAATAGGTTAATTTCGGTTTACGAAGAGTCGGAAACAAAACAAATGAACCAACTCTTAAATGAAATCGAACTGGGAGATCAAAAGCCTTCACAATTATTACGGCGTATGCGAGACTTAGGGAAAAATAAAATCCCAGACGACACTCTAAAATGACTGTGGACAAGTCGTCTTCCACTTTCAATTAGGGCCATCATAACCGCATGCGACACTGACGAGGTTAAACTCGATGGTTTGGCTAAAATCGCTGACAAAATTCTGGAAAATACCAGGCCATCTGAAATAGCCCCGGTTTCTAAAACAACTCCGAGTGCAGACCCAACACTTCCCGAAACCATTATAAATGAGCTGAAACAAATGAAACTAGAAATTTCGGAATTACGCACTAAACTAAACGATTCCAATAACCATCAGAACCGTGAGCCGCGAAGCCGAGATCGTTACAGCCGTGGATCTTCCCGGACTCGCTCTAAACGTCGCGAAATTACTTATAAAAATAGGGAGAATTACCGCGGACAAAAAGAGAAACCAGGTGATACGAATTACCAATGTTTCTACCACTTTACTTATGGCACAAATGCACATAAATGCGGCGACACAATAAATTGTAATAAAAGGAATCCGGAAAACTAATTCAGACACCGGGTCAAATACACAATGTCGCCGGTGTCAATTCCTATCGTTTATGTGTTACGGATATTAAAACTGGTGTACGATTTCTTATCGACACTGGTGCTGATGTGTCGGTTTTAGCCGGTAAAAGGCAAAACGCATCCACATCAGATTACATATTATATGCAGCCAACGGCACAAAAATCAAAACATACGGCGAAAAATCCATCACAGTTAACTTAGGTTTACGTCGCCCATTCCAATGGAAATTCATACTAGCCGACGTACAACGTTCAATAATAGGCGCTGACTTCCTTGCTGCTAACAAACTAATGGTAGATTTACATGGTAGGAAACTAATAGACAAACTCACTTTAATATCGCGCGCTACAAATATTACAAATAGCCCTGAATCAAGTATACGATCAATCGATATAAACGACGAATACCATCTCATATTACGAAAATATCCCGACATTACCAAATTAGAAAACTTTAAAACGCACCCTAAACATGATGTTCAACACCACATTTACACTAATGGACCCCCGGTCCATGAAAAAGTACGACCGCTTAATCAGGAGAAATACAAAGTCGCCAAAGCAGAATTCGAAAGAATGATGCAATTAGGTATTTGTAGACCTTCGAATAGTCCTTGGGCCAACCCACTAGTTTGCGTTAGTAAAAAAAGCGGTGAAATAAGGCCGTGCGGAGATTATCATAGACTTAACGCACAAACTACTCCCGACCGTTACCCATTACCAAGACTACTTGATTTCACATATTTACTCAAAGGGAAAACTATATTTTCCAAAATTGACATTCGGAAAGCTTACCATAATATTCCAATGGCTCCCGAAGACATCCCAAAAACTGCAGTCATAACTCCATTCGGTTTATTCAAATTTACAAGAATGAACTTTAGGTTACGCAACGCAGCGCAAGATTTTCAAAGGTTAGTCAACAACGCCTTAAAAAGTCTTGACTTTGCATTTTATTATCTTGATGATGTAATTATAGCTTCGGATTCAAAAGAAATGCATGCAAAACATTTAGAGTTAGTTTTAGAACGATTAAATAATATCGGGTTAACGATCAACACAGATAAATGTGAATTCGGTAAATCCGAGTTAAGCTTCCTCGGTTACCATATTAACTCAAAAGGCATAAAGCCGAGCGCCAACAAAACGCAACTTATTAATGATTATCCACAACCCAATACAATAGAGGAACTTCGACGTTTCCTCGGAATGATGAATTTCTATAGGCTCAACATTCCAAAAGCTGCAGAAATTCAAACACCACTAAATGAGTATTTACACAATTCAAAAAAACGCGACAAAACAAAAATTACATGGACCGAAAGTGCATTACAAGTATTCAGTCGATGTAAACAAGCTATCAATAATGCAGTCACGTTATCGCATCCCGACGCAACCGTACCATTAGTGTTGATGACAGACGCTTCCGGTACTTGCGTAGGCGCCGCTTTAAATCAGAGAGTTAGTGACAAATTAGAACCTCTGGGATTTTATTCAAAGAAACTCACCGATACCCAAACAAGATACAGCACGTACGATAGGGAACTTTTAGCAATTTACATGGCAATTAAACACTTCCGCCATATGGTAGAAGGCAGACAGCTAACAGTACTAACAGACCACAAACCATTGACCTTCACCCTATCTAAAAAGGTATCGCCTTCAGACTCACCTAGACGGTTAAGATAACTAGACTTTATTTCCCAATTTTGCGATAACATCATTTACATTGAAGGTGATAAAAATAGTCGCCGACGCATTATCCCGAATCGATGAGATTATCATGCCATCACTAGTAGATTATCAAAAGTTAGCAGAACTACAAAAAAGCGACCCAGAATTACAAAATCTTCGCAAACATAACAATCTCCAATTTAAATTAATAACAATGCCCGATTCGGAGATAAAAATAGCCTGCGAAACATCAACAAACGACATACGTCCTTATCTACCTTTACAGTTCCGGGAACTCGCCATAAAAAGTTTACACAATGCGAGTCATCCCGGCGTCGCAGCTACTCAACGCTTAGTGAAGTCAAGGTATTTCTGGAGCAACATGAATACCGACATAAAAAATATCGTTAAAATATGTGTTCCCTGTCAAAAATCTAAAATACAACGCCACACAGTAACACCGATAGGCGAATTTGACAGCACAGGAAATCGTTTCGAAAATGTACATATCGATATAATAGGACCACTGCCACCGGCACAGGATTTCAAATATTGCGTTACCATCATCGACAGGGTGACGAAATGGCCTGAAGTTATACCCGTTAAAGATATAACAGCTGAAACGGTTGCTAAGGTGTTCGTAGAGCATTGGATTGCTCGTTTCGGTTGTCCAATACGTATAACCTCAGATCAAGGTCGTCAATTCGAATCAGATTTATTTCGGCAGCTATTAAAAAGACTCGGCATTGAACGAGTTCGCACAACTGCATACAATCCAAAGGCGAACGGCATGATCGAAAGATTTCACCGTACCTTAAAGGCTGCTATTATGGCAAAATGTTCAAATAGCACACAATGGTTACGGGAATTACCCCTAATACTCCTAGGGTTGCGCTCGGCAGTTAATTAGATCTGGGATACAGTCCATCACAATTTTTATACGGCAGTAGTCTCAGACTGCCAGGTGACCTATTTCATTCAAAATCTACAACCAATATTAACGACAGCGACTACATCAAACTGTTAACCAAGTCATTGTCATCCGTTCCCAATCTCTCACATTCAAGCCTACATAGCAACAACAATAGAGTATTAATTCATAAAGATTTAGCCATGAACACTCATGTGTTTGTTAGAAATGAAGCACGTCGATCTTTGGTACCACCTTACGAAGGTCCATATAAAGTAATAAAACGACATCCAAAATTTTATACACTAGACTGTAACGGTAAGCAAGTCACAGTATCACTTGATCGTCTAAAACCAGCTTACCTATTAGACTTTGATAATGTGTCGGTCCCACGCCAGGAGACCCAAACAACGACGCTACCCGACACCGTCCCACATCCGGCGAACCTTACGACTCCATACGACACTTCGAGCACTACGACACCGCCGATAACAACGAAATCGGGCCGGGTCGTTAAGAAGACCATGAGATTCGACATGTGAGCCACCCTCAACAACGTCTTTATCAACTGTATCAATAACCGTCACTGTTCAAGAAACGCTGACTATCGCCGCACTCATATCTATAATCAAATCGGGAGTGCAATCCTCAAACAAAGTCATGGTGTAGTGTAAACAACGTGACGAAAATATACTCTCTTGTATAAGTAGCATAGTGTGAACCATTGTTCGGCTTTATTATAAGTAAAACCATTGTTCGTTGTTTATTGTTAACGTCTGTAGTTTTAATTAGTTCATACTCCTAGATAATTTTGTATTCTTTTAACAAATTAAAATTTTATTGTTTAATCTAAGGGGGGAGGATTGTAGCGTAGGCATATTACTTTTTATACATCTTTAGTCTTAGGCCATGTATGACGTAGCTCGTAAGTTAACTCTAAGCTCTTAACCACTGTATTATATTATTGTAATCTTTGTGTCAGTCGTTCAGTAAACCTTCAACTGAGAACACGCTCTTTAATTTGCCAAACCTTCTGACCACACACACATAAAACCACCTTATCGGCAAAATATGAAAGATTACTAAACGCTCTGTAAAGTACTTATGTGATCATTAATTTTTTAAATATTCCAATAGCGTTTCAATATTACAATTTAAATTTAGTAACTTTTACCCATTTTTTTAAATTAAATGGGTACTACTTTAAACTATAAAAATTATAATTAACGTGTAATGTGTTTAAACATTTAAATATTTATTTTCTACTATGTATTTGCGTAGGTAGTCGTTTTTGGTTGTGGCGCGGGAATGAATGAGGTTCGACAACTAAGGATTTAATGACTGGAAACACGCAGAACACCGAGTAGCTCAGCATGAAAACTCTGCACGTCGTAAATTCTTAGTTTGAAAGCTAGAAGTGCGATTGATGGCCGACTCGACAGTTTACTACAGGTCCAAATTGATGAAGAAATTACTTATTGGAGAAATGTTCTGAAGAGAGTTGTAGCCGTATTGAAGCGACTGTGTTCAAGAGGCCTTGCTTTCAGAGGGAAAAATGAAAAGTTCGGTGATCCACATAACGGAAATTGTTGTATGATTTTGGAACTGTTAGCGGAATTTGATCCTTTTTTAGATAGATAGACATATTGAACGATTTGGGAATCAAGGATCAGGCAGTACCAATTATTTATCAAAGACCGTTTGCGATGAGTTTATTCTCTTGATGGGTCCTAAAGTCTTAAAACAGATTGGAGACGAGATAAGAAGGGCGAAATATTTTTCTCTAATCATCTATTCAACACCAGATATAGCACACGTAGATCAACATACCCTTGTCATTAGATACGTTTTGGAATCAGGCGAACCGTGTGAAAGATTTCTCAAATTTTTGCCGTCAGTGGGACATAAAGCTGAAGAAATGTTTTCTGTCATTATTTCGGAACTCGAAACACTGGCATAAATATTTAAGACTGTCGTGGACAGTCATATGATAATGCCGCGAACATGTCTGGCATGTACAATGGCTTGCAGGCAAAAATTCGAATCGAAGCACCTTTCACATTTTACGTGCCTTGTTCTGCACATTCTTTGAATTTAGTGGCAACTTCGGCTGTTGAATCGTATACAGAAGCTTGTCGCTTTTTCATGATGCCACTGGAAATTTAATTTTTTTTTTGTAAGCTCAACACAACGCTGGCTTAAATTAATGAGCGAAATCGGGAAAGGCAAAACCCTGAAGAGAGTGAATCTGACACGTTGGTCAAGTTCTCAAGACTTTGAAATCAATCAAAGATGATTGTACCGAAAAGCCTGTAACGCGACAAGAAGCAGCGGGAACACTTTTGAATTTGGAGAAACTGGAAACGGTGGTAATGGTTGTTGTGTGGAATGCTTTTTTGGAAAGAATAAACAAAGTGAATGTTCAAATTCAGGCTTCCACCGTAGATTTGATCACCGTTACTATCTTTACGAATCACTCCGTAAGTTTTTCGTAGCTGAACGACAGAATTTCAAGTATTTCGAAGAAAAAGTGATGGAATTAAGTGTATCGAAGCAATATACCTACAACAAAGATCGGATAAAGATAACCGACAAGAAAAATAAAGATTTGATGAAACATCTGAAGAAGTTATTACAATGACTGCGAGTGAAACTTTCAGGGTTAACACGTTTCTCGTCCTCATAGACAGACTCGTGTCCGAGTTATAAAAACGGGAAAAGGCCTACAACGAATTTAACGAGAAGTTTTCATTTCTAACCAAAATGAGTGAGTTGTTACCATCTACCCTGACGGAGAAAGCCATTTCCTTGGAAAAAATCCTAATGATTTAGAAACTGATTTAGCTGTCATATGAAAACACAATATGTCTCACAAGTAATACATATATAAATTAGTTTGTTTAGTGCGATTTCCGAGTCAGTCTATTTATTTCAAACGTTAAAGATATTTAATATTGATGTGGTCACTATAAGATGTTGTTAGGTTTGATAATTACGTAACAACTTAAGACAGAAGGCTCCCCATACATGGAACTGAAACTGAAAATATTTTTTTTCATGAAACCTATACGTGTGTGGTATCTATAGACAGGTCTTTAAAAATGGCATTAAGGTTTTGTTGAGGATATCGAATAGTTCTCTTACCAAGATGTTGTAAGTGTGGGATCCTTTATTCAAATAAATTACTTCATTCTGTAGTTTCACTGCGTTTTATTTCATTCCCAAAAAACCCTTTACAAAATTCTAAATTACATTCTATACATGTTTGATAAAATTGGTAAACTGCTCTAAAAAACTAAATCATTTATGATCGACCATATACAACCACTCCGGCTACGACTATATCTTCAACTCACAATGTTTTCTACTTGACTTTTCTTTTCATCTATCTTGTCACATTTTAAAAACATTCCTAACAACATTTTGGTTTTAAAAGCCATAGACTTAAAAACCTGCCAGTAAACCATAGACATAAAATTCCATAAAACCAATATTACAACATCCCCTCTGAATTTTATGTTTATTGCAATTAGAATAACATCTCCTATATAACTCCTATCAACTCATTTTAAAAACCCAACTCAATTAAACCACTACTTCACGTTGCCAGCTATGCAAAGGAGCCCCAATAACACAAACCCTATAAAATTCTACACCAACATCCCCTCTGAATTTTTTACTCTAACCTTCACTAAATCATCACTAAACACACTTCACTTATAAAACTCCTAACTTATCTACTTCGACTCTATATAAAATTATTATAAAACTCCTGACTTATCTTCTTCGACTCTATATAAAATTATTCAACGCTATCTTCAACACCAACTCCTCGAACTTCAACATCTTCACCACTAACTTCAACTTCAACGTCTTCAATCCTGCCTTCAGAAACCTCAGCATCTTCATCACTAACTTCAGCATTTTCTTCACTGCGAAAATCATCACCAACAACTCCTTTGCATCGCTTTCAAATTTCAACCACTATATCATCTCTGACTTCCCCTCGGAAAATATTATTTTCTTTTGTTTCCAAGCGACATATTGTCTTTCTTAACAACTTTGAATCTTCAAATCATTTTCAACAAATTTTATCTTGTACTCCAAAGAATTTTTGGACTATTCTTTCCCACGATCTTCTTACAACATCTGGTTAAATTTGCCCGGGGGCAGCCCATAACCTGTTGAATACCATCTTGGAAGCGTGCTGGGCCATAACCTGATGAGGATATCGAATAGTTCTCTTACCAAGATGTTGTAAGTGTGGGATCCTTTATTCAAATAAATTACTTCATTCTGTAGTTTCACTGCGTTTTATTTCATTCCCAAAAAACCCTTTACAAAATTCTAAATTACATTCTATACATGTTTGATAAAATTGGTAAACTGCTCTAAAAAACTAAATCATTTATGATCGACCATATACAACCACTCCGACTACGACTATATCTTCAACTCACAATGTTTTCTACTTGACTTTTCTTTTCATCTATCTTGTCACATTTTAAAAACATTCCTAACAACATTTTGGTTTTAAAAGCCATAGACTTAAAAACCTGCCAGTAAACCATAGACATAAAATTCCATAAAACCAATATTACAACAGGTTTCTAAAATGACGTTTTCATAAAGTTAATCGTTTAAAAGATATACGCTTCCAAAGTGGTAAAATGTGTGTGTCCCCCTCTAACTTCTATAATAATGAAGTGAAAAATAAAAAAAAACCATATGTTGTAGATCTTAATGTAAACTTTCAAACCAAAATTGGTTTGAACGAGATCGAGTCGGCAGTTTTTGAGATACAGTATACAAAGTTATATTTTCTAAAACCGCAAACATAACTTTGTAATTCATACAAATACTATGAAAAACAAAGTTATTTGGCGTAGTTGTAAAAATTGTAAATAAGCTAGTTTTAAGAATTTTTTAAGGTTTTTTGTTTTTTTTTTCAATTAAATATAGTAAGTATTTATATTTATTATAGTTACCACGGAACCCTTCATGGGCGAGTCCGACTCGCACTTGGCCAATTTTTTATGGTATCTTATTTCTTTTTATAGATAGTTCTGCTTCTTGACAAGCGTGCTCCATCTTCGACCACATCATCCCATACCATCAGGTGAGATGGTGGTCAAACTCGAGGAAACTGATGAACTGAACTCTGATTGGAACTTATCTTTAAAAAAAAACAAAATTGAAAAATATTTTAGTTTTTCCTTGATTCATATACTAAACACTAATAATTGTATTCTAAATTTGAAGCTTCTATCTATATCTGCTAGAAGTGCCTTAGACTTTTGATTATCGGTCAGTCAGTCAGTGAGTGACAAAATTAAGAAACTTTGACTCGTTATAATTCTTAAACTACTGGTTCAAATTGAATGAAATCTATACTAATCTATACTAATATTATAAAGCGGAAAAGTTTGTTAGTTAGTTTGTTTGTTTGTTTGTTTGCTTGAACGCGCTAATCTTCGAAAGTACTGGGTGGATTTGGATGAAATTTGGTATGGAAGTAGCTTGAAGCTTGAGGAAGGTTATAGGCTTCTTTTTACCCGACTGCAAAAAAGGACAGTTATGTTTTTACCGTGATAGAATCCACGGGAGCGAAGCCCCGCGAGAGTACTAGTAATATTATAAAGCGGAAAAGTTTGTTTGTTTGCTTGAACGCGCTAATCTTCGAAAGTACTGGGTGGATTTGCATGAAATTTGGTATGGAAGTAGCTTGAAGCTTGAGGAAGGTTATAGACTACTTTTTACGCGACTGCAAAAAAAGGAGAGTTATGTTTTTACCGTGATAGAATCCACGGGAGCGAAGCCCCGCGTGAGTACTAGTATGAAATATGCCGTGTCTATACAATGCCTGCTTGGTTTCTGAAAATTCAGGCTTCTAGTTTAATCCACAATGAAGTTATAGGGGGTCGAAAATGGCCTGAACTGCTTCGAGAAAAGGATGGTACGGCCGTGCAGCTTTTTTGCTCGACTTGGCGGATTAATATTAGAGATTACTTAATATGATTGTGAACTAAACTAGCGAATCGAATTTCAGATGTTGGGGCGGCAAAAACTGAATAGCCTACTAGCGGAAAATTTGTAAATCCGCCACTGGTAGTCTTGGTGTGTGTTTCCTATGAAATAATTTCTTTTTTTTTTCATTTCATTTCATTTATTCAAAAACAATTTACATTGTGTGCGAATATAAAAGCTTAACAACTAGGTACACATGCAGTAAAAACTAATAATTGAATTGCTTATAATGGGACTGATAACAATAAAAAATATAAGAAAATAATGGTAATAGTAATGTCAAAAAAATAGAATTATACAACAAGAAATAAAAATAAAAATAATGAAATCTTGAAAACAAACAATGTCAATACATTTCAAAAAATTAAAATTATTATTAATAGTTTTAATAAATAAGTAATAACAATGTCAACAAATAATAAATAATTTTAATCTAGTATTTTACAAATCCTTTACAGAGTAGGGGCATTTCTCCAACCCCCTTGAGCCTTGCTTTGAACGAGCTTGTATATAATGTGCTTTTTAATTCAAGCGGCAACCTATTAAATATTTTAACTGCCTGGTACAGTGGACTGTGTTTAACAATGTTAAGTGTCGGAATGAGTTTGCTATCTAAATCTTTTCTACGTGTTTTTCCCTTACCAGTCTGTCTGCATGAGTTTCAAAGTAGTAAATGTATTTCTTTAACGTGGATAAAAGTACCAATATATACAATGCAGGTACTGTGAGGATGCCAAGTTCTTTAAAATAGGGTTGACAGCTTTCCCGTTGCGAAGTACGAACAATGGTTCTAATTGCTCTTTTCTGGAGAATGAACGCCCTTTGAAAATTATATTTGTAGCTGTTACCCCAAAACTGTATGCTGTACCGTAATCTAGACTCTATTAGTGCTATTAGTTTTAGAGCTTCTAAACTTACTTCATCCCTAAGAATTTGTAGAGCATAACACGCCGATGATATGGATGAATCAAGTGCTACTAATTCTTTTTTCCAATTTAATAAATCATCTATATATATTCCTAGAAACTTTACTTCCCTGACAAGCTGAATTTTAACCTTATTTAGTTCAATATCCATACTATCTTTATTACGTGCAGTCGTTTTAAATAACATTATATTCGTTTTTTTCACGTTAATTATAAGTTTATTCGCAGTAAACCAAGAATGAAAAACAGCTAGAGCTGCATTAACTGCATCGCTAAGCGTTTGAATGTCATTTGCTGATACTACTGCATTTGTGCAATAAAGACCGTATCAAATTAGTCCAGTGACTTAATATCTGCTTAGCCTTTTTCCAACATTGGAGTCTGCTGTGCCAGTCAGATCCAAATAAAATGCCGCCAAATACTACTATTTTACCATATTTTCAAAACCCGGATTTTTGGGTAACACGGTGCATTACCTGGTGCGTACATCTCAGCACTGTAAGTGTAACCAAGAACCAAGGAACTTATAAGATCCTTGCACGGAACAGAAAGTTCCGTGAAATGTAACGACAGTTGAAGGTTATACAAATGACAGGCATGATGCGTGGCTACCAGCCTCTGCCTAACATGCTTTCTGAGGCACGGAGGAGAATCGATGGCCGCCCATCCATTAACAACCTTGAACCAGGAATGTAGGTATTACTTTCTGACGAGAGACATTGAAATTACAAAAATCCGTAATAAAAGCGCGAGTAGTGACACACCTGCTGGAATTACATGACCTCATCATCATCTGCTTAGCCTTTTCCCAACTACATTAGGGTTACCTTCCAGTCTAACCGGAATTAACCGGATGCACCTGAGTACTAGTATTTTACAACAACCTAGTAGTTGGGTAACACGATACTCCTTAGCTAGACCAGTGTTAGATTTTCTGGCTTCTGAGTACCCGTAACGACTGCCAAAGATAGCCAACGTCCCAATGACTGCCAGGTCCAACGGCTTCACCTGCTTTCCGAGGCATGGAGATATCTAACTACCGACTTCCAAATTCCAAGCTACTTCCGAGGAATTTCGTATAGAAAAACCCAATAGCACTTTAAGCTTGAACCTGGAATCGAATTCGAGACCTTAGGCTTGCGCGACAGTTTACGCTTGTGTGTGACCACGGAACAGATGTTCCGTGCTTGCGACAAGTAGACCAACGGGGTAGCAAATATAGCCATATCGAGAATATCCACTTCGGACTTAAATTTAGTTTATGGTTTTCTGAACAGACCAATCAAAACGCTTCATTTTATAAACAAGCTTACTGTCTGTCGCTGTCTATTGCTCATGGGTATTGACTTAGAAAACAGTTGAAATTGAATTTTGCGGTGAAAGAACTAGTTTTTAAAGTTTTGTATTAGTTTTATGGTATTATTTTAATATATTTGGGCAAGAATTGTTGGTGTGCGGATAAATTAGGTCTTGTATCTCGTCAGTGCTATTTTTATTTCAACTTCCCCGAAGCGCATATGGTATGGTGGACATGGAAGTTGACGGGTTCGAAAATATCAGTAATCCATCGGAAGGTGGCAAGTTTTGTAATTTGAAAGCATTTGTGACTGCAGCTCGTGAATTTGAGGCTACACATAGTGAATCTGCTGTGAATTTGATGACACGGTACCTTGGGGTAAGTTGAAATATTTGTTTACGATATAGATTGCACTATGTTACAAAACTACCATATAAAATCCCATGCGGGATTCTTTTTTGTAAAACTATCTGAAGAATTTATTTGAAGGTTTGCTTACATTCTCTTTGTTTAATGGTTGCTTACCAATAACATACCTATATTGGCTGAATGTTTTCTTTTTCCTGTTCCAGTTAATAGCTTCATCGTGCGACCTATCTATATTCTCGCCGGGCCGTTCAGAAGTATGTGCATTCTTCAGTTCCCTATGGCGCGTGATGTGTGATGGACGTGGACCACACTGGGCAGGCGTTGCTGTTCTGGCGAGAGCTGCTATTGAGCCCAGTGCTAGACATGCTTTGACTCACACTTATAAGTTAGTGAAGATCTTTATTTTTATTAACTTCTAGTATTAACAGAGGCTTAGAAAAACAACAGCCAAAAGATAGATTATTTTACCTGGACTTGAACGAAGAATTGCAATTAAGGCTATGTAAAAAGCTTGAATTGCCTATTCAATTTCTGATAATCCATACTAATATTATAATTGCGAAAGTAACTCTGTCTGTCTGTATGTTACCTTTTCACCTCTAAACCGCTAATCCGTTTTAGATGAAATTTGGCATGGGAATAGTTTAGGAAAGAAAGGACCTAGAAAGGACATAGGATAGTTTTTATACCAGAATTCCCACGGAATCGTGAATTACACGCGAATTAAACCTCCCACGCGAGCGGAGTCGCAGGCAAAAGCTAGTTTAAAATATATTGGTTATTAATAATTATATATTTGTTGTCTTACAAGATCACAGTATTGTTTAAATGCTGATATAAACAATAGAAGAGAAAAAGTTTCTTTATTTTTAGTGCCATGAGAAAATAAAAATGGTTAATATTTTTTTTGCATTGCAGTGTGATCTTGTAGTTTGGGCATTTGCAAAAGCAAACCTATATACACTAATCTGTTGGTACAACTATTTGCAAGCCACACTAATATTTGTTCTGTGCAAGCCTGGAACCCATGATATGCTACTCATGCTAACTCTTTAAACTGACATCATCTGCTTATCTTTTTAAAAAGCAATCTCTTATCTTTTAAAAAGCTATTTAAAACTGGAGGAAATAAGCTCTCAAAGTCGCCATGACCAATACAAACTTTTATGGGATGAGTTGCCCAGATTAGCAAAATATAATTAAAAGTGAGTGGTATTTTGCTTTTATATATTATACTATAGATTACCCAATATGTTTAAAATATTAAATTGAAAGTTATTTAAAATCCAATTGTATAAATGGCTCAATAACAAAAATTGGTGTTATACCGTTTTAATTAACTATAAATAAATAAATAAATTTCTATTCAATTAAAGATTTTTTAATATGAATTTCAATCTAATATATTAATTGGAATGTAATAATGTCAATCTCATATTTATAATAACAACTAGCTTCTGCCCGCGACTTCGTACGCGTGGAAAGGTTTTCCCGCCGCGCAAATCCCGATTCCATGAGAATTTTGGGATAAAAAGTAGCCTATGTGTTATTCCAGAATGTCAACTATCTACTTACCAAATTTCATTCAGATCCGTTCAGTTTTTGCGTGAAAGAGTAACAAACATCCATCCATCCTCACAAACTTTCACATTTATAATATTAACTAGCTTTTGCCCGCGACTTCGTTCGCGTGGGAGGGTTTTCCCGCGTAAAATCCCGATCCCGTGGGAATTTCGGGATATAAAGTAGCCTATGTGTTATTCCAGGATGTAAACTATCTACTTGCCAAATTTCATTCACATATGTTCAGTAGTTTTTGCATGAAAGAGTAACAAACATCCATCCATCCTCACAAACTTTCACATTTATAATATTAGTAAGAAGTAAGATAAGATTAATAATTAACTAGCTTCTACCCGCGACTTCGTACGCGTAGGAAGGTTTTCCCGCGCAAATCCCGATCCCGTGGGAATTTCGGGATAAAAAATAGCCTGTGTTATTCCAGAATGTCATCTACTTACCAAATTTCATTCAGATCCGTTCAGTATTTTTTACGTGAAAGAGTAACAAACATCCATCCATCCTCACAAGCTTTCGCATTTATAATATTAGTAGGAAGTAGGAAGGATATTAGTAGGAAGTAGGATAGTAGGATAGGATTGTAGGATAGGATATTAGTAAGATAGGATAGTAGGAAGTAGGATTAGTATGATAGTAGGAAGGATTAGTGGGATAGTAGGAAGGATTAGTAGGACTTGTATACCATGTTTTATGCAAATAAAATATATCTTATCTTTTCCCCAACTGTATTGGAGTTGGCTCTCAGTATAACCAGCAGCTAAGTGGTGACTGCCTATCAGACTTCTAACTATCCATAACAACTGCCTGAGATATACAAAATACAGCCAAGACCAACAACTAAACATGCCTTACGTTTTGTGAATGGAGGAATCTCAATATATTATGTTAAGATACTTAGTCATCCACCAACCTCAGCAAACATTGCTTAAACTTGAAGACGACTCATGCTGCTATCATTATTTAGCCAGTAGCTCCTTTCTCTAATCTTTTTTAAATTATTTTCAGGTTCATGCCAATTTTGGCCCGGTTACTATCTGACTCAATATCTAATGACAAGAAAATTAAACTGCTCTCTGTTATGCAAGTAAGTCTTGGATGTTTTGATGATTTTAATTGTAGACCATTTTAACATAATTATATTTAAAAAAAATGGTTGTCCACTATTTTCAATCATGGCTTATTCTACTTATATGTATCCTACTTATGTGTGTATGTCCTACAGGTGTTCAGGTTTTATCTGCTTGAGAGGGATTTTTAAGGCTAAATTTAGGGTATCCTAGCTAATGTGTTTTTTTTTAATTGTAAATATAAATCTTATATTCGCTTAGTAAACACATTATTAATAATATGAGATAAATAATGAGTTTTTTTTTAAATTTAAAATCGGTAGCAATGTGGGAAAAATTCATATTACTACCAATCTTGTAAACTGGAGGGATTAACAAGATTGCTAGTAATGTGAATTTAATTTTTCCCACTTTGCTACTCTATTACTAAGTTCCATATGCTTGTGTCTGGAGTGCGTTCACGGCAATAGTGAGGGTGGGTAATGGGTGGAGTTCCCGCGACGGCGACGTCTCGATCACAAGGCCTCAGCCATTAGACTATTGATGCTGTTATTAAATTGCTCTTGCTATCCCTTGATCTTGGTACATGGCACCTGGAGGCCAAAACTTTTTTTCGGTATATCTGTTAAAAGGTGCTCAAGTCTATTGAAAGATCTTTTAGTAATCGCTAGAAGTTTCTTTAGTTAGGTAATTCAGACTGATAAAATTTTATCAGCCTAAAGAAACATTACATTAACCCCATGCTGTACAATACTAAAAAAAACACGCTTTTTCCGTACGTGAATCTGTATTAGAATGGTGGACTTGTCTAGAGAAAATATTACTTACCTAGTACGTTTGCAGAAGTTATCCAGTAATTCGATGTTCTATATCCTTTATTAAAAATATCCCGACTTCCATAATATTAAGACATTCTTTGTAGTGTTGTTTTTACCAAGATAAAACCTTTTCTGAACTAAAATTACGTAGGTCTGCTGGAAGACAATCAGAAATTTTGCAATATTAAATGTCATGTGTAAATGTAATGTACATAAATAATACTTTAAATTACTAAAAACAATCAAATTAATGTCTGATAAATTGCAGGAAATATCATATGGCATCAAAATAAGTTGGCAGGAGTCATACCTGTCTAATCTAATGAAGCAACTAACAGAATGGATCACGCAACCAATGGCAGAGCCACAACTGCGCACCATCGGTCACAAATCCTTGACTGTACTTGTCAATGTATGCTATGGAAACCTGCCTGCGATCTACGCTCTGATGAGGACTGTTGACACTAAGGATTTTGTTGTACATCTTATTAGTTTGAAGGTATGTAGGTAGTATAACTTAAATTTAAAAAAGACAAAGAGTTTTTAATGTTTTTGTGCTTGTAGTTATGCACTTAACAAAACTGTTATTTTGTAATCACAAACAGACAGTTCCATATTTTTACCCGACTGCAAAGGAAGGGTTATGTTTTTCGCGCGTATCTTGTATGTATGTATGTATGTATGTTTGTAATATTCTTTATTACCTCATATCTCCAGAACCGCTGAACGGATTCACACAATTGAGGTATCGTTAGATTTGTCTTAACAGCCCGAGTGTTCTTAGATAGGTGACATTTAAAAAAATTAAACATGGCGGCTGTGCGAAGCCATTATACAAGGTGAAAAAAATTTTTTTTTTTCAAATGCTACAATATGGGTATCAAATTAAAGGGCTTAATATAAGGATTTCAAAAAGGTATATCATGTTTATCATTAGTTTAATACTAGCAAAAATAATACAAATAGAAAGTTTAAAAATATGGTTTGAGCTATTTCACTTTCTGAATCCGGTAGGGTGCCAATGTGACACGACCGGGAAAATTAAAAATATATTAATTAATATTTTAACTGAAAAGTTGACAAAAAAAGTTAATTTAAAAAATATAAAAAACCCGACTGCTCAACTGAAATGCAAGGAACAAGCACATTTTTATTTTAAAAAGTGACAAGCAGGCGGACCCGACTTTAAAAAAAAATACGTTCAATTGGGTCCCGCCTGCTTGTCACTTTTTAAAATAAAAATGTGCTTGTTCCTTGCATTTCAGTTGAGCAGTCGGGTTTTTTATATTTTTTAAATGAACTTTTTTTTTTATGTTTCGAAATTATGTCCCTTCTGGATTTTATTAAGTACTAGCTTTTGCCCGCGACTTCGTTCGCGTGGGAGGTTTTTCCCGCGTAAATCCCGATCCCGTGGGAATTCTGGGATAAAAAGTAGCCTATTCAATTATCTATACACTGTACTGTACTTTGTGCATAACAGAGAACCAATCATGCATCTATCCATCCAACATCACAAATGATTTCATTTATAATTTTGAGGCAGTTGTCCCACTGCCGACGATGAACGAGTAGCGAGTAGAGCTAGCATCTGAAAACGAGTTGGCGAGTAGCGAGTGTATTGTTCCGATAGTTTAGTGGCTAAGCTATCATCTGGTTGGTCTCTCAGCGTGAGTTCTAACCGCCAACTGATCGCTGAACGCGTATTATTTTTGACAGCTCTTGTCGCTCAGCGACCAACTAGTGGAGCGAGTACTCGCCGGCAGTATGAACAGTCGGCGATCGGCTATTAATATATGCATCTCTTTTGTTTACACAGAAAGTATATCTATTGTACATTTCTTGAGCGAGAAATAAGCCGACAGTTAATCGTTTCCTCACTGGCGGTGGGACAATTGCCTAAGTAAGAAATAGATAAGGCTTGCTTCCGCCTTCTCACCTGATGGTAAGCGATGATGTGGTCGAAGATGAATCCCGCTTACCTAGAAACTTGTTCCTTATTAAGGTTGCTTCAAATTTTTGGCCACAAGCTGCGTGGGACGAATCATTATTTATTCTTACCAATATTCTAGGATGGAGGTTATGGTGGTGTAGAAGTATGCAGACTCCTCCTATGTCTATCTGGAGCTACCAGGGGCGCGGCTGCCACACGACAGCCAGATGTACACAGTTACCTATGCTGCACAATGCGTACTTTCAATAAGGCAGTCAGGTACGTCATCAATGTATTTGACAGTCGTTACGGCTAGTCAGAAGCCAGAAAATCAGACACCTGTCTTGTGTAGGGTTATCCAGCTACTGGTTTGTGGAAGTCAATTAAGACTAGTACAGTAGTACCCAACTGATATGGCTTACCCATGTACCTTAGCGCAGACAACGACTTTTCAAAGCGCGGGAAATGCTATTGACCAATCGGCACTCTTCGTGCTCCTCCATTGGTCGGCGGCTTCCGCCATGTTAGCGCGCGACGCGTGACGCGAGAGAACTAACAGCTGCAGTGTATTTTGAACCTTATAGTTCCAATTTAAGGTTGATTGTAAGTTAAGCATTCTTTCGTTAATCTTCGGGGCCATACTTTCTTTTCTGCCCGAACGAAGATTCACGACGCGCCTTATCAGTTAGGTACCACTGTACTCAGCTGCATCTTGCCCTGGGAGCTGTACCCAACACAGTCTGCAAAAAGCTAAGCTTAGCCACAGCAGTAATAAACAGGAAAGCTGAAAACTGTGTGAGTACTCAAATGCGAACCTAAATTACTGGAAACTGTCTTGATTTCATATTTCATCTGGTACAGGCTAGTATTTTTTTGTCAATAAACCACACTCGATATGTATTTAAGTACCGTTTTAACAGGATCCTGTCCCTAATTGCGAGCAGGCTGGACTGTTCGTACGTGAATCACTACTACGCCATTTCCCATGGAATGGTGTTGCCGCGGTAAAGCATCGTACAGTTCGGCCTCTATATGTAGTAAAATGTAAAATTAATTTTAGTGTATTTCAGTTTAAGATTAATTATTATTATATTATTACTAACATAGGATAGGTGCTACTAACAAATGAGTCATACCTAGTAACTTGTAAATAAATAAATTGAAATTATGCGTCCCTTTTATAAACTAGCCCTCTATATGCGGGACGAATTTACTGTTGCATACTATAGACAGACGAGTAATCTTACAAAGATATATAATGGATATACGCCGTTCCCGAGTGAAATACGAATTTCACTCAGGAACTCAAAAATATCGCCCTGTAAAAAGCATGTTGTGTTCGAGATTCTAGGGCGTGGGTCCGTTACAGGTTAAGTCGACCAAGATCCTTTAAGGCCGTGTAGTTTCCATCGTTACTGAATGATTTATCTATGAAGCAATATACCCTAAACCACATTATTTTTGCTCGCACGCACTGCCTTAACTTGAAGGACAATAGGCGAGGGATCATTAGGAATGCTATAGATGGTCACCATCCACAAACCGACTTCGACGAGCGTTGCTTTAACCTTAAAGATTGTTCCGTGCAGCTGTCATTATTTAGTTACGAGCTCCTCCTATAGAAACAACAATAATAAAAATAAAACGACTGTTTTTCAGTGAAGGAGACGCGACCCAGTTACTTCACGCGTATACGTTTGTCAATGATCTATGCTCGGACACGAACTTGCGAAACTACGTGCTCACCTACCCGCATTTTGTAAATGCACTCACTGACGCACTAAAGGTAAGAAATACTATCCTATATTACTTACTAGCCTCTGTCCGCGGATTCGTCCGCGTGGGAGGGTTTTGCCGCGTAAAGAGCTCGTGGGAATTCCGGAATAAAATGTATTCCTATATGTTATTCCAGGATGTCAACTTTTTACCCAATTTCATTCAGATCTGTTCAGTAGTTTTTGCGTGAAAGAGTAATAAACATCCATACATCTATGTATACATCCATCCTCCCAAACTTTCGCATTTATAATAATAGGGCATTTTCACTTTTAAGTGTACCCTGATAAAAATACGAGTATTTTTTTAAAGTTATTTTTTTTTAAGATATTTAAAGGTCCTAGGCTGTACTACATAGTCTGACGGACTGAAAATAGTATTTTGTTTTAAATAAATAGCATATTTTCCTTATCAAAAATGGAAAATATATGGACATTGTAGAAAACTACTGGTCAGTTTGGTGACGATTTAAAAATCGTCCTGTTTTTATGTTTTAAGTAATTTGACTTAATTTTTATCTTCCATTGCTACTAAATATTATAATCTATCGAAAAATACGGATAATCCCCTTGAATTGAAAACTCATTTTTATAAAATGAGGTTTACATACACAACCTTGTAGCTAGGATTGTTCACCAGCAACTTGCTCTTAAATACAATCTCGTGGAATCAGAAGTACCGTACTACAGGTATGTGCCCGACCCAGTTCTCGAAAATGGCAATATTACACTGTACTGGGATCGGTCTATCATCACTGACAGGATTATTGTTGCCAATAAGCCTGACATAGTGGTAATAGACCGATTAGAGCGTCGCACAATGATTGTTGATATAGCGGTCCCTCATGACGAGAACCTGGTGAAACCTAGAAAAGATAAGCAAATTAAGTATCTTGACTTGGCTCGCGAGGTTGTTGACATGTGGGATGTGGATACAGCAATCATTGTGCCGATAGTCGTCTCAGCCAATAGCATAATAGCCAAGAGCCTTGATAAACATCTTAGGAGGCTCTCGTTGGGCAGCTGGATCAAGGGCTTGATCCAGAAAGCAGTACTTCTGGACACGGCGCGAATTGTTAGGAGGTTCCTCTCTCAAGAGCCCTGACCACCGGTAGCTTGGACCCTGTTCCCGATACCGGTGGGCTACTGTTTTTTATATTTTGAAATGTTATTTGTTTTTATAGGAATATTTAAAAAATTTAATAATATGTTTATAAAATGTAATAAATGAAATAATAATATTAATATTCCACGACTTTCACACAACGGCATCTAGTCCCAAACTAAGCAGAGCTTGTGCTATGAGTACTAGACAACTGACAAAGTGTACAATTGTTTGTATTCCCAATAAAATAAAATAAAATAAAAAATAAAAATAAAAAACTGATAAACATACATATATATTTCTAAATACATAGATATTATAGATAAATTACACCCAGACAAAGTACAAATGATCGTGCTCATCACACAAAGATTTGTCCTGGGTGGGAATCGAACCCACGACCTTGCGCATAGCAGTCAGGGCCACTGACCGCTAGACCAACAGGCCTGTCAATTTTCTCAGATAATTTGTTTTTTTCTAAAGTAGAAGCAGGTATTTTGGTATCTTTAAATAACATTCGTACGTTTTTACTTACTTTTTCAGTTCCAGTTAATTGTTTTTCAGGTTGTCTTGTGGTGTTTTAATAAAAATTACGTTTTTGGGATCAACAAAGCAGTGACTTCCATCTGCAGGACGTTTTCTGCTAGATACGTTTTTTCCTTTTCTTAAATTTAAAGAAATCTTTTTAACATCAGAAAGCTGGGATGAAGTAGCGGTCAGACCAGCACTACTGCTTCCAGCTAAATTATTCTCAGTAAGCGATGATAAAGTGGTCACTTGCTCATCAACCGACGACCAAAAGAGGAGGTTATCAATTCGACGCGTATATTTTTTTTTTTTTTATGTATGATCATCGAGTACTCGAAGACGGCTGAGCCGATTTGGAAAATTCTTTTTTTGTTCGAATGGGTATACTTCGAAATTGGTACCATTATCACCAAAGTCAGGATCTGATGATGGGATCCTGGAGAAATCGAGGGAACTCTTCAAATATTATAGGCACACCTATGGCGTTTTGGGTATTTCTTATAGTAACTTGTGCAGTTGCTCTCAAAAAGTACCATTTGGGGAAGTGGAACTGATGATGAAGACCACAGATGGCCGCCGAAACTACTCAATAATAAGTATTAAGTGGATTGCGATTCGATTACTTGAATATGGATGTTAAGCACTTTATGCTCGTCACAATGCATATGGTGATATAGAGCTGATGGTGAAGTACCAGGAGAACTCCTCAACAATTAACGGCCCAGCATTGGGAAAAGCAATATTTTGTAAAAGGTTATAAGTAGTTGACATTTAGGCTCTTGTAACTAGGTAAATTAAAAATCATCCAACTAAAAAGAGTGAAAAAAAAAACTTTTTAACAAAAAATTAAACCGACTCCCAAAAAACACTGCAAAGTGAAAAATAACTTTAATTTCGGAAGTCGGTGCCAAAAACGAAAAAACAAAACTAAAGACAACGACTACCGAAATTAAAGTTATTTTTCACTTTGCAGTGTTTTTTGGGAGTCGGTTTAATTTTTTGTTAAAAAGTTTTTTTTTTCAAAGGTAATAAGCTGCCATGAGTCTTCGGTGTCCAGTTTAGGAACTATGTCGATATTTTCTTCAAAAGTGAAAGTTAAATTATCAATATCGATAGTATTCAAGTCAAAAGATTCATCAATATTATTCAGTCCCTCGAATAAAGACGATGAGAAATTTAAAGAAGATTCATGGGCAAATTCCATTTTGGGGTCGCTTGTCACTTGTTTGGGTCCATCATCTAGACTTTGCTCAGTTTCTAGTTCTTTATTCCCTTTAACGTTTTGGGATATTTCTTCAACATATACCCTTGAATTTTCTGAAGTTGAGGGTTTTTCGGATGACTTATTTATGTTACCTGAACTGACATCCCAATGTGACTTTGGTGAAAAACACGCACATTGACCTTAGGTCACCACAAAAGCAGCCGATATCTCAATATTTTATAATGAACGATTCGTAACTTTCGCTGGTAGTAATTTGGTGTAATTACACGGGCATTGTTCCCTTTAATACCGGTATTTTATCCGGTAAAACTTTTGATACATTTTCAATTGCGCCACTGTCAATCAGAAATACTTTGGTCACTTTCAAACATCGTGTTAATAAGTTATAAGCATCTTTTGTGTCAACAATATTGTTACCAATTAGGGCTTTCAGTCTCGATGCATTACCGAGTCCAGGGAAAAAAAAACGAGACTAGGTGTGGTCTCGAAATTCCCGAGAAAAACGAGACTTTCGAGACTATCTCAAAACTAGGTTTCTTATTTAGAGAGTCAATTAGAGAGTCAAATCAAGATATTTTATTCAAGTAGTTACTTTCATAAACAAACGCAAATTAAAAAAAAAACATTTGTTACAGTTTTTGTTTCATTTTTGCAGTGGGCACGTAATAAACAAAGGGCATTTAACCCTAATTTTGTTACAACAGTAACCCGCATTAGAAAAAGCTCTTTCTGCTAGTACGCTAGAGGGATACTACTTAGTACCACTTCGCGCTTTCATAATGAAAGGGGATAGAACCTATCTGTCGTATCGACGTCACCATTTTGTTTTTTTTTTAAATCGCGATGCATGTGAAAGTTTTATGCATGGCTAGAGGAACAAAAAATGTCCAGTAACACGGTACCCCAAACAAATAGACTCATTACGCGTCCATACGCTTATTAGTATTTAGCTTATTAGTCTAGCAGTATGACAAAACCGCTACTGTAATTAATTATTTGCCTACTAAATCACATCGCATCGTAATAAAACGCATATCAAAGAATACCACACGCGCGTGTTGGCTGTCTTTCATCTCACTGTATTATAAAATGAACAATGAGTGTTTTGGTACATGTCTTTCTTTGGTACATGGATTAGGCTCGGCATCAAGAACCCCTATCCTGCTGAATTTATGGATTATGTAGTATAGTAGTATTTATGATACGTGTTAGATATACACACATCAAAAGTGTCTAGGGATCAAGCATTTTTATGCGGATTTCTTGAGATTGAGATGTGGCTTTGTAATAAATTTATGATTTTATAAATTTATATGGATCCTTTTTGGTGCATTTCATAATTTGAAACAGGAACTGTTAATCAAATTCGAGTAAAAGATGAAAATCAGCTGTCAATATTTTCCCTATAAAAACATACAACGCATTGAAGACATTATTAGTGCTACTGTTTCCCTACTACTGATTAAAACCAACGTTATTATGGAGCGGCGACGTCATTTAAGCAGGGAAGAAATGCTCAGAGCCGTGGGAATGATAGAAGCTGGTTCCCGGCAACGTACTGTGGCTTTAGCTCTGAATACAAGTCAGAGTGTTATCAGTCGACTTTGGACACGTTACCGAAGCACTGGTACCGTGGCTGAGCGCCATGGAGGACGGTATCGCTGCACCACACGGAGACAAGACCGATACATTCAAATCTTAACTCGAAGAGCTCCAACAATAACCGCCATGATGTTAGCCGTGAGGCTTCATCACTCTTCAGGGAACTTAATTAGCGACCAAACAGTCAGAAACCGCTTGCATGAAGTGAACCTTCATTCCCGAAGACCGCTACGGGTACCACCTATAGCAATGCACAATCGTAGGATTCGATATCAATGGGCTCTTGAACACAGAAATTGGGCAGAAGAACAATGGCGTTTCGTGTGCTTTTCTGATGAGTCTCGTTTTGGTATGAGACCGGATACAAGACGTATACGACACTGGAGAACCCCTGGACGCCAACAGCGATTAAAATCCTGCCAGGAAGTCCATCCTTATAGTGGTGGAACCATCATGGTATGGGCGGGTATTTGGATCGGCGGAAGAACTGAGTTGATTTGGATCAGAGGCAACCTCAACGCTCAAATTTATGCTGAGACGATTGTATCTGACGTCATCGTTCCTCTACAAGTGCAAATCGGTCCCTTATTTCAGTTAATGCATGATAATGCATGACCGCACACCGCAAGAGTTGTAAGACAGACTCTCGCCGCAGCTAACATCAATGTCCTGCTCTGGCCTGCTCAGTCGCCAGACTTGAACCCGATTGAGCATGCATGGGATATGCTACAGAGAAGAGCTCTGCCGAATATGGAGGGTATCCAGTCGCAAGAAGACCTTTTTTTGTTGTTGCAACGAACATGGGCGGCCATTCCACAGCGCGATTTGGATGAACTCATTTTGAGTATGCCAAACCGATGTTCTTGTGTTGTTAGTGTTCGCGGTAGAAACACGGATTATTAATTGTTTAAGTTACCCAATAAAATTTTAAAGAAAACTGTTATTTCAGTCTTTTTTTCGAACTTTAATGTTAGTGGTTCAAATGTCAAAAATCCCTTTATTAGGAAAATGGCAAATTTCTTTATTAATGCAAAGGTGACTTGGTTTATCGTTACTGTGACAAACGAAAACACTTTATTTGATGAATCCTTAAAGAAAATTTTAATTAATATCAATCAGGAGAAAAGTTATTGCAAAAATATATGTTGATCCCTAGACACTTTTGATGTGTGTATTTTAAATATTTTAAAATGTCATATCTTAGTATTAATATTCACTTATGTTTGATATTGTACTTATAGATATAAATAAATTTTAACGTCAATGACAATGACACCTTTTGTCTTTTCTTTAACAACTGCTGAAAAACGTTTTCAAGCTGAGTAACATGTCACATGATCCGCCACACGATAGTGACATGTCGACTACGTTTCATTGCGATGCAATTTAGTGGATAAATAATTATTAGTAGTAGTATTCTCGTGCTCCTAGTAGCGTGTAATGTACCTACTCTCTTTCAATAAACATTAGTAATCATGATCAACCTGGAAACAATTATTTGGATACAATCTGATGCTTATAAACACATAATAAGTCTACTTTTAATGATTGTCGTTGTAGTCATATGTCGATGTTTACCTTCAAATATCTCGGTAATGTGAATTTTGGCGTAACATGTTACTGACATTTTTTGTTACATACATGCCACTTTCAGCATGTGCCACGACATGCGAGTCTTCATACAAAAAAGTTCGAACCTGTTTCAAATCAATCAGAATAGTTCCATAATTTAATTTGTATTGCAATCATAATTGTGTTGACTAGATCTTAATATAAGTAGTAGCTCACATGGACCCTTTCGGGCACAGCAATTTACATTTATAATATGTAGACAAAATCTGTGTTACTTGTCAATGAGGTTATTCAACCTCCACAGCTAATACTAAGCTTTACTCTATGCTCGACCGTGCTGCCATTGCCATATCCATATTAAAAATAATAAAAATTGACTGTTGTTGGTTTAATAAATGATTTAATACAGTATAAGTCTCAAAAGTCTCGTTATTCCCGTGACCGACAGTGTTAGTCTCGAGTCTCGAAAATATTAAAAAATCGTCGAGACTCTCGAAATTTTCGAGACCGAGATTCCCGGGATGAAAGCCCTATTACTAATACACACTTTTCTATCATGAGTGCGTTTGATGCTACCTCCTATTCCATCTGCCTGCTACGTTTTTGCAGTGGCCTGCCTCATAAAATGACCAAGTGGTATATTGCAGCAGATACTTTTTCGTATAGTGAACCAGCAAATAAAGGTTTTTTTTCTGGCGATATTGTGCCGAAGGTCCATCTGAGAAGAAGTGTATTATAACCGTGTCAGGGGTTTCCCGCTTTATCATCTCAATAATCGGAGTCAGGTGTGCCCAGATCGCTGCTGGTTGATGACTTGTATTGTCTGACAATGTGCAGAAAGATTGAGTGCGATCTTTCCAAAATACCATTCCAGTATGGAGGCATATTTGAAGATTTGATGCTCCGTAATGCATAGATTGAATCTCTTCCGCAAGTTTGGCTTGGTAGTTTTCAGAGAAATCGCATACTATCACGGCTTCGTTTTCTTTTAGCTCATTCACTGCTTTTTAGGGTTCCGTAGGCAACAAGGAACCCTTATATTTTCGCCATGTCCGTCTGTCTGTCCGTCTGTCCGCGGTTTAGCTCAAAAACTGTTGGTACTAGAAAGTTGTACTTTGGCATGAATATACACGTTAATGACGCCGAAAAAGTGGTGAAATAAAATTTTGAAAAAAAAACGATTATTTAGGGTACCTCCCATACATGTAAAGTGGGATGATAATTATTTTTTTTCGTTCTTCCCATAGTGTGGGATATCGTTGGATAGGTCTTTTAAAAATATTAGGGGTTTGGTAAGACCGTTTTTTGATTAAGTAAACCGTTCGTGACTTATCAAGCTTTAAAGTACCAATTTTCGTTAGAGTCAAGTGTCCTCCCCCTCTATCAACTAAACGATTGTAGTTAGAAATTCAAATGTCACGGCAGTAGTACCTATATATAACGAAATTTAAAGGAAAACTATCACACATAAGTGGGCTTTACAAGTTTACGAGTAATAGTCGACCAATTGTATTTGACTCGAAAATTTCGAACAACTCTACAGAAATGTCGATAGATGGCGCTAAGCGCCAGTTGTATCGTGCTAGCTTCTTGTGATGATTTAGTAGTGTAGCTATGTGTCCGTATTTAAATTCAAAACACCGGCTATGACAAGTTTTATACAAATCTCTAAAAAGTTAAAACTTTTCGTGCAAAATTGTCGGATCAGGTGAGGATTTGTATAGGAAGTCAAATTAGTTAGGTAGTCATGTTTGGCTTTTAGTTAGAGCATGGTACGAAACGATCAGTCAGCGAATACGACACGCACTTCGCTGTTATAAAAACTACGGAACCCTACACTGCGCGTGGCCCGCCACGCACTTGACCGGTTTTTTATACTGATTTTGCTGATGTGTCATGTTAAAGAAATGTTTTTTAAACATTAATAAGTAATTTTCAAAATCCTTTTTCAAGTCATTTAGAGTTCCTTTTTTTATCATTCTTACTGTTTTCTTAGTTGTTACTTTCTTCATCTCTTGGTCTTCCATTTTCTGGTACGTATGATCTTGCCTTTCCCAACGAGACCATTCCACATTTTGCTTTAATTTGTCGGCACTGATTTGTTGATAATGCACTTGTTTGTACATTTCAGACATTTATTCCACATGCAATCATAGTAATTTATGTCACATGATACTTGATTTAAAGTATCTCGTATACTGCCAAGGACTAAACCAGCTTTGACCATAGCGGTATGAAGAAATACAAAAGTTGCTGTGCTTCACGCATAAGCACGTAGATCTTGAAGACAAGCCAAGTGACAAAACAAAAAGTGGTTTGTGTAAATAAAATGTAGTGAAACCATAACGTCCTCTTTGTATTTTTTTAAAGTATCTAGCAATGTGTCTAATAAATATCGAATTTGGACTTATTCTTTATTTTTGGTTCGAACTTCCTTTTTACGGCGGTATTACGACTAATGTCGTCTCTTGTGTAGAATTTTGTAATTTCTGCTATGTCACTACGTCTTAATTTCTTTCTTTTTTCTCTTACTTTGCCCTTTAGTCCCAGCAGTTTAGAGATAATCGACTTGTTTCCGGAATTCGTTACCAATTTTTGTAGGGTTTTCTTTTCTTTCCTATCCGGACAACTTTGATATGTTGTTTTTAGTGTACCTACTTTCTAAAATTTCCTCTCTAGATTTCATTTTAAGTATCTTCAAATTCAGGACTTCAATTTCTTTTGCCGTTTTTTGTTTGAACCTTTGGAACCGCCTTCGATAACTTTCCAAGTTCCTTTTAATTGTTTCATTGTATTTCGAGTACCGTTTACATTTATTTACAAGAACTTTATTTTTATTTTGTAGATTCCGAATTAAAATATCATTTATTTTCTTGTGTATTACTACTACTACTACTAGTGACAGGTATAATGTTTACAAGTTGCGAAATAGCCAGAACTTTGTTTCTCATTTCCATCCACTCTTCCCTTCTTTTTTCGGCTTCTTCTGGCGTCAGTTCTGAATTTTTTTCTTTTTTGTTTTAATTTTTTTTTAATTTTTCGTTCTTTGGTTTTCATATTCCTGAGGGCGTTCTAGTTTTAATTTTTCTCTATAACGTCTCATTCTTTCCGCACCACTTAAAGGCATAGTGGTATACATAAAAAAAAACAATACCTGAAAATAAATATTGCAATTGGTGGATGTGATCCCAGCCTTATGTGTCAGTTTAGTGACATTTTGTAGTCAGTCCTATATGTGACGCAATAAAAATGTCACCAAAGGACGTCACATTCACGGTCAAGTTTAAAAGAAATAAGTTTACTACTCACAGTTAAATATTTCGTAAGAATAAAGTATGTGAAAATAGTTCTGAGTTATATCTGATTCGTTTATAACAGTTGAAGAATATAAAACGTCCTGTATTAATAAGGAAATAACATCACTAACCTGACAAAAAAGTGGAGACAGCCGCCGACACAAACAAAAACACCCTTTCGCTCGAGACACTGTGGCAAAACTAACGTTTTTAAATGCCGGCAGAGATCTTCTTTACAAAATGTTGCCATTTTAAGTACTATGAGTTTCTTTGTAAATATTTTGAACTACTGGAACCGTCACTAAACTGACATGTCCGTCCGGCATCAGTTTAGAACATATTTTGAAAATGTATCTTCAGTATGTTTTATTAGATTTTAAATTGTAAAAAAATAATTTTTGTGACGAGAAGAACATACACACTATGGTTGCACCAAAACTTTTAAATATATTCGTAGTACTATTTTAGTAATTTCAGCCAAATCAATGTTGGTAAGGGGTTTGTTAATTTAATATATATTTTACCTTTTTATTCAAAAAATTACACAATATCTCCACTTTTTTCTTTGCTGTAAAATTTTTAATAAATGGGACAGCCTCAAAATGGAGGGTACACTTAAAAGTGAAAATGCCCAATAGTTAGAAGTAAGATTATTAATACTTTCCAAAGATTACCAACTACCTGTGCCCACGACTTCTTTGGCGTGGGAGGCGATTTGATAGGATTGGATCGGACAATTTGTTGGATCGCTATATACATAAATGCGAGCGAAGCATTCCTACGTCTCGGCCAAAGGTAGAAATATTACAAATGTGAAAGATTATGAGAATGCGTTTATGGAAGTTTGTTACTTTTTCACAAAAAGACTGGAACGAAATTTGATGACACTTAACACGGGAGTTGGGCAGGATCCATGGTAAGGCTTGGTCGTAATAAGGGGAGTAAGGCAGTGTTTAACTGGCGTCTAACTACAATGTCGCCATGTCTGATTGGCGCAGGACAGAACACTTTAATACAGACATTTTTTTGTTTAAAGAGAACTAGCAATCTTAGTAATTAACCCCTCCAACTAAGCTAAATATGCTAGTGTTGAGATAGATAGAATACTCATTATTGCACACCAATCATTTAAACACACCTGATTCACAATATTGCTCAATATTGTTACAATGGCGGTCTTATCGCTGATAGCGATACCTTTGGATAGACTTTAAGAACATAAAACAAAGATGGGAGGGGAAAGTCAGTGTACCTACTTCAAGTATATAACATACACAAAATGTAACCTAAAGTAGATAATATATGTACATACAGTCGAAACCAGTTATAACGACACTGAAGGGACCATACAACTTCGGACGCTATAGCCGGTAGTTGTTATAAGCAATACATACATACTATACACAAGTAGACAAACATGTATGTATGATTATTTAATATGTTTTTAATTTACAGATGTGTAGGATGTAAGTTTTCGGCGTATGAATTTGCTTTCAAATAAAATATCGGAAAAGAGAACAATCTTTAAAAAAAAATCTGTGGCAAGTCAAAATAATCCCTAAACGTTTTGCTTTTCACGGGACAAATGTGACATTTGGTCGCTATAGCCAATGCATTTCGATAGTTTCGTCGTTTTAAGCGATATGTCGCTATATCCCATATTGTTATAGGCGGTATGTTTACTTAATGTGTATAGGGTTCGGCCGGGACCTTGCCATTAAGTCGTAATAACCGATCCGTCGTTATAAGCGATGTCGTTATATTCGGTTTCAACTGTATATGGATCAATTGGACGCACTTGAATCTATTGAGAAACGGGACAAAAGACTCATTGGCAACGATGCATTGGTCGAGTCAAAGCTCCAGAGCCTTGAACATCGACGACGAGTTGCTAGTCTATCGGTTACATTTCGGAGAGTGTACAATAGGTAAGCGTGCTGCATCTTCGACCACATCTTCACTTATCATCAGGTGAGATGGTGGACCTATTATGAATAAATAAAATATATAAGTATATGTTTTATTGTCATAGGGAGAGAAATACAAGGACTATAATAGAAGATATTATTTTGTCCAGGATGTGCGAGTGCTCTGCCAGGCCGCGCCGGACGATATGGGTGAACCAGAGAACGCGACTAGCTGTCTTCGATACGTGCTGAAGTTCCTCACTGTATTGGTTAGCTTAGGTATGTATTATTTGTTCCGAAAACAAATTCTCTTTGTCTCTTGTAAATATTTACTAAGTTTGTATTTAAACTATCGCTTCTAGATATAAGGACGCCCATTGTATCATCCTGTAGAAGTTAGGAAGACGGCGTAAATCGTAAAAAAAATTGTGTCAGTCCGGGTAACATCAGCGAGTGAAAAATGATATTTATAGATTATGGCTTCAGCACGAACATCTGATATTTATGTGCCTCTAAACTCCATCAGATTGTGTGTTGTTATCAATCCGCCTTGGACCCGCATAGTGGAATACGGCCCATTCGGTGATAAAGTATCTACTCTGTGCTTCAAAAATAAATAAAAAGTTGGACAAATGCTAATTGTATTGAATAAAGGTATATTTGCGGTTTTAGAAAATGTACTATATCTCAAAAACTACTAACCCGATCTCGTTCAAACCATTTTTCGTTGAAAGTTTTCATTAAGACCTACAGCATATATATTTTTTTTTAGATTTTTCACTCCATTATTATAAATGTTAGGGGGAGGGGGGCACACATTTTACCACTTTGGAAGCGTATATCTTCAAAAAAATTGACTTTAAGAAAAAGTGGTTTTAGAAACCTCAGTATCATTAAATACCTGTCTATAGATACCACACACGTATAGGTTTGATGAATTATATATGAAAATAATATTTAGTTACAGTTCCATGTATGGGGCGCCCCCCTTTATTTAATATACTTTTTATTTTTGTCTAAAAATCGGAAAGTGGTTCACAGAATACACCTACCACCCAAGTTTCACATATGAAGTCTTAATAGTTTCGAAATAAAATGGCTGTGACATACGGACGGACGGACAGACAGACAGACATGATGAAACTATAAGGGTTTCGATTTTTGCCATTCGGCTACGGAACCCTAAAAACTATATACATGCAGGGTGGTATGGAGGGCCGAAATAATTACTTTCTCCTTTCTTTACTTCATTTTATTAACTTTTTGAAATCATTTAATGTCTTTGCGTCTGAATTTTATTATACGTTCTGAATTAATGTCCTACATACATAATTAGTAGGTTTATTACATTTAAGTTTTATTACGTACATACAGTAGTACCCAACTTACCGCTTTGAAAATTTTCAAAGCGCGGGAAATGCTATTGACCAATCGGCACGCTCCGCGCTCCTCCATTGGTCAGCAGTTGCCGCCATGTTAGCGCGCGATGCGTGACGCGAGAGTGAGACGAAACTAACAGCTGCAGTGTATTATGAACCACATCCCCCAAGTCTAGAACAAAACACGAGCGATTTCGTGTGTCCACTTTATTTTCTTTGTGTGCGTGAGCCGAATGTGTCTACGTTCTTCAAACGCACACAAATATAGCTTTCAGTGATACCATTACCCACAAAAAAAGGGAAAACGCACTATTATGTTGCTGGATCAAATCAAGTATTTTGTTATGAAACTAGATAAGATGATGTTTTTTCATGTAATATGACTTATATGACATATATTTACGGAAGGTAAACGAAATGAGATATCGTTCATTGCGTTTAGAATGTTTGTGTAATGTGTTATAATGATATTATAGAAATGTATTAATTGCTTGAAAAATCTCGTTTGAAATCAATTAAAAGTATATGTTGTATTTATGAAATAGAAAAATATTATTGAGAACATTACTTAAATGAAAAAAATCTTAGTCAATAAAATTGTCATCTTTATGATGCCACTCTTCGAACTAACAGTAACTTTTAGTTATAAGACACTGTGGGTAGTAGCTGTAAATAAATATAGTTTAGTTTGACGCATACATAATTGCCGCCAAAACTATATTTTTTTAAACAAAAATAAGCACAAAAGAAATCAATATGGGTATTTTTTTCCTCACGGATAGCAACATTGAATTGTGATAAGTTAGGTTATTAGAATTTTTGTTTGATGGTCGATTTACGTAAATATAATGTATAAAATGTAAGTATTTACTTGTGAAATGTACTTTGATTACACGTTTTTTGTTTTCTTGAAGGACTATGACATCCCTTTACGCTACAAACTGTCGTTTTAAATTATTTACTCGCGAGCTCTGTTCGGCAGAATGTGACCTTGAGTACTGACGGCTCGTCGAGCAAAGTTAGCCAAAATGGCTAAGTTTTAGTTGCCTCACTTTTTGCACTCGTACTATCCTTCTATGCGTCATTGTTCTAAGTTATGAACCTTATAGTAGTGCTCTAAGGTTCATTGTAAGTTAAGCATTCTTTCGTTAATCTTCGGGTCCATACTTTCTTTTCTGCGCGAACGAAGATTCACGACGCGCCTTATCAGTTGGGTACCATTGTATTGTCTGGAACGTGTGAACATTACAAAAATATAATGACGGTCTAATCATCAGAGTTCGTAACTCCATTTGAGTAAATTTTACAGGAGCAAGAAAAAAATGTTTTATTTATTCATTTATTACAACATTTCAACTTGTGATTTAAGGGTAGAAATGATAGAGAAAGTTATTTATAATTTTTTTTAAATATTGCATTATAGTTGTGAGAGATTTGACTTAAGTACGAACTTTTCTAGCCATGGTGTTTGGAGTTAGGAAGTGTAAATGCAGTACGACTTTTTATTTTTATAGATTGATAAATGTACATACCTCATTGTATGCCCATTATATAGATCATAAAAAACTTTTTACCAAAAAATTAAACCGACTCCCAAAAAACACTGCAAAGTGAAAAATAACTTTAATTTCGGTAGTCGGTGTCTTTAGTTTTGTATTTTCGTTTTTGGCACCGACTTCCGAAATTAAAGTTATTTTTCACTTTGCAGTGTTTTTTGGGAGTCGGTTTAATTTTTTGGTAAAAAGTTTTTATTTCACTCTTTTTAGTTGGTTGATTTTTAATTTACCTAGTTACAAGTGCCTAAATGTCAACTACTTCTAAAATTTTACAAAATATTGCTTTTCCCAATGCTGGGCCGTTAATTTTTGAGGAGTTCTCCTGGTACTTCACCATCAGCTATACATCACCATATGCACGACGACGACGATGTGACGAGCATAAAGTGCTTAATATCCATATTCAAGTAATCGAATCGCAATCCACGAAATACTTATTATTGAGTAGTTTCGGCGACCATCTGTGGTCTTCATCATCAGTTCCACTACCCGAAATGGTACTTTTTGAGAGCAACTGCACAAGTTACTATAAGAAATACCCAAAACGCCATAGGTGTGCCTATAATATTTGAAGAGTTCCCTCGATTTCTCCAGGATCCCATCATCAGATCCTGACTTGGTGATAAATGGTACCAATTTCGAAGTATACCCTATCAAACAAAAAAATAATTTTCCAAATTGGTTCAGCCGTCTTCGAGTACTCGGTGATCATACATAAAAAAAAAAAAAATATACGGGTCGAATTGATAACCTCCTCTTTTGGTCGTCGGTTGAAAATACTGCACGAGATTGCGTTAAAAGGCTGTTTTCGTTTTTTTTTTTTTGAGTTACGCATATTGATAATTAGACCGACGATATTATCTATACTAATATTATAAAGCTAAAGAGTTTGTTTGTTTGTTTGCTTGAACGCGCTAATCTCAGGAACTACCGTTCTGATTTGAAAAATTCTTTCAGTGTTAGATAGCCCATTTATCGAGGAAGGCTATAGGCTATATATCATCACGCTAATACCAATAGGAGCGGAGCAGTAATGAAGAATGTTTCAAAATCGGGGGATTTTTTTTTCCACGGGGACGAAGTCGCGGGCGGAGGCTAGTAAATAATAATAGTATTCAAACTGAATTTGTTTGTTGGTCAAAATATAATTTTAGTTATACAATTAAAAAGTCGACCAACAACTGGTTAGACAAAGCTTTTATATAATTTTAATTCTTTTAATTTCAGATCTATATTCGCTGAGATGCCACCACAGTGCGCTTGTCTGTCTGTGCATGAAAGCCAGTCGCATATGTCTGCCTGAGTCGCTAGAACTATTCGCCGCAATAGTATCACAATACAGAGGTAACAATGTTATTTAATACTAGCTTTTTTGCCCACGAGTTCGGTCGCATGAATAATCTTTCTGTCAGCTACATTAAAGTAGCCTATGTCACTATCCAGCCCTTTAACTATTTTCACACCAAAAACCACATCGAACTGTTTCGTTGCTCCGTATTGACGTAAAAGAAGAATTCGGTATTTATACAACGTGTAATTTAAAGGGTATATACATACCGAGTGCACGGTTTCTTTGGATGATAACAAACGATATAGCAAGGGTTTTGTAATCCTATGTCTACATGTGTGGAGCATATTAGAAATTTCAATACATTGATACCAGAGACTGAATTTTTCAAATTAAGAAGAACGAAGATAATTATCGTTTTATTGGCAAGTAACGTGGAAAGTGATGACCCTCATACTGCTGTGACACGTTTGTTATTATTGGTATTCAAGAAACATATGAAACCAATAATTTGGGGTCAATTCTGTGAGTCACTTATTTTGAGCTGAAACTTTGCATAGAGACTCCACACCAGATGTTGTCTTCAGTCCTTTTGGATAGATATGGGGTTTCCGTTACACGCTGTATATTTTAATTTTTTTATTATCACTTTATACATACATAATTATTGCACCTCCTACGCTATCTCTTCACCAGTCATGGTTGACTGGTAGAGAATGCCTACGGATTTAAGTCCGCCTTTGTACCTGTGTATGAAGTGTAAATAAATAAATACATTTTGTTGCATCAATAACATTGTTGTTTGTAGTATGGAATTAAATGAAATATTCCAGGCGATGACTCGTGCCTGGCCGTGACCTATTTTAACCTTGAGGCTCACGTCATCCCGGTTGCGGGAACATTCTAACGAGATACCGCGGCCTCGGCAAGCTAGGTTTTTAGTCAGTAAAAGTCTTGACACTCCTTGCGCTCTTGATGATTCCCCCCCCCCCCCCCCCCCCCGAAAAGAAAAACCTTGAATCATTGTAATCAACAGAGTTAGCATATTAAACACACAGAATTAGTTTATACAATTAGTATATTTATACACACTGTGTCTATCATCTCTTATTCAACTCTCCTGTCGCCGGTCTGCTGGAAGAAATTTCTTTTAAAATAAGCAGCACCTTTTTACTGTTTTTGTTTTGTTTGTTTGACCGTGCGTTTCTTCGAGAGTACTGAATGGATTTTGATGAAATTTGGAATAGAAGTAGCTTGAAGCTTGAGGAAGATTATAGGCTACTTTTCACCCGACAGCTAAAAAGGAGAGTTATGTTTCTGTTGTGACAAGTGTGTATATAAATAAATACAATTTTCAAAACAATGCCCTGTATTTCAGACGAAGGCCGTCTCCCGCAAGAGTTGATATCAGTGATAAGTGATGGATTGCCGGGACTTCTCGTTCCACCTTCATTGGAGCCAGGGAAGGCAGGCCTGCAATGGGTAAGTTATTTTAATTCCAGTTGCTAATATTTTTTTCACCCAATTCACAATATTCAAAAAAATTGGGCCAGAATTCAGTGCCGCGAACTTAAAAAGCTCCCGCCAATCATCACATGTCGCTGTGGAGGCGTTACTATTCGCTGGACTAGCTGGGCTAACGCACCTGTGAAAGCTTTTACGGCTTTTCAGCCTCTAGCACACTCGGACGTATCCGTTCATTGGGTAACGCGAGTCAGCTTGTAGCTTCGTCCTCTTGATGCGACTTGCTATAATCCCATTATCCTACCTTCCACTTCCATTATCGGACTATAAGACAAACGGGGATGCGCTATCATTACATAGTGGACATTCCACCCATACGCACTAAACGTTTTGGGAATACTTTCATTGTGCGTACGGAGCGGTGCGGTACGTGCTAAGGAGTGGAATTCCCTGCCGGGGTCTGTGTTTCCCGATAGCTATAATCTATACCCTGTTTTTTGATCTCAGAGACAGAATTGACACATGCAAATGTCAACTTTTCAAATAATGTTGCTAGCTCTTTTGTGCAGTGCTGTACCACGATACCGGTTTGTTGAATCGTAACTTGTTATCTTTATTTTGACGATTCACTTTAATCTCTTTTAGAAGATTCTCTTCAAAGTTTTATGTTCCAAAGCGTATCATTAAAAATTCATATACTTGCACACGGTCGCACGACGAGCTGCCAGAGAAATCTGACCACGCGACGCTTTTTTCGATGCCTTTAAATTAAACAAAGAAAAAATTATAGACGTCATCACGCCGTTTTGTTTACCTTGTTAGTCCTTCAAATAAAGATGTTATATTAGGGTCTATCTAGATTGGGCACGCCGCAATCGCGGCGATAAGTCCCCTCTTTAAGGAGTGGCAGGAGAGACGCCACGGCGTCCTCACCTTCCGCCTGACGCAGGTGCTGACCGGACACGGCTGTTTCGGGAGGTACCTGTTTCGGATACAGCGGGAGGACACGCCCGGGGGTCATTATTGTGAAGACCACCCGGAGGACACGGTGGAGCATACGGTCGAGATGTGCCCTGCTTGGGCGGAGCACCGTCGTATCCTCGTAGAGGTGATCGGCGGCGGCGACCTCTCGCGCCCTGCTCTGGTTCAGACCATGGTGCGGAGCGATAGGGAATGGGATGCAGTCGCCTCCTTCTCCTTCTACGAAGCAGTCATGCTAGCGAGGGAGAGACAACTCTCTTCCCTGCGCTCCAGCCGCCGCGGGAGACGCCACGAGCGTCGGAGGTCGCGAGCCGATCTCCGGCCACCGTAGGCGCGAG
Organism: Tholera decimalis; assembly: GCA_943138885.2. Lineage (NCBI taxonomy): Eukaryota > Metazoa > Arthropoda > Insecta > Lepidoptera > Noctuidae > Tholera > Tholera decimalis. The sequence continues at coordinate 12,470,196 of OW964570.2, forward strand.
CTTGCGGACGGCAAGCAGGGTTCGCTCACCGTCCGGTAAGGACCAGACCCGCAGTGACGGGGCCTCATAGGGCCATTGCCTGCCGGGGTTTGCGGGAAAGTTCTAACGAGATACCGTGGCCCCGGAACTTTATGGCAGCTGAAGGAACAGGGTGGGTTTTTAGTCAGTAGAAGTCTGACACACCCTTCCGCTTAACCCAGAGCGGGAGAAGTCATTCGATTTCCCACCCAGAAAAAAAATGGTCTATATATGTCGCAGTAAGATAGATAAAGCCGTGATATGGTTATATCCCTAGGGATATAATTATATACCGTAACATAGATAAACGGAAGCGATTCATTACTATGTTACTAGGAATATAATTATAATACCATTCAAGTTTAGTGTTATAATTATATTACTGGATTAAGTTTAGTGAAATAATTGTAGGAGTGTAGTGCGGAGGTGCGGCGGAGGTTGACACCCCGACTCAGAGTACCCCGTTTTTTTTAAACCACCCAGAAATAGGAGCCCCGCTGAGCGGGGCTCCGTCGATTTTGCGTAAACACCATAAAATCATTGCCAACTTTAATACGTATTATTGCTAAAAAGTATTGTAACTAAATGCAGGTTGCAAAAAAGTTGATTTTGTAATAAACATAAAAACCAATATATTGTTTTATTTGATTTTGTGGAGATTTATAACTATTTAACTAGATTAGTTTAGTCAGATAATCATATTACTAGATTGCGACCGTAAGATAGTAATGAATCGCTTTCGTATAACTATGTTACGGTATATAATTATATCCCTAGGGATATAACCATATTACGGCTTTATCTATCATACTGCGACATATATATTCGTAATGTTGAAATTGAATATACTTATTTGAAAACTGATATTAGGATACCATACCTATTACTGGATATTAGTCACATATTAGTTTAGCCAATATCCATATTCTTTTCAATATTCATTAATTACATATTAAACGTTTGCTCGTACATACGCATCGACGCCATTGGACCACCTAATACTGGACATTGCCATGTAATTAAAATTTAAGATGAAATGTCTCATCTGGGCCATATAGTCGACGAAATTACTGATAATTTTGTTATAAAAGAGGTGGTGATTTTGATGATTCAGAATATTTCTCAGATATAGAGTCATTATCTGAACCTGATTAACGAATACCTGTAATTAATTATGTAATTAAAAATATATGTTTTGCATTATTAAATTACGTTCCATCATCGGACTACAAGACAACTGGCGATGCGCCGTCGTTACATGGTGTACATCCCACAATATATACGCACAAAATGTTGTGAAAATACTTTCATTGTGCGTACGAAAGGAGTGGAATTCCATGCCGAAGTCTGTGTTTCCCGGCAGCTATAACCTGGGGATCTTTAAGTCAAGAGTGAATAGGTTACTTTTAGGTAAGCGTGCTCCATCTTCGACCACATCATCACTTACCATCAGGTGAGATGGTGGTCAAACGCGAACCTATTAACAATAAAAAATAAAAAGTTGTTTCATAGAGTATTCATTTCGAAAATGTGTGCAAGGTATTTGAAGATTCATTATTGCAAAGATGACGATAACTTTCCTTGATTCGGATTTACTCCGGGATTATTTATTAATCCGCCAGCACCACATTTCGATTTCATCGATTTTGCGGCGTTTATCGCGAGTACCTACAATTATAATGCTTTTAAATGAACATGACTCTTCAATTGGTCAAGAGATCACTAATGTAACATTTACATAAATGTTGTAACATTTACATAAATGTGTTTCAGTTGCAAGTGGTGGGTGCTCTCTGCGAGTCAATAGAAACACAAGAACGAGTGCTGCAAGAAGTGACGCCGGACGCCTTCGAAGATACATTGTATAGCGTACTGCAGTACACATCACAGGTAACGATCAATTTTAATATCTAATAACCATTAAGCCTGCAATACATGTTGGCCGAGCGTTGTCGAGTGAAGGCCAATACCAACATGTAGACGGTATATTTGCCTTGTCTTGCTATCGCTCGGTGTCACTTGCCTAGTTGGCCGAGTGTAGGCCAGCGCCAACGTGTATAGAGCTCATTTGGTGCAACTTGTCTTCGCTCGCCGTTGCTCGTCATCACTTGCCTCACTTCGTATCGGTGTCGGTTTTTGGTCACAAATCAAAGGCGCTCGCCTGCGCTCGGCCAACGTGTGGGCAGCTCTACCGACCCTCTTCTACATTGGTCGTCTGCGTTGGCGTTCGACGAACTTGTCGAACGTGTGGACATTATTTCTTGCCTTGTATCTATTTGCCATCGCTCGCGTTGGCCTACGCTCGGCCAACATGTATTGCAGGCTTTAAGGAGTGGAATTCTTTGCCGGAGTCTATATTTCCTGATAGCTATAATCTAGGAGTATTTAAGTCAAGAGTGGCAGGCTTCAAGGTAGTGCTTCATCTTCGACCACATCATCGCTTACCATCAGGTGAGCCTATTATCAATTATAAAATCAAGTAATGCTAAATGATCTCAGCGCCACATATGCCATATGGCGACACAATGCTGATCTTCAGTTGCAACTGCTTCAGCTTCTAATCTAAAAATGCGTTAATTTTTATTAAAATTATACATAATTAACCTTTAAGAAAATGTTACACTAACCTAAGATAGTTCGACGACATTTAAGTTATTTATTTAAGTGTATAAGGGTAAACAGTTGTCGGTTAGCTAGATAAAGAATAAAATATAAATAAAAATAAAATTAAGCGTCAATTGCCTAATGGCTAAAGGTATCGGACTTGTGATCGAGAGGTCGCGAGTTCGAATCCCACTCATTACACTATTGCCTTGAATCCACTTTATATAAGCATATTTAGTTTAGTTATTTGGAGTTTGGACGGGTTATCAAGATTGCTGTAGTTAGTAATGTTAATTTTACCCACATTGCTAGTACTCTTTTGTTGATATCGAATAAATGAAATGATTATTCTAAATGTCTTTTATTTATTTATTTCGTCTTTTTCAGAATGGTGTAGTAGGCGCGGAGGCTTCTCAACAAGCCGTGGTAGTTGGATGCCGCACTGCACTAACGTTAGCTCCGCTAGACAGGCACTGGGAATCGGCTCTAGCACGCATGTTGGCTCATCATCAGGTCAGTAATACGCATACAAATTAATCTATATATATATAAAAGCGAAATACCACTCACTGATTAATTGGCTCTCAAATTTTGCATGGCTGTTCCTTTTAGTACGTAGATGCTCGCTAAGACGGGATTTTGCGAAATTCTCACGGGATCGTGATTTACACGGGAAAAGCTTCCCACGCGAATGAAGTCGCGAGCAACTGCTAGTATTATTATAAAGTGGAAAAGTTTGTTTGTTTGAACGCGCTAAGCTTCGAAAGTACTGGGTGGATTTGGATGAAATTTGATATGTAAGTAGCTTGAAGCTTTTTACTCGACTGTAAAAGGAGGTGTGTTTATCGTCATAAATTCTACGAAAGCGAAGCGCCGCCCCACTTCTAGTATCATTAAAACTTAAAGAATATTTACTATGTGTATTTTTAAGGTTTTTTTTTCAGTAATCTATACTAATATTATAAAGCGGAAAAGTTTGTTTGTTTGCTTGAACGCGCTAATATTCGAAAGTACTGGATGGATTTGGATGCAATTTGGTATGGAAGTAGCTTGAAGCTTGAGGAAGGTTATAGGCTACTTTTTTACGCAACTGCAAAAAAGGAGAGTTATGTTTTTACTTGTGATAGAATCCACGGCTGAGTACTAGTTTATTATATTATAATTCTTATACATTCAAACTATATTCTTAAGAGTCTGTTCCAGACACACAAAACAGTAATATAAAAACAAGTTGCACCAACCCTAAATAATATGATTATATCTATATTTACAGGTCAGAAAACTTCTGTGCGTCGGTTTAACGAGCAGTAATGGAACAAGGAGACGGCAGATCTTACACCTGGTCAAACATCATTACTTTCCTTCAGACCAGATGAATCAGGTAATAAACTGCAAGCGAAATGAGCATTTTAATGTAAGTTCAGATAAAAGAATTCCCAAGATATGGTTGGTTCTGCAAAGTATTGGCTTCCTTCTTGCTTCTGCGTGCTGTGGGTAGTTTTGAAAGGGCGAACTGAGGGCCCAAGGACACTTATAATAACGTTATTGAAAATCAAAAAACCTTTGTTACATTAATCCTTTATTAATTAGGTTACAATACAGTTTTTGATTATAAAATGTGTCTTAACGCATTGGAAAGCCTTGCCTCCTAAACTAGGGATTATTAAAGATTGTTTATAATTGATTTTGTGCGGGTTGCAAGGACGTAGGCAATATTAAAGCACTGTTTGGTTTTTATGTTAAAGAGTTTATTAAAGGTTCTACAAGTTTAATGTTAAAAGTCTTAAAGTAAATTGTTAGATATGTTAAAATGTTACGTTAAAATGTTATATGTTAATGTTGTGAATGCACCCGATCCGCATGGTCTCTGGTAATGCTCTGAAGAGTAGCAGTTTACGACAATAATTGTCACTTAGATACAATTGTTGGAAACTGCTGCGTCAGCAAGTGTTCGGTTGCTTAGACCGAACATATTCCGGAGCGGCAAAGATGCTGTTGAGATGAGTTGGTGTTTACAATCATGTTAGTTAAGGTGATAGTAACCTAATGTTAGTGATGGTTCTTAAGATAATAGAAACAATAATTATCATTTAGATAAACGCTTAAGATGTAATCTTAATGTCTCTAGGTTTTGTTTAAGTTTGGCGAACACTATTTATGTTGTGCAAGTGTGTGCTATGTTTGAGCAAGTCTTCATCCTCTTTGTCCTGCTCAGTTTGGTTGTCGTGAACCTTCTGCATCGGTATGCTCACGTTGATAATGTTGTTTAGTTGGTCAATCTTGGGTACGTCAATATTTGACTGAACCGTTATGTTGTTGTCAGCGGCGTGCACAGGTTTATGACACTGGGTATGCGGCGGAGTACTCGGTCACAAAAACTTTTTCTTTTATAGATTTTAAGCATAGCCGCAGCCACGCGACGGATCTCTAAGTCGGAAACCATGCCAACAGAACAAGTCTTAGATGTACTACTATTCATGTACATCTTCTACGGTAACGCAGACAAAACGGCGATCGATCGTCGCGGCGGAAGAAATTCTAATACGTAAAATAATAAGCTAAGATATTACTACTCACCTAGTCAGCTTCAATTTTCACATATTCAAGGTTCCGGTTACTATATCCCGATGTAAACGCAAGATTTCGGCCACCTCAAATATCTTATCCAAGTGATAGTTACAGAACACGTCACTTGGAAGATATCCGATGTGGCCTTTAAAAAGGCCGATTTTCATGTGATTCGCAAATATATAAATAAACTTAATAATAAAACAACAGGTTAGTAAAAAAAAAACATACTACTCATTCATTTATAAATTAAATCTATGCGCCTATCCTTTTTTAAATATGATTTTAGGATATCGTCATAGAAAGTTGGATTGCGTTTTAATTCTGAAAGCTCTGTGAGTCTCTGTTGATTTTGTGTGTTTCTCAAATATGTGTGGATACGTTTTAAACACGAAAATGAACGCTCTGCCGATGCGCTGCTTGCTGGGATAGTCACAATGAATTTCGCTAATCGTAACACTTCAGAAAAAACTTTATTTAAATTGTCCTTATACAAATTTTGAATAATACTAAATACACAACTATTTGCAAATTGAGGTGATCTATAAATACAGCGCAATTCATTTTTCAATTTATCGAAATTAAAATTTGCCTGATAATTATTAGTGAACTCTCTGATTTCATTTTCAGGGAAACGTTCACTATATTTTTTAAAATTCTCACAAGAAAGTAGCTCAATAAACTTTAAATCTTTAATGTTTTTATAGCGATTTCTTAAATCACTGACTACATTATCAATTATTTCAACAAAAATTTGCCGATAATGTATTTTTACATCATCGACATTGCGCTTTCTTTTAGGTGGTCCGGTAATGTGAACGGCGGCATCATAAAAGATCTCGAACTTCTCGCTGAAACGTTCTAAAAATGACTCTAACTCTTTTATCTTTGTTACACAATACGCGATGTCACTAGTTTTTTTTTGCAAAATATCATACAGAATATCCGTTTCTGCAAAAATATCTGCGAAAGATTTTAAAAGAAAATTAAATTCAAATTCTTTCATAATAAATAAAAATGAACTGACTTGTGTCAGTGTTTCACCATCCCAGTCTTGTGTATTTTCGTTCATATTTTCAAACAATTCTAGGAGGTGGGTGGACTCATTATTAATTACATTAACCGTGCGCGAGTGATATGTCCACCTTGTTTCCGCGACACGAGGCAGCTTTTTCATATCGGCAAAGTTGTTGTAATGGGCCATTCGCTTTGTACTGGTGTGAAAAAAAGCCGCGATTGATTTTATAATACTAAAAAAGCGTTTTGTTTCAGCAACTCGTTCGAAAATTTCGATAAAACTAAATTTAATATATGTGCTGAACACCAAACGTACATAGCTTGTGGACATTTTTGTCTCACCAAAGCCTGCACGCCATTAATTTGTGAGGATAAAACTGCTGCCCCATCGTAAGTTTGTGCAACTAATTTGGATACACAATCGAACTCTTCTAAAATTTCCAAAATTATAGAACTCAAGGTTACAGCGGTCCGATCCGCGCTGACATCAACATATTTGATAAATCGATCTACTACTTCAGAATCACGAAAATATCTCAAAACTAATACTAATTGTTCACGGCCGCTAACATCAGGAGTCTCATACTCGTACCATGACGGCGACGAAATCGGACTGTTTAATTTCGGCTTTAACGCGATCGATCATCACAGATGCAACGCTCGAGACTAAATCATTCTGCGTACGGTTCGACATGCCCGTGAATGAGGTACTTGCACTCTGTAAATGGGTTTCTAAAACTCCATCATACTTGGCTAATAAATCTACTATTTCTAAATAATTACCCCTATTCAACGACGATACTGACTCATCGTGACCGCGAAAAGCTAATTCTTGTTTTCCCAGAAAGCAAACAACATCGATGAGCCTTTGAAAAATGTTTCTATTGCGATCGACTTTAGCATTATGCCTCTCAATATCTAATCGTAACTGACTGTTGATACTCATTTCAATACGAGATTTACCAAAAGTATTTAATTTTAAGCAGGCCTCCATATGTTTTTCTGTATGGTCATGCTTCTTTGCCGCGGTATAAAAATTATTTAAATCTGAATATCCCGAATCAGTCCACACTGTACTAGAATTACTAAACAATATGCAAGGAAAACAATATAATTTAATCGTGTGTATACAACCACACAGCCAGTCATACGTTTCATAACTTTTAACATGAAACTTTCGAGTTACTTTCCCTTTTTGCTGGTTTAATTGTTGTAACTCGGGTACACACCTACCTTTAGAGACAATTTGAATCTTTTCATTGAATGATAATTGTGAGAACTTGTTATTTTTAATTTTTAATAAACACACATTTTCAACACAGACCTCACAATCAAATAACATTTTTTAAAAAATCAACAAACGCACTACCTAGTAAAAGCAAATCACTACAATACAATTATTATAGAAACTCAGTAATAAACTGTTAAATGTACACACTTTCAAATGTTAAAATGAAAAATCTTTTAAGAAAACTATAAATATACTGGCGTAAACAAAATAGTAAACAATGCTCATCACATGAAAAAGCAATATGGCTCCCAGGCCCCGCGAACACAAAACCAGTGTTGCCAACAACGCGGGGGTCAATGTCGCCCGTTTTTCACAGCTTAAGTAGCCTAATATAGCCGAATTTCAGTCAGTGGTAGGTAGCCTAATTATGTAGCTTAAAATATCAGTAAAAATGTAGTTTAAATCAATTTATTTTTACCTACTTTACTTGCTTTAAATACTGGTATTTTTTTTATCCACTCATCGCGCATAATGAATGCGCCAATAATTTTTCGTTAAACAAATACTTTGACACAAATGCTGTAGGTACGAAGCGAAATGAAAATGATAAATATTTAAATAATAACTGAAATTGGCCCGAACTATTCACTCAGTTTAATAAGATAATTGCGTTTACACTAATTTTTTTTTAAGTTATTGTTGATTGGCTTGCGTTTGATCACAATTTCAACTGATGTTAAGTGATGATGTGGACGAAGACGAAGCATGCTTGCCTAGAAGTAACCTATTCAGTCTTACTCTTAGCTATAACCTGGGAGTGTTCCGTACGAGTTATGAGGACACTATCAACCTCGTACAATTATGTACGAGATTTTAATAATATGGCCATACGAACATTTTGCATCACCATTTTATAATAGTAAAGTCATTTTAATAAAGACAGAGATAAGAAACCGGCTAACTGTGGAAACAGTGAACGGCACACTTCTTGCTGCAGAGAGTGCAAAAGGAAACTGTGTCAATTTTGAACCCACAAAAGGAGTGTATAGCCGCATGACAACAGATAAAATATACGGCAGAAAAAACGATGACAGTGAGGGTGTTCCTGACTAATATTTGGAGAGATGTAAACTAAGTTACCTTGCAAATTTTCATAATAATTTAGTAATAGTAGTAGTAATACATTTAGTTTTTTTATTTTTATTTTACTTGATTGATTAATAATAAAGATTTTTTGGAAATACAACACAAAGTGATGTTTTATTTAATAGGAAACTTGCAATAGTTTATTTCGAGTAAAAATTCCTAAATCCAGAAATTCAATATGCCTTAATTTTGGTTTTAGCACGTTTTGCATGCATAATACCTAAATGTACGAGGTTTGAAATTCAAAATACGAGATTTTTAGCTGCATGTGTGTGAGGGATTTTCTTTTGCGGTTGGCAACCCTGCTGCCAGTGTTGTTTAGGTTATGCCGTCTCAGTGGTGTAGTTGCTGAAAAGTATAAGCTCAAGTGCAGCTAAAAATATATGTCACTAATATGAAGAAAGGGTACTTTTGTATTGTACACCCTGATTTAAAAAAAAAAAAAAACAAAAAAGTTGATATCATACTACTACAAAATGACAATGAATATACATTTAACAACATTACTAACAAGTGTATCTTCCTTATGGAAGCAAAATATATATATATCCAATATTAAAGAGCAGTGCATCATTAAATAATGTCTCTTGTGTTTTTTATGAGAATAAATCAGTGATTCCTATTATTATTGTATTTATTAATCCAAATTCCTTAATAGTTAAACGTTAAAAGTTAGAAAACAGTAATAAAACAAGACGGCTGATTTCTTTCTTTTATTATTGGTATGCAATATAAATTACCAAAAAATAATAACACTTATTTATAAAGTATTGATATCATGTATGTATGACTATTTGTTTGAAATCATTATAACAAAGCTGCTCAACAGATTTTGTCTAATTTCTATTTTTATAAGCAAGTCCTGTAAATTAATAAGTGCACAGGCTATAACAATCACATTATCAAGTATTCTTAGAAAATGAAACAGTAATCTCTTTAGTCAACATTTTTCTTGTCCGTATCGCCTTTGATCTATAATTAACTTTTTCTTTTAAATGAAATTGGTACCCTTTTCACTGGTGACAATAGGATCTGTTCATGTGCTTTTATTTTGTGTTGACTGTGATTCTGAAAATAAATAAAATTATAAATACAAACAAACGCACAGTTCACTTTTCAGTTACCTATTTTTATCCTTAGTTATGTCTACATACCTGTTGTCATTAAAACTACTTCTTGCACAGGTGTTGTAGTCGGTTGGGTGCTAGACGGGCTGGGTTCACTTAACACTTCCTGCATCAGTGTGTCTTGGCACTCTTGAATGAGTTGGGTTCTTTGTTTTTAAACAAATACATGTCTAGAAGTACTAGCATCACTCATCCTTTTTCTGCGGTCTTCCTGGCAATAAAATTTTGTAGGCACCATGATTATGCTCTTGCTTAAAGTTGCTTAATCCCATATTATATTGATAGCCATATCTTTTTCAATCTGAAATATTTTTAAATGTTATTTTAAAGCCATAAATGTTGATGTATTTAGTGGTAATAAATATAATTGAATATTGAAATATTTGTGGCTATTCAGGTATAATACAAAAAAAAACATCTCAGTTATCTAACCTTAAAACAGAAGAATAACTATATTGTAAAAATGTTTTAAGTTAGTAATAATAACATGTTTACTTACATCAAAATGATCCTGACAGACGAAAATTACCGAACTATCCTTTATTTCTTTAGTATTTCTGCGTGCAAGTTGTAAATACTTATTACGAACTTTAACATTTTTTGGAACGGTTATAAATAGCTTCTCCGGCATCTTTATCGTTGTATTTGTGCACCGTGGTACTGCACACCATTTATAACTCATTTTTTCCAGTAAATTACAGCCAGAAACTTTATTAAACTACATAAAACTCTCAATTTGACTTGCTCCCCAATATTTATATACAAACGTGAAACGTGTGACATCACTCCGTCATATTGTTCGTCCAACAAGCGTTTTGACAGCTTATATAATCACTATATTTTGTAATGCTTATTTTTTAAACGAAATATTTATAAAATATGAAAATAAATATTATTTGTAGGGTCCTTATACGCCAATAAATAATATGAGACGGTTTTTAGAAACCATTCAAATAGCCTATTCTGTCTATTATTTTTACTCGGAACGGCAACGAACAACATTTCTGAACGTTTGTCTCATGCATACGTAGAATCTCTATGTAGTCTGTGGTATCATGCCGCAGGACTTTGGCTTTAGACATTCATGGGTGTGTGCGTAGGCGAATTGTGCACAAATAGCAAAAGTACTGCACACATGCGAACAAAAATCCTGCCGTAGAGGGCGGCAGGACTTGAGAATAATAGGTACGTTAATTTGCAGCGCCTGGCAAACAATGTTTGTGTGCTTGCAAATAGGTGCTATTTATAAACTATTAGGCGTTTTTAAGTTATTATATTTTGTTTATTCATTTATTTAGTATTAATTAAAGTCATCTAAAACGTGCGAACGTTTTATTAAAATATCTGTGAATGGCAAGTAATGCACTGCATTTATGCTTTCAAGGAGCGCACGCGCCTGGTTGTTGTCAAATTTTGTGTTTGCATGCAAGGTAAAATCTTGCCCTTTGATAACACAACCTTGTCCGAGGTGTATTAATCCTGATATGCTCTCCGCAAATTATTCTAATGGTATAGTTATTGCAGCAGTGATATAAATGCTCAGAAGGTTCAGTTAATGATACCCACATGTTTGTATGTACATAGAGTTTGTTCAACTTTACACTGGTTAGTCAAGTGATCAAGTTTGCAGTAGTCGTTGTTGTCACTGCCCAGATGGTAAACAGGCTTCTTTAGCAAGCACATATACGTCTCTTCCTGTGCGAGACATGTTGAAAGCTCATTGTTATTTATTGGTATGTATGAGTCCTTTTTTAGATTCACTGCCATATATTGTGATTTTGGCAAAATGCTTTTTACAGTCTTGCCGAATTGCTTAGGAATCGGTATCACTCTGTATAGTTTGTATCGATCTCTGCTGATTATATAAAATATTTTTCAGTGGTCCGTGCTTTTATTTGCAGTAGATGATACAGTTTTTTCACATCAGTTTGATCGACAGGTAGCATCAGATCATCCGTAAGCTGACCCGCAATGACGTTGAGTTCTTGTTGTAGTTGTTTAGGCGTTAATAAATGTATGTTGAACTGACCATGGCGAATATCCGTCAAAGTATCTAGTAAAGTGTCTTGATTCCCCCTTAATGTTTGGAGCAAAGTATTTGCAGTCAATGCAGTTACGATTTGTCCTTGAACTGCACTTATGTTACTCATAGCTAGTTGTACTCCATTTGTTAATCTGTCCAGTGTGTCTAAATGTTGATTTATAGTTTTATGTTGCTTATGGATAATCCTTTCAGTTCGTTTCAGAATGTTATATTCGGACTCCACAACAGATGTTTGATTTTTCCATAATTTAGCTAAATGATTTTGATTTCGCTTTATGAGTTCACTGCCCTTAGTGTATTGTTCAGCGAAACGCTCATCTAATACGCCGAATAGATAATTCGCCGCGTAACCTATCCCATTTATAAGCCCACGACGCTGTCTGGCGTGCACGATAAATTGTTGTGTCAGCAGGAGCGTGTTGTAGTATCTTAGTTCGAGGAACTCGTGCTGCAGTTGTGGTAATATAATGTTACAAACACCGCTGTTTGTATTAGTACATGTGTTATCTAAATGACTTGATAGTTTTTCTAGCGTTGCACGTTGTCGTACCCTCCCAGTAGGGTGACATATCGTAATAGACGACTAAAGTCCATTTGTCACGGATGAGATTCATTTTGGCCACAGGATCAAAATATAAGGATTGGTTATTCCTCAATTTTGTAATGTTATATACATCATGCCATGCGCAGTGTTTATTGCGATTGTCATAAATAATGTTAATGCTAGGGCCAAAGAAATGAAGTTGTTAAGGCCTAGTCTTACCGGCGGTGTTCTTTTTCTTGTTTTGTTCTGTTGTTGACTGTTTTCTGTTTGTTTTCGTTTTGTTTTAAGTTCTTGTTCGTTTGTTTCCGGCGAATTAATAGTTAATAGGGAAAGTTTTATGATAGGTCTCTTCGCGATGCCATTTTTTGTTTTTAAGGACACCACCCGTACAAGTCCATCTCTACCCGGGTGGACTTCGACGACTCTTCCCAGAGCCCATTTTCCAGCAGGTATGTTGTTTTCTTGAATGACGACCAAATCGCCTAGTTTCAAGTTTTGTTGTGGTTTCAGCCATTTACTTCTTGCAGTTAGTTGACTTAGATATTCTGACTTCCAGCTTCTCCAAATATCTTCGGATAGCTTCTGAATTAAATGCCAACGTGTCCTGGCATCCCTTTCTGTTTCGATAACTGTTAACCGTGCGCGTCCTGTTAAAAAGTGTGCCGGTGTTAAAAAGTCGAGATCTTCTATATTTTCTGTTATCGAGCACAGAGGTCTAGTGTTCAAGCAAGCCTCAAGTTGAGTAAGAATGGTTGAGTATTCCTCATATGTGAGTTTCTGTTCACCAATTAAACGCTTTTTTTTTAACGTGGTAAAATTATCAAATAATTCCTCCCACCCCGGGCAGGGTGGGAGGGACTGTCAGACTTTTACTGACTAAAATCCACGGTGTTCCTTCAATAACCCTTTACGTACCGGGGTCACGGTAATGGGATGAGTCCCACGACCCCGGCAGGCTTCGGCCCTCTACGGGGGGGCCTCGTCATATTGCTGACGCTCTTTGAGGCGCGCGTGGAACACAACGCGCCGTCGACCCGGGCATGGTCCATGGTCGGACAGCGAGTTGCCCTTTACTCGCTGTCCACATGCCCGCGCCTACGGTGGCCGGAGATCGTCGGCCGACGTCCGACGCCGTGGGCGTCTACCACTGCGGCTGGGCTGGAGGGAGGACGCCATCCTCTCCCTCACGCGGCCCGCCTCCTCCTTCGGAAGCATGACTGCTTCGCAGAAGGAGGCGACCGCTTCCCACTCCCTCTCGCCCCGCAGCATGGCCTCGACCAATGCCGGGCGCGAGAGGTCTCCGCCTATCGCCGCCGTGAGGACACGTCGGTGCTCTGCCCAAGCTGGGCACTCCTGCACCGTGTGCTCGACTGTGTCCGCAGGGCGACCCTCGCAGTGGTGACACCCAGGCGTTTGTTCCCTTCCCATCAGACACAGGTACCTCCCGAAACTTCCGTGTCCGGTGAGGACCTGCGTCATGCGGTAGGTCAGGACGCCGTGACGCCGATCTAGCCACTCCTCAAAGAGGGGTCTTACCGCCGCAATTGCGGCGTGCCCGACCATTTACACGCTTAAGGTGGAACTTAAGGCTTCTTACAGCTCTCTCCCATAAGCGTCCAGCACTAGGCCATGATGGTGCGTTAAAGTGCCATTCGATTTTCATCTCAGTCACTTCTGCCAAGAAGCTATCTTGGAATATTTGTTGTAATTTTTGGTATTCGTTCTGCAAAATGTTGTTGGCGCCAACGAAATAGTTCCTTGGTTGCTGTAAAGAGGTCGTGGAGCTCCTCGTCTAGCTGCCATACTCTTCAATGCGGCCAAGAAAGCAGAACTTGTTAAGTCCGAGACCAGCTCCAAGTGCACGGCTTTAGTAACCATGCAAATGAAAACCGCCACGTATCCTTTAGTTGTTTTAACTCCACGTCCTTTGTTTGTTTTGATGTCCACAAACCCCGTGTAATCGACACCAGTGTGGTTAAAGGGTGGAGCGGGGTTGCATCGCTCATCTGGAAGATCGCCCATCAGTTGATACTGTCTTCCTGACTCATGTTTACGGCAAATCACGCATTTCCGGATCTGCTTCTTGGTAGCATTGTTCCCACTCGTAATCCAATAGTAATGACGTAGTTTGGAGAGAGTCACTCGTGGACCACCGTGAAATGTTAGTTGATGTGCTTCGTCGATGAGAATCTCCGCCAACCGACACTTGTGTGGTATGATTATAGGGCGCCGCATCTCCTCACCTATGCTAGCGTTTTTCAATCGCCCACCAACACGTAACAGTCCGTTTTGATCAATGAACGGGTCTAAGTTTAATAATTGACTTTTGGAGCCAACGCTACCATGTTTACGTATGTTTTCTATTTCCGTTGCAAATTCCTTATTTTGCACGTGTTTTATAATAAATATTTTAGCTTTGCGCAACTCTTGTAATGTGAGATAGCTCGGCAAATGTGTACGGTGTCGTGCAGGGGTGATCGCTCGATATATCCGTGCTAATATATGTGTTATTTTCTTTGTGTTGTTGTATTTTTCTAAGAAATTATCGATAATATTTGGGCAGGCAGACGATATTGACGCGTTTGTTGATGGTTTTGACCTCCTCGTTGATTATAAATATTTGTTTTTCAGTTCCAAGTTCCGGCGTCCATGTTTTCAGCCATTGGGGGCCTTGCCACCATAGCGTGTGTTGTATTAACTGCGACGCTAACATACCACGGCTGGCACAATCCGCTGGATTATCTGTTGATTTTACATAACGCTAGCAGTCAGATGGCATTGTTTCTGTGAGTTTGGCAACCCTATTTGCGACGAACGCCTTCCAACGGTTAGGCTCACCTTGTATCCAGCCCAGTGTAACCTTGGAATCAGTCCATCCGAATATTTGTAGTCTGTTTATTAAGGATTGTTGTATTTTATTTATGTATTAGATAGTAGGTATGCGCCACTAAGTTCTAGTTTTGGCAACGTACGGGCTTTTTTATGCGGCACGAGTTTAGATTTTGCGGCGATGAGTATTACGTCCGATTTATGTTTTATGCGCGCATAAACTACGCATGCATATGCCTTCATGGATGCGTCACAGAACCCATGAATTTCGATGACATCATCACTGTTGTTCTTCAACCATCTTGGTACCTCGCAGCTGTGTATGTTGTTACTTTTATTTTGGTCTACTCGTTGAAGATGTCATCAGACACTTCCTCATCCCATTGTAAGTTGCTTTCCCATATTTTTTGGAACAGTAATTTTAGTTAAGTAGATATTGGTGTTAACCAGCCTAATGGATCGAACAATTTCGATATTTCCGATAGTAGATTGCGCCTTCAAAACTGTTTAGAAAAATCGCAACGAAAGAAAAACTTATCCGTGTTTGTGTTCCAACACAGACCCAGTGTTTTCGAGGTTGACTCCGATTTTGAGTTGAATGTAATGTTTGTTTCAGGATTTTGATAACTTGGTATGTCTTCTAATAATGTTGGTTCGTTGGAGGCATTTACGTAAATTGAAACCCCCTGAATTCAGTAAGTTACAACACCCATGTACAAGGTCATCCATATAAAACTCTTTGTCTAACAACTGAGCCGAGCAAAATTTATGTATGTCTTCCAAGTTGTGCAGAACTACATTACATTGGAATGTTTTGTTGAGCCTCCACACAATATCCACCCTAAGTGGGTTTGCTGAGCGATAGGCTGTGTTGTGTTAGTCCCCTTGATGACACCCTCCATGATAATGTTAGCGTAGACTTCGGCTCCGAGTAGCAAGTCAACTGGCCTTACTAATGTAATACTCCGGATCCGCCAAAGTAATGTTTTCTGTGAATGACCATGAAGGTTTCAAAAATGTTTGGTTGGGGAGATTTTTTAGTAGGTTGTTCATAATCATCGCCTCTGTTTGTAAAGCATAGTCACTGTTCATAGACTTGCATGTTATGTGAACTAGCCCTTTACAGTTGTTCTCCTTTGCGCCTACTCAAAGAACAACCCCTTTGCATTTTTTGCGTTTTATCTTCAATAACTGAGCCGCTTTTTCGGTTATTAAAGATATCTGCGAACCCTGATCGATAAGAGCACGCATGTTGTGATATGTTCCGTTGGCTGCCATAACCTTGACGAGAGCAGTTGTCAGCAATATTTCTGCGTTACCATCCTGTGATGCATTAGAGACCTTGAACGTCGGTTCAGTGTGTTTAGAAACTTGAGGTCCCGTCGGCGTCGCGAAGGCATCATGTAATATTGTACTGTGATTAGCTGTACATTTGCGGCATCTTTTTGTAGAAGTACACTTGTTGCCGTTATGGCTAAATAAACAATTATAATAATGAAATAATGATGTTTATTTTGCAAATGGGTTATAAATAACACTTCTACACGTAATTTTTTTAGGGTTCCGTAGTCAACAAGGAACCCTTATAGTTTCGCCATGTCCGTCTGTCTGTCCGTCTGTCCGCGGTTTAGCTCAAAAACTATTGGTACTAGAAAGTTGTACTTTGGCATGAGTATACACGTTAATGACGCCAAAAAAGCTGTAAAATAAAATTTTGAAAAAAAAAACAATTATTTAGGGTACCTCCCATACATGTAAAGTGGGATGATAATTTTTTTTTTCGTTCTTCCCATAGTGTGGGATATCGTTGGATAGGTCTTTCAAAAATATTAGGGGTTTGTTAAGACCGTTGTTTGATTAAGTAGACCGTTCGTGACTTATCAAGCTTTAAAGTACCAATTTTCGTTAGAGTCAAGTGTCCCCCCCCCTCTATCAACTAAACGGTTATAGTTAGAAATTCAAATGTCACGGCAGTAGTACCTATATATAACGAAATTTAAAGGAAAACTATCACACATAAGTGGGCTTTACAAGTTTACGAGTAATAGTCGACCAATTGTATTTGACTCGAAAATTTCGAACAACTCTATAGAAATGTCGATAGATGGCGCTAAGCGCCAGTTGTATCGTGCTAGCTTCTTGTGACGATTGAGTAGTGTAGCTCTGTGTCCGTATTTAAATTCAAAACACCGGCTATAACAAGTTTTATACAAATCACTAAAAAAATTGAAACTTTCCGTGCAAAATTGTCGGATCAGGTGAGGATTTGTATAGGAAGTCAAATTAGTTAGGTAGTCATGTTTGGCTTTTAGTTAGAGCATGGTACGAAACGATCAGTCAGCGAATACGACACGCACTTGGCTGTTATAAAAACTACGGAAGCCTACACTGCGCGTGGCCCGACACGCACTTGACCGGTTTTTTTTTCGTAAATGTAAACTAGATGAGGCCAGTGTTTCCTAACTGACTACTCTGAGAAGAAACACTGAAACAAACTCAGAGGTCAACGTCTCTTTTAAAGTCCATACAATGTGTAGTAATCAAATCATATGAGAGCCATGTAGGTTTATGCCTGTGGCGCCCTTTAAAGGACAGAATCATACAGATTTGAGCAGGCCCGTCCAAACAGTGCAAGCATTTGTCACAAATATCGCGAAGCGTAGTAATTGATGCACACCTGCAATTTTTGCGTAATTTTAAGCTTTTGTTCAGTGGGCAGTTCCAAGAAAGTTTTGCAATTGTAGAGGCCATGTTCGCCGCTGCAATATGGACATATGAACTTCGATACGTGTAGTGTCTTTTTCAAGGTTCCATTATTCCCATTGTTGCTATGTTTCTTGAAACTTGTTGAGGAATGTTGTTGGTTGCCAGGCCCCTTTTGTTGGGGGCTATCTTGGTTGCTACGAGCTGACTCCAAACTGATGAGTTTGGTCTCCAAGAAATCCAAAAATTCTTGAAGTACTGGTAGCTCGCGCGAGTTTTTTATGACTCCATGTAATTAGTATACGTGTCAGAGTCGAGTTTTTGGGATAGTTTATGGGATCCCATGATGTTGTATCAATGCCTAAATTCCGGACAGCATTGAGGCATTCTAATTTTGTGTCATGCAGTTTTTTGATATGTTGTAAGGACTGCTGTTGCATGTTGGGCAATCCTAGAAGAATGTTCATGTGAGAAGAGAATATTGCTCTTTTGTTGTTGTATCGATTTTTCAGAATATCCCAGCATATGGAATAGTTATTTGCGCTGATAGTTAAATGTTGAATGAGCCGTTCAGCTTCCTCTTTAACATTTCCTTTTAAAAACTGCATTTTTTGAGCGCTTGAAAGCGACGGATTGTTGTGTATTGCTTCTTGAAACAAATCTTTGAAGGATGTCCACTGGTTATAGTTACCGCTAAATACGGGTATTTCTAGTGTTGGTGTGGTTTTTTCCCTATGAGCTACGGACCACATTTTAGTATTAATCGCTTTCTTCAGACTGTTATATTGTTGTTCATGACTCAAGAATGTTTTTTCGTACTCCCCATTTTTTTCGTTTAATTCCGAATCGATTTCCTAATGCAGAGTATCGATTGCTATCCACCTAGATTGCAGTGTTTTGAGGACGTCTTCAAATTCCCATCTCTCGGAAATAGGTTCCAAGTTTATGTTAGAGACTGTTCTCCGGAAAGCCTTAAAATTAGCTACCTGTTTGCGAAGCATCTCATCGAGTTTACTGTTTGTTCCCTGATTTACCATGCAAGCACGACGGGGTTCTTGACCCAACCCAGAAGGTTGACCATCTTCTCCCGGCTGCAGTTCTTCTGCAGACTCCTGTTCATCACTTCTAGATGGAGCTTCCAGCAGTTGTTGATGCATCTGGTTGATCAGCATTTTGACAGCTTGGTACGACTTACTTATTTTGTCATACTCTTGTTTTGTAAAGTATGCATGCGACTTGCTTACTTCAGTTGAAAGGCGATCGTGGTTAAATTGGTACTCCTTCCAGTATTCTTCTAAGTTATTCAAACACTTTTTTAAGTATTCGAAGGTACGATGTTGCACACCGGTCTTCTTCAAATTAACCCCGATCTTTTCGATGTTGACCGCGAGCTCCAGTTAGTTTAAAGACGTAAAATTTCTCAAGGTAGAAAATAATGGAAAGATCATACTTGTTGTTGTTGATATTGTACTACCGCTGATGTTCTCACTGGGTCAGAAATATAATCCAGTCACCAATTAGTCCAGAATACCACTGTGTTCAATCTCTACTTCGATGCCAATGCACAAATCTATTATTTGTACCAAACGTTTACATATGAATTCTCTAGATGGCGTTGGCTTCGAAATAGATCGCGATATTGTTTTGTTACCGGACTTATCATAAGGGTTTTGAATCCACTTATTAAATTCTCTCGCTCTGAGGTATGTTGTTTTTCTTATACAAATACCACTGGTTGGGGTTCCTTGTACGAAAAGAGTACACACTGTAGTCCACAACACACCACACTGTTTGTCACACAATACTCGCGATTACTTTTCGAAACGCGCGCGCTACTTGGTTCGAAGGACCATTATGTGCGGGTTGCAAGGTCGTAGGCAATATTAAAGCACTGTTTGGTTTTTATGTTAAAGAGTTTATCAAAGGTTCTACAAGTTTAATGTTAAAAGTCTTAAAGTAAAATGTTACGTTAAAATGTTATTTATTTATTTATTTATTTATTTATTTACTTTATGGAGGACTTACAGCTAATAAAACCATAAAAAAAAGGAATACATAGTCGCCAGAGAGCCAAAAACAAGTCCTCACGTTTAGACTTATACTAAAATAAAGTTATAAGCAATAAACAAGCAATAATAAATCTAATTATAAATTAAAGATACAATTTACACAGTAAGAATACATAATATATAAAGATTTGCTTGCAATGAGTCAACAGCATAACATAACCACTAACGCTTGAAAAAGTTTAAGCTTAAGCACCTTCTGGCTGAGTTCACACTAGTTGTGAAAGGATCCAAATCATACTGCTTGCATATCTCATTAAAAGTTCTGCTTGCGCGCACAATATAGCTATTTTGCCTATAATTAGATGATGAATGAGGTATACATATAGGAGGATTAAAGCGCAATATTTTGTTAGGTACGTTAAAATAAAATTTAGAAAGTAGTTCTGGACTATCAATATTATTGTGGAGGATTTTCAATAAATACAAACAGTCTGCAATATTACGCCGATCTACCAGTGGCAACAGGTGGTACTTCTTACAGAGTTGATGATAACCTGCTGAATGATATGGAATCTTTTGATGGAAACAAAGATATTTGATGAACCGTTTCTGTATATTTAATTTTAATTATGTTAATGTTGTGAATGCACTCGGTCCATATGGTCTCTGGTAATGCACTGAAGCGTAGCAGTTTACGACAATAGTCACTTAGATACAATTGTTGGAAACTACTGCGTTAGCAAGTGTTCGGTTGCTTAGACCGAACAGATTTATTATTTTAGATTGTATAATATAGATTGTTTTAATTACTTTTTTAACAAGTTAGTTCGTCCATTTTATGAAATCTCATTGCCATTATTTCTTCTTTCAGGTGTTTGGCGAATCATTGCAAGGGGTGTCAGAGTCGTCGATAGACTTGTCTGTATCGTCGGACGGTGGTAGCGGTGCGGGGGGCGGGGCTAGCTCCGGCGCATGCGCAGACGCGTGCTGCACGGCGCGCCTGGCGCCGGCGCAGGAGCACGCGGTGGACGCGCTAGTAGCCGCGCTCACCGACACACTGCGCGACGGGAAGGTACCGCCTCACGTGTTATACACATTGCTAGTAGCGGTGCGGGGGGCGGGGCTAGCTCCGGCGCATGCGCAGACGCGTGCTGCACGGCGCGCCTGGCGCCGGCGCAGGAGCACGCGGTGGACGCGCTAGTAGCCGCGCTTACCGACACACTGCGCGACGGGAAGGTACCGCCTCACGTGTTATACACATTGCTAGTAGCGGTGCGGGGGGCGGGGCTAGCTCCGGCGCATGCGCAGACGCGTGCTGCACGGCGCGCCTGGCGCCGGCGCAGGAGCACGCGGTGGACGCGCTAGTAGCCGCGCTCACCGACACACTGCGCGACGGGAAGGTACTGCCTCACGTGTTATACACATTGCTAGTAGCGGTGCGGGGGGCGGGGCTAGCTCCGGCGCATGCGCAGACGCGTGCTGCACGGCGCGCCTGGCGCCGGCGCAGGAGCACGCGGTGGACGCGCTAGTAGCCGCGCTCACCGACACACTGCGCGACGGGAAGGTACCGCCTCACGTGTTATACACATTGCTAGTAGCGGTGCGGGGGGCGGGGCTAGCTCCGGCGCATGCGCAGACGCGTGCTGCACGGCGCGCCTGGCGCCGGCGCAGGAGCACGCGGTGGACGCGCTAGTAGCCGCGCTCACCGACACACTGCGCGACGGGAAGGTACCGCCTCACGTGTTATACACATTGCTAGTAGCGGTGCGGGGGGCGGGGCTAGCTCCGGCGCATGCGCAGACGCGTGCTGCACGGCGCGCCTGGCGCCGGCGCAGGAGCACGCGGTGGACGCGCTAGTAGCCGCGCTCACCGACACACTGCGCGACGGGAAGGTACCGCCTCACGTGTTATACACATTGCTAGTAGCGGTGCGGGGGGCGGGGCTAGCTCCGGCGCATGCGCAGACGCGTGCTGCACGGCGCGCCTGGCGCCGGCGCAGGAGCACGCGGTGGACGCGCTAGTAGCCGCGCTCACCGACACACTGCGCGACGGGAAGGTACCGCCTCACGTGTTATACACATTGCTAGTAGCGGTGCGGGGGCGGGGCTAGCTCCGGCGCATGCGCAGACGCGTGCTGCACGGCGCGCCTGGCGCCGGCGCAGGAGCACGCGGTGGACGCGCTAGTAGCCGCGCTCACCGACACACTGCGCGACGGGAAGGTACCGCCTCACGTGTTATACACATTGCTAGTAGCGGTGCGGGGGGCGGGGCTAGCTCCGGCGCATGCGCAGACGCGTGCTGCACGGCGCGCCTGGCGCCGGCGCAGGAGCACGCGGTGGACGCGCTAGTAGCCGCGCTCACCGACACACTGCGCGACGGGAAGGTACCGCCTCACGTGTTATACACATTGCTAGTAGCGGTGCGGGGGGCGGGGCTAGCTCCGGCGCATGCGCAGACGCGTGCTGCACGGCGCGCCTGGCGCCGGCGCAGGAGCACGCGGTGGACGCGCTAGTAGCCGCGCTCACCGACACACTGCGCCATAGATGATACATATAAATACTGAGATAGATGCGCCACTCTATGATTCGAAAATTGAGTTTTTGACCCTGATCGCCAGGTAGCGTAACGGTAGTTTAATACCGAAAAAATCTGATAGGTGGCGTCTACCTGACATGTTAATAATATTTTCTTATTTTAAATATTTTAGAAGTACTAGATTGATTGAAATAAATATTCTAATCGACAAAAGATTAAATCTTTGATTTTAGAGTATTTATTTCAATCAATCTAGTACTTCCAAAATCTAAAGATTAGATTTTAGAGGCTGGCAAAAATTAAAACACGGTGAAGATAGATTTAATTATTTTTTATATTGTATACACACATGAACTGATTACAATTGGGATAATATTACGCACACCATTACTCCTAACAGCACTAAAAATATTCTAAGAGATCCTGCTTAAAATTTCTAGTTAATAGATTTTTCACACCATAATTTACATTTAAATATTGCCATAATTCAATAAATGTTTTTATATTATGTATCCAGTTTTTTACTGATGGAATCGATTCATACTTAATCAACATGAAATCATTTTTTCGAACTACTGATTCAAATTTAATTGAGTCTAAAATAGTCAACAAATCATACCACGAAATGAAAATGGAAATGGAGCGAGATATTTTTAAAGCACTGCTTATATATTTTTGATGACCCCTTGTAAGAATGACCATTAAATGATTCGAAGAGCTTATCAAATAATAACAGGAAATCTCTGCACTCTTCGGGCAGAATGTTGTGTTCTGAAACAAAATATTAATGTCGGTTAATAATATTTGCAAAATTTGCTAGGTAACAATAATGATGCAAATATGTGAAATTATAAACATACTAACTCGATAAAAAACGTAAAGCGCTAGACACCCTCTGGCTGAACACTTGTGCTGCATATTTTACCTTCATTTTAGGGATTTTATTACTCATCACATGTTTTTCTGTTAATTTATTAATTAATTGAAATTTGTCAAACTGTTTTTGACAGTTTTATATTTTTCTTTTTCTTTGTTTTTCATAAACAAGCGAGGTGTATAGAGTCTATGATGCAGTAAAATTATAATGCCATTTAATTTAGTGATTTAGTGAATTAGGTGCCTAAATACATTAAATAATGTTTTATAAATTTTTCGATACAAATAATATTTTTTTATTAATTTTGATTATCATATATGTATAAATATATCGTAGCTGCTGCCATCTATTGGCTAAACAAACGCATTACGTACACAACTAAGTTGACCCCAGACATAAGATGTCACTAGTTTTTTTGGCAAATTTTCTGTCTGAAGTTTCTTCGGGAGTTTCACCCCCCTGCACTGCGCGACGGGAAGGTACCGCCTCATGTGTTATAGCAGCCTACAATGCGGCCGTTCTAACTTGGCGAGTGTAAAGTTAGGCCCTGCGAACTTTAATGCTTGTGCACTCGTACAAAAATAAGGTTTTAAAAAAATAAATGCAATTAGCAGTTGTTATTCCTGTTAACAACTGTTATTAACATTAATTTTTTTTAAACCTTTATTTTTGTACGAGTGCACAAGCATTAAAGTTCGCAGAGCCTAACTTCACACTCGCCAAGTTAGAACGGCCGTATAGTACAAAACTCGAACACGCGATCACATTTCCACGCACACAGTCATACTTTTGCTGTATATTACACGAGATATAATCCTCGTCACGTAAGTTGGCAAGTTTTGGGCGTAGTGTGGGTAAGTTCGCGCATCGTGCACTAGTGGAAGACAAAAGTGGTCACTTTTATTGCTTGCCATTATTCTATGGTTATTGCCATCATTTATTTTTAATCATGTCTGTTCAGAAGAATGTTAAAGAAAGAAGAGGAATTCAGTCTTTAATTCGGTATTATAAACAAAATAGATATAATACATAAATACATTTAAAAGTGAAAAAAATGTGTTAAAAAAAAACATTAAAAATTATATGTTCTCGTCGTCACAATTACTTAATAAAACTGCTACCTCTTTTATTCTTATTTTTTCCCGGTGTCCTAAAGACAGTGACGAATTCGGAATGAATTTCAACCTTCCTTAACTATAGTGTCTAACTGTTTTTTCTGACGTTTTAATAGTCTGCGTAAAACGGTATTTGGTCCTGGCATTTTAATCAACGTAACAAAAACAAAGGGTACAACTTTCGCAGTGGCGTGCCTAGGGTTTCAAAATAACGCAAGCCCAATAAAATTTTAACCGATTTCAAAAAAAGAAAGTTCAGTTTTCGACTGAGTATGTAGGTACCTACGTATGTATCATCGCAATTTTCTCATAAACTACTGGTTAGGTACAATAAATTAAAAGTGAATTCATCCATCTTCTTCTTTCCTCTTCTTTCTTCAATTTCACTCTTGCTTGTCGTGCGGTGAATGAGGTAACCAAAGCACACTGAAGGCATGCTAGTGCTAGATTGAATATAATAAACATATCAGCAATTGCATACCTCCGGTGGCTTTGAAAAAAGCCGTTTGGTTTGCTTCATTGCTTGAGGGAACAAAGTTATGGTAAGTAGATGCTTCCTTCGTAACAGGACCCAGGTTACAGACAAAAAAAAAAAACAAAACAAAAAGTTACAAAACGAAAGTTAAAAAATTTCTAGATAGAATGTAATAAGGAATTTAAATAAATTATTTATATTCTAATTGGAATCGTCTATCTTTCTTAAGAAATGATTTAATTACATCAGAGTAAAATGTTGGTGATCGTTTTAATTCTACCAACAACTGTTTTTCAATAGCTATCATTGATAATTCGGAAAGACGCTCTTGACCTTGTGTATTTCTCAGATAGGTATGGATACGTTTAAGAGACGAAAAAGCACGTTCCGCGGAAGAACTTGTAGCCGGAATAGTTACAACAAGATACGCTAACTTTAACAGCTCGGGAAAGGCATCTTCGTGGTTATTCTCATGAATGAAATCAATTAATTCGAAAACATTACGATCTTTCAGATCAGGACTAGAATACAAGCAAATCAATTGGCTTTTTAATGTTTGTTTGTCGAAATAGTTTGCATAAATGTCAAATAATGAATCTAATTCCTCTGTAGGAAAATGTGAGTGATAATTGTCAAATTTTTTGTTGTTGAGCAGTTGGAAAATCTTTAATTTATAAATTTCAGAATATCGGTCAGTAATTTCGGTATTAATGTTATCAATTACTTCTACAAAAAGTCGTCTGTATTCCGTTTTTGCACAGCGTACGTTGCGTCTCAAACGAGGAGCCGAGTTATTTTGCAACGTGTTACAACTAGTTTTATACACTGATCTATTAAATTTTCGTTTATGCGATTTACTAGTCTGAGAAATACACAGATTAGGCGTCGGTTTTAATGAAGAAATTAACTGTTTTTTCTGAGCAAAGTTTAAAGATTTTACCTTATCTTCGCCAATCAAAACTTGAACGCATTTTAAATCCTCACAAGGTACAATTACCTCCATTGTTGTAGGTAAATCACCAAAACAATTGTATCACTGAGGAAATCTTAGAAAACAAACAAAAAACTTTAACAACAAAACCTTTTCCCACTCAAGCAAATGAAACTGAAGTTAGTTGCACTCTAGGATGTCGGGAACTACTCAGTGTTGTCATTTAGGCAAAAAAAGTCGCCAGGTATATGAAAAATCTAGCTAATTTTTTTTATTTTTAAGATATTGCTTGAATACAGTCAAAATCTGTTATAACAACATCCAAGGGACCACTCATATTTGGTTGTAAAAACCGATAGTCGTAATAACCGGTGATGTTTTCAAGGTACAAAGTATTTTGTACCTATGATTTTGGTCTATATAACCGGTATGTTGTTCTAAATTATGTTGTTGTAAACGGTTTTGACTGTATTTAATTTCGTTATTTTAAAAGTCGATAGTTTTTATTGTTGATAAATGTTAAAAAAGTTTCCAAACTCGTTAAAAATCTCCAAGATCTTTCAACGTGTGGCTAAAACGGCAACACTGCAGAGTTGGCAAGCTGACAAGGTCACGCATACGCATGCAACTTCATACGAAAGCCCTGCTTAAATCTGCCATAGTGATCGATTTGTTCTATGCACAAGGCCTAACTCGTTATACGGCACATCGCTATAAGTGCGAAAGTGACAGATATAGTATTTGAAAGCCCGGTAAAAGCCGGTGCGTGTAAGCGAGATAGCAATATGTAGATCATTAGATGCTACAAATGCGAAACTCTGCGCGCGAACAATCGCGATGTGTAGTAGTGTAGCAGTACTCAGTAGATACATTGTGTTATTTTGATAAGAATTAAGCGCGCGAACTTTTAAATAGTTCGGGTTTGACATTGATTCTCTATCGAGCATTTTTTAGTAAGGCATGCCGGGCTTTTGGGCTTATATGAAGGTACCGCCACTGATTACTTTCGTGTATTCAAGTGTATTCGGGAGCAAATTGAACGACAACTACTGACGCACCAATCGCGCGCTCGGAGCGGCGCTACGTAATGTCCCGCTGACAACCGCTGACACCTAAAAATCGACTTCTGCGCATTGAACGACTCTTACCAAGTTATTTGAATACTACTAGACGTTGTATGGTATTTAAGCTGGCCTTAGTGCTGCTTATGGTCGCAGGACTCAGGAGCGGCGCTGTCTGCGCGATGAATAAGCGACGGTCCGCGCGCGTTTGTTCCGAACAAACGTAATAAATAGATGGCGCGTAATAAGTTAGATGTAGTTATTGTTATTTATCATTTAGAGAGGCATGTACAGGGTACGCAGAGCTTATCTGCATGTATGGACCGCACGCCACTGAGAAATAGAGTGGGTTTTTAGTCAGTAGAATACGGACTCTCCCTACCGCTTCACCTAGAGCGGGAGAAGTCATTCGATGATTTTTTCACCCGTAAGGAACCCCTCCCCCTGAAGTGGGTTCACGGAAATAGTGTAATCATATACTAAGTGTTGACAAAAAGTTAATAAGATTGACGATAAAAAGTTAATCACGATTAAAGATTATACCACCCATTAAGGGCCAATTTCTCCGAACGTCTCTAAAACGGCGATCAGTAAAACTGCGTTTACACTAATTGCGTTTACTATCAAGATTTTATCTCGT